>JAECXV010000075.1:18765000-21165000 GCA_018153235.1 Drosophila malerkotliana malerkotliana | reverse complement strand
CTTATGCAAGTCCACATACCCCCGCCTAATCGAACGTAACATAAATATATATTCATATATAAATATTTAAGAATACATAACCGTCTCTCCGCTGCCGCTTTGGGCAGCGCAGCTACGAGACTTAGACCTCCTTTAATTCATAAGTAAATTTGTAAAACCAGAAACTCCCTTGAGCTCGGAGCGGCAACTACAGTTGCTCCGACTAAATAAAAAACCTAAAAACCGAATCAAGAGCCTTCTATTGGGAATCGATTACATGGCGATCCTGCCAGGAGGATCGTATTACATCTAAGAGGTAATTGTGAACGTTATTATTATTTTGCAGTGCACACCTGTACGGATTTTTTTCATACAAAACATGGCTATTGAGGCAATCAAAGAGCTTATTAACCTTTTCAATAAAATTTGCCGTAGCTTCTGCGCTATTTCGGCATTCCACAAATCCGCCAGAATCAATCACTGTTCGGATTGCGGCCGAAACAGTGTGGCTAAATATTTGTGTTGCATATTTAACTTTCATTTTTTCAAATGAGTTTGGATTTATATGCTTCGCCGTTACTTTGGGACAAAGCCTCGTTGAGTTTCTAGACTCAATTTGGTATAACTTCCTTATTATATCCCAAGATACATCTCCATCCGGCGTATTTAAATTATTTTTTATTAAAAGGTTTCTCAATGATTTTATAAGATGTGGGGCATCAAATATTGTAAATATTTCTTTACCGTTAACATTGAAACTCGGCTTGTTTATGTTAACGCCCCATTTCTTAAATGCAGCTCTATTATTTGAGTCTTGATCGCATATTATGGCTCGTACGTTTAACCCCAACGTTTGCGAAACTTCTATGTTCGCTTCAACTTTTTTCATGAGGCAATCATGCTTAATACCGTTAGCCGAAACAGTATAGCTTAAAACGTACTTCCAATTTTCAAATAAGCCTCTAGCCATGAAGACGCATACTTGCTGCCCTAAAAATCGAGTTCTTTTTTCACCATCATTTTCAAATCCCTGAATTTCATCGAGAGCGGTATTATATTGCAGTCCTTTTTTGATTTTTATTTCATCACAAAGGATCACTGCTTCTTTACCTTTCTCGCTCATTTCACCAACAATTTTCTGGAGGTTTTCTAGAAAATCAGGTTGAAATCCTGGCGTCATATTTTTAAAAAGAGCCCATCGACACAACGTACTTTTGGCAGGAAGTTTTAACTTTAAAACATCCCTCATGTACTCATACGTTCGCGAAGAATAAAAATTTATATTCTGCGCTTTCACTTTTTCTGCGCTGTTATATGAGTTCGATTTTTTTAGCAGCATTTTGCATAATGTTTTGGCCTCATCAGAAACATGAGGTAATTTATTTATAATATTAAATCAATTTAGGGTGCTTTTTCTACTATTTCTCATACCCTTGCGTCTACTAGAATTTTTCATTAAAACAAAAGCCCTTCTCATTTTTTGCATTTTTTCTTTGTATTTTTTTAGTTCAAGAGACATCTCATAATTCTTTTTTCTGTAAAATCTCTCATTTTCTTCCCTCTTCTGGCAATTTGAACAAAAATCTTCTAACTGAGGTGAACTTTCTAAGTTGGGAGTTTCTAAATTGGAAGGGCTACCTACCCTATAAAAACTCTTTTCTTCCTATTGGGTTAATATAAGTGCCAATTGGTTCTTCCGCCCCATCATCACAATATTCAAATTGTTCACATGGAACAGTACTGTTCGGACGCAATAGTGAATTGTCACATAAATTTAAAGTGGGTACGGCATTGCTTCTAAGCCTACTTTTCCCAATATATTTACTTTCAAAATGTCTGTTACAAATTCGCGCAGTTCGTCTGTTAAAAGTGTCATCCAATTGGCACAATTCAACCCATTTCTTAAGATTCCTATCATCCGATGGAAAAGAAAACAATCTAATTGGAATGGAGTGTGATGAATCCCTGTAACTCCCCTGGCAGGATGCAATAATGCACTTGCGTCCATTTTTCCTAACATTAGGCCGATTCATTTCAAAAATATTTAAACCGAATATTTAAATAAATTATTTAAGGTTTAAATAACTAGATTTATACTTGCAATTGATGATGATGGACGGACCCACGGAAAGTTTACGTTTAGTAAAAATATTTCCGAAAAATACGTTAACACACCGATACTAATCACTTTGTTCACAAAAATCAGCACTTAATTTGGTCCTCACGAAAAACGCTCCTCACAGAACAAAAATAGAATGCCGATTAAACCATTTTCCTCTTCTTCATCAAATGGCAATATTTTAGGCGGGTAAATTAGGTTGGTGGGTAAGCCAAGTGGCAACCAAAAATTACAAGAATCAAAACAAACCAGAAAAAAAATAGTTTTGGCGCGCAAGTTAACACTTTCATTGCCAAGAACTCCAAAGGCATACCACAGGGAAATGACGGTGTGTAAATACGGTAGTGACATTTTTATATTCATGTATATATTTTAAATTACACAGCAGATCATACAATAAGATATGCACTATAGATCATAAAACCATATAAGAATCCATAAGCATAAAACCAATGTAAATATATATATATATTTATATATATGTATATATATCTGTAACAAATTCGAGCGGCGACTTTTTTAAAGTTCCAAAATATATAAGGAAATTATTAAATTAACGACAATAATTTAATTAAATCTTACAATAACCCAAAATAATAACAAGTGCCTGAAAAATTGTAAACAAAAAAGGTAAACAAGTCCATCAGCTGTTTTCGTGGGTTCACCCTCCCCTAAAAATCATTCCATCGTTAGAGTAGGCATGCACAAGCCTCTTGCAGAACAACAAAAACTTAAAAGCAATCGGCGTTTTAAGTGACTCCGACTGAAATATACTCTGACACTTTCTCAGTATATTGATTTTTAATGATTCGTAAAAATATATATACAGAAAACATTTTACTACTAACACTTAATCTTATTCCTAAATAAATTAAAAATGTATGCTGAAATAATAAAAAATATAATATAAAAAATAATATAATTTCTTTCGTCATTTCATCAAATAACGAATACCCGAATTTGGTTAGGGTAGCAAGCCTGAAAAGTAAGAAAAATCAAAATTTTGTGCGCTGGCTTCGAAACGAAATTGCACGCACACATACACCCATGTATGTGAATGTGTGACACGCATACATACGAAGATCAACCGAAGCGCAGGCCAACCTTCTTCATCGCGCTCCGTTTACAGAAAACATTTAATGAGAGAATGAGCGTAAGATGAACGAACGATGAGCGTAAGAGAGCGTAAGAAATCCGCTCTGGGGCCTGCTGGGGCCTGTCGCAAGAAATTTTCGCGTCCATTTTCATTGTATGAAATGGGTTGTCTATATGCTGTATGGTTAGTGGTGTAATGCATACGAAAGTAGTAAAAAATAGCATCAATGCCAAAATATGAATATCTAAAAAGGAAAACGAAAAATGGAGTCAAAGCCAGACAAAAAAAACGGCATGAAAAAAAGGGAAGCGCCAAGAACAGAGAGCCTGTTCCTGACAAATGTGCAAATTTCCGTTTCCAAGTGCCATAGCCCGGCTCAGTTCAACCCGGTCCATGACATTTGACAGAAAACAATTTCCAACTCCTCGGAGATGAAAGACAATGTTTTTTGTTTTTATTTCTGGGCTACTGTTGTGCCGACATGTATGGGAAATCAGTTTCCCGTAATTGCATCAACCTTTCAGGGCGAAAACTTCCGGAAAAAAGTGGTAGGTAGCTGGGGTATTATTCGGCCACAACTTTATTCGCAATTGTTATCGCGCTTTTGTTGAGCTTTTAAAAAACGCTCAGACAGCGCCTGCGATTTTGGCTCAGAGTCTGCCCACATCCTGGAGATCCTGTTTGGCACCGACCCGCACAAATTTTCCTAGAGTCTGTTGTAAATTACATTTGAAGTAGCAACTTGCTCATAAATCTTTAGTACCCAGGGTCAGGCCCCAGTGAAGCTGCGAGCGAACGGCGAACAGCGGCCACAATAAATACAATATACTAATAAATAGGTTCTGCCAAGTGGCCGCCCATAAAGAAGCAAAAAAGAGCTAGAGCTCGTATTTTTCTGATAAACGACGCTAAGCAAATAATATAAATGCCAAGAAATTCATGTGGTGTAAAAGTTTATATTTGTATCCTGGCAGTCCATATCGATAAACAGTAGCAGAATAAAAATGGGAATTTCAAGACACTTTATGGCGATATGAACGCAACTTAAACCATTCTGTATCAAATTTATATATTTTTCACGATGCTCTAGTTCCCATCACAGGTTCATTGTCCTTATGCCTGAAAGGCCTTGAGACTACCTTTTGAGAAATTTTGTGCAAACTCACGCATTTGGTTCTTTTGTAATTTGGGCATCATAAGAAATATTTACAGCTATAAGTTTTATTTTATATTACAGCTATAAGCTCATTTTATGGCAAATGGCTTTGTTTCGGGCTCTACCACACTGTCTGTTTACTGCTTGAATTAATGAAATTGACTGGCAACACGTCGTTGCCCAAGGGGAATGTCCTTTTCTGGCAGCAGTTGGTGGGAGCTTTGTGAAGGACAGGTGCGCCAGGTGCGATAAGCTGGCTGGCTGACTAGCTGGCTGGCAGACAACAAAGCCAGAATTCAAACTCATTTAAATTGCTTAAGGACAGGCAAATCAAATTGGAAGACAGGCAAAGAACTGGCTTTTGAAAATTTTTGCCATCCAAGCGCGCCGCATGCTTAAGGAACTGTTGAGAGACACAAATAGCAATGACAACTTGGCCAAATGGTGCATGCGACACACCAATGCACTCTCTCGTCGCCGAACTGTTCAGTTCTGTTCTGTATAAATGTTGCCTGTGGCAACGACATTGCAGCTTTGGCCATCGGAGCATGTCGAGCAACACCAATCTGGCCAAGGGAATGGAGGATGCCCTATTTGCAGCCCCAATCTCATCATCCTCGCCATAATCATCAGCATCATCCTCATCCTCGTCAGGAACGGAGGGAGCGTTCTCCACCTCCGACGACTGAAGTCCGGCCAATCCAGCCGAGGTATGTTCGGTAACACCGGCAAGCCCGAGCCCAGCTTGATTTTTCCATCGCAGAGTAGCTCATAAAATTAATTCGCGCTGATAAACAAATCTATATTTTGAGGTATACTAGAAATCATAGAAATCTATACTAGATAGAACCTATGATCCGCAAGGTTTAAATCGCTTCAAACATTCCCACCGGCGACATTAACACGGACACTGGGCTGAAGATCGGTGAGTTTTGGGGTCACAATCGCTGAGACTCCATTCGTTGTTATTCCAGCATTGTCTATGCCATTTACGTCCACTGTTGATTTAAACTGGCGAAGCTGCAGCTAAATTGGTAATCTCGAGGTAATTAAGTTTACCTGAGATCCGCAACTGAGATGCACTCGGCAGGGCACAAACTTCCTATAGCGGTTTATCATCAGGATATTGGCATTGGAGAGAACAAGGGACATTACTGTAGGAGACGAAGAAGCTTGCCCTTAAATAACGGGAGGGACGGAATCCGAAAATGCAAAAAGCTGTGGTGCCTTCGCCCGCACATACTGCAATTCAATAAGTTGCAGACTCGAATGGTCTTACCGGCTTATGCTGCAATGTTATTTTAATGTTTATATTTCACAGCTTTAAATGTTTTAACGAGAAAACTAATTTTTTTTCTGCACACGATCACGTTGGGGTCTCCAATGTAGTAACTTAATATATTCCGTAACTGCAAATAATGCTCCAAATTCCCAATATATTATATTATAATAATATATAATATAATATAATATATATATAATATATCTATATATAATATATATAAAATATATTTATAATATAATATATTATATATATAATATTGGGAATTTCAGTTATTTTTATTTTATATCTAATTTAAACAATTAGTCGCGAACAATCCAGAATCAGAGGGGACGTCGAGAATAATAAATGCGAAACCGGCTCATGATAAAATAATACAAGGTAGTCTCGTCGGCTGCGTCACTCCCCAATTGACACTACAATAAGTGTGAGTGAAAGAGTGTTTTCCTGAAAGTGCGAAAGAAACAGAAACAGAATGTGCTGTTTAACCCTTATGCTGTGCATGGGTTGCAAAATTGCATTCAATATATAAACATTTGAAATTTATTTTTATCATTTTATTTTGAGTAGTTTAGAGTTAGACACTAATCTTTGTTTTTGTTTTTGAACAATTAGTTTTTTGTTTAGTTTCTTAGTTCTAAAAAAAATTTGCAATATGACATTTTATAGCACAGAAAGGTTACCGTTTCGAGTCGAGTTTTCGGTTAACGATAATTCGTCCCCATACAAACTCTCTCTTACGACGACCCGAGCGTACTGGTCGACAGAGGAGTAAGCCCAAACAATTCTGCCGCCGACGAGACTACCTTGTATAATTGTACCATGACTTGTCTCAAATCTTAAGGAAGATAACACAGTGCGACAGTGATTTGGAACTTTTGAAGAGACCTAGTAGGAATTGTTTATTAGGTCGAATATAGTATAAAACCGTGTTTGAAATTTTTCTAACACCCTCAAAATCTTGACTTATTTAGAAAAAACAGTTTTTCACTACTTTTTTGCTCTTAAAAAATTCTAAAGCGCGTAATTTTAACCCGATTTTAAAATTTTTGACGTTTTTTAATAGTTAAATGTTGTGACTTTTGAAAAAAAATAGATTTTTAATTTATTTCAAAAAAAGGATAAAATTTTTACGCAGGAAACTGACATTTTTGATTTTTTGTCATGTTTTTCGGACTTTAACGCCATTTTTTCGGTACAACTTCCAAGAAATGGTATAATTTTTAACACATATCAATATTGTCTCGTTAATTCTGAATAAAACAAAACCAATTTTATTAAGAAATTATGAGAATTGGTGAAGTTATAACGTTAGTATTTTTCCCAAAAAAAGCCGGTCCAATCTTGCTAGCTTTCCGGAGTAAAAGTGTGCCGTTCCATTTCGCTTATTCCTTTCTTTTACACACTTTTACTCCGGAGCGCTAGTAAAATTGCACTGACTTGTTTTGGGAAAATCGTTATAACTTCACCAATTTTCAGAATTTCCAAATAAAATTGGTCTTATTTTATTTAGAATTAACGAGACAATATTGATATGTGTCATCTATCGCAAGCTATCGCAAACGCGTTTCGCAATTTTTGAAGGATGCGTTAAGTACAAAAATAGGCGAATTTCACGCACACAGCCATGAACGGGCTCACACGGCCGGGTAAAGTTAATACGCCCAACGGCAGCGGGCTCCACAGCTCCCATGCTCCCAGGGCCCCCAGGATCCCTTAGAAGCCCCGCAGGACCTCCCATCCAAAGTCAGTAAGAGAAATACATATAGATGTGAGTGAGTGCGAGTGTGTGTGTGTGTGCGGGGGCCGTACGTGTAATGCATACGAAAGTAGTAAAAAATATCATCAATGCCAAAATATGAATATCTAAAAAGGATAACGAAAAATGGAGTCAAAGCCAAACAAAAAAAACGGCATGAAAAAAAAGGGGAAGCGCCAAGAACAGAGAGCCTGTTCCTGACAAATGTGCAAATTTCAGTTTCCAAGTGCCATAGCCCGGCTCAGTTCAACTCGGTCCTTGACATATGACAGTAAACGGAGATGAAAGACAATGTTTTTTGTTTTTATTTCTGGGCTACTGTTGTGCCGACATGTATGGGAAATCAGTTCCCGTAATTGCATCAACCTTTAAGCGCGAAAACTTCCGGAAAAAAGTGGTAGGTAGCTGGGGTATTATCTTGTTATTCGGAATTTTATTCGGAATGTTATTCGGCTACAACTTTATTCGGAATTGTTATCGCGGTGCCGTGTGGAGCTGTTAAAAAACACTCAGACAGCGTCTGCGATTTTGGCTCAGAGTCTGCCCACATCCTGGAGATCCTGTTTGGCACCGACCCGCATAAATTTTCCCAGAGTCTGTTGTAAATTACATTTGAAGTAGCAACTTGCACATAAATCTTTAGTACCCGGGGTCAGGCCCCAGTGAGAAAATAATGCAACCCCGGCCTAAAGAAAACAATGGCCTAGACTTTCCTAAAAATGATGTGTTTTCTTAATATATATATTCGCTTATAAAATAATGGTTTCAATAATAACTTTAATATTTACTTTTGTGTTTTATGAACTTAAATCTTATATCTTTAAAGTATCTGTTTGGTCATCGAGAGTTTTCGATGCCCTAAATAAAAAATCAGAATTTAATTAATTTCAACGTTATAAACTTTATTCAGGCCGCATATGAAATTAGGATTTATGAACAATATTTGAAATCCAATTTAGGATGCGAGCGCAGTAAGAAGACGAACGAGAGTGGCGCCAACCTTGCAGAATAGGCTGAGCGGATGCTCGCTAACTATAAGCGCCGAAGTAGCGAAGCCGAGCGGCCGAAAGAGAGTCGGCTTGCGACCAGCAAAACATCAGTTACTTATTAATTGTTGTGTTTAAATTAGTTGCTTGCTGCTTGACCCGACAGTATCTAATAAAAATGGTAAGAAAACTTCCAGTATCCAGTATCCATGCAAAAAGGACGCGACAAAAGTGTGTCACTCCCAATTGTCGCCCTTCGTCTGTCCGGGCTCTGAATCCTGCTGTTACATTTGTGTTTGTGAGTCCTGACATCCGCCTTTCAGTCCGAGGAGGCGACCAACATGAATTACGTACGCCGCAAGTGAAGTAATGAGTCCACAGCTGCAGCTTGAGTACAAAAATACAAACAAATGGTATGACAAAAAAATACAGCGAGTACGGAACCGGAAACGGTACGGAACCAGCGGCCACAATAAATACAATATACTAATAAATAGGTTCTGCCAAGTGGCCGCCCATAAAGAAGCAAAAAAGAGCCAGAGCTCGTATTTTTCTGATAAACGACGCTAAGCAAATAATATAAATGCCAAGAAATTCATGTGGTGTAAAAGTTTATATTTGTATCCTGGCAGTCCATATCGATAAACAGTAGCAGAATAAAAATGGGAATTTCAAGACGCTTTATGGCGATATGAACGCAACTTAAACCATTCTGTATCAAATTTATATATTTTTCACGATGCTCTAGTTCCCATCACAGGTTCATTGTCCTTATGCCTGAAAGGCCTTGAGACTACCTCTTGAGAAATTTTGTGCAAACTCACGCGTCTTGTTCTTTTGTAATTTGGGCATCATAAGAAATATTTACAGCTATAAATTGGCCAGCTCATTTTATGGCAAATGGCTTTGTTTCGGGCTCTACCACACTGTCTGTTTACTGCTTGAATTAATGAAATTGACTGGCAACACGTCGTTGCCCAGGGGGAATGTCCTTTTCTGGCAGCAGGTGGTGGGAGCTTTGTGAAGGACAGGTGCGCCAGGTGCGATAAGCTGGCTGGCTGTATGGCTGACTAGCTGGCTGGCAGACAACAAAGCCAGAATTCAAACTCATTTAAATTGCTTAAGGACAGGCAAATCAAATTGGAAGACAGGCAAAGGACTGGCTTTTGAACATTTTTGCAATCCAAGCGCGCCACATGCTTAAGGAACTGTTGAGAGACACAAATAGCAATGACAACTTGGCCAAATGGTGCATGCGACACACCAATGCACTCTCTCGTCGCCGAACTGTTCAGTTCTGTTTTGTATAAATGTTGCCTGTGGCAACGACATTGCAGCTTTGGCCATCGGAGCATGTCGAGCAACACCAATCTGGCCAAGGGAATGGAGGATGCCCTATTTGCAGCCCGAATCTCATCATCCTCGCCATAATCATCAGCATCATCCTCATCCTCGTCAGGAACGGAGGGAGCGTTCTCCACCTCCGACGACTGAAGTCCGGCCAATCCAGCCGAGGTATGTTCGGTAACACCGGCAAGCCCGCGCCCAGCTTGATTTTTTCATCGCAGAGTAGCTCATAAAATTAATTCGCGCTCATCAACAAATCTTTACTTTGAGGTATACTAGAAATCATAGTAATCCATACTAGATAGAACCTATGATCCGATTTAAATCGCTTCAAACATTCCCACCGGCGACATCAACACGGACACTGGGCTGAAGATCGGTGAGTTTTGGGGTCACAATCGCTGAGACTCCATTCGTTGTTATTCCAGCATTGTCTATGCCATTTACGTCCACTGTTGATTTAAACTGGCGAAGCTGCAGCTAAATTGGTAATCTCGAGGTAATTAAGTTTACCTGAGATCTGCAACTGAGATGCACTCGGCAGGGCACAAACTTCCTATAGCGGTTTATCATCAGGATATTGGCATTAGAGAGAACAAGGGACATTACTGTAGGAGACGAAGAATGCGTGACCGCAGAACTGCTGGAGGGAACCTCAAACGTGCCCTTGCCCTTAAATAACGGGAGGGACGGAATCCGAAAATACAAAAAGCTGTGGTGCCTTCGCCCGCACATACTGCAATTCAATAAGTTGCAGACTCGAATGGTCTTACCGGCCCTCGGGGAGTAATCTGAAGAACCCAGGGCAGGATTGGATCAAGTTGGACGCATCGCCACATAAAAGGCATACATAAGAAGGCGCCCTAGTTATAACAAACGACGATCGAGCGTATTTACTATGGCTACTTATTTCCAAGTGAATGGCCGACTCCCTTGGAGGTATCAAGCTTTTTGCTTCCCAAAATCTGGCACCTCTGTTCGAGGACTTCTTCTGGACTCCCACGTCGGAATGCTGTCCATCGTCACCGGATTCACTTACATCTCGTTCCATTTATCCTGCGTGGCCGGTTCCAGCTTCTATAGCAGCCCTGGGCGACGACGCATACTGCAATTTGCTGAGTGGTGCCCGTGGTAAAGAGAGCCACACAAAGCCAAACCAGTTATTTGCTGTCAAATCCAGTAGGCGCTGGAGGTTCTCAACCCGACCAAATAAATAAATGTCAGTTTTCGCGCGCAGATCAAAGATTATATGCTGCAATGTTATTTTAATGTTTATATTTCACAGCTTTAAATGTTTTAACGAGAAAACTAATTTTTTTTTCTGCACACGATCACGTCGGGGTCTCCAATGTAGTAACTTAATATATTCCGTAACTGCAAATAATGCTCCAAATTCCCAATATATTATATTATAATAATATATAATATAATATAATATATATATAATAATAATAAAATAATACAAGGTAGTCTCGTCGGCTGCGTCACTCCCCAATTGACACTACAATAAGTGTGAGTGAAAGAGTGTTTTCCTAAAAGTGCGAAAGAAACAGAAACAGAATGTGCTGTTTAACCCTTATGCTGTGCATGGGTTGCAAAATTGCATTCAATATATAAACATTTGAAATTTATTTTTATCATTTTATTTTGAGTAGTTTAGAGTTAGACACTAATCTTTGTTTTTGTTTTTGAACAATTAGTTTTTTGTTTAGTTTCTTAGTTCTAAAAAAAATGTGTAATATGACATTTTATAGCACAGAAGGGTTACCGTTTCGAGTCGAGTTTTCGGTTAACGATAATTCGTCCCCATACAAACTCTTTCTTACGACGACCCGAGCGTACTGGTCGACAGAGGAGTGATCCCGAACAATTCTGTCGCCGACGAGACTACCTTGTATAATTGTACCATGACTCGTCTCAAATCTTAACGAAGATAACACAGTGCGACAGTGATTTGGAACTTTTAAAGAGACCTAGTAGGAATTGTTCATTAGGTCGAATATAGTATAAAACCGTGTTTGACATTTTTCTAACATTTTTCTAATGTTGACTTATTTAGAAAAAAAGGGTTTCACTACTTTTTTGCTCTTAAAAAATTCTAAAGCGCGTAATTTTACCCGATTTTAAAATTTTTGACGTTTTTTAATAGTTAAATGTTGTAACTTTTGAAAAAAAAAATAGATTTTTAATTTATTTCAACAAAAAGGATAAAATTTTTACGCAGGAAACTGACATTTTTGATTTTTTGTCATGTTTTTCGGACTTTAACGCCATTTTTTCGGTACAACTTCCAAGAAATGGTATAATTTTTAACACATATCAATATTGTCTCGTTAATTCTGAATAAAACAAGACCAATTTTATTAAGAAATTATGAAAATTGGTGAAGTTATAACGTAAGTATTTTTCCCAAAAAAAACCGGTCCAATCTTGCTAGCGTTCCGGATTAATAGTGTGCCGTTCCATTTCGCTTATTCCTTTCTTTTACACACTTTTACTCCGGAGCGCTAGTAAAATTGCACTGACTTGTTTTGGGAAAATCGTTATAACTTCACCAATTTTCAGAATTTCCAAATAAAATTGGTCTTGTTTTATTCAGAATTAACGAGACAATATTGATATGTGTCATCTATCGCAAACGCGTTTCGCAATTTTTGAGGGATGCCTTAAGTAAAAAAATAGGCAAATTTCACGCACACAGCCATGAACGGGCGCACACGGCCGGGTAAAGTTAATACGCCCAACGGCAGCGGGCTCCACAGCTCCCATGCTCCCAGGATCCCCAGGATCCCTTAGAAGCTCCGCAGGACCTTCCATCCAAAGTCACTAAGAGAAATACATATAAATGTGAGTGCGAGTGTGTGTGTGTGTGCGGGGGCCGTACGTGTAATGCATACGAAAGTAGTAAAAAATATCATCAATGCCAAAATATGAATATCTAAAAAGGATAACGAAAAATGGAGTCAAAGCCAAACAAAAAAAACGGCATGAAAAAAAGGGGAAGCGCCAAGAACAGAGAGCCTGTTCCTGACAAATGTGCAAATTTCCCATAGCCCGGCTTAGTTCAACTCGGTCCATGACATTTGACAGAAAACAATTTCCAACTCCTCGGAGATGAAAGACAATGTTTTTTGTTTTTATTTCTGGGCTACTGTTGTGCCGACATGTATGGGAAATCAGTTCCCGTAATTGCATCAACCTTTAAGCGCGAAAACTTCCGGAAACAAGTGGTAGGTAGCTGGGGTATTATCTTGTTATTCTTGTTATCTTATTATCAGCTTTGGCCATTGCAGCTTTGGCCATCGGAGCATGTCGAGCAACACCAATCTGGCCAAGGGAATGGAGGATGTCCTATTTGCAGCCCCAATCTCATTATCTTATTATCTTGTGTTTTATGAACTTAAATCTTATATCTTTAAAGTATCTAATAAAAATTGTAAGAAAACTTCCAGTATCCAGTATCCATGCAAAAAGGACGCAACCAAAGTGTGTCACTCCCAATTGTCGCCCTTCGTCTGTCCGGGCTCTGAATCCGCCACAAGTATGTGTTCGTATCCTGTGCGCTGCTGTTACATTTGTGTTTGTGAGTCCTGGCATCCGCCTTTCAGTCCGAGGAGGCGACCAACATGAATTACGTACGCCGCAAGTGAAGTAATGAGTACACAGCTGCAGCTTGAGTACAAAAATACAAACAAATGGTATGACAAAAAAATACATCGAGTACGGGACCGGAAATGGAATTAAATATTAAAGCTGCGAGCGAACGGCAAACAGCGGCCAAAATAAATACAATATAAATATGCGATATTTTCAAAAGTCCGACTTATAAATAGCGAACCTCAAACGTTTTAGCTTGCCGCCCATAAAGAAGCAAAAAAGAGCTAGAGCTCGTATTTTTCTAAGGCGAGCCAATTGGATCGCGAGAGCTTGGACTCTGGCTGGCTGATAAACGACGCTAAGCAAATAATATAAATGCCAAGAAATTTATGTGGTGTAAAAGTTTATATTTGTATCCTGGCAGTCCATATCGATAAACAGTAGCAGAATAAAAATGGGAATTTCAAGACACTTTATGGCGATACGAACGCAACTTAAACCATTCTGTATCAAATTTATATATTTTTTACGATGCCCTAATTCCCATCACAGGTTCATTGTCCTTATGCCTGAAAGGCCTTGAGACTACCTCTTGAGAAATTTTGTGCAAACTCACGCATCTTGTTCTTTTGTAATTTGGGCATCATAAGAAATATATAAAATTGACTGGCAACACGTCGTTGCCCAAGGGGAATGTCCTTTTCTGGCAGCAGGTGGTGGGAGCTTTGTGAAGGACAGGTGCACCAGGTGCGATAAGCTGGCTGGCTGTATGGCTGACTAGCTGGCTGGCAGACAACAAAGCCAGAATTCAAACTCATTTAAATTGCTTAAGGACAGGCAAATCAAATTGGAAGACAGGCAAAGAACTGGCTTTTGAAAATTTTTGCCATCCAAGCGCTCCACATGCTTAAGGAACTGTTGAGAGACACAAAGAGCAATGGCAACTTGGCCAAATGGTGCATGCGACACACTAATGCACTTTCTCGTCGCCGCCCTGTTCAGTTCTGTTCTGTATACATGTTGCCTGTGGCAACGACATTGCAGCTTTGGCCATCGGAGCATGTCGAGCAACACCAATCTGGCCAAGGGAATGGAGGATGTCCTATTTGCAGCCCCAATCTCATCATCCTCGCCATAATCATCAGCATCATCCTCATCCTTGCCAGGAACGGAGGGAGCGTCCTCCACCTCCGACGACTGAAGTCCGGCCAATCCACCCGAGGTATGTCCGGTAACACCGCCAAGCCCGGGTCCAGCTTGATTTTTCCATCGCAGAGTAGCTCATAAAATTAATTCGGGCTCATCAACAAATCTTTACTTTGAGGTATACTAGAAATCATAGAAATCTTTACTAGATAGAACCTATGATTCGCAAGGTTTAAATCGCTTCAAACATTTCCACCGGCGACATCAACACGGACACTGGGCTGAAGATCGGTGAGTTTTGGGGTCACAATCGCTGAGACTCCAGTCGTTGTTATTCCAGCATTGCCTATGCCATTTACGTCCACTGTTAATTTAAACTGGCGAAGCTGCAGCTAAATTGGTATTCTCGAGGTAATTAAGTTTAGCAGATATCCGCAACTGAGAAGCACTCGGCAGGGCACAAACTTCCTATAGCGGTTTATCATCAGGATATTGGCATTGGAGAGAACAAGGGACATTACTGTAGGAGACGAAGAAGCTTGCCCT
The DNA here is from genome assembly GCA_018153235.1 of Drosophila malerkotliana malerkotliana. Taxonomy (NCBI): domain Eukaryota; kingdom Metazoa; phylum Arthropoda; class Insecta; order Diptera; family Drosophilidae; genus Drosophila; species Drosophila malerkotliana. Next base: position 21,149,987 of record JAECXV010000075.1, on the reverse strand, counting down.
TAAATAACGGGAGGGACGGAATCCGAAAATGCAAAAAGCTGTGGTGCCTTCGCCCGCACATACTGCAATTCAATAAGTTGCAGACTCGAATGGTCTTACCGGCTTATGCTGCAATGTTATTTTAATGTTTATATTTCACAGCTTTAAATGTTTTAACGAGAAAACTAATTTTTTTTTCTGCACATGATCACGTTGGGGTCATCAATGTAGTAACTTAATATATTCCGTAACTGCAAATAATGCTCCAAATTCCCAATATATTATATTATAATAATATATAATATAATATAATATATATATAATATATATATAATATAATATATTATATTATATATTATATTATATATATTATATTGGGAATTTTAGTTATTTTTATTTTATATCTAATTTAAACAATTAGTCGCGAACAATCCAGAATCAGAGGGGACGTCGAGAATAATAAATGCGAAACCGGCTCATGATAAAATAATACAAGGTAGTCTCGTCGGCTGCGTCACTCCCCAATTGACACTACAATAAGTGTGAGTGAAAGAGTGTTTTCCTGAAAGTGCGAAAGAAACAGAAACAGAATGTGCTGTTTAACCCTTATGCTGTGCATGGGTTGCAAAATTGCATTCAATATATAAACATTTGAAATTTAATTTTATCATTTTAGTTTAAGTAGTTTAGAGTTAGATACTAATCTTTGTTTTTGTTTTTGAACAATTAGTTTTTTGTTTAGTTTCTTAGTTCTAAAAAAAATGTGCAATATGACATTTTATAGCACAGAAGTGTTAACGTTTCGAGTCGAGTTTTCGGTTAACGATAATTCGTCCCCATACAAACTCTCTCTTACGACGACCCGAGCGTACTGGTCGACAGAGGAGTGAGTCCGAACAATTCTGTCGCCGACGAGACTACCTTGTATAATTGTACCATGACTTGTCTCAAATCTTAAGGAAGATAACACAGTGCGACAGTGATTTGGAACTTTTGAAGAGACCTAGTAGGAATTGTTTATTAGGTCGAATATAGTATAAAACCGTGTTTGAAATTTTTTTAACACCCTCAAAATCTTGACTTATTTAGAAAAAACGGTTTTTCACTACTTTTTTGCTCTTAAAAATTCGAAAGCGCGTAATTTTAAACCGATTTTAAAAGTTTTGACTTTTTTAATAGTTAAATGTTGTAGCTTTTGAAAAAAAAATAGATTTTTAATTTATTTCAACCAAAAGGATAAAACTTTTACGGAGGAAACTGACATTTTTGATTTTTTGTCGTGTTTTTCGGACTTTGACGCCATTTTTTCGGTACAACTTCATTTTTGACACATATCAATATTGCTTGATAATTCTGAATAAAAGAAGTCAAAAAATTTAAAATATTTTTGTCGCACAGTGTAAGCGGAGCGACCAAGAACGAAACGAGACAACATAATTGGTTTGTTTGTTACGTTTCACATGCTTTCTTTAAGTTTTGCGAAATATAAACGGCCGACAGCTACCACAGCACACATACCAAACAAAATAACTTCATACGGAACCGAGATGCGCGGTCTCCATATAAACCAAAAGAACGGACGAAAAGCAACAAAAACACTAAATAAAATTCAAAATACTGTGCGAGTCGCAATACTGTGCAATACTGGACTTCGCAATGCAATAAAATGCACTGTACTTTGTGCTTTGAAACTAAACTTCTACCTCTTTGTATGAACTAAACCCAAACAAGCTGCTCGCGCTGGAATATGATAAAAGCGAAATACCTATCGCAACTCAACTTCAAAATCAAAAAATCCAGCCACAAAAAAGCTTCCACGATACCAAAATATTAAATATAGTAAGAGATATAGCAAAATTGTATACGTTAAGGTTGAAATTTTCATCATGCAATAGACAATAACAAAATCAGAAATGAACAGACAGAACCCAGACTCGAAGACTTAAACATAGACATTCAACATTTAACGTATTAACACGAAAAAACCACAACCACTATGTTGGGTTATCAAGCGTTTTCTTTAACTGCAAGAAATATACAAAATTCCCTTCTATCTTTCTTTCTCAGACCATTTCCTTCATAGACACTTGCAACTAGACCTTAACGAAGTCTTCTTGTGGTGCTCAAACAATCTCCTTTTGCTTAACTGCTCTAAGTGTAAGGTTATGACGTTCAATCGCAGTGTGCCTCACATCGTTTCGTACTCTCTTGGGAATAACGTCTTAGATCGTGTTTTCCTAATTAACGATCTTGGAGTAATTTTTGACAATAAGTTGTCCTTCAACGACCACATATCACAAACAGTTAATAAAGCCAGAGGTGTGCTAGCTTTTATCAAAAGTTGGTCTAAAGAATTTGATGATCCTTTCACAACTAAAACTCTATACGTATCGTTGGTTCGTCCTATCTTGGAATACTGTTCTAGCGTTTGGAGTCCGCAATACTTTGTTCACCAAAGGAGGATTGAATCAGTCCAAAAGCAGTTTCTGCTATTTGCGTTAAAAGGCTTAAACTGGGATACTGCCACTTCCCTCCCGTCGTATAATTGCCGGTTAAAACTACTAAACCTACCTCCTTTAAAAGAGCGCCGTACTTGTGCTGGGGTTATGCTACTTCATGTGCTAATTCTTGGACAGGTTGACTCACAAGTACTTCTTGAAAAATTAATGTTTTCTGTGCCTAATAGAGTAACTAGATCCTTCCGACCCCTTTGGTTACCGATTTCTAGGTCTAATTTTGCGGAACACGATCCATTCCGCGTTATTTGTAAAAATTATAACTCATTGTCCCATTTAATGCCCCCTGAATTATCCCTAGATGTAATTAAATCCAAAATTATGGAATATCTTTTAACTTAATTTATCCTTACTCTTAGTTATAATAATATAGAAATAACAGTTCATTGTTAATAAATAAATAATAAATAACAATAAGTCCTCAAATTTATAAATTTTTGTGTTTATTTGTATATTATCGAGCTACCACAATTGTCGCGAACTATTGGATATAGAAGGACGGCGAGAAAGTAAAAATAACCGCGAGCGCCTCAACGTTTTACACTTCTTTCGGCCCCACCGGGACCAAAAAGAGTAAGTTAAAACGCGAAAACAGTCACGAACAAGACGGCAAAAGCAGGTGGCCGATTGACTGAAAGAGGAATGGAGTAGAAATGCATTGTAATATTGTATTGTATTTTAGATAGGTTAAGATTGGTTAGAGCTGCCCACATTATTAAAAAATGAAATTAAAAAAAAACGATTACGAGAACCAATAATATCGTAACAAAAACCTTTACTGATGGGATGATTTAGAAAACCAAAGTCGAAACATACTGAGAAGCAACACTTATCCAGCGCAACTACAAGGAGATATACCCTACATAATATTTTCCCTTGAGTTTAAACAAGAACAAGTCAATCTAATAATAAAGCCAATCCACTTCACCAAAGACGGAAAATGCTTCAATGTACACATTTGAAGAAATATGGATACACGACAAATTGCAGAAAAGACCCTGTTTGTGTAAAATGCGCTAATAAACACAATACAAAAAAATTGACAATTAATAACTCCACCGACAAAAAAAAAGAAAATGTGCCGGATGCAGTGAAAATCACAATTCTAACTACAAAGGATGCATGTTATATAAGGGCTTGCAGTTCCTTTTGTCCCATAACCAATAATATCGTAACAAGAACCTTCACTGATGGGATGATTTAGAAAACCAAAGTCGAAACATACTGAGAAGCAACACTTATCCAGCGCAACTACAAGGAGATATACCCTACATAATATTTTCCATTGAGTTTAAACAAGAACAAGTCAATCTAATAATAAAGCCAATCCACTTCACCAAAGACGGAAAATGCTTCAATGTACACATTTGAAGAAATATGGATACACGACAAATTGCAGAAAAGACCCTGTTTGTGTAAAATGCGCTAATAAACACAATACAAAAAAATTGACAATTAATAACTCCACCGACAAAACAAAAGAAAATGTGCCGGATGCTGTGAAAATCACAATTCTAACTCCAAAGGATGCATGTTATATAAGGGCTTGCAGTTCCTTTTGTCCCATAACCAATAATATCGTAACAAGAACCTTCACTGATGGGATGATTTCGGGACATACTGACAAGCAACACTTATCCAGCGCAACTACAAGGAGATATGAACTTGAGCAAATGATGAGACAATTAGTTGTCAAATGACCCATCAATATAATAGCCCTTCTTGAAACTAAACTTGAAACTCAATACATAAAGAATGCCAATCTGTAATGTCAAAATAAGACTTAAAAAAAATTCTAAGGATGATATGGCAAATCAATAAAAATTCAGTCGATTAAAAAACTAAATAAAGCAACAAATGAACTCACTCACACCCTTTCAACGTAAAAAGACGATCGATTGAAAAAAATATCTGATCCCTCTTAATACGATAACAGCCACAAACTATTCCCTTTTAAAAGCTACTAAAAAACTCACAAAAACAACCCTAAACAAACCTCCAATACAAAAATTCGATTAATTGGACAAGCCCCAACAATAAAAAAGCTCAAACCCTAGTGGACTAATTCCAAACAATTATTCATTAAGCGTCGCTCCACCACCATTAATTTAGGAAGTGTCATCCTTTGTCATAGATGGCTTTCAAAAGAGATTTAAAACCGATGTTATTTACAACGACTTGGAAAAGCATTGGATTCCGTCAATCACTCACTCCTGTTGAGTAAACTGAATTTTCTGGGATTTTCTACAGACATCCTAATGTGGATCACCAGCTACTTAGGTTTAAGAACGCAAAGAGTCTTATTTAAAAATATACGTTCTCGCTTGGTCCGAGCTACATCTGGTGTCCCTCAAGCAAGTCACCTTGGCCCGTTACTATTAACTCTTTTTTTTTAATGACTTTACAGAAACATGCAATGACTTGCTTTTACGAATTCTCTAGTTTTCATGTATGCAGATGATGTTAGGCTTTGTCTACAATACAAATCCATATTAGCCTAATGCAATGTTCAGTCCGAAAAGAGTTTCCGATACTGGGTTACGGTTCATGTGTCTGGCATCCCCAATATGGAGAACATCTGGACTGCATAGAATCCGTACAAAATGATTTATTTACATTTTCTCATAGAGGTCTTAACTGGGATGCACATCTTCATCTTCAACCGGCGGTCAGCAGCCAGCAGCGGCTGTTGATGTATTGGGGACATTAATTAGGGTCAGCAGAAGTTATGTAAGCATGTAATTCCCGTACTTCCATTCGAAATATTTCTTTACATCGCATAAATGTAAACTCAAAAGTGTATGAATTAATTAGTATTGGACCTTATATTTAAGTTAGTGGTAAGTAAACAAACCCGCCTCGAAAGATAGATCAGTCAGGATCAGTGAAGAATTAGAATAGCTGAGTTAGTAAATAAACAAGAAAAATTGCCAAAAAATAATACAATGGGAAATCCCTGCCATATTTTACCTTTTTTGTGGGGTAAGCCAAATGGTAATATGCCTTTATATTATTCTTTATTTTTCTTATTACCGAAATTTGTGTGAAATTTGTGAAATTTTGTGTTCATATAAAATGAACTCGAGATAAATCTCTTTATTTAGAGCACCTCGAATCCTAACATGGCAGTTGAAAATGGGTAGACACCACCGATTAGGGAAAATTCTACATGGTAGGGAGGGTTTAGACGACGGAAAACAAAATCCTGTCTTTTATTCATAAGGGTCAGTAAAACCAACCACCCAAGGATGGGCCAACTCCTACCGCTTTCCCTCTCCAACTTCCCTTATCTCTGTCTACGATGATATCCGTAACGTCCATGGTCAAGTTTGTCGTGCCCGCACCCACACCCACGCACCGACTGAGCCAAGCCGTCCCCAAGTAGACAGAGGAGGCGTTTAAGGATAGTTTACTGTACCAAATATTATGGTACATATATTATGACCAAAGCGTACGTCCGTTACAGATTTCCAACATGGGACCAATTGGCATCCAACATGGGACCAAGAAAGCCGACTAAGGACCGTTATAGATTTCCTGATAAAGCCCGATTAAGGACAATTAACCCTCTAGGCTCCAATTGTAGAAATGTTAAAAAAAACTATGTTGGATAATTTTTTTTGGGGTAAATTATAGCTTTTAAAGTTTAAATATGACCTCAAGAAGTGTTTACTAATCGTTTACTAATTTACCTGTAAATACAAAGGTAAAAAAGTGCCTTAAGGCACTCTCGGAGCTTTAAGTCAATTTTTTGATTATGGTACTCAAAGAAACAATTTTTACTTTCGGTACAGCATACATTACATTTTGTGCACATACTTTGTGTTTGGGATTTCTTGCAGTGTTGCACCATCTTTTGCCACTGTCTCGACTCATCCATACAGGAAAATGGTTGACTTCATCAAACCGTACATCCGAAACTGGATGCTTTGACTTTTCACCAACTGTGAGCGATGGCTTTGAAGATCTCGGCGTTGATGGGGATTGCATTGTCCAACCTGGTTGTGCCGTTCGCTGGGATGATGTTGACGGAAATTCCTGATCATAATCACGGAATGTGCAACCGCGTTTAAGCTTGCTTTGATATGCCACTAAACCAGCAGCAATTGCTTCCCAAAACTCCGAAAGCTCCAAAAATTTGTCTGTGCTCTTGTTTTCCTTTTTAATGCGCCTGTATAAAACATACGCATTTGTCGCTGCCATATCAACCAAATGGTAAAAAATTCGTGCCACTGCATCTTTTTTTTTAGCTTGAATGTGATAACGACCCATAAGCTCATCCATGAGGTCAACACCGCCCATGTGGGCATTGTATTCCCGAATAATTTGGGGACAATCAACCTCAATGTATCTTTTAGATTTCTTGTCATAACGAGCTATCTTTGCTATTCCTTCATTTTCATTTAATTTCAAAAATGGCTTAATACCAACATAAGTAGATAGCAAGCAAACGGCTTCATTGTCTTTCCATAACACATTTGTTATATCGATGCCATATGACGAACCGACATACTCAGTCGAAAAACCTCTCGGCTGTTTCCTGATCGTAATGTCATTCGGAAGCTTGCAATTTGGAATGCGATTAACACGCACTGTTCCTAGGCTATATATCCCTTTAGCACGCAGATAAACCATCAACGGTAAAGAAGTATAAAAGTTGTCAAAATAAATTATGTAGTTTTTATCAGGCGTACAACAATTTTCGCCGAAGTTCCAATATCTGGATGAGCAGGCAAGATAACGTAGTCACCTGCACCACTATAAATTTCAAACCGGTAGGCATCGTTTCGTACTCTCTTGGGAATAACGTCTTAGATCGTGTTTTCCTAATTAACGATCTTGGAGTAATTTTTGACAATAAGTTGTCCTTCAACGACCACATATCACTAACAGTTAATAAAGCCAGAGGTGTGCTAGCTTTTATCAAAAGTTGGTCTAAAGAATTTGATGATCCTTTCACAACTAAAACTCAATACGTATCGTTGGTACGTCCTATCTTGGAATACTGTTCTAGCGTTTGGAGTCCGCAATACTTTGTTCACCAAAGGAGGATTGAATCAGTCCAAAAGCAGTTTCTGCTATTTGCGTTAAAAGGCTTAAACTGGGATACTGCCACTTCCCTCCCGTCGTATAATTGCCGGTTAAAACTACTAAACCTACCTCCTTTAAAAGAGCGCCGTACTTGTGCTGGGGTTATGCTACTTCATGTGCTAATTCTTGGACAGGTTGACTCACAAGTACTTCTTGAAAAATTAATGTTTTCTGTGCCTAATAGAGTAACTAGATCCTTCCGACCCCTTTGGTTACCGATTTCTAGGTCTAATTTGGCGGAACACGATCCATTCCGCGTTATTTGTAAAAATTATAACTCATTGTCCCATTTAATGCCCCCTGAATTATCCCTAGATGTAATTAAATCCAAAATTATGGAATATCTTTTAACTTAATTTATCCTTACTCTTAGTTATAATAATATAGAAATAACAGTTCATTGTTAATAAATAAATAATAAATAACAATAAGTCCACAAATTTATAAATTTTTGTGTTTATTTGTATATTATCGAGCTACCACAATTGTCGCGAACTATTGGATATAGAAGGACGGCGAGAAAGTAAAAATAACCGCGAGCGCCTCAACGTTTTACACTTCTTTCGGCCCCACCGGGACCAAAAAGAGTACGTTAAGGATGTAGTCTCATGTGTGAGGTTGAAAAAATCGATTTTTTTTTTTTTCACATATTTCGATAGTATTGTTTATTAAGAATGTACTGTTAAAGTTTCAAATAAAAATATCAAATAATGACAGAGATACAGCCCATAATCGAGAGCGCGCCTACACCGAAATGTATGAGTTTCTCGGTAGCGTCTAAACTTTAAACGCGTTTTTCTCGGAACGACATTTTTGTGTGCGGCGCAGGTGATTCACAAAATTCTATGGTACCGATATAGCTGAAATTTGGATATGTTGTTCTAAAAAGTAACACCTCTGTCCCGTACTAGAATCATTTATTTTTAATGATTAGTTTTTTTTTTATCATTAATTTAAGATAAATTTTTTTAATTTTTTTAAATTTTTTTTTTTTTGTGAATTCGCCATTTTGTTGTTTATTGATGAAAATATTTTATTCTAGTACGGGACAGAGCCATAAGCTTACAAAACAATAATCTATTCTAATTTTTTGTTTCGGATGACTCTAGCAGTCGAAATCACCTGCGCCAGGGACCTACCTTTTTTTTTTATATGCATAGTTTGGCATGCTATAAAGTGTATTAAACTACACAAGAATAAATTGAACAAAATATTTTCAAATAGTTTATGATGCCTATAAAAACATATGTGAAAATTGGAACGATCGCATTATTTTTTATTACAAAAAAATTTATTTGAAATAACCTCTAAAAAGTAGCCCGGAACATGAGACTACATCCTTAAAACGCGAAAACAGTCACGAACAAGACGGCAAAAGCAGGTGGCCGATTGACTGAAAGAGGAATGGAGTAGAAATGCATTGTAATATTATAAGACGATGCTGATTTTAGATAGGTTAAGCTTGGTTAGAGCTGCCCACATTATTAAAAAATGAAATTAAAAAAAAACGATTACGAGAACCAATAATATCGTAACAAAAACCTTTACTGATGGGATGATTTAGAAAACCAAAGTCGAAACATACTGAGAAGCAACACTTATCCAGCGCAACTACAAGGAGATATACCCTACATAATATTTTCCCTTGAGTTTAAACAAGAACAAGTCAATCTAATAATAAAGCCAATCCACTTCACCAAAGACGGAAAATGCTTCAATGTACACATTTGAAGAAATATGGATACACGACAAATTGCAGAAAAGACCCTGTTTGTGTAAAATGCGCTAATAAACACAATACAAAAAAATTGACAATTAATAACTCCACCGACAAAACAAAGGAAAATGTGCCGGATGCTGTGAAAATCACAATTCTAACTACAAAGGATGCATGTTATATAAGGGCTTGCAGTTCCTTTTGTCCCATAACCAATAATATCGTAACAAGAACCTTCACTGATGGGATGATTTCGGGACATACTGACAAGCAACACTTATCCAGCGCAACTACAAGGAGATATGAACTTGAGCAAATGATGAGACAATTAGTTGTCAAATGACCCATCAATATAATAGCCCTTCTTGAAACTAAACTTGAAACTCAATACATAAAGAATGCCAATCTGTAATGTCAAAATAAGACTTAAAAAAAATTCTAAGGATGATATGGCAAATCAATAAAAATTCAGTCGATTAAAAAACTAAATAAAGCAACAAATGAACTCACTCACACCCTTTCAACGTAAAAAGACGATCGATTGAAAAAAATATCTGATCCCTCTTAATACGATAACAGCCACAAACTATTCCCTTTTAAAAGCTACTAAAAAACTCACAAAAACAACCCTAAACAAACCTCCAATACAAAAATTCGATTAATTGGACAAGCCCCAACAATAAAAAAGCTCAAACCCTAGTGGACTAATTCCAAACAATTATTCATTAAGCGTCGCTCCACCACCATTAATTTAGGAAGTGTCATCCTTTGTCATAGATGGCTTTCAAAAGAGATTTAAAACCGATGTTATTTACAACGACTTGGAAAAGCATTGGATTCCGTCAATCACTCACTCCTGTTGAGTAAACTGAATTTTCTGGGATTTTCTACAGACATCCTAATGTGGATCACCAGCTACTTAGGTTTAAGAACGCAAAGAGTCTTATTTAAAAATATACGTTCTCGCTTGGTCCGAGCTACATCTGGTGTCCCTCAAGCAAGTCACCTTGGCCCGTTACTATTAACTCTTTTTTTTTAATGACTTTACAGAAACATGCAATGACTTGCTTTTACGAATTCTCTAGTTTTCATGTATGCAGATGATGTTAGGCTTTGTCTACAATACAAATCCATATTAGCCTAATGCAATGTTCAGTCCGAAAAGAGTTTCCGATACTGGGTTACGGTTCATGTGTCTGGCATCCCCAATATGGAGAACATCTGGACTGCATAGAATCCGTACAAAATTATTTATTTACATTTTCTCATAGAGGTCTTAACTGGGATGCACATCTTCATCTTCAACCGGCGGTCAGCAGCCAGCAGCGGCTGTTGATGTATTGGGGACATTAATTAGGGTCAGCAGAAGTTATGTAAGCATGTAATTCCCGTACTTCCATTCGAAATATTTCTTTACATCGCATAAATGTAAACTCAAAAGTGTATGAATTAATTAGTATTGGACCTTATATTTAAGTTAGTGGTAAGTAAACAAACCCGCCTCGAAAGATAGATCAGTCAGGATCAGTGAAGAATTAGAATAGCTGAGTTAGTAAATAAACAAGAAAAATTGCCAAAAAATAATACAATGGGAAATCCCTGCCATATTTTACCTTTTTTGCGGGGTAAGCCAAATGGTAATATGCCTTTATATTATTCTTTATTTTTCTTATTACCGAAATTTGTGAATATAATTTTTGATGTCATATAAAATGAACTCGAGATAAATCTCTTTATTTAGAGCACCTCGAATCCTAACATGGCAGTTGAAAATGGGTAGACACCACCGATTAGGGAAAATTCTACATGGTAGGGAGGGTTTAGACGACGGAAAACAAAATCCTGTCTTTTATTCATAAGGGTCAGTAAAACCAACCACCCAAGGATGGGCCAACTCCTACCGCTTTCCCTCTCCAACTTCCCTTATCTCTGTCTACGATGATATCCGTAACGTCCATGGTCAAGTTTTTCGTGCCCGCACCCACGCCCCACTCGACTGAGCCAATCCGTCCCCAAGTAGACAGAGGAGGCGTTTAAGGATAGTTTACTGTACCAAATATTATGGTACATATATTATGACTAAAGCGTACGTCCGTTACAGATTTCCAACATGGGACCAATTGGCATCCAACATGGGACCAAGAAAGCCGACTAAGGACCGTTATAGATTTCCTGATAAAGCCCGATGAAGGACAATTAACCCTCTAGGCTCCAATTGTAGAAATGTTAAAAAAAACTATGTTGGATAATTTTTTTTGGGGTAAATTATAGCTTTTAAAGTTTAAATATGACCTCAAGAAGTGTTTACTAATCTTAATTTACCTGTAAATACAAAGGTAAAAAAAGTGCCTTAAGGCACTCTCGGAGCTTTAAGTCAATTTTTTTGATTATGGTACTCAAAGAAACAATTTTTACTTTCGGTACAGCATACATTACATTTTGTGCACATACTTTGTGTTTGGGATTTCTTGCAGTGTTGCACCATCTTTTGCCACTGTCTCGACTCATCCATACAGGAAAATGGTTGACTTCATCAAACCGTACATCCGAAACTGGATGCTTTGACTTTTCACCAACTGTGAGCGATGGCTTTGAAGATCTCGGCGTTGATGGGGATTGCATTGTCCAACCTGGTTGTGCCGTTCGCTGGGATGATGTTGACGGAAATTCCTGATCATAATCACGGAATGTGCAACCGCGTTTAAGCTTGCTTTGATATGCCACTAAACCAGCAGCAATTGCTTCCCAAAACTCCGGAAGCTCCAAAAATTTGTCTGTGCTCTTGTTTTCCTTTTTAATGCGCCTGTATAAAACATACGCATTTGTCGCTGCCATATCAACCAAATGGTAAAAAATTCGTGCCACTGCATCTTTTTTTTTAGCTTGAATGTGATAACGACCCATAAGCTCATCCATGAGGTCAACACCGCCCATGTGGGCATTGTATTCCCGAATAATTTGGGGACAATCAACCTCAATGTATCTTTTAGATTTCTTATCATAACGAGCTATCTTTGCTATTCCTTCATTTTCATTTAATTTCAAAAATGGCTTAATACCAACATAAGTAGATAGCAAGCAAACGGCTTCATTGTCTTTCCATAACACATTTGTTATATCGATGCCATATGACGAACCGACATACTCAGTCGAAAAACCTCTCGGCTGTTTCCTGATCGTAATGTCATTCGGAAGCTTGCAATTTGGAATGCGATTAACACGCACTGTTCCTAGGCTATATATCCCTTTAGCACGCAGATAAACCATCAACGGTAAAGAAGTATAAAAGTTGTCAAAATAAATTATGTAGTTTTTATCAGGCGTACAACAATTTTCGCCGAAGTTCCAATATCTGGATGAGCAGGCAAGATAACGTAGTCACCTGCACCACTATAAATTTCAAACCGGTAGGCATCGTTTCGTACTCTCTTGGGAATAACGTCTTAGATCGTGTTTTCCTAATTAACGATCTTGGAGTAATTTTTGACAATAAGTTGTCCTTCAACGACCACATATCACTAACAGTTAATAAAGCCAGAGGTGTGCTAGCTTTTATCAAAAGTTGGTCTAAAGAATTTGATGATCCTTTCACAACTAAAACTCAATACGTATCGTTGGTACGTCCTATCTTGGAATACTGTTCTAGCGTTTGGAGTCCGCAATACTTTGTTCACCAAAGGAGGATTGAATCAGTCCAAAAGCAGTTTCTGCTATTTGCGATAAAAGGCTTAAACTGGGATACTGCCACTTCCCTCCCGTCGTATAATTGCCGGTTAAAACTACTAAACCTACCTCCTTTAAAAGAGCGCCGTACTTGTGCTGGGGTTATGCTACTTCATGTGCTAATTCTTGGACAGGTTGACTCACAAGTACTTCTTGAAAAATTAATGTTTTCTGTGCCTAATAGAGTAACTAGATCCTTCCGACCCCTTTGGTTACCGATTTCTAGGTCTAATTTGGCGGAACACGATCCATTCCGCGTTATTTGTAAAAATTATAACTCATTGTCCCATTTAATGCCCCCTAAATTATCCCTAGATGTAATTAAATCCAAAATTATGGAATATCTTTTAACTTAATTTATCCTTACTCTTATAGTTATAATAATATAGAAATAACAGTTCATTGTTAATAAATAAATAATAAATAACAATAAGTCCACAAATTTATAAATTTTTGTGTTTATTTGTATATTATCGAGCTACCACAATTGTCGCGAACTATTGGATATAGAAGGACGGCGAGAAAGTAAAAATAACCGCGAGCGCCTCAACGTTTTACACTTCTTTCGGCCCCACCGGGACCAAAAAGAGTAAGTTAAAACGCGAAAACAGTCACGAACAAGACGGCAAAAGCAGGTGGCCGATTGACTGAAAGAGGAATGGAGTAGAAATGCATTGTAATATTATAAGACGATGCTGATTTTAGATAGGTTAAGCTTGGTTAGAGCTGCCCACATTATTAAAAAATGAAATTAAAAAAAAACGATTACGAGAACCAATAATATCGTAACAAAAACCTTTACTGATGGGATGATTTAGAAAACCAAAGTCGAAACATACTGAGAAGCAACACTTATCCAGCGCAACTACAAGGAGATATACCCTACATAATATTTTCCCTTGAGTTTAAACAAGAACAAGTCAATCTAATAATAAAGCCAATCCACTTCACCAAAGACGGAAAATGCTTCAATGTACACATTTGAAGAAATATGGATACACGACAAATTGCAGAAAAGACCCTGTTTGTGTAAAATGCGCTAATAAACACTGTCGGGTCAAGCAGCACGGCGTTTAATGTTTATGTTTAAATAATGTTTAAATAATGTTTATGTAATGTTTAGTGTAATTATTAGTGTAATGTTTATTTATTAGGCTTAAGTTTGTACAAAGGCTTGTTGATCGCAAGCCGACTCTTTCTCGGCCGCTCGACTCAACAAGCTTTCAATAGAGAGTTTTAGCTCGCAGGGTCTAGGTCGGGCCGCCCTCTCCATTATTCGAGAGCTTTAGCTTCGCAGTGACCAGTCGGGCCGCCCTCTCTGTACTTCACTTGAGTCCCTGCATGCACCATAGCCGGTCTATCTGCGGATCATCCGGCTTGATCTGCATGCAGGAATAAACATTTTTTATAACGTTCAAAAGTAACAAATTCGTCTTTTTATTTACGGCATTGAAAACGCTCAATGACCAAACATTGGTGACCCCGACGTGATATAGTTAATATAATTAACAATTTAAAAAACCGTTGACCCGCGAAAAAACATTTAAAAACATATACATACGTTCCACTGCAAGTGCATTGGCCCGCGCATAACGCCTTCATACATATATATGTTCCACACCGCTACTTGCGGTTCTGAGCGCACAGTGGGACAGATCGCATTTCGCCGCGAGAAAATATGTTGAGCGATTAATTATGGCGGAGTTTCTGGAGCAGCGATGCAGGACGTTGGAGGTTTTGGATGTGACCACTGGCCAGAACTATGGAGCTCATCCCCGGCTTCGATGGACGACTTCTAGCGGGACGGATTATGCAGTGCCTTTCCCCTTACGGATGGAGTTGGATGACAAGCCCCAACGGGGGGGGGAATGTCGGGTCAAGCAGCACGGCGTTTTATGTTTATCTTTAAATAATGTTTAAATAATGTTTATGTAATGTTTAGTGTAATTATTAGTGTAATGTTTATTTATTAGGCTTAAGTTTGTACAAAGGCTTGTTGATCGCAAGCCGACTCTTTCTCGGCCGCTCGACTCAACAAGCTTTCAATAGAGAGTTTTAGCTCGCAGTGTCTAGGTCGGGCCGCCCTCTCCATTATTCGAGAGCTTTAGCTTCGCAGTGACCAGTCGGGCCGCCCTCTCTGTACTTCACTTGAGTCCCTGCATGCACCATAGCCGGTCTATCTGCGGATCATCCGGCTTGATCTGCATGCAGGAATAAACATTTTTTATAACGTTCAAAAGTAACAAATTCGTCTTTTTATTTACGGCATTGAAAACGCTCAATGACCAAACAAACACAATACAAAAAAATTGACAATTAATAACTCCACCGACAAAACAAAAGAAAATGTGCCGGATGCTGTGAAAATCACAATTCTAACTACAAAGGATGCATGTTATATAAGGGCTTGCAGTTCCTTTTGTCCCATAACCAATAATATCGTAACAAGAACCTTCACTGATGGGATGATTTCGAAAACCAAAGTCGAAACATACTGACAAGCAACACTTATCCAGCGCAACTACAAGGAGATATGAACTTGAGCAAATGATGAGACAATTAGTTGTCAAATGATCCATCAATATAATAGCCCTTCTTGAAACTAAACTTGAAACTCAATACATAAAGAATGCCAATCTGTAATGTCAAAATAAGACTTAAAAAAAATTCTAAGGATGATATGGCAAATCAATAAAAATTCAGTCGATTAAAAAACTAAATAAAGCAACAAATGAACTCACTCACACCCTTTCAACGTAAAAAGACGATCGATTGAAAAAAATATCTGATCCCTCTTAATACGATAACAGCCACAAACTATTCCCTTTTAAAAGCTACTAAAAAACTCACAAAAACAACCCTAAACAAACCTCCAATACAAAAATTCGATTAATTGGACAAGCCCCAACAATAAAAAAGCTCAAACCCTAGTGGACTAATTCCAAACAATTATTCATTAAGCGTCGCTCCACCACCATTAATTTAGGAAGTGTCATCCTTTGTCATAGATGGCTTTCAAAAGAGATTTAAAACCGATGTTATTTACAACGACTTGGAAAAGCATTGGATTCCGTCAATCACTCACTCCTGTTGAGTAAACTGAATTTTCTGGGATTTTCTACAGACATCCTAATGTGGATCACCAGCTACTTAGGTTTAAGAACGCAAAGAGTCTTATTTAAAAATATACGTTCTCGCTTGGTCCGAGCTACATCTGGTGTCCCTCAAGCAAGTCACCTTGGCCCGTTACTATTAACTCTTTTTTTTTAATGACTTTACAGAAACATGCAATGACTTGCTTTTACGAATTCTCTAGTTTTCATGTATGCAGATGATGTTAGGCTTTGTCTACAATACAAATCCATATTAGCCTAATGCAATGTTCAGTCCGAAAAGAGTTTCCGATACTGGGTTACGGTTCATGTGTCTGGCATCCCCAATATGGAGAACATCTGGACTGCATAGAATCCGTACAAAATGATTTATTTACATTTTCTCATAGAGGTCTTAACTGGGATGCACATCTTCATCTTCAACCGGCGGTCAGCAGCCAGCAGCGGCTGTTGATGTATTGGGGACATTAATTAGGGTCAGCAGAAGTTATGTAAGCATGTTATTCCCGCAGCAGTGTACTTCCATTCGAAATATTTCTTTACATCGCATAAATGTAAACTCAAAAGTGTATGAATTAATTAGTATTGGACCTTATATTTAAGTTAGTGGTAAGTAAACAAACCCGCCTCGAAAGATAGATCAGTCAGGATCAGTGAAGAATTAGAATAGCTGAGTTAGTAAATAAACAAGAAAAATTGCCAAAAAATAATACAATGGGAAATCCCTGCCATATTTTACCTTTTTTGCGGGGTAAGCCAAATGGTAATATGCCTTTATATTATTCTTTATTTTTCTTATTTCCGAAATTTGTGAATATAATTTTTGATGTCATATAAAATGAACTCGAGATAAATCTCTTAATTTAGAGCACCTCGAATCCTAACATGGCAGTTGAAAATGGGTAGACACCACCGATTAGGGAAAATTCTACATGGTAGGGAGGGTTTAGACGACGGAAAACAAAATCCTGTCTTTTATTCATAAGGGTCAGTAAAACCAACCACCCAAGGATGGGCCAACTCCTACCGCTTTCCCTCTCCAACTTCCCTTATCTCTGTCTACGATGATATCCGTAACGTCCATGGTCAAGTTTTTCGTGCCCGCACCCACGCCCCACTCGACTGAGCCAAGCCGTCCCCAAGTAGACAGAGGAGGCGTTTAAGGATAGTTTACTGTACCAAATATTATGGTACATATATTAATACTAAAGCGTACGTCCGTTACAGATTTCCAACATGGGACCAATTGGCATCCAACATGGGACCAAGAAAGCCGACTAAGGACCGTTATAGATTTCCTGATAAAGCCCGATGAAGGACAATTAACCCTCTAGGCTCCAATTGTAGAAATGTTAAAAAAAACTATGTTGGATAATTTTTTTTGGGGTAAATTATAGCTTTTAAAGTTTAAATATGACCTCAAGAAGTGTTTACTAATCTTAATTTACCTGTAAATACAAAGGTAAAAAAGTGCCTTAAGGCACTCTCGGAGCTTTAAGTCAATTTTTTGATTATGGTACTCAAAGAAACAATTTTTACTTTCGGTACAGCATACATTACATTTTGTGCACATACTTTGTGTTTGGGATTTCTTGCAGTGTTGCACCATCTTTTGCCACTGTCTCGACTCATCCATACAGGAAAATGGTTGACTTCATCAAACCGTACATCCGAAACTGGATGCTTTGACTTTTCACCAACTGTGAGCGATGGCTTTGAAGATCTCGGCGTTGATGGGGATTGCATTGTCCAACCTGGTTGTGCCGTTCGCTGGGATGATGTTGACGGAAATTCCTGATCATAATCACGGAATGTGCAACCGCGTTTAAGCTTGCTTTGATATGCCACTAAACCAGCAGCAATTGCTTCCCAAAACTCCGGAAGCTCCAAAAATTTGTCTGTGCTCTTGTTTTCCTTTTTAATGCGCCTGTATAAAACATACGCATTTGTCGCTGCCATATCAACCAAATGGTAAAAAATTCGTGCCACTGCATCTTTTTTTTTAGCTTGAATGTGATAACGACCCATAAGCTCATCCATGAGGTCAACACCGCCCATGTGGGCATTGTATTCCCGAATAATTTGGGGACAATCAACCTCAATGTATCTTTTAGATTTCTTGTCATAACGAGCTATCTTTGCTATTCCTTCATTTTCATTTAATTTCAAAAATGGCTTAATACCAACATAAGTAGATAGCAAGCAAACGGCTTCATTGTCTTTCCATAACACATTTGATATATCGATGCCATATGACGAACCGACATACTCAGTCGAAAAACCTCTCGGCTGTTTCCTGATCGTAATGTCATTCGGAAGCTTGCAATTTGGAATGCGATTAACACGCACTGTTCCTAGGCTATATATCCCTTTAGCACGCAGATAAACCATCAACGGTAAAGAAGTATAAAAGTTGTCAAAATAAATTATGTAGTTTTTATCAGGCGTACAACAATTTTCGCCGAAGTTCCAATATCTGGATGAGCAGGCAAGATAACGTAGTCACCTGCACCACTATAAATTTCAAACCGGTAGGCATAACCAAATGAGTCACACAACACAAACAGCTTAATATCCCACTTATAAGGCTTATTGGGCATATACTGCCGAAGGTGGTGTCTCATTTTTGTGCTGCACATTTGTTCATCGACACAGAGTCGTGCTTGCTTTGGCACGGAGTCAAACCTCTGGTTAAGGTGATCTAAAATCGTACGCGTGCGATAAAGTGAATCGTATCCTGGCTCACATTTCTGGATTCGCTTGCTCTCATCCCGCAGTGAGAAGTATTTTTTGATTTCTTCAAACTTGTTTCACGACATGGTGTGTTTTACAGGTCCAAATGCATTTTTACCCCAGTAGCTTTTTATATTTGGGTATCGATAAATTGACATGTAAATTAAAATTCCAATGTAGTGATGGACATCGTCAATGCTGAATTTGAATTGATTGTTTATATTTTTCGTTAGTGCTGACCGAATGGTTTCTTCAAGAATCATATTCATAATCTGTGAATCGAAGAGGTAACAGAAAATCTGCAAAGGTGTTGCAAGTTCCTTTATACTACCTGGGATTGAAGAATCTCCCCGAAAAGCTATGTCGTTGACATGTAACTGCATCGACTGCTCCCTCCATGATACCTTAGTTGGCAATTTGTTTATTAATTCAACACCTGTTCATAAATTAATTACTTATTTGATTACCATTTTATGACTCAGATTTCTTACCGGCAGGTCTCTTACAGACCTGATGAACGAGGTCTCTTTACAGAATTTTGGGTATTTGCCAGCTGCTGTACGTTTTCATGGACATTATCACCGTTATTGTCTGTAATTGAAATGGTTGCGGCGTCCTCTAATGCCGCGTAAAAGACTAAATCCAAGTCTTCATCGTCATCACTAGAGTTACCCAAGAGTACCCGTTTCAACATCATTGAACAAATCCAGCAACTGTTCATCGGTCAATTTAAACCGTCTACGCATTTGACCTGCCATTTCGGTTTGTATTCAATGAGAAAACAATTTAATAAACAGAAACAAACACATAAATTGCATGCAGTTGTGAAAGTGGTGTTTGTAAAAGGTCGCGTGGTGTCCCAACAGTGTCTCAAGGCACTTATCACAATTTCACCGCTGCAACGCACTTTTTGAATAAAGTTGCATAAGTTATATAATAAAATATCTTACTTTCAAGAACAATAATTTTTATTTGGCTGATTTGAAGTTATTTCACATTTAATAATTAAAACAAACACGCATTACACAGCAATTTTTGCGCGCGAATGCGTGGTGCATGTAAACAACACGAAAAAAGTCCCGTTTTAAAGCTTCAGATAGCGATCAAAGCTTCCACTCATAAGCTCACATTTTTTTTGTAAACTGACAAATATAAATCAAATTACATATAAAAAATTGTTTCGTTTTTTAGATAAAACAAATTATATTTTTTTTTTTTTTTTTTTTTTTTTTTTTTTTTTTATCAATCAATCAATAGTTATATTTAAAATCTGTCCGAAGTTATGGACAATAATTAAATTGTATAATGGGACCTTAACTTAGTGAAATATTGAGTAGTACAATGTTTGCTTATCCTAGGAAACTTATTTTAACAGAAGACCTTAGCGATAGAATTCAAGTTAATTATTGTCGTGCCCTTTAGTGGGCCTTGTTAGTTGTTAGTACCACTTGCAGCTCAGTCCCGTTCGCCCGAGTGGCAGAGGTCCAGTGGGTGGGTCCGTTTCAGCCTCCTTGTGGTGTAGCTGTTGTCCAGAAGATTGATGGCCTCAGGGTTAGGATGTCGGTCCAGCCTTACCACGTACCTATTGGCGAATCGCTGAACTTCTTCGCTCACATATGGGACTCTCAGTTGGGCGTGGATTGTCGCATTGTCGTGGAACGGATGAGCTCCAGTTAAAGTTTTTAGGGCCTTGTTTTGGGCGATCTGGATGATCCTTCGGTTGCTTAGACACGCCGTCCCCCATAGCTGAATACCATAGGTCCAGATTGGCTTTACAATGGCCTTATATATAGAAGCTTGACTCTTAGCTTCAGCCTGGACCTCCTTCCAATGAGCCTTATTATTATTTAATTAAAATAAACGTGCGAGAAGAGATGACGAAATAAGCTACCGGAGGAGCTATGATCGACAACTGAGAAAATTAGGACAAGAAAGGATAGAAAAAAGAAAAAGAAGAAGACAAATTTGTGCGATCGGACAATATACCACTCCTTGATGTTCTAGGAGCTAACGAGGCCCACCCTTCCTTGATCATGGTTTTTCCGTGTAAATTTAAAATTTTCCCACGATCCCTTTGTTTGGCAAGCGCTACTGCGGCGGGTTTAGGAAATCAAAAAAAATTATGATTTTACGCAAACATTATAAAATAGTTTATTAATGCTAAAATGGACATGATAAAATTTTCTGGGTTTCGCTTCGTTTCTTTACATCTAATATTTTAAGGAAAATTAAGTAAGGCGGAAAAATTTTATAAATATTTAAATATGGGGTATGAAATGGCTTAAATATAAAAAAAATGGGTTTTCAATAAAAAAAAAGACAAAGAGAAATATAATTTAACATCAAATTATATAAATTTAACAATTTAACAAATTATATAATAAGTGCCTTGAGGCACTCTTGGGTATTATTGGGTAAAGATCCGTTATAGATTTCTAGTGCCCAAGAATGGAGCCCATGGAGGCCATTTGTAATCTACCGAACATTTTGAGTTACTTGAGTATGAAGAGATTTAGTCTCCCCACATGCAAAAAGAGGTAGCCGGGGCAAAAAAGGGTCAAGGGTGTGCGAAAGCGGGAAAAGTGGTCAAGCACCGTTCAACAACCGGACAACCACGGGAAGTATCCCAAGGTTCAGTACGGTGTAAAGGGGGGAAAGTAAGGACCAGAAGCCTAGCCGAAGGGTAGAAGGTTCGGTGAGGGGCCGCCAATCCGTGGGTACACAGAAACACTGTGCAACTTAATGGAAAGATAGCCAAAAGGGGTGAGGGGGATCAGCGCATAGCGCTGCCGTCTTTAGAAAATGTAGCGGGGTTAGCATCAGCGAAGGAGCAAGGATTGAAGGGGGGCGACGCAAAGTGTAGCGGGCATTAGAAGCCTCCCGGTGCACCGCAACAGCAGAGGTCCCTGGCCGGGAAAGGCGAGGGGGCACGGACGACGACCCACCCATGGGAAGGTAGCGTGATTTTGGAAGCAGGATTAACGGCAGGAGCAGAATCTAGGAAAATTAACAAATCAGTAAATAAAGAGGCCCATTAGAGCGAATCGAGACGAGTCTTTTTAAGAAGCTTGTGGCGTTGAGTTAGAGGACCGCCCCAAGGAGAGTAGAGTGTGAAGGACGAGCTACGAAAGGATCTGTTGCAGGAGGGTTCATCCAAGGCCATGGTATCAGAGTCGAGTTGGGCCACTCCCGACTAAGGCAGGTGTTTTCCTGGTGTAGCAAAGAAAGCTGGTCTTTGACGGCAACTCCCGATCCGAACTCGCTAGCGCGTATGCGCGGTGTTTCCGTGGTAAAGCGGAGGCGCAACAACTAGCGGCCAACTTCCGATCTGGACTCCCTAGCGCGTATGCGCGGTGTTTCTTTGGTGCGGCAGAGGCGCGACGCCTAGTCTTAGTTCTGTCACGGATCCTTTAGCGCTTATGCGCACTAATGGGTAAAGACCAGTCTCAGACGTTCCAAGGGTGTGTTCCGAGAGGTAAAAAAGCCTGCGTGCGTTCAGCAAAAGGCCGAAATTTAGGGGAACCAACGGCAACGCAGCAAGAGGAACAGCAGTGGCGACGGAGCAAAAGCAGCGATCGTACTAACGCGAACGGCCAAAAGGAAGCAGCGTCGACGGTGCCGAGAGGAAACAAGGAGGCGGAACAAGTATCCGGAGAGGAGCCTATTTTGGAAATAAAGAATAATCTGCTCCTTATTGTATTGGAAAGGCCTCTAAATAAAGGCTTTATAAAGTTTTATCCTATCTTGATTATTTCAGTGCTTGGCCACGTCAAACTATAAATTCGGTGGAAGAGGCCCGACTAACTCTGTGAGCTAGCCGCGGCAAATTGTTGCGAGCACAGTTCGTTACACCTGGCGCCCAAACTACGTGATTGCATTGAGTCTAGAATTAATATAGCATAGAAATGTGAAGAAAGAACTGGATATACACTGAGCGAAGTATGCAGAGAACTCGGCCTACCAGCAGACGGAACCATGGAAACCATGAGATCCCTGGAGGCGAACTGGGTCGACGAAACCAGGGACTGCGAAGTGCTGGCGTTGACAAGCGGACTGGACATAAGCACGATCCCGAGGGCCATGCCAGAGTTACTGCAGGGCAGGGCTCAAAGATGCTTTATAATGGAGTGGCCAACATGGGCAAGATTCAAGACAAGTTTCGAATTTGGCGGATCCGGTTCGTCAGCGGAAGCAGCGACGAGGAGAGCCGTTCAAAGAGTACATGGTTGACCTTCACTATAGAAAGCCACTACGGAAAACCCCGAAAAAGATTATCAAAAGGCTCGTGCAGAGCTCCATGCCAAGAATGAAAATGTTCATATGGCCGTACGCGTGCGGCTCCTTATAGGAGATAATAGGCTTGGGGGGAGTTCAAAGAGTTGGCACAGGAAGAAGAGGCCTTTAACATGCAATTCGTCACAGAACCATAATGGAGCCACAATCAACCGGCCGTAGACGAAAGGTAGCAGAAAGAGCGAACGCAGCATGGCGAGTCAGGAGGTTACACAATGGATCAATGGACCCAGAGAGGACAGAGAAACGAGTTCAACCAACCGGTCGTAAAAAACATGCAATGGACACCAAGATTGCAGAGAAAGGAACCAAGGGCCAAGGTCCGCCGGAGCAGAAGAGTACCCCAGGGCAAGAATAGATGCCCAGATGACAGCCTGAGGGCCAGAACGGATCGGCTCAGCAACAACAGGATCGGAAATGGACAGCAGGTCCGAGACAGGGTCCGGTTGAGAATCTAGCGGAAGCATGCAATAGGTACGACGGCATGGACCATTGAGCAAGTGGATGCAGGAACCCAAGGATGCTGTTCTGCAAGATGTGCGGCGTGACAGGGGTAACGAACACAGATTGCTACCAGTGAGGACTGTCAGGAGACAAGTAGAAGTTGCCAGCAATCATCGAGGTCAGATGCACGGAAGTAAAGGCCATGATCGGAGAAACTAGAGGACAGCCCGGAAATCGCCGGGAAACGCATCGTGACAAGGAGACAGGTGAAGTTGGCCAATAGAAGCCACGCGGAGACACGCGTCACAATGCAGAATGCGAGGCATGGAAGAAAGTCTGGTGCTAGGATGGGACTTCTTCAGTGAGTTCGCACAACATTTACATGCGAGGCCACCACGTTGCGATACCGTTGCTGTCCATAGCAGTGGCAGGATATCCAGAGAAGTGAAAAGAGGAACGCGATAAGATATTCATCGAGAGAGAGCTGGAGGCGTTCCCATGCTGCTCGAACATAACGCAGCCCAGGATCCCCATGAAGGACGAATCCCCATAAAGCTGCAATGTTATCCCAAAAACCCAAAAATATAGGGGGAGATAAGCGCGAAGGAAGAGCTGCTGGAGAAAGGATGCATTGAGTCGAATAGCGCGTACATTTCGCGTAGTGTGATGGTGAAGAAGAAAACGGGTCAAGATTAACGCAAAGTCAATAAAGGAAGCGTATCTGATGCTACGGATTAATTTAATTTTGGAGCAGCTTAGGGAGGCAAAATTCTTAGCCTCGACTTGAAGGACGGGTATTGGCAGATCCTTCTAAAGGAAGGAAGCAGAAAGAACACCGCCTTCACCGTACCAGGGAAAGGGCTGTACCAGTGGAAGGTGATACCGTTCGGGTTGCACTCAGCCATGGCAACGTTTAAGAGGGTACGCATTCGCATATCAGGACGATATCATCGTGATCGGACGTATCAGGGAGGAACACATGGAAAAAAAGGGGTGTTCAGGAGGTTAAAGGGCGCGAACCTGAGGATAAATGTGGAAAAGTGTCATTTCTTTAGGCAGGGGCTGCTATACCTGGGACATCGAATAACGAGCCAGGGGATCGGTATGGATCCAGGAAAGGTCGCCGCGGAAGTATCCGGATTACGTCGAAAAAGGCGGCTTGATCTACCGCCTTCTCCCACATAGAGCCCGAAGCGAAGAAGTATCGTAGACAAAGGTGTGCGTACCGGCAGACACGAGGCAACAGGGCCTGGAAGTTAACCACGACGCACCGACGGCAGGACACCTAAGCTTGAGGAAGACAATCACGAAAATTGCCGCCAGGTACTTCTGGCCAGGGATGCAGAGATTCAAAAGTATGTCAAGAGCTGCGAGACATGCATGAGGTACAAGGCGAACCAGACTCAAGCGGCAGGAAAAATGCTGACACAAAGCCATGGGCAAAGGTATACGCGGACTTTGAAGTTCCGTTGCCCATATCGAAACATGGTAAAACTCTGTTCTTGGTCATAATTGATCGGTTTTCGAAGTGGACGGAAATGGTGCCACTTGGAAAGGCAACTACCGCGATCTGGAAGAGGACTGTCGTTGGTATGGAGGCCCGAAAATAATGGTTACTGACAACGGCGTGCAGTTCACCCTCCGGAGCTTCAAGAAGTTCGTCGAGGAGCTCGGCGTGCTCGGCTAGCGCGAATGTGCGGTGTTTCTTTGGTGGCGCGGAGGCGCGACTTTCAGCGGCCAACTTCCGATCCGGACTCGCTTACGCGTATGCTTGGTGTTTCCTTTAACCAGCGGCCAACTCCCGGTCTGGTCTCGTTGGTGCGAATGCGCGGTGTTTCCTTGGTGTATCGGAGGCGCGACGCCTTGTCTTGGGCTTATCACGGATCGTATAGCAGAAATTCGAGCCGGTGTGTGAAGACCAGTAGACCAGTTGCAGAAGGCACAATGGTGTAACCCGAAAGGTAGAAAGACCTGCGTGCGGCCAGCGAAAGGCGAAAATTTAGGGAAAACTACGGCAACGCAGCAAAAGGAACAGCAGCGGCGACGGAACAAAATCAGCGACCATACCAAGAGGAACGGCCAATAGGAAGCGCCGTGGACGGAGCCGAGCGGAAACAAGGAGGAGCAGCAAGGATCCGGAGAGGAGTCTATTTGGTGGTGACTATGAGAGACATTAATCCATGCCAGCTTAATTAATTTATTGCATTTGCTAAAATTAGAGTAAGATTTTCTATATTTGGTTCATATCGAAAAAGTCCTCCTCTACATCTCATATATTTGTATTGCATTAAGTTTAAATTGAAATTCTACTTCCCTAAAACTTACAAACCAACGTCATGTGAAAAACTGAAAGTAAGCCTCTAAAATTATAAATTTTATTATTTGCAACATGAATTTTGAGTTTTTATTTTTATAGCGAACTATCGTCATTATATTTGGTGTTACAACGTCTGTGAAGAGAAATACCTAAAAGCAGCAACTCTTCTGGAGAGTCAGGTATTGTGTACCATTTGTGATGATACGAGCCCTAGCGATAGCATAATGGAAACTCTGTGTAAGCATAAGTTTCATAGAGTTTGTCTATTATAATGGCTTGAAACAAATTTTACCTGTCCGAACTGTAGGCAAAGCTGTCCTCAAGCTTTAATGATAGATGGACAATTTACTCCTTCGGAGCGTAGAATGCCGAGAAGCGTACAGACTGAACAGGAATCTAACACAAATCGTTTGGGAACCATTCACAATCTCGTATGAATACAAGATCATAAGTTTCCAATAATTAATCATAATTAATAATAACCATAATTAATCAGCGAAACAGGAGTATGTAAATTAAGCCCATGACGCTGTTCAGGATAGGATCTCTAGGAAGTATTATATTAACCAAATTATATTCAACTTTATGGAAGGTTTTAGATCAATTATGACAGCTACAATTGGTGACCAAATAACTAAAGCTATTTGAAATTTGATTATATTTTCTTGAGACCCACGAGAGAAACCCCATCAACGCACGCCGCAACAGTCACCTATTGAGACCACCAAATGGCAGGACAAACGATATTTCGCTAGAGCAACCGGATAGCATTTTTAACGTAATTTCCAATTGGCGTATAAAGTACAGTGGTACGACCATCAACCTTCCAAAGACTTTATTTACCGAGGTAATTGTCTAACTTCGCAGTGTTAAATGGATATTTCCTCAGCTCAGTAAGTTTGCTCATCTTGTGAGGAGAATTCGCCTCCTCACACGCTAAGACAGCAATGGCCAATCAGTTTAGGGGGCCGCGATAGGAGATAGGCTTATGACCAATACGAACGGGGAGGGGTAGGGTTTCACCATCAAGGGCGAAGACGGAACCGAGGTGGAACGTAACGGTTCCCGGAGCAGCAGTAGACGAATGGAAAGACAGGGTTACAGCGCCCAGTGGGAAGACGGAATCAACGTGGAACGTAACGGTTCCCGGAGCACCAGCAGACAAATGGAAATGAAAGCAGAATCCAGGAGGATTAACGGGCGCTCCAGAGGGTATAAAAGGAGGCCCATTGGAGCGGCTCGGGACGAGTCTTTTTAGGAAGCTTGTAGCGTTGAGTTGGAGGACCGCCTGTGGAGAGTCCGCCAGTCAAGTGTTAGAGCGTTTCTAAAAAGGATTCGGTTGTTTGAGTTGAAGGACCGCCTTTGGAGAGTCCGACAGCCAAACGTAAGGAGAACGAACGAGACAAGGAAAGAACGGTACGAGGACAGTTACGGGGAACGACCTAGGCGACAGGAGACGAGTTGGACCAGTTCCTGGCCACGGCAGGTAGCCTTGCTAGGAAGTGCAGAAAGGATAAGTCTGGCGTACGCCACTCGGACTCCTGACTCACAACCAACAGGCGTGGTCCTGCACCGGAAAGGACAGGCCGACTCAAGATCCCGAGCCCGGTTTCGCTCCGGAGGACGAGAAGGACAGGACGAGAGAGGATCGGCGTCGGTTGGTTTCCTCGAAAGCTACAGGGTAACAGAGTCGAGTGTGGGCTATTCCAAGTCAAAGCAGGTAGCCTTGCAAGGAAGTGAGGAAAGAACAAGTCTGGCGTACGCCACGCGGGTTCTTGACTCGCAACCAACAGGCGTGGTCCTGCAGGACGCGGATAAGCCAACTCGGGAACTCCCGCCCGCTTTGGAACGCGATCGGGGAGGCTCCGATCACCCACCAAGCAGCTCTTGACCCGGGCCCATTGGCGCGTACGCGCGGTGGTCACCCGGCCGAAAGAGTGACGTACGGTCCTGGACAGGCGACTTCCGACCCTGTCGGAGACTGACAAGACTTCGGCGACTCCCAATCCAGGCCCGCCGGTGCGAAAAGGCACGGCGTCTCCTGGCGTAGCGGAGCCGGCTCTAGACAGCAAACTCTGAACCAGGGCCGCTGGTGCGCATGCACAGCGGGTTGCGGGGACGACCACCAGTAGCCATCTCCCAAACCGGACTCGCCGGTGCGAAAAGCACGGCGTGCTCCTGGCGTAGCGGAGCCTACTGCAGGCCGCACACCCCGAGCCAGGTCCGCCGGTGCGCATGCACGGCGCATCTCCCTGGTGGTGCAGAGGCGACAGTCAGTAGCTATCTCCCGGACCAGTGTCGCCGGTGCGCAGAGCACGGCGTTCATCCTGGTGTAGCGGAGGCTACAGCCCGCCAACTCCCGAGCCCGGCGGTACAGCGCGTAGGCGCGTATCCCCGACGGCGTAGTGGAGGCTTTTCAGTACATAGCCGAAGGCCAGACCGAGTCGAAGAGGTGGAAGGCTTGACGACGGATCAACGTAAAGGAACCCCGGCAACGAGAGCAACAGCGGAAACACCAGCAACGGAGGAGATCTCCAGGA
Organism: Drosophila malerkotliana malerkotliana; assembly: GCA_018153235.1. Classification (NCBI taxonomy): domain Eukaryota; kingdom Metazoa; phylum Arthropoda; class Insecta; order Diptera; family Drosophilidae; genus Drosophila; species Drosophila malerkotliana. Next base: position 21,121,521 of record JAECXV010000075.1, on the reverse strand, counting down.
CGGACACACCAAGGGTCACCAAGGACGCACCAAGGGTCATTCCCGGGAACCCGCATAAATCACAGTTGTAAACAGAGAGAGCAGAAAATAAAGAGACTGCACAACGGAAAGCTACTTGTATTATTTTCTGGGCTTGGGCAATCACGTCGAATCTATAAATTCGGTGGAACGGATCCGCGAAACTCTGTGAGCTAGCCGCGGCAAATTGTGGCGAGCGGAAGCAGAAATAACAGTTCGTGACAGTAACTTCGTGATTGCATTTAGCCTAGAAAATAACGTAGCGGAAAGATGGGAAGAAAGAATTGGATCTACACATTGAGAAAGGAGGAGCTGAGCGAGGCGTGTAAAGAGCTCGGTCTACCAGCAGACGGGACTGTGGAAGCAATGAGGTCCTCAGTGGCGAAGTGGGTCGACGAATCCAAGGAAGAGGAGGTACTGGCGTTAACGCACGGCCTAGAGGAAAGATTTGGACAGAGATCAACCCCCAGGCAGAGAGCAGCCAGCGAAACCGAGAAGTTTATAGAGAGCCTGGCGGTACCAGATCCAAGGATGGGAAGGAGTATAGAGCCGCAGTCAAGGAAGTATGTTCCGGCCCCGGTGGATTACGCCAAAGTAGCCAGACAAGTGCGGGACTGGTCGTTTCGTTTCGATGGTACAGGGGACCCGTTAGAGTTCCTGGACCGAGTAACGTGGTCCGCAAAGACATACGGTTTGGACATAAACACGATCCCCAGAGCCATGCCAGAGCTACTGCAGGGCAGGGCCCAAAGATGGTTCATCATGAACGACGAGGAATGGCCAACATGGGCGAGGTTCAAGGCAAGCTTCGAGAATTTCTTCCTGCCGAAAGGATACTTCGAAAAGTTGGCGGACCAAGTTCGCCAACGGAAGCAGCGTCGTGGAGAGCCTTTCAAAGAATACATGGTGGACCTTCAGTCACTAATGAAACCATTAGGCAAATCCACGAAAGAAGTGATAGAGAGGCTCGTCGAGAACTGCATGCCAAGGATGAAAATGTTCATAAGGCCATACGCCTGCGCGTCGTTAGAGGAGGTGATGGGCCTAGCAGAGGAGTTTGAGGAACTAGCGCAGGAGGAAGAGGCCTTTAACAGGCAAGTGGCCACAGAACAAAGGTGGAGCCACAGTCAGCCGCCCGTAAACGAGAGATGGAAGGGAGAAGAACCGCAGCATAGCGAAGCGGCAAGGTACCAGAGGGACCAATGGACCCAGAAAGGACAACGGGACGAGTTCCACCACCAGGCCGTCCAAAACACACAATGGGCACCGAGGTGGCAAAGAGAGGAACCGCGCCAAGGCCCACCGGAGCGACAGAACAGCATGAACCAAAGTTGGATGCCAAGATGGCAGCCTGAGACCCAGCATAGGCCGGCTCCGCAACAGCCTAGTCAGCAGTGGGCAGCAGGGCCAAGGCAGGGTTCTGTGGAGAACCCGGCCCAAGCATGCAACAGGTGCGGTGGCATGGGCCATTGGGCCAGCGGGTGCAGGAACCCACGAATTTTGTTCTGCAAGATGTGCGGCGCAATAGGGGTAAGGAGCACGGAATGCTGCCAGAGGGCGGGAAACGCGCAGCGGTCTCAGCAACAGGGAGGAGAGCCGGGATCGCACGGTGCTGCCTCTCAAAATTAATAGGAGGACTATCCGAGGAGGAGCAGCAGCTGACGGCAACCATCGAGGTCGAGGGCACAGAAATAAAGGCCATGCTGGACACAGGAGCAACGGCGAGTTTCATCTCCGAAGAGCTAGCGGAAAGGCCGGAGGTCACCGGGCAACGAATCGCAACAAGGAAACTGGTGAAGCTGGCTAACGGAAGCCATACGGAGACACGCGTCGTGCTCCAAGCCAGGATAAGTTTCGGCGATCGCACAAAAACACTAAACCTGCTGGTGATGCCAGGCATGGAGGACGATCTGGTGCTAGGATGGGATTTCCTCAGCGAGTTCGGCACAACCTTGACGTGCGCAGGCCACCGAATTTCAATACCCAAAAGGAAAAGATGGGCCGGCTGCCTGGAGGATAGACTGTCCGTAGCGGTAGCCGGATGCCCAGAAAAATGGGAAGAGGGACGTGTCAAAAGATTCATCGATAGAGAACTGGAGGCGTTCGCAGGCCAGAAGGGTTGTTCGAACATAACGCAGCACAGGATCACGATGAAGGACGACATTCCGATAAAACAACGGTATTACCCCAAAAATCCAAAAATTCAGGGGGAGATAAACTCAAAGGTGGAGGAATTGCTGGAAAAGGGATGCATCGAGCCCTCAAATAGCGCGTACAGTTCACCCATCGTAATGGTGAAGAAGAAAACGGGGCAATGGAGGATGTGCGTGGATTTCCGACAAATTAATGCAAAATCAATAAAAGATGCGTACCCGATGCCTCGCATAAATTTCATTTTGGAGCAGCTGAGAGAAGCAAGGTTCTTCAGCAGTCTCGATTTGAAGGATGGGTACTGGCAGATCCCCCTTGAGGAAAGCAGCAGGAAATTCACCGCCTTCACCGTTCCAGGGAAGGGTCTATACCAATGGAAAGTCATGCCTTTTGGGTTGCACTCAGCCTCGGCAACGTTTCAAAGGGCCCTGGACCAGGTCATAGGCCCGGATATGGCTCCACACGCATTCGCGTATCAGGATGACATTATAGTGATCGGACGCACCAAGGAGGAGCAGTTGCGGAATCTACAAGAGGTGTTCAGGAGGTTGAGAGCGGCAAACCTGCGGATAAATACGGAAAAGTGTCATTTCTTCAGGCAGGAGCTGCTCTACCTGGGCCACCGGATAACAAGCCAAGGGATCGGAATGGATCCGGGAAAGGTGGCCGCGATTACAGAGCTACAACCCCCGACGAACGTCAAGGGAGTGCGCCAGTTCATAGGGATGGCATCGTGGTATCGGCGTTTCGTCCCAGACTTCGCAGGAATAGCGAAGCCCCTGAACGATCTTCTGCGAAAAGGAACAAAATGGGAGTGGACAACCAAACACCAAGAGGCCTTTGAGACTTTAAAGTCACGGCTGGCAGAGGATCCAGTGCTAGCGTGCCCAGACTTCGAAAGAAAATTCGTGCTGCAAACGGACGCCAGCGACTACGGCGTCGGGGCGGTCCTGACCCAGGACACCGAGGAGGGCGAACGAGTGATCGCGTACGCCAGTCGAACGTTGATTGGGGACGAGAAAAACTACTCCGCAACGGAAAAGGAGTGCCTGGCCATAGTATGGGCGATAAGGCAAATGAGGCCCTACCTGGAGGGGTACCAGTTCGACGTGATCACGGACCACATGGCGTTGAAGTGGCTGAATAACATCGAGAGCCCACTCGGCAGAATAGCGAGGTGGGTATTCGAACTACAGCAGTATGACTACGTCATCAGCTACCGGAAAGGAAAGCTCAATGTGGTGGCCGACGCTCTGTCCCGCCAGCCGGTAATGGAAAAATTTAGGAAAGCCATGGAGGTGGTCGCCAAACAATGCGGGTGGATAAGCGCATTGAGGAAAAAGATGACAACAAGCCCACAAAAATTCCCGGATTACGTGGAAGAGGGCGGGTTGATCTACCGCCACGTCCCGCATAGAGCCGGAAGCGAGGAAGTGGCGTCATGGAAGCTGTGCGTGCCGCTGGAGATGAGGCAGCAGGTCCTCAAAGAAAATCATGACGCACCAACGGCGGGACACTTGGGCGTAAGGAAAACCATAGCCAGAGTGGCCGCCCGGTATTTCTGGCCAGGGATGCAGAGGGACATCCGGAAATACGTCAGGAGATGCGAGACGTGCCTGAAGTACAAGCCGAATCAGATGCAGATGGCCGGGCAAATGCTGACACAGGTTCCGGAGGAGCCATGGGCGACGGTATGTGCAGATTTCGTAGGCCCACTGCCCAGGTCGAAACACGGCAATACGATGATCCTGGTAATAATCGATCGAAATCGGTTTTCGAAATGGACGGAGATAGTGCCTCTTCGAAAAGCAACAACAGAGGCGCTGCAGAAGGCATTCAGGGAGAGAATTGTCGCTCGATACGGAGTACCAAAAATAATAATAACGGACAACGGGGTGCAGTTCACCAGTCGCAGCTTCAAGAAATTCCTCGGAGAACTCGGCGTACGCCATCAGTTCACCACACCATATACGCCGCAGGAGAACCCCACGGAAAGAGCGAACAGGACGGTAAAAACAATGATCGCCCAGTTCGCTGGGAAAGAGCAAAGGAAGTGGGACGAACACTGGCCGGAGCTAATGTTGGCGGTAAATTCCGCAGTCTCGGAGTCCACGGGGTACTCGCCGTGTTTTATAACGCAGGGCAGGGAGCCAAGGATGCCGCGAGCCCTGTTCGACGAGAATGTGTTGGGCACGGGAGCCGAACAAGGAACACCCATGGAAAACGCGGCGAGACTCAAGGAGACATTCGAGATAATAAGAAGGAATATGGAGCGAGCTGCCCAGGACCAGGCGCGACATTACAACTTGAGAAGGCGGAAGTGGAGCCCAAAGGTCGGTGAAACAGTGTGGGCAAAGGAGCACCACCTATCAAAGGCGGCTGAAGGATTCGCGGCGAAACTGGCCCCTCGGTACGACGGGCCATATACGGTGGTGGATTTCGTTTCTCCAGTAATTGTCACGTTACGACACGGCAGGACAAGGAGGGAGAAGAGAGCTCATGTGAGCGAGCTAAAGGCTCAAGACACGGAAGAAACAGCAAAGGAATAACGAAAGCGGACAAATACATCGTGTCCGCAAAACGGGCACACAAAAAAAAAAAAAAAAAAACAACAAAAACCCCGCAAAGAGGAGGAGAGCAAGCAACGGGAGCATTAGCGGGACATTTCCAGCAACGGGAAATGAATGCGCTATATAAGTGGAGACGTGGGAGATGGTCGGCCTATTCGAAATCAACACGCAGCCGCAACAATGCCATCAAGCGCATCCATAATTGTGTCGTCCGACGACAGCGACATCGAGGTGGTCGGCGATCCTTCGTGGAACGCAAAGAAGACAAGGTCGGAGTGGATGGTCCGGCGGGCAGCAGGAGGAGGAGACTGCATCCCAGTCGGGTCTTTCGAGGTGGAGCGGCGGCGCAGGAGCGAGGAGCTGGTCCTGCGCCTGCGAGCGGAGTGGGACAATCGGCGGCTGTCCCTGATGGAGGCGACGGAGAACATGGCGAGGGCCCGCGTCAAAGTGATTGCCCAAATGCGAAGGAGGAACGCGAAGGAGGCCAGGCAGCGGCGCATCGACGGACGCCAGAGGGCCATGGTCAGGGCGAGGGCGAAAACGGCACGGCAGCGGCGGATCCGGAAGATAGTGGAGACTGCGAAGAGAAGGGCCGCCGCCGGAAGGGTGCGACGGGCCAGAAAATGGAAGAGGAGGATACCGCCGACGCCACGCCCCAGACCGGAGAGGCCGGAGGAGAAGCCGTGCAGGGCGACCTCGAGCTGGAGGAGGGTCCGGGCGTCGACGCCGTGGCCCGCGGTGCCCCCGACACCGTGTCCACGGGAGAAAAAGGAGGAGCAGCCGTTGGAGAAGGGGCCGTGGGTGTGGCCGGAGCCGCGGAGGCCTGCGCTGGGCCGGCAGACATCTTGCCCAGAGAAGCGGCCGGCAAGGCCGGTGCTGGAGCGGCAGGCATCGGTCGGAGGCGGGCGAGATGTGCCGGAAGACAATTGGCCGCCGGAGCTTGCCGCAAGGGTGAAGGCGGAGATGACCAAGCGGCGAGGCAAGCCCGGAAGATGGTGCATCTTGGTACAGGTTGGAGCCACGTGCTTCCGGGTGCGAGGAGGCGGTAGAGGAGTAAGGGTGGTGAGGAGAAGTTGAATAAAAAAAAATGGAAGTAAAAAAAATTATTTTTAAAAAAAAAAAAAAAAAAAAAAAAAAAAAAAAAAAAAAAGGAAAAATAATTAAATAATAAATAAATAATAAAAAAAAATGAAATATATCGGATTTAAAAAAAGGGGGGGACAAAAAGTTAGTATTAAAAGTTAGTATTAAAAAAAAAAAAAAAAAAAAAAAAAAGGTTAGTCTTAAGAAAAAAAAAAAAATTCAAAAAAAAAAAAAAAAAAAATAATAATAATAAATAAAGGGCAGGAATAAAAGGGTTTTAAGGAGAAAAAAAAAAAAAGAGTAATAATAGGGTTAGCATAGCATAGCATAGCATAGTAATAATAGGGTTAGCATAGTTAGTATTTGGGAAAAAAAATGAATAATAGGCTTAGCATAGTTATTATGAAAAAAAAAAAAAAAAAAAAAAAAATAATTAAAGGATATATAAATATAGGGTTAGTAGTAAAAATCTACAAAAAAAAAAAAAAAAAAAAGGAAGGGAAAAGAGAAAAAAAAACCAAAAACGACCGAACAACGCCAGCGATAGGGGAAGCCATCGGCCGTCTTCCGAAGGAGGGGGGAAGTGGATGGGCATCCACACCACACAAGTGGATGGGCATCCGCACCAAAGAGAAGAGCGATCAGGCACAGTTTTTTTCGGTGAGCTGAGAGTGGCGAAGTTTTCGTTACATTGGCAAGTGTCTCTGTCGTTCCCGAAGAAGGGGGAAGTGTGAGGAGAACTCGCCTCCTCACACGCTAAGACAGCAATAGCCAATCAGTTTGGGGGCCGCGGGAGATAGGCTGATGACCAATACGAACGGGGAGGGGTAGGGTTAACCATCAAGGGCGAAGACAGAATCGAAGTGGAACGTAACGGTTCCCGGAGCAGCAGTAGACGAATGGAAGGACAGGGTTACAGCGCCCAGTGGGAAGACGGAATCAACGTGGAACGTAACGGTTCCCGGAGCAGACAAATGGAAATGCAAGGTTACATCGTCCAGTGGGAAGACGGAATCAACGTGGAACGTAACGGTTCCCGGAGCACCAGCAGACAAATGGAAATGCAAGGTTACATCGTCCAGTGGGAAGACGGAATCAACGTGGAACGTAACGGTTCCCGGAGCCCCAGCAGACAATTGGAAATGCAAGGTTACATCGCCCAGTGGGAAGACGGAATCAACGTGGAACGTAACGGTCCCCGGAGCACCAGTGGACGAATGGGAAGGCAGTGAGGGCAGTGAGAGGCAGAGCTCCATCATCGAGTGGAAGACGGGTCAACGTGGAACGTAACGGCCCCCGAGGCGACGTTCAGGATGGGCGACGTGACTGGGAGCAGCAAAGGAGCAAGGAGCAACAGGGGAGGCGGAGGAGGCCAGCGTCACGTCGCATAGCAACAGCAGGGGTCAGTGGCCGAACGGAAAAGGGCAACGGCCGCTCGGATGGCCACCTGCCAGCAGGAAAAAGGAGTAACGGCAGCCCGCCAACGGGAAAGTGGCGTGATCTTGGAAACAGGAGTAACGGCAGCTCGCCAACGGGAAAGTGGCGTGATTCTGGAAGCAGGATTAACGGCAGGAGCAGAGTCCAGGAGGATTAACGGGCGCTCCAGTCAGTATAAAAGGAGGCCCACTGGAGCGGCTCGGGACGAGTCTTTTTAGGAAGCTTGTAGCGTTGAGTTGGGGACTGCCTTTGGAGAGTCCGCCAATCAAGTGTTAGAGCGTTTCTAAAAAGGATTCGGTTGTTTGAGTTGAAAGACCGCCTTTGGAGAGTCCGACAGCCAAACGTAAGGAGAACGAACGAGACAAGGAAAGAACGGTACGAGGACAGTTACGGGGAACGACCTAGGCGACAGGAGACGAGTTGGACCAGTTCCTGGCCACGGCAGGTAGCCTTGCTAGGAAGTGCAGAAAGGATAAGTCTGGCGTACGCCATTCGGACTCCTGACTCACAACCAACAGGCGTGGTCCTGCACCGGAAAGGATAGGCCGACTCAAGATCCCGAGCCCGGTTTCGCTCCGGAGGACGAGAAGGACAAGACGAGAGAGGATCGGCGTCGGTTGGTTTCCTCGAAAGCTACAGGGCAACAGAGTCGAGCGTGGGCTATTCCAAGTCAAAGCAGGTAGCCTTGCAAGGAAGTGAGGAAAGAACAAGTCTGGCGTACGCCACGCGGGTTCTTGACTCGCAACCAACAGGCGTGGTCCTGCAGGACGCGGATAAGCCAACTCGGGAACTCACGCCCGCTTTGGAACGCGATCGGGGAGGCCCCGATCACCCACCAAGCAGCTCTTGACCCGGGCCCATTGGCGCGTACGCGCGGTGGTCACCCGGCCGAAAGAGTGACGTACGGTCCTGGACTCCCAATCCAGGTCCGCCGGTGCGAAAAGGCACGGCGTCTCCTGGCGTAGCGGAGCCGGCTGTAGACAGCAAACTCTGAACCAGGGCCGCTGGTGCGCATGCACAGCGGGTTGCGGGGACGACCACCAGTAGCCATCTCCCAAACCGGACTCGCCGGTGCGAAAAGCACGGCGTGCTCCTGGCGTAGCGGAGCCTACTGCAGGCCGCACACCCCGAGCCAGGTCCGCCGGTGCGCATGCACGGCGCATCTCCCTGGTGGTGCAGAGGCGACAGTCAGTAGCTATCTCCCGGACCAGTGTCGCCGGTGCGCAGAGCACGGCGTTCATCCTGGTGTAGCGGAGGCTACAGCCCGCCAACTCCCGAGCCCGGCGGTACAGCGCGTAGGCGCGTATCCCCGACGGCGTAGTGGAGGCTTTTCAGTACATAGCCGAAGGCCAGACCGAGTCGAAGAGGTGGAAGGCTTGACGATGAATCAACGAAAAGGAACCCCGGCAACGAGAGCAACAGCGGAAACACCAGCAACAAAGGAGATCTCCAGGACGGACACACCAAGGGTCACCAAGGACGCACCAAGGGTCATTCCCGGGAACCCGCATAAATCACAGTTGTAAACAGAGAGAGCAGAAAATAAAGAGACTGCAGAACGGAAAGCTACTTGTATTATTTTCTGGGCTTGGGCAATCACGTCGAATCTATAAATTCGGTGGAATGGATCCGCGAAACTCTGTGAGCTAGCCGCGGCAAATTGTGGCGAGCGGAAGCAGAAATAACAGTTCGTTACAATCTTCTGTTTCCGGACCAGCACTTTCATTCTATTGGCTTATCTATAAAACGTCCAAACATATGAAGAATTTCCAGGTGAGGTTTTAGCCATTAGATTACGCCACGACAAATTTTCTGCTATGGGTACGGTTTGGTTGACAGGGATATCCGCCGAAATCCGATAGGGGATGTCCGACAGTAGCCTCGCACCCACCAGTTTACAGACGATTTTAGATAACATAAGCCTTAGCCTCCAGACACATGAACCGTACTCCAGTATAGGACGGATCAAAGAAATAAATAATGTTTTGGTTATATAGGGGTCATTAAATTCTTTTGACCATATTTTGATAAAACCAAGGACTCCTTTAGCCTTATTAACCATTAAGGAAATATGGTCGGCAAATTTAAGTTTGATATCTAATAGGATGCCGAGATCATTAACCTGGGTTAATTCTTCTAAGGCAATCCCATTTTTCTAAGGCTGATCTGTCAATTTACGCGGAGAATAAGTTGTCTGAAAAAATTCTGCGAATATATCGGCAATGGCCTGATCAGAGGTCGCAGAGGAATTTTCAGGGGTGAAAAAGATACGTGTTTACGCTTAGTGTTTACAAAATTATAAAACTGCTTTGGATCCTGAGTAAATTGTATCCGGCAGCGGTAAATGTAATTCCTATAACATTCCGCGTTATGCACGGTAAAATTCGACCGAGCTAGTAGGTATCTTAAAAAAACAACACTACTACAGGTTTTTTTGTATTTTAGGAAGAGCCTATTTTTAATATTTTTTAGGTTAGTGAGGCACCTTGTATACCAAGGAGGATTTGTTGAAGCGGACGGATATTTCCATGGCACATAGGAGTCAAAAAATTTATTTAAAGTAAAGTAACATATTACTCAATATTCCATTAAGCTAAGGTGTCATTAAAAAATTGAATAATTGTTCATAATTCCGGACAGATTTTAAATGTAACTTTTGAATGATTGATAATAAAAAAAAAAAAAAAAAACAAAAAATAAAGTAAAGTAAAATTTTTCTAAAGTGACGTTAAGATCAGTGCATGTCAGAATATCGGACCAATCGTATGTATCAATAAGGCTATTAAGTTTCTGAAAATCAGCTTCACGGAAGCAGCGAATCTTATTTGCCACGCATAGAGACATCTGATCGATACCAGGAATAATTTCGATAGAGACCTCCAGCGTGGGGTGATAAGGATCCTCTGGGGTTGAAAAGCTCTGGAGAGAGCGGTACCATCAGGATCAAATTCAAAGCATAAGTCTAAAAGCCGACCTAACGAATTTCTAACATGGTTAATCTGATCTAGGAAAATGTCAAACATGCCCGCGGTGAAGTCATGGTGAGTGATAAGTGACAAAGATGATGAGTTATCGACGTTGGACCACTTTAATTCTGGGATATTAAAGTCGCCCACCGCTACAAGTTGGTCACGATCCGTCATAAGATTAGAGACGTGTCGAATAGCGGACAAATGCTGCCAATATGTAGGCGGTTCTGACATAGGCGGTATATATGAACATGTAATGTATAAAGATTTCACGGACATAGTGATTTTAACGCAAATAAATTCTATGTCACCAAACTCTTGTGATTTCAGAAGCAAGTGTAGAGTCTACCGAAATGAGGACTCCACCCCCCCTTCGCTGAGGTCGATCCCGTCTCAAAGTGGTGTACTTACTTGGAAAAACTTCGGAGCTAAAGATCTCCGGCTTTAACCAAGTTTCTGTAAAGGCTATAATGTGGGATGCAAAGGAAGAACTATCAGAATATAGTTTAGGGAGTTTGCTACGGAGCCCCCTAGTGTTCTGATAGGTAAGAGTTAGTGACGAAACTAGTTTTTTGGGTTAGTGGCCAAAGAAGAGGTGGAGGCTTAGTCAGTGGTTCCGATATTGGGAAGGCTCACTCCCACTGGTTTTTTAACTTTTTTCTTTACGGAACTAGGCTGATGTTCTTGGACGAAAAGATTCTCTGGCCAAAAACTGGGAGAACAAATCGTCTTGAACATCAGCGCGGGCACACGAATCTTGAAAGAAGACGTGCGCCGTGTATAATTATATTTAAATTTAGTTATGTCCTCCACCTTTATATCGGCTTTTGTTTTGGCTTTGATATAAGCCGAGATATCAATCTCTGAAGTATCAGGGGAAAGCCGAGAAACAAATATATGATTCGATGGAGGAATCACCTGTAAGCGTTTTGGTGTCGCAGGTACGAGAACTGCAGCATCAGTCGGTGCCGGTGGTCCGGACTGTGGAATACCCTTTTGGGTGACTCTAATGGGGGTTTCGTTCCCTAGGACCTGTGGCATCACTTGAAGGGATGCCATGGCGGACAAATCAGACAATTGCTCATTATCCCTGAGAAATTCTGACGAATTTTTCTCAGTTCTAGCCCTTGTGGTGGCCAGAGATATAAGCGGCTGCATTAATGTCGGCTGAGCAGGCTGAGGCGGATCAGAAACAGCGGATTTCTTACGCTTAGGGGACTCATTTAGCAGCTGAAGGCCACTAAATTGAGTGTCAAGCGCACAGAGCTGGTCATTGATTTTACGAAAACCAGTGATCAGCTCTTTAAATCCATTTTTGGTCTGTCTCATGAACGACCTCATTTCGCCTTTGACAGCACGAAAATTTTCACAACAATAGTGTATACTCGACCTACGGGAAATGGCATCCGAAACTGATGCAGTGAAACCGGCACACTTGGCGTGCACGACGTTTTCACATAACCAGCAATGGATGGTAGACTGAGATGAGGAGATGTCAGATTACAAGACTTCATTAAACAGACTTCATTAACAGACTTCATTAAACATTTCAAAATAATAGGAGTGACCATCACGAATGTGAAAATCGGTGAAAAAAACTATGTCAATACGAATTAAATTTCTTAAATTCATTTTTTTTAACAAATATGACTTGTATTAAAGTAATTAAAACTAAAAAAAAGTTACTTCATTAAATACATACTTAAAAAAAAAATAAAAAAGGGAACAACACCCAATATGGGTTTCTCAAAATAATAGGAGCGTTCAAGCAAATTCTCTCAGAACTTTTGAAAATAATATATAACGATAAAATATGGTTATATTAAGTAATTTAATGTTAAATGTAATTAAAAAAAACTATAATTAGTACTTCGTGGCACCACCTTTATTGGCTATCACTGCCGCACAGCGCCTTGGCATGGAATCCACCAATTTCTGGCATCTTTCGGGACGAATCGAGGTCCAAGAGGCCTTTACAATTTCCCAAAGCTCGGAAACATTAGTTGGATGCCTTTCTGCGACCGCCTTTTTAACGTCTGTCCATAAATTTTCGATCGGATTCAGATCGGGGGACTGGGCGGGCCATTCAAGTACTGCAATCTTATTGTCTGCAAACCACTTCTTAGCCACTTTACTTGTGTGCTTTGGGTCATTGTCTTGCTGGAAGACCCAAACCAGTGGCATTTCTTCGCTAGCATAAGGCAGCATTGTTTCCTGCATTATTTGGACATATCCAGGACCATCCATAATATTTTTAATCCAATATATTGGACCTACGCCATAGTACGAGAAACATGCCCAAATCATTATATTATGTCCGCCATGTTTGATCGTTTTAATGCAATATTTGGCATTAAATTCGGTGTTAGGTGGTCTTCTAACGTAATGTCGAGATCCTTTGCCACCATAAAGGACTATTTTCGACTCATCCGACCACAAGATGTTACGCCACTTTTCAACTGACCAGTTGACATGGCTCTTTGCAAATTTCATTCTTGCGGCTATGTGCTTCTTGGTGTGGAATGGAATTTTCCGTGGACTGTGGGCAGTCAAATTTTGCTTCTTTAAAAGACGACTTATTGTTGGGATACTTGCGTCCAAGTTAAGCTCAATCTTGATTTCTTTGCAGCTTGCAAAAGGATGCTTCTTCGAGTACCTTGCAACACGTGTAGCCAGTTTATCGGCTAGAACTTGGGGTCGGCCGCGGGTTTCCGGCTTGGGTGAAAATTTTAGTGCATTTCGGATCATGGAAGCACCGCATCCAATTATTTTTTGTACTTCCTTGTACGTTTTCCCACTTGAAATCAAGTTTTTGATCAAATCACGCCGCTCAGGTGTGCAATGTTTGCCACGACCCATTGCTTTAAATTTTCGATCTTAAACGTTAATCATTCTATACTTTTAAGTCGTTTTTTTAAGAATAATTACCTTTTTTTGCGCTCTGAACAGATTAAAATGGCACACTCCTATTATTTTGATGAGCGCAAAATGAAGTTTGTTTACGAATTTGGGTAATTCTCAGAAAACGAAGATAGTAAAATGAAAAAATAACGGTACCTCAGAATGTGTATCCATAAACAAATTTGGAAAAAGAAATAAAATTGAAAAAAATGAACGCATAACATTGCTACAGAAGGGACAAGTGCATATGCAAAAGCACTCCTATTATTTTGAAAATAGCTCGATAGACTAGGTATTCTCGCTCTTTTATATGCCTTTTCTAGTTTTAATTTTGATTCTTTAGCGTAGTTATCTGCATTATATAGTGGTTCTATCCTATCTATACTATTAAAATGGGCTTAAAATTGTTTAATTTTGGGATTTTAATACATTACTTTTTTTCCATGTTTTATTAAGCTTATTAAATATGTTAATTTCTTTTACTTTTCGTACCTCGTCATTGTTAATGACTTCATATACGTTCGGCTTAGAAGCTTTATTATACCCTTGCAGAGAGTAAAATAATTTTGTCCAAAAGTGTGCAACGCAGTGAAGGAGACATCTCCGACCCTATAAAGTATATAGATTCTTGATCAGAATCACCTCCTGAGTTGATATGAGCATGTCCGTCTGTCTGTCTGTCTGCTTCTACGCGAACTAGTTTCTCAGTTTTCAGGCTATCGTCTTGAAACTTTGCACACACCCTTTTTTCTTTTGCACGCAGTACATAAGTCGGAACGGCCCGGATCGGCCGACTATATCCCGACTAGCTACACATTACGACATGCCAAATTTCATTAGGATCGGCCGATTATATCCTATAGCTGCCATATAACTAAACGATCGGAAATGGTATTTGGTAGAAATAGCAACTTTCGTATTTTTAAAGATACAAGCTTGGGATTATATTTTATATTTTTTATTTTAATTAATTGGTTTTATTATGATGTAATTATAAGGATCGGCCATCTATATCTGTCGTTTGCGATATATATCCGGTTTTAACTGCAAGGGTATGTCAACTTTGGCTCCGCCCGAAGTTAGCTTTCCTCTCTTGTTTTTAGTTTACATAGGCAGATTTTTTTTCTGTTTACTTTCATTTTGTGTATTTACTTTTAATATTTGTCTGTTCAGTTCATTGAGTTCTTTGATGGTTATTCTTGATAGAGCATCTGCCACATAATTATTTTTTTGGTCAGTGAAATGTGGTTAGTGAGCCGTCAAACTCCAAGGCACTCAAAAGCCAAGGAGTTGCTGGGATGGAGAAGCTCCATACAGACGGGCAAAGTCTGGAAGCGGGACGCGCCGGTGCGGAGGAGGATGCCAAGGCATCTTCTTCCAAAGCGTGGCTAGTTATGGGGCCACCGAACGGCATGGAGAGGAAGTCAACCATGGTCAACCTCTAAACCAACCGGCGGAGCCCCTAAGGTGAACCCTGGTCCGGTAGCGTCTCACTGGACGCAGCGGAAAGGCTCCTATAAAGATAGGAGGAGAGCAGCCTTCATTCTAATGAGGGCGGACCCATCGGCGGAAGCGAACCCCGACCAGGCAGAGATTATAAAGTGGGCAAGGGAAATCCTGCCCGACTTCAAACCGAAAAGGGCAGGTGTGAGGCTGGATCCTTCCAAGGAGATCGCGCAGAGCGCGAAAAGCCAGAGATCAACGGAGGGAGGAGCACCCCGAGCCAAGAAGAGAAAGGCCCAGCCGCAGCCATCCAACCACTCGTTTGCCGAAGTGACGAAGGGAAGAACCCTCATTGGATTCCTGGACAAGGGATCCAAAGATGGCTTATCCCCAAGGACCTTTGGCGACGAGTGGTTAATGAGTTCCATGGACGCTTCGTGGAGGAGATGCTATAGAGCGGAGGACCCCCACCAGAATGCGAAGACGCAGGATGGTATCAGGGTAACGTTAAGGTAATTGCCTGCCAAGACTCGCGATCAGTGGAAACCTACAAGCGACCCTAAAACAATCCTGACGATGCTTAGGATGTGCAATCCACTTCCCACGGCGGACTGGAAAGGTCAGAGCACCGGATAAAGTACGGATTCGCGACGGTCCGTATCTACAAATCTGATGCAAAGAGCAAACCAGGAGGTATCCAGCTGGAGGCAGACTTGCAAGAGCCAGACTTGGAGGAGCCGACCGAAGAGGGGCACCCGGAAGGAAAGTCAGATGAGGAGGAGGACATCCTGGGAGGGCACTTAGAGGCGTTGGGAGGGAGGAGGACTCTCTGTTAAGCTTCGAGACGAAGGCAGTGGTGGAGAATCATTAGAATGTCCCAGACAATCTTGCAGATAAACCTGCACCACCGTAAGACGGCGTCAGTTACCCTCCTGCTCCACCTCGCCGAGAGTGGAGCTGATGTGGCCCTCATCCAGGAATCCTGGATCCTTGGAGACAGGATTATTGGGTTGGGGGCTTCGGAGTAAAGGCTTTGTAAAGCCGATACAACAGGTAAAAGGCGAGCCTGCATCCTCGCAAAAAAGAACCTTTACCTCTTTTGGCTACCCAATTTCAGCAATGAAGACTCCGTATCCGCTGCAATAAAGAGCACAAAGCACAGTGGTCCCGCCCATAGCCCAAAAATAAAAAAGTGATAACAACAAAAATGTATGAAAAGTAAACAAATCGTTAACAAAATGTCCAATTTTCTTCACGTCTGAACACGTTTTCATTTTCAAAGCACAGCTGCACGCATCGCGAATATTTGACAACAAAAGCGAACTTCAAAGTGTTCAGTCAACTAATTACGCTGCCCAACGTATATTATATCAAATGGATTTTGAAGTTAAAGATATTATTTTTAAGTTTCAATATTAATAAAAGCTAACTTGTTTTGTCTTTATTAAAAAATTAATTCTTCACTTTGTTATATTGTTTGTATCATTTGTATTCGTCTTTTTTATGTTAGTTTTAGTTAGTACGTAAAGTTTTAATTGTGATTCCCCAAAATTCCCCGATTCATTTTTTATTCAGAGTATTTGTTAATATATTAAGGTATAAAAAAAGGTAAAGCAAGTTGCCGATATGTGCATAATCAACAATATACTAACATCGTCTCTTTTTTGTCTTCAAGGTCGATGCAGCTGTTTTGCATTGTACTTGTATGGCAAGTTATATGGCAGCTATAAGATATAGTCGGCCGATCCTTATGAAATTTGGTAGGACGTTTTATTTTACCAAAAATGGCTCTCATGTAAAATTTCTAACTCTAAAAACACTTAAGTTATAACATTTCCGATCAATTAGTTATATGGTAGCTGTATAATACAGTTGTCTGTTCTGGCTGATTTAAACACATTATTTTAGAATACAAATAAAAATATTTTGTGGGAAATTTCAAGTCCCTACCTCAACTAGAAGTATTTTTGGCCGCTCTCTCCATACAAGCATACAAGCACTGTGCAAAGGGACCTCGAAGGGTGTGCTCGGCGAATATGGGCTACGACCAGGATTCCCTTCCCCCTACTACGAGCGGCTGTGTCCTAAATGAGTCCTTCAGACCGCGTGACTACTGTATTGTGTTCCAAGAAGAAGTAATTGCTATCAGGAAAGCTCCAGCTCTTACTGGCAATCAAGATACTATTTTTATCTTCTCAGATAGTCAAGCGGCACTCTGAGCCCTTGACGGATTTTCATCCAACTCCAGGACAGTGAATGACTTTCGCAGATCTCTTAACGAGATGGCGGAACAGCATGACATCCACCTCATATGGGTGCCCGGGTATAGGGACCACGAGGGAAACTGCGCCGCTAACGAACTGGCAAGGGCAGGTACTACCAATCCTCTCCTCCCGGAAAAAGAACTAGTAGGCATCCCCTTAGCTACGTATAGGCTAAAATTTAGGGATCACTTTGACCGCGTAGCAGTGAGAAATCTCCAAAACTGCAGGAACTCACACATGATATGGCCTATCCGCTCTAGGAAAGGATCAATGATCAATCACCTTCAATTAACTGGACTGCAGTCTGGCGGTCAAGACCATCACGGGACACTGGTTAATAAGAGAACACGCGGCTAGATATGCGGTGCCACGCTATGATTAATGCAGGAGCTGTGGGGATATAGAAAAGGAAGAGACAGTCGCACAACTGTGTTATTGCCCTGCGATGGAAAGCAGACGACTCCAATTCTTGGGTACAGCAGCACTCACGGACCTAACAGACCTCGCGGAGATCGCTCCACGCAGACTCGTTGCCTTCATCCGTAAAGCTGGATGGGACCGAGTGCCACCGCAGGAAAGATAGCACACTTTTTGGCACATTAGTAGATAGGACGGGGGAGGTCCCCTTGTAGGACCTCTTGCCTGTGCGGTATCACAAGGATCTCCAGCGATTCATGTGGACGGGAATGTCAGCGAGTGGCCCCGCAACGCCGCCTCAACCTAACCTCCGACCAGAGTCCGACCAGTATGTGGCTTTGTTGATTCGTAGGTTGCGTGGGCTCATCACCTTGTGGGCTAAACGTGCTCCCATAACTGCTGCCTGCAGCTCCATACGCGGAACCGATAGTGGTTTTAAAGGTGCCACCTTAGATTTCGCAATCATTAAAGATACGACAACTCTGTCGTCCGTTGCCAATCGCAAGTAGCAGACTGCGGAATACGCTTGCTCGCTGGCGTCGACGAATGTATGGAGCCCAATTTGACATGGCTCCGCTATAAACGGCGCGCAGCTAATCCCATAAGTCATAGCTCGTATGAAATAGGTGTCTACTTTGTCGCTACCTTTGTCATACCACAAAAATCGCTGCGCCTGCATATCCGCCTCGCGAATGTTGATCCTGTGAAACATTTCCGCAATGTTACCGCAAATCGCTAGTTTGTTGACCCGAAAGGCTAGCAAGACGTCTAAGAGTAGGTTAAGGCAGTCTGGTCCCCTGAGTAAGTAGTCATTTGTCGCGAATCCGTGTGCCTTTGCGGCTGCATCCCATAAGAGCCTTATCTTTATCGGCTTGTTTGGATTCAGCGCTATGAATATCGGCAGATACCATGTAAGGCTGTTCGCCCGGCTGGTTTATTCCGCGGATAGCTAACCACGTATCTTTCTGTGTAGGAGGTTCCTGATTTGGGCGTCAATCTTTTCGTACAGATAGGGTTCCTGAGAGACCTTTTTCCTCATGCAGGTAAGGCGCTTCAGTGCGTTACCCCGGCTCTCAGGGAGTTTGTCGATGCTACCGCGCCACGGAAACCCAACTTCATATTTTCCGGACTTCTTTTGGCAGGTGATTTCCAGAATCTTCACTGCCAGCTTATCTTCAGCTGAGTATAGCTTTTGTGGTACGAGTGCATCAAAATCATTGGCATAATTATTTATGATAAAAAATAATTGGCTAACAAAATTTTTGTTATGTAATATTTTTGTATGAAAAAATTTAATTAAGTACCCAGAAACATGTACTAAATAACGTCGGTAAAACATTTTTCATAAATATTTTCTATGGTGTCAAAAAAAAATCGATAAAAATCCATATTTTTGCGCGGCACAACTGTATATAACCCCTTAATAAAATACTAGTTATTCCTATTTGTTAAGTCATAGCATTTAATATAAATTTACAAAATATTATAAAAAATAAACACTTATTTTTTATTTTTACAAATAAGTATAAGGTCATGAACTTCACCAAAAAATGCTGACTACATAAACACCAACAACAGCATTAGAGAAATATTGCGACATCTTCAAAGACGGCTGTGACAAGCTAGTGCAAGCACCAATCGTAGGGAAGGCGCTAAAGATCAGGTCGTCGAAAAAGAGAACTAGTAGAGTCTGTAAGAGGCGACAGTTGAAGGCATAAGAGGGTGCCCCTAACGACTTGCTTAAATCATTATGGAGTCAAGTCCAGGAAATCCACCTGGCCGTCAAGACGAATATGAAGATCTAATAGACAGTGGATACAACAAGCAGGCATACCTTAAGCTTCCGTACGCCACGCTTCAACGATGAATTTCACTTTCTTCCAGTACGGCTCGGGATTTGCCCTCGACAACGAGCAGCAGGTCCTCCGCATACGCGCCAATAGCACAGTATGGCTGGATGCGCCACAGCAGGTGGCAAATCAGCAGATCCCAAATAAATGGGCCAATAATGGATCCCTGCGGGCAGCGAGTCGGCGCTGTGCAACACTCCATTCGACATTGTCGTGGCGTACGAAAATTAATGTCACATTTTTAACCAGCCAGACGGTAATAATGCTGCTGGAGGGATCCCTCGCGCTTACCCCGTCTGTGAGATTTGCAGGAGCAAGTCTTCCATACGCTCCCAGCTGCCTTGGCGAACGTGCGTCAGCGAACGCATGAATTTCTTCACGCATATCGCATCGCTGCGTCAGCGTACGACCGGAGTCGTGGGAGCATTGGCGCGTGTGCTGCGAGTTGACTGGGGTTTCAGTTACCGCGCCAGGTGGACCATTTATACCGGACTCATGGTGCCACGGCAAGTTTTTGTCAGAAGGCAACTTCTTGCCTTCCAGGGACTGATCCGGTATACCGGACAGTGTCAACCCTGGCACAGCAGGTGCTGGAGCCCCGCTTCTTGCCCCACCGGCTGCTATGAAATTAGCCTGAGCTATGGTCTGAGCTGGACCCAAAAAGCCGCGTGAATTGAGTATGACTTTGCTTCGTTCGTCTTTGTCTGGTTCGTCTTTCAAAATCAAAACTTTGGATTCTCTATAAGCATTGCGTTTTTGGTGCTGTGATCCCGTTGATCTTCACCTCTTATCCAGAGGCAGCATTCTCCCTCCGCCTCATACTCTCCCGGAAACCACATATTCGAAATGTACCAGACTGGTCGCTATCTTCATAGCTTTAGCTGCTAGTCTGGGGCGCTGGCAGGCGTACCATCCGTGCCCAAGAATTAATTGGCAGCATAATTAATTGAATAAACACTTGGAAGTTCGCTTTTGTTGTGAAATATTCATGATGAGTGCAGCTGCGCTTCGCAAATGAACACTGCTTCAATTCTATTTTTAGGGTGTGTTTGGCGGTCGAGCGGAGCGGACGTTCCGCGGTAGAGCTCCTAGTGGACTTAGTTTATCCGGTCGTGCTGCGTGGCTAACAATATGTTAACAAGTGGCTATTGCGAGGTGCAAGCTATGCTCACCTGCCAAAGGAGGAGCGTTCCAAGAACGGTGGTGGCTTCTGCCTCGGATCCTGACTCCTAGGCCAATGACAAAAGGGGTAAACAGTGCATCTCTTGCATTTTCGCTACTCTCTTCCTGTGGCCAATCTTTAAAACAGCTGATCTTCAGTGCTGGGCAACAAAAATCCGCCACGGACCTCACCCACTGGTAAAGGGCGCCAGCTAGCTTTTCTAGGGGGAAGCGTAAGCCAACGCCGGCAGAGGGCGCCTCTATCAGCTCTCTTTTCTCCTAGAGCTAAGAAGCGATGGTACACGGGTGAACGGGGGTACTGGCAACCGTGCAGGGGCAGGGATATTCCACTTCTCACCCCTCCAAAATTCACCCTGCGTCTGACCAACATTGGGCGGCGACGTGGTCTGCGTCTGCGTCACCCACAATAGTAAAAATCCACCCGCAGAAACCCTCGTGGTCAGGGCTCTGAGGATTCTGGAGGCTTATAATAACTTATATTTCGAACTTATATTTGAAAAAAATTTCGAACTTATTATATTTGAAACTTCTTCGCCAAAGCTGCGAGATCCTCATTCGGTCCACTAAACACCACCAACGGCTTCTCCTATGCCGATGCTCTACGATCTGGAAGGGAAATTCCAATTCAGCCTAACTCTCAAAGCGCTCAACAGGCCCCAGAACAGCCACACAGCAAAACGGAAACTATGATGCTTACCCTCCAACAAAGTATGATGGAGCTTATGTCATTCATGAAAACGACCATGCAAACGCTTGTTCAAAACCAGAACATGGTGATACAGCTGCTCGTAGCACAACAGTCCAAATAATCTATGCAGGCGCTACGAATATCAATGTGGAACGCCAATGGTGTCTCACGGCATAAACTAGAATTGTCACAATTCTTGACCGAAAACCATATTGACGTTATGCTACTGGTGGAAACGCATCTTACAAGCAAATACAACTTTCATATAAGAGGCTACACAATCTACCGCACAGATCATCCAGATGGGAAAGCCCACGGCGGAACTGGAGTTCTAACCAGAGAACGAATTAAACACCATTTTCACAAAAGGTTTGCAACAAACTTCTTGCAGGCCACATCGATACAAATTCAGTCAAGCAACGGAATCCTTTCAATTGCTGCCGTTTACTGCCCTCCTCGCTTCTCAATCTCGGAAGGACAATTTATGGACTTCTACAATTCACTTGGGGATCGATTTATAGCCGCAGGAGACTACAACGCCAAACATACGCACTGGGGATCACGTCTAGTGACTCCCAAAGGAAGACAATTGTACAATGCAATTATAAATGTGAAAAATAAACTGGACTACGTTTCCCCTGGAAGTCCCACATACTGGCCAACAGACTCACGAAAGCTCCCAGACCTTATTGATTTTGCAGTGACAAAAAACATACCTCGCAATCTAATAAGTTCCAAAGCAGTCTCGGACTTATCATCAGACCACTCGCCTGTGCTTCTAACGCTTCTTCAAAGCCCAGAAATAACCGAACACCCCTTCAGTCTGACGACGACAAAAACAAACTGGCTAAAATACAAAAAGTACGT
Organism: Drosophila malerkotliana malerkotliana; assembly: GCA_018153235.1. Taxonomy (NCBI): domain Eukaryota; kingdom Metazoa; phylum Arthropoda; class Insecta; order Diptera; family Drosophilidae; genus Drosophila; species Drosophila malerkotliana. The sequence goes on along the minus strand of JAECXV010000075.1, from coordinate 21,099,681 downwards.
GAGTGCCCACATAGAACTCGCCCCGGATTTTAACATGGAATCGGACATCGACTACACTACGAGCGCCCTGGAAGAAGTACTCGTTGCGGCAGCTAAAATCTCTACTCCTCACAGGAAAGAAGTAGACCGAAACAAACACTTCAAATCTAATCAGCAAATCGAACAGCTCGTGCGAGAAAAGAGGCGCACGCGTCCTGATTGGCAAAACAGCAGATCACCAGCTTCAAAACAACGCCTTAAGGAAGCAACCCGAGCACTCGACCAGGCTCTTCACCAACAGGAAGAAAATGCACAGCTGAGGTACATCCAGAATCTCTCGCCAACAAGCACAAAGTACCCCCTGTGGAGGGCCCACCCAAATCTTAGTGCCCCAATTGAAACGACCACCCCGATAAGAAACTCTTCGGGATGCTGGGCTCGCAGCAACGAAGACCGAGCTGACACATTCGCCACACATCTCCAAAGTGTCTTCCAGCCAAACCCAGCCTCAAATTCATTCCTCCTGCCAGTAATTCAGCCAGAGTCCTCCCCTCAGCCAGCCGCACCTCCATTCCGGCCGAACGAAATCGAAAAAGTCATAAGAGGGCTAAAACCAAAAAAGGCTCCCGGTGGTGACCTATTGACCCCAAAGATGCTGATCGAACTTCCAAAATGCGCTATAGAGGTCGTCTGCAAACTATTTAATGGAATCATTAATCTTGGCTATTTCCCAAAAAAGTGGAAGAAATCCATTATTATAATGATACCGAAGCCTGGAAAAGACCACACAATTCCGTCATTATACAGACCAATAAGCCTTCTATCTTGTTTGTCTAAACTGTTTGAAAAATGCTTGTTAACTCGCATAATACCACATCTGGAAGCTTGCAATATCATCCCGGCACACCAATTTGGCTTTCGAAGAAACCATGGAACCATCGAACAGGTGAACAGATTAACATCCGAAATACGCTCAGCCTTCGAACAACGAGAATACTGCAGCGCTATTTTCCTCGACGTATCTCAAGCTTTCGACCGAGTTTGGCTCATCGGACTCATGCACAAAATTAAAACGTATTTGCCAACATACACCCACAAGCTACTGGAATCATACCTCTTCAATAGGGTATTCTCAGTGAGATGCAACGCAGCTACTTCGGGCGACTACACCATCGAAGCTGGAGTTCCACAGGGAAGCGCACTCGGGCCGTGTCTATATGTTTTGTATACTGCGGATATTCCTACGAGCGCACAACTAACAACGTCAACGTTCGCCGATGATACCGCTATTCTTAGTCGCTCCAGATGCCCAACGCAGGCAACAACCCAACTGGCTAATCATCTCACAATAGTGGAAAGGTGGCTGTCCGACTGGCGCATTAAAATAAACGAACAAAAGTGTAAACATATAACGTTTACTCTTAATAGACAAACATGCCCTCCGCTTTTACTAAACGGTATGCAGATCCCTCAAGCTAACGACGTAACGTACCTTGGCGTTCACCTTGATAGACGACTTACCTGGCGTAAGCACATCGAATGCAAAAAGATGCATCTAAAACTGAAAGCCAGCAGCCTCCACTGGATCATAAACTCACGATCGCCACTGTGCCTGGACTACAAGTTACTACTGTACAATTCAGTCCTAAAGCCAATCTGGACGTATGGCTCCCAGCTGTGGGGGAACTCGAGCAGCAGCAACATAGACATCATACAGCGCGCACAATCAAAAATCCTGAGAACTATCACAGGGGCACCTTGGTATGTTCGCAACGAAAACATCCACCGGGATCTGGGCATCCTCGCAGTGAAAGACGAAATCCAGAAGCAAAAAGAGTCATACAAAGAAAAACTGTCTTCGCACCCAAATTTTCTCGCTCGGGGATTGACTCGGGTTTCTAGCATATCCCGCCTTAGACGCAACGACCTCCCAACCCAGCAATCGATTTTTAGGGCCGTCTAACTCCGTATCAGTCAATATGACTGTTAGTTAAGTTAAAAATATAAGATTTGATACACCTCTTGTTAGTCTCGCAAAGAGAAGATTCAAGAAATAAAAGCAACGTTAAAAAAAAAAAAAAAAAAAAAATATTTGAAAAAAAAACAACCCGAAGAGGCATCGGGACCAGCTGTCCCCGCCATGTAATTCCCAAACGGAGAAAAAAACCAAACCTCCGCAAACTCGCATTGAAGGTTGAAGGTTGAATGAGTTGCTGAGGGTACAGACCCTCAATGCTGAGGGTACAGACCCCAAATCAGGAAGGAAGGGCTAGGTGCGGATGCATCCAGGAAGCGCCGGGTAGCAACAGTTTACGCGTCGAGGACGCGACGCAGACCACACCGGAGCGAGCCTCGTACAGTAAAGTAGCGAGGTCGAAACGCCCGCCGGAGATGCCACCTCCAAAAAGTGCAAAGCAAATAGCTGGAAAAAGGACGTTCATTGAAGCCAGCCCAAGAAGAGCCGCCCCGACGGTCTCATCATAACGGAAAATGGAGGATCCATGTACGGAGACGTCCTTAAACTAGTCACCCGCCTAGTCAAGATGGTAAACTAAACGAGGTCAGCCAAAGCGATAAAAAGATCAGGCGCATGGCAAAGACGATTTCCCGCTGGAACTGGCGGCAGCCAAAGAGGCAAACGATCTCAAGCTGCGGCAGACGCTTTGGTCCGGTGCCCTGGTGGTCCCCGGAGCTAGCCCTTGCATGTAAAAAATGTCTCCGAACCAGAAGACTGCATCAAAGAGACAGAGGAAAGCCGGACTTCGAGCAGAAGAGAGTGGACATTGCTGTAAAGAGGAAGATACTGAAGAAGATGATAAAGGAGGCAAAAACGAGGTGTTTCTTTGAGATGTGCGACGGCAACCAGGCAAGCCAGGAAACAAAACCAGGCAAGCCACCGGAGGCCCCATCGTCTATCAGGCCGATCTACAATGCCGGCATGGCATAAACCATGCCGGCAAAGCTCTAGAGCGCTGCATGTGCCGGCTCCATGAGGCTGTAATCTGCGCAGAAGATCTCTCCCCATTGCTATACTGGTTCAAGGAAAACCGTTCTACGGTCGATGCCTTTAATACAGCCAGGTGGGACGTCATAGTGGAGGCGCTGCAGAATCTCCGAGTGCAGACTAGCTTAGTACCTTAGTTACAAGGTCGTACCTTAGCAATCGAACTATACGGTACGACAAGACCACAGCCATTCAAGAGCATGCGGTGTTTGACGAGGCTCTGTCTTAGGCCAAGCCCCATGGAACGTTGTGTACGACGGGGACCTCAGACTCGAGCTCCCGGACCGAGCTCATCTAGTCGGATTCGCGGAGGACATTGCAGTAGTGGTTGTCGCCAAGACAATCCAGGAAGTTAAGGTTTCCTGCAATGCTGCAATCGAAAGCGTCATCGATTGGCTCAATCAGGAAGGTCTTAGCCTAGCACACCACAAAACGGAGGCTGTCCGGATCTCAAGCATAAGACGGGGGAGACGGTCACGATTAATGTAAGCGGACTCGCAGTGACATCAACCAGGGCCATCAGGTACCTGGGAGTAACTCTGGACACGAGGCTCCGCTTCAGCGACCACTTCACCAATAGAAAGGCAGCGAACGTCGCCGAAGCCCTGGGAAAGATAAAGCTTCTCTCACACTTCAATCACTTCTCTCACTTCCTCTTAAGCGAACGGTCGTGTTTTTTTTGGTTCGCACTGCGTTTGTGATAAATATTGCCGTTAACCGGTGCTTACATACTTGAGAATCCAATTTTGAGAAACTTCAGTTGTAGCTTAAACTGTATTGCTTCACGTGTGCTGTGGTGTATTTGGAGGCGAATCAATAATTTTTTTAATCTTGTGTGCAATAGAGGTCTTATCTCTATTTCTGAAATTTTCCTTCGCTCTCTTCAAAGCTCCCGCTTCTGCTCCCATTTTGCACGGTGGTACAAGATACTTTTTTAACTTTTTTTAAGATTTTTTTAAACTTTTTTTTTAAGATACGTTCCTAAACTTTTTATATATTTTTAATATTATGAATTATTAAAATGGAATTGAAATTTGTCTGGTCAATGAAGTCTTGTAATAAGACAATCTCCTCATCCCAGCCTACCATCCATTACTGGCTATGTGAAAACGTTGTACACGTCAAGTGTGCCGGGTTCACCGCCGCAGTTTTGGATCCCATCCATTACTGTTGTGATAATTGTCGTGCTGTCAAAGACAAAAGTAGGTCGCTCATGAGACAGACTCAGAATGGATTAAAAGAGTTAATCACTGGATTTCGTAAAATCAATGACCAGCTTAATGCACTTGACACTCAGTTTAGTGGCCTTCAGTTTCTAAATGAGACCCCTAAGCGTAAGAAATCCGCTGTTTCTGATCCGCCTCAGCCTGCTCAGGAGACATTAATGCAGCCGCTCATATCTCTGGCCACCCCAAGGGCTACAACTGAGAACAATTCGCCGTCCGAATTTCTCAGTGAAACTGAGCAATTGTCCGACATTAGCCTAGTTTTTTTTTTTTTTTCTTATTACACCTCTCGGGAGCTTAGGGCCTCTACAAGGGCTCTCCACCTAACTTTATTTGCCGCTTTATTTCTAGCAGTGCTGTACGGCGCCAGGTCATCTTTGGTTTTTTCAGTTGATCCGGTGATTAGCCAGGTGCAACCTATACCAGAGGTGGGGCTGCCACCTGTCGATATCTGGGAATACCGTTTTTCGACCTCACATGTTTAGTAGCATCGATAAAGAGACCACTAAGCATAATGAAGCCGAAAAACTTTGGAGGTCATAATTGCCATGAGTGGGGTTCGAACCCACGACCCATCGCTTAGCGTGCAGCTACACTTACCACTAGGCTATGGGCCCCCCCAATAGCCCCAATTAGCCTAGTACTGTAACGAAAAAAGTTTTAAAATCAGTGGGAGTGAAACTTCCCCATATTAGAGCCACTGACCAATCTTCCACCTCTTCTACGTTCACTAATTTAAAAAACTAATATCGTCACGTTTACCTATCAGAATACTAGCGGGCTACGTAGCAAACTCCCTTAACTATATTCTGATACTTCTCATTTTGCATCCCATATTATTGAGATCTGTAGCACCGAAGTTTTTCCAAGTAAGTACACCACTTTTAGAAGGGATCGAACTCAGCGAAGGGGGGGTAGAGTCCTCATTTCGGTAGACTCTACTTTTGCTTCTGAAGAGGTGAAATCACAAGAGTTTGGTAACATAGAATTTATTTGCATTAAAATCATTTTGTCCGCTAAATCTTTATAAATAACATGTTCAAATATACCGCCTTTGTCTAAACCGCCTACATACTGGCATCATTTGTCCGCTTTCAATCCGTTTTTAATCTTATGACCGATCGTGACCATCTTGTACCTCTGGGTGACTTTAATATGCCAGAATGAATGTGGTCTAATGTCGATAACCCACCATCTTCATCACTTATCACGCATCATGACTTTCCCAGAAAACTCCCAAGGAAAATTTGACCTTGCTAACACTGAATGTTACAGTAATTAATATTTAAACATTTACCATTTAACATTGGCCGCTACCGGCCAATTCGGAGCAGTTTTATAAATTTTTAAACACTAAGCGTTAACATGTATCCTTTCCACCTCTGCTTACTTTTAAAAATTCTTCTGCGACCCATGATCAGGCCATTGCCGATCTATTCGCAACATTTTTTCAAACAACTTGTTGTTTGCCTAAAACGACAGATCAACCTTACGAATACAACATTCAATCAGAAAATTTTATTTTCTGTCTCGCTGTGAGCTATAATACTGTGCCAGGGCTCTGTGAAAACTTCCACATAGACTTTTCAACTTATTTTTGGATACTTCGATTATTCTCCTTATGTGAAAGAAATCTTTCGTAATTCCCTTACATAAAAAATGGAAAAAGTCGGTGCTGGAAACTACATGTGTATCTCTAAATTGTCGGCAATTTAAAAGTTTTTTGAAAAGTAATTATTAGTTTATTTGCAACACCTTTGCTCTTCGATCATCTCTCAATGTCAGCATGGCTCCATTAACCGTCTCTCCACCACCACTTATTTACTTTGACATCCTTTGTCATAGATGGCTTTCGAAAGGGATATCAAACTGATGTTATTTACACAGACTTTAGTAAAGGATTTGATTCAGTTAATCACTCACTTCTGTTGACTAAACTGAATCTTCTGGGATTTGCAACAGACCTCTTAACGAGGATCTCCAGCTACTTAGATGGAAAAAGACAAAGAGTCTTATATTAAAAATATACATTCCCGTTCGGTCCGTAGAACGGAATCTGCCGTCCCTCAAATAAGTCATCTTAGCCCGATACTATTTAATCTATTTATTAATGGCTTACCACCTGCTTTAACGAACTCTCTAGTTCTTCTGTATTTAGATGATGTTAATCGTTGTCCATCTCTGCCCAATGCAATCTTCAGTCCGATCTTGAAAATTTTTAAAAATCGTGTTTAGCAAATGCAAACTTATGTCTTTTCCAAGCTCTGCAGGTTACGTATTCTCTTAATGGAATTGCCTTAGAAAAATTAACCCAAAATTTCTAAAATGGTTAATAAGGCTTAAGGTTTTCTTGGTTTCATTAAAAGGTTGTGAAAAGAATTTAACGATCCCTACATTATTAAAAGCTTATTAATATCTTTGGTCCGTCCGATATTGGAGTCTGGTTTATATGTCTGGAGTCCCCAATATGGAGTTCAAAAGAATTTCCTAACATTTTCACTTAGAAATCATAACTTGGATGCAAATCTTCCATCTTATAGTAGCAGACACCTACCAAGCTTGACTAATCGTAGGCTGGTTGTAGGTTTTCTACATAACCAAATCAATGGGGTAGATAGCCAACATTTACTAACACGCTTAAATTTTAATATTCCTAATAGAAGGACTAGAAATTGAAGTCCTCTATTCCTTAGCCATTGTAGTTCAACCTATGAATAGCACGTCCCTTTTATGGTTCTATGTTCGAACTACAATGGTATCTTCTCTATCGTACCTCTTTCCTGCCCTTCAAATTTAAAATAAAGTATTTTAAATGTCCTTACTCATTCCTCTTAGTTTAAAAATAACAAATAAATAATAAATCGTTTCTCGAGCGCCCCTCGGTCGTCTGGGCCTCTAAGATTTATGATGAATGCAGGAATGCTAGCTAATGCACTAGTTGATGCACAAGCCATTTCCAAAATTCTTAAAGACTGCGAAAAGGATTAAACGGCACTAATAAATTGTGCGCCCTAAGGGTTTAATATTAATAAGGTTATGCAGAAAGACTACACCGGGCATTGTCCTACGATTTGTTAAGCTAGATAAGTTTATAAGTAAAAGTCTGCTACTGTAGGATGGAAGCTGAAGATTGCATCCCAGTATAGACTTCTAAGTGCGAATATTAAAAAGTTCTTTTGTACGAATTCTATGCGGTCCTTATGTACTCCATGTTGGGGACTCCAGACACATGAACCGTACTCTATTGTCGGACGGACCAAAGAAATAAATAAAGCTTTGGTTAAGTATGGGTCATTTAATTCTTTTGACCACCTTTTAATAAAACCAAGGACTTTTTTAGCCCTACTAACCATTAAGGAAATATGGTCGGCAAATTTAAGTTTAATGTCTAATAGGACGCCGAGATCATTAACCTGAGTTAATTTCTCTACGGCAATCCCATTAGTAGAATACGTAGCTTGCAGAGGGCAAGAACGATAAAAAGACATATGCTTGCATTTGGATCCGTTAAGTATTGGATCATTAGCTTAACACCATTTTTGAAAGTTATCAAGGTCAGACTGAAGACTGCATTGGGCAGAGATGGATTTGTACTGAAGACAAAGCTTTACATCATCTGCATACATAAGAACTAGAGAGTTCGTTAAAGCAGGGGGCAAGTCGTTTATAAAAAGGGTAAATAATAACGGGCCAAGATGACTTCCTTGAGGGAAGCCAGATGTAGCACGGACCAGACGGGACTGAATGTTTTTAAATAAGACTCTTTGTGTCCTTCCATCTAGGTAGCTGGAGATCCACGTTAAGAGGTCATTAGGAAAATCCAGCATATTCAGTTTACTCAACAAGAGTGAGTGATTAACTGAATCAAATGCTTTGCTGAAGTCTGTGTAAATTACATCGGTTTGATATCCCTTACAGAAGCCATCTGTGATCAAGGATGTCAACTCCAATAAATTTGTGGTGGTGGTGGTGCCATGCTGACAGAGAGTGATAATCGAACAGCAAAGGTGTTGCAAATGAGGGCTTATTAATTTTTCAAATAATTGTGGAATTGCCGACAACTTAGAGATGCCTCTGTAGTTGGCAGCCTCGGACTTTTTCCCTTTGTTATGTAGGAATCATGAATGATTCCTTCCACTTAAGGGGAAAAATTGAGGTTTCCAAAGATAAGTTGAAACGTCTTAGAAGAGGTTTGCAAAGAGCCCGGCCGCAGTATTTTAGCACACAGCCTGGTACTCCGTCGGGGCCTGGCGAATAAATGGGTTTTACCCTTAAAAGACCAGATAATAAGTTGTTCTCAGAAAAAAACGGACAGAAAATAAGATTTGCTGCTTGAATGTTATATGCGTTAGGCTGATCTGTCAATTTAGGCGGAGAATAAGTTGTTTGAAAAAATTCTGCGAATAGATCGGCAATGGCCTGATCAGAGGTCGCAGAGGAATTGAAAAAGAAAAAAAAAAGATACGGGGTGAAAAAGATACGTGTTTACGCTTAGTGTTTACAAAATTATAAAGCTGCTTTAGCGGTCAATATAATTCCTGTAACATTCCGCGTTATGCATGGTAAAACTTGACCGAGCTAGTAGGTATCTTGAAAAATCAACACTACTGCAGGTTTTTTTAAATTTTAGTAAGAGCCTATTTTTAATATCTTTTATGTTAGTGAGGCACCTTGTATACCAAGGAGGATTTGTTGAATATTTCCATGGCACACAGGAGTCAAAAAATGTATTTAAAATACATTAAAATTTTTCTTAAGTGACGTTAAGATCAGTGCATGCCAGAATATCGGACAAATCATATGTATCGATAAGGCTAAGGCTAAGTTAAGTTTTTGAAAATCAGCTTTACGGAAGCAGCGAATCTTATTTGCCACGCATGGAGACATCTGATCGATACCAGGAAAAGTTTCGATAGAGACCTCCAGCGTGGGGTGATAAGGATCCTCTGGGGTTGAAAAGCTCTGGAGAGAGCGGTACCATCAGGATCAGATTCAAAGCATAAGTCTAAAAGCCGACCTAGCGAATTTCTAACATGGTTAATTTGACCTTGGGACATGTCAAACATGCCCGCGGTGAAGTCATGGTGCGTAATAAGTGACAAAGATGGTGAGTTATCGACGTTGGAACACTTTAATGTTAAAGTCGCACACCGCTACGATGTGGTCACGATCAGTCATAAGATAAAAAACGTACCGAATAGCGGACAAATGCTGCCAATATGTAGGCGGTTCGGACGAAGGCGGTATATACGCACATGTAATGTATAAAGATGTCACGGGCAGAGTGATTTTAATGCAAATAAATTCTATGTCACCAAACTCTTGGTGAGTGTTTCAATTTTTAGAAAGTTGTAGTTTTATGATTCATTTTATATTTACTTTTATTTTTTTATTAATTTTTTTTTACGTTAATATAATTTTTTTTAATTGCATTCTATTACAATTGTTGTAAAAATAAATGACGGACGTGTCGGATGCAAAATGCCGGAAGAACTCCCTTAAAATTTTATTAGCATTTTATTAGCGGGACATAATGAAGAATAAAACAATTTTACAAATGTAAAATTAAAGAAATATATTAGAATTGAGAAAAATTTAAAAAAAAAAATTATTACAAAAGAATGAAAAATTTCAAAGTCCTTACGAGGATTTGAACACAGAAAATACATAAAGTAACTACTCTATGCTCTACGCTACCACCCTGTCTCGATCTGCAGTGATTATAAATAGTATTTTTTCTACTAACTACCACATCGGCGCATTGAAAACAGAAACGAGAAATTGAAATTGAAATTTGGAAGCCAAAACATTTTTACGCCGTCGTGCGAGCAGTAACACATATATATAAAGGTTCAAATTTTTGTTGACGGATACATGTAAAGAATTTAATCGTATGCATGTGCGTTCCCCCCTCACCAACAAGCTCGACGAAAAAAGTTGACCGTTGGGCCCTGATATCCCATCTATGTATTTTATAATCTTTGATTATATACAAAATTTTTAAATAAATCTATTATTCTGAATCTTGACTTTCAGAGTCGGACAAAAAGGACAAACGAGGACAAATGTCCTCCACCTTTATATAGGCTTTTGTTTTGGCTTTGATATAAGCCGAGATATCAATCTCTGAAGTATCAGGGGCAAGCCGAGAAACAAATAGATGTTTCGATGGAGGAATCACCTGTAAGGGTTTTGGTGTCACAGGTACGAGAACTGCAGCATCAGTCGGTGCCGGTGGCCCGGACTTTGGAATACCCTTTTGGGCGACTTTGACGGGGGCTTCATTTACTAGGAGCTGTGGTATCACTTGAAGGGATACCACAGAGGACATGTGCTCAGACAATTGCTCATTTTCCTTGAGAAATTCGGACGGCGAATTATTCTCAGTTCTAGCCCTAGGGGTGGCCAGAGATATGAGCGGCTGCGTTTTTGACGGCTGAGTAGACTGAGGCGGATCACAAACAGCGGATTTCTTACGCTTAGGCGACTCCGTTAGTAGCTGAAGGCTGGTAAACTGAGTGTCAAGCGCACAGAGTTGGTGATTGACTTTACGAAAACCAGTGATCAACTCCTTAAATCCATTCTTCATAGCGCAGACAAGTTTAAATTCCATTTTTTTTTAAATTAATAAAACAAAATTAATATATAAAAAGTTAAAAAACACAATACCTTGAACCACTGTGCCAAATAGGAAGCCGAAGCGGGAGCTTTTGAGAAAGCAAAAGAAAAATGCAGAAATAGAGAGAGATAAGCCGGGGAAGAAGCAGAGCTGAGCTATGCTTGGAATTGAAATTATACAAATTATTTATTCAACTCAAAATATACCACAGCTCTCGCGAAGCGATACGGTTTAAGCTTAAGATTCTCAATATATTCAATTGATTAAGTGAGTGTTTAACGGCTTACCAATATTTATCATAATTCACAGTGCGCACAAAAAAAAACACGACCGTTCGCTTAAGAGAAAGAGAGGGAAGTTCAGCTCAAAATTTTTAAACTACTGCTTTACGGAAATAGTCCCTCCATCAAACTTTGGTATGATTTTTGTTTTCGGCCTATTCTTTGACGCCGTCGTATTTCATCATCTTCTTGATAAACCGCCTTGCAATTTTTCACCAATGCACTTTTCACAGCTTTTTCTGCGTCGCAGGGTTAACTCGCACTCTTTAGGGTAGGACGAGTTGTAGAGTATTAATATACACCAAGGATCAAATTTTTTATTATTAATATACAACTAGGTCTAGGTTATTTTAAAATTATATTATTGGCGTCTCTAAGTTCAACTGACGTCTGCCTTACTACTGTTGTCGTCGTTTTTTAACTCCTTCCTGGTGTACGGTTGTACTCCTGTCTGCTATTTTCCGTTTTTTACTCAATTTTGCATAAATAAAAAATAAAATTTATTTTGTTTTTATTTTTATTTTTTTTTTTATATTTAAAAAAAAACTTTTATTAAATTTTTTGTATTCAAAAAAAAGAGTAGGAAATATAATTATAACTTATATTACACAAGAAGCAACCATATACATTACATATACATTACAACATATACAAAAAATATACATTATATACAAAAATTTTATAAAAAATTTATATTCTGAATCTAGACTTTCAGAGTCGTAAAAATCGGTTCCAAAATTCTCTGCTGAAAGCAAGCTCTTAACGTCTTTGTCCATAATAATATTTTTTGATGACAAAATTAATGAGCCATTTGACATTGAGGATATTAGAGGATCAGAAAAAACAAAAAGCGTATTCATTATATCCTCCATTATGGTTTTTCTTGAATTTTTCCTTGTACTGTTCTCGCGTATGTTTCGATCATCTTTATTTCTTGCTTTAAGCGCTTCCTTTGCAAAAAAAGCACAAAAACTGTTTATGATGTCTGCTAAATGAATCAAAATTCTGTGAACAGACAATGGGATGTAAAACGAAGGGTATTTATTAACAAAAATTTCTGCAGTTTCCATAGCGTTTCCACGATTTGAATGCATCCATGCTTATGTGATGTCCACAGGCCAATGCTCGCAGGACAACGCTAAAACGGAATCCTCCTGTTATGCTGAATTTGGTTGCCGAAAAAAATCTTCGTGCAGTATTTCAATTGTTAGTTCTTCCAGAACCGGCAGTACTTCCAGTACTTATAATATCCCCGGTAAGCTCCTCGTCAGCATTCAGCTTCAACAAAATTCTTGATGAATTGCGCCTTCCGTTCTTTTACAAACTGCTTCTTTTTCCGAAATGCCTGATAGTTTGTTGATTTGAGTTTTTTTGCAACTCTCTGAAATACCTTTCTCTGGGCGTCCAAATTTCTAAATGATGATCTTTCTATCGACACCTGAGGCCTGTCTTTATTACTTTTTTTAAAAGTTGCCTTATATCTATCGCAAAAACCAAACCTGCACTAGAATAAACGTAAACTGCACTATTTATTCTAATATGCAACCAATAAACAAAAGGGTGCCAAATTTGTATATATCACCTGCTGAAACATATGTTGACTTTGACAGTTCAAAGCTGATCATCAGCTGATTGATAATCTTAGAAAACATCAATAAGCATTTAATCAAGGTGCATGTTATCGATAGGTAAACTTAAATTAACGTTTATTTAAATTTGAAAATCATAATTAAATGCCGCTAGCGAGGCCAAATCGACCACTGTGCATCGTAGGGAATGGTCCATAAAAGTCGTCGCAAGATTCCCATTACTTGAGACATCATTCTTGGTTTTTAATAAAAACAGTGCGTACATCTACGCACAATTTTTTCGACTACTTGTCGAGCGTTAATGATGCATAATTTTTCGCGTAGGAGTGACAGTAAAACATTTGGGCCTGCAAAGAGACTTAACCGGTGCAGATGCTCATCGAATTTTTCTGTGAATCGATGTTTTTAAGATAGGACAGCTGGACATCCTTTTTGGCTTCCGAAAGAGATTTCAATCTTATGTTATCCCAAAGAGTCTTATTCTAAAATGTACATTCCCGTTTGGTCCGTGCTACATCTGGCGTCCCTCAAGGAAGTCATCTCGGACCGTTATTATATACTCTTTTTATTAATAACCCAAAAGGTTATTACTTGGCCCTAATTAGGCAAATCTGGGCTCATAATCTCAGCTGCTATGCTACAGGCATTCCGACCTACTGGCCAACAGATCCGTCGAAGATCGCAGATGTTTTGGACTTCGCCATCCAGGAGGACTGGACTATACTGGAATCCAGGTACGAGAAGTCACCGACCTTATTTATGACCACAGCGTTCTTGCCGTCTCCCAGCTACGCCACCTATCCTAAGGTCGGCCCGGAAGAAGCATTTGTAAGACGACGGACATCGGGAAATTCCAGTCCTGGATGTGCTCTGCCGCGGATCTTAACACAACTCTGGAATCCCCTAAATAGATTGAGGCGGCCATCGAGGAACTGACCTGACAAATCTAAGCTGCGGCAGCCGAGGCAGCTCCAAGGCTTTCCAACCGGTGACTCAGACGGTTCTGGATGCTGTCCAAAAACCCAAGGGACAAGATCAACCTGAATAGAGTCTCCCAGTGGCTCTCTGAACTCTTGGCGGACTTGAGGAAGGAAGCGTTCGACGGGTTCGTTGAACAGTTGGAACCGAGTAACCCACAAAACAATCTGTGGCGCGTCAAGAATCTCCCAATCTTGCGGAGCCCCAGCATAATGGCAGCCGCCTGTGCGGACGATACCGCCTTCCTGACCGCTGCTGACAACGCTACAGAGGCAGCTGCTGTCATGCAGGAGCAACTAAATCTTTTCGGCAATTGGCAGAGAAAGTGGAATATTCAAGTGAATAACAATAAATCCACCGCCACCACATTTTCTCTCCGTCCAGGAAATTGCTCACCGGTCCACCTCAAGGGCTCCCCCATCCCGCAGGTAGAAAACCCAAGACTCCTGGGCTTCACGCTAGGCTTACTTGGAAGTTACTTGGAAGTAAGCCTAGCGTGAAGGTACTTGGAAGTTACCCCATCCCACAGGTACTTGGAAGACTGACCTAGTCAAAAAGCGAAAGCAGTGTGAAGCAAGATTAAGGGGTAAGTCTCATGTGTGAGATTGAAAAAATCGATTTTGTTTTTCACATATTTCGTAAGTACTGTTTCTTTAGAATGTACTGTTTTTTCAAATAACAATATCAAATAATGACAGAGATACAGCCCATAACCGAGAGCGCGCCTACACCGAATAGTATGAGTTACTCGGTAGCGTCTAACATTTTTGCTTAAATAACCTCTAAAAGTAGGCCGGGACATGAGACTACACCCTTAAAGGCGTACTATTGGCTGAAGCTGAGGACCTTTTCAAAAATCCTAATCTACAAGGCGATTATTCGGCCATACGGGATTGAACTTTGGGGCTCGGCCAGCCAGACTAATATTCGGACTATCCAGACATTTGAAAATAGAGCCCTCCGTATCGCCACTGGGGCCCACGTCTACCACGACAAGGAGAAGATACAGAGAAGCAGTAGCAAGTACATCCAGAGGCTACACAACAACCCCAACGAGTTGGCGACCACTCTCCTCGACAACAGCGAACAGATGCGGAGGCTGCGCAGAACTCACCCGCTGGACCTCATCCGGAATAAATCTTAGACATTTTTATTTTTCCACCTCTAACTTAAGTTACACATAAATTCCCCCCTGTCAGTCAATCACTAACCCCTATTGAGTAAACTGGATCTTCTGGGATTTCCTACAGACCTTCTAACGTGGAACTCCAGCTACTTAGAAAGAAGAACACAAAATGTCTTATTTCAAAATGCACATTCCTGCTTGGTCCGTGCTACATCTGGGGTCCCTCAAAAAAGTCATTTCGGGCTGTTACTGGGCCGTTACTTGTCTTCAATACAAATCGGCTTCTGCTCAATGTAAGCTTTATTCCAATCTCAAAAATTTTCAAAAATGTTGTTTAGCGAATGACTTAACCCTTAATGGATCAAAATGCAAATGTATCGCTCATTCTAGGTGTAGTTTTTTACATAACTTTATTAATGGCGATGTAGATAGTCCGCATTTACTTACATTCTTACATTTCAACGTTTCAAATATAAGGACTGGAAACTTTATTTCTCTATTTCTTAGTCCTACGAAATGCGAATGTCACGAGAGTCCCCTCTGGACAGATCTGTCAAGGCACATCAAAAGTGCAAAAGGGTGGGGGTCACGGCAAGGCGGTCGCTCAGGGGCGCGTCGATTCTGATAATTATTGCCCTTTAATTGACCAACACCTCAACCGGGCTAGCTCCCAATAGGCATACCACTTAGGCATACTCCGGGAAAGATGCGCTATCTTCTCGAATCTGGAAGCCGGACAAGAGTACGAGGGACTTTCTACCTTTCGATCGGTTTCTTCACTTGAGTTCACGAGTCTCGCAGGATCACGCCTATTCGTTGCGATTCAGGAGTCGATAAGGCGTACTCCAGACATGTCCGACTCGTTGCTTCATGGCAAGGCTACCTGCCGTGGCCGGAAATAACCCAACTCGACTTCTCGACCCCGGGCTTTAGTGGAACCGACCTTCTAAGGCTTCTTTTCCGCTCGTACACTCTTCTCTGCTTGGGCTGTTGGACCCTCCAGAGGGGATCCTTCAGCTCAAACTACTAGATATTATTATTAACGCTTTAACATTTGAATGTCGGACTCTCCAAAGACGGTCCTCCAACTCAACGCTACAAGCTTCCGTAGAAATCTCGTCCCGATTCCCTTCAATGGGTCTTCTTATATACTGCTTGGAGCGCCCGGTAATCCTTCTGAGTTCCGCCCCATTGCACGGACCGCCGCGACCGCTGCTGCTATTCTCTTGGAGGATATTTTCTCTCTGAAAGAGAGAACATAAAATTCAATCACCAAATCTTATTATATTCCCGTCTTTCGCCGAGAACAGCTTATTATCAAATCTACGCAGACTTTTCATCTTATCTTTGGAAACCTCAATTTTTCACCTTGAGTGGAACGATCATTAATAATTCTCTTACATAAAAAAGGGAAATAGTCCGATGCTGCCAGGAATCTCTCCTACAGAGACATCAAATAATTACTCCATATTCGCAACAACTTTGGTCTTCGATCTTTTCTCCTTGTCAGGATGGCTTTATTAAGTAGAAGAACACAAAGAGTCTCATTTAAAAATATACATTCCCGCTTGGTCCGTGCTACATCTGGCGTTCCTCAAGGAAGTCATCTTGGACCGTTTTGGTAACTGTTTGGTCATTGAGGGTTTTCAATGCCGTAATCCGCATCAAAATAAAAGGCCGAATTTAAGTAATTTTAAAACGTTACGCATTTTTATTTCTCCTTGCATGATGCCGGATGGTCAGCAGATAGACCAGCTTTTGGTGCATGCAGAGACTCAATGTTATTTACAGAGAGGGCGGCCCGACTAGTCAGAAGCGAAGCTAAAGCTTTCTAAAAAAAGGCCCGTTGAGTCGAGAGGCCGATAGAGAGTCGACTTGCGACCAACTAAGTGCTTTGTACAACCTTAAGCCTAAATAAATAAACATTACACTAAACATTACATTAACATTAAGCCGCTGTGCTGCTGCCTGACCCGACACTAACTTTATTCTGATCTTCATATACATATATGGCCAACCATATTTTGACAATGGTTAATAATGCTTGGTTTTATTAAAAAAGGGGTACCAACCTTAACTAATCGTAGGATAATGCTGGGTGTAGTTTTTCATAACCTCATCAATGGTGTTGTAGATAGCCAACATTTACTAACACGTTTCAATTTCAATATAAGAAACTAGAAACTGTAGTCCTCTATTCCTTAGCCATTGTAGTTGGACATATGGACAAATCGAACCTTTTAGGTTCTTATGTTCAATCTACAATGGTCTCTACTCTATAACATCTCTTTCCTGTCCTTCAAATTTAAAATAAAGTATTTTAAATTTTCTTTTTAATTCCTCTTAGTTTAATTAATTTTAAATTTATAATAATAATAAGAGGCGCTTTCTTGAGCGCCCCTGGTCGTCTGGGCCTCTAAGCTTTATGATGAATGCAGAAAAGCTAGCTGGTGCACTAATTGGTCCACGAGCCATTACCAAAATTCTGAAAGACAGCGAAAAAAAGATCCCAAAGCCAAGTCCAATCGCCAACCATCAACCCATCACAGTCGACAAGTCTCGACCTAAAGTGAGACAATGAGAATTCACCTAGGTAAGGCGGCTTCAGAACCATCTCAGCAGAAGATCAAAAGTTAAACTAAGTCGACTTCCAATGAATAAATGTTGGCAACTAATGCTAAGATAGAGCGCACCAACAACAGGCGCTGCAGCACAAGCGAATGCCCGAATCAGCCGTTTAGCAGCAAAGCTGACCGACTGTGCAAGCGGAACTGGAAAACCTGACTCGGACCGGAAGGTGACCAAGTGATACGCAGTTTTCTGTAAAGTTGGCATTCCTCACTATTTAAACCAAAACAATGTAAACAATGCAAACCAGGAGTTTCCTCCCGCGAATCCGTTTTTGGCACTCCAACAACAAAATTCATTCGGGCACGATTGAAAAGAATAGGGAAAACACGAAAAATTCTTATTGTAATTGCCCTATGCCTATGCTGGGAGCAACGAAGCTTATGGCGTAAGCAACGAACCTTATGGCGTAAGCAGTCTCACACAACTCCGTATGCATGAGCATTTGCAAAAACAAACAAGAAGGGAAAGCTAACTTCGGGCGGACCCGTAGTTGATATACCCTTGCAGTTAAAACCGGATATATATAAAACAAGAAAGCAAAGCTAACTTCGGGCGGAGCCGAAGTTGATATACCCTTGCAGCTAAAACCGGATATATATCGCAGACATCGGATATAATTGGCCGATCCTTATGATTACATCATAATAAAACCAATTAATTACAATAAAAAATCTAAAAAAAAGTCCCAAGCTTCTATCTTCAAAAATACGAAAGTTGATATTTCTACCAATTAGCATTTCCGATCGTTCAGTTATATGTCAGCTATAAGATATAGTCAACCGATCGTTATGAAATTTGGTAGATCGGATTAACTGACCAAAAATAGAATGTGTACCAAGCGCCAGCTTTCTATCATCAAAAACACGAAAGTTGGGTCATTTCCGATCGTTCAGTTATATGGCAGCTATAGGATATAGTCGGCCGATCCTTATGAAATTTGGCATGTCATATTATTTTGCCAAAAATAGCTCTCATGTCAAATTTGAACTCTCTAACTCTAAAAACACCAAAGTTATACCATTCCCGATCAATCAGTTGTATGGCAGCTATAGGATATAGTCGGCCGATCCCGGCCGTTCCGACTTATATACTGCGTGCAAAGGAAAGAAGGGTGTGTGCAAAGTTTCAAGTCGATAGCTTTAAAACTGAGAGACTAGTTTGCGTAGAAACAGACAGACGGACAGACGGACAGACGGACATGCTCATATCAACTCAGGAGGTGATCCTGATCAAGAATATATATACTTTATAGGGTCGGAGATGTCTCCTTCACTGCGTTGCACACTTTTGGACAAAATTATAATACCCTCTGCAAGGGTATAAAAATCGGATATAGTTGGCCGATCCTTAAGAGAATATGATATAACCCAATTTATTATAATAAACAAGAAAGGAAAGCTAATTTCGGGCGAAGACGAAGTTGATATACCCTTGCAGTTAAAACCGGATATATATCGCAAACATTGGATATAGTTGGCCGATCCGTATGAGAATATGATAATATAACCCAATTTATTATAATACAAAATCTAAAAAAAGTCCCAAACTTCTGTCTTCAAAAATACGAAAGTTGATATTTCTACCAAAAACTATTTCCGAATATTCAGTTATATGGCAGCTATAGGATATAGTCGGCCGATCCTTACGAAAGTCGCATGTCGTATTATTTTGCCAAAAATAGCTCTCATGTAAAATTTGAACTCTAAAAACACCGAAGTTATACCATTTCCGATCAATCGGTTACTTATATGGCAGCTTAAGGATATAGTCGGCCGATCCCGGTCGTTCCGACTTATATACTGCGTGCAAAGAAAAGAAGGGTGTGTGCAAAGTTTCAAGTCGCTAGCTTTAAAACTGAGAGACTAGTTTGCGTAGAAACAGACAGACGGACAGACAGACGGAAAGACGGACATGCTCATATCAACTCAGGAGGTGATCCTGATCAAGAATATATATACTTTATAGGGTCGGAGATGTCTCCTTCACTGCGTTGTACACTTTTGACCAAAATTATAATACCCTCTGCAAGGGTATAACAAGTTTTTTTTTAACAATATGTTTCAATCCTTGCATTCAATCTTGACTTGACAGGCTTTACATTCTGTTCGAAAGTATGTCCCTATGAGTTCATTTTATTTGTAATTTTTTATATACAAATACATATATAAATTTATATGTTAATACAAAAAAAAATTTTTTTATGTATGTATATGTATTTACAAACATGCATAATTGCGCGCATGTAAGTTCGTACGTTCATATGCGCATGTATTTATATACATACATATGTATTCATTGACAAACATTTGGAATTTACTTAAGATGCATATATTTACAAACATACATAAACATAAACATATAAATATATATATATGTATGTATATACCTAACAAGTACATTAAAATGTATCTGTATGTGCTGATATTACTAAAAACAGCTTTTACTTTTTCTTAGATGAAGAGGCCAATGCCAGGCTAGGTAAATGAATTTACTATCTCTTTATGTTAACAGAGTATGTAAGTGATTTATGTTGTAGATACTAAAGGGACAGAAAGTGATTTTATTCAAATGTTATAATGTTATAAGAAACGGCCAAAAATATTTGTTTATGGTAACTAAAATATTCATGCATATGTACACACATACGCACATATATGATATAAAACAAATACATATATTTATTTCTATGTGTACAGGTAGAATATATATGTATACATATAGTTTAAGTAGTTTTTATTTAGCTTCTAAAATTTATTGAGACTAAAAGACTTCACGGTTTATTATTTTACTCATTTATATTTTAGTAGGGCTTTACAAAGCTTTTGCGGTTTGAGCCATGCGCTTGATGTTGTTGCTTTGAAATCGTGATCAAGTTGGCTGCTGCAATTTCTTGCGCTCTTTAAGCCATGGTATGATTCACTCAAGCCATTCCTTTCCCCGACTTGTTCGTAAGCTCGCTTTGCAGTAACTTTTCTGTTTAGGAAATTGTATATAGTCATACATACGCAGACATTGCTTCAGTCTGGTGCCTCATCGTGTAGCGCGTACTTCAAAAAACAGTTTTTGATTCAAAAAAATCTATGAGAGAGTTTAGTATTTAAAAAAAAAAGACATTTCATATTTGCTCTGCATATTATGAAAATATACGGGAAATAAATATTACAGTGCTTATTTAATAAGTTTCTCCAAAGTCTCTTAATAGTTGCAAAGTTAAAATTTGTGAAAAATTTGTGGAATTTTTACTTTAAAATGGGAAGGCTCCAAAAAATTTGCAATTGTATTTTGATTATACTTTATGTATTATCAAATATTCCTAAAAACGTAGCGGTCCGCATCTCTAATTCAAACCAACGTATTAAAGGTAAAAAAAATTTTATTATAGATAATATGCACATACTTGTACATTTTTTTTTAAATTTTGATATTTTTGTAAAAAAAAGGCTTATAAAAAATAGGTATACTTAGGAAAATTTATTTTTTTTCACCCCTTAAACAATAGAAACATTTTTAAACATGCATACAAACTTATTAACATAACGATTTTTATTTATAATTAACATCGAGAAAGGATCTGGAACACGAAAACTGTGTTTCTGTTGTTTTCAGTAAAGATTAACAGAATATATTATATATACATATAATATGTATTAATATGAATTTATATATTTTATTTTGTTATAACATTTTATTATTTAAAATATTTGTATAACAATTATTAAAATACTCCCAATTTTAAAAATGTCTACTCTTACTTAAATATGAAACCGTTATTGTAGGCAAAAGATACATAAATAGTTTTTTTTGGTCAAAAACCATATTGTGAAAGTATTGTATGAAATATTAAAATACTATTGACATCATTAGGTTCATTCAAGTTATATAAATCAAACGTAAAAAAATGCCTTCACAAATAAACTACTTTGGATAATCTTATGTACATTCACTGTGGCAACGAGTTCACATTCACATTTCGTTTAAGACTGGTCTACCACGACATAACCGGTACCTATTCACAAAAACAGACAAGAAAAAGGGGCCATACAACTATTCGGCGAATCTTGCATACCCTGCATTTAGACATTCTTATAGAGTAATGTTTAATTTATTATTAAACATTGGTATAAAGATTTTATTCCATTTAAATAATTTAAAGTAGAAGTTATTTTTCTGAGAGTATTAATAAAAATGTATGACCTAAAATAAATGAGCTATGTATAAAAATTACCTAAGATATGCAGTAAAAGGTCGAAATGTACATATATAAGTTATATACAAGTCGAAACGGCCGGGATCGGCGAAATTTATAGCCATTTGTGTACATACATATATCGGAAATGTCATAAATTTGGTGCTTCTTATGGTATAGTTTTGGGACATTCCTTGCACTGTACTTAAATGACTTTCTATATCCGATAAATATAAACTATAAAAATTATATGAACTTCAACTTAACTGTAAGGGTATAAAAACTTCGGTTTCGCCTGTAGTATATTTCCTATATTGTGTGCACTACATTTGATACAGAAGTTAAGATGTTTTTTATCTTTATACGAAAACCGGTCATTATATAGTATTATTTCGAAATCCCACATTGGCAAATTATTGTGCGATTTTCATGCGATGTTGCTAAGTAAAGCGTGTTGTTTTGTTTAAAAAGCTTTAATACGGATAAACAAATACATTTCTTATATATATATATATATACATATACATATATGTATGTACAATGTGTGTTTAAATCTAACGGAAGTTCTATCTAAGCTGATCAGAATATTTATGATATTGAATGGTGGCATTGTATGTCTTGCTAAGTCAGGTTGTTATATACCAAAATAGAATAAATAAATAAACATGAAAATATAGTAAATAATTTAAAAATTATTTGTTGGGAAATAAATTAGATATAATCGTGGACAAAAGTATTTTGACAAATAAAACGCGTTTTTTTGTAATTACAATATATAGTATGTATGTATATGACATTAATAAAAATTCAAACATTAATAAAAATATAAAATAAAAATTCATTAAAGTGGGACGTAAAATTAAATAAATAAATGAAATAAATTTTATTTTGCAAACACGCAGGATCTTAAGTTTTGAATCGTTTCCATGGTAATATCTCGAAAATACTACGACTTCAGCATTTGTTTCCATATTGAACCTTACTAAATTTATCTTCCTCTTTTGTTCTATTTAAGCACAAATTATGTATGTATAAAGATTTCTATCTATAGGAATATATATTTCTATAGGGTTCGAATCACGTGCCTTAGTATATGCGAGGAGAGTACTAAATAGAACCTAAATGATATACCAATCGAAGGCTTGAAAGATGAGCAACTCTGTTTATCAACTCGATGGTAGTGAGTGGGAGCCCTTTTGAATCAAACGTTCGCCCGAAGTATTAAGAAATTGCTGCCGTTGCCGTTTCCTACATTTAACAAAGGCTACGCACAAAAGCATGAGTTTTGCTTCGATGTTATTAACATAACATCGAATATTAACCAGCTTATAAATCGAGAGTCTGCATTAGAAACTGAGTGCTCACAGCGCTCAAAAAATAATAAGTTTCAACACTTGAAAAAAAAGTCCGACTGTCTTTACCTTAGGTTTTACCAAAGATTATAAAGTACATAGATGGGAAATCAGGGCCCAAAACGTCGAGCTTGTAGGTGAGGGTGGAACGCACATGCATACGATTATATTTGCACACTATCCATCTAGGCTACCCTCGAAGTTGGTTTAATGATACTTAAAATTGGTTTTAAAGGAAGCGCGAGAATCCATACCAAAAAAAGAGCTGAAGAGGAATGATAGTAGAAGATATTTCTGATCTTTGCTCTCACACTCGTTCGATTTGAACGTTTCAAACTGTCATCGTTCCAAAGATGTTACGATCTAAAAATATAATTCTCTCTTTCCCTCTCTCATCTGCCAGCCGTTTGTCGTGGAACCCGCTCTCAAATGTTTTCATTTTTACAGCGGGTTCCACGACGGAAAAAATTAAAACATTTGAGAGCGGGTTCCACGACATGGCCTGACAAAATGTAGAACCCGCACTCATAGACATTTTTACAGCGGGTTCTACTACGAACTGAGACGATGTTTTTCGGACTTTGACGCCATTTTTTCGGTACAACTTCCAAGAAATGGTATCATTTTTGACACATATCAATATTGTCTCGTTAATTTTGAATAAAACGACTTGTTTTGGGAAAAGCGTTATAACTTCAACAATTTTCATAATTTCCTAATGAAATTGGTCTCGTTTTATTCAAAATTAACGAGACAATATTGATATGTGTCAAAAATACTATTACACAGTGCGACAGTGGTTTGGAACTTTTGAAGAGACCTAGTAGGAATTGTTCATTAGGTCGAGTATAGTATAAAACCATGTTCGAAATTTTTCCTACACCCTCAAATCTTGATTTATTGCGAAAAAACGGTTTTTCGAAAGTGTTGTGCTCTTAAAAATTCCTGAACGCGCAATTTTAGGCCGATTTTCAATTTTTTTATGTTTTTCAATAGTTAAATGTTGTAGCTTTTGAAAAAAAAAATACATCTTCAATTTATTTAAACAGAAAGGACACAAATTTTACAAAAGAAACTGACTTTTTTGAATTTTTGTCACGTTTGTCGAACTTTGACGCCATTTTTTCGGTACAACTTCCAAGAAATGGTATCATTCTTAACACACATTAATATTGTCTCATTAATCCTGAATAAAACAAGACCAATTTCATTTCGAAATTATGAAAATTGTTGAAGTTATTACGCTTTTCCCAAAACAAGTCAATTCAAATTCGAGCGCACCGTAACAGTATGTAAGTACCAGTATGTAAGTTAACAGAAAGATAGAAACTCAATGTAAGTTAACAGAAAGATAGAAACTCAATGGAAGATTATTCTTGTCAGTCTTATTTTTAATGATTTCATAGCTTTTACCAATGTTTAAAAATGCTAAAAATGTTTGCATGATCTTTTGCGCTTATAAGAAGAGTCATCAGTTTCACGTTTAAGTGACCAGCAGTAGTTAGCTATCATACTAACATAGTAGTTAGTAGTTTTTTAGTAGTTTCTGAAATTTGTGTCTCATTACAAGGCATAATGTGTGATAAGCGCAATAACTTTTGTTACGCTTGCGGTTTATTTGTTGATAAGCTACATCGGTTTAAGTTAAAAACAAATAAAGAATGGTTTGGAATGTACTCTTCCTCATTTACCTCATTGGAAATTTCATGTCTTGGTTCCGGAAATTTTGCTGGATTTTCGTCATCTTTCGGCTGATCTTGTTTTTTTCTTTGAATTGGTTTTGATACAGTCAATAAATTGGCATATTTTATAAGGTGACGAGACTTATAGCGGTGACCATTAATATTTGTTTGGCAGAAGTAGCAATCCTCCAGCTTGTGATATGTTTGATAATGCCAAGTCATAGGACGCACGATTGGAATGCGCTGGTCATCCCATTTACCGTATATCCATTTTTTCAATGGTGTACAGCACGTCGAACATATATATTCGGGTTCATACCAAGCACTTTCCACGTATGAGTATTTGAAAATAAGGTTGAACGCTTTAACTATAGCTTTATTTGTTTTTAACTTAAACCGATGTAGCTTATCAACAAATAAACCGCAAGCGTAACAAAAGTTATTGCGCTTATCACACATTATGCCTTGTAATGAGACACAAATTTCAGAAACTACTAAAAAACTACTAACTACTATGTTAGTATGATAGCTAACTACTGCTGGTCACTTAAACGTGAAACTGATGACTCTTCTTATAAGCGCAAAAGATCATGCAAACATTTTTAGCATTTTTAAACATTGGTAAAAGCTATGAAATCATTAAAAATAAGACTGACAAGAATAATCTTCCATTGAGTTTCTATCTTTCTGTTAACTTACATTGAGTTTCTATCTTTCTGTTAACTTACATACTGGTACTTACATACTGTTACGGTGCGCTCGAATTTGAATTGACTTGTTTTGGGAAAAGCGTAATAACTTCAACAATTTTCATAATTTCGAAATGAAATTGGTCTTGTTTTATTCAGGATTAATGAGACAATATTAATGTGTGTTAAGAATGATACCATTTCTTGGAAGTTGTACCGAAAAAATGGCGTCAAAGTTCGACAAACGTGACAAAAATTCAAAAAAGTCAGTTTCTTTTGTAAAATTTGTGTCCTTTCTGTTTAAATAAATTGAAGATGTATTTTTTTTTCAAAAGCTACAACATTTAACTATTGAAAAACATAAAAAAATTGAAAATCGGCCTAAAATTGCGCGTTCAGGAATTTTTAAGAGCACAACACTTTCGAAAAACCGTTTTTTCGCAATAAATCAAGATTTGAGGGTGTAAGAAAAATTTCAAACATGGTTTTATACTATACTCGACCTAATGAACAATTCCTACTAGGTCTCTTCAAAAGTTCCTCCAACTTTTCTTTTTTTGTCGCACTGTGTTATTAATAGTATATTAATATATTATTAATACTATTTCTTGGAAGTTGTACCGAAAAAATGGCGTCAAAGTCCGAAAAACACGACTAAAATTCGAAAATGTCAGTTACTTATGTAAAAATTGTATCTTTTTTGTTAAAATAAATTAAAGATATATTTTTTTTCAAAAGCTACAACATTTACCTATTAAAAAACGTAAATAAATTTTTAAATCGGTTTAAATTTACGTGATTAGGAATTTTTAAAAGCAAAAAAGTCCTGAAAACCCGTTTTTTCTAAATAAATCAAAATTTTGAGGGTGTTAGAAAAATTTCAAACACGGTTTTTATACTATATTCGACCTAATGAACAATTCCTACTAGGTCTCTTCAAAAGTTCCAAATCACTGTCGCACTGTGTTATCGGACCCATCAAATCGATAAGGCTATTAATTTTGTGAAAATCAGCCTTACGAAAACAGCGAATCTTATTTGTCGCCCAAGAACACTTCTGATCGATACCAGAAATTGTTTCGATTCAAACCTCAACCGTGGGATAATGTATCCTCTACAGCTACAAGTTGGTCACAATCGGGCATAAAATTAAAAACGGTTTGAATATCGGACAAAAGATACCAGTATGTAGGCTGTTCAGCGAGGGACGAATGCATAGGTAATTCATAAAGATTTTCGCCGAGGTTGATCACGTCTAAAAGTGGTGTACTTTCTAAGAGCTATAGATCTCCGCCTTTAACAAAGTTTCTTTAAAGGCTATAATATGGGATGCAAAGAGAGAACTATCAGAATATAGTTTAGGGAGTACCGGTGGTCCGGAGTGTGGAATACCCTGTTGGGCGAATTAACGGTGTTTATTCACTGGGACTGGAAGTGATACCACTTGCAGGGATGTCACGGAGGATATATCGGGCGATTGCTCATTTGCACTGAGAAATTCGGACGCGAATTCTTCTCAGATCTAGCCCTTGGGGTGGCTATAGATTTGGTAGGGGACTCATTTAGCAGCTAAAGGCCGCTTGACTGAGTGTAGGCACGCAGAGCTGGTAATTGGTTTTTCGAAAACCAGTGATCAACTCTTTAAATCCATTCTTAATCTGTCTAATGAACGACTTCATTTCGTCCTAGATAACACGACAATTATCACAACAATAATAGAGATCAACCTAACGGGAAATGGAATCCGAAACTGAGTTAGTGAACCCGGCACACTTGGCGTGTCCTACGTTTTCACATAGCTGGGATGGATGGTAGGATGGTAGGCTGGGATGAGGAGATTGTCTTATTACAAGCTTCATTGAGCACACAAGAATGAATTCCAATTTACTAATTAACAAGAAAGGAAAGCTAACTTCGGGCGGAGCCGAAGTTGATATACCCTTGCAATTAAAACCGGATATATATCGCAAACATCGGATATAGTTGGCCGATCCTTATGATTACATCATAATAAAACCAATTACCTAAAATAAAAAATCTAAAAAAAGTCCCAAACTTCTATCTTCAAAAATACGAAAGTTGATATTTCTGCCAAATACCATTTCCGATCGTTCAGTTATATGGCAGCTATAGGATATAGTCGGCCGATTTTAATGAAATTTGGTAGGTTGGATCAACTGGAATCTGTACTAAGTTTCAGCTTTCTATCTTGAAAAACACGAAAGTTGGGTCATTTTCGATCGTTCAGTTATATGGCAAGGGTGTGTGCAAAGTTTCAAGTCGATAGCTTTAAAACTGAGAGACTAGTTTACGTAGAAACAGACAGACGGACAGACGGAAATGCTCATATCAACTCAGGAGCTGATCCTGATCAAGAAAATATATACTTTATAGGGTCGGAGATGTCTCCTTCACTGCGTTGCACAATTTTGTACAAAATTATAATACCCTCTGCAAGAGTATAAAAATATATATAAAGATTAAAAACAACGTGAGGAACCGTGCCAAATGAATCCGAAGCGGGAGCTTTAAAGAGAGCGATCGGATTGGGAAACGAATTTCTGGATTGGAAAAAGGAAGAAGCAGAGCCGAGCTATGCTTGAAATTGAAATTAAACATTAATTATTAACTCGCCTCCAAATATGTATACAGCACAGCACACGCAAAGCATACGGAAACTAGCTACAGTTTTATCAATGTAATGAAAATAACAAATACTCTCGCACCAATGAACTTGTGATTTGATTTGTATGATTTGTATACCCCTAAAGAGAGTTTTACAATTTTTTACAAAAGTGTGCAACGCAGCGAAGACATCTTCTATTCTTGATCATGATCACCTGCTGAATTGATATAAGTACGTCCGTCTGTCTGCCTGTCTTTTTTTACGCGAACTATTCTCTTAGGTTAAGAGCTATCATCGATATTTATATTGAAACTTATATTAAATTAGATATTGCCAACAACCTTTGTAGCTTCGCAAGCTACATACTAAACATATCATATAGCTACCATATTGGATTGGAAACTCTAATTTCAAACGCTATAAATTTGGTTTTTTTAGAGTGAAAGAGTTCGGATTTTGTACGAATGATATTTTCGACAAAAGAATCCCACCAAATTTCATAAGGATCGGCCGACTATATCTTATAGCTGCCATATAACTGAACGATCGGAAGTGATCCAACTTTTGTGTTTTTGAAGATAGAAATGATTATATTTTTTGATGCCAAACTGTTCCAATGGCTATTCTTTACCTACAGTTTAAACTATAAAGGTTATTTAAATTGTGGGTGGAAGAGATGTGTACCGGTATATTACAGTCGGGAAATTTTACTATAGCCGTCCTATCTCATTTTTAATGTTGTATTCTAATAAATTGGTTTTATTATGAAATTTATTATGAATAATACATGTGTTCGATCGGTAGGTTCGACCTTAACCGCAAGGGTATATAAACTTGTGCTCCGCCCGAATTTAGCTTTCCTTTCATAGTTAGTCCAAATTCAGGGTAAAAGTTAAAATAAATTTAAATTTACTTAGAAACCTCTATTATACATTTTTCGTTTTACATAAAATAAACTTTAGATATGGCAGCTCTTACAAAAATTAAACCCCAATGGCTAGGATAAACCACTCAAAATAAAGTAAAACACTTCAAATACAGATAAATTTTAAAACAAAAAACAATCACATCAACAATAACAAACACTTTTTGTTTTAATAATAATATACCTGTGTATCAGTAAAAAAAAAATATAGAGCTTTTTAGTTTTTTATTCACAACTTTTTTGTTAACCCAACCTAACAAAATTTGTTTGGCGCAAAAATGTAATAATTATAAATTTATTAATTAATATTATAGATAAGGAGCATAACTCCCTTCATTCGATTTTTTAGTTAATATTTTAAAATAGGTTCCTATAGGCCCAAAAACAAAACTAATTGTAAATTTATTTCAATTAAAAGGTATTCAATATAGGGATCTAAAATGAAGATCTATAAAAAACAGATAACACAGTGCAACAGTGATATTGAATTTTTAAACTTTCATTTGGTCGAGTAAAACACAAAACCGTGTTTGAAATATTCGTAACATCCTGATTTATGAAAAAAAACCGTTTTTTACGCTTAACAAGAAACGAAAGCTAACTTCGGGCGGAGCTGCACTTCGAGACGCACTGTATATACATATGTTACTGCATTAGCACCATAAACTGGTCTATCTTCTGCATCTACAGGCGGAATAAATATTCTTATAACTTTTTAATAATTTTATTCTGCATTCTGATTTTAGAATATTAAAATGTTCATAAAGAAAACTTAATGACCAAACAAGTGCAATAATTAATAACTAAATTATAATACCAAAAGGATAAAATAAACAAACATTTATTTTCTTTGAGATGCTTTTAAGATTGAGATTCCGTTTCAAAGCACCCTCTCTCGGTTAGAACACTCTAACCAAGTAAGCTAAGCTTGTGGGGCTCACAGTCGTAACATTCGAGTTAGTTTTCTTTTTGGAATCTGCTGCACCGCAAAGGTAAATCTTATAGTAAATTTTTGACCTCTTAACGATTGAGAGACAAACAGAAACTTCATGCTGGTTAGGCGCTGCGTCGTACACAGCTTGTGCGGCTAAGCCCAGCGATTTATATCCTGGCTCTAGCCATTTTTATATGTTTTATTTAAACATATTTTTGTTGATTTTTTTTTTATATAAAAAAAATTGTTTTTGTTTTGCCATATCTGGTTTCAGTAAGTCTTAATATATTCATGACCCCAAAAGGGTACATCAACTTTGGCTCCTCCGAAAGTTAGCTTTCCTGTTTAAATCCTAACACAAAATTTTGTTGTTGGTTAGCTCTTATAGTTTTAAAAACTTCTTAAACTGACGTATGTGACTTAAATATCCAAAGCTATAAGCTACGCCTTGTAGGAATTGTGTTGAATGTCTGTTGCGTGAGTTTTTCCCTAGGCTGGATCAATAGCACAATTAAAAGCGGCATTTTCCCGGGCTTTGCTATAAGCAGTCTTCTCGTATGGATGGGTTTACTGGGGAAGTTTTTAAGAATGGATTTCCCCACCATTCCGGATTTCATCTATGTCTATGTATTTATTGTATGCGATGTTGAGCGATGGAGTATTTTCCAGTGTGTGAAAATGTGCCAGAGTGATTCATCTCTGAAGTCCCCTGATAGGGTCCGAGGTATCCTTTCAGAATATTTAAGTTTTGTCTGGTTTCATCTTTCGGTTGGTATATCATTTATTCAGATCGGAAGCACAAAAAAAATGGTTAGTTTTTTGGCTTTATATAGTTGCCTACTCAAGCAAGGTATGCGGTTCATTATAATTTGGACTTTAATACACAGTAATACACAGTAACAAGCCAAACAAGCCGTGGTCCGAAAGACGCGAGGAGCTTATGACAAGTGCAAGTACGCCCGAGCGAGACAAGGCCGGGTCATACCGCGAAAATAAACCGGACAGATAAGACTGCGGAAGCCGATCAGAGATGCATCATCGACCTTAACCACTGTCGCTATAACTAAATATATATACCATAATATTAGAGCATACTAATAAACTTAATACAAGAATTAACTCTCACAAGATCAAATACTAAATAATTTTATTTTGTTATTAAGATAATCAAGGTGACCTGTCAGCATCGGGATCTTACTGGCAACAGCATGTGACTCCTTCCAGCGGAACGACAGCCTATGAATCTCCATTTTATTCGGCTACACACGGTCTTGTGCAGACCCATCCGTCTCTAAGTACCGGCCAATCAGGTCCAGTTCCGCTAAATAACAACAATCTGGGAAGTGGTGTGCCTGTCACTGGAGCAACCAATAGTAAGCCTTCCTTAACAGCAGGAAGCGGATATTTAAACTCTCGGGGAAGCTTGCCAAACTCTGCGCGCTATCCATCTCATAAACTTACTGGAACTGTGGTTGAGCCAAATCCAAAGTCTCCCTTTCGACACTTGGATTTCTCTACTAGTGCAACAGCTGAATTACGGCGAAATCCTTCTTTATCTGCTCCAGATGAATGCGCACGCGCTTGTCGTGAGGGAGAACCTCCTAGAATTTGCTATTATCACTTTACTCTGGAGTATTATACCGTTTTGGGAGCGTAAGTAAATAACAAAAATACATAATTTTTCTACCCGATTATACAAAATGAAAAAAAATACTTTGTATATGTAAATAACACATTTATTTTCTTAAGAAGCAATTTAAAAATCACTCTTCCAAGCCAACGATTTTTTACACATAACGCCATAATAATGCCATGCCTCACGCATATTAATAACTAAACTAAAACTAACTAGCAAAAAAAAAAAACATAAATAAAAAAAATAAACTACTTATAAACTTAAAAAAAAAAAATTTTTTATTATTAACTAGCGCATGCCAGGTGTGTACACCAAACGCAACAAATACAGTTTGGAGCCATTGTCAGTGTGTTTTGGCTGATGGAGTGGAGCGCGGAATTCTCACTGCCAACCGCATGATACCTGGTCCAAGTATTCAGGTGTGTGAGAATGATAAGGTTGTTATTGATGTGGAGAACCATATGGAGGGAATGGAGGTGACTATCCACTGGCACGGAATATGGCAACGGGGCTCTCAATACTATGATGGAGTACCTTTTGTCACACAATGTCCGATTCAGCAGGGAAATACCTTTCGCTATCAATGGACTGGAAACGCAGGAACTCACTTTTGGCATGCGCATACAGGTCTTCAAAAATTAGATGGACTTTATGGAAGCGTAGTCGTTCGCCAACCTCCATCAAGAGATCCAAACTCTCATTTATACGATTTTGATTTGACTACACACATCATGTTGATCAGTGACTGGTTACACGAAGATGCCGCGGAACGATATCCTGGGCGTCTTGCGGTAAATACAGGTCAAGACCCAGAATCAATGCTTATTAATGGCAAAGGTCAGTTTCGTGATCCAAACACGGGGTTTATGACCAACACACCTTTGGAAATTTTTACAATAACTCCCGGCCGGCGCTACCGCTTTCGTATGATAAATGCCTTTGCTTCGGTCTGTCCGGCTCAAGTAACTATTGAAGGGCATGGAATGACGGTTATTGCAACTGATGGCGAACCTGTACAGCCAGTTGATGTAAATACTATAATTTCATTTTCGGGTAAGTTATTTTATATATTATCGGTTTCGGTGTGACTTTTATACACTTTTTTCTATCAAAACGTAAAAATTAAGAGTTGCTATACTCTCTTTAATATTTCCCCTTAATTTTACGAAGAGCCTTATCCCTCTGCAGGCTAGGTATACTCTCTATGGGATTGCCTAGGAGAAATTAACTCAGGTTAATGGTCTCCTATTAGACACTAAATTAGACGCGTCCTAGTAAACACTAAATTTGAATTTGCCGGCCATATTTTCACAATGGTTAATAAGGCCAAAGGAGTCCTTGTTTTCATTAAAAGGTGGTCAAAAGAACTTACTGACCCATACATAACCCAAACCATTTGTATTTCTTTGGTCCGTCCGATACTGGAGTACGGTTCATGTGTCTGGAGTCCCCAATATGGAGTAAATAAGGACCGCATAGAATCCGTACAACAGAATTTTTTAATACTCGCACTTAGAGGTCTATACTGGGATGCAAATCTTCAGCTTCCATCCTACAGCAGACTTTTACTTATAAACTTACCTAGCTTAACAAATCGTAGGACAATGCTCGGTGTAGTTGTTCTACATAACCTAATTAATGGGGAAGTAGATAGCCAGCATTTACTAACACGCTTTAATTTTAACATGTCTAATAGAAGGACTAGAAACTTCAGTCCTCTATTCCTTAGCCATTGTAGTCTTATGCTCGAACTAAAACTAAATAATAAATCCTTTCGCGCCCTTTGGTAGTCTGGGCCTCTAAGCTTTATGATGAATGCATGAATGCTAGCTGATGCTCTAATTGATGCACAAGCCATTTCCAAAATTTTGATAGACCGCAAAAAAAGTGGTTATTTAAGAAAAAAATTTTTCTTTTCCTCTATTCCTCAGTCATTGTAGTTCGACTTATGCACAACACGATTCTCTTAGGGTCTTATGCTCATATTGCAATGGTCTCTACCGCATTATCTCACTTCCCTCTCCCCCAAATCTTAAAACTTATATTCTGAATTTCTTCTTTGGAACTATTAAAATAATAGATTAGATAAAAATCTAATAGATAAGATTAAATAGATTACGCATTAAGTTATTTGCTTTTAAGGTAATTCTATTAAGGATTAAACTTTCGAAATTTAAAAAAAGAATTTATTCCTGAGCACCTCAATTCGGATCTCGAACAGTAGCCTGGCAATAAACTTTCCGTTTTTAGGGCTTGTGTATCGGGTTTGACAGATTTATGGGTTACTTTTATGCCAAAATTTATGGGGTGTGGGGAATGTTTGGAATGATTAAGGGGTCCATTTTATAGTTTTTCTATCGATCAAAATTAAAAAGGTTTAAAGCAGTGGTCGGCACCCAATACATTGATATAATTTTAACGCATTAGTTTTAGTAACGAATAGCAGAAAGTAGGCTGTGAGCATGACGTTTCACACATTTATACTGTGTGTGTGAAGCAGAGCTCGGGCAGAGAAATCGCCTATGCCCGCGGTATAGGGCCGTGCCGAACACTGGTTTAAAGCAAGATAATTATTTGGGAAAATGGAAGTAAAAAGCTGTTTATGACAGGATATGGAGCTGTTTATGACACCATTTTACTTCCATTTGAAGTTTTTTCGAAAACAAATCGGTTAAATCGGTTACCTTTTTTCTCGGTTAAATACACAGTGAACTTAGGTTGTCAGAATTCCTTTCGTAAAAGTAAGCTCCGGAGCCTGCCCGATACTATAGTTTAGTAAAATTACATTGTTGCATTTCTACAAAACTAGCCTAGATTAGTTAGTTAGCAGCGTAGAACAATAGATTAGTTAGAATAATTAGGGGAAAAATTATTAATGAATTTGAAGCTTTACCGCAACTAAAGCGTTTATAGTTTTGCTGGCTTATTAATATATTTTAACCTATATAATTTCATACGCAGCACATGTTGCTATTCGTTTATTACAGCAGCTTACTGTTGCCTTGCGGGGCAACATTCCAGGGGCATAGGTAATTTTTCTGCCTGAGCTCGGCCGTATACACAAAGTATAATCGTATGAAACGTCATGCTCCCAGCCTACATTCTACTATTTGTCACTATTATTTAGTCAAAAAAAACAACTATACATATACTGATATTTTTTTTTATTATGGGCACACAAAAAACATACAATATAACAGAATAAAATACCATTAAAATCTTTATAACAAGTCAACATTGAATATAATCTAGCTAAGCCCTTAAAAATATTAAAAATTAAATAAGCACTTAACAAATTCAAGCAAATAATAAAGTTTATTATTATTGTAGGAGAACGTTACGATTTTGTAATTTCCGCGGATCAGCCAGTTGGTGCTTATTGGATACAACTGAGAGGTCTCGGTGAGTGTGGAATTCGTCGAGCTCAACAACTGGGTATCCTACGGTATGCAAGGGGTCCATATCAACCGTCTTCCCAGCCGCCAACTTATGATGTTGGAATACCACAAGGTGTGGTAAGTATCCTACAAAAACATGCAGAAAATTTGTTGTCCTTTATTAAAAAAAAACGGCCCAATACTCATCTTTCGTTTCAATTTGACATTGATTTTATTATTTATCTATTCTTATATAGGGGTCGTTCAAGTATTACGTAACGCATTGTTTGGCTGATTTTGACCCCCCCGTCCCCCCGTCAAACAAATCGTAACGTTTCGTCCGACCCCCCAGTAACAAAACGTAAGGTTCACGCTAACCCCTCCCCCCCTAAGGAGCGTTACGTAATACTTGAACGACCCCATATTATAAAAACTAATAATAATAAGACACAAATAAAAATAACTTTTACTTATTTCTGAAAATTTCTTCTAAAAATTATCATGAATTTTTAGCTTATCTAAGATCGGCGTATCTTAGCGGTGAACCTAATAGAAAATATTCAATACATATCCTGAAAGAATTATTTCTGACTCCATAAGCAAAATACTCATTTATACATAATAATAAGAAGAAGTACATCTAAAATGAATTTTTACTCTCCGCTAAGAACGGTAAACCTTTGAAACCGCAATATTTTCTAATAACGTTTTTCACAATTTCGATTAATACTTAGTTCGATAAAATTTACACTTTTTGCACCCGAGTACAAGGGTATTGTATTCGTGTGAGTGTATGTAACATAGAGAACATCCGTCCCCATAAACGAGGCAGGTAGCGGGCCCGACCCCGCGGTCCCGAGTTTGCAACAACAATTATTAAGGGTCCGTTTGCGCACAACGCGACGACAACCATCGCGAGGGTGGTGGTTGTTGTTGTAATTTGTTGTTTGGCCGAGCTGCGGCTCCGACCGTTAGATTTCGTGCCCACCACTGATCTATAGGATTTGGTATTGGTACTTCTTAATTCCAACAAAGTTCAAGTTAGAGTCACATTTTTGCCACGCCCACTTCCGCTTCCAAAACGAAAATCTCGTTGTAGTGCCAGTTCATCAATGTTTTTGTAAATGTTCTAATGTCAAACTGTTCCAATGTCTAATCCTTTCCTACAAATTAAAAATCAGCACAATCAGACATTTTTTAGAAGAGTTTTAGACTTTTTATTTAGCTTTTTTACTGAATTGCTTTAGTGGTTTTTTCCCCAAGCAAAAACGTATGCAAATTTTTTTTTTTCTGAGAGTCCATATCTTTAAAGCCAGGGGTGCCCAAGCGCAGCATACGGCAGAGCAAACTCCAATACCAGTGCAAAAAATCACCAATACATTTACACCATTTTTTTTTTTCATTTCGATGCACTGAAAAATAAAATTATAGTAACATTCACAAGGAGTTTCAAACAAATATCATTATAATAAAAAATACATTTTATTCTAGCAATTATAAATAGGCCCTATATTTTTCACAACAGTTTATTATTATACTTAAAAATGTTCTGCAAAGAAGAAATTCATCGCTTCAAGTCGACCATTTTGGCTGAAAGAAAAGCAAGAATGAATTTCTTGCAGTGATAAGTTTTAGGCACATTAACACATTAACACATTAATCTTAGTAACGAAAAGTGTATTAGTGTGTGTGTGGCAGAGCTCGGGGAGAGAAACTTCCTATGCCCGCGGGATAAGGCCGTGCCGGACCAGTGCTTTAAAGTTTAAACGTAAGCCTAAGTGTGGGTAAAACAGATGAGTACCGGGTATAATTATAGTTGTTAAACTCGACTGTAGCCGCCGTTTTTTGTTACTTTACTCTGGCCTATAAGCGGGCGAACAATGTGGAATGCGAACAATGCCTTCAGAGGCATATTGCGGAGATCGAATGATGCCCTAATGGCCCCAATTGAAAGCTTATTCTCTTAATTAAAGAAGTTTACTGTTATTTTACGAAATAATCAACCATTTTATTAAAATATTTCAAGCTACTTATTATAACCCAATATGAAATAAGCTGTAAAGTTAGGAATCGCAATCGAAAGCGTAGAGGCTTGGCTTTGTGTGTAATTTTTCCTGTGCGAATATGAATATTACAATTTTTGGCATTTAAACGAAATATATTTTTATACCCTTTCAGAGGGATTATAATTTTGTCTAAAAGTGTGCAACGCAGTGAAGGAAACATCTCCGACCCTATAAAGTATATATTTTCTTAATCAGGATCACCTCCTGAGTTGATATGAGCATGTCCGTCTTTCCGTCTGTCTGTCCGTCTGTCAGTTTCTACGCAAACTAGTCTCTCAGTTTTAAAGCTATCGACTTGAAACTTTGCACACACCCTTCTTTCCTTTGCACGCAGTATGAAAGTCGGAATGACCGGGATCGGCCGACTATATCCTATAGCTGCCATTAACTGATTAATCGGAAATGGGATAATTTCGGTAATTGGTTGACTACCTATATCCTAGCTATACACCTATACGTCGGGGATGACTTGATAATACACTATGAAGAGTTATAAAAAGGCCCTTAGTTCCAAGAAATTTAAGTTAAATAGTTACATATTAAAAAAAAAGACAATTATTAAGGCACTTAAATTCATAAGATACAATTATTTTAAGGTAAAAGTTGGTCGTTTTTCTTGGTATTGATCTGTGATTGTTAAAAAAAAAAAAAAATTGTGATTTTCTTGAAATTTTACAACCCAAATAAATTATCCCATTCTAAGACCACTCTTATTTCTAAAATATTATCTAACAAATTCTTGTTTTTTATTTAGCTAGCTATCTATGCACTTTATTTACCTTTAAATTTATATAAATTATATATTTTTATGTATTAAAAAAATAATAAATTTGCTGTATATAATGTAATAAATTTATATGTAAAAATACATAATATATTTATATAGTAAATATATCAATGATTATTTTCAATGAATCTGTGAATCGTAATGTGAATATTTATTTCTTTCTTTTTAATGATTCAAACATGTAAATTACTACATTCATAAAAACCTCGTAATTTTGGAAACTTGCACATGTAAATAAAAAATGCATGTTATTACGCCTTCTATCCAAATTATACTTACGAAACAATAAAAAAAAAGGTTATGAATCCTTTGGACGCTCAATGCAACCGTCAAAGAAACGATGCCATTTGCGTAAGTCAACTGAAGAATTCTCTTGAAATAGATCGCGGAATATTAGCAGAAAAGCCGGATGTAAAGATTTTTCTACCATTTCGTTTTTTTGTTTACCGTGCCGAAGATCTTTTTCAACCAAACACCTATAATAGATTTTTAGGTATGTAATGAACCACAGGTAAAACTAAGAATTTGATCTAATATACTCCAATGTTTTAGTTGCACCTACCGGAGACCACGTAATTTCTCTGATCGACGAAATTTCTTATTTGTCGGCGCCAGCACCGTTAACCTCGCAATATAACGATATTAACCCAGAACAATTTTGTAATGGGGACAATCGTCCTGCTGATTGTGGACCAAATTGCATGTGTACTCATAAGATTGACATACCACTGAATGCAATTGTAGAAGTTGTTTTGGTAGATGAAGGTAAACACATTAATAATTGAGAAAACGTACCTTTTAATTAAATCGAAGATACAAAAAACTTTAATGCTTAGTATTGGAGCACCTTTTATTTGGTTCTGTTTTTCCTTTTGACTTATAACTTCAATATTTCTAAGAAATGTATTTTAAACAATATATGTAAGCGGCTTATATTATTTTTAGTTTTATACCAGGTCGCGCATTGTCATGTGGGCCACTTCGAAGATTTTATTTTTTAATATTTACGTTTCAAAATTTTATTGTATAGGTATCTTTATCTAAAACACCCATGTTTTACACAACATGTAGATCAGCCTAGGCTTGTAGAATTGTATTCTGTATGCTTATATCGTGAGCTGTATTCATAAAAAATGTCAGGCATTAATAATTTTAACGAGACCAAATATTTTTTTGTTTAAATCTTGTTTTGTTTTGTGCGTTTTAACTTTTCAAATAGTTTGCAAGTAAAATAAAATTGTTTTTTTGATTCCATTCGAACGGGCGTTTCTTCCCCCTATTTCTCAGTATAATCATTAACATACTAAAATTATTTTGTTTAGTTCAACAACCCAACTTGTCTCATCCGTTCCA
Source organism: Drosophila malerkotliana malerkotliana (assembly GCA_018153235.1). NCBI lineage: Eukaryota > Metazoa > Arthropoda > Insecta > Diptera > Drosophilidae > Drosophila > Drosophila malerkotliana. Next base: position 21,060,635 of record JAECXV010000075.1, on the reverse strand, counting down.
CTTGCACGGATATGGATTTAGTGTAATCGGAATTGGAAGATCCCCGGACTCCACAGTTAAGAAAATAAATTTAAAGCACGCTCTTGATCTGGACAGGAGGGGTCTATTGCATCGACAGTACAATTTGCCACCGACCAAGGATACAATTGCCGTACCAAACAACGGCTACGTTGTTCTGCGCTTCAGGGCTGATAATCCTGGTAATGATCACATTGTGTATATGTATTTTTAGGTGTATATGTTAAAATATTATTTTCTATATTTTCACAGGCTTTTGGCTCTTCCACTGTCATTTTCTATTTCATATTGTCATTGGTATGAATTTGATTTTGCAGGTCGGCACGAATGCTGATTTGCCACCCGTGCCACCTGGATTTCCAACTTGTGGCGATCATACTCCGTCAATACCCATTAATTGAAAATCAGTACGCCTACAACTCTGTGCTGATAAAAAATCACTAAAATATTTAGAGCAGAATATGACTTTTGTATGATAACTAAAACCCAGCACGACATATTTTCTTTTGTATAAACATGAAAAAAAATAATCCTTATTAAGCATGGCTGACGTTCCAAGCTCAACTTTAAATAATGCTTTCTTTTTAACGCCAAGGTGCCTAACACGAAATATATGTATATATTTGTATATTTGTAAAAACAACCAGTACAATACATTAATTTATTTTATTAAAATTGCATTTATTTTATATTTGTCTTATGATTTTTTTATAATAGTGTAGCGTCCGTTTTAAATGTGTGTATATACATGAAATATATATACATTTTCATGAAATCATGATTTTATGAATGAAAAAATATGGTTTTCAAACATAAAAATGTAGATCCAATTTTGCACATTGATTATTAATAAAAAAATATGAACAAATGATTAAAAAAAAATAAGGATATATAAAATAACGTTGATAAAATCATTCGATGAAATTTATAAAATATATAAAACAATTTTTTATTTTCTTTGTTGGGGGTTTATAGTATACATAGATTCTCGGTTAACCTTTAGTATACATATATAGATATGTAGGTAAGAATGTTTTAATTTGCTATTTCTTTTATACCTATTGGTTTTCTGTGGTTATCCTATTTTTCTTCTATTTTTATTACTCTTCTAAGTAATATATATTACTTTATTAATAACATATTGAACGTTTTTGAAACATACATACATATCCATGTAAATGATTATGAAATAAATATACATAATTATTAAATGAATATGCTTATTTATATCTGTACATATGTATACTAATGTACATATGTCCTTAAAAATAAATATTGTACTTCTTAATAAAACGTGCAATTTATTTAACTACAAATTTCATCCTTACAATGTATAAACAATTAATTTAAAAACTAAAAAACTCTATTCGCTAATCCAATAAATAAAAGTTACGTTTAAATACTAAAATTTTCAAGAAAGGGCTAAAATAGAAAGAAATGCTTACTTCGGTCGAAGCCGAAGTTCACATTTCCTTGCAGTTAAATGAATGTGTATGTGGTATGATACTAGATATAAAAAAAATATTGCGTATAGTTGACCAATTACAAGGCCATTTTCGTATACGAAATAACAGTGTGGGGCAAACTCTCATTTTCCATAGCACGCGTGCATAAGGTAGGAAATTCTGACGCAGCGCCTTAGAAGCCCTCTTATTTGCTCTCATTTTGAGTCATTTGACAGCCCAAATTTAAAAATCAAAATGTTTCCACTGAGAAAAATTTGTTCAGAAATTGGGTTGGAAAAAGTTTTCTTAATGAAGAATATAGATAGGGAAACGTAGTTTTTCATTTCATTAAGAAATGTTGGTAGCAAAGCTTTTTATACCCTTGCAGAGGGTATTATAATTTTAAAAAGTATCCTATAAAGTATATATATTCTTAATCAGGATCACCTCCTGAGTTGATATGAGCATGTCCGTCTGTCCGTCTGTCTGTCTGTCGGTTTCTACGCAAACTAGTCTCTCAGTTTTAAAGCTATCGACTTGAAACTTTGCACACACCCTTCTTTCCTTTGCACGCAGTCTATAAGTCGGAACGACCGGGATCGGCTATATCCTATAGCTGCCATATAACTAATTTGTCGGAAATGGTATAACTTTGGTGTTTTTGGGATAGAGAGTTCAAATTTTTCATAAGAGCTATTTTTGGCAAAATAATACGACATGCAAAATTTTGTAAGCCATATAACTGAACGGAAATGGTTTTTGGTAGAAATACCAACTTTGGTATTTTTGAAGATAGCATTTTGGGACTTTTTTTATATTTATTTATTTATTTATGAAGCTCTACCAAGTAATTTAAAATTAGAAGGTAGAGGTAAGGTTGAGCAATAGAAACGGAGGCATTCAGCTCGGTTTTTTACAATAATTAAATTACAATTATCCTAAATGAGGTGATATAAGTTTGTATTCTTTAGAAATAGTATTATTTTTAATATGTTTGGTTTTGGGGTTTGAGATGGATTCTTGTGGATTGGTATTTTTAAATATACGGTGACTTTGGTAGTTTAGTGACCTGCAGTTAGTCAGTAAGTGATTAATTGATAAGGCATCGTTGGTATCATTGCAGGACGGACAGGTCCTGGTTACAGTTGGGTCCATATAGTTGGTATGTGTAATTTTTGTGTGTCCAAGCCTGAGCCTTGTTATTATTATCTGTTCTCTATGTGAGATGAATGTGTGAATGTTTTTGGTAATTTGGTGGCAGTTGAGTTGTTGGTGATTAATTGCTTGGTACCATGTTGATTGTGTTTTCGAGAGATATGTATTTTTAATATATTTTAGTATGTTCTGCATGCTTAAGTTTTCCATGGTTGTGAGTGGTTGTCTTGTAGCGTTTTTTTCTAGTGCATCTGCAAGTTCGTTTCCAGGTATTCCCACGTGACCGGGGATCCAAAGTAGTTTAAATTTATTATTGTTATTTTGTCGAAGATTACGAGCCTTTGAGATATAGTGTTCGCTGTTATTAGTGTTTTTAATTGCGTCGATGGCAGAGAGTGAGTCTGAGCATATGCAAAATTTGCCTCTTTTAGTTTTATGTATTTGCAGTGCTTCTACTATTGCCAGTAGCTCTGCGGAAAACACTGAAGAGTAGTGTGGTAGGTGGTAAAGTTTGATGCATTCAGTTTCGCTTGTGATTGCCATGCTAGTGATGCCGTTTGCTTTAGATCCGTCGGTGTAAATGTATGTGTATTTGTGTTCGTCTTTTGACTTAATTTCTGTGAATTTTAATCTGATAATCTCAGGAGGGTTACTTTTTTTGTCGAATTTATTTAACGATGTGTTTATTTTTAGAGGGCTTGTTTTCCAGGGCGGTGTGGTTTGTGTAAGTGGTGTAAATTGTTTAAATGGCAGTTGGTGGACTTGTGAGTATTCTATAGTACGATATATTGTTGATTTTTATTGTGGGCGTTTAGGCGGGCAATATGCTTTTAAAATGTTAAATATTGGGGAGGCTTTGGCGTTAACTAGGAACTTAATGATTTTTGACGTAAGGAATTCTCGTCTGTCTTCTAAGGCGTATGCATTTGCTTCGTACAGTATGTTTTTTGTGGGGGTGGTTCTGAAGGCTCCGAAGGCAGTTCTAAAGGCTGTGTTAATTGTTGTCTTTACTTTGCGCAGTATTGTGTACGGGCAGTAGCCGTAGATTGGAAGACCGTAGCCTGCTTTTGAGACGATGGTTGCTTTTGTTACGTTTAGGAGCGTAGAGGTATTGCTGTTTAACTTTGAGTTTAAGAGCCATTTTATTACGTTAATATACTGTCTGAGGTTGTTGTTTAGTAGTTCTGTGTGAGTATTCCATCTGTATTTGTTATTGAAGTGGAGACCAAGGATTTTTAATGATGTTACTTCTTGCATTTGCGTGTTTCCTGTTGTTATGGTGCAGTTACATTTATGTTTTCTGCAAACGTGGAGGTGTTTGCATTTTGTGGTAGATAACATGGCTCCTGAGTATTCTGCCCAGTCTGTAATAGTGGATATTATCGGATTTAGGATTATATTTCGGTTTTTTTTGTTTTTTAGTTTTAGGATGATGTTGAAGTCATCTGCGTATGCGCTTAGGCTGATGTTTGGATGAAGTGTGAGCTTTCTGTTCGTGAGTTATATGCGATCACAAACAGGATCACGGAGAGTGGGGAGCCTTGAGGAATGCCGTTTTGCATTGGATGAAAGGAGGAGGTTTCAGAGTCAATGCGCACGAGTAGTTTTCTATTTGTCATGTAGTTTCTTACGTAGTTAATAATTTTTGGGCCAGTTTTCCAGGTTACAAGTTGGTCAAGTATTGAGTGGATGCCAATTCTATCGAAGGCCTTTGCAAAGTCTAGTGATATAATAGATGATAGAATATAGATAATAGAATAATAGATAGAATAATAGATAATAGAATAGGTTTCTTCTTGAGAGAGCTCGTGCTAAAAAATGGTCTATGAGTAGTAGACTGTCTATAGCCGATTTCCCTTTTCTAAAGCCAGTTTGACTGTTATGGATTAGTTTGTCGTTTAATACAAACCACCACAGTCGTTTGGCTATAATTTTGTCTAGAATTCTTGAAATGAGTTTAGTGAGATTGGACGGTATGAGTTTAGGTTGGTTTTGTCTGAGTTTGGTTTTAAAATTGGTACTATAAGGCTATTTTTGTAGGTTTGTGGGATATAGCTGTTGAGGATTGGGTTTTGTAGGCTTATAATTCTATTTTTTGTTGTATTATCTATGTTTTTGATCATTGCGTAGTTAATTCCGTCCAGTCCGGGTGTATGCTGCTGAGAATTCTATTGAAGTTATGGGCTTTTCTATTTCTTTCGCTCTATTGCAGGGAGTGTATAATAGGTTGTTTGAGTTAATGATTGAAGTTTGTTTTTGGTTTATGAATGATGTGTTGAAGTTTGCGTCGGATGAAGTTTCTGAAAAATATTTACAAAATAAATCTGCGATTTCTAGTTTGTGGGTGTTGTTTTGATTTGTGGTTGGGTTTAATATGCAGTGTATGTGTTTTTGCGGTGTTTCGGGTGAGATTTGTGTAGTAAAATTGTTTATGTTTCGTTTTTTTTCTTGTTTTAATGTTAGTCTAAAAAGAGCGTCAGCTTTTTTGTACTTTAGAATGTTTTCTGTCGATATGTTTCTTTTTAAATCGTTCCATTTTTTCATTTTGTCGTCTCTCAATTGGTTAAGTTTGCTATTCCACCATGGTAAATCTTGGGCTTTTTTGTAGGGTGTGTCTGGGGTATTGCCTTATGCGCGCTGGAGAGGATGATTGTGTAAAATTGTTGCGGCTTCCTTGCTTATGTTTGTGCTTGGTTTTCTCTGTGCGGAGTATACTTCAGTGAGCTTGCAGAATTTTGGCCAGTTTGCTTTTGTCGGTTAAAAATTATGGTTTGCGTGGAGTGACTTGGAGGCTCGTTGTGTTGGAGGTGAAAATGTTGATTATTATGGGGAAGTGATCGCTGCCAAAAAGATTATCTTCGGTGTGCCAAGAGCTGTCGATTTGGAGAATTTGGTGCTCTGTTCTTTTATTAAGTGTTAAGTGCTTTTAGAATCGCTTATGTTAATGTGTTTGTTTTTTTTTTGACTTTTTGGTTGGATAGTTTTGGTATGTTTTAGGTTGGTCGCTAGTGTCTTATTTTTGACCTTTGGAAAAATTTGTAGTTTTAGGTCTTGGAACCTTTTGCATGCTATGTTGTCTTTTGAAGTGTTGGGGAGGTCGATATCCATGTTGGAGACATCAGTATTTTGGTGCGCGGGTGAAGTTAGTCGTGTTGTGATGTTTGCAATTGGAGTAGGTGTGTGATGGTCATTAGGGAGGTCATGATATGATGTTTGTTTTCTTTAATGTTGTATCTGTGATGTCGGCTTGTCTTTATTTTGGTTTGTGTATTGGGGAGTGGGTGTTGTTATTTTGTTTGTTGTTGTTTTATCGGTGTGTTTTTTAGATACAATAGATGCAAAGCTGGTGCTGAGCTGTTGGTTGCGACGAGAGTAGTAAATTTCTAGTGCTGTTTTGTGGTCGACTTTTTGTATAGTTTTTATTGTTATCAGTTCTTTTTGTTTTATAAATGATGGGCAACTGCGGTCTAGTGGGCTATGTTTTGTATCTGCATCGATAAGGTTTTTGCAGTTAATGCAGTTTTTTTCGTTTTCTTCTGTGTGGGTTGTCTCGGAGCAGTTCCTGCAAAGCTCTGCGGGGCTTTTGCAGGTTGGGGTCGGGTGTCCAAATCGTAGGCATTTTTGGCATCTTAGTGGACGTGGAATACATGGGCGTAGACGAACTTTTTCGTATTCAACGTTTAGGGATTCTGGGAGTGTATGGGTTTGGAAAGTGATTATAATTAATCTAGTTTCTACCAAAGATTGGTTTTGCTTTTTTAGAATTTTGCTTCAGAAACTTCAGTGACTTTTTGTGTTTTTATTCGTTGAGTAATTCTGTTTCGTCTATGTTTCGTAATTCATTACAGTATATGACCCCCTTAGAGATGTTTAGAGTTTTGTGTTCGGTAGCATTTACTTCCATGTCTGTAATATTTTGCAGTCTAAGTAACTTATTTGCCTATAAGGTGTTCTTAGTTTTAACCAGCAAGTAACCCGCCCGAGTATTTTTGCATGACTCCACTTCTCCTCCGCATGCAAAATCTATGGCTTTTTTAATTATGAAGGGTGAAACATGTTCGAAAGACTTATTGTCAGTTCTGTTTATCACTATATATTTTGGGTCGCCAAGATGTTTATGGTATATGGATGTATTACCTATGTCAGGTGGTTTATCCATTGTTGTTGGTTTTTGTTGGGCTGGCGCCCAATTGAACACGTGTGTTATGTGTTTGTTTTTTCGAATTCAGTTTAATACACTTATTTGCTTTTTTTTCTGAGGTTTATTGTTGGTGTTGTTGGGGATTTGTGCTACTGAAGCTCAGAGGAGACACGTCTTATCTCAAAGAGGTATTAGATATTTTATTGTAATTAATTGGTTTTATTATGATATTCTCATAAGGATCGGCCAACCATATCCGATGTTTGCGATATATATCAGATTTTAACTACAAGGGTATATCAACTTCGGCTCCGCCCGAAGCTAGCTTTTCTTTCTTGTTTTTATTTGATATCAGTTTATTTTGTGTATATGTACATAATTTCATTTAAATTCAATTAATTTCATGATACAAAAAGAATTAATATATGCAAGACTTATGTATTTTTTTGCGTTTATTAAGCTTTTTTTCAGGCGGAGCTGCAGTTTATATACGTTTTAGTAATGATTTAATATAGCACGCAAATATCGGAAATAGTCCGCCTGTTTCTTTTTTCGAGTTTAATTTTTGGAGTTTGAGTTTGAGGAAAGTTCCAAGTTTCTACCTTCAAAATTAAGAAAGTTGGGTAATTTCCGATTGGTTAGTTGTATGGCATCTATTGGATATAGACGCCCGATCATTTCTCGAATCTGATAAGGCGTTATAAGAACTATCGCCAAAAATACATAGAATGCATAGAAAATCCAAACTAAAATCCAAATCCGATCCATCAGTTTTATGGCAGCTCTAGGATATATAGTCTGGCGATCCCGGTAACGAACAAAATATGGAAATATAGAAGATTACATTTACCCTATTTCTGACAGGCGATTAACACAATCAGAAAAAATACCTAAAATATGGCCACTAACTCGAAAACACAAAATGTTCAATCAATATAATACATACAATATAATATGCCTTAGTGACTGAGACTGAGACAACCACTAATTATCTTTTCTTTCTTGATTAATCTAACAATAAGCAACAATAACAAAGCTGGTTTTGGACTGGTGGTTTTTGGACGTTTGTCCATGGGAGCATGAAATTATACTTGGATGTTTTAGCTGACAGAAAATGTTAACCAAAATATATCTCCTTATCGAACTCATTACAGTTCACACGCAGTCAAGAACTCTACCGCTCCGCGATAAAAAATTACAGCTTCTGAACATTAGTTGCTTTTAGTACATTCCCTTGTTTCAAATATACGCTATATGGATTTTATAATCTTAGCTTAAATATCGAATGTCGACAAATATTTATGAAATTGCGCTGAAGAAACTGTTTTAGTTTTCTTTTTTCATGCAAAGGATCTTGCGTGTTTGTCGCCGCTAGTTACCGTCACCATTTTCTTACCTCAACTAAACTAGAATATTTTGACAAAGGGTGCAACATTCCATAATACTGCTTTTCACAACATCCGTCTCCAATATGAATTGGTTTGACTGGAGCAAACCACTTTTTACATTTGGTCAAAGTTGATAAGAATTCTCGAATTAATCGTAGTAAAAATAAATTTTTTGATGCTGCACAGTGAAATATGGCTTTCTTGAGTCTTGTGGCTTAAAATAGTGGAACGCATTTTATTTTGGGTCTTCTTTTAAAGGTGACAGTTAAGGGTCCAAGATAGTCTGGACCAGTATATGTTATTGTTCTGGCTCAGTTTTATTTTATAAAACCGTTTTTTTTTGCAATATTGACATTTGTATTTGACGCTCTTTATATGTGATCGTAAAATAATTACCCAGAATTGACGAAAAATTTTGTCGAAATTTAATTAAACAGAATTGACGAAAAATTTCGTTTATTACTTACTCATTACCATGTTGGTCATGGTAAAAGCTGATGAACAAATGTGCTAAAATGTGCCCTTTTGGCAACATGACTGGCTAGCGATGTTGGTAAAAATGATGAGTAATCGTAATGGGGTACTTTTGGATAATACAGCATTCTTTTTTAATGAACTATTGTATCAGGGAATATTTATGATTTCGAAATTGACCATAGTGTAACTTCCGCCCTTATTGGTTATATTCCTTGGTGGGATACCTCACCCTTTTGTAAATGGACTTGGACTGACTGGTCCCTTTGCAAGCAAAGGTCGCAGCAAAGGTTGTCCTCTTTTAAAAACCGCGGTGCTTTGTGATGCTATCTACATACTTTGTGGATCGTATTTGCTAAATTTTGTAGTCCCGGTACCTTTTTAAGCTGTATTTAGTAATCTAGGTACCCAACGCCATTCACTTTCTTTATAAATTGCTTATAATGAAAATGATTAGAGCAAGCCCAAGCTGAGACTTGCCCTCGGTCATCTACGCCTCTTAGCTTTGTGATGAATGCAGGAATGCTAGCTGGTGCACTAATTGGTCCATGAGTCATTTCCTCAATTCTGAAAGACCGAGAAAAAAAAACAGATCAGTACCAGTGTACTGTTTCCTTAAAGTTTCCTTAAAAGAAGCAAGTGGTTAACAGAATCAAATGCTTTACTTAAGTTAGTGTCAATGAAATCTGTTTGTAAGCCACTCCGGAATCTACCATTGATTAAAGAAGTTAGCTTTAACAAGTGGTAGTGAGGCGGCGCGTCATGAAACCATTCTGGCAAGGAGAAATTATTTCGCTACAAAGATGTGGATTAAATAGTTTTTCCAAAAATCCGAAATTTAGAAATACTTCTTTAGTTTTCAGTGTTTGATGAAATGATGAATTATTAAGGAAGAGATACAAGGTTCACTAACACTGGTTTGAAATTTTTTTCATTGCTGTAGGCTGTTGTTTTTGGGCGCAAATGTTGTTCGCCAAAAACTGGGTGAAAAAATCCCTTAATAAATCAAAGAAGCCTAATATATTCAAATTACAATTTTTCTGCGTTCCACCTTTATATCGGCTTTTGTTTTGACTTTGATGTACGCCGAGATATCAATCTCTGTAGTATCAGGGCAAACCGAGAGACAAATATATATTTTGGTAGAGAGATCCTATTGGAGTTTTGGTGTCAAAGGTACGCAACTCCAACATCAGTCGGTACCGGGGGTCCGGACGTCGGTTTACTTTTTGGTTATTCAGGGGGTTTCATTCAATTGGATCTAAAAGATCCAATATACTGAGATATTCGGAATTATTGGAATTGGAATTATTCTTAGTTCCAGCCTTATTAATTTTTGCAGCCTATGGGGTAGCCAGAGATATGAGCGCCTGCGCAATTGTCGGCTGAGCAGGCTAAAGCCACTAAAGGTGGATTTTTTTCGTTTTAACGACTAATTTAGACCCAGAAGGCCGCTTAACTGAGAGTCAAACCCACTGAGTTCGTCATTCATCAACACTTTAAACCCGATCGTAGTCTGTCTTTTAAACGATCATAGTTCGTCCTGGAAAGCACAACAACTATAGCACCAATACTGAAACTAGCCCAAGACTTTGCAAGTACAACTTTTTACGTTTTAGAACGTGAGCTGGGATAAAGAAGTTGTCTTACTAAAAGGCTTAAGTGAGCACACCAGCTTTAGTTCCATTATAATATAAAAAACTTCAAAAACAATGTACCTGGAACAACTGTAACAAATAGTAACAAGCCGGAAGCTTTGAAGAGAGTGAAATTGGCGTGGGCAAAGGAAACTTCCAAACAAGAAAAAAAAAAACGCAACACAAAAGAAAGGGAAAGAGGCAGAGCTATGCTTGGATTAGAAAACTAAGATATCTATTAATTTAAGCACACGGTAAGCGATACGGATTTAGTTGTTATTTAATTTGTATATAAATTTGGTTCAAACCGGTTTACAAGAAAATTTAGATTATATCGTAGTGCGCATAAAAAATAAATGAAAAAATTGAAGCAGGATAAAATTATGCAGGTGATTCTCTGACATTGGAAGTATTTCTTAAATTTAATCTATGTAGTTAGCTCCTAATAAGTAGAACAGATTATATTTAATTTAATTGGCTTCTTATAAGTAGACTTGATTTTCCGTATTCATACCGAACCGCTTTGCAGACGTATCTGCAAATTCATAACCTGTAATTTGGACATGTCCAGGTACCCAGTTTATCTGGATTATTTTTTGATTATTGTAAAGAGTGTTACGGATATATTTAGCGTAGATGCATTGGGTGTTGGGGTTGGAGATATTTTTCAGTGAAGAAAGTGAGTCAGAGCAGATGGCTTTTTTTTTTGACAGTTTTTGTGTAGGGTTATGGCTTGGAAAATTGATATTAAATCAGCTGCGTAGACTGATGCATAGTGTGGTAGAATACTGCTAATTATACATTTGTTAATTGAGGTGATGCTAAAGCTGGTAGTATTCCCTGTTATAGAAGCGTCTGTATAAATAAATTCAAAGTCCTTTAGAGTATTTTTAATTTCAGAGAATAGCTATTGATTATTGCTGGGTTGGTGTTGGGCTTATTGTTAGCAGTGAGAGTATGATTTATTGAATTTTCATTAAGTTTCCAGTTAGGGGCGATCTTATTGTTAATGAATTTTGTTGGAGTAGAGGGCAAATTATGATCTATAGAGAAACGCACTATTCTTTCTAAGGCTGATTGAAGTTTGTATTTAAAGAATAATTTGAATCTTTCAATTTGTTTAACCATAGTCAAGATATGAGAGTCAATGCTATTTAATAAAGACTTAAGTTGACATGAGGTTATAAGGTCACGTCTAATCTCCAGTGGATAGATATGAGATTCGTGTGATAAATTGTAGATTTGTGTTGACGAAAACGCCCCTAAACTGGCTCTTATAGCTGCGTTGATAAAGGTCTTGATTTTGTTAAGATTTGATTTTGAAGAGTATTCGTAAATGAAAATATCATAGTCTATTTTAGAGATGATTAGCGCTTTGACTGTATTTAATAAAGTTTGTGGGCTGCAATTAAGTTTGTTTGCTAGAGAGAGTTTTAATTATATGAAGTCTATTCTGTATTGAAGGAATAAGGGATTTGATGTGCGAGTTCCAGTTGTATTTTTTATTAATTGTAAGTCCGAGAATTTTGAGGGTGTCAACATCTGATATATTAAATGATGTTGAAATCGTCAGCGTAGGATTGTGAAAATATCGACGGATAGTGGTGATCCCTTAGGAATGCCATTACGAAGGTCTAATGTTCTGCAGAAAGCATTCCCTATTTTCATTTTTATTTTCTCGTTTGTCATGAAGTTTTTGATTTAACCAATAATTTTGGGGCCGAGTTGATTTGATTTAAAATGGTATGAATTCCAATTTTGTCAAAAGCTTTGTGAAAGCCGAGGAATAGTATTGAGATATGGTTTTTTCTCTGTAAAGGTTTAGTGATCAGATGATCTACCAAGAGTGGAGCTTCAGATACCGATACTGATAAAAATCAGTTTGGGTTCATTAAGGGTAGATTTTAATGAGCCCAAACTGATTTTTATTCAATAGTTTGTTGCTAGTTAGAAGCCTATTGGCTTCTATAGTTATTAGTTAGAAGCCACTTCTATAAGTTAGAAGCCACTAAAGCCTTTTGGCTATAATTTTATCGAGAACTTTAGCAAAGCGAAAGTTTAGTTAAATGGGACGATACGAACTAAGAAATGTTTTGTCAGAGTTTGGTTTAGCAATTGGGATAACAATACCCAGTTTATAGTTTTGCGGTATGCAACTATGATATGATTCGATCTTACAGTCGATTGTATGAATATGTATGAATGAATATGATTGTAAGAATAGCTGTATAATCAGCAAACGAAGATGTTGTTAGTCATGTGCTTGTCGAGATATCCGCTGTATAGAGGATATATAATGTTGTCCCTAGCACACTACCTTTAGGAACTCTTGGCACAGTGACGATCGTGAGTTTATGATCCAGTGGAGGCTGATATCTTTTAGTTTTAGGTGCAACTTCTTGCATTCGATGTGCTTATAGGTGCTTATAACGTGGGGATTGTGTGGTCTTTTCTCACCTTTGCTATCATTATTATAATTGACATTTTTAATCTCACTGGAAAGTGCCCAAGTTTTGCGATTTTGGGAGTTATGAGGTCGCAGCCCGGGGATTTTTGCCGATTTAGTTGATTTTTGATGATGTTAAAGATTTCTTTTGGGCGAAACTCAATTGGCTCATCATGAAGCTGAGTCTACGTTGTTCTTGGCAATTATAATTGCATTATAGAGTTGCTTCCCTTTTGGAGTCATAAGACGAGATTCCCAGTGCTTGGCATTGTAGTCTTCTGCTGCTATGAAGTGGTCTTCTAGTGATTTAAAAAACTGCATTAACTCATCTTCAGCTATAATGAAGCGAGGGGACAGTATACGACGGCTAGTGTGAGTTGGTTTGCAGTATTTAGTTGTATATTTATATATTTAGGCTGTAGGTAGTTTTTAGCAAATTTTTCATGATATCAAATTGTTCATGATAGTTGTGCTTAATACGGCTTCTGATTAGAAGTCCAGTACCGGCATTGGCTTTACCATCTGGATGATTTGTTGCTTAGAATGAATATCCTCGTTGAACGCATTTAGATCGATGTGATTTTCGAGTAGGAATTGAGCGAACTCAAGTTCATGCTGTGAAACTCCGCTGGCGTTCCACGTAGGGAAGACAGTATTTGGATTGTTGTGAAACCAGCATTTGAATCAATAGATTTTGGTTTTGAATTTTTTTATATTACCATTGCTTTTATTTCTTGAATCTGTTCTTTGCGAGACTAATCTGTTCTTTGCAAGACTAACACATTTTATTTTTGCAACTTAAATTAAGAACAAGCTAGATACAGAGTTAGACGGTTATAAAAATCGATTGCTTGGTTGGAAGGTCGTGGCATCGCAGACGGAATCCGCTGGAAACCCGAGTCAATCTCAAAAACAATTTTTCTTTGTAGGGCGCATTTTGCTTCTGGATTTTGTCTTTCACTGCAAGGTTGCCCAGATCCCGGTGGATGTTTTTGTTAAGAACATACCAAGTTGTCCCAGTGATAGTTCTCAAGATTTTTGATTGTGAGCGCTGTGTCTATATTACTGCTGCTCGCATTTCCCCACAGCTGGGAGCCATAACATAAGTCCAGATTGACTTAGGGACTAAATTGTAAAGTAGTAACTTGTAGTCCAGGCAAAGTGGCGAAAGTAAGTTTATAATCCAGTGAAGGCTGCTAGCTTTTAGTTTTAGGTGCATCTTCTAAAACATTTTCAGGTGCGTTTGATGTGCTTACGCAGGATTACTCGTCTATCAAGGGGGACGCTAAGGTACGTTACTTCGTTCGTTTAAGGGATCCGCATACCGTTTAGTGAAAGCGAAGGGCATGTTTGTCTATTAAAAGTGAACGTTCTAACGCGACAGCCACCTTTCCACTACACTAAGATGATTAGAGAGTCGGTTTGTTGCTTGGCTTGGCCATCTGGAGCGGCTAAGCGGACAGCGGTATCATCGGCGAACGTTGTTAGTTGTTCGTTCGTAGGAATATCCGCAGCTTACAAAACATATAGACAAGGCTCGAGTACGCTTCTTTCTAGCTGGAACTCCAGCTACGATGATGTTGTCACCCGAAGTAGCTGCGTTGCATCTCACTGAGCACACTATTGTAGAGGTATGATTCCATAAGCTTGTGGGTTTATGGTGGCAAATACGTTTTTATTTTGTGCATGAGTCCATTAAGCCAAACTGGTTCATCGGCCGAAAGCTTGAGATACTTCGAGAAAAATGCCGCACATGTTTAAAATTTGAGTGTATGAGTAGCAGCAAAAAACAATGAAAGCAGAGCATTCACTGAGCGAAAAAAGTTTGTGTATAGTGCGTTTTTTATTAAATTGTGTATTTTATTTTAAAGAAACGATAAATAGCAACCGTTCTAAAACAATTGAAAAACTACGCTTCCCTATCTATATCTTCTATGGAGAAAACTTGTTCCACCCAAATTTCGGAGAATATTTTTCTTAGTGGAACCATTTTTTCTTAAGTTAAGTTAAGTTAAGGCTGTCAAATGAGGCAAAATGAGAGAGCATCTAAACAAATTTAAAGTGCTCACACTGACAGTGTGACAGTGTGGAAAATTGAGCCCTCCACAAGGGATACTTTGTACTTGTTGGCGAAAGTTGTACGTACCTCAGCTGTACATTTTCTTCCTGTTAGTGAAAAGCCTGATCGAGAATTCTTTTTACTTCCTTAAGGCGTTGCGGTCGATCTGCTATTTTGCTAATCTTGACGCGTGGGCCTCTTTTCTGGCACGAGCTGTTCGATTTGCTGATTGGGTTTCAGCTGTCCGATTCCATATTATGCACGACCCATCCGGCGCGAGTTCGATGTGGGCACGCACGTACTTTTTGTATTTAAGACAGAACGTTTTGGCGCCGTCAGGCTGAAGGGGTGTTCGGTTATTTTAGAGCTTTCAAAAAGCGTAATAGCACAGGCGAGTGGTCTGATGATAAGTCCGAGACTGCTTTGGCACTTATTGGATTGTGAGGTATGTTTTTTGTCACCGCAAAATTAATAAGGTCTGGGAGCTTGCGTGAGCGTGTTGGCCAGTATGTGGGACTTCCAGGGGAAACATAGTCTAGTTTATTTTTCACATTTATAATTACATTGTACAATTGCCTTCCTTTGGGAGTCACTAGATGTGATCCCCAGTGCGTATGTTTGGCATGGTAGTCTCCTGCGGCTATAAAACAATCCCCAAATGAATTGTAGAAGTCCATAAATTGTCCTTCCGAGATTAGGAAGCAAGGAGGGCAGTAAACGGCAGCGATTGAAAGGCTTCCGTTACTTTACTGAAGTTTTATCGATGTGGCTGGCAAGAAGTTTGTTGCAAACCAGAGAGAAGTCAGAGAAGTTTGTTCTCTGAAAATGGTGTTTAATGCGTTCCCTGATCAGAACTCCGGTTCCGACGTAGGCTTTCCCATCTGGATTTGAAAGTTGTATTTGCTTGTAAGATGTGTTTCCACCAGTAGGATAACGTCAATATGCTTTTCGGGACAATTCAAGTTTATGCCGTGAGACACCATTGGCGTTCCACATTGATATTCTTTAGAGCTTGCATAGATTATTTAGACTTTTTTTCTACGGCAGCTGTATTACCATGTTCTGGTTTTGAACAAGTGTTTGTTTTCATGAATAACATAAGCTCCATCATACTTTGTTGAAGGGAAGGGTATTCTGGGGCCTGTTAAGCATCTTGTAAGTTAGGTTGAATAAAAATTTCCATTCCAGATCGCAGAGCAGGCGATGAAGAAGCTGTTGGTGGTGTTGAAAGTACCGAATGAGGACCTCACAGGACTTCTTTTGACCTCTCAGTGGTCAAAAGAGCCGAGTTGCTTTCAATCGCCAATTTTTGCATTTCGGTATCGGGGTTGAAAAGTATAGTAAGAGTAGCTTACTATTTGAGATTCATACCAGTCTGCGCAGCCGTCTTTATATGTTCATTGTTTTTGTTCTGTTTTTCGGGCAGCGCATCGGCAGACGTATTTGCGCTGTTAGCTGATATTGTCGTTAAACGTGCCGTCGATACAATTTCGACGTTGTTAAAGAAATATTACTGGGCTCTTTGGCTGCAGAGACATTGATGGTAGCGAGGGGTAGCAAGAACGCGCTCTCTCGCTCAACTTCATAAGAAAAACCTACGTACGATTAAGAATTCGGTGAAGCTTGCATTATTTTCGATTTCTTTGAAAGAGACGTACGCGTTGTTTTTATGTACTGAAAGCCGTCTCTCGTCTTGCTTACGTTCATTAACCGTCATTTTAACCGATTCATTATAATCGAGGTTGAGTTTTTTTTATGATTTTATTGAATAATTTTTCCCGGAGCACAATAAATACACGTCTGTACCCAACTAATAATGAATAGGTTCTGAGTATGAGTATCTGACCTTTTAAAGACGTTTAAAGTTTTTTTCAATTCAGTTTTTTCAACGTCGTTATTTAACAAATTTCTTAAATAAACCATTTTAAGCCATATAAATGTTTGTTTTTCTTAAACTATACAAAAATTAAAGAACAAAAAAAGTGTTTTATCTTAAGTGTCGAAAGAAGTTACTTTTTCTTTAAAATATTATATTTAAAATATGTAAATGTAATATAATATTATATTATAACGATCTTTTTTTATGAGCTGCTCTGCGTTGAAAAAATCCAGGGGATATACTCGACAGTACGCGGCTGGATTAAATATGGAAAATTCATGTTAAATAAAGTATAAACGATGAGAGGGAACATTCATTGACAACCATAAGCAAATGTTTCGTAAAATTGATTTTGTAAAACAGAGTGTATAAAACAAAGACTACAAAATAGACAGACATACGAATGTCTATGGTAATTACAAATACTGGATATAATGAATACACAAAATAAACTGGATCTATAAGAGACGTATAATAAATAAGTGCTATTATAAGTTGGACGTAGTACGAACCACTTTAGGTAAAGCACACAGTTAAATCTCACACAGATAGAACGCAAAAAATAAAAAATTAAACTACCATATGTGACACTTAAAGAAACTTAATTTAGTTACATACTTAATTCATTCACCTTACCTAGTTGATTGCCCTACTTTTATGTACATGTCTGCAGCCCAATTACATCTCATAAACAGAATTTTTCTTAAATTTAAATAAATAATCACCTATTCGCCATTGTTGGATGAAAAGAAAAAGCTTAATTTTGCGTAAATTTTTTTTTATTTTTTTTTAAATTGACCCGATTTAGGGATGAAAAAGCCGTAATCTTGTCATTTTACTTGAATGGGAGCTATCGTTTAAACAAGTAATGGGAAAATATGAGTGATAACAAGAAAGGAAAGCTAACTTCGGGCGGAGCCGAAGTTGATATAGTCGAGCCGAGTTGATAGTTGGCCGATCCTTATGATTACATCACAATAAAACCAATTAGTTACAATAAAAAATCTAAAAAAAAGTCCCAAGCTTCTATCTTCAAAAATACGAAAGTTGATATTTCTACCAAATACCATTTCCGATCGTTCAGATATATGGCAGCTATAAGATATAGTCAACCGATCCCGGCCGTTCCGACTTATACACTGCGTGCAAAGGAAAGAAGGGTGTGTGCAAAGTTTCAAGTCGATAGCTTTAAAACTGAGAGACTAGTTTGCGTAGAAACAGACAGACGGACAGACGGACATGCTCATATCAACTCAGGAGGTGATCCTGATCAAGAATATATATACTTTATAGGGTCGGAGATGTCTCCTTCACTGCGTTGCACACTTTTGGACAAAATTATAATACCCCTCTAATACCTTTATAAGTAAACACCGGAGCCTTATAAAGTTATATCGGCGAAGGAGTGGTGAGTTCATCCGCCATTTTATTTTTTTGTTACGCAATGAGGGCTGTTCTAACTGTCTTTTTTCTCCTCTTCATTTTTCTATACATTATTGCGCCACGCTCAGAAGGGATTTCGTTCTCCTTCCCCACGCTCTACTCTTAAACTTCTCTCTTTTCTTTGTTTTTTTTTGTCTTGCTTTATTTTCCATTAAGTAATACACTGAGACATAGATAAAAGCTAAAAAATTTAGTTAAAAGCTAAAAATTCATTCTTTTTTTACGACTGTCATGTGGATATTTATTGATTTCAAGTTCAATTAGGTTAACTGGGTCTTATCTGTGCCCTGGGCCTGTTTTGGGAAGTTTTTTCAGTGCTTGTATTTTTTGAGGATTGGGTTTTAGCTCGTCATTTTTTATGAGGAAACCCAAAAACTCTCTCTGTTCACAAAAATTTACACTTTTTAAGATTAAAGGAAAAACCTGACTTTGATAATTTGCTTCGCACTGTCTCCAATCTGGCAAGTTCTTTCTCTACAGTACAAGAAACAATAAATACGCCGTCGGTATAGACTACTGTTTATTTACTACCCAGATTCCCTTAAGCGAACTATGCCATGTTGAAAGACCGAAGAAGCGTTTTTAAGACCGAATGCCATAAATAAAAGTTCATATAAAACCTCTGGGGTCACAAATGCAGTTAGCACAATAAAAAAAACGGACTATGTCTAGATTAAAAAGATTTTAATTTAAGTCTAGATTTTACGCGTAGCAAGCGATCCATCTGATCTGATATTAATTGTTAGGGGTATCTATCAGACACGGTACTTGCGACGAGTTATTGATAATCACTATATGATAATAGTATATCACTACAGTCTTTCTTTAATAAAAATTTGAAATTTTTGGCCAATATGTCGTTTATTTTGACTTATCACTATCATCTTATCACTATTAAATCTATATCTGCATTGCTTTTATAATATAACTTATTTAAATTCTAATCGTTATTAACCGATAACAGAGTTTGAGATCTGTAGATATCGAAAATGTATCTTTCTAAGCCAATATATCTAATTCGAAACCCTGAAATATATCTTGTCCAATTTCGTTTCATATTTTGAGCATTTATTATATACTACGTGAATGACCATTCACGGGGCAATGACCGGGCTCTGGCCCGGTGTCTCGTATCGCTCTTTTGGTCTTCTCTTGCGACTCTTCATTGCCTAATGTCCAAGCTTTTCACAATTATGCATCACAATTATAATCGTATTCTGCATTTTAAACCCCTTCTTTTTTGGGCCCTCCATTCCAGAAAGTTATAAATTTTAGCTAAACGTGTGTGCCTTGAGTAGTTGTTGCAGCTTAGCCCGTAATTTTATGTTTGTTGTAAAGGCTATTGCGACTAACAATTATATGATTTTAAAAATGTTTCACTTATAATATTAAATTAAATAATAATATAATAATATTAAATTAAATAAATTCCAATATTTAAAAATTGTTGAATATAACATTTTACTTTGAGACTGCAGTATAAAAAAGTAATTAAAATGTAACTCTTAAAACAGCTTTCCTTTCTGGGCATCCATACCAATGTATTTTGTTATAAAATACCAAAGTTATTTATGTATTTATTCATTATTTTTTTTGTGTTTTTTCGACAAAATATTTCGATACGGCCCTGAAAACGCTTCAACATGATATTGAGTACTGCACTTTTACTAAATTAAAAGTATTTTTCCGACTTGTAGCGTTTTTTGGTACATTTCTTTCGCACCTAAAACCTGTCAAATCTATTAAAGCGCCCTCAACGATTCGCTCAGGGGAGCATCTTGATTCTTTTACCAAAACACTCTCACTTTGGATTTACTTTCATTTATCCAAGATTTATCACACTAGTTTATTTTAGTTTTACTAATTATTTCAAATTAATCAGAAACAAAAAATAATTTTATTATTTTACAATAGTCTTTTTTTTACCTGGTATACGTAGAGTATTCGTGTGAATGTATGAAACATAAAGAATAAATCATATCCGACCCCATAAAGTA
Source organism: Drosophila malerkotliana malerkotliana (assembly GCA_018153235.1). NCBI lineage: Eukaryota > Metazoa > Arthropoda > Insecta > Diptera > Drosophilidae > Drosophila > Drosophila malerkotliana. The sequence goes on along the minus strand of JAECXV010000075.1, from coordinate 21,040,553 downwards.
CACATATTCTTGATCATCATCAACATCCGAGTCGATATAGCCATGTCCGTCTGTCTGTATGAACGCGTGGATCTCAGAGACTATAAGATTCAGAGCTATAGGATTTGGCATGGGAACTCTTACAATACCCATGCAGATCTAATTCGTTCCAAATTTCAATCAAATGGGTTGATTTTTAGAGAAGAGACATGAGGAAAGAGGAAATTTTTTAGAGAAGTTTTATAATTTGTACGGGCGGTCCGATAAATACTTAGCCTACAAAAGAAAAACGAAAATTTTGGAAAGTGCCAATTTGTTTTCAACATAGTCTCCTTTTGGGTCTATACATTAAGTCCAGCGATGCTCCAACTTTTTTAACCCTTTTAAAAAATATGATCTTTCAAGGTCTGCAAAATAGGCCTCCGTGGCATCGATGATCTCTCTTAATTTGATCGAAATTTTTGCCCGGCAAGTAACTTTTTCATGTTTGGGAAAAAAAAAATCGCACGGAGCCAAATTTGGCGAATACGGTGGATGGGGGAGCAATTCGTACCGCAATTCGACCAACTTTGCGGTGGCGAGAGCGGAGGTGTGTGCCGGTGCATTGTCATGGTGGAAAATAACTTTTTTTCCAAATGAGGCCGATTTTTCCGCAATTCGGCATCGAATCGGCCCAGTTATTCAGCGTAGTACGACCCTGTTATTGTTTTTCCCTTCTCCAGGTCGATGAGAACCACACCTTGTGAGTCCCAGAAAACAGTGGCCATCACCTTACCGGCCGATATACCTCTCTTCGGAGCACGTTCGCCAGGTGAAGTCTACTGTTTCGACTGTTCCTTGGTCTTTGGTTTATACCAGTGGATACACGTTTCGTCAACGGTCACAAAACGGCGCAAAAACTCCTTCGGATTGCGTTTAAAGAGCGTGAAACACTGCTCTGAAGTTGTCTCTCGGTTACGTTTGTCGTCTGCAGTAAGCAAACGCGACACCCATGGCGCCGACAGTTTTCTCATCCCCCAAATTTCGTGCAGGATATAGCCCACGCGGTCTTTTGAGATGCCTACTGTATCGGCTATCTCGCACACTTTCAATCGGCGGTCTCCCAATACGATGTCGTTGATTTTGTTTATTTTTTCCTCCGTACTGGCCGTTTTTGGGGCACCTGGGCGTGACTCATCAAAAACGGATATGCGACCACGTCGAAATTCATTGAACCAATTTTTGACGGTCGCTTTCGAAGGAGAAGAGTCACCATACATAGCATCCAAGCGCTCTTTGATTTCGGAGCGCGACTTCCCTTCCAAAAACAGGAATCTTATCATCGATCGGTACTGCACTTTTTCCATTTCCTTAAAATTCACGAGCTTGCCAACTTTCACACGTGGTTTTAAAAAAGCTTTGGGACCGATTCGATTGAAATTTTTACAGTAGTCGTCCAAAAGAATATTCTAATCGATAGTAATATCGATAACCGATTTGGAACACCTCAGTCGTTGAGGCTAAGTATTTATCGGACCTCGTAATCAGCTTTCCCTACGGAATGTCTCCTATTATTTAGGATGTTATTATTTCTCCAAGGACAAAAGTATGAAAGAAAACTTTTTTTTTGGTTTTCGTTTCTATACCTCTAATTTTTAAAATTTAAAAAATACTACAAAAATAAATAATTTTAAAATATACATAATTTTCGGTGGTCTTAAATGTTGCCTAAGCTGTGCCTAAGCCTACATCGGCTTTGTACCCAGAAAGTACCCCAAACATTTTCGAACGTCTCAGGTGACACAGAAATGTGCTTTAATAGCGGTTTATATTCAGCGTGTGCTATGATCAAAAAGGATTGGACGCGCATAAGTGAAAATACACAAGACTGAATTCTAATAGGACACCCAGATGTTAACCTAAGTTAATCTTTCTAAGACGCACCCTTAGAGAAATGATGAGTTCGATAAAATAACATGAGCTTTCATTTCGATTCATTAAGATGGTCTAAAGAATTCAATGACCCCGATTTACCGGAAACTTTAAACGTATCTTTGGTCTGTCCGATACTTATTGGAGTATGACTTGAATTAAGTGAGTATGTCTATGTAGGAATACTCAATACGGTCTGGGAATACTCCCAATTCCCAGTGAATAATCAACGCGTTCAATTAAATGCCATTTATTGCGGTTATAGAGAGCTTAGCGGGGCGTCGACTGTGGTGGTCGGATCGGTGCGATGAGCTTATTACAAGTGCTGCTACCTGGAGCTTAGCGGAGCTTAAAAGGAGGTTGCTCACAATGGGCGAAAGAATGAGTTAGGGACAGCTTACGTCGCATATACGACGGGAGAGACAAGGCCGGGCACACATGCGCAAAGCTCCAAAGCGGACAATGTATGGAGATAACGGTCGGGACTAATAAAACAGCATCGATAAGAGAGTGATAAAGTGGCCGGAGATTCGTAATTGACGGAAACCGCTGCCGCTATAACGTCATATAATAACGATTAAAATTTACAATTTCCGCTGCTCACCCAAGACCAAACAACCCCTTCTAGGGTATTATTTTGGACTACAATGGACGCTATCACAACTACTCAACTACTTGCTCTACTTCCAACTTTAAAAGTCTTATACTTAACGCCTTGTCTAAGCAACAGTTACTCTTGGATCTATCTAAGATTCACGCGTAAGCGTGTAAAGTTTTTTTTGTGTCCAAAAATTTGAAATCAATAGTCTTAAACTTAAATACCAGAATATTATACAAACGGACAAATGCTATTAAAAATAGTATACGTTATATGTGTGCGTTATATAATATATACGTTATCACTTTCTTTCCTTCTTCTTAAACGCACGGTCGTGGTTTTTTTATGCGCACTGTGTTTGTGATTAATCTTGCTGTAAACCGATGTTTACTCACTTAAAAATTAAATTTAGAAGCTCTGACATACTTAGAGCTTCCTAATGAAGTTTTGAAAGAAGAAGCTCGTTGCCGGTTTCTTTTGTTAACTTATATGGATTTACTTTCCCAGTCCCCCGTGATAACTCTTATAGCCGTGCTGCTTCGAGTCCTACCCATCCTTAATAATTGGGATGTTCTATTCCTTGAGATATTGGGCCAGAGTTAAAGGCCAACCGGCAATTTGGGACAGGCTTCCAGATGAGTTATTTTTTTTTTTAATTGGCTTTCCTAAGTTGGAGCTAATAAGAGGCTACTACAGATGAGGCTAATGTCATACTGATTGGGCATATCATGAAGAAATGATCTAGTGACACCTGGTCATCAAGCTGATTGACTTATTAGCCGTTTGGCTATGTTTTTTGACTTCGCTCCTCCTCCGACCTTGAGAGGGTTCATGTGTCTAGAGTAAAAGTTGAAACCATTTTTATTTTTAAAGATTATTAATTCAGAAACTTTGAAACTTTCTGGGTTTTGAAAATCCGCTCCGCGCATCCTGGGAGCGTTCCTCCTTGGGTTGTGGTCTCTCCTTCTTTGCCGCTCCTGTGTTTTTAAGGCTGTGGGCTTCGGCTTTATGCCGTATAATGAAGGTACGCTTCTTGGCCATTCCACCTTTTTTCTCAGAGCTCCTAACAAACTTTACATGCTTGTGACTTTAAGAAATTTTTCCTGCGGCCCTCACGGATACCCGTTAGGTGCCCGGGGCTGTATATTTACGAGGAGGGCCCTTGAGGAGAGTTCTACTATAGATCCGTCACTTTATTCACATCTAACCTTCACACCATTATATAGAACTAGAGTTACGTTGCTTCTCTTAGCGTTCTGTTTCACAGTAGGCAAAAACACGGCAAAAAATGTAAACACAAACTCCAAAAAACAAAATTTCCCATCTAATATAAATATGTACATGTGTATGAAACGCTTAACTTACGCTTCAGGCGGCTGCACAATATTGGTACCTCCACTAACCAGACTTCAGATAAGGTACTTATCAAGGCTTAGATTTTTAGATGAAGCATGTGGCTTATTCTGTTTTTTTTTTTTTTTTTTTTTTCTTATTATATTCCATCTCATCCTAAAGAAAGATGTATAGTAAATTAAATGTTAAACCTTCAAAGTTACCGAGCGTTTTCTGTAACTGCAAGATATGTCTAAAATATGAATGCAATAATAATACATATGTAAGACAATAGCAATAATCGTGCGCGTCTCAACGCTTTACTCTTTAAGCGGAGCGACCGATACTAAATAGAAAGTTAAAACTGAAGAGACGGCCCTAAACAATACGGCAGATGCAGGTGGCCGATCAACTGAAAGGGTGAGAGAGGGAGTGCATTGGACGTCACAAGATGCTTTTATATATACGGTGCTTTTATATACGCCAAGCTTGCAAAGAGCTGCTGAATTATTAAGGACTGCAAGACCCAAAATCCTCTCCCCCTTGATGTTGTAGACTTCCAAATCACCTTCAAGTAGGGATTCAGGCGCAGTTAAATAAACAATAAGCTTGATAACTAATAAGCCCCCCTCAAAAGTCATTCTTTCCAATTGCTCTCAACCGTTGCAAACAATCCGACCAAACCAAGTATTCTTAAGTATCAGAAAACCAGTTGCCAATTGAATTCTTCTGTCTCAGTGCAGTTCATAAAATAAACTCGCGTCAATTAGTAGCTACACCTGCTGACATCTTAGCTAACTCTGGGTTGGTCGGTAAAATAGTGGCTTCAAACAGAGTCTTACTGGAAGGCCACTCGTAATTTCAGCGTCCCTTATTCTAGATCCATCAAGATATTTGCGACACAAACAAAGACGCCAAGTCTCACCTAGGAGGTCCACAAGATAATGTGGGACAAACCAATAACGTGGGATGAACTTTTTACTTGAATAGACGAACCTGTGACCATCGAGAAATTCCTGCGCTTCAAAATTTGATATTTCTGCTCACGGAAACCTGCCATTGACTTCCACGTCGGAATGCAGTCCATAGTCCCCAGTTCCACCTGCATCTGCTTTCATTTAGGTGAGGTGGGAGGGTCCACCTTATAAAATAGACTCTGCGCAAGGGCGCATTCAGCGATTTGTTGTATACGAGTTGAAGCTTCGAAGTAAAAACGTCATCCGGCTCGGGTTCATGTTTTAAATGTCAATATGCAGCGTGAATACGTTTTCGCGTGTTAAGTTTCCGAGCGTTTGGTATAACTCCAAAAATGTCCAAAACTCCTTTCCAATAATAAGTCCGATACTTTATATATTTAAGTGCTTATTTATTTATATTAAAAGGAATAATAACAATTGTCGTGAAGGATTGCATATATAAGGACTCTAACAATAATCGATCGCGGCTCAACGCTTTGCTCTTCAAGGGAGCGACTGAGCCCAATAAATGAGTTAGAACGCGAGAGATGGTCATGAACAAGGCGGCAGATGCAGGTGACCGATCGACTGCAGAAATGGATGTTACGTCGTTAGATGACGCTTTTTTTAAATACGCCAAGCGTGGTTAGACTTACACGCCCAAAAAAACCTTTCAAATGACAAAAATTATCTAAAAATCGCTTCAAGGGTTGTAAAGTTATGAATTGTTTAATATAAAAAGTTTTTTTTTAGCACAATCCTAAAAAAATTTCAATAAGCATTGACTCTAGTTTTCAGAATTATGGGAAACAAAATAGTGCTTGACAACTTCTTTTTATTGGACGCCGATGTAGTTGGGTTACTTTTGAACTTTATGAGTGATTTATTTATTTTATATCGATATATTAAATACTGATTATTTTTAAAGAACAGAATAAATCATCAATACGATAATTCAACACTCCTAAACAATAGTACAACAAATTTCTGAAAACTTTCAAAATGTATTTATTATTTAATAAAGGCTGAAAAAGCTCGCCATAATAAATAAATTGAGTATCCTCTATCAATTATATTTTTATACATCTTTGGTTTTTACAGATTCTCAACCCTTTGGATGCCATTTGTGAGCGCAAACGGTCAGATGCCATTTGTGTTTCTAATTTAAAAAATGCAAAAAAAATAGATAAAGGAGTTTTAGTTGAGCGACCGGATGTGAAAATCTTTTTACCTTTCAGGTTTTATGTATACGAGCCGAAAACTTTATTCATACCAAATACATACAACCGATACTTAGGTATGTTTTTTAATTATTTGGTAAACGATTAAATATTTATTTCAGTGACTAACCAACACTTTTTATATATATAAAATTTAATCTTAACAATCCGCTGTGCAACCGCTTATATTGACAACTCAACGCAACTATCGACTTTCTTCTGTACCTAAAGTTGTTCCTAGTGGTGATCATCTGACTTCTCTTGTCGATGAAATATCGTACATATCACCGCCCGCACCTCCTTTATCACAAATCGAAGATATACCACCCGAGTATTTCTGCAATGGAGATAATCGTCCCCCTAACTGCGGACCCAACTGCGAATGTACACACATGGTTGATATACCTCTTGGAGCCATTGTCGAAGTCGTTTTGGTCGATGAAGTGCAACAGGTGAATCTCAGTCATCCATTTCATTTGCATGGAACTGCTTTCTATGTCGTTGGACTTGGGCGCTCTCCAGATAAGAAAATTCAAAAAATTAACTTAAAACATGCTTTAGAATTAGACCGAATGGGTATGTTAAATCGGGACTTTTCAAAACCACCACTTAAAGACACTATAGCTGTACCCAACAATGGATACGTTGTTTTGCGATTTCGTGCTGACAATCCTGGCTATTGGCTTTTTCATTGTCACTTTCTTTTCCACATCGTCATCGGCATGAACCTTATACTTCACATTGGCACACAAGCAGACCTACCACCTGTGCCACCAAGGTTTCCTACTTGTGGCGACCATGTACCACCTGTTACTTGGTTTTAGCATCCTAGATTAGACGTTTAATTTAATATTATATATGGTTTAATATTTTGAATAATTAATTTAAAAAAATGATTGAGCTATTTAATAAATTATGATTATTATTTAATATATTTTAAAGAATCGCATTTCTGTGTATTCTTTTTTAAAAAAGGCCAATACGAATTAATAAAACTGTCATATATACAGAAAAGGCTGAGTAACATAATTAAACAAATTTATTAAAAAAAAACCCATTTCATTTTATAGTTGCGTCGGATGCGGATCATCTCGTATCACTTATAGACGAGGTGTCGTACATATCCCCCCCATCTCCAATGCTTTCACAGTTTAATGACATACCTAAAGAGTATTATTGTAATGGAGACAATCGTCCATCGAATTGTGGTGAAAATTGCCAATGTACGCATAAAATCGATATTCCTCTTAACTCTATCGTCGAAATTATACTAGTGGATGAAGTACAACAAATAAATATAAGCCATCCATTTCATTTACATGGCACTTCGTTTTACGTACTTGGTCTTGGACGTTCACCCGATATGAATATCAAACGAATGAATCTAAAACATGCACTGGATTTAGATCAACGAGGAATGCTAAAAAGGCAATATCTTAAGCCCGGTCTAAAAGATACCGTTGCCGTTCCAAATAATGGGTACGCTGTACTACGTTTTCGTGCGGATAATCCCGGGTTTTGGCTATTCCACTGTCATTTCCAATACCATATTGTAATCGGTATGAACTTAGTATTCCAAATTGGTACTCAAAAAGATATACCTCCTGTGCCACCGAATTTTCCTCGCTGTGGGAACCATTTACCACCCATTACAGCTGCATCTTTGTGGTAATTATAACAAATTTCAGAATGTGGTTGTCTATCTATATAGCTATTTTCAACACATATTACTTGTATGAAAATAAATAATATTTAAACTGAAAAAGGGGTTTATATTTTATTTAAAAAAAAATGCGCTAAATCCTGTTTAATGTTGTATCTTATTTATAAAAGAACGTAGAAAGTTTCTGGTTTTTCCAATATTTAATTATAATTATATGTATATACTATACATACTATATGTTTAAGTACATATACTTAAAGTATTTAAAAGAAAAAACTATATAATTGATGGTTTCATATTAGAAGCTAAGGAAATTTATCCGATACAAGCCCAATTATGTTGTTGAAACATAATATGCTAACAGGATCATCAGCCTAACAGGCTGACCATATATTGCGCTGCAATAAAGAAGATTATGTTTTTAGGAACGTTACATTTTAAGCGTTTAAGTAGCTGTTTGCATCACCATTAATAAGGCTGTCGGGTCAAGAAGCTAACAACTAATTTAAACATAATAATTAATTATTACCTGATGTTTTGTTGGTCGCAAGCCGACTCTCTTTCGGCCGCATGGATTTACTAATTCGGCATTTAAAGTTAGCGAGCATCCGCTCAGCCTATTCTGGAAGGTTGGCGCCACTCTCGTTCTTCTTCTTATTGCGCTCGCATCCTAAATTGGATTTCACATATTTTACATAAATCCTTATTTCATTTTTATTTACTGGCATTGAAAATTATCAATGACCAAACATTGGTTAACCCCGACGTGATCGTTAATATATTTAAATATTTACACATAAACAAATTACTAAAACTAAAACAAAACAATTTTGTAAACAGTGTTATGTGAACAAGTTTCATACGTGGCTAATACGTTTGTTTATAATAAAAAACAAATTATAATATATAATATATTATACATACATACAGACATAAACATAAACGTTAGTTCGCAAGCACACATACATATTTACGATCCACAACGCAAGTGCATTCGCCCGCGCATAGAGTTCATACAAACATACGATCCACAACGCAATTGCATTCGCTCGCACATAGCTTCATATATATACATACCACAATCGTGTTCGCCGCGAGCAAATAAAATTTACTTCGGTTGTTCGGAACTTAATATAATAAATCATGAACTCCAGCGGCGCCGTCACAGGAGCACCCACTCCAACCCGTAGTGCTATTTTAAAGTGCAAGGCCCTGGGTATTCTCCAGGACTTACAGAGGATCCAAGGAGCTCTTCAGCCTGTTTCCAAGGTGGATGATGCCATGCTACCCGTACGACAGGGTCAGATAGCCACCATGTTCAGCGACTACAAGGCCATCCACGGGGAGTTTGAGGATTTTGACATTTTGCAGATCAGCAGTGACCTTCGATGGACTGTTTCGGTGCAGGCCAAAATTGAGCATGAGATGGCCCTTCGCTCTTCTCGAATTGCTGCCCACTCAACCTTGCCAACGGAATGTCCACCATGCAGGCTGACCCAGGGTTAGGTCAAAGTTTTCAAGTGCTGCCTCCTCTGCCGCTCCCGGTGGATACCCGGTGGATACTCGGAATAAGCTGAATTTTACTCGATCTTCTCTACAATCGTCGACAGCAATCCTCGTATTAGTATGGTGGAAAAGCTGCAAAGGTTGCGATCTTGCCTTCGGGAGTCCGCTTTCGAAGCAGTTCATTCCTTGGAAGTCTCCGACGAGAACTATGATGTTGCGCTGAACTTATTGGAGAAACGATTTAATAACCGCCGCTTAATATTTCAGGCACACGTGAAAGAGATTCTGGGTCTCAGTCTGTTGGAAAGTGGCTCAATAGACGACCTCTTCGAGGTCTTTCGGACAAATTTAATGCCCATATGCGAGCCTAAAAGAACTTGGGCTCATCAGTTCAGATCGCCAGCTGCATCATCGTCCAGGTTCTACTTCAAAGGTTGGACCCAGCTACCCAGGCTAAGTGGGAGGATAGTCAAAACTCCTCAGGTTCAGACTCCATCCCTACTTGGGAGTCGATGGCCGAATTTTCGATGTAGGACGCTGGAGTCTATGGACGTGGCCATGGCTGCATACGCCCTGGGTGCTCACGTGGGAAGGCGTCGAGTTGCAAGTAATAGTAGATCATCCTTTATTGTTACTAATTCGCTTCCCTCTGCCTGTGCTCTATGCGGTGGATGGTCACATATAATGTCTGCATGCCCCCGATATCTATCAATGCCCCCTCAGATCCGCCTTGGTGAGGCCAGGCGACTCGGTCTTTGTCGGAAGTGTGTGCAAACGGGCCATCACATGCGTGAGAGCCTCGCTGCTAATTGTCGCAGTTGTAGAAAGAGGCATCACAGCCTCTTGAATTTTCTGGAGCCGCAGGCATCTAGCGGCCAGCCTTTGGTTAGTCCTCTCACGTCAGCCATAGCCGAGGTCACCGAGCCTTTAGCCTCTTCGCCGTCCACTGCTAATGCTCTAATTGCTCAAGGTCGCAGTGGCGATATATCGTTGCTTGCGAACATTCTTGTTCGTAGTCGCGTTGGATCCCTTGTTCCATGCCGAGCTCTGTTGGATTCTGGCAGGTGCACGTGATCACTTCCCGGCTGGCAAGTCAGCTGCAGCTCCGGAGGTACAAATCATTTATGGCGGTGTCTGGTATTGGCGATACCGGTTTTGCGACTGCAGTGTGGTTCCGCCCATAGGCCAAAAGTCAAAAAATCGGATTAGAAAATATTTAAACTTAATTTACACAGTTTGATTCTAAAATGACCAATCTTCAAGTTTGCAAACCGGTTTTCGCTGGAAACCTAATGGTATATTCTAGAAAAACCATTAAAAGCAAGAACACGTGTTTATTTCTGCAGCGCATCGGAGCTCTTGAAAAATATTTCGATGCAAACGCTCACTTCAAATCGGTGAGGCAACTGTTCAAGTGCGTATATTAAAATAATTAAAAATGAATTTTGAAGCTCAAGGTATTTATTTTAAATTATGATATTAATAAAAACAAACTAGATTTGAGTATTTTGTGAAATAAATATTTTGTGAAACCTATTTCTTTGTACCTTTTTTGTGTGTCTTAAATTAGTTTACCTAAAGTTTTAATTATGTTCCCCCACGATTCCCCTATTGAATTATAGTTTTTTATCTTTGTTATAGTTTTTAGAATCTTAAATTGTTAAAGTTAGGTGCGGAAAGTTGCGGTGGTGTTTGTAATCGTTAATATACTAACATGACTTCTTATTTTTTTCAAGGCCAAATTATACCAGCGGAGCCCTTTTTTCGTCTTTTGTGTATCTAATGCGTCTTTGTGTTCGTCGTTTGTGATTGTCTACACTTTATATTAATTTTTTTCTAAGGTGATTTTAAGGCGATTCTTATTATGTCGACTGGTTCATAGCTGTGAAATAAATATGTTTATAATAACCTTGTATTGTTTAATTTATTATTTTTTTGATGAATGAATGATGAGCAGAGTCTGAAAAGTATACAATTTCAACATAAAAGAAAAAGTTATCAATACTAAATGATTAGTTCTAACTGGCTGTTTCTATGGCTGCTATATGCAATAGTTGTCAGATTTGTATAAAATTTTGTAAGTATGTATAAAACCACACCGAAGTCATAATCTGAGAGTTTAGGCAGTTTAGGTGTGTATATGTTTATAATATTTTTATAGAATTTTGGTCAAAATTTTGTAGCAATACAACAACTATAAGTAATTATGACCGCGGCTCCATACAAGCCGAACCACTGTGCACTGCTCCGAATACTCGGCCCTCGTTAAAGCCGTCATCGCCGCCAATATCACGGACCTGCAGCCTAGCTTCAGTTTGGATGTCTCCAGCTGGAATATTCCTGGCAATCTTTCTTTGGCTGATCCTGAATTTTTCCGCCCACAGCGCATCGACCTTCTTATCGGAGCCAGTCTGTTTTATGAGCTTTTGTGTGTTGGGCAAATTAAGCTCTCAGCCGGCCTGCCATTGCTGCAGAAAACTCGACTTGGATGGGTCGTGTGTGGCCAAAAGGCAATTTCGGATATGGAAGTGGTGCTCCAATGTTGCTGAAGTGCTGGATAAGGTGCCTGAAGAAGATCGGGAGTCTTTCCTAAGGTTTGATGATGGCAGCAACTTCACAAAGACACTGGGTCTTGCTCGGGATCCTGCAACTGACCGCTTGCTATTTTCTTTTGAAGGGATTCAGTTAATCTCAAAGCTCACTAGGCGCATTGTGCTTTCTTCAGTCGCTCGGCTTTATGACCCCTTAGGCCTTGTTGGTCCTGTAATTTCAAAGGCAAAGATCTTTCTCCAGAAGCTGTGCCGTGAGAAGTTGTCCTGGGATGAAAGTCTTCCTCAAGCTCTTCACTGCGACTGGAATATGATTTGTAGCAGCTTTGGTAGTACGCAGCGCGCCGAGTTCCCCAGATGGGTGCTAACATCGAAATCCGAGGTGGAGGTCCATGGATTCTGTGATGCCAGCATTGAGGCGTATGGGGCATGCGTTTATGTCGTGTCCAAGGGCGCAGGATCTGCAAGCTATTTACTCTGTTCGAAGTCCCGAGTTGCGCCGTTAAAGACTGTTACGGTGCCTAAGCTGGAGTTATCGGGAGCCAAGTTGTTGGCTCGACTTATGTCGGAAGTAGAGCAGTTGAAGGTCTACGTTGGAAAGTATTTTTGCTGGTGCGATTCTGCTGTGGCTCTGTCTTGGATTCGAGAAGAACCCTCTTGGTTTAATGTTTTCGTCGCCAATCGAGTTTCGACCATTCAGAGGCTAACTAGAGAAATGGAGTGGCGGTATGTTCCCACTTCATTGAACCCAGCAGATATCCTGTCGCGTGGTGCTCTCCCCAATGAATTGGTTGAGAATAAGCTGTGGTCTCACGGGCCTTCGATTCTCATTGGATCCCAAAAGGCGTGGCCAACCGCGGTCCCATCTGAGAGATCAACCCTGGAGTTAGGTGCCAGGGTCCTGCTCATTCAGTCTCCGTACGTGGATATAACAGCGGTTTCTAAGTACGCTAATTCGTTTCCAGCACAGCAGAGAGTATTTGCTTACGTATACAAGTTCTCTCAACGAATTCACCACAACGGTGTTACGTGTGCATTTTTGGGAGGACATAAAGGCTCTTCAAAATGGAAAAGAGATAGCGGTATCCAGTGCCCTTGCCTCATCCTCTCCCTTCTTGGATAAATTTGGTTTGTTGCGCGTAGACGGTCGGCTAATAAAATCGTCGTTGGATTTTGACTGTCAGCATCCAATTATACTTCCAAGAAGCCATCCAGTTACGCTGGCTATAATTATTGACTTCCATGAGCGAAATTTACATACGGGACCTCGCGGACTGTAGGCAATTGGAGCCAAAAACGAGCTGAAGGAGCTGCGCCGATTGTTTCTAAGCGAAGAGCAGCGAAGCGAAGAAAACTGCTGGAGTTTGGCTCTATGGAGTCCATCGAATGGCATTTTATTCCTCCTCGATCTCCGCATTTCGGTGGTCCGTGGGAAGCGGCTGTTAAAACCGCCAAGCACCATTTTTACCGAGCGGTCGGATCCGCAGTTCTTGGATTCGAGGAGCTGCGATCGCTGCTGTGCCATATTGGGGTTGTTATAAATTCACGACCCTTAATGTCTCTTTCAGAAAATCCTGCAGACCTTTATGTTTTGACCGGCTCATTTTTTAACTGGTGGTCCGTCAGTCAGCTTTATCGAGCCTGATGTCACAAAGCTGAACTTCAACCGGTTGGACAGCTGGCAGCGCGTGTCTTTCCTGCAGCAGTCTTTCTGGTCCCGATGGAAGGAAGAGTACCTAAGCCTTCTCCAGCAGCGCTCCAAATGGCGTGCCTCCGGTCCTGCCCTGGCCCCGAACGATGTGGGGCTAGTAAAGGAAGAGAATCTACCTCCGATGAAATGGCCGCTTGCGAGAATAATGGAGTTAATCCCTGGTCGAGATGTAATCTTTCGAGTGGCGGTGATAAAAACCTCATCTGGAATTACCAAGCAAGCAGTGACTAAGCTGTGTCTTTTGCCCCTTAAGGGTGAAGTTGGAGTAGAAGCCCCAACTGGGGGGAGAATGTCGGGTCAAGCAGCTAACAACTAATTTAACCATAATAATTAATTATTAACTGATGTTTTGTTGGTCGCAAGCCAACTCTCTTTCAGCCGCTCGGCTTTACTAATTCGGCATTTAAAGTTAGCGAGCATCCGCTCAGCCTATTCTGGAAGGTTGGCGCCACTCTCGTTCGTCTTCTTATTGCGCTCGCATCCTAAATTGGATTTCACATATTGTACATAAATCCTTATTTCATATGCGGCCCAAATAAAGTTTATTACGTTTAACTTAATTAAATTCTGATTTTTATTTACTGGCATTAAAAATTATCAATGAACAAACAAAGGCTATATAAGGCTATATAAGAAAACCACACCTACTATTATTTAAAAGTTTGTTAATGTAACTTGTATGGCAATATTTATATCTGAAAATACAAGATATTAATTGACGGTTTCCATTACGCACTAAATAATAAATAAGACTAAAGAGTAACATAAAAGTCTACCTCGGTTGTGCCGCGAGGTCTTCAGTACGTATCTGCCCAGCAAAGATTACTCGTTGCCCATGCGCATGTAGAGCAACAAAAAATTAAAAGCAGACGGCGTTTTAAGGGACGACGACTAATATATATCCAGTTTCTTTCAATTAATTCATTACAAAACATATACTTATGAAAAACATGTTGCATCAACCATTCCTGAACAAATATAAAAAGTAGGCTGACTTTTTTAAAAATATAAAGTAAAATAGAATATAATTTATTTTATCAATAACCCAATAATTAATACTCAAATTTTTCTTAGAATAGCAAGCCTTAAAATGTATATTTTCGCATACGCATACATACATATGTAAGTTATCCAACCCGTAAATACAGGCCACTTATGGCTTTTATAAACAATATTTTCTTTCTCGGCAATATTTTCTTTGGCTTTGTCTTTGGCTCAATTATCCAACCCTTAAATCCAGGCCACTTATGGCTTTCCACTTATGAATCTTATAAACAATATTTTCAAACTCTGCATTTGCTTTGGGCTTTGTCTTTGGCTCTGAAGTCCGATCTCGGTTCCCCATAAAAAAATCAAAATCAAAAGTAAACATCAGCTTCCCTCCGAAGCCCAATCAATTACGCCTTTTGCGTTTCAAGTACCCACCAAATTGCATTGATCAGCCTAATCGAATTTCACAATAAGATGCGACAGTTTCATCTTAAGCCTCTAATCTAAACACAACTGATGGCCGAGGTTCTTTGGATCAGATTTTGGAATTAAGAAGTCAGTCCCTTTTTGACCGAGACCGCGAACGGTTGACAAAAAATATTTAAGAGAAATCAAAAGTGTCTTGTAATAATTAAGTTTAATAAATAAAGGTTTAACACCAAGTTGTATAATTAAAAAATAAAATTACAAATTTATAAATTTACATTTTTTTAATTCACCGAACTACAAACAATTTAACTGGCGCCCAAAGTGGGGCCGCGTCACATAAAGCTCCAAAAAAATTGTTTAATAAAAAATAAGTTAAACATAAACGGAACTCGCGCGGTCAACAACTCAACATTTTTAGTGGAAAAATTAAAACATCCACCAAACGACACTACCAAGTGACAGTGATCGTTAACAACAAAGTAAATGGAAATTAATTTATGAAATAATCCATAAAGAGTGAATTAAAACAAAGGTGGACCGAAATTTTAAACCAAACAATTACAAAAAAACACAAAAAAAAAAGAACAACAAAAACAATAAAAAAATATAACGACAACCCCACAAGAAAAACAAAATTCTCAAAAAAAAAGACAACTAAAAAAAAAGAACAACATTTAAATTAAACAAACAATATAAAGAATAAAATCTGGAAGATTTGATAAATTAAGATTATTAATTTGAAATTAAATCTAACAATGGCAAATTTACTTTGTGAATTAAATCTTAGCAAACAAATTTTTCTGCAGGCAGTATAACAGTAGAATTGATAGACTAACCACAGACGCAAAAACTGTGGAAGATTATAAAACACAAACAATTGACCCAGCTATAAAATGCGATACAACACTTGAAGTGGTAAAATCCTTACCAAATTTCACAGGGGAACCAACACAATATGTAGGTTGGACGGAAGCTGCAGAAACTGTAATGAGTCTCTATAAAATTGAAAGTGAACAATATTTGATCGCCTTAACAATTTTACGAAATAAAATTATGGGAGCTGCCCATGATGCTCTTACCAATCATGGCACAGTTTTAAACTTTAAAGCAATCTTATCCCGATTGGACTTTATATATAGTGAAAAACGACCAATACATGTTCTCGAGTCAGAACTAAGTATCCTCAGGCAAGGACGAATGACAATTACTGAGTACTATAACGAAGTCAATAAAAAAATGACCTTACTAATAAACAAAACCATAATGACATACGGAAAGGACAGTGTAATTACCAAAGAAACAAACAATTCAATAAGGAGAAATGCTCTACGAGTATTTATATCCGGACTTAATGGATCTATTTCAGAAACTCTTTTCTCATTAAATCCACCAGATTTGCCCAATGCTTTGGCAAAGGTCCAAGAATTAGAATCAACCAACTTCCGTGCTCAATTCGCGATTAGGGTTAATGGATTTAAAAATGAAAGTAAATATCGGGGAAACAACTTACGATTTGATCAAATACGACAAAATAATAATACCACTAAAATGGGAAATAATTTTAATCATAACCAAAATTACCATTGGCCACAAAAGGGAAATTTTTGGCAAAATAATAATCAAAATAATAATCAAAATAATAATCAAAATAATAATCAAAAGCAACAAGCTATAGAGCCAATGGATGTTGATCCACCGATTCAACTCCAGAATAAATCTAATAACAATCTCTGTTCCTTAGCCGTTGTAGTTCGACATATGCACTGCATGACCCTTTTAGGGTATTATGTTCGAACTACAATGGTCTCTACTCTATTACATCACTTTCCTGTCCTTCTAATTTGAAATATAGAATTTTAAATTTCCTTACTAACTCCTCTTAGCTTAATAAATTTCAATTAGCTTAATATGTACTAACAAATCGTTTCTCGAGCGCCCCTCGGTCGTCTGGGCCTCTAAGCTTTATGATGAGTACAGGAATGCAAGCTGATGCTCTTATTGATGCACAAGCCATTTCCAAATTCTGAAAGACCGCGACAAAAAAAAAAAATCGGCAGTTGAGCCAAAATTGGCAGGCAAATAGTAACCAAGGAAGATATAATAATTGGCAGGCAAAAGATAATCAAGGTAGATATAATAATAATTATTATGAAAATAAAAATCGTTCAAATTTCTATAGCACAAATCAAAATAGAGAGAAAACTCAAGCTCAAAAAAGGGAATCAGACGGAACAGAAAGTCAGCCAGCTAAAAAAGTAACCAAATTAAATAATATCAATGAAGACCATTTTTTAGACCAGACCCCTACAGAGGAATGCCTTATTTAAATAGGATAGATCGAAAAACCAAGAAGCAGCTTAAAGTTTTAATAGATACAGACAGGAGCCACTGCTTGTTACATAAAAAGGGGAATTTTTGAAAATAAAAACAAGCTACCAATATACAAAAAGGTAACAACAGTTCATGGCTACTCAATTATTAGGTATTACCATATTATAAATATATTTGAAACAAAACAATTATTTTATGAAATCAAAGGTTTAGAATATGATATTCTAATTGGATTCAATTTATTAAGAAAAATTGGAGCTATAATAAATATAGATAAGGGAACCTTGGAATATAATGGGAAACAGGAGAAGTTAAAATATTATGATAATGAGGAGAAAAATGAAATACGTTTATTTGAAGAAAATAATATTCTTCCGTTAAAAGAATTTATTATAAACAAGAAAGCAAAGCTAACTTCGGGCGGAGCCGAAGTTGAAATACCCTTGCAGCTAAAACCGGATATATATCGCAAACATCGGATATAGTTGGCCGATCCTTATGATTACATCATAATAAAACCAATTAATTACAATAAAAAATCTAAAAAAAAATCCCAAGCTTCTATCTTCAAAAATACGAAAGTTGATATTTCTACCAAATACCATTTCCGATCGTACAGTTATATGTCAGCTATAAGATATAGTCAACCGATCTTTATGAAATTCGGTAGATCGCATTAACTGACCAAAAATAGAATGTGTACCAAGTGCCAGCTTTCTATCATCAAAAACACGAAAGTTGGGTCATTTCCGATTGTTCAATTATATGGCAGCTATAGGATATAGTCGGCCGATCCTTATGAAATTTGGCATGTCGTAATATTTTGCCAAAAATAGCTCTCATGTCAAATTTTAACTCTTTAACTCTAAAAACACCAAAGTTATACCATTTCCGATCAATCAGTTATATGGCAGCTATATGATATAGTCGGCCGATCCCGGCCGTTCCGACTTATATACTGTGTGCAAAGGAAAGACAGGTGTGTGCAAAGTTTCAAGTCGATAGCTTTAAAACTGAGAGACTAGTTTGCGTAGAAACAGACAGACGGACAGACGGACAGACGGACATGCTCATATCAACTCAGGAGGTGATCCTGATCAAAAATATATATACTTTATAGGGTCGGAGATGTCTCCTTCACTGCGTTGCACACTTTTGGACAAAATTATAATACCCTCTGCAAGGGTATAAAAAGTATTTTGATGATAATGGTAGCGAAAACACAGATTCATTATTTGTTGAAAATAGTGAGAAAAGCTTGGGAATCAAAAATCCAGAGAACGCCGACGTAGAAATATCCGTCAACAAAA
The DNA here is from genome assembly GCA_018153235.1 of Drosophila malerkotliana malerkotliana. Lineage (NCBI taxonomy): Eukaryota > Metazoa > Arthropoda > Insecta > Diptera > Drosophilidae > Drosophila > Drosophila malerkotliana. The sequence goes on along the minus strand of JAECXV010000075.1, from coordinate 21,022,068 downwards.
ATACAAATATCTTGGGAACTAAAAATCCTGAGAACGCCGACGTAGAAATATCCGTCAATAAAAATAAAAACATCTTGGGAATTAAAAATCCTGAGAACGTCGACGTAGAAATATCCGTCAATAAAAATAAAATAATCTTGGGAATTAAAAATCCTGAGAGTGCCGACGAAGTAAATACCATCAAAAATCAAATAAATAATATAGGTACCGACCAATTAGGCGGATTGAGGGAAAATATAGTTCACTATATTGAAAAGGAACATTCAAAGATAAATATGCAAATTCCTTTTAGAACAGACATAAAGGGGGAAATAAATCTTATCCACGATAGGCCAATATACGGGAAGCAATATCCGTATGCTCTATCTGTCTAAAAAAAAATTAAATGATTTGCTATCTGCTCTAAAAATTAAATGAATGTACTATACCTGACAGGTACCCAATGCAAGACCCACCAGTAATTCTATCAAATTTGGGAAAAGCAAGATATTTTTCAACAATAGATTTAGAGTCAGGATTTCATCAGATACTAATGAATAATCTGATGTCGAAAAAACAGCTTTTTCAATAATAATGGAAAATACGAATTTTTAAGAATGCCATTCGAATTAACAAATGCACCAAGAATCTTTCAGAGAGCAATGGACGATATTCTTAGAGAACAAATAGGGAAAACATGTCATGTCTATATGGACGAAATTATAATATTCTCAAACTCAATTGAACAACACTATACAGATCTAAACGAAATTATAAATATATTATTGAGGGCAAACATGAAAATCTCTTTAGAAAAATCTAAGTTTTTCAAACGCGAAACCCGTTTTCTAGGATAAATGGAACTAAGATTCGGAAAGATGGAAATATTCGGGAACTAAGAAGTTTCCTAGGTTTTACGGGCTATTTTAGAAAATTTGGCCAAACCTCTAACAAAATATCTTGGAGGTCATAATGGCAAAATTTCAAAAAGAATGTCAACAAAAATTTTAATTCAGCTGGATGAACCAGCAATTAAAGCTTTTAACGAGCTGAAAGAAAATCTCATTGCTCAAGTAGAACTAGTTCAACCGGACTATAATAAAAAATTTACCTTGACCACCGACGCTTCAGACGTCGCAATTGGTGCAGTTTTATCTCAAGATGGAAAACCAATTACTTTTATTTCAAAAACCTTGTCTAAAACAGAACAAGCTTATGCTACTAATAAGAAGGAACTTTTAGCGATAGTATGGGCTCTTAAGAATCTAAGAAATTACTTATACGGAGTTATTGGAATTGAAATTCAAACCGACCATCAATCTTTATCTTACACAATTGCGGATAAAAATCCCAATGTAGATATGAAAGGATGGTATTCTTTCATACAAAGTTTTACACCAAAAATAACATTTAAGCCCGGTACAACAAATGTAGTTGCAGACGCATTATCTCGAATTCAGATAAATAATATTACTGACAGCGATATAGAACAAACAGACCAGTCAGACTCAGATCAGAACACACAGCATTCAGCTGAAAGTAGTTTTGAAAATGTAATACAAGAGACCGGTAAACCGTTAAATCAATTTAAACAACAACTGTTATTCACAACGGGGAGGTATACAATACATGAGTCACTGAAAATATTTGACAGGGCACGACATTTAATTGAATATGACACACCAGAAAATTTAATAACTATATTAAGAGAGTATTTTCCACCTAACATTACGGTAGGAATTCATTGTACCTTAAAGGACTTATTTCAAATTCAATTACCATTAAAAAATAATTTCACAAACACATTCCTTTTTACAAGAATCTTTCTACAAGACGTGGAAAACGAGGAAGATAAAGCTATAATAATAGAAGAAACACACAGCCGTGCTCATAGGGGCTAGAAGAGAATTACAAACAGATCAGTAAATTATATTATTGGCCAAACTGTTTTAAAAAACTAAAAGAATATATTAACAAGAAAGTAAAGCTAAATTCGGGCGGAGCCGAAGTTGATATACCCTTGCAGTTAAAGCCGGATATCTATCGCAAACATCGGATATAGTTGGCTGATCCTTATGAAATTTGGTAGGTTGGATGAACTGACCAAAAATCTGTATATAGAACAGAATCTGTACCAAGTTTCAGCTTTCTATCTTCAAAAACACGAAAGTTGGGTCATTTCCGATCATTCAGTTATATGGCAGCTATAGGATATAGTTGGCCGATCCTTATGAGAATATGATTATATAACCCAATTTATTATAATACAAAATTTAAAACAAGTCCCAAACTTCTATCTTTAACAATACCAAGGTTGGTATTTCTACCAAATACCATTTCCGATCGTTCAGTTATATGGCAGCTATAGGATATAGTCGGCCGATCCTAATGAAATTTGGTAAGTTGGATCAACTGATCAAAAATAGAATCTGTACTAAGTTTCAGCTTTCTATCTTCAAAAACACGAAAGTTGGGTCATTTTCGATCGTTCAGTTATATGGCAGCTATAGGATATAGTCGACCGATCCTTATAAAATTTGGCACGTCGTATTATTTTGCCAAAAATAGCTTTTGTGTCAAATTTGAACTCTCTAACTCTAAAATCACCAAAGTTATACCATTTCCGATCAATCAGTTATATGGCAGCTATAGGATATAGTCGGCCGATCCGGGCCGTTCCGACTTATATACTGCGTGCAAAGGAAAGAAGGGTGTGTGCAAAGTTTCAAGACGATAGCTTTAAAACTGAGAGACTAGTTCGCGTAGAAACAGACAGACAGACGGACAGACAGACGGACAGACAGACGGACAGACGGACATGCTCATATCAACTCAGGAGGTGATCCTGATCAAGAATGTATATACTTTATAGGGTCGGAGATGTCTCCTTCACTGCGTTGCACACTTTTGACCAAAATTATAATACCCTCTGCAAGGGTATAAAAATTGCGTGATTTGTAACGAAAATAAATATAACAGGCACCCAATAAAAATTCCAATTGGGGAAGCCCCAATTCCAAGTAAAGAAGGAGAAAATTTACACATTGACATATATTACGCGCAAGGTCTTACTTTCATAACATGTATTGACGCTTACTCAAAATTTCTAGTAGTAAAAGAAATCCAAAATAAATTAAATATCCACATATCCAGCTTTGAACCGAGCTTTACCTCGGCCCAATTTAAATCTTTCGCACAAAGATGCAATTCAACTTTACATTTCGCAGACCCGAGGCACAGCACGTCAAACGGACAGGTTGAAAGGGCACATTCTTTTTTTTTTTTTTTTTTTTTAAACGTTGCTTTTATTTCTTGAATCTTCTCTTTGCGAGACTAACAAGAGGTGTATCAAATCTTATATTTTTAACTTAACTAACAGTCATATTGACTGATACGGAGTTAGACGGCCCTAAAAATCGATTGCTGGGTTGGGAGGTCGTTGCGTCTAAGGCGGGATACGCTAGAAACCCGAGTCAATCCCCGAGCGAGAAAATTTGGGTGCGAAGACAGTTTTTCTTTGTATGACTCTTTTTGCTTCTGGATTTCGTCTTTCACTGCGAGGATGCCCAGATCCCGGTGGATGTTTTCGTTGCGAACATACCAAGGTGCCCCTGTGATAGTTCTCAGGATTTTTGATTGTGCGCGCTGTATGATGTCTATGTTGCTGCTGCTCGCGTTCCCCCACAGCTGGGAGCCATACGTCCAGATTGGCTTTAGGACTGAATTGTACAGTAGAAACTTGTAGTCCAGGCACAGTGGCGATCGTGAGTTTATGATCCAGTGGAGGCTGCTGGCTTTCAGTTTTAGATGCATCTTTTTGCATTCGATGTGCTTACGCCAGGTAAGTCGTCTATCAAGGTGAACGCCAAGGTACGTTACGTCGTTAGCTTGAGGGATCTGCATACCGTTTAGTAAAAGCGGAGGGCATGTTTGTCTATTAAGAGTAAACGTTATATGTTTACACTTTTGTTCGTTTATTTTAATGCGCCAGTCGGACAGCCACCTTTCCACTATTGTGAGATGATTAGCCAGTTGGGTTGTTGCCTGCGTTGGGCATCTGGAGCGACTAAGAATAGCGGTATCATCGGCGAACGTTGACGTTGTTAGTTGTGCGCTCGTAGGAATATCCGCAGTATACAAAACATATAGACACGGCCCGAGTGCGCTTCCCTGTGGAACTCCAGCTTCGATGGTGTAGTCGCCCGAAGTAGCTGCGTTGCATCTCACTGAGAATACCCTATTGAAGAGGTATGATTCCAGTAGCTTGTGGGTGTATGTTGGCAAATACGTTTTAATTTTGTGCATGAGTCCGATGAGCCAAACTCGGTCGAAAGCTTGAGATACGTCGAGGAAAATAGCGCTGCAGTATTCTCGTTGTTCGAAGGCTGAGCGTATTTCGGATGTTAATCTGTTCACTTGTTCGATGGTTCCGTGGTTTCTTCGAAAGCCAAATTGGTGTGCCGGGATTATATTGCAAGCTTCCAGATGTGGTATTATGCGAGTTAACAAGCATTTTTCAAACAGTTTAGACAAACAAGATAGAAGGCTTATTGGTCTGTATGATGACGGAATTGTGTGGTCTTTTCCAGGCTTCGGTATCATTATAATAATGGATTTCTTCCACTTTTTTGGGAAATAGCCAAGATTAATGATTCCATTAAATAGTTTGCAGACGACCTCTATAGCGCATTTTGGAAGTTCGATCAGCATCTTTGGGGTCAATAGGTCACCACCGGGAGCCTTTTTTGGTTTTAGCCCTCTTATGACTTTTTCGATTTCGTTCGGCCGGAATGGAGGTGCGGCTGGCTGAGGGGAGGACTCTGGCTGAATTACTGGCAGGAGGAATGAATTTGAGGCTGGGTTTGGCTGGAAGACACTTTGGAGATGTGTGGCGAATGTGTCAGCTCGGTCTTCGTTGCTGCGAGCCCAGCATCCCGAAGAGTTTCTTATCGGGGTGGTCGTTTCAATTGGGGCACTAAGATTTGGGTGGGCCCTCCACAGGGGGTACTTTGTGCTTGTTGGCGAGAGATTCTGGATGTACCTCAGCTGCGCATTTTCTTCCTGTTGGTGAAGAGCCTGGTCGAGTGATCGGGTTGCTTCCTTAAGGCGTTGTTTTGAAGCTGGTGATCTGCTGTTTTGCCAATTACGACGCGTGCGCCTCTTTTCTCGCACGAGCTGTTCGATTTGCTGATTAGATTTGAAGTGTTTGTTTCGGTCTACTTCTTTCCTATGAGGAGTAGAGATTTTAGCTGCCGCAACGAGTACTTCTTCCAGGGCGCTCGTAGTGTAGTCGATGTCCGATTCCATGTTAAAATCCGGGGCGAGTTCTATGTGGGCACTCACGTACTTTTTGTATTTTAGCCAGTTTGTTTTTGTCGTCGTCAGACTGAAGGGGTGTTCGGTTATTTCTGGGCTTTGAAGAAGCGTTAGAAGCACAGGCGAGTGGTCTGATGACAAGTCCGAGACTGCTTTGGCACTTATTAGATTGCGAGGTATGTTTTTTGTCACTGCAAAATCAATAAGGTCTGGGAGCTTTCGTGAGTCTGTTGGCCAGTATGTGGGACTTCCAGGGGAAACGTAGTCCAGTTTATTTTTCACATTTATAATTGCATTGTACAATTGTCTTCCTTTGGGAGTCACTAGACGTGATCCCCAGTGCGTATGTTTGGCGTTGTAGTCTCCTGCGGCTATAAATCGATCCCCAAGTGAATTGTAGAAGTCCATAAATTGTCCTTCCGAGATTGAGAAGCGAGGAGGGCAGTAAACGGCAGCAATTGAAAGGATTCCGTTGCTTGACTGAATTTGTATCGATGTGGCCTGCAAGAAGTTTGTTGCAAACCTTTTGTGAAAATGGTGTTTAATTCGTTCTCTGATTAGAACTCCAGTTCCGCCGTGGGCTTTCCCATCTGGATGATCTGTGCGGTAGATTGTGTAGCCTCTTATATGAAAGTTGTATTTGCTTGTAAGATGCGTTTCCACCAGTAGCATAACGTCAATATGGTTTTCGGTCAAGAATTGTGACAATTCTAGTTTATGCCGTGAGACACCATTGGCGTTCCACATTGATATTCGTAGCGCCTGCATAGATTATTTGGACTGTTGTGCTACGAGCAGCTGTATCACCATGTTCTGGTTTTGAACAAGCGTTTGCATGGTCGTTTTCATGAATGACATAAGCTCCATCATACTTTGTTGGAGGGTAAGCATCATAGTTTCTGTTTTGCTGTGTGGCTGTTCTGGGGCCTGTTGAGCGCTTTGAGAGTTAGGCTGAATTGGAATTTCCCTTCCAGATCGTAGAGCATCGGCATAGGAGAAGCCGTTGGTGGTGTTTAGTGGACCGAATGAGGATCTCGCAGCTTTGGCGAAGAAGACGTCTGGCGTGGTTTTTGACGAAACGTACGCATTCTGTGGATTTTGGTTGCGCGTTGCGGTCGCTTGACGCATGCGACTCTTTAACTCCTTATACACAATACATCCTCTATAGTTTGCCGTATGGCTGCCTCCGCAGTTTCCACATTTCTTCACGGTACTGTCCTTGTTTGTAGTGCAGCAAGCGGACTTGTGGGCGTCCCCGCAGACTACACAGACAGCCCGAAGAGTGCAGTAAGACCTTGTGTGTCCATACTCTTGACAATTGGTGCATTGCACTGGACCGTTACGTTTATGTGGCTCTTCAACAGTGATTTTCCGATGCAAAAGATATTGCAGGTTGTAGATTGGGTGGACTTCGTTCTTCTTCAGCGATCTGCTTTCAGGCTCGAGCTCGACCTTGAAGAGGGGTTGTGGCTTTTTATCTTTATTTAGAATGTTAATAACATTCTTGGCGGCGAAGCCCTTTTCTTTAAGGGCGGTTTTTATTTCCTCGGCGGTAACATCAGGTTCTATTCCCTTTACTACCACTTGTAGGCCCTTACTGCTTTTCAGCTGGTACGTGTAATAGTTTTTCTGTACGGTGTCCAGATATTTTGACACTATTCGGAAGTGCTCTTCAGTCTTGGTTTGCACCTTTGTTTCATGGATGTTCCCTTTGGTAAGCGGAACAACATGAAAGTTTTCACCGTTCCCGATCAACGACGCAATTTTGTTGACCAGGGCACTCGAGCTTTTTTCCCTAATATAGATTGGAGGGGGCTTGGGTTTTTTTGCGGTGTCTTGGGCTGGTTGGTTTTCCTCAGCCTCCGCCAGTAGGGCAAATCTGTTAGTAGTGGATCTGTCTGGTTCATTATCGTTATTCAGGACACGGTTAATTTTTGTTTTGTTGCCTGCCGGATTACTCTGCGGGCTAAGCTTGCGCTTAATTTGGATGTAGCGATCCATTCCAGTCTGTGTGGCCGTTGCCGCTTTGGCACTTTCCGAGGTTGTTGTTTTTGTACTCGCTGTAGTCGTTGACGTCGTGGTACTTTGGGTTGCAGGGGTTTTCGCTGTTGTTGCAGAAGTTGTAGCGCTGCTTGTTGTTGGTGCGAAATTTGTTTCCGATATTGGAGGGGGGGTTTTACACTGCGAACTCCATGACGCGGGAGTCGGAGTGAGCAGAGCGGGTGAGCAAGACCGTGCCCTTTGGGTTTCAGCGGTCAGTAAAGCCGGGTTGCTTTTAAGCGCCGATTTTTCCACTTCGGTATCGCGGGTTGAAAAGTAAGAGTAGAAGCCGTTTCTTTGGTTCACTGAACTTCTACGCTCGTTCTTTTGGTCGTTGCTCAATGAGCTCATTGCGTGGTACGTATTTTTTTTTTCAACAATGCACTAGTTTTGGTTTAGCACATTACAACTGTTAAAAAAAAAAAGCTTGTCTGTCGCTTTTAGTAAATTGTATTTCAGTGTCTTTTCGCTTATATTGGCGAAAATATAAGCGAAGTGAAGTTTTCCCGGAGCTCGGACAAAGCACGTCCGCTCAGTTCGGTAGTTCGATTACGATTGAGGCACATTCTACATTAACAGAATTAGCTCGATGCATTAAACAAGAATTTAATTTAACTGACTTTTCCGAAATAGTAATAAGAGCCGCTCAAGAATATAATCAGAGCATTCATTCTACAACGAACCAAAAACCTTTTGACGTACTATATAATAAAATAGAGCACGATAACATTCCTCAACTTTTGAAAAATACTCAAGAGAAAATGTTGGAAACTCATAACGAAAATAGAGAAGAAAAAGAATATCATGTAGGACAGGTAGTCTATGAAAAGAATCACGGGGAAAGAAATAAACTTAAAACCAGATATAAAAAACAAATAGTTAAAGAAAATTTACACGGATAAACCTGCTTGATGAAGCTTCATGCGCCTTGCTGCGACTGAAAAACCAAAGAATATTAGCGTTAGAATGAGGGTAAAAGCCATTTCTCTGGAGATTGTCGGGGACAGTCGCAAGAAATTTTTCCGTTCATTTTTGTTGTATAAAGTGAGTAGTCTATTAGGAGTTCCTTTAATTTGATTTTTAGTTCTTTCTGACCTTTTTTCTCTCCCTTATTAACTGGTCTGGATTGTATTTTACCTGACCCAATCATTAAATTCAAGGCTATCTGCAATAACCTTGAGAGCTGTTCCAATTAATTTAATACTCCTAGCGGCAGCTTGGTGGAATTATAGGGTGTTCCCCAAAACAAACATAACTAATACAAGATATTTTCGTAACTCAAAAATAATATAAAAAAGAACAAAAGGGTAGCTTAAAATCTTGCAAGGATAACTAAGGTACTTTTTCCTGCTATTTGAATCACTCCCTGCATTTTATTCAGAAAATTCTCGTGGTCGGTAGTTTTTATTATGGGCTTGCTTTTAACCCAGGGGTGCATTTTGCCGAATGAATTTTGTTGTTGGATTGCCGAAAACTTTTCACTGGAAGAAATTCATTTTTGTTTTTGCTTCGGCCAAAATTGGTCGACTTGAAGCGATGAATTTCTTCAGCGCAGAACATTTTTTAAGTAAAAAGTTATGCATTAATTGGCATAGTATAATAATAATCTGTTATAAAAATATAGGGCCTATTTATAATTGCTATAAAAAAATGAATTTTTTATTTTAATGATATTTATTTGAAACCCCTTGTAAATGTTACCATAATTTTATTTTTCAGCGCATCACATAAAAAAATGGTGTAAATGTATTGGTGATTTTTGGTATTGGTATTGGTATTGGAGTTTTCTCTGCCGTATACTCAGCTTGGGCACCCCTGTTTTAAACAGAATGATAATCCGGAATTAGGATTCTTATCTGAGACGGCGAGTGTAAGTTATTGGTGATCGGTGAAGCTATAAATATTTGCGAGGAGCTCTTGCTCGTAGGTTACAAAATTCTTTTCGTTATCACGTGGAGTGCGTGTCATTTCTAAAAATAGGCGACACTCTTGAGATAGCACCGCCCTTAGACTGAAACCTGATGCTACCATTGTTAAATCAAACTGTTTTTTGTAGTCTGGGTTTGAAATTAAAAAATTAATTTTTCTAATTCTAATGTTTCTCTGTGTTCCTTGTGCTCTTTTCGTTTTCGCCTTTAAGAATCTGAAATCTTTAAAGAATCTGAAATAGCTTGCTAGCACCAAAGATTATAAAGTAAATACAGTGGTGGAAAAAATAATAGAAACAAGATTCTCAGCACATTTAATCCGACGGTTAAGTATGTACAATAGGAAACGGCTTAAAACCAAAAGTACACACATAACTGATATCGGAACTTTATTCTGCTTTCATTTTTAAATCCTTTTTGCCTTTATTTGTGGCGGGAATTCGTATTTTGTTAAGGGACCACGTTTTTAGCTGGAAAAAATAATAGCTCATTAATAATAATAATAAACACTACCAAATTAGTCCGAAACTATATGTTCAATATACTAACAAAATGTGTCACCAAAATCACAAGTAGTTATGTAACGTATATTACATAATATTATTATTTAATATGTATAACAGAATATTACTTATTATTTAATTATAAAAGGGCTGTGTTAAACAAATTTATCTTGCTTTTATTTTATATTTAAAATTTTTTTTTTCTTTAAGGGGACCCCTTCCATTCTCGATTTTAAATTTTGACGATTTTCAATGGGCTGGCAAATGAACATAAATTATTTTTTAGGGTTGTAACTGTGCTTACATATATTAAGACACAAAAAGGAAGAAAATCATTTCACAGAATTTTTTTTTGTTTTGTTTTTGTTATTGTTTTTTTGTGATCCAAGAAAAGCCCTTCTTTTCGGCGGCGCATGGGATTTCCGCTCACTGGAACATCTGAATCCAAAAATTCCAACGGGATTAGAAAAAGTACATGTTTGCCTCTCATATGAACTAGGATTATTGACTTCGCTCAAAAATTAACAAAATGGCGGACCTTTGAAATTTTTTTTTGAAAATTTCCATTTTTTTCAGCCACAAATCGAGTTGAAAAGTAAAGAAGATCTTCACCGATTTGATTTATCCTAGTTCATACGAGAGCTATATATGTATAGAATAACGTGTTAAAATTTGGAACCGATTGGATTAATAGTTTTTGAGTAACCTCATGCGCCAGTCGTAAAAACACTGTTTCGAGAAAAACGCGTTTAAAGTTTTGAGACGGCTCTCGCCGTCGCCTGAGGCTTCCACCATAAATCGGATATATCTTCAAGAGTTTTTGAAATTTTTACTTGAAATTTTCAGGGAACATTCTTGAATAGTTACAAGTTCGAAGTAAATTAAAAAAAAAAATCGATTTTTTAAAACCGAGAATGGGGGGGGGTCTCCTTAATTGTAATCATTAATTTGTGAAGAAGGATATACACAATTGTAAAGGGATATTTAAACATTCGATCTTTTTACAAATTGCTTACATTATAGCAAAGATTATAAAGTACATAGATGGGACATCAGGTCTCAAACCGGTCAACTTTTTTCGTCGAGCTTGTTGGTGAGGGGGGAAGGCACGTGCATACGATTATATTTTTATACCCTTGCAGAGGGTATTATAATTTTGTCCAAAAGTGTGCAACGCAGTGAAGGAGACATCTCCGACCCTATAAAGTATATATATTCTTGATCAGGATCACCTCCTGAGTTGATATGAGCATGTCCGTCTGTCCGTCTGTCTGTTTCTACGCAAACTAGTCTCTTAGTATTAAAGCTGTCGTCTTGAAACTTTGCACACACCCTTCTTTCCTTTGCACGCAGTATATAAGTCGGAACGGCCGGGATCGGCCGACTATATCCTATAGCTGCCATATAACTGATTGATCGGAAATGGTATAACTTTGGTGTTTTTAGAGTTAGAGAGTTCAAATGAGAGCTATTTTTGGCAAAATAATACGACATGCCAAATTTCATAAGGATCGGCCGACTATATCCTATAGCTGCCATATAACTGATTGATCGGAAATGGTATAACTTTTAGATTATAGCATAGATTTTAGAGTACTCATAACTCGCTTTACTTGACTAGCGCCCGTGGCGATCAAATGTAAATCAATTTTTTGAACAGAGCAGAAATTATGGAATGCTGTACTAGAAAAACTACGTCCGTGATCTGCAATCAGGCGAGAAGCGACACCGAACAATGATATTAGCGACTTCAAAGCCTTAATACAACTCTCTGTATCCAGCCTTACTGTACGGGACAACGAAACAAACTTCGTGAACGCGTCTATTGACAAGATTAAATATTCCTTCTGATCATTGTTACCACTAAGCTTCCGTGTAAGGTCCATGTGGACTGTATACCACGGGATGTCAATCTTCGGTATAGGCTGCAATTCGGCTTGTACCTTGCCAGATGGGGATTTTGATAGTCTGCATGTAATACAGTTGTCAACAAATTTCCGTTCTTGGAAACGTTCTTGAACGTTCTTGGACATCCCTTCAAACCAATAATACTCGTACATTCTCTCGAGGGTTTTCTCCCACCCAAGGTGCATAATGGACTCATGACACTATTTACGGCCGACCACCTAAATGGCTTTGGAATGATACGGAGGCTACGAGTTTTCCCATTCCTTTGAATTTTCCTATACAGGGTTCCTGCCCTTAATTCATACGTTTTTGCCGAATCCTCAGCAAGATCATCGTTACGCAATTTAGAAACAATAGACGACGTTTCCTCGTCGCGTTGCTACTCAGCTAACAACCAATGCATTGCAATGGTTAGTGATCTCTGTCAAATTCATATGTTTTTCCACTGTACTTTTTGACTTGATGCGATCTTTTGATATAGGATTTTGGGACAGAAAATCTACGTTAGCCATTCTTTCACCTGGCCTATACTGAATATAAAACTCAAAAGATTGCATGTATGACCACCACCTATGGACTCTCGGAGTTAGTTCTGCATTTGTGCGAGAGACTTTGAATTGCAGTCAGTAAACACAACAAAAAGTCGACCATGTAGGTAATGGCGAAAATGCTTAATATAGTTGTAAACTGCAAGTGTTTCCAGTTCGTATGAATGGTAACGCGGTTCCGCTGGCGAGGTCCGTTTACTAAAGTGTTTGATAACTCGTGGCTTGTGTTCGATTTTATGCAATAAAATTGCGCCATAGCCATCAGTATGAGGTTCAATGGGTAATTGGGGATCGAAGATAGTCAGAAAAGGTTCACTAGTCAGGATACGAATCACTTTCTGTCGTATTTGCTTATGCTCTAATTTCCATAAAAATTACATACTTTTTGAAGTAAGAGCATAGAGGGGTTTTAGCAACTGTGAAAACTTGGGTACAAATTGACGAAAAAACGAGACCAGTCCAATAAATTGTCACAGTTGAGTGACGGATTGCGGGGGCGGTAAGTCAACTAGAGCTTGTACTTTTCCAGGATTCGGTTGAATTTCACCTGCTCTAACTTCGTATTGGACACAAAATTTTAGAAAGACACATTTCTTTATTTTGAAAGAAAATCCTGATTCGGATCACATCTTCCATATAAACAATGGCATATTTATAAGCTAGATCACCTAAGGCACTATTAATAGCCCTTTGGAATACGGAAGGCGCATTTTTAAGCCCGAAAGGCATAGCCAAGTATTCGGGATCTGATGGAATCAACTGGCCATATCAATACACGTGAAAAACCTAGCCCCACTCAACCTAGCTATCTGGTCAAATTTAAGTGGCAACGGATAATTGTCGAAAACAGTATTGGCATTAAGCTCTCGATAGTCAACACAGAGACGGTCTGTACCATTTTTCTTTCGGACAAGTAACATCGGGCTCGCAAAAGTAGAGGAACTGGGTCTTATTATGTTTGCATCTAACAGCTCTTGAATGGAATGTCTAACCTTTTCTTTTTTCTCCACACTCAAACGAAAAGGGCGCCTCTGAACCGTCTTATTTTGATCAATCAAGCGAAATTCTAGCTGTCCCGTAGTCACGCGGCTCTGTGGAATACAGTTTATGAACGAATTTGAAATTTTTTTTAATATTGATAGCAGTCTATCTTTATCTGGTCTATGCAAATCGGTATCAACATCGGCCAGGTCAGGAGTACATTCGGATAGGTAATATAGACTTTTCACTAAACAAAGTAAGCGCGCTTGATGTAATTGTCACGCCTATGCTCTGGCTTGAGTTCCTGATGCAGTTCGTTTCTGGTTTGGATGTCCGTGGTAAAAACCAATCGGCGCAATCGTTTATCTATCCCAGCTGCATGTGCACTCAAAATAAAATTAACCCTAAGATTTAGAAATTCGCCCTATTTTTGTATTCAATAGTACCGCACCATAAAATTTAGGCCATCGATGCCAACATCGATGTTTTCGAAACATTGGTAACATCGATGTTTTACCAGGCAACATCGATGTTTTCCATCTCTAAAGCACTTCGAGGAAGATTGACGAATAACTTGTAAGTATATCATTTTATTCCATTACTTCATTATAAATTACTAACAGAATATTTTAAATTTAGTGATACTTGTTGGTGGTGTTGGCGTGAGTGTGGAGGCGATTAGACATGGACAGATTTTTGAAAAGTATGTATTAAAAAGCCAAGTTTTAACGATTTCCACATGCACGTCCACATGCATACATACATACTTGCATTCATTTTTACCTTTGCATTAAACTGTGGTTGTACTTTTGAATTAATATGACAAATTTTTATAGGAACAACAAACTAGCAGCCACAATCGGATGAGGAGCCAAAGAGGAGGAAGCGTGATGTATCTATAGCTTGGAATCATTTCAAAAAACAGTCGAGAAAACTCATGGAATTTGCAACTACTGTGGTAAGGCTATAAAGACAGCGGGCAAATCTTATCTTATGGACCATTTCAAGCACGTTCATGGTGATCGCCTAAAAGTAGGAACTGGCCAAAAATCAACAGCAATGGAAACTTTTCTTGCAATATCTCATGCATTTTACAATTGTGATTCCGCTTGAAAACGTAACCTGGATAATAAGGTTATGAACATGATTACAGTCGATGTTCAACCTTTTTCATGCGTTGAGGACGAAGGTTTTAAAGAGCTCATGAATAAAATGGACCCGCGCTATAAGCTACCTAGTAGATCACACCTGCGCGATGTAGTTCTGCCAACCCAATACGATTCTCTAAGAAACAAGCTCTATTCCATTCTGATAGACATTGATTTTCTGGTCATTACGACGGACCTTTGGACTTCTAGAGCAAAAGAAGGCTACATTACGATTACATGCCACTTTGTCTCAAAATAGCTTCAATCAAATAGCTTCAAGCTTGAATCTGCAGTTCTAGCAACAAGACAGCTCCTCGATGCAAGTAATCACAACGCAAGCAATATTTCCGAAACATTAAAGGCTGTGCTTGATGATTGGGGAGTTGGAAATAAGATTGTTTATGTTGTAAACGACAATGACTCGACCATGTTTAAAGCCATGTTAAAGACCATGTCGTTTGTTGTCGAATATAAACACGTACCATGTGTAGCTCACACAATCAACCTTCTTGTTCAAGATCTCTTAAAATTGCCAGATATCGATGCAATCCTTTCAAAATGTAAGTCTATCCTTGCCTTTTTTAAAAGAAGTCAGATTGATTACGCGAAATTCAAAGAAGCACAGGGAGATAGTCCCCATACTCTGCTGCAAGAAATGCCAACTCACTGGAACAGCGCATTTGAAATGGTCAAGCGAATCCTTAAGACCAACGAGTGCATTACATTGGCTTTGATATCTTCGCATAACGCTCCACCGCTCTTCTCAGCAGCAGAAGTCGACATTTAACAATATTAAATTGAAAACAGAAGAAGGCAAAACCAAAACCACCCCCTTAGGCAAGTAATAAGCGACCGATGGACTCGGCTATCATCGACCGTTGTCGACAAACTTTTATTTCTTTACAAAAACAAACATATAAATAATATGTATGTATGTATGTATACAATAGTAAATAAAGAATACTATAGAAGAAAAAGTAGTATAAGGTTAGTAAAAGGAAAGTGGAATGTATATAACAATTTGTTTTTATCTTTTTAGTTTTGTTTTTATTTTCAAGGTAAATAATAAAATGAATCATTTTGTTTATGTTGGAAATTATACTTTTTTTAAACTTTATTACAACTTAAAATGAACCAAAAGCACTTAATTTTGTTTTTTATTTAAAACATCGATGTTTCATCGAAGTTTGGACTATTAACTATTCAAGAATGTTCCCTGAAAATTTCAAGTGAAAATCTCAAAAACTCTTGAAGATATAGCCGATTTATGGTGGCAGCGTCAGGCGACGGCAAGAGCCGTCTCAAAACTTTTAACGCGATTTTCTCGAAACATTGTTTTTACGACTGGCGCATGAGGTTACTCAAAAACTATTAATCCAATCGGTTCCAAATTTTAACACGTTATTCTATACCAGTGGGGGGCAAAACTAATGCATGTTTCAAATTTGAGTGTGTGCGTAGCAGAGAAAAACAATGAGAGCAGAGAATTCACTGAGCGAAAAAATTTAATTTTTCGTTAATTCAAAAGTTGGAATAAGCACTAAAATTGAGTATTTTATTTAAAAAAAAAGCTTTGCTAGCAACATTTCTTAAACAAATGAAAACTACGCTTCCCTATCTATATTCTCCATGAAGAAAACTTTTTCCAACCCAATTTCTGAGAAAATTTTTCTCAGTGGAAACATTTTGATTTTTAAGCTTGGGCTGTCAAATAAGTCAAAATGAGAGCAATTGAAAGAGCTTCCAAAAAAAAATTGAGAGTGCTCACACTGTCAGTGTGCCGGCAGCGCTGCGGCAGAATTCCCTACCCTATACTCGCGTGCTATGTAAAATGAGAGTTTGCCCACCACTGTTCTATACATATATAGCTCTGGTATGAACTAGGATAAATCAAATCGGTGAAGATCTTCTTTACATTTCAACTTGATTTGTGGCTAAAATAATTAAAATAATTTTCAAAGGTCCGCCATTTTGTTAATTTTTGAGCAAAGTTAAAAATCCTAGTTCATACGAGAGCCAAACATGTACTCTTTCAAATCCCGTTGGAAATTTGGATTCAGATGTTCCAGTGAGCGGAAATCACATGCGCCGCCAAAAAGAAGGGCTTTTCTTTGATTGCAAAAAACAACAACAAAATAAAAAAAAAAAAATTTTTTTAAATGGTTTTCTTCCTTTTTATGTGTTAATAATATTAATCTTTTCTTGTATTTTTTTTTTTTTTTTTTTAAGCTTATTTTGTTTTTATTGGATCACTCTTTATGAATCTAACAATAAGGTTGCAAATCTTAAAATAATACAATATCTAACAGTTTGTTTTGAACTGAATAGAGACTACGTGGTCCTAATAGTTAGCGCTGGATTGGGAGATCGTTGCGGCGAAGACGAGAACTGCTGGAAACTCGCGTGAGGGCTCTCGCGAGATGATCTGGATGTACTGATAGCCTGTTGTAGTACTTTGTTTTGATTTGTGCTATCTCTTCTCTGACGAGTGGTATGTGAAGGTCCCTGTGAATGTTTTCATTCCGAACGTACCACGGGGCCCCGGTGATGGTTCTGAGAATTTTTGATTGAGTTCGTTGCATTATATCCACACTGTTGTTACTGGCATTCCCCCACAACTGGGAGCCGTACATCCAGATTGGTTTTAAGACGGTGTTATATAGGAGTACCTTGTAGTCCCAGCTAAGGGGCGAGCGGCTATTGGTAAGCCAGTGGAGGCTGTTGGCTTTGAGCTTTAAATGCGTTCTTTTGGCTTCAATGTGGCTGCGCCAGGTAAGCCGTCTATCGAGGTGTACGCCAAGATATGTTACTGCATTTGCTATCGGAACCACTGTGTTGTTAAGAATAAGTGGAGGGCAGTCTTGCCTGTTAAGAGTGAACGTTACGTGTTTGCATTTTTGTTCGTTAACTTTGATTCGCCAGTTGGATAGCCATTTCTCCACCGCCACCAGGTGTATAGCAAGTTGCGACGTTGCTTGCTTGGGGCATCTCGCGCGGCTTAGGATCGCTGTGTCATCTGCAAAAGTTAGATTCCTGCTCGTTGGGATGTCCGCAGTGTAGATAAGGTAGAGTGTTGGTCCAAGCACGCTGCCTTGAGGAACTCCGGCTCTAATGATGTAGTCATCATGCTTGCTTGGGGCATCTCGCGCGGCTTAGGATCGCTGTGTCATCTGCAAAAGTTAGATTCCTGCTCGTTGGGATGTCCGCAGTGTAGATAAGGTAGAGTGTTGGTCCAAGCACGCTGCCTTGAGGAACTCCGGCTCTAATGATGTAGTCATCGGACATGGCTAAATTACATCTTACTGAGAATTTCCTGTTTTAAAGGTATGACTTCAGAAGTTTGTGAGTGTTGGTTGGGAGCATTTCTATAATTTTGTGCATTAGACCTTCTAGCCATACTTTGTCGAAAGCTTGTGATACGTTCAGAAATATCGCAGTGCAGTACTCCCTTTGTTCAAATGTATTTCGGATTTCTGAGGTTACGCGGTTGACTTGCTCAATGGTTCCGTGTTTTTCTCGAAAACCGAATTGATGAATCGGGATTTTGTTGTGAGTTCTGAGATATGGGGTAATGTGTGCCAAGAAGCATTTGTCAAAGAGTTTTGATAGACACGTTAGTAAACTAATTGGTCTATATGATGAAGCGATTGTGCGGTCTTTGCCAGGTTTTGGTATCATTATAATGATCGACTTTTTCCATCTCTCTGGAAAGTGTCCGTGTCTCGTTATTACATTGAAGAGCTGGCAAATAGCACGAACAAATAGAAAGGAAAATCAATAATCATTTTTGGTGATTGTTACGACAGATAGCAAAACTGCTCCCGCAACGTCCGGCAACGCCGAAGTTGCAGAATCGATAGTTTAAGCGGGTGTTGAATCTCTGTTAACTCAGCCGGTAACCATGTGCCTAAGCTTTCTTTTCTATTTGGCACTCGAGGGAAGCGGACGAAAAGTGAGGACATATTAATATTTAAGTTTGATTATGAATTGTACAACCTTTAATTTACTAGGAATTTAAAGTGCTGCTATCGCAGAGTGGTTACCGACTGTACCACTGTTATCCCTTGCTGCCCCGTTATAAATGAAGAAAACAATAAACAATTATCAACAATTATCTACACGGGCGGCGCTAAAAAACTTCGAATTCCCGCAACATTTCTAAATTCTTTTCCGGTGTATTCTTGGAGAATACTTGAGTCAGAGAGCGAAATCAACATGGAGATGCCTACTGGATCCGGTGGAGAGGCAAGATTGGTGGCGACATGCTTCCTCTGTGAAGTGGAGGACGAGCACGTGACAGTTGGCTGCATCGGCGCCGGCTGCGTGAGCATGTGCCATCCTAAGTGTGCTGCTCTAGAGGATAGCGGCGTAGGATGGATCTGTGCAGAGTGTAGACGTCCATGCACAGAACTCGACGTTGATCAGGACAGAAAAGCTGACCAGCCTGACGGCTGGGGACAACTACCAAAGTTACTCAGGTGGCGACCAGATGAGGATCGGAACTAATGACGTCGACGAGGCCTCGAAGGAAGCGCAGGACCTGCAGACGGAGCTAAGGTTGTTGGAGGAAGAAGATCAGTTGCTGCAGTTGCGACAACAACTTCTACATAGGCGAAAGGCGCTCATGGGCAAGCTCCCAAGGGAGAGGCTATCGGAGACTGGCCACGCACTAAAGATGCCTGG
This sequence comes from Drosophila malerkotliana malerkotliana, assembly GCA_018153235.1. NCBI lineage: Eukaryota > Metazoa > Arthropoda > Insecta > Diptera > Drosophilidae > Drosophila > Drosophila malerkotliana. The sequence goes on along the minus strand of JAECXV010000075.1, from coordinate 21,003,034 downwards.
AGCATCTAGTACACGGTACCAGAATGCTGGTACGGACACAATTGGTGAAGTTGCCGTTGTGGAAGGAAACGGCAGTACGCAGAGAGCCCACGCTGGGCCCCAATGGCTCTTTTCTACCAGTGGGGAGAACAACTCAGCTGCTAAAGTCACTAAACCTGTGGGCAGACCATCTTACGAACAATTGACAGCGAGGAAGACTAGCGTGGCTGAGTTGGTGAGGTTTTCCGGAAGGCCGGAGGACTGGCCCTTATTCATCGCAACGTATGAACAGACGACGGAGCGATGCGGATTCACGGATGCCGAGAACCTAATGCGGCTTCGGCATGCGTTGGAAGGACCAGCCAAGAACGCAGTACAAAGTCTAGTGCTGCATGCGGACTGTGTTCCGCAGATAATCGCCACGCTAAGAATGCGATTTGGGCGACCCGAAATTATCATTGACTTGTTAGTGATAAGGATTAGACAATTTCCTCAAGTGAGGGAGAATAAGCTTGAAATGCTGGTTGACTTCTCGGTGGAGGTGCAAAATGTTTGTGCTACGATGAAAGCCTCCAAGTTGGACCAGTACTTAAACAACCCAGCGCTCACGCAGGAGCTAGTGAGCAAGTTGCCATCGATGGTGCAGACGTTTTGGGGAATGCACAAAGCCTCTCTAACAGTGTGTACGTTGGCAGAGTTTAGTACGTGGCTTTCGCAGATGGCAGAAGGGGCGAGCCATGTGATAGTCCCAAGTTCGTCGTCAAGAACGGAGAGAAGGGGCACGGTACATACACACACTGTGCGCCAAGGCTGTCGGCTGTGCACCCGCAATTGCAGAACCCTGCAGGAGTGTCCAGCATTCCTGGAAATGACGACCCGCGATCGCTGGAATGCTACTCGACGGTGTGGCTTGTGCTGGAGATGTTTCCAGAGCCACAAGGTGGAAAGATGCGGCGTCCCCAATCCTTGCGGAATAGTTGGATGCCTAGAACGCCATCATCCCCTGTTGCACCGCGGCAGCACGGCTCCCGTCCAAGCCAGGTGCCATGCACACCGACAAGAAGGTGTGGAAATGCTGTTCAGGGTATTGCCAGTGACTTTGTATGGAAATGGTAGGCAAGTCAACACGTATGCCTTCATCGACGACGGGTCATCTCTAACCCTGATCGACGCCCCACTGCTAGAAGACCTTGGAGTGAAGGGACAACCGCAGCCTCTATGTAGGCAGTGGACTGCCGGCATGCACCGGTATGAGGACAGCTCGGTCAGACTCGACTTAAGGATCTCCGGCATTGGCCAAACGAAGCAATATGATCTTCGCGACGTTCACTCGGTCCAGTCTCTTGATCTCCCGTCACCGTCGTTGGATATAACCCACCTGAAAGCACAACACATACACCTTCGACATCTACCACTGTCCGGATACGACTCAGCACAGCCCAGGCTCCTGATAGGTCTCAATAATTGCAAACTAGGGCGCGTGCTTCGCACCAAGGAAGGCACAACAGAAGAACCGATCGCTGAGAAGACCCGCCTGGGGTGGACGATTATAGGAAGAAGCTCCAACAGTGTGGGTGATGACATAACCCCAAACTACGACGTGTTTCACATATGTGCATGTGAAGCTGACGAGAACAAGGAGATCTTGCGCCTGCTTGAGCAGTGCATGTGGTCGGACGGCGGCCCTAGACCGGAGATGAATAGCAAGATCGTATCCAATGATGACCATTTGGCTATACAGCAGCTGGAGAAGAACACGTGGCGTATAAATGGCCGATTTGAAACAGGTATACTTTGGAGGTATAAAAATGACAAGCTGCCGGATAGTTTCGAATTCGTTTTACCCCCACGTCATGCGGAAATACGTTTCTTCGAGTACGTTCTACATCTTTCCTATAAGTCCGTTATCAAAATGTGGCAAGCTAAAGGTCCGGAGAAAAAATTAAAAGTTTTAAACCAAAAGCATAAAATTCAACCGGCTTTTCGGGCGGAGGTGGAGGATCGTATATATATATATACTTTTAACTATTTGTAACCCATTTGTCGGGTCAAGCAGCAAGCAACTAATTTAAACATAATAATTAATCAGTAACTTATGTTTTGTTGGTCGGAAGCCGACTCTCTTTCGGCCGCTCGGCTTTGCTAATTCGGCGTTTAAAGTTAGCGAGCATCCGCTCAGCCTATTCTGGAAGGTTGGCGCCACTCTCGTTTGTCTTTTTACTGCGCTCGCATCCTAAATTGGATTTCAAATATTGTTCATAAATCCTAATTTCATATGCGGCCTGAATAAAGTTTATAACGTTGAAATTAATTAAATTCTGATTTTTTATTTACGGCATTGAAAACGCTCAAGGACCAAACATTGGTGACCCCGACGTGATCGTTAATATATTTATATACACATAAACAAATTACTAAAACAAAACAAAACAATTTTGTAAACAGTGTTATGTGAAAAATTATCATACGTGGCTAATAAGTTGTTTACAATAATAAACAAATTATAATATATTATTATATTATACATACATACAGGCATAAACATAAACGTTAGTTCACAAGCACACATACATATTTACGATCCACAACGCAAGTGCATTCGCTCGCACATAGCTTCATATATATATACATTCCACAATTCCGCTACTGTTCTGAGCACACAGTGGGACAGATCGTGTTCGCCGCGAGCAAATAAAATTTATTTCGGGTTGTTCGGAACTCAATATAATAAATCATGAACTCCAGCGGCGCCGTCACAGGAGCACCCACTCCAACCCGGAGTGCTATTTTAAAGTGCAAGGCCCTGGGTATTCTCCAGGACTTACAGAGGATCCAAGGAGCTCTTCAGCCTATTTCCAAGATGGGTGATGCCATGCTACACGTGCGACATGGTCAGATAGCCACCATGTTCAGCGACTTCAAGACCATCCACGGGGAGCTTGAGGATTTGGACATTTTGCAGATCAGCAGTGACCTTCGATGGACTGTTTCGGAGCTCGTAGCGACGATGCAGGCGGAAATTGAGCACGAGACGACCCTTCGCTCATCTCGAATTGCTGCCCACTCAACCTTGCCAACGGAATGTCCACCATGCAGGCTGACCCAGGTTTAGGTCAAGGTTTTCAAGTGCTGCCTTCTTTGCCGCTCCCTACGTTCAGCGGTGGATACTCGGAATGGGCTGAATTTTACTCGATCTTCTCTACCATCGTCGGCAGCAATCCTCGTATTAGTAAGGTGGAAAAGTTGCAAAGGTTGCGATCTTGCCTTCGGGAGTCCGCTTTCGAAGCAGTTCGTTCCTTGGAAGTCTCCGACGAGAACTATGATGTTGCGCTGAATTTATTGGAGAAACGATTTAATAACCGTCGCTTAATATTTCAGGCACACGTGAACGAGATTCTGGGCCTCAGTCTGTTGGAAAGTGGCTCAATAGCAGCTCTTCGAAGTCTTTCGGACAAATTTAATGCCCATATGCGAGCCTTACAGAATTTGGGTACTTCAGTTCAGATCGCATCATCGTCCAAGTTCTGCTTCAAAGGTTGGACCCAGCTACCCAGGCCAAGTGGGAGGAGAGTCAAAACTTCTCAGGTTCAGACGCCATCTCTACTTGGGAGTCGATGGCCGAATTTTTGGAGCAGCGGTGTATTTTTATAAGGCCCCGGGCGCTCATGTGGGAAGGCGTCGAGGTGCAAATAATGGTAGATCATCCTTTATTGTTACTAATTCGCTTCCCTCTGCCTGTGCTCTATGCGGTGGATTTGCCCCCGATTTCTATCAGTGCCCCCTGAGATTCGCCTTAATGAGGCCAGGCGACTCGATCTTTGTCGGAAGTGTCTGCAAACGGGCCATCACATGCGTGAGTGCCTCGCTGCTAGTTGTCGCAGTTGTGGAAGGAGGCATCACAGCCTGCTGCATTTCCTGGAGCCGCCGGCATCTAGCGGCCAGCCTTTGGTGGGTCCTCCCACGTCAGCCACAGCCGAGGTCGCCGAGCCTGCAGCCTCTTCGCCGTCCACTGCTAATGCACTAGTTGCTCAAGGTCACAGCGCCGATATATCGTTGCTTGCTACAGCGAACATTTTTGTTCGTAGTCGCGCTGGATCCCTTGTTCCATGCCGAGCTCTGTTGGATTCTGGCAGGTGCACGTGATCACTTCCCGGCTGGCAAGTCAGCTGCAGCTCCGGAGGTACAAATCATTTATGGCGGTGTCTGGTATTGGCGATACCGGTTTTGCGACTGCAGTTCTGGTTCCGGCCATAGGCCAAAAGTCAAAAAATCGGATTAGAAAATATTTAAACTTAATTTACACAGTTTGATTCTAAAATGACCAATCTTCAAGTTTGCAAACCGGTTTTCGCTGGAAACCTAATGGTATATTCTAGAAAAACCATTAAAAGCAAGAACACGTGTTTATTTCTGCAGCGCATCGGAGCTCTTGAAAAATATTTCGATGCAAACGCTCACTTCAAATCGGTGAGGCAACTGTTTAAGTGCGTATATAAAAATAATTAAAAATGAATTTTGAAGCTCAAGGTATTTATTTTAAATTATGATATTAATAAAAACAAACTAGATTTGAGTATTTTGTGAAATAAATATTTTGTGAAACCTATTTCTTTGTACCTTTTTTGTGTGTCTTAAATTAGTTTACCTAAAGTTTTAATTATGTTCCCCCACGATTCCCCTATTGAATTATAGTTTTTTATCTTTGTTATAGTTTTTAGAATCTTAAATTGTTAAAGTTAGGTGCGGAAAGTTGCGGTGGTGTTTGTAATCGTTAATATACTAACATGACTTCTTATTTTTTTCAAGGCCAAATTATACCAGCGGAGCCCTTTTTTCGTCTTTTGTGTATCTAATGCGTCTTTGTGTTCGTCGTTTGTGATTGTCTACACTTTATATTAATTTTTTTCTAAGGCGATTTTAAGGCGATTCGACTGGTCGACTGGATGTCGACTGGTTCATAGCTGTGAAATAAATATGTTTATAATAACCTTGTATTGTTTAATTTATTATTTTTTTGATGAATGAATGATGAGCAGAGTCTGAAAAGTATACAATTTCAACATAAAAGAAAAAGTTATCAATACTAAATGATTAGTTCTAACTTGCTGTTTCTATGGCTGCTATATGCAATAGTTGTCAGATTTGTATAAAATTTTGTATGTATAAAACCACACCGAAGTCATAATCTGAGAGTTTAGGCAGTTTAGGTGTGTATATGTTTATAATATTTTTATAGAATTTTGGTCAAAATTTTGTAGCAATACAACAACTATAAGTAATTATGACCGCGGCTCCATACAAGCCGAACCACTGTGCACTGCTCCGAATACTCGGCCCTGGTTAACGCCGTCATCGCCGCCAATATCATGGACCTGCTGCCTATCTTCAGTTTGGATGTCTCCAGTTAGAATATTCCTGGCAATCTTTCTTTGGCTGATCCTGAATTTTTCCGCCCACAGCGCAACGACCTTCTTATCGGAGCCAGTCTGTTTTATGAGCTTTTGTGTGTTGGGCAAATTAAGCTCTCAGCCGGCCTGCCATTGCTGCAGAAAACTCGACTTGGATGGGTCGTGTGTGGCCAAAAGGCAATTACGGATATGGAAGTGGTGCTCCAATGTTGCTGAAGTGCTGGATAAGGTGCCTGAAGAAGATCGGGAGTCTTTCCTAAGGTTTGATGATGGCAGCAACTTCACAAAGACACTGGGTCTTGCTCGGGATCCTGGAACTGACCGCTTGCAATTTTCCTTTGAAGGGATTCAGTCAATCTCAAAGCCCACTAGACGCATCGTGCTTTCTTCAGTCGCTCGGCTTTATTACCCATTAGGCCTCGTTGGTCCTGTAATTTCAAAGGCAAAGATCTTTCTCCAGAAACTGTGCCGTGAGAAGTTGTCCTGGGATGAAAGTCTTCCTCAAGCTCTTCACTGCGACTGGAATATGATTTGTAGCAGCTTTGGTAGTACCCAGCGCGCCGAATTCGCGTCTAGATGTAGCGCGCCTAGATGGGCGTTAACATCGAAATCCGAGGTGCAGGTCCATGGATTCTGTGACGCCAGCATTGAGCCGTATGGGGCATGCGTTAATGTCGTGTCCAAGGGCACAGGATCTGCAAGCTATTTACTCTGTTCGAAGTCCCGAGTTGCGCCGTTAAAGACTGTTACGGTGCCTAAGCTGGAGTTATCGGGAGCCGAGTTGTTGGCTCGACTTATGTCGGAAGTAGAGCAGTTGAAGGTCTACGTTGGAAAGTATTTTTGCTGGTGCGATTCTGCTGTGGCTCTGTCTTGGATTCGAGAAGAACCCTCTCGGTTTAATGTTTTCGTCGCCAATCGAGTTTCAACCATTCAGAAGCTAACTAGAGAAATGGAGTGGATGTATGTTCCCACTTCTTTGAACCCAGCAGATATCCTGTCGCGTGGTGCTCTTCCCAATGAATTGGTTGAGAATAAGCTGTGGTCTCATGGTCCTCCGTTTCTCGTTGGATCCCAAGAGACGTGGCCAACCGCGGTCCCATCTGAGAGATCAACCCTGGAGTTACGTGCAAGGGTCCTTCTCATTCAGTCTCCGTACGTGGATATAACAGCGGTGTCTAAGAACGCTAATTCGTTTCCAGCACTGCAGAGGTTATTCGCTTACGTATACAAGTTTTCTCAACGAATTCACCACAACGGTATTACGGCTAGCGATATAAAATCTGGAACACAGCTGTTATTGCGGCTAAAGCAACGTGTGCATTTTTGGGAGGAAATAAAAGCTCTTCAAAATGGAAAGGACATAGCGGTATCCAGTGCCCTTGCCTCAGCCTCTCCCTTCTTGGACAAATTTGGACTGTTGCGCGTAGACGGTCGGCTAAAAAATACGTCGTTGGATTTTGATAGTCAGCATCCAATTATACTTCCAAGAAGCCATCCAGTTACGCAGGCTATAATTGTTGACTTCCATAAGCGACATTTACATACCTCTCGCACTGTTGGCAATTATTCGGTCCCAATATTGGCCAATTGGGGGGAGAAAAACCGTGACGAAGGCATTACACAAATGCATCCGATGCTTCCGGACTAAGCCTCGGCTGTTGCAGCACATTATGGCTGATCTCCCGGAGGAAAGAGTTAGCGGCTCCCAGGTCTTTGGAGTCACTGGTGTGGATTTTTGTGGACCGTTCTATTATAAGCCGGAAGGGTTATTATTATATTACGGCTCCAGTAAAATGTTACATTAGCATTTTTATTTGTTTTGCTACCAAAGCCGTCCACCTGGAGCTTGTAAGGGATCTGTCCACAATGTCTTTTTGCAGGCTTTGAAGCGTTTTATATGCACCCGCCGAAGGCCTAAACATATTTGGTCTGACAACGCAACCAACTTTGTTGGAGCCAAAAACGAGCTAAAGGAGCTGCGCCGATTATTTCTAAGCGAAGAGCATCAACGGGCACTGGTGGACTTTTGCTCTATGGAGTCCATCGAATGGCATTTTATTCCTCCTCGATCTCCGCATTTCGGTGGTCTGTGGGAAGCGGCTGTTAAAACCGCCAAGCACCATTTTTACCGAGCTGTCGGATCTGCAGTTCTGGGATTCGAGGAGCTGCGAACGCTGCTGTGCCATATTGGGGGTGTTATAAATTCACGACCCTTATTGTCTCTTTCAGAAAATCCTGTCGACCTTGATGTTCTGACCCCGGCTCATTTTTTAACTGGTGGTCCGTCAGTCAGCTTTATCGAGCCTGATGTCACAAAGCTGAACTTCAACCGGTTGGACAGCTGGCAGCGCGTGTCTTTCCTGCAGCAGTCTTTCTGGTCCCGATGGAAGGAGGAGTTCCTAAGTCTTCTCCAGCAGCGCTCCAAATGGCGCGCCTCCGGTCCTGCCTTGGCCCCGAACGATGTGGTGCTAGTCAAGGACGAGAATCTACCTCCGATGAAATGGCCGCTCGCGAGAATAATGGAGTTAATCCCTGGTCGGGATGGTATCTTTCGAGTGGCGGTGATAAAAACCTCATCTGGAATTACCAAGCGAGCAGTGACTAAGCTGTGTCTTTTGCCCCTTAAGGATGAAGTTGGAGTAGAAGCCCCAACTGGGGGGAGAATGTCGGGTCAAGCAGCAAGCAACTAATTTAAACACAACAATTGGTCGCAAGCCGACTCTCTTTCGGCCGCTCGGCTTTGCTACTTGCTACTTTGCCAGGTTTTGGTATCATTATAATGATCGACTTTTTCCATCTCTCTGGAAAGTGTCCGTGTCTCGTTATTGCATTTAAGAGCTGGCAAATAGCTCGAACAGCACAGAAAGGAAGTTCAATAATCATTTTTGGTGATATTAGGTCGCATCCGGGAGATTTTTTTGGGTTGAGTTCGTTTATGATTTTGAGTAACTCATGTGGCCTAAATACAATAGGTTCATACGTTGATGTGTCGATATCTGATGTTGCTGGCAGTGAGATCCCGTTTGATGATGTGTTGGGCTGAAATACATTTTGAAGATGCTCTGCAAATCTGACGGCTTTTTCTTCGTCGCTTCGAGCCCAGTTGCCTGTGGATGTCCTTATTGGCATTGCAGATTCGATTGGTGCGCAGAGAGATGAGTGTGCTCTCCAAAGTGGGAAGTTGGAGCTCATTGGAGATAACTGTTCTATGTAGTGTTTTTGGGACCTTTCTTCTTCATGGCGAAGTGCAGCTGAGAACCTCTCTGTAGCGTCTTTTAACCTTTGTTTTGCAGATGGTGATCTGTTGGATTGCCATTCGCGCCGTGAGCGTCGCTTTGCTAGAACGAGCTGCTCTATTTCAACGTTCGTGTATCTATGATTGTACGATTGATTGATTGTTTGTGGAGTGGATACGCGAGCTGCTGCGACCAAGACGGATTCAAGAGTATTTGTGGATGAGTTGATATCAGCTTCGTCATTCAAACGTGGATTCAACTCAATGTGCAAACTTATATATTTTTTGTACTTAAGCCAATTGGTTTTATTCGTTGTTAGTCTGAATGGTTTATCTACCGCAACTGGATGTAGATTATGATTAAGAAGTACAGGCGAGTGATCAGACGATAGATCTGGTAAGGAGTTGGCACTTAACAGGTTGCGAGGAATGTTTTTTGTGACTGCAAAATCTATCAAGTCTGGCAGTTTTCTAGGATCTGTTGGCCAATATGTAGGTGTCCCAGGTGACACACAGTCTAGCTTGTTGCGTGCAGTCTAGCTTAGGAGTCATAAGTCGAGATCCCCAGTGTGTGTGCTTGGCATTGAAGTCTCCTGCTGCTATAAAGTGTTCGCTCAGAGAGTTGAAATATTCCATGAATTGGGATTCTGATATTGTAAACCGAGGAGGACAGTATACGGCGGCAAGCTTTAAAGATCGGGAATCCATTTGCACATCTATTGATGTAGCTTGCATGAAGTTAGTGGCGAAGTTATTGTGGAAGCAGTGCTTAATGCGATTTCTAATCAGAATCCCAGTGCCTTCATGAGCTTTCCCGTCTGGGTGATTCGTGTTGTAGAATAGATAGCCTCGAATTTGAAAATTATATTTATTTGTGAGATGAGTTTCTGCGAGTAGCATTACATCGATATGGTAATTAATAAGGAACTGAGTTAACTCGAGTTTGCGCTGTGAGACTCCGTTGGCGTTCCACAGTGCTATACGGAGTGGAGCCATTGATTATTTAGTCTGTTTGTGAGCAACAAGCAGCTCAATCAAAACGTTCTGGTTTCGCATAAAATCTTGCATAGTTGTCTGCATGAATGACATGAACTCCATCATACTTTGTTGAAGATTACATATCAATGTTTCAAGTTTGTTCGTAGACGGTTCTTCTGGTTGATGAGGAGAAACTGATGATCTTGGATTGGTGGGAGCGGTACTTTTAAGACCCGATTTTAGAGCAGTTGCATAGCTTTCGGATTTGTCGGTGACCTCATTATTGGCTAAACATTTAACAGCTGAAGGGGGGAAGACATTACGTGTAGATTTCATAGGTGGTGTATGTGAGTGAGCAGTGGTCCCTCTTTGGTGTGTACGACTTTTCAGTTCCTTGTAGACTGGACAGCCCCTGTAATTAGCCGTATGGTTGCCTCCACAGTTTCCGCACTTTTTGCTGCTGGGATCCTCTTTATTTTTTGGGCATTTGTGAGATTTATGAAGGTCTCCACAAGCAACGCATACTGGACGAAGCGTGCAATAAGACCTTGTGTGGCCGTATTCCTGACAATTATTACACTGCACCGGTCCATTTCTTTTATGCGGCTCCTCTACCGTAATTCTGCGGTGTAGTAGGAACTGGAGAGTAAAAATTGGATGCACTTCATTTTTTTTCAGAGGCTTGGATTTGGTTTCGGGTTCAAGTTCTACCTTGAAAAGAGGTTGAGGCTTTCTTTCTCTATTCAAAATGTTAATAACATTTTTTACATTAAAACCTTTCTCCATCAGTGCTCTTGTTACTTCATCTGGTGTTACTTTCGGCTCGATACCTTTTAGTACTACTTGCTGGTCCTTACTGCTTTTTCATTGGTACATGTAGAAGTTTTTATTATTGTCGTTTAAATACTTCGACAAAATTCTGTAGTTTGCTTCCGTATTAGTCTGAACTTTAGTTTCATGAATGTTTCCCTTTGTTAATGGAATTATGTGGAAATTGTCTGGTCCTATAAGATTCAGTATCGAGTTTACGAGAGCATTCGAACTTTTCTCTCGGATGTAAATCGGCGGCGGCCTAGGCTTTTTTTTGTCCCCTACGATGACTTCAGGAGGTGTATCATCGGATTTATCTGCCAAAATAGCAAATCTGTTTGCTTCTATGGGCTTCTCTATTGTTGATTGTTTTGAGGTGCCTCGAGTTATTTTAGCAGAGTTACCAAGTCTAGAGTTCTGCGGGCTAAGCTTTCGTTTTATTTGTATGTAGCGATCCATACCAGTCTGTACGGCCGAACGTTGTTTTAAAGGGGGCACGCTGGTGTAAGGTCCTGCATTATTTGCTTGCACAACAGTTTCCGATATTACGGTAGATGGTATTGCGCGAGCAGTCGATACCACTGTAGTTGTTGTAATAGTTGCCGTTGCAGTTGCTAATAACGTCACTGTACTGGTGACCGTGGCTATGGAGGCAGGCATGAGGGAAGGGTATGGGGTTTTACCCAACGAGAGCGCAGGATAGCAAGAACGCACCCTGCCTTGCGATGTTGGATAGAGTTCATTACTCTGAGTTGGGGTTATTGATCGCGGTTGCTTATTTTTTGTTGGGTTTGCGCTCGCGTTGTCTTGCGTTGACACAAATGAGTGGTATGCGTTGTTACGTAGCAAAGAAAGTCGACGCTCGTCTTGCTGACGTTGGAGCACCGTATGAGTGTCAAATTCACTCATAGCTTAATGTTTTTGATTTTCTTATTTTTTATTTACACAAAAAGTACGTAGTTCATCGCACTAAGCGTCTTTTCGCCCACTGTGTATTTTTGTTTAGAGCTTGCACTGCACTATGCTTAGTTTTTGTTTAATTTACGTTGCACGATAAGAAGACAAAAAGAAAGCACGTCTGGTTAATTTTAAACATTTTTTAACATTTTTCTCCGTTCCAGAAAAATGTTTCAAAAATAATTCTCGGAACTGCGTCCATGGAATGCCGGGAAAACATGCCATTACAAGAGCGCTGCCCACGAGCTTATTTTCAAACAAAATGTAGTCGACTGTTGAACACCAGGACAGCGCGTCTGATCCTGGACGATTGGGGTTGAACTTTGGCGTGCAATGGTTTTGATATCTTTTGGCTCATTTTTAGAGCACTGCACTTGTTTTAATAGTTCGGCGAAATTACGATTTTACAATTTCAAGATTGCTAAAAGATTTTCTAATCCCACTTCTGATGACGAAGATGCATTATCAAAGTCCTCAAACGTTTTTTTGGCGAAACGTTTTTTGACATGATCTCCAACTTCTTTTTCAGTCTGACTCTCAAATTCATGTTGGTTTCTTTTAATTCCCCTTCACCCTCAAATACACACGCACAGTGTGGTGAGTTATGAGGAACACTATTTGTCTCACGTTGATGGAATTGCGTATCTGACAGATACTATCTGTCTCGCACGAATGAACGTAAAAGCAATAAGAATTAAAACAAGAGTGTACCAACAAATAATCGATATAATTTGAATATTCAAAACAATCTGCGACATATACATATGTACATATTTAATAAGAAACTGGTTTTCATTAACCATAGGAATTAAAAAAAAAACAAGTCTCTCAGTTTAAATGCTATCGACTTGAAACTTTGCACACACCCTTCTTTCTTTGGCACGCGGTATATAAATCGGAACGGCCTGGATCGGCCGACTATATCCTATAGCTGTCATATAACTGATTGATTGGAAATAGTATAACTTTAGTGTTTTTAGAGTTAGAGAGTTTAAATTTTACAGGAGATATTGATTGGAGATTACAGGAGACAGGCTATTGATAAGCCAGTAGAGGCTGTTGGCTTTGAGCTTTAAATGCGTTCTTTTGGCTTCAATGTGGCTGCGCCAGGTAAGCCGTCTATCGAGGTGTACGCCAAGATATGTTACTGCATTTGCTATCGGAACCGGCTCTAATGATGTTGTCATCGGACATGGCTGAAATACATCTTACTGAGAATTCCCTGTTGTAAAGGTATGACTTCAGAAGTTTGTGAGTGTTGGTTGGGAGCATTTCTATAATTTTGTGCATTAGACCTGCTATACTTTGTCGAAAGCTTTGGATACGTCCAGAAATATCACAGTGCAGTACTCCCTTTGTTTGAATATATTTCGGATTTCTGAGGTTATGCGGTTGACTTGCTCAATGGTTCCGTGTTTTTCTCGAAAACCGAATTGATGAATCGGGATTTTGTTGTGAGTTCTGAGATATGGGGTAATGTGTGCCAAGAAGCATTTGTCAAAGAATTTTGATAGACACGTTAGTAAACTTGGTCTATATGATGAAGCGATTGTGCGGTCTTTGCCAGGTTTTGGTATCATTATAATGATCGACTTTTTCCATCTCTCTGGAAAGTGTCCGTGTCTCGTTATTGCATTTAAGAGCTGGCAAATAGCTCGAACAGCACAGAAAGGAAGTTCAATAATCATTTTTGGTGATATTAGGTCGCATCCGGGAGATTTTTTTGGGTTGAGTTCGTTTATGATTTTGAGTAACTCATGTGGCCTAAATACAATAGGTTCATACGTTGATGTGTCGATATCTGATGTTGCTAGCAGTGAGATTCCGTTTGATGATGTGTTGGGCTGAAATACATTTTGAAGATGCTCTGCAAATCTGACGGATTTTTCTTCGTGGCTTCGAGCCCAGTTGCCTGTAGATGTCCTTATTGGCATTGCAGATTCGATTGGTGCGCAGAGAGATGAGTGTGCTCTCCAAAGTGGGAACTTGGAGCTCATTGGGGATAACTGTTCTATGTAGTGTTTTTGGGACCTTTCTTCTTCATGACGAAGTGCAGCTGAGAACCTCTCTGTAGCGTCTTTTAACCTTTGTTTTGCAGATGGTGATCTGTTGGATTGCCATTCGCGCCATGAGCGTCGCTTTGCTAGAACGAGCTGCTCTATTTCAACGTTCGTGTATCTATGATTGTACGATGTTTTTTGCGTTTGTGGAGTGGATACGCGAGCTGCTGCGACCAAGACGGATTCAAGAGTATTTGTGGATGAGTTGATATCAGCTTCGTCATTCAAACGTGGATTCAACTCAATGTGCGAACTTATATATTTTTTGTACTTAAGCCAATTGGTTTTATTCGTTGTTAGTCTGAATGGTTTATCTACCGCAACTGGATGTAGATTAAGATTAAGAAGTACAGGCGAGTGATCAGACGATAGATCTGGTAAGGAGTTGGCACTTAACAGGTTGCGAGGAATGTTTTTTGTGACTGCAAAATCTATCAAGTCTGGCAGTTTTCTAGGATCTGTTGGCCAATATGTAGGTGTCCCAGGTGACACACAGTCTAGCTTGTTGCGTGCAGTCTAGCTTAGGAGTCATAAGTCGAGATCCCCAGTGCGTGTGCTTGGCATTGAAGTCTCCTGCTGCTATAAAGTGTTCGCTCAGAGAGTTGAAATATTCCATGAATTGGGATTCTGATATTGTAAACCGAGGAGGACAGTATACGGCGGCAAGCTTTAAAGATCGGGAATCCATTTGCACATCTATTGATGTAGCTTGCATGAAGTTAGTGGCGAAGTTATTGTGGAAGCAGTGCTTGATGCGATTTCTAATCAGAATCCCAGTGCCTTCATGAGCTTTCCCGTCTGGGTGATTCGTGTTGTAGAATAGATAGCCTCGAATTTGAAAATTATCAGGTTCTCACTTTCGGTTTTCGTTTTCGTTTTGGGACCAAAACCGAGATTTTCGTTTTTAGGTGCTCCGGTTTTCACAAGTTTTTAGTTATCGTTTTGCTATCGAAACGTTTAATTTCTCATTTCTCTTGCTGCCGAAACAGGTGATTTGAGGTTTGGTCAGCAGCAAACAACGCGAAAAAATGCCTTTTTTATATTCAGTTGCGTCTTTTGTAGCCAAAAGAATTAAGGGGAAAAGCCAGAAAAACCAAGTTAAGGGAATGCCACCTTTTCAATGGATTTCATTTTCATTTCATTCCGGTGTTTTCAACAATTTTTTTTATACACTTTTAGCACATAACTAATTAAATTAAATTAATTAATTTTTAAAAAACGTATTTTACCTAATTTCAACAAATTTATCGCCATCCATTTGATTATACAAGTATTTTTAACTTGCTTTTTTATTCTATCAAAAGTATGGCAGCTTAGGCGATAACTTATGGTGTCAAACTTATCGGTCGTTCACCAAAACGAAAATTGTTGTTGCCGACGGCAAAATTTGCTATCCGAATTTGATTTGGGGTCAGAAATTACTAGTTTTAAAAATAACTACAAGCCTATTTGATCTTCTAGAGGTCTTAATAGAACGACAATAAACCAATAAGTCAACTATTTTTTTCCTTTTGCAAATAAGATCCGATTTAATATAGAAAAAGGCATTTACTTTTCATTTAGGCAAGACAAATTTTTTCGTTTTTGAATTCGAAAAAATCTTGTGAAAGTGAAAACGGGAGCACCAATTTTTTCGTTTTCGTTTTCAAAACGAAAACGAAAACAGAAAGTGAGAACCGGAGCATGCCTGTATATTTATTTGTGAGATGAGTTTCTGCGAGTAGCATTACATCGATATGGTAATTAATAAGGAACTGAGTTAACTCGAGTTTGCGCTGTGAGACTCCGTTGGCGTCCCACAGTGCTATACGGAGTGGAGCCATTGATTATTTAGTCTGTTTGTGAGCAACAAGCAGCTCAATCAAAACGTTCTGGTTTCGCATAAGATCTTGCATAGTTGTCTGCATGAATGACATGAACTCCATCATACTTTGTTGAAGATTACATATCAATGTTTCAAGTTTGTTCGTAGACGGTCTGGTTGATGAGGAGAAACTGATGATCTTGGATTGGTGGGAGCGGTACTTTTAAGACCCGATTTTAGAGCAGTTGCATAGCTTTCGGATTTGTCGGTGACCTCATTATTGGCTAAAGATTTAACAGCTGAAGGGGGGAAGACATTACGTGTAGATTTCATAGGTGGTGTATGTGAGTGAGCAGTGGTCCCTCTTTGGTGTGTACGACTTTTCAGTTCCTTGTAGACTGGACAGCCCCTGTAATTAGCCGTATGGTTGCCTCCACAGTTTCCGCACTTTTTGCTGCTGTGATCCTCTTTATTTTTTGGGCATTTGTGAGATTTATGAAGGTCTCCACAAGCAACGCATACTGGACGAAGCGTGCAATAAGACCTTGTGTGGCCGTATTCCTGACAATTATTACACTGCACCGGTCCATTTCTTTTATGCGGCTCCTCTACCGTAATTCTGCGGTGTAGTAGGAACTGGAGAGTAAAAATTGGATGCACTTCATTTTTTTTCAGAGGCTTGGATTTGGTTTCGGGTTCAAGTTCTACCTTGAAAAGAGGTTGAGGCTTTCTTTCTCTATTCAAAATGTTAATAACATTTTTTACATTAAAACCTTTCTCCATCAGTGCTCTTGTTACTTCATCTGGTGTTACTTTCGGCTCGATACCTTTTAGTACTACTTGCTGGCCCTTACTGCTTTTTCATTGGTACGTGTAGAAGTTTTTATTATTGTCGTTTAAATACTTCGACAAAATTCTGTAGTTTGCTTCCGTATTAGTCTGAACTTTAGTTTCATGAATGTTTCCCTTTGTTAATGGAATTATGTGGAAATTGTCTGGTCCTATAAGATTCAGTATCGAGTTTACGAGAGCATTCGAACTTTTCTCTCGGATGTAAATCGGCGGCGGCCTAGGCTTTTTTTTGTCCCCTACGATGACTTCAGGAGGTGTATCATCGGATTTATCTGCCAAAATAGCAAATCTGTTTGTTTCTATGGGCTTCTCTATTGTTGATTGTTTTGAGGTGCCTCGAGTTATTTTAGCAGAGTTACCAAGTCTAGAGTTCTGCGGGCTAAGCTTTCGTTTTATTTGTATGTAGCGATCCATACCAGTCTGTACGGCCGAACGTTGTTTTAAAGGGGGCACGCTGGTGTAAGGTCCTGCATTATTTGCTTGCACAACAGTTTCCGATATTACGGTAGATGGTATTGCGCGAGCAGTCGATACCACTGTAGTTGTTGTAATAGTTGCCGTTGCAGTTGCTAATAACGTCACTGTACTGGTGACCGTGGCTATGGAGGCAGGCATGAGGGAAGGGTATGGGGTTTTACCCAACGAGAGCGCAGGATAGCAAGAACGCACCCTGCCTTGCGATGTTGGATAGAGTTCATTACTCTGAGTTGGGGTTATTGATCGCGGTTGCTTATTTTTTGTTGGGTTTGCGCTCGCGTTGTCTTGCGTTGACACAAATGAGTGGTATGCGTTGTTACGTAGCAAAGAAAGTCGACGCTCGTCTTGCTGACGTTGGAGCACCGTATGAGTGTCAAATTCACTCATAGCTTAATGTTTTTGATTTTCTTATTTTTTATTTACACAAAAAGTACGTAGTTCATCGCACTAAGCGTCTTTTCGCCCACTGTGTATTTTTGTTTAGAGCTTGCACTGCACTATGCTTAGTTTTTGTTTAATTTACGTTGCACGATAAGAAGACAAAAAGAAAGCACGTCTGGTTAATTTTAAACATTTTTTAACATTTTTCTCCGTTCCAGAAAAATGTTTCAAAATAATTCTCGGAACTGCGTCCATGGAATGCCGGGAAAACATGCCATTACAAGAGCGCTGCCCACGAGCTTATTTTCAAACAAAATGTAGTCGACTGTTGAACACCAGGACAGCGCGTCTGATCCTGGACGATTGGGGTTGAACTTTGGCGTGCAATGGTTTTGATATCTTTTGGCTCATTTTTAGAGCACTGCACTTGTTTTAATAGTTCGGCGAAATTACGATTTTACAATTTCAAGATTGCTAAAAGATTTTCTAATCCCACTTCTGATGACGAAGATGCATTATCAAAGTCCTCAAACGTTTTTTTGGCGAAACGTTTTTTGACATGATCTCCAACTTCTTTTTCAGTATGACTCTCAAATTCATGTTGGTTTCTTTTAATTCCCCTTCACCCTCAAATACACACGCACAGTGTGGTGAGTTATGAGGAACACTATTTGTCTCACGTTGATGGAATTGCGTATCTGACAGATACTATCTGTCTCGCACGAATGAACGTAAAAGCAATAAGAATTAAAACAAGAGTGTACCAACAAATAATCGATATAATTTGAATATTCAAAACAATCTGCGACATTTACATACATATTTAATAAGAAACTGGTTTTCATTAACCATAAGAATTAAAAAAAAACAAGTCTCTCAGTTTAAATGCTATCGACTTGAAACTTTGCACACACCCTTCTTTCTTTGGCACGCAGTATATAAATCGAAACGGCCTGGATCGGCCGACTATATCCTGTAGCTGTCATATAACTGATTGATTGGAAATGGTATAACTTTAGTGTTTTTGGAGTTAGAGAGTTTAAATTTTACAGGAGAGCTATTTTTGGCAAAATAATACATGCCAAATTTCACAACGATCGGTCGACTATATCTTATAGCTGCCATATAACTGAACGATCGGAAATGGTATTTGGTAGCAACACCAACTTTGGTATTTTTGAAGATAGAAGATTGGGACTTTTTTTTAGATATTTTATTGTAATTAATTGGTTTTATTATGATATTCTCATAAGGGTAATGCATAAGGGTCTCATGCAAGGGTTTATCAACTTCGTCTCCGCCCAAAGTTATCTTTCCTTTCTAGTTTTTTTTTGTAATTACTAAAATTTTTTTAGGATCTTTAATAAGCAACCCCGACAAACGTTGTTTTTCCCCTTATCGTGCTGTCATAGACGATATTAAAAAGGAGTTAGACAAATTTTATAAGGATTCAGCTCCATCGTTTTCAACAATAAAATATTGGACTGCTGAATTTGAACGCGGGCGGACAAGCATTTTGGACGATGATCCCCCGGGTCGTCCCAGAGAGGTGACTACACCAGAAATTGTGGATAAAGTCCATAGAATGATATTGGATGATCGCCGAATCAAGCTGCGAGAGATTGAAAATGCTCTAAACATTTCTCGGAAACGCGTTGGAAACATTTTACACGAATTTTTACACATGAGTAAGCTTTCGTCAAGATGGGTGCCGCGATTGCTCACAATGGAAAATAAACGCAACCGCTTGCACATTGCGAAGAATAGTTTGACATTGCTTAACGCAAACAAAAACGAATTTTTTCGTCGTTTAGTGACTGTTGACAAACCTGGATTCATTACCATACACCAGAGAGTAGGGAACAGCACTGGATTTTAACTGCAGAAACGGCACCGAAAAAGGCAAGGATTGGTTTGTCGGCCAACAAGATGATGGCAACGGTTTTCTGGGATGCCCGAGATGTAATTCATTTGAATTATCTGGAAAAAGGCAGAACAATTACGGGAGAATACTATTCCAATCTCTTAGGACGATTTGATTCGGAGCTGAAGAAAAAAAGGCCGCACATGGCGAAGAAAAAAGTTTTGTTTCACCAGGACGATGCTCCCGGTCACAAGAGCATTGTCGCCATGTCGAAATTGTGTGAATTGCACTACGAAATTCTACGCCATCCACCATATTCTCCAGATTTAGCACCCTGTGACTATTATTTATTTTCAAACTTAAAAAAAATGACAAATCCTATTTTATGGAAGGTATTGGGAAACTGGAGCATCGGTGGTCCAAGTGCATATGTCTAAAAGGAGATTACGTTGAGAAATTAAAAAGCTAAGTGCATTCATCCCAAATAATTATTTTACATTGTTTCAGCACTATGTATGCCCATAGACGATTGCTTTTTTATGTTGCGCACTGCATGACAGAAGATGCAATGGACAATGCGAAATGTTTTGCCAATTCCACGTTGTGCATAAAAAAAATCCTCCTTGTCCTGCCGCATCTACGAGCATAATGCGAGCATTTCTACAGTAGAGCTGGGAAAAATCGATTCTCAGTGCATCGATTATTTTCGATGTTTAAAAACAAAACATCGATTAAATAATAAAAAAAAAAACATTTTTTTTCTGATATGTATAGAGACCAATTAATCTTATTTAATAAGAGACCAAACAAAAATACTTTTCTATGAAATAAACAAGAAAGGAAAGCTAGCTTTGGGCGGAGCCGAAGTTGATATACCCTTGCAGTTAAAATCGGATAAATATCGCAAACATCGGATAAAGCTGGCTTATCCTTATGAGAATATCATAATAAAACCAAATAATTACAATAAAATATATAAAAAAAGGTCCTAAACTTCTTTCTTCAAAAATACGAAAGTTGGTATTTTTACCATTTCCGATCGTTCAGTTATATGGCAGCTATAAGATATAGTCGGCCGATCCTTATGAAATTTGGCACGTCGTATTGTTTTGTCAAAAATAGCTCTCATGTCAAACTCTCTCATTTGAACTCTCTCACTCTAAAAACACCGAAGTTATACCATTTCCGATCAATCAGTTATATGGCAGCTATAGGATATAGTCGGCCGATCCGGGCCGTTCCGACTTATATACTGCGTGCAAAGGAAAGAAGGGTGTGTGCAAAGTTTCAAGACGATAGCTTCAAAACTGAGAGACTAGTTCGCGTAGAAACGGACAGACAGACAGACGGATAGACGGACAGACGGACATGCTCATATCAACTCAGGAGGTGATCCTGATCAAGAATATATATACTTAATAGGGTCGGAGATGTCTCCTTCACTGCGTTGCACACTTTTGGACAAAATTATAATACCCTCTGCAAGGGTATAACAAGAAAGGAAAGCTAACTTCGGGCGGAGCCGAAGTTTATATACCCTTGCAGTTAAAACCGGATATATATCGCAAACATCGGATATAGTTGGCCGATCCTTATGAATACATCATAATAAAACCAATTAACTTAAATAAAAAATCTAAAAAAAGTCCCAAGCTTCTATCTTCAAAAATAAGAAAGTTGATATTTCTACCAAGTACCATTTCCGATCGTTCAGTTATATGGCAGCTATAGGATATAGTCGGCCGATCCTAATGAAATTTGATAAGTTGGATCAACTGGCCAAAAATATAATCTGTACCAAGTTTCAGCTTTCTATCTTCAAAAACACGAAAGTTGGGTCATTTCCGATCGTTCAGTTATATGGCAGCTATAAGATATAGTCGGCCGATCATTATGAAATTCGGCATGTCGTATTAATTTGTCGTAATAATTTCAAAATTAGCTCTCGTGTCAAATTTGAACTCTCTAACTCTAAAAACACCAAAGTTATACCATTTCCGATCAATCAGTTATATGGCAGCTATAGGATATAGTCGGCCGATCCGAGCCGTTCCGACTTATATACTGCGTGCAAAGGAAAGAAGGGTGTGTGCAAAGTTTCAAGACGATAGCTTCAAAACTGAGAGACTAGTTTGCGTAGAAACAGACAGACGGACATGTTTATATCAACTCAGGAGGTGATCCTGATCAAGAATATATATACTTTATAGGGTCGGAGATGTCTCCTTCACTGCGTTGCACACTTTTGACCAAAATTATTATACCCAATAATAAAATTATAATATGACTCCAAACCAAAAAGCTCAAAAGATTACAAGACTACAAGCCTGTACTAACTGCTTGTCCCTACATCACACTATGGGGAATTTGACCAGTTTTTGTGACATAAATTAATAACTCAATATCGGAGCAAAATATTTGACTTCTGTTTTTTGCATGGGGTTATATTGACCAATATAATATATCATTTACCAATAAAAACCGATATCATATACCAATAGAAAAATTAAGGGCGTTGCACCGCCCCTTTTTTTTTGTTAGCTAATGTAAATTTCTGCAGATTTTTAGAGTACTTATTAACTAGTTCTGTGACAGTATTTTGTTGTATTTTATAGAAAATAGTGGGCGTGGAACGCCTTTAACAATCTATTACAGTTTTAAGAAGAAAATCCATCTAAAGCATCGTGTGCCCCTGTATTGAATGACAATTAATAATGTATAGAAGACAAAAGTCCAGCTCTTCATTCTCCAACTCAATTTATATTCATGTTAAAAATGCACAGTATTAAAAGAGCTTTCATCCTCACCCGCCGTGGTGTCATCGGGATTTGATGAACCCTCTAATAGGTTTAAAACCTCTAATGAAAGACACATTTTTTTCTGTCGCTGTATTCTTTTATCTAAATTCACTGGCAAAATGATCGGATCAGAAGTATCTGTAGCTCGCAGAAAAACTTCTGGACTACAAGTCTGGAGGCACTGCAGCGTGCTTTCTGCGAGATATAATGCCCTTCGCAAGAAAAGGCAGTGTTGGCCTACTGGCTTGGTTTTCGGAAAATTTATAAGAGTTTTTGAATTTGGCCGAACTGCATGATTTTGGCGCTACTGACTTTAGATAGAAGAGCACCTCTTCCACATTTGCGTCAAGCGATAGCAAAATTTTTTAATCGCTTGGT
Organism: Drosophila malerkotliana malerkotliana; assembly: GCA_018153235.1. NCBI lineage: Eukaryota > Metazoa > Arthropoda > Insecta > Diptera > Drosophilidae > Drosophila > Drosophila malerkotliana. The sequence goes on along the minus strand of JAECXV010000075.1, from coordinate 20,981,053 downwards.
CTACGATATCGCTGTACTCTTCAAAATTCACTTCTGAGATGGAATTTTTAATAAAATGAAAGGCAGCATTCTCCTTTGCGACTTTTTCCTTTGCTTCGAAACACTTCGCAAAAAAATCTGTGTTTGCCAAATTAAGGTTATGTTCTAAAAATAAAAAATTCTTGCAAAATCGGTAAAAATGGTATTTTAAGTTACATTCATTCGAACAAGAATTCAATACTCTACAACATACAATACGTTTCGTGGATGGACTCTTCTGCACTCACTTTAAATCCCTTATGAAACATGAGACTTTATCCAAAATATGCATTGAGAAAGCTACCTTCATTTTTGCTCGATTACGGGGACAACACGATTTTATTCTACAAATGACGATCACATACATATAATACAAGCCACAAAGATTAGAATTCATTTCAAAAAATGTTGTAATATTGCTTAGCTTTTTACTTCTGCCCGCTCAAACTTTGTAAACCTGTAAGCCTGGCGTCCTCGACTATCGAACTCCCGCACTCCGGGCACCAGTCATCCTCCGCGTGGCCAAAATTGCCGGGTATTGCCGGAAGCAGCCATGTCCACTCAAAACCTAGGTCAGGTAAAAGTCGACCTGCCCGTGGTTTCGGGCCTTCGGATATAGTTAGGTAGTATATAACTATATAACTTAGGATATAGTAGAGGTTTCGGGCAGCCCCAGTCCTGCGCCCATGCGTTGAAGTCCCCTGCTACAAGGACTTCAGAACGGCCTCTGCTATCATTTCCTAGGCAGTCTATCATGCGCTCAAACTCATTGGTGGTTAGGCTAGGTGCCATGTAGCAGCTGTAAAGCCATGCCCCACCTATCCGAGCCCTTACGAATCCCTCCGCACTGTGCACTGAGTGCATTGTCGCGCCGCAGCTCCAGATGGCAGCCTTCCCCGATAGGTCAACTGCCCAGCGGTTGTCTGAGCCAGTCTTATGGGGCTCGCTTAAGAGCGCTATGTCCAATTGCAACAGCTGTGTTTGTCAGCTGATTCCGTTGTTTTGGTGCCCTCTATCAAAAATTTGAATTCCCCATAGTGCATCACATTTCCACACGTGTAGATCACATATGCCGAGAGAACCACAACACTAGTTTACATTTTCATGTTACTTTTTTCGTCGCTTATGGCGTCATAATACTACAAGCTTACAAATTTACAAAAAATGAAATTAAAACTAAGGAATAGAAGTAAAACATAAGATACTTTTTGACGTAGTACGTCCCTTCTACGACTCATGAGATAAATGCTTTCATTGGGTTAGGTTTTTCAGTTTTAGGATAGTTTCAGCACCTATAGTTCTATAATAGTATAATCATTTCACTGCCCACTTCAGCTTTTCCATAGGGATTATTTGAACTTGTATGTACGTTGTGTTTTCTATGTCCGAGCAGAAAGAATTTCATGAGGATCGCTTCGCTTTACGGACGGCCTTATTATATGTGGCCAGGGGGTCTTATAGTTGGTCCAGAGACTTTCCTTGTTTCCGGCTTTCACCCTGAAAAAATCTTAGACTGAGTGGGCATTTTAGGAGACTCCATGCCAAATTCTATAGCTCTATCTCTTGTAGTCTCTGAGATCCACTTGTTTATACGGACAGACGGACAAACCAAGGTGGCTATATCGACTCAGCTGTTGATGCTGATTAACAATATATATACTTTATGGGGTCGGAGATGATTCCTTCTCTATGTTTTATAAATGCACACGACTACAATATACCCTTGTACTCTACCTTACCTTGTACTCTTGAGTCACATCCTATCAGGAGGCTAATGTTTCGCTTCTCGCTGTCTTCCACTAGCCTTTTCACTAGCTCGTCTTCCGTCCTTTCGTAGGCCATGTACGCGACAGCTCCCGAAATGGAGTTTGTTGAAGCTCCACGATTGCCGCCGCGTTGTCTACGTCACTGTAGTTCTAGATCAAAAATATGCTTAAATGGTTTTTAGCAAGAATGCAGGCTATAGTTTTACCTCATAAACCTGCTAACAGCAGTTTATAGTCCTTGATTCTTAGTCCAAAGACCCTTCCTCCTACTAAGCAGGGCTCCAGATGGAGCAAGAGAGCAGTCATGGCTGCCCTACAGTGGTGAAGGTTTACCTGCAGAATTCGTAGGGACATCTGTTGAATCACCATCCACCACCGTGACCTCCGACTTGCTGCCATGCAGCGAAACCAATAGGCGTCAAAGTTGTAGCCGTCCTCGGCCTCTAAAGCCTCATCCTCGTTACCAACCACATATCTATGCACGTATTGGTAACGGTTTGTAGAGCATTATCTTTTACATAAACTCTAAAATAGTGTGGTAGTTTATTACCAAATTTAATTACTGGGACTTGTTCGTTTCGTTTGTCTAAGGATATTTTTAAAAGATAATTGTTCGCAATAATTTTTGAAGATGTAGATTCAAGAAAATGTAATTCTATTGTATGCTTACCTTAAAACATCAGTTAATTTAGTATTTATTGGATTTTCTTTAATTTTGTTCATATTTACATGCTTTAAATATATCATTGGTTAATTCTTTGACGTACTCTGACACCATTTTATCTGTTAAAAATAGAATTATTTCATAATTTTGAGAACTCAATATGTTCCAGCTGTTGTGGTCTATCATAACATTAATTAAAATTATATCTTCTATAATGCTAAGATTTGACTTTGTGACAAATCTAAAATACGATAAACGACGGCTTTTTAATATTTTATTACATGCTGGAAACAAGACGCCTTTTTTGTTATGTAAAATCCGCATACAGGTAAAATCATTATAACAGTCATAGTCAATTAAATAGTTTAATAATAAAACTGAAAGTCCTCGAAACTTTTTTATTAAACAACTCTTATATATTTTAGTCAAATCCAAAATGATACCAATACAATTACTTCCAAACTTGAACTTATCTAGAAACGAATCTGAAAATATATATATACAAGAATAAAAAATATAAATAAAACATGAAAGGAAAACTAACTTAGGACGAAGCCAAAGTTGAGATACACTTGCAGTTATTATTGGAAATATATCACAAATATCAGATATAGTTGACCAATTCTTATGTGAATTTCGTTATAAAAGTCGATAGCTTCAAAACTGGAAGACTAGTTCACGTTTCTACATAATACTTATTACGTAGAATTAGAGACAGACAGACCGACGGACTATAAGCAAGTCCAATCTGTCTAAAAGACAAATATTTAATAGCCTGTAGCTATCTGGCATCTGACCTTAAACTTGGCGCCTGGGTTCCATACAGTCAAACTCAAAAAGAAAAATATGCGACCAGTTATTTGAAAAGCGATAGCTCACAGTCTCAAATGATACATAACCAATTAAAAAAAAAATAGTTTTATAGAAATAGTTCTCAAGAAAAGACGGCTTTAAATGAGTTTTCCGCCTTTGTTACACCTACTACTTATCTCTTCCACCCACACCTTAACCAACCTTTTAAATAATGTATTCACAGAAAATTAATTTTCTTTGCAGAATAAAAAGTGTATCAGACAGGCTCCAGTATTTCCTTTAAAAAACTGAATTTCGCAACCAAAATTTCCTGTGAACTCAATTGAGTTTCACACCTTCTTTTTTTCGTCAAAACTTTTCCCAGTAGAGTTTTCATATTCCTACCCCTTTGATTTCTCTTTTTTCAATTCCATATTCCGATTTTAATTCCGTTTCTGCACAATGCTAACTTCAGTCCGATCTCGAAAATTCAAAATCTCGAAATCTTAGGTCTTTTTATCGTTCTTCGCTTTTCCAGACTAGGTTTTATCTTTATGGGATTGCCTTAGAAAAATTAACTCTGGCTAATGAAGTTGGTGTCCTAAGTTAGACTGCCCTAAAAATAAAATTTGCCGACCCTATTTCCGAAATGGTTAACAAGTGTTCAAGTATTGAACACAATTTTAAATACAAATTCCAAAGATTGAGTTTCAAGGAAATACGAGATAAACACAGCATGGGTTAAAACCGATCCCCTGCAGCCGGTCACTCTCTTTGCACCTTTTTCTGCTTCCGTGAGATATTTTCTGAGTGGCCACCCACCAAAAAGTCCAATGCACTGCCAGCTGTTTACTAATGCAGCCCTGACAGTGTGGGGCAACGAAGACGGATGGGCGGTAGACGACGCTAGAGCTACGAAAGAGCTACTCGCAACATTTCTTCATAACCCTGTGAGGGTGATTTTCACATGCAAATTTTAAGACAAACAATTTCAGTTGTGCCCCTTGGTCAGATTGCAGTAGTCTCCAAAAGTGCACACTTGCCGTCCCCTTCTTTCCTATGCCTTTTTTTAGAACCGTTAAAGCTCCCTGGCATGTGCAAGTAGATTTGATTTTTCTGGAAAAATAAGCCCAGTTTCACTTTCATATCGTTCTTTGACACAATTACACGTGTTCCGCAATCGATATATTTGAATTAAAGTGAATTTATGAAACTAGTTGCAACCAAACAAGTGCGAGTTTCAAGTGCAATTGAGAGTTGCTGTTTAAATTTTCCCTGTGGGTCGGCCAATATCAGGTGAGAAAAAGAAACTGCAATTCTTGTGGAAGTTCTAATGGCCATGTATTTCGCAGAGCCATGGTGGCCTGGTATTTCGGCCGAGCACATATACAAAATATATATAAGGCAGAAACGCAGGAATCCGAGATGAGGAATTAGAGCTATTGAGGATCGTCTTGGAGGAAAAGTAACGGAGCTTCATAAAACCACTAAAAATGGGTTGCCCAATGATAATGGTGCAACAAGGCAGGGCGGGTAAAGAGGAGATCTATAACACCTGAGTTCTCCAAGCTAGTATCCTCATTCTCTCTCTCTCCCCCACCACTTTGGCCACTCCTTTCCCTTAAGCACTGTCGATTTCTTTTATTTGGTAACCCTGATTTGGGGAAGCACAAGAACCCTCCCTCTGGCCCTGAGCTAGGCCGGCAACAGACAGTGCGTGCTCCCGATCAGAACCAGGAAGTTACAACCCGAAAGGCATCACCTTTCGCCTTAAATTTGGCAAGTCTCCAGAAGACGCTCCATAGGTGTCGCCACTAAGCTGGCCGTGCAGGCTCAGATGAACCATACCTGACCAACGCGGATCTGGCTCTGAACTCTACACCTCGTAAGGACTAGAGTTAATCCTCAGTCAGGAGGTTTCTGAAGCCAATGGAAAGCTGGTGGAATCTCCAGGGGTAAGCGATATCCTTTTAAGGCTTTTGGCCAGACGCAGACAGCCATAATTAGACTGCCTGCAGCGTGTGCTCGGAAAGCAATGAAGATAGGCTGGTTGAAGGTAGGCTGGGTGCGGTGCAGACTCATGGAAAGGACCAGAGTCATTAAGTGCTTCAGATGCCTCGAGTTTGGGCACATGGCGTAACAATGTCAGAGCGCAGGAGAATGTGCAGGAGATGTGGCAAGGACGGCCATATGGCATAAGACTGCGCGGAAGAACCAAAGTGTGCGTTCTGCAGCAACGTCGGGAAGGAAGCAGGACACATGGCAGGAAGTGGGAATTGTCCGATGTTCAGGAGCGCCCTCTCACAAAGGAAAAGCTAATGAAGGGCACCAGCTCAACCTCAAGCATTGCGAGGTGGCTCAGTCGCTGCTTAGGCAGGCGGTCAGAGACGAGCAGACACAGGTAGTCCTCATCTTGGAACCATATAGGAGCATCCCAGGAAACGGATGGCTGGCAAGCAGCTGCAAGGGAGCGGCTCTGTGGTCAACGGAGACGGCTCCCCAGGACATAGGGACATCCAGCGAAGCTTTTTTTCGGGCCAAAATAAATGGGGTTACATTTTACAGCTGCTATTTTACAGCCTAAGATGAGAAATCTCGCGTTACCTAAGGAGGCTACGAAGCTTGGTTGCGGATGCAAGAGGCAGATCGCCGGTGGTCATTGGAGGGGAACGAGAGGAGCACCAGTCTCTTGGAACACTTTGCGGCACTGGACGTGGTCTTAGCCAATAGAGGCCACAAGCTGACGTACAGCAAGGCAGGGCGTGGATCTATCATCGACATCACCTTCGTTAGCAACGCACTAATAAGGAGGTGCAACTGGGAGGTCAGTGATGCTTTTACTTTCAGGGCAACCAGGCCATACTCTTCACTCTTGGAGGGGTAAGTAGGAAACGGATTCCCAATGTGGCAGGACCGAAATGGAAAGACACGCGTTTGGATCGAGAAGCACTCTCGGTAACCTTGCAGACGCTTGACTGGAGTTCATCATCCTCTCCGGAGGGCAGCGGAGGAACTTTCAGGGTCACTAGCAAATGCTTGCGACAGTGCCAAGCCTAGGAGGAAACCCAGCAGAAGAGGAGCATCAGTATACTGGTGGAACCAGGACACTCAGCAACTAAGGATCGCCTGTTTGCGGGCAAGAAGACGTTTCCAAAGTGTAAGAGGCTCAGAGAAACTAACCACCAGAACGGAGAAGTTCAAGGCAGCTAAGAGGGCCTTGCAACTGGCTATAAAAGCCAGCAAACGTGAATGCTTTAAAAAAAATCTGCGACGAGGCGGAGGTGGACCCACGGGGCACAACCTACAAGGTCGTCATGAAAAGGATTAAAGGGCAAGAACACCTCAGACCAACATGCCCTACCTTTCGCCCTACGGCACTTTTCCAAAAACGCCATCACCGTGACCGACACGGCGGAAGCACCCATCGCGGGAACTCGGTGGAAATGGGGAGAAAAGGAGTAATGCGCGATAGTAACACTAAACATCTACAACTCCTTCAACTCGGCTAATTGGACACGTATCCAACGAGCCTTGCTCTTAGCAGGCACTCCTAGATACCTACAACTAATATTATCCAGCTACATTTCAGATAGGACACTGGTGTACGACACAGAAGAAGGACCAAAATCCTTTGTGGTGACTGCGGGGGTGCCGCAAGGATCGGTTATCGGGCCACTTCTTTGGAACATCATGTACGACGAAGTACTCAGGATCAAACTACAGACGGGATGTATACTCAGTTTCGTCACGTCGGTCTTGCTGTACGAAGCTCCCATATGGGCTGCGTCAGGCACAAGATAACAGGGGCCTAAGATAAAGCTAGGGGCATCGTACCGACTAGCGGCCCTACGCGTCATATCCGCCTTTAGAACCATACTCGAGGAAGCCGCCCTCGATCTAGCCGGAATGATCCCAATTGATATACTGGCTAATGAAGCGGAGGAAATCTACGCATCCAATCGGCAACGGGGAAGGAATTCATCCCGAGGGCCCATCAAGAGGTCAGCCCGACAAGCGGCATTATCCTCATGGCAGGAGAGGTGGGACTCAACGACCAAAGGTAGATGGACGCACAGGCTAATCCCAAACATCCAGGAGTGGATTGGAAGAAATAACGGTCAAGTTAGTTACCAGCTTACCCAGTTTCTTACAGGTCACGGGGATACAGAAAATACCTCCATAGATTCGGACACGACGAAAGTCCAGTGTGTCCCAACTGCCCAGGAGCAGACGAGGACCCAGAGCACATTTTGTAAAATTGTAGAATATATCGTGCCATCGTCGGATCGCTACCAGATCCGGAGCAGCTCGTGGAATTCATGTGTAGCTCACAAGAGCAATGGGACTGGGTAAGCCAGTTGATAGCTTATACACAGGGCGACTTAAGAAGACTTGAAAATGAACGTCGCTCAAAAGAGAATGCCTAGTTTAGGCAACCCTTCCCCGCGAAGTAATACTTTGTAGTGGTACCGTGGGGTCCGTGGTGTGTGCGGGGGTGCCTTTAGTAGGCGTAGGCGCCGGCTAGACATGCCGGTAAATCGTGCATGCTATTGGTACGGGCCAATAGTATCTAGGATAGACTTTAACCTCAATGGCGCAAACCAAAAAACAAATAGAAATTTTTAAGTTAGAGTTTCAAGGGATTGGACCCATAAAATACGAGTCAAACAGCATGGTTTAAAACCGATCCCCTGCAGCCTACACAAATATATACTCAAGTGGTGCGCTTGTCGCACTTAAGAAAGGGTCGCACAGCAGGTCAGCGTGCAGTGCGTTGATAAGTAGTTTTAAATAGACTTAAGATTTTCATGTTTCTTTCTTGGAAGAGAATTGTACAAAAAAAAAATACTTTCTAAAAGAAACTCATTGGAGTAGGACCTTTATTTGGGGCTCCTCTTAACATTTGGTCCTTCGAGACACCCTGACGTTTTCCCTCCTGTGGGAAGTTCTAGCTATTTGTATTATTTCTGGGCTCGGGCAATCACGTCGATCTATAAATTCGGTGTAACAGACCCGCAAACTCTGTGAGCTAGCTGCGGCAAATTGTGGCGAGGGGAAGGAGAAAAACAGTTCGTTGCAAGATCCAAAAGGAAGCGCACTCGGCCCGTGTCTATATATTTTGTATACTGCGGATATTCCTACGAACGCACAATGTTCGCCAACGATACCGCTATCGTTAGTCGCTTCAGATGCCCAACGCATGCAACAACCAAACTAGCTAATCATCTAATAGTAGTGGAAAGGTAACTGTCCGACTGGCGCATTAGGATAAACGAACAAAAGTGTAAACATATAACGTTTCATCTTAATAGACAAACATGCCCTCCGCTTTCACTAAACGGTATGCAGATCCCTCAAGCTAACGTACCTTGGAGTCATACACAGAAAAACTATCTTCGCATCCAAATTTTCTCGCTCGGGGATAGACTCGGGTTTCTAGCGTATCCCGCCTGCGATGCAACGACCTCCCAATCCAGCAATCGATTTTTAAGGCCGTCTAAATCTGAAATGATCCGAAAGCATTTTTTTAAATTAATAAATTTCTTATGTTAAACAAAAATTTTTTTTTAAATATGTCGAAAATGACTGAGAATTTTCAAGGGGCCATATTAGCCTTACAATCGAAAATCTGAAGCTTCCGAGGAATTAGCTCTAACGTTGGATTTATTCGAGGATTTCGAGGATTTCCCACAAAATTTTGAGAAAACCAGAACTCTAAAGCATTTGCCAGGATCAGGAAAGAAAAAGAACACCAACTACCACAAGGATCGAATCCTTCCACGATTAAGCATGACTGATCGTTTCAAATCAGCAAAAAATGTACGAAGTAAGTTTTGCCAGTTGAATGGAGTCAAAATAGGCACTCGAACCGTTCGAAGGAACATTGAGAAGGCAGGACTATAACAAAAGGCTACAGTGGGTCAAAATGCAACGCTTCAAACGCTTCAAAAATAATTGCTTACGGTGAAAGGTCAGGCAAGGAGCATGCCGAATGGTTCGGGGATACTTTTCTTACTATGGCGTTGGTGATCTGGCATTAGTTGACGGAACTGTGAATGCTGAAAAGTGTTCTGGTGTTCGTCACCTTCTACCCTCAGTGAGCATCTCTCTCATGCCTCAAACATAATCTTTCAGGACGACTCAGGTCCTTGCCATCTTACAAAAGAAAAAAGGATATATTTTTTTTTTAATTCTTTAAGGATTTGTTTAAACAATAAATCAAATTTTAAATGTCTAGTATTTTTTTTTAAATTTTTAATAAATTATTTGCAGAAAAATCGAATATCAACATTGGACTGGCCAGGCAGTAATCCTGATTTCTCAATATTCAATATCGTTGTCCTATTTTAAAAATTAAAATACATAAAAACAAAACCAAAAAAATATGAGGATTTAATTTAACAGTGGAAAGTGTCTTTTATAAAGACATAATTAAGAAAACTTTATGCCATCAAGAATAAAGGCCGTATTAAAAACTCAAGGAAGACCAACTAAATACTTAAGAACCAAAACAAAATTATTTTTGAAATCGTTAAATACTAAGCTTTTAAGAAATAATTTTCCAAAATTTTTGTTACCTAGGAATAGTTACGAAAAAATTTAAAAAAATACACAGTTTTGAAGATTACATCGGACAAGTGATGGCCGCCGTTTTCAATGCACTGAGATACCCGATTTTCGAAGCTCAGCTGAACTCTCTCAATGTTTATCTGTGTTCTGACTCTCCGATGAGCTGGATGGGATTTTGTCACATTCCCGCTCTCCCTGAATGTTTTCACCAACGAAACAATCGACTGCCGGCCAGGAACGCGACCTGCAGGATGAATGTTAAAGCGAGTACGGAAGGCACGTTGAGTACGGAAGACCGTTGGAAAAGTAAGCCTCGCTGGCAAATGCGCGCTGCTCTTTCGTCCAATGCATGATGTCGACTGACTGCGGAGTAGACGAAACTTCAGGAAGTCCCCTAAAACATGAGACACTCCCCACCCTTAGCCGACCACTCCCCGCCGCTTGGCACCAATAACAAATCAGCAAGTTTTCGTGCCGCACCCTGTATAATATGAATCCGTGGTATTAGTATATTTTCACCTCTGAACTTTCCATTTAAAATGCTGGCTTCGATCACGTTTTTTATTAATTTTTGAATGAATAACCGATAACCGTTGCACAGTCGGGGCGGGTTCAAATTACGAATTAGGATAATTGGATATCCAACCTTGAATTGTACATTATGCGTTGGCATGCCATGCGAATCCAGTGAGTTCAAAAACTCTGTAGAAAAATTTACTGTTTCGCTACAACAATTCATTGTGCTCGTTCCATAGAGCATCTAGCTCGATGACGATACGTCTGGCATAAAATTAATCAAAGTTATTATAATCACAACGTGCATTCATGCGATTGGCAAGTGCGCTTCCGGAATCCTCGCTGCCCATAAAGCAGATTTGTAAGAATTTATGTGGTTCGTTTGGCATTGACAGCAGTGAGCTCATTTTATGATAAATTTGGCCTCTGATTTTGAATGTAGAATTGTAGTGTTGACCATTTGCATTAGTTTTCCAATTATTTCTGTTTCTCCAAACGGTGTCATTTAAAAGCTTGAATTGAATGTTCGAATTGACTTCAGGAACACATTAGAATCTGCATCCGTGCCGATAAGTAAGCCGTTCAATGGTTCAGGTGGTGTTTCAATTTCTGGTAGTTGCAATTTTCCTGACGCGCAACACATCCGCTGGCTCATTTTTTAATTTCAGAGCATGACAATGCGGACATCCCTTGTCCATAGCACCAATTACCACTTTGGAGTGAGCATAATACTCAATATAAAGCTCATACTGGAATGCTAGACGCAGGAATGAATTATTGAGCGGCAGAATTCGAAGCCACCAAAATCAGAAAACCGTGTGTATGCTTCGGAACTTTATTTGCGACTAAAAATGTATGCTAAGGAAAAATGAAAAAGTTGGTATACATAATTTCTTATTCTCTACTTCTTAGAGAGGGACAATTATAACTTCATCAAGATCTCTATCTCTTTCCTATAACTATACAAGCGTGCATTGCATCATACTAATAATGTACAGGGTACTTTACTTTTCTACATGAATCATATAAATGCTCGATGTACCTGTTGTCGTGGTTGGTCATTTGTTCTGCGTCTAACGACTAATGACTGTCAAACGGCGTGATTGTCGTTGTGCGCTATTCTAACACATACAAGTTAAATTTGTTTTTAGGTTGTGAATCAAAAAAATATAATTTTTATTTTAAATTATACAACTTGTTGTTAAACTATTATTTAACAAACTGAATTATTACAAGACACTTTCGATTTTCTTAAATATTTTCCGTCAACCGTTCGCGGCCTCGGTCAAAATAGGACTGCCTTCTTAATTCTAAATCTCATCCAAAGAACCTCGGCCATGAGTTGTGTTTATATTAAAGGCTTAAGATAAAACTGTCGCATCTCATTGTGAAATTCGGCTAAGCTGGTCGATGTAATTTGGTGGGTACTTGAAACGCAAAAGGCGCAATTGATTGGGCTTCGGAGGGAAACTGGTGTTTACTTTTAATGTTGATTTGTTTATGGGGAACCGCGATCGAACCGCAGAGCCAAAGACAAAGCCGAAGGCAAATGCAGAGTTTGAAAATATTGTTTATAAAATTTGTAAGTGGAAAGCCATAAGTGGCCTGGATTGATGGGTTGGATAATTGAACCAAAGACAAAGCCGAAGGCAAATGCAGAGATAGAAAATATTTTTTATAAAAGCCATAAGTGGCCTGTATTTAGGGGTTGGATAACTCTCCCCCTTCTAGAATGGATCATCCCGATTCAATATGAAATTCGTTTAAATGAAATGAAATGATTCTGTTAAAAATTTTTCTTGGTTAATCGATTTTTCTGGTTCAGTGCAACAAATAATAAAATAATTTGGTTACAAATAATATAGCATTTTTGTATTTTATAATAAGTGAAAAAATCAAATATATAATGATCAAAATTAATAATATAAAGGTTAGTGATATTTTAGTATTCTTAATTTTAACGAAAAGGTTTAAAATGTTTAGTTTAGCTTTCCATCGATTGGGGAAATCGCTCTAGTGTGATATATTTCACATCTTTTTTTTATTATTGGGTATTTTATATAAATTATTAAAAGTTCTTTATGCAATGCGATTTTAAAAACAGAGATGTCCATTAAGTCAGAAAAAATTACTGGTTTTTGTTCATGTTTTAATATTTCCAAGATGTCATCATTCTTTAAAATTTTGGTACTAAAAACGTAAATTTTTGCAGATCAAATGTTAATAATCGTAAGCGATGTTATCGAAGTGGTAGATCTTGATCAATAAATGTAGAAAATAAAGTACCCTGTATATTTTTAGTATGTTGCAATGCACGATTGCATAGTTATAGGAAAGAGATAGAGAGCTTGAAGTAGTTATAATTGTCTCTCTCTAAGAAGTGGGGAATAAGAAATTATGTATACCAATTTTTTAATTTTTCTTTAGCATACTTTTAGTCGCAAATAAAGTTCCGAGGCAAACACACGGTTTTCTGCATTTGGTGGCTTCGGATTCTGCCGCTCAATAGGTTATGGGCCCAGGCACTGGAGAGTCCAAGTATTCGGTGTGTGACTCGAGATTAAGAACAATGAGTGCTCTTTATCAAATTGATAAGTTAGAGGAGACGAACTATGACACATGGAAAATACAGATGCGATCTGTATTAATGCATTCCGGTCTGTGGAGTGTTATGTCTGGAGAGCTAACTGAAACGAATGTTCCGGAAGGACAACAGTTTGCGGCCTTATACAGTAAAGCGTTGACAAAAATAACATTGAGTGTCAAGACATCTCAATTGGCCTACATCAAGAATTGCTTGACGGCTGTGGAGGCATGGACCAAGATGAAGGAAGTTCATCAACCAAGCGGACCTGTACGAAAAGTACAATTATACAAGAAACTGCTTAATAAACGGATGGAGCAAGGGCAGAGTATGATAACCTACATAAGCGAATTTGTGGAAATTCTGGATTGTCTAACTGGAGTTGGAATAGAGATAAACGACGAACTTTGCACTATCGTTTTGCCATCAAGTCTTCCAGAGCAATTTGAACATTTCGTGGTCGCTAGGGAAACACGAGATCAGTTTCCTTCGTTCAAAGTTCTCACCATAAAGTTAAAGGAGGAGAGCGAAAGAAAAGGAATAACAGAGGAACGATTCGACACTAAAGCATTTGCTGCAACGCACAAGCACAACTCACAGACAAAAACGTATGAACAGAAGAAATGAAAAAATATCGTTTGTTTCATGTGTGGTGAACAAGGGCACATTAAGTCCCAATGTCGAATTGAGGGTGAGGGAGATCACCGCATGGCATCAAGAAGTGTGGTGAATCGACAAAGCCGCCTGTTGCACGCCTGTGACGTCAACAACATTGACAATTCAACATAGTGCTTGGATAGTGGCGCAACAAGCCATATGTGTTGCGCAAGAGAGCTATTTACAAAGTTTGAGGAGCACACTAAACAGATCGAACTGGCCGATGCTGGTTTAGTTCAAGCAGAAGGTATAGGTGACGTCAAGATACAGACAGGCCAGTGCATGTTGACACTAAAAAATGTTCTCTACGTTCTGAAGATGACCGGAAATTTCTATGCCGTGAGCTGTGCTGTCCAGAACAGGTGCAAGGTGACCTTTGACATAAAGAATGCCAAAGTGATCCAAGATGGAGAATGCATAGAGAAAGCCAAAAAGATTGGCAACTTGTACTTAATTGCAGGTGGCCGAAGTAAATGTTTTGCCATGTCAGCTGTTGATGGAATCTTGCTACACAATAGATACGGTCATATTTATTTCTCTAGCTTGAAAGAGATGGTATCCAAAGGGATAGTTCGAGGTATAGATAGTATTCGGTTGCCAGAGAATATTAATTGCAAAATGTGTATGGTTAGCAAAATCCATGTTCAACCTTTTCCATCTGCAACAAGTAATCGGGTTAAGGAGCTTTTGGATCTGATACACGCAGATGTTTGTGAACCTTTTCCAACACTGTCCCTCGGAGGTTCTAAGTATTTTCTGACGTTCATTGACGATAAGTCCAGGAGGACTTGTTTACTTCCTGCGTGGAAAGAACGAGGTGCTATCCAAATTCATCGAATTCAAGAACCTGGTGGAACGGCAGACAGGAAGAAGATTGAATTGAGGCAGCATGGAATCGACAGACAGCTAACAGTAGCGTATACTCCCCAGCAAAAAAGAGTTGCGGAACGGGCAAATCGTACGCTATTGGAGATGCTTTGGACAAGGGTCCGAGGAAGGGCAGCCAATTTCAACCTAAGGGCAAGGAGTACATTATGGTTGGGTACTCTGTGGCAGCCAAATGTTATCGACTATATGACCCATCAACTGGACAATTGGTCGAAAAACGTGATGTTTTATTTTATGATCATCATGACGTGGCATCCAAGGATGATACTGTGACGATGAGCTGAAAAAACTGGAGGAGGCCCGTCAGCAGCACCCGGAGATGCAGAAATCGTTTCTGACTTATCAATCGACGCCGACAGCTCCGATGAGAGCACAGATCAGTACGAGATAGCTGAAGAAAAGGGTGAGCATGTCGAGGGGGAGGCACGCAGGGGCCCCGGCCGCCCTAAGATCATCCGGACTAGAAAACCTGGACTTCCAAAGAAGCAGTACAATATCCTAGGCGCCCTTGTTTCGGAAAATGTTCCGATTCCTTTAACCTGCAAAAAGGCGCTCGAGAGTACAAATGCAAAGGAGTCGCGTGAAGACATGAAAAGAGAATATGATTCTCTGGTTGCCAACCAGACTTGGCAAGTCACTGATTTACCCAAAAATCAGCGAGCCATTGGATTCAAGTGGGTGATCAACGTGAAGCGTGATAAAGATGGCCACATAGAACTTTTCAAGGCTCGACTGGTAGCAAAAGGGTGCTCTCAGCAGTTTGGCGTAAATTATCAAGAAACATTTTCGCTTTCGAGAGTGTTCGCTTTATTATAGCACTGGCGGCGGATGTATGGAAATGGATGTATGCACCGCGTATCTCAACAGCGATCTGAGTGAGACGGTCTACATGAAGCAGCCGGAAGGGTACTCAGATGAATCGAATCCTGACAAAGTTTTGCTTTTGAAGAGAGCAATATACGGCTTGAAACAATCAGGAAGGGCCTGGAACGAGAAACTTAATTGGTTACGTATTGGTTAATATGGGATTCGTTGCCTGTGATAACGAACCATGTTTGTACAAACATTGTAGCGAAGGTAATCTTCTACTAATCCTTGTATATGTTGACGATATACTTAAAGCTTGTCAATCGCTCGAGGATTTGCTGAAAATCAAGAGCGGCATCTCACAATCATTCGAGTGCGTTGACAAGGGTCAACTTAACCATTTCCTGGGCATGGAAATCGAACGAGACGGCGATCTTGGAGCAATTACTTTGGGACATACGCAATGTATCAAGGACCTTTTGCATACCCATGAGAGTGATTTTTGCAAGTCGGCGAAGACACCTTTGGATGCTGGTTTCCAAATAGACTGTACAAGCCCTCAATGCAAAAAGGTGAATCCCACTACTTATCAGTCCGTAGTAGGAGAGCTTATGTGGCTAGATCTTACAACAAGGCCAGACATATTGCATATTGCATTCGGTGTCAAAATTGCGGAATCAAAACCCGCATGCTGAACACAGGCTGGCATAAAGCACATCATTAGATACCTCTCATCAAGGATTGACATGAAACTACACTATCGGCAATGTGGTCAATCGTTCTGTGGATACGTGAATGCGAATTGGGCAGGCTTGACAGGAAGTCATATACTGGTTACATCTACCTGTTAGCAGGTGGTCCGATTTCTTGAAATGATTGCAGATATTTTGACAAAAAATCTTCCTAAAACAAAATACGAAGAGTTAACAAAAATGTTTAATTTAAGTACCCTGTATACTTTTAGTATGTTGCAATGCACGCTTGTATAGTCATAGGAAAGAGATAGAGATATTGAAGTAGTTATAATTGTCTCTCTCTTAGAAGTAGAGAATAAAAAATTATTATTATTGTTTTCTAAATCTGCGTGTGAATCGTACGTTAATACGTCTTTATTGTCCTTAAATAAAAGATACTCGTGACTTGTAAACTCAATTTTTTCTGATTTTGTTAATAAAATAAGGTGTAGTATGAGCACATGATAAAACATTTTCTCGAGAAGGAAAGAAAAAAAGGATGATATATAAATATTTATAATTTTTTTTTTTCTTTGTGAATAATTATATTTCTATTATTGATTATTATTTTGTTAGGTAAATTTTCCTTAACTATTTGTTTTTTATATCTAGTTTTAAGTTTATTTCTTTCCCCGTGTTTCTTTTTATAGACTACCTGTCCTTCATGATATTCTTTTTCTTTTCTGTTTCCGTTATGTGTTTACAACATTTTCTCTTGAGTATATTTCAAAATTTGAGGAATGTTATGGTGCTCTATTTTATTATATATTTTTTTTTTAATTCTTTGGTGGTTGATCTTCCTTCCTGGATACAGTGGATTAATGGACAGAAAATGTCCTGTCTTCCTTCCTTGGTTTTTCTTGTTGGAGCGAGTTGTCGTTTTATTTGTTTTGGTTGTTCTTGTTTGTTTTTTTTTTTGTGCGTTGATTTAATAATTTTGTGTTCTTGTAAATGTTTGGTTTAAAATTTCAGTCCACCTCTGTTTTAATTAACTCTTTATGGATTATTTTATTAATTAGTTTCCATTTACTTTGTTGCTAACGATCACTGTCACTTGGAAGTGTCGTTTGGTGAATGTTTTAATTTTTCCACTAAAAATGTTGAGTTGTTGACCGCGCGAGTTCCGTTTATGTTTAACTTATTTTTTATTAAACAATGTTTTTGGAACTTTATGTGACGCGGCCCCACTTTGGGCGCCAGTTAAATTGTTTGTAGTTCGGTGAATTAAAAAAATGTAAATTTATAAATTTGTAATTTTATTTTTTAATTATACAACTTGGTGTTAAACATTTATTTATTAAACTGAATTATTACAAGACACTTTCGATTTTCTTAAATATTTTCCGTCAACCGTACGCGGTCTCGGTCAAAAAAGGACTGCCTTCTTAATTCTAAATCTCATCCAAAGAACCTCGGCAATGAGTTGTGTTTAGATTAAAGGCTTAAGATGAAACTGTCGCATCTCATTGTGAAATTCGATTAAGCTGATCGATGCAATTTGGTGGGTACTTGAAACGCAAAAGGCGCAGTTGATTGGGCTTCGGAGGGAAGCTGATGTTTACTTTTAATTTTGATTTGTTTATGGAGAACCGAGATCGGACCTCAGAGCCAAAGATAAAGCCAAAGGCAAATTATGTTAACTCATTAATAGGTTTGAAGGAAAATAGTTGGAAAATTAAATTTATAAAAGAATAAATAGGTCGTTTCTACTGGGATTTATATTTATATATATTTTTTTTTAAGCAGCCAAAGTAATTAAAGGACCATAACAAAATTGGTGTGACTCACAGATTTTTCTTGTCCAACGACGAAAGATGGATCCTTCTTGGTGGAGTGGCTGAAACAAATGCAGGTCACTTGGATATCTTGCGGATATTGGCTGACTTTGACAAAAAAAATGTGAATAAATCCAGTAGTCAACTTTTCCATACATAGCAATCACTTATTTTTAAACTACTAAATAATTAAACTACTAATTTTGGTAAATAATAAGCAAATAAAAAAATAATTTATAATTGGTTCAACCCGAGTGGCAGAAGGCCCCCTAAAGAAAATTCTCCGAAAGTGGAGCCACTCAAGCAAAATTTAACCGATGCATCCTTTGAATTTAGGTTCGTGGCCAATCCGGGTAAAAACTCAAAAATGATTTTTGATCAAATTTAATCCGATAGTTGCTGCATGTTGCTGTTGAGAGACGCCACGAGGAAAGTGAGACGGAAAGTGAGGTTTTGTTCGCGCACTCACGGGGAGGTCGATGACCTGGGCTAGCAAAAGAAATGGCGACGCAGCCTATCACCGTTACCCAAAACTTTCTCGAGATTTTTTTTTCCGGCATTAAATCTTATAATTTCGCATTAATTAATAATAATTTCTTATAATTTCTTATAATTTCTTATAATAAGTAAAAATAATGGGCAATTGTCTTCGATAATAGTTTGTGAAGAATTGTGTTTTCCTCTGCAATTAAAAGCAATGCACTTATTAACCAAGCACACCGCGCAGGCATAAATACACTTACACACACACACACTCCGCAGCTCGGAACTTTCAAGTCCGGCTCGCAAAATTTTCTGATCGACGTCGGGGTGAAGTTCACTTTGTGGGTCGGGAGTTTATCCTTGCGGCACTGTTGCACTTTCTTTTGGGTGTGCGGTTCAATTGGAAAAGAACTCGAATCCGATGTAAGAAAAAAATGAGCCGACGGCTTAGAGAAAAAAATTGCAACTGCATTAACAGCTGCATTTGCGTAGTAAAGTAGTAAAAATAGTGCTAAATCATTCAGCTTTTGTCCGAAAGAATTTGGTTGTCTGAATTTCGGCTAAGTTAAACAAAACCGTCTTCGGTCCCCGCTACAAAAGCCCCCCCCGGAAGAATCAGGCTAGGGTATAATCTCATATAGTACCCTAGACTGATAACGACTGAAGACGAGTTACTGACGAATGTCCTTGGCATGGTAAGTACCGACCAGTACTCCCTGTAAGTCTTCTTCTAATTCGTAATAGGTATGTCCTACTTTCTTTCGGACTCTGGCCTTTACAAAGGATGGACCAAATTTCGCATTGTACCCCGTTTTTAAACAACTTTGTTTAAAATTCCTTGTATATACCTCCTGACCTACTGAGAAAGATACATCTCGTGATCGGAGATTGTATCTCTTTTCATTTTCATTGTGTTTTTCTAACATTCGCTTACTTGCCTTTTCTCGCACAAGGTCAAAGGAGTCTGAGCGATTGAACTTTAATGAACGGTCGTCCAACAAGTTCAATTTCCTTAAAAGCGAATACGGTGTTCCCGAGGTAATCATATGTTGCCCAAACACCATGTAATATGGGGATGTACCTATACTATCATGCACCGAGGATCTCAACGCACAGTTAATTTTATTTAAATGTTCATCCCAATCTTTCTGATCCGGATGAATATAGGAACGGATCGCGGAGATCACCGATCGGTTTACCCGCTCTGAAGCGTTAGCCTGTGGCGAATGCACAGCGGTGAGTGTATGCCTAACCCCATATAACCCCATCTTCCGGAATGTGTGAGACCGAAATTGTGACCCGTTGTCCGATACAACAGTCTCGGGAGTTCCAAAAGTCATAAATTACTCCCCCTCCAGATATTTTATTACCGCGCTTGTATCGATTTTCCGTACTGCCTTCAAAAATACATACTTGGTGAAATGGTCAAGAACAATAAAGATGCCAACGTTTCCACTCCACTAGGATACGGTCCTAAAAAGTCGACAAAAAGCCTTTGGAAAAACCGCTGACTCTCCGGCGCTTTACCTAGCGGCGGTCGCAATATGTGGTTTGGAGCTTTTGTTGTTTTGCAAACCTGACATGCGTTAACGTAAGCCTTTACATCGGGAACGAGTCCAGGCCATTAAAGCAATATTGACGAAGTTATTAGTTATTGACGAAGTTGCTTATAAACGTTTTACACTGGATTTTTTTGTGTTGAAAACTTTAAAGCGTTTTTCCCACAACTTACGTTTTCAAAGTCGGTGCCCCTCATAACTTCAAAACTACTGCACCGATCCTTTTGAAATTTTAAACACTATTTCTGTACATATTTTACGAGGTAACGCTGTCGAGTTTTTTTTTTTTTGTTCATAACTTTGATTTTGCAATGACAAATAAACCGATTTTTTCCCAAAAAATTAAGTTTTTCACTTCAAAGTCTTCGAAAAAATTAAAAAATTGCAATTTTCAAAAAACTTTTACAGCGTTACCTGGGGCGAACTATTATCTAACGAATGAATTTTCATTTTTTGATTACAAATGATCCAGCACCGAGCTATGAGGGGCACCGCAATTCAACTTTTTTTGGCGACACGTCCGGACAATTGCTACCATTGCCATATTTTTAAATATTTTTTTGTAAAAATTTTATTAAACATTCTTCTAATGTCATACTTTAATATACCGTTGGTTGAATAAATAAATTTTCACTGTGTCGTCAGGAAAAAAATCACAAAAACATGGCTTTTTCGCATGATTTGACTTTACCCTCCCCTTAAACAATGTTTTTGGAACTTTATGTGACGCGGCCCCACGTTGGGCGCCAGTTAAATTTGTGACTAGATTGTGAATCAAAAAAGTATAAATTTTATTTTAAATTATACAACTTGGTGTTAAACATTTATTTATTAAACTGAATTATTACAAGACGCTTTCGATTTTCTTAAATATTTTCCGTCAACCGTACGCGGTCTCGGTCAAAAAAGGACTGCCTTCTTAATTCTAAATCTCATCCAAAGAACCTCGGCAATGAGTTGTGTTTAGATTAAAGGCTTAAGATGAAACTGTCGCATCTCATTGTGAAATTCGATTAAGCTGATCGATGCAATTTGGTGGGTACTTGAAACGCAAAAGGCGCAGTTGATTGGGCTTCGGAGGGAAGCTGATGTTTACTTTTAATTTTGATTTGTTTATGGAGAACCGAGATCGGACCTCAGAGCCAAAGATAAAGCCAAAGGCAAATTATGTTAACTCATTAATAGGTTTGAAGGAAAATAGTGGGAAAATTAAATTTATAAAAGAATAAATAGGTCGTTTCTACTGGGATTTATATTTATATATTTTTTTTTTTTAAGCAGCCAAAGTAATTAAAGGACCATAACAAAATTGGTGTGACTCACAGATTTTTCTTGTCCAACGACGAAAGATCGATCCTTCTTGGTGGAGTGGCTGAAACAAATGCAGCGCTTGAGCTAACTGCCAAGGTCACTTGGATATCTTGCGGATATTGGCTGACTTTGACAAAAAAAATGTGAATAAATCCAGTAGTCAACTTTTCCATACATAGCAATCACTTATTTTTAAACTACTAAATAATTAAACTACTAATTTTGGTAAATAATAAGCAAATAAAAAAATAATTTATAAATGGTTCAACCCCAATTGGCAGAAGGCCCCCTAAAGAAAATTCTCCGAAAGTGGAGCCACTCAAGCAAAATTTAACCGATGCATCCTTTGAATTTAGATTCGTGGCCAATCCGGGTAAAAACTCAAAACTGATTTTTGATCAAATTTAATCCGATAGTTGCTGCATGTTGCTGTTGAGAGACGCCACGAGGAAAGTGAGACGGAAAGTGAGGTTTTGTTCGCGCACTCACGGGGAGGTCGATGACCTGGGCTAGCAAAAGAAATGGCGACGCAGCCTATCACCGTTACCCAAAACTTTCTCGAGATTTTTTTTTCCGGCATTAAATCTTATAATTTCTCGACATAGCCTGATGGCTTGGGTCTGTTCACATTTTTTCGTGGCGGTCTTTATTTTAATTCTCCTCACTCTTCCGATTCTATCTAATGATATGCCCCAACAAAGGCTGTACGGGCGAACGTCCCCTCTCGGCCAACGTTCTGTGGTGAGCGTGCTCGTTGTAAGGTTGTACACGATTTCCCTCCGGAATATTTTGGCCCGACCTGGCCCAATAATGGGCAATTGTCTTCGATAATAGTTTGTGAAGAATAGTGTTTTCCTCTGCAATTAAAAGCAATGCACTTATTAACCAAGCACACCGCGCAGGCATAAATACACTTACACACACACACACTCCGCAGCTCGGAACTTTCAAGTCCGGCTCGCAAAATTTTCTGATCGACGTCGGGGTGAAGTTCACTTTGTGGGTCGGGAGTTTATCCTTGCGGCACTGTTGCACTTCCTTTTGGGTGTGCGGTTCAATTGGAAAAGAACTCGAATCCGATGTAAGAAAAAAATGAGCCGACGGCTTAGAGAAAAAAATTGCAACTGCATTAACAGCTGCATTTGCGCCCACACTTCACAACACTTTTTTTAGCTAGTAATACCATAGATGGTTAAAAAAATACCAAATATTAGTTAATAACTGTTGCTACTATTACTACAAGAAAAAGTAGTAAGAATAGTAGTAAAAATAGTGCTAAATCATTCAGCTTTTGTCCGAAAGAATTTGGTTGTCTGAATTTCGGCTAAGTTAAACAAAACCGTCTTCGGTCCCCGCTACAAAAGCCCCCCCCGGAAGAATCAGGCTAGGGTATAATCTCATATAGTACCCTAGACTGATAACGACTGAAGACGAGTTACTGACGAATGTCCTTGGCATGGTAAGTACCGACCAGTACTCCCTGTAAGTCTTCTTCTAATTCGTAATAGGTATGTCCTACTTTCTTTCGGACTCTGGCCTTTACAAAGGATGGACCAAATTTCGCATTGTACCCCGTTTTTAAACAACTTTGTTTAAAATTCCTTGTATATACCTCCTGACCTACTGAGAAAGATACATCTCGTGATCGGAGATTGTATCTCTTTTCATTTTCATTGTGTTTTTCTAACATTCGCTTACTTGCCTTTTCTCGCACAAGGTCAAAGGAGTCTGAGCGATTGAACTTTAATGAACGGTCGTCCAACAAGTTCAATTTCCTTAAAAGCGAATACGGTGTTCCCAAGGTAATCATATGTTGCCCAAACACCATGTAATATGGGGATGTACCTATACTATCATGCACCGAGGATCTCAACGCACAGTTAATTTTATTTAAATGTTCATCCCAATCTTTCTGATCCGGATGAATATAGGAACGGATCGCGGAGATCACCGATCGGTTTACCCGCTCTGAAGCGTTAGCCTGTGGCGAATGCACAGCGGTGAGTGTATGCCTAACCCCATATAACCCCATCTTCCGGAATGTGTGAGACCGAAATTGTGACCCGTTGTCCGATACAACAGTCTCGGGAGTTCCAAAAGTCATAAATTACTCCCCCTCCAGATATTTTATTACCGCGCTTGTATCGATTTTCCGTACTGCCTTCAAAAATACATACTTGGTGAAATGGTCAAGAACAATAAAGATGCCAACGTTTCCACTCCACTAGGATACGGTCCTAAAAAGTCGACAAAAAGCCTTTGGAAAAACCGCTGACTCTCCGGCGCTTTACCTAGCGGCGGTCGCAATATGTGGTTTGGAGCTTTTGTTGTTTTGCAAACCTGACATGCGTTAACGTAAGCCTTTACATCGGGAACGAGTCCAGGCCATTAAAGCAATATTGACGAAGTTATTAGTTATTGACGAAGTTGCTTATAAACGTTTTACACTGGATTTTTTTGTGTTGAAAACTTTAAAGCGTTTTTCCCACAACTTACGTTTTCAAAGTCGGTGCCCCTCATAACTTCAAAACTACTGCACCGATCCTTTTGAAATTTTAAACACTATTTCTGTACATATTTTACGAGGTAACGCTGTCGAGTTTTTTTTTTTTTGTTCATAACTTTGATTTTGCAATGACAAATAAACCGATTTATTCCCAAAAAATTAAGTTTTTCACTTCAAAGTCTTCGAAAAAAATTAAAAAATTGCAATTTTCAAAAAACTTTTACAGCGTTACCTGGGGCGAACTATTATCTAACGAATGAATTTTCATTTTTTGATTACAAATGATCCAGCACCGAGTTATGAGGGGCACCGCAATTCAACTTTTTTTGGCGACACGTCCGGACAATTGCTACCATTGCCATATTTTTAAATATTTTTTTGTAAAAATTTTATTAAACATTCTTCTAATGTCATACTTTAATATACCGTTGGTTGAATAAATAAATTTTCACTGTGTCGTCAGGAAAAAAATCACAAAAACATGGCTTTTTTCGCATGATTTGACTTTACCCTCCCCTTAAACAATGTTTTTGGAACTTTATGTGACGCGGCCCCACGTTGGGCGCCAGTTAAATTTGTGATTAGATTGTGAATCAAAAAAGTATAAATTTTATTTTAAATTATACAACTTGGTGTTAAACATTTATTTATTAAACTGAATTATTACAAGACGCTTTCGATTTTCTTAAATATTTTCCGTCAACCGTACGCGGTCTCGGTCAAAAAAGGACTGCCTTCTTAATTCTAAATCTCATCCAAAGAACCTCGGCAATGAGTTGTGTTTAGATTAAAGGCTTAAGATGAAACTGTCGCATCTCATTGTGAAATTCGATTAAGCTGATCGATGCAATTTGGTGGGTACTTGAAACGCAAAAGGCGCAGTTGATTGGGCTTCGGAGGGAAGCTGATGTTTACTTTTAATTTTGATTTGTTTATGGAGAACCGAGATCGGACCTCAGAGCCAAAGATAAAGCCAAAGGCAAATTATGTTAACTCATTAATAGGTTTGAAGGAAAATAGTGGGAAAATTAAATTTATAAAAGAATAAATAGGTCGTTTCTACTGGGATTTATATTTATATATTTTTTTTTTTAAGCAGCCAAAGTAATTAAAGGACCATAACAAAATTGGTGTGACTCACAGATTTTTCTTGTCCAACGACGAAAGATCGATCCTTCTTGGTGGAGTGGCTGAAACAAATGCAGCGCTTGAGCTAACTGCCAAGGTCACTTGGATATCTTGCGGATATTGGCTGACTTTGACAAAAAAAATGTGAATAAATCCAGTAGTCAACTTTTCCATACATAGCAATCACTTATTTTTAAACTACTAAATAATTAAACTACTAATTTTGGTAAATAATAAGCAAATAAAAAAATAATTTATAAATGGTTCAACCCCAATTGGCAGAAGGCCCCCTAAAGAAAATTCTCCGAAAGTGGAGCCACTCAAGCAAAATTTAACCGATGCATCCTTTGAATTTAGATTCGTGGCCAATCCGGGTAAAAACTCAAAAATGATTTTTGATCAAATTTAATCCGATAGTTGCTGCATGTTGCTGTTGAGAGACGCCACGAGGAAAGTGAGACGGAAAGTGAGGTTTTGTTCGCGCACTCACGGGGAGGTCGATGACCTGGGCTAGCAAAAGAAATGGCGACGCAGCCTATCACCGTTACCCAAAACTTTCTCGAGATTTTTTTTTCCGGCATTAAATCTTATAATTTCTCGACATAGCCTGATGGCTTGGGTCTGTTCACATTTTTTCGTGGCGGTCTTTATTTTAATTCTCCTCACTCTTCCGATTCTATCTAATGATATGCCCCAACAAAAGGCTGCACGGGCGAACGTCCCCTCTCGGCCAACGTTCTGTGGTGAGCTTGGTCGTTGTGAGGTTGTACACGATTTCCCTCCGGAATATTTTGGCCCGACCTGGGCCAATAATGGGCAATTGTCTTCGATAATAGTTTGTGAAGAATAGTGTTTTCCTCTGCAATTAAAAGCAATGTACTTATTAACCAAGCACACCGCGCAGGCATAAATACACTTACACACACACACACTCCGCAGCTCGGAACTTTCAAGTCCGGCTCGCAAAATTTTCTGATCGACGTCGGGGTGAAGTTCACTTTGTGGGTCAGGAGTTTATCCTTGCGACACTGTTGCACTTCCTTTTGGGTGTGCGGTTCAATTGGAAAAGAACTCGAATCCGATATAAGAAAAGAAATGAGCCGACGGCTTAGAAAAAAAAATTGCAACTGCATTAACAGCTGCATTTGCGCCCACACTTCACAACACTTTTTTTTTTAGCTAGTAATACCATAGATGGTTAAAAAAATACCAAATATTAGTTAATAACTATTGCTACTATTACTACAAGAAATAGTAGTAAAAATAGTAGTAAAAATAGTGCTAAATCATTCAGCTTTTGTCCGAAAGAATTTGGTTGTCTGAATTTCGGCTAAGTTAAACAAAACCGTCTTCGGTCCCCGCTACAAAAGCCCCCCCCCGGAAGAATCAGGCTAGGGTATAATCTCATATAGTACCCTAGACTGATAACGACTGAAGACGAGTTACTGACGAATGTCCTTGGCATGGTAAGTACCGACCAGTACTCCCTGTAAGTCTTCTTCTAATTCGTAATAGGTATGTCCTACTTTCTTTCGGACTCTGGCCTTTACAAAGGATGGACCAAATTTCGCATTGTACCCCGTTTTTAAACAACTTTGTTTAAAATTCCTTGTATATACCTCCTGACCTACTGAGAAAGATACATCTCGTGATCGGAGATTGTATCTCTTTTCATTTTCATTGTGTTTTTCTAACATTCGCTTACTTGCCTTTTCTCGCACAAGGTCAAAGGAGTCTGAGCGATTGAACTTTAATGAACGGTCGTCCAACAAGTTCAATTTCCTTAAAAGCGAATACGGTGTTCCCAAGGTAATCATATGTTGCCCAAACACCATGTAATATGGGGATGTACCTATACTATCATGCACCGAGGATCTCAACGCACAGTTAATTTTATTTAAATGTTCATCCCAATCTTTCTGATCCGGATGAATATAGGAACGGATCGCGGAGATCACCGATCGGTTTACCCGCTCTGAAGCGTTAGCCTGTGGCGAATGCACAGCGGTGAGTGTATGCCTAACCCCATATAACCCCATCTTCCGGAATGTGTGAGACCGAAATTGTGACCCGTTGTCCGATACAACAGTCTCGGGAGTTCCAAAAGTCATAAATTACTCCCCCTCCAGATATTTTATTACCGCGCTTGTATCGATTTTCCGTACTGCCTTCAAAAATACATACTTGGTGAAATGGTCAAGAACAATAAAGATGCCAACGTTTCCACTCCACTAGGATACGGTCCTAAAAAGTCGACAAAAAGCCTTTGGAAAAACCGCTGACTCTCCGGCGCTTTACCTAGCGGCGGTCGCAATATGTGGTTTGGAGCTTTTGTTGTTTTGCAAACCTGACATGCGTTAACGTAAGCCTTTACATCGGGAACGAGTCCAGGCCAGAAGTAGTACCGCCTTATTTTCTCTATGGTTTTGTGTATCCCACCATGGGATGCCAACAGACTATCGTGTGCTCGCGAAAGTACCTCTGGAACTAATCCTTTAGGGATCCAGAGTTTCCACGCAATTTTGTCATGTACTTGCTCTCCTGTTAAATGTTCAGCTTTCCGATAAAGATAACCGCTATCGGTTTTCAAATCCGGAAAATTGTTTTGATTAGCTTCTACTTTCTGAACCAGCTCCGCGTACTCTGACGACTTAAAATCTTCAGAATTTAGGTCTACCAGAAACCCTTCCCGCAAATCTATGGCGGCTATAACCTCCTCGTTGACTCGAGACAATGAGTCTGGAACGAAATTAAGAGTTCCTTTTCGGTGCTCAATCTTGAAGCGCCGAAGAAGCCCATCGGGCCAGCCGTGAACTCAAGTCGTGATTGGACATCAGCCATTTCAACGACGCATGATCGGTGATGATCTTAAACTCGAGTCCTTCGACATACGCCCTAAAAACCTTTAAAGCCACTTTCGCGGCCAGTCACTCTTGCTCGGTAACAGTATAGTTATGCTGAGCTTTATTAAATTTTTTTGAGATAAATGCGATAGGATGTTCGTCTCCTTCTTCTGAAATCTGCACTAATACGGCTCCAACCCCTGTCTTACTCGCGTCACAATGAATGGCGAAAGGTTTTGTAAAATCAGGACTACACAATACTGGAGCTTCGCTTAGACATTTCTTCAATGCCTCAAAAGCTTTTATGCCCTCCTCTGTCAAACTAAACTTCCGCTTTGTGGTCATTAAATCCGTCACGGAGCAGCAACAGATGCAAAATTAGGAACGAACTTCCGATACCAACCGCACAGGCCCATAAAGCTCCGCAATCCCCTTAAACTTCGTGGCAAAGGAAAGTTTCTTATAGCATCCACCTTTTCAGGATCGGTACGAATCCCGCCGTCCCCAATGATGTGACCTAGGTACTTTACTCGTCGCATACAGAAGTGACTTTTTCCAACATTGATTGTCAAACCTGCAAGCTTCAATTGTAAGGCTAACTCCCTCAGAACTTTGAGATGTCTCTCAATAGTCGCGGAGACTATCAACAAATCATCTAGATAAATAAAGACTTCATTTCTGAGGTGCGCAGGCACCACCTTGTCCATCAATCGGGACATCGTACTTGTCGCGTTGCACAGCCCGAAAGGCATGACCTTAAACTGATATAGAGGTCGTCCAGGGACCGTAAAAGTCGTTTTATCGCGAGATGCCACATCTAATGGAACTTTTCAATAGGCGTCTTTCAGATCCAAGCTGGATATAAATTGAGATTTCGGCAAACGACTAAGAATGCCGCTGATTTGTGGAAGAGGATATGCATCCTTTTCGGTGAAACTGTTCACCTTCCGGCAGTCGAGACAAATTCCTACTTTTCCGGGCTTCGTTACCATGACGATTGGGGACGACCATGCGCTTTCGGATTCCTCTATTACGCCGAGCTGCAACATCCTATCTATCTCACCGTACATAGACGATTCTACCGCCGGTGAAACCGGGAAATGTCGTTGCTTGACCGGTTTGGCCGTACCTACATCTATCGTATGGGTAACTAGATTAGTTCTCCCTAGACCTTCTATGCGCTTCTATGCAACGCTTGTGAAACTCATGTGAGCATGCTGCTCGACATACCTCTACAGCATTAACTTCCCCATTACAAATTTGGCAGACTAAAACAGAGCTCCCTTCAGCTCCTTTTTCCGGGGAACGATCTAACCCCATTTTGTGAGCTTATGTCAATATAATTGTTAAACAAGGAACATAATCTGTAATGTTCTGGACTAACGAGGTAACAAAACTGTAACCCAAAGCTTTTGTGATTGTAACCCAAAAAAACTATAACCAAATACATATAACGATATAATGGCAAAGAATAAAATTATAAAAAGATTAACGATATAATAAGAAGAATAATATAACAAAATAATAAAAGGTATGTTCGCGAAGATTTCTTTTCTTAGATATTGAAAGATACATAAACTGAACTCTTGCTGAATGTCACCCATCGTAGGGCATAATTCTTTGTTAGTCTCCTTGGAAATAATAAAATTTTGTAGTTACTAGTTAGTTATTTCAAGGGAAGCAGTTACTATCTTTAAGTCGGCCTTGGCCGGTGGCCTGTTCTTAGCCAATTCCGTATTCCAGGTCGCGTCTAATAGAAGTGAAATGCCCCAAGAGAGGGAAACAAAAAGAAATTGTGACAACTTATTCTGGATCGAGCATCTCTCGCAAGTAATGCCTCGATTTCTATTTAAAATTTCTATTTCAAAATTAGGGGGCTAGTTCAATGACTTATTGTTTTAAAACCGGGACAGGGTTCGGCCTAAGCTCCGCTACCTCTGTATTCCTCCGTCTAAGCAACATCTTGTCATTTCTTCTAATGTTCAGGAAAATTCCCTTGAATCTCTATTTTCGGACAGCTACGAATATCAACTATCCATAAACTGTATTCCAGGACAAAATTAAAACTCAAGGAATATTTTGTTAGTGTAGAAAAAAAAGATTTTAAAATGAAATACAAATGAATTTTGAATTTATCCTCCCGTGAGTCTCAATGAATAGAATTTTCCATTAAGGTCCCACGAGTTGGGCGCCACTTTCTTTAATAATAATAATGAATTATATCTGTAATGTGCAACGGTACGGTGTGGACGGATTCGAAGAGTCTGTGCTAGCGGGGCACGCTATAGGGTCCGGCTTCTGCTCGTCGGCTTTGGGGTGGAGGTCTTGCTTGGACAGACTCTATCACTCACTACACATTATTACTATTAAATCTAGAATTGAGCGTGCTTGCGACAAACTAAAAGTTCATTCTGGACTTTTAGAAATAATTAGAGGGGTAAGAAATTCAATTCTAAGTGTTTAATACAAAGTATAAAAGTAAAATTAAAGTAATAAAAAAGGTACATATGATAATTCAAAGGACTTAACATTATAATAAAAAAATTTAACTTTAACAATTTCAATAGTTTTTAATAATTAATTCATTTGAAAATTGTTTTAATAGATGTGGATGTTTTAAGTTTCATTGCTTTCATTATGTTAACTCATTAATAGGTATGAAGGAAAATAGTTGGAAAATTAAATTTATAAAAGAATAAATAGGTCGTTTCTACTGGGATTTATATATATATTTTTTTTAAGCAGCCAAAGTAATTAAAAGACCATAACAAAATTGGTGTGACTCACAGATTTTTCTTGTCCAACGACGAAAGATCGACCCTTCTCGGTGGAGTGGCTGAAACAAATGCAGCGCTTGAGCTAACTGCCAAGGTCACTAGGATATCTTGCGGATATTGGCTGACTTTGACAAAAAAAATGTGCATAAATCCAGTAGTCAACTTTTCCATACATAGCAATCACTTATTTTTAAACTACCAAATAATTAAACTACTAATTTTGGTAAATAATAAGCAAATAAAAAAATAATTTATAAATGGTTCAACCCCAATTGGCAGAAGGCCCCCTAAAGAAAATTCTCCGAAAGTGGAGCCACTCAAGCAAAATTTAACCGATGCATCCTTTGAATTTAGATTCGTGGCCAATCCGGGTAAAAACTCAAAAATGATTTTTGATCAAATTTAATCCGATAGTTGCTGCATGTTGCTGTTGAGAGACGCCACGAGGAAAGTGAGACGGAAAGTGAGGTTTTGTTCGCGCACTCACGGGGAGGTCGATGACCTGGGCTAGCAAAAGAAATGGCGATGCAGCCTATCACCGTTACCCAAAACTTTCTCGAGATTTTTTTTTCCGGCATTAAATCTTATAATTTCTCGACATAGCCTGATGGCTTGGGTCTGTTCACATTTTTTAGTGGCGGTCTTTATTTTAATTCTCCTCACTCTTCCGATTCTATCTAATGATATGCCCCAACAAAGGCTGCACGGGCGAACGTCCCCTCTCGGCCAACGTTCTGTGGTGAGCTTGCTCGTTGTGAGATTGTACACGATTTCCCTCCGGAATATTTTGGCCCGACCTGGCCCAATAATGGGCAATTGTCTTCGATAATAGTTTGTGAAGAATAGTGTTTTCCTCTGCAATTAAAAGCAATGCACTTATTAACCAAGCACACCGCGCAGACATAAATACACTTACACACACACACACTCCGCAGCTCGGAACTTTCAAGTCCGGCTCGCAAAATTTTCTGATCGACGTCGGGGTGAAGTTCACTTTGTGGGTCGGGAGTTTATCCTTGCGGCACTGTTGCACTTCCTTTTGGGTGTGCGGTTCAATTGGAAAAGAACTCGAATCCGATGTAAGAAAAAAATGAGCCGACGGCTTAGAGAAAAAAATTGCAACTGCATTAACAGCTGCATTTGCGCCCACACTTCACAACACTTTTTTTAGCTAGTAATACCATAGATGGTTAAAAAAAAAACAAATATTAGTTAATAACTATTGCTACTATTACTACAAGAAATAGTAGTAAAAATAGTGCTAGATCATTCAGCTTTTGTCCGAACGAATTTGGTTGTCTGAATTTCGGCTAAGTTAAACAAAACCGTCTTCGGTCCCCGCTACAAAAGCCCCCCCCGGAAGAATCAGGCTAGGGTATAATCTCATATAGTACCCTAGACTGATAACGACTGAAGACGAGTTACTGACGAATGTCCTTGGCATGGTAAGTACCGACCAGTACTCCCTGTAAGTCTTCTTCTAATTCGTAATAGGTATGTCCTACTTTCTTTCGGACTCTGGCCTTTACAAAGGATGGACCAAATTTCGCATTGTACCCCGTTTTTAAACAACTTTGTTTAAAATTCCTTGTATATACCTCCTGACCTACTGAGAAAGATACATCTCGTGATCGGAGATTGTATCTCTTTTCATTTTCATTGTGTTTTTCTAACATTCGCTTACTTGCCTTTTCTCGCACAAGGTCAAAGGAGTCTGAGCGATTGAACTTTAATGAACGGTCGTCCAACAAGTTCAATTTCCTTAAAAGCGAATACGGTGTTCCCGAGGTAATCATATGTTGCCCAAACACCATGTAATATGGGGATGTACCTATACTATCATGCACCGAGGATCTCAACGCACAGTTAATTTTATTTAAATGTTCATCCCAATCTTTCTGATCCGGATGAATATAGGAACGGATCGCGGAGATCACCGATCGGTTTACCCGCTCTGAAGCGTTAGCCTGTGGCGAATGCACAGCGGTGAGTGTATGCCTAACCCCATATAACCCCATCTTCCGGAATGTGTGAGACCGAAATTGTGACCCGTTGTCCGATACAACAGTCTCGGGAGTTCCAAAAGTCATAAATTACTCCCCCTCCAGATATTTTATTACCGCGCTTGTATCGATTTTCCGTACTGCCTTCAAAAATACATACTTGGTGAAATGGTCAAGAACAATAAAGATGCCAACGTTTCCACTCCACTAGGATACGGTCCTAAAAAGTCGACAAAAAGCCTTTGGAAAAACCGCTGACTCTCCGGCGCTTTACCTAGCGGCGGTCGCAATATGTGGTTTGGAGCTTTTGTTGTTTTGCAAACCTGACATGCGTTAACGTAAGCCTTTACATCGGGAACGAGTCCAGGCCATTAAAGCAATATTGACGAAGTTATTAGTTATTGACGAAGTTGCTTATAAACGTTTTACACTGGATTTTTTTGTGTTGAAAACTTTAAAGCGTTTTTCCCACAACTTACGTTTTCAAAGTCGGTGCCCCTCATAACTTCAAAACTACTGCACCGATCCTTTTGAAATTTTAAACACTATTTCTGTACATATTTTACGAGGTAACGCTGTCGAGTTTTTTTTTTTTGTTCATAACTTTGATTTTGCAATGACAAATAAACCGATTTTTTCCCAAAAAATTAAGTTTTTCACTTCAAAGTCTTCGAAAAAAATTAAAAAATTGCAATTTTCAAAAAACTTTTACAGCGTTACCTGGGGCGAACTATTATCTAACGAATGAATTTTCATTTTTTGATTACAAATGATCCAGCACCGAGTTATGAGGGGCACCGCAATTCAACTTTTTTTGGCGACACGTCCGGACAATTGCTACCATTGCCATATTTTTAAATATTTTTTTGTAAAAATTTTATTAAACATTCTTCTAATGTCATACTTTAATATACCGTTGGTTGAATAAATAAATTTTCACTGTGTCGTCAGGAAAAAAATCACAAAAACATGGCTTTTTTCGCATGATTTGACTTTACCCTCCCCTTAAACAATGTTTTTGGAACTTTATGTGACGCGGCCCCACGTTGGGCGCCAGTTAAATTTGTGATTAGATTGTGAATCAAAAAAGTATAAATTTTATTTTAAATTATACAACTTGGTGTTAAACATTTATTTATTAAACTGAATTATTACAAGACGCTTTCGATTTTCTTAAATATTTTCCGTCAACCGTACGCGGTCTCGGTCAAAAAAGGACTGCCTTCTTAATTCTAAATCTCATCCAAAGAACCTCGGCAATGAGTTGTGTTTAGATTAAAGGCTTAAGATGAAACTGTCGCATCTCATTGTGAAATTCGATTAAGCTGATCGATGCAATTTGGTGGGTACTTGAAACGCAAAAGGCGCAGTTGATTGGGCTTCGGAGGGAAGCTGATGTTTACTTTTAATTTTGATTTGTTTATGGAGAACCGAGATCGGACCTCAGAGCCAAAGATAAAGCCAAAGGCAAATTATGTTAACTCATTAATAGGTTTGAAGGAAAATAGTTGGAAAATTAAATTTATAAAAGAATAAATAGGTCGTTTCTACTGGGATTTATATTTATATATATTTTTTTTAAGCAGCCAAAGTAATTAAAGGACCATAACAAAATTGGTGTGACTCACAGATTTTTCTTGTCCAACGACGAAAGATGGATCCTTCTTGGTGGAGTGGCTGAAACAAATGCAGGTCACTTGGATATCTTGCGGATATTGGCTGACTTTGACAAAAAAATGTGAATAAATCCAGTAGTCAACTTTTCCATACATAGCAATCACTTATTTTTAAACTACTAAATAATTAAACTACTAATTTTGGTAAATAATAAGCAAATAAAAAAATAATTTATAATTGGTTCAACCCGAGTGGCAGAAGGCCCCCTAAAGAAAATTCTCCGAAAGTGGAGCCACTCAAGCAAAATTTAACCGATGCATCCTTTGAATTTAGGTTCGTGGCCAATCCGGGTAAAAACTCAAAAATGATTTTTGATCAAATTTAATCCGATAGTTGCTGCATGTTGCTGTTGAGAGACGCCACGAGGAAAGTGAGACGGAAAGTGAGGTTTTGTTCGCGCACTCACGGGGAGGTCGATGACCTGGGCTAGCAAAAGAAATGGCGACGCAGCCTATCACCGTTACCCAAAACTTTCTCGAGATTTTTTTTTCCGGCATTAAATCTTATAATTTCGCATTAATTAATAATAATTTCTTATAATTTCTTATAATTTCTTATAATAAGTAAAAATAATGGGCAATTGTCTTCGATAATAGTTTGTGAAGAATTGTGTTTTCCTCTGCAATTAAAAGCAATGCACTTATTAACCAAGCACACCGCGCAGGCATAAATACACTTACACACACACACACTCCGCAGCTCGGAACTTTCAAGTCCGGCTCGCAAAATTTTCTGATCGACGTCGGGGTGAAGTTCACTTTGTGGGTCGGGAGTTTATCCTTGCGGCACTGTTGCACTTTCTTTTGGGTGTGCGGTTCAATTGGAAAAGAACTCGAATCCGATGTAAGAAAAAAATGAGCCGACGGCTTAGAGAAAAAAATTGCAACTGCATTAACAGCTGCATTTGCGCCCACACTTCACAACACTTTTTTTAGCTAGTAATACCATAGATGGTTAAAAAAAAAACAAATATTAGTTAATAACTATTGCTACTATTACTACAAGAAATAGTAGTAAAAATAGTGCTAAATCATTCAGCTTTTGTCCGAAAGAATTTGGTTGTCTGAATTTCGGCTAAGTTAAACAAAACCGTCTTCGGTCCCCGCTACAAAAGCCCCCCCCGGAAGAATCAGGCTAGGGTATAATCTCATATAGTACCCTAGACTGATAACGACTGAAGACGAGTTACTGACGAATGTCCTTGGCATGGTAAGTACCGACCAGTACTCCCTGTAAGTCTTCTTCTAATTCGTAATAGGTATGTCCTACTTTCTTTCGGACTCTGGCCTTTACAAAGGATGGACCAAATTTCGCATTGTACCCCGTTTTTAAACAACTTTGTTTAAAATTCCTTGTATATACCTCCTGACCTACTGAGAAAGATACATCTCGTGATCGGAGATTGTATCTCTTTTCATTTTCATTGTGTTTTTCTAACATTCGCTTACTTCCCTTTTCTCGCACAAGGTCAAAGGAGTCTGAGCGATTGAACTTTAATGAACGGTCGTCCAACAAGTTCAATTTCCTTAAAAGCGAATACGGTGTTCCCGAGGTAATCATATGTTGCCCAAACACCATGTAATATGGGGATGTACCTATACTATCATGCACCGAGGATCTCAACGCACAGTTAATTTTATTTAAATGTTCATCCCAATCTTTCTGATCCGGATGAATATAGGAACGGATCGCGGAGATCACCGATCGGTTTACCCGCTCTGAAGCGTTAGCCTGTGGCGAATGCACAGCGGTGAGTGTATGCCTAACCCCATATAACCCCATCTTCCGGAATGTGTGAGACCGAAATTGTGACCCGTTGTCCGATACAACAGTCTCGGGAGTTCCAAAAGTCATAAATTACTCCCCCTCCAGATATTTTATTACCGCGCTTGTATCGATTTTCCGTACTGCCTTCAAAAATACATACTTGGTGAAATGGTCAAGAACAATAAAGATGCCAACGTTTCCACTCCACTAGGATACGGTCCTAAAAAGTCGACAAAAAGCCTTTGGAAAAACCGCTGACTCTCCGGCGCTTTACCTAGCGGCGGTCGCAATATGTGGTTTGGAGCTTTTGTTGTTTTGCAAACCTGACATGCGTTAACGTAAGCCTTTACATCGGGAACGAGTCCAGGCCATTAAAGCAATATTGACGAAGTTATTAGTTATTGACGAAGTTGCTTATAAACGTTTTACACTGGATTTTTTTGTGTTGAAAACTTTAAAGCGTTTTTCCCACAACTTACGTTTTCAAAGTCGGTGCCCCTCATAACTTCAAAACTACTGCACCGATCCTTTTGAAATTTTAAACACTATTTCTGTACATATTTTACGAGGTAACGCTGTCGAGTTTTTTTTTTTTTGTTCATAACTTTGATTTTGCAATGACAAATAAACCGATTTTTTCCCAAAAAATTAAGTTTTTCACTTCAAAGTCTTCGAAAAAAATTAAAAAATTGCAATTTTCAAAAAACTTTTACAGCGTTACCTGGGGCGAACTATTATCTAACGAATGAATTTTCATTTTTTGATTACAAATGATCCAGCACCGAGTTATGAGGGGCACCGCAATTCAACTTTTTTTGGCGACACGTCCGGACAATTGCTACCATTGCCATATTTTTAAATATTTTTTTGTAAAAATTTTATTAAACATTCTTCTAATGTCATACTTTAATATACCGTTGGTTGAATAAATAAATTTTCACTGTGTCGTCAGGAAAAAAATCACAAAAACATGGCTTTTTTCGCATGATTTGACTTTACCCTCCCCTTAAACAATGTTTTTGGAACTTTATGTGACGCGGCCCCACGTTGGGCGCCAGTTAAATTTGTGATTAGATTGTGAATCAAAAAAGTATAAATTTTATTTTTTAATTATACAACTTGGTGTTAAACCTTTATTTATTAAACTTAATTATTACAAGACACTTTTGATTTCTCTTAAATATTTTTTGTCAACCGTTCGCGGTCTCGGTCAAAAAGGGACTGACTTCTTAATTCCAAAATCTGATCCAAAGAACCTCGGCCATCAGTTGTGTTTAGATTAGAGGCTTAAGATGAAACTGTCGCATCTTATTGTGAAATTCGATTAAGCTGATCGATGCAATTTGGTGGGTATTTGAAACGCAAAAGGCGTAATTGATTGGGCTTCGGAGGGAAGCTTATATTTACTTTTGATTTTGATTTGTTTATGGAGAACCGAGATCGGACCTCAGAGCCAAAGACAAAGGCAAATGCCGAGTTTGAAAATACTGTTTGTTTTTCGGTTCTTTCGGATCTTCTATTTTGCATTTTTTGAGATCTAATTGTATCACGGTTCAAATCACGGTTCAAATCAAATCATCATCACGGTTCAATTTATGTGTCAAACAGGAGAATAGATGTTGGCGGATTTTTAAACCTACTCAAGACACTCACCAAATTTCATGAGAATCGGTATAGCCGTTTCGGAGGATTAACAAAAACTATGACACGAGAAATTTATATATATCGATTTCTTCGGTCTTTTAGAATTATTGGAATGGCTCGTGCACCAATTAGTGCAGCGGTTTGCATTCTTGCATTCATCATAAAGGTTAGAAGAACTTTCGATATTGAACTTGTATTGACAAAGCTTTACATCATCAGCATACATAAGTACTACAGAGTTTTTTAAAGCAGGGGGCAAGCCGTTAATTGAAAGATGAAGGGAAAATTCGAAAATATTTTTTTTTGCGCTTAAAAAATTCTTTATTGTCTTAAAAATAACATACCATAAGATAGAGACCGGCAAAAGTCTCTAAGTGTCGAAATTATCCCACAGTACCTAAAACTTGTCTCGAAACCACTTTTTTTGAGACTGCCGGACATATAACTCGAACAAATCTTAAC
The DNA here is from genome assembly GCA_018153235.1 of Drosophila malerkotliana malerkotliana. NCBI lineage: Eukaryota > Metazoa > Arthropoda > Insecta > Diptera > Drosophilidae > Drosophila > Drosophila malerkotliana. Next base: position 20,943,122 of record JAECXV010000075.1, on the reverse strand, counting down.
CGATCGATCTGATTTTTACAGTACATTTAAAATACCTTTATCTATCGACAAACGTAGGATTTTTTTATATTTTATTTATTTTTTTTTTTATCAATAATATCATGACAGTTTTTATTCGTGAAAATATTAACTTTTTTCAAGCACCCCCCATTTTGCAAAAAATCAATATATCGCAAAAATCTTACGTGTGTCGATAGCTGTTGATTTATACAAACTAACGTATACGTTATGACGTATAAGTAGAAACTTACCAAACTTGATTTTTTTTTTTCTAGAACAAAAATTAAGGACGTTAGCTGTCCGACCATGGACCCGCTTCAACAAAAAAGGGCTTACGATGAAATTCTGCACAGTCGCCATTTTGTTTTCGATTTATTAAAAAAAATTATTTTGTACTTTGCATTTAATATTATAAAACCTAATTTACAAATTTTCTATAAGTTTTTCCATTTGCCCAAAAAAATTCAAGAAAATCAGCTTTTTTCCAGTTACCTAGATGTCCCCCCTTAAACAGTAACGGGCCAAGATGACTTCCATAAAGAACCCCAAATGAAGCACGGTCCAAGCGGGAATGTTTATTATTAAATAAGACTCTTTGTCCCACAATACCTCCTCCTTGTGTTCTTCCATCTAAGTAGCTGGTCTACACATCTAAGTCTGTGTAACTAACATCAGTTTGAAATCCCTTTCGAAAGCTATATATGATAAAGGATGTCAACTCCAGTAAGTTAGTAGTCCATGCTGACATGGAAAATTGATCGCAGAGCAAAGGTGGTGCAAGGGATTGACTTTTTAAATAACTTTGGAATTGCCGACAATTTAGAGATACCTCTGTAGTTGGCAGCATCAGACCTTTTCCCTTTATGTAAGGAAATTATGAAAGATTTCTTCCACTAAAGGGCAAAAATCGAAAATTCCTAAGAAAAGTTGAAAAGTTTATGCAAAGTCCATCATCCCAACTCCATCATCGGGGCCTGGCGAATAACCGTGTTTGACCCTTAGAAAGAAATGGCCTTATCAGAGGTCGCTGATGCATTTTCAAACGTTAACAGAGGTGGAAAAGATACATGTTTACGCTTTATGCTTAGTGTTAAAGTTATAAAAGTTATACAAAGTAATAAAATTGCTAGATATTTTGAAAAATCTATACTACTGCAAGTTGGCAATCAAACTACCGAACTGAGCCGACGTGATATGCGTGAGCTCCGGAAAAACTGCAAAATAATCGCAGTTGCCCAAACAAAAATGAAATACAGTCGAATCCCGATAATTCGTACCCCGCTAAATCGAAAATCGTGATAATTCGTAAAAAATTCTGTCCCCTTGAAAAAAACTCGTTAATTCGTAAAAATTCCATACATTTTGGTCCCCTCTTTAATTCGTAGTATTTGGCGCAACGAAAAGAATATTGAACCTCTTATAAATCGTAATTTTGTTTCGTAACCTCTTATAAATCGTAATACGATGCGAAATTTTTTGTAGTTAAAGCACCGTTAGATTTGCAGACAGCTATGCCGCCTTTATGTCGCTAAGCATTATGAATTTATTTTTTCTCTCACTGTTTTCGGTTAGTTTGCTGTTACCAATTATTGTTACCAAAAATTAACAATTATTTTAAAGCTTGAATTTTTGTTTTTTATAATTTAATGTTTCTGCTTAATTTTTTATTATTAAAATTTTATGTTATTGTTTAATTTTCCCCTTATTTGAAAAACGTACAAATGAATATACATACTTATAATGTTTGTTTCATTTTAATAAAGTTAAATACATATGTAAACATGATGTCAAATGTAAAAACCCCGTTTATTTCATTTTTGAGCCCCGTTAAATAGAAATCTCGATAAATTGAATTCCCGTCTAATTCGTAAAAAAAGTGATCCCCTTGCCATTTCGAATTATCGGGACTCGACTGTATTAAAAAAATTCTTTTGTACGGATTCTATGCGGTTCTTATGTACTCCATATTGCACAGTGGTCCGGCTTGTATGAAGAGAGCGGCCAAAAATACTTCTAGTTGAGGTAGGGACTGGAAACTTTGCACAAAATATTTATATTCTTATTCTAAAATAATATGTTAAAATCAGCCAGATCGGGCAACTATATCATATAGCTGCCATATAACTGATTGATCGAAAATGCTATAACTTGGGTGTTTTTACAGTTAGAGAGTTCAGTTTTTGTACGAATGCTATATTTGACAAAATAACACGACCTTCTTTCATGTTAAGATGGTGTTAGTATTTTACGATATTAGACACATCGGCAAATTTCGGCAGCTAATTTTAAAATATTTAGTAACCTAAAATAAGACGATCACAAAAACATACAAACCAAGTTCTAGGTTTTCTTGGAACATAACTAAAAGTCTAACTAAACATAAAATATACTTAAAAAAAATACACAAAAAAGGGTTATTCGATGAAATTATTTTTACGAAAAAACTTTTTCAGGAAAGTTAATTATTAATATCTCAATTTAAAGTAAATACCTTCAATTTCATAATTCATGTTAAATTATTCAAATCGGAGCACTGCAGCGTACGTCTGATCACTTTAAAGGGCGAATTGAAAGAGAGAAATAACTTCCAAAGCGCAGCTGCGTTGCCAAAATGAACACGTGTTCACGATTGCAAATCTATTTTTAGAAAGTACCGTTAGATTTCTAGTAAAACCGGAGTATGCCAAAGAGAAGTTTAAGAGACAATTTTGATACATTTTGCTTAAAAAATATGTCATCAAATTTTTTGATTTTTGGCCTCTGACGGAACCACTGTGTATTGGGGGCTCCAGACACATGAACCGTACTCCAGTATCGGACGGACCAAAGAAATTAATAATGTTTTTGTTATGCATGGGTCAATAAATTCTTTTGACCACCTTTTAATAAAACCAAGGACTGCTTTAGCCTTATTCTCCATTAAGGAAACATAGTCGGAAAATGTAAATTTAATGTCTAATAGGGCGCCGAGATCATTAACTTGAGTTAATTTCTCTCAGGCAATCCCATTAAAAGAATACGTAGTTTGCAGAGGGCAAGAACGATAAAAAGACATAAGATTGCACTTTGATTCATTAAGTATTAAATCGTTAGCTAAACAAAATTTTTGAAAGTTATCAAGGTCAGACTGCAGACTGCATTGGGCAGAGATGGATTTGTACTGAAGACAAAGCTTTACATCATCTGCATACATAAGAACTAGAGAGTTCGTTAAAGCAGGGGGCAAGTCGTTTATAAAAAGCGTAAATAATAACGGGCCAAGATGACTTCCTTGAGGGACGCCAGATGTAGCACGGACCATACGGGACTGTATGTTTTTAAATAAGATTCTTTGTGTCCTTCCATCTAGGTAGCTGGAGATCCACGCTAAGAGGTCCTTAGGAAAATCCAGCATATTCAGTTTACTCAACAAGAGTGTGTAATTAACTGAATCAAATGCTTGGCTAAAGTCTGTGTAAGCTACATCGTTTTGATATCCCTTACGAAAGCCATCTATGACAAAGGATGTTAACTCCAATAAGTTTGTGGTGGTGGAGCGACGCTTAATAAAGCCATGCTGACAAGGAGATGTGATTGAAGAGCAAAGGTGTTCCAAATGAGGAGTAACTAATTTTTTAAATAACTTTGTTATTGCCGAAAATTTAGAGATGCCTCTGTAATTGGCGGCATCGAACTTTTTCCCATTTTTATAAGGGAATTATGAAAGATTCCTTCCAAAGATAAGTTGAAAAGTCTTAGAAGAGGTTTGCACAGAGCCCTGGTACAGTATTTAGAACACAGCCTAGTACTTAATCGAATAAATAGGTTTGACCTTTAGAAGATCAGATAATAAGCTATTCACTTGGCGTGTACGCCGTTTACACATAGCCAGCAATGGATGGTAGGCTGAGATGAGGAGATTGTCTTGATACTAGACTTTATAGAAAAGACCAGTTTAAATTTCATATTATTAATTAACAATACAAAAATAATATATAAAAAGATAAAAAACACTATGCCTGGAACCACTGTGCCAAAAAGGAAGCCGAAGAGGGAGATTTGGAAAGTGCAAAGGAAAAATGCAGCAATAGAGATAAGACGGGAAAGAAGCAGAGCTGAGCTATGCTTGGAATTGAATCGCGAAGCGATACGGTTTAAGTTAAAACTTAAGTTTCTCAATAAATTCGATTTACAAGCAAGTAAACACTGCTTAACCAGTAGTTTTCATAAACGCAGTGCGCAGAAAAAAGCACTTCCGTTCGCTTAAGAGGAAGAGAGAGATGTGATATATAATTTTATACGTTATGTTATTTCCATTTGCAATGGTCTCTTAATATTACAAAGGTGGACCTCCTTTAAATTAACGTATCGAAAATATCGTTCATCCTTATGTCTGAGTCGTTTGTAATTTTTTATCGGTCATTCATTTCACTTCTCATCGGAATACTCCCTTTCTTTGTTTAGCTTGGTAATAATATTTATTATGTGTTTGTTTATTGCTTCTTGTAGTTCCTAAAAATTTTTTTCGTTCTTTGCTGTCGTTGCGGAACAGTGAATTGTGGTGTGATATCTTTTATCATAAGCTTCTACTACAATCTGGATTTTTGTTTCTATTGAAACATCTTTATCTATGCTGCTTATTACTTCGATTAAAGTTGAATTTTGCCTTTCTATGTCTGCATTCCCTATATGTCAATTTGGTTTCATCCAGTGTAGTTTTACACCTTCTTTGTTTAAGACACTTGCTATTTACTCTGCACTAAATTCGTTGTCCATTATTATTTTTTCGTGTTTACCAAATTTCGTAAATTGATTAAATTTATTTTGTAATTTTTCCCTCCAGTTCCTATCTTTGATATTGTATGCTGTCACAAATTTAGTAAGTTTATATATAAATGTTAAAAATGATGTATGGTTAATATGAAAAAATGTCTACATGGATTATTTGATTTTTTTCAGTGTTTCCGTTATATTAAATTTTGGTTTTATTAGATTTCTATCATATTTTATTTCCTGCACTTTTTAAAATACAGGGTGACAATAAATAACCCGGACAAACATTTTTGATCATAACTTTTTAAGGAACTGTATTTGAGAAAAAATGCAGATACACAACTATTAAATAGGTATTTTGTTAACATATGTATATTCAGCTGGTTTCGTAGTGGCTTCCTTGGGCTGCGATGCAGAGCCCTAAACGTTTCTGGAAATTTGGCGCAATGGGGCGCAGGTCCTCTTCCGATAATCGATCCCATTCTCGGAGCAATGATTGCTTTAGCACCTCCAAACTTATGTGGCGTTTAGCACATCCCCTGGACTCCAAAATAGACCACACACTATAGTCCATCGGATTAAGATCTGGCGAGTAAGGTGACCATTCACTGCATGTGACGAAGTCCGGGAAATTGGCTTTGCACCAGTCCTGAGTCAATTTGGCTCTATGGGCTGACGCTGAATCCTGTTGAAACGTCCACTCAGTATCACCGAAGTGCTGCTGGGCATAAGGAAGCACAACAGTTTCCAAAATGTCCCGGCGGTACACTTCCTGATTGATTTTGACCCCTTGATCGATGAAAACAAGGGGTGTTTTGCCAGTGGCGCATATTCCTCCCCAAACCATTAAAGATTGCTCACATTGACGGCGCTTGATTATTGCAGAGGTACCTGGAGCTTTAGCAGACCAGCTTCTGTCATTTTGGTGATTGTGCGCCTGTTGGATGGTGAATATCTTCTCGTCCGTGAAAAGAATACGCTCCCATTTTGACCTGCGGCCCGACGCTTTAACTGACGGCATCTTTGGAGTCTCACGCGCTTGTTGTCATCCGTAAGAAGATGCTTTTTTTGGAGCTTGTAGGGCTTGAGATTAAGTTCATTTTTTGCTATCAACCGAACACTTTCTCGATTCACTCCGATTTCACGGGCTATTTTTCTGACCGAGACTCCGCAATTCCGAGTGACCCGCTTTTTCACTATCTGGCGAATTCTGGAAATGTTAGCGGTACATGGTCTGCGTCGTCCGGGACGGTCACCTTCATGGCCAAGCTCATTAAATCGCCGGATAGCGTCAGAGACCGTTTGTTTTGGTATGCCAAGCAAACGAACAATGTCGCATTGGCGATTTCCTTGTTGAAACAGTTTTAAAATTTCACAACGATTGTTAGACATCCCGAAAGAAATATCAAATTGATGGGAATCACAAAAATGTAAGTATATTTGTTTTAGAAAAGTACAAGCTATCGATAAATGCATTTATTTAAGGGCTGCATCATAATACATTTATATTAGATTGCTTCAAAGTTTGTCCGGGTTATTTATTGTCACCCTGTATAATGCACTTTTTAATCTATAATATAGATATAATCATGTTTATGTGTTCTTTTAGTTTAGGGAAGTGAATTTTGTCTTTTAAGCTATAAAATATTTCATTCATGCCACTGTAAAAGGATTCTTTTGTTTGATATAGAGAAATATGTTTATAAAGTTGTTTTTAGTTTTCTATTTCTATCGCCCTTTTTGTGCACTTAAAAAATTTTGTATTTGCTGTGTCTTTAAAGATGTCTATTATGATGCATTGAACTTTATAATATACTGTGTCTGGTACTTCTGAAAATATACCAATTGTACCCATTCTAGTGGGCTATCTGCTGGGTTAATTTCTATAATTTTTCTCCCGTTATTGTAAGCAATAGGGTCTCTTGCTGAATAGGTTACAATAATTTGTGTTTCTTATTTATTTACTATTCCTTCTTTTATGAAAAAAAAATTTATTCGTTTTCGCCCGCAGAATGAATAGTTTCCCATATCTCTAAATTCTATTCCTCATCATTATTATTATTTATTAGAGGTGCTGTTTCCTGTCCATGTCTATCTCTCTCTATCTCTGAGTCCATCTTTTATGTCTATCTTTTCCCTTATATTTTGGATTCAAGTACTTAATTGGTTGATGATCTGTTATAATTTGAAATGGTGATCCGTATTAATAATATCTAAAGTAATCAACTGCGAAAACAATGCTTAAAAATTGTTTAACAGTTGCGCTGTAATGTTTTTCATGTTTATTTAAAGTTTTTGATACAAATGCGTGATTAAAAAAAAAATTTTATATTGCGTGTGAACTTACGAGTGCTTTTAAGTTTTCAAATGAATCATTATACTCCGGATCGTATTCATTGATTTAATTACCTTTTTGTAAATATTTAATCATTGGGTATGCCATCGGGAGCATTTATTTTTTATTTTTAAGTTGTGTTCTTGAAGTTTCCGAAAATATTTCATTCTATTACCATACTATTGTTGTTAAAATAATTATTATACCCTTGCAGAGGGTATTATAATTTTGTCCAAAAGTGTGCAACGCAGTGAAGGAGACATCTCCGACCCTATAAAGTATATATATTCTTGATCAGGATCACCTCCTGAGTTGATATGAGCATGTCCGTCTGTCCGTCTGTCCGTCTGTCTGTCCGTTTCTACGCGAACTAGTCTCTCAGTTTTGAAGCTATCGTCTTGAAACTTTGCACACACCCTTCCTTTCCTTTGAACGCAGTATATAAGTCGGAACGGCCCGGATCGGCCGACTATATCCTATAGCTGCCATATAACTGATTGATCGGAAATGGTACAACTTTGGTGTTTTTAGAGTAAGAGAGTTCAAATTTGACATGAGAGCTATTTTTGGCCAAACATTACGTCATGCCAAATTTCATTAGGATCGGCCGACTATATCTTATAGCTGCCATATAACTGAACGATCGGAAATGGTATTTGGTAGAAATATCAACTTTCGTATTTTTGAAGATAGAAGTTTGGGACTTTTTTTAGATTTTTTGTTTTAGTTAATTAGTTTTATTATGATGTAATCATAAGGATCGGCCAACTATATCTGATGTTTGCGATATATATCCGGTTTTAACTGCAAGGGTATATAAACTTCGGCTCCGCCCGAAGTTAGCTTTGCTTTCTTGTTTTTTTATTAATTTTATTATAAGAAATTAGCGGAATGGGGAAAATAGTGCCTGACGTGTCGGATGACAAAATGACGGACTCTTTTGGAATTTTATGTACCGGTCATCATTTTTAATTTTTTTCTTCAATACTACAACTAAAGATGGAGCTTAAAGATAACTGAAACAAAAAAAAAAAGTTGACCCTTTGACCGGGCCCTCATGTCCCATCTATGTACTTTATAATCTTTGATGAAATCCATACCCAATAGAAAATCATATGATTTGTCTAGGGGTAAAGCCACCCATTTTGGACGCATATTCTGGGTATATTGAAATTCCATTGGTACTTCTGTTTTTGAATGAATTACTTTTGAATAGTTTTGAATGATTTTGAAAAAATTTGTAGTAACATCATTAGTGTTAAGTATAGTAATTGTGGATCCTAGTCCTCAATGGTTCCCCCTATGAACATTTTTTCTTTTTTCCGAGGCTTCTAAATAAAATACTTTTTGGGGGGGTTTAATTATTATGTTCTTATTGTCTTCTTCGGTTAAGTTATCTACACTCATTGCCTCTGGAGCATTTTGTCGAATGTTTAGGATTTGATTTCTATTATAATCATTATTTAAATTGAGTGGGTTTTGGTTTTGCTGAATATTATTATTATTTTGATTTTGCTGTTGGTTATAGTTAAAATTTCTATTTTAGTTTTGATTAGTGTAGTATTTTCTAGTGTGTTGGCTTCTTTGAAAATTATCATTTAGATTCTGATTTCTCTTATTTATATTTTTACCTGAGTCATAATCATTTTTTCGCAATAACCATTTTGGATTAGGGTTACCAAAATTCAGGCCTTTGTATTTTGAAATTTCATCTCTAACTTGTGGTACTGTTGTTAATGGCATTAAAGACACTAATTATCCTGATGACAATTCCTTTATTCTTTGTATAAGTAGTGCACTTAATATGTTTACTAAGTTTTCATTGTTTTCAAATATTGCCAAATCTGTTATCTAACTTTATATCTAAATCTAGAATACTTGTGACTCTTATGTTGTTGATATTTCTGGTGAGTCCCAGTTGGTTCATCCTGGGTCGACAGTGATGTCTTAATTTTTCCTTGCATTGCTCCCATGTTGTCGACGTGTTAATGTTTAGCACTGTTCTGGCTTGTCCTTGTATTTTGGTGTTGAAAATAACACTGAATACCTGATCTGCCTCCTCTCCATGTTCCACGATCTGGTCTACTGATGCGATGAATACATGAAGAGTTCCTTCTTCTCCGGTGATAGTGGAAAATATCGGGTCTCTTTCTCGATGTTATTTCCCATTTTTCTATAAGAGTTTTGTGAGGTATGAAATATTTTTTGATTCCCGTTCTTGCCATTTTGTTTCTATTTATTATTATATTTTTTTTAATACTTATTCAATATTTTACTTAAGGTGATTTTATCACTTCTTAGTGTGTGTTTTTATTTAGTTTTGTATGCAAAATTATGAATTTAATCTGAGTTTGTGTCAAAAAAAAAATTTTTTCAATTTCACTTTTTCACTTTTGGTTTGTGAAAACCGAGCTATGTATTAATGAGTAATGCACCAAGTGAAATACAGCACTAGTTATTATTTAAACTTATTTATTGGTGGATTCAATTTAGAAGTTGGTATAAAAACTGAACTTAAAACTATACAATTTGATGTATTGTCTTTTTGTTTGGGTTTAAGATTGCAGAGTGATTTCATATTGCAGAGTCTGGTTTTGGGTTCGAAGTGGGGAGTGTGATTCAAGTGGTTAAGTGGTTCCTTGTTTATGTTTAAATCTTTGGATCGACTCTGCATATTCGTAATTGGGTTTCAGTGTAATATAATTGGTATTGTTTACATTAATTTAGGTTGCAACGCTGGCCTTATTAGAAGTTGTGTATTGTGTATCACCAGCTTCAAAGCAACGCCTTAAAAAAGCAACCCGATCACTCGACCAGGTTCTTCACCAACAGGAAGAAAATGCAGAGCTGAGGTACATCCAGAATCTCTCGCCAACAAGCACAAAGTACCCCCTGTGGAGGGCCCACCCAAATCTTAGCGCTCCAATTGAAACGACCACCCCAATAAGAAACTCTTTGGAATGCTGGGCTCGCAGCGACGAAGACCGAGCTGAAACATTCGCCACACATCTCCAAAGTGTCTTCCAGCCAAACCCAGCTTCAAATTCATTCCTCCTGCCAGTAATTTAGTCAGAACCCTCCCCTCATCCAGCTGTACCTTCATTCCGACCGAACGAAATCGAAAAAGTCATAAGAGGGCTAAAACCAAAAAAGGGTCCCGGTGGTGACCTACTGACGCCAAAGATGCGTCATGATCAAAGGTCGTCCCCAAACTATTTAATGGGATCACAAATCTTGGCTATTTCCCAAAAAAAAGGAAGCAATCCATCATCAAAATGATCCCGAAGCCTGCCAAAGACCACAAAGTTTCGACATCGTACAGACCAATAGGCCTTCTATCTTGCTTGTCTAAATTGTTTGAAAAATGATTGTTAACTAGCATAATACCACATCTGGAAGCTTGCAATATTATCCCGGCGCACCAATTTAATTTCTGACGAAACCACGGAACCATCGAGCATGTAAACAGATTAACATCCGTAATACGCTTTGCCTTTAAACAGCGAGAATACTGCAGCGCTATTTTCCTCGACGTTTGGCTTAATGGACTCATGCGCAAAATTAAAACGTATTTGCCAATATACACCCACAAGCTACTGGAATCATACCTCTAAAATAGGGTATTCTCAGTAAGATTCAACGCAGCTCTTTCGGGCGACTACATCATCAAAGCTGGAGTTATCATACAGCACGCACAATGAAAAATCTTGAATCTATGGAGGTATTTTCTGTATCCCCGTGACCTGTAAGAAACTGGGTAAGCTGGTAACTAACTTGACCGTTATTTCTTCCGATCCACTCCTGAATGTTTGGGATTAGCCTGTGCGTCCATCTACCCTTGGTCGTTGAGTCCCACGTCTCCTGCCATGAGGATAATGCCGCTTGTCGGGCTGACCTCTTGATGGCCTCTCGGGATGGATTCCTTCCCCGTTGCCGATTGGATGCGTAGATTTCCTCCGCTTCATTAGCCAGTATATCAATTGGGATCATTCCGGCTAGAACGAGGGCGGCTTCCTCGAATATGGTTCTAAAGCCGAATATGACGCTAGTCGGTACGATGCACCAAGCTTTTTCTTAAGCCCCTGTTGTCTTGTGCCTGACGCAGCCCATATGGGAGCTGCGTACAGCAAGACCGACGTGACGACACTGGCTAAAAGACGTCTCCTGCCTTCTTTTGGCCTCCCACGTTTGGCAGCATCCTTGAGAGTGCTCAAGGAAATCATTTTGTCGAGCATGACCCCTAGGTATTTAATAGCCTCCTTTGACGTGATGCAGCAGTTGCCCACCTGGATGGTAATGAACTCCACCTTCTTCCTGCTCATGAAGAGAACCGCCTCCGTTGTATGTGCTGCTAGGTCCAGTCCAGAGTCAGACATCCAGGTTAATATTCTTCGTGTTTCATAGGCTTCCACGTCCTTGATATCCTTCGCCACCATGAGCAGCTCCAGGTCGTCCGCGAAGCCGATGAGTTTACATCCCATCGGTAGTTTGATCTTGAGAACTTCGTCGTACATGATGTTCCAAAGAAGTGGCCCGAGGACTGATCCTTGCGGCACCCCCGCAGTCACCTCATAGGATTTTGGTCCTTCGTCCGTGTCGTAAAGTAGTGTGCCATCTGAAAGGTAGCTGGATAATATTAGTTGTAGGTATCTAGGAGTGCCTGCCAAGAACAAGGCTCGATGGATACGTGTCCAATTAGCCGAGTTGAAGGCGTTGCGGATGTCTAGTGTTACCTTCGCGCAATACTCCTTTTCTTTCCATTTCCTCCGAGTTCCTGCGATGGCTGCTTCCGCAGTGTCGGTCACGGCTTTGATGGAGTCCACCGTGGAGCGCGCCTTCCGGAAACCGTACTGGCTGACCGAGAGCGTTCCTTTGGCCTCAGCGAATTTCGAGACGCGAGTAACTATGGGCATCTCGAGGATTTTCCCTACCGTGTTTAGGATACATGTGGGCCTGAATTCTGATGGGTCGCTGTCGCCTTGTTCCCTTTCGGCAGCAGAACGAGGTTCTGCCTTTTCCACTATTTTGGAAAAGTGCCGTGCTGAAGGCATTTTTTGAAGGTCTCAGCGAAGACCTCCGGTTTCACCTGCATGGCCTGCCTCAGGAAAGAATTTGGCACTCCGTCTGGTCCTGGAGTTTTTCCAGCCATAATCTTTTTTGTGTAGGTATGGATCTCCTCCTCCGTAACTGGCGAAAACGGCTCCCCATCATCGGCTGGTATAGTCTCCCTTTTTGGCGGGTGCTTCGGGAACAGATCCTCCACTATTTTCCTTAATAGGATAGTGCATGTTGGTCTGAGGTGTTCTTGCCATTTAATCATTTTCATGACGACCTTTTAGGCTGTGCCCCATGGGTCCACCTCCGCCTCGTCGCAGATTTTTCTAAAGCATTCGCGTTTGCTGGCTTTTATAGCCAGTTTCAAGGCCCTCTTAGCTGCCTTGAACTTCTCCGTTCTGGTGGTTAGTTTCTCTGAGCCTCTTGCCCTTTGGAAGCGTCTTCTTGCCCGCAAACAGGCGGTCCTTAGTTGCTGAGTGTCCTGGTTCCACCAGTATACTGATTCTCCTCTTCTGCTGGGTTTCCTACTAGGCATGGCACTGTCGCAAGCATCTTCTAGTGACCCTGAAAGTTCCTCCGCTGCTCCCTCCGGAGAGGATGATGAAGTCCGGTCAAGCGTCTGCAAGGTTACTGAGAGTGCTTCTCGATCCAAACGCGTGTCCTTCCATTTCGGTCCTGTCACCTTGGGAATCCGTTTCCTACTTACCCCTCCAAGAGTAAAGAGTATGGCCTGGTTGCCCTGAAAGTAGAAGCATCACTGACCTCCCAGTTGCACCTCCTTATTAGTGCGTCCTTATTATCCACGCCCTGCCTTGCTGTACGTCAGCTTGTGGCCTCTATTGGCCAAGACCACGTCCAGTGCCGCAAAGTGTACCAAGAGACTGGTGCTCCTCTCGTTCCCCTCCAATGACCACCGGCGGTCTGCCTCTTGCATCCGCAACCAAGCTTCATACCATCCTTAGGTAGCGCGAGATTTCTCATCTTAGGCTGTAAAATAGCAGCTGTAAAATGTAACCCCATTTATTTTGGCCCGAAAAAAACCTTCGCTGGTTGTCCTTATGTCCCGGGGAGCCGTCTCCGTTGACCACAGAGCCGCTCCCTTACAGCTGCTTGCCAGCCATCCGTTTCCTGGGATGCTCCTAGAGTTCCAAGATGAGGACTACCTGTGTCTGCTCGTCTCTGACCGCCTGCCTAAGCAGCGACAGCCACCTCGCAATGCTTGAGGTTGAGCTGGGTGCCCTTCATTAGCTTTTCCTTTGTGAGGGGCGCTCCTGAACATCGGACAATTCCCACATCCTGCCATGTGTCCTGCTTCCTTCCCGACGTTGCTGCAGAACGCACACTTTGGTTCTTCCGCGCAGTCTTTTGCCATATGGCCGTCCTTGCCACATTTCCTGCACATCTCCTTCTTCACCCGTCGCAGGATATCGGCGTAGCTAGATTCGCCCTTAGCCGTGATGACCAGTGCGTCCGGCATTGGCTTCTCCTTGGGCATTAAGCCAGTTGCCCACTGCTTCTTTGGCAGTTTCTTTTTCGGGACAACCAGCTTCCATTCTTGGGCGTCTTTGCTCGCCTGAGTTAGGTTCCACGGCCTACCCTGGTGCCCTGGCTTCCGTCCTCGTTCGTGTCGCCGCCTGCGAAGTCTCCCTCTTGCTCCTCTTGTGTTGGGGGGGTCTGGGCCTGTTCCCTTCCTTCTGGGTTCCGCTATGTTGGCGATGGGGAAATGTTTGTGACGCCTCTTGGGATTTAGGCGCTTCTTTACGTCCCTGTTCGTCCGTCTGAGCGGCCAGTCGCTCGTAGAGAACTCGGATGCTCTCTATGGTGTCCCTCATGGGCTGGTGGATGGACCTCTTTTTACCGTCCTCCAGCATCTCCACTAGCTGCGCGATCTCCTTCCCCAGGTCCAGGCAGTGCTGTTGCGTCTCCTGCCTTCTGATTTTTACTCCTGTTCCGGTCTACTCGGATCCCTGAAATAGGAAGGGTACCATCCATCTTGCTGCTAGGTGATCTTGCAATTTTGAAGCTTTTCGCGAAAGCCGCCTCTCCAACTGAATTCTGTGATGTGATATTACTCATTTTAGTGGGTCCCAACTCCTGAGCCGTTGTCCTTAGGTTTTATGAAGTCGCGTCCTTGATCCCATGGTTACCAGATCCGCGTTGATCAGGTATGGTTCATCTGAGCCTGCACGGCCAGCTTAGTGGCGACACCTATGGAACGTTTTCTGGAGACTTGCCCAATTTCAGCGGGACGGGGGCAGAAGCTGCATTAGCCTGGCACCCATTTCGGCGGGAGTTCACTCCGGGTACTCCGCGGTGCCAGAATACAGCTGTCCGTCAGCCCAGGGTTCGTCGTCTCAAGTTCCTTTATTCCAGTTACCTATCCCAGGGCTTTACTGGACTCAGCCCTGGTCGCTTTCTCGCTATTTTGAAGGGGATCCCTTTTGGGTTATGAAGAAAGGTTGCGAGTAGCCTTTTCCCTGCTTTCCTGCAGGGATATCCCCCTGCCCTTACAATCGCCTCTTACGACAAACCAAAGCTTGTTCCGTTAGTATTCTTGGCTCCCGCGGCCGGGCGGGAGGGGGGTTAAAGGTTAGGGGGTTTTGGGATGGTTGGTGGATGTTTTTTTTGTTTTTTTTTTAAAGACTATGAATATATAAATATAAATATAAATATAAATTAATAATATAACCCTAACGTTAGGCTAGGCTATTGCCCGCGACGGCAGGTATGCTCCATTTGGGGGGCGCTTTTTGGTAGTACCATCTAGCACCGTCTACGGCCCATCCGTCTTCGTTACACGACACTGTCAGGGCTGCATTACGCGTCTGTCCGCTTCGACCTCTAACCTTCAACTCCCAAGCAGAAATTTAGGGCTTTGTATGTAGTGCTGCTCGCACGACGGCGTAAAAATGTTTTTGCCTCCAAATTTCAAAGTCTCATCTTTTCTGTTTACAATGCGCCGATGTGGTATTACTTTTGATCGCAGAGAGTATTTGCTATCGGTACAATTTTCCTATGTTCGAATCTTCTTAAGGACTTTGAATTTTTTTTATTATCTTTTAGCTCAATCTTTAATTGTTGTATTAAAGATTGTATTAAAGACGTATTACTAAAGATGTATTAAAATTAAAAATTATGTCCGGTAAATAAAATTCCAAGGGAGTCCGTCCGTCATTTTGTCATCCGACACGTCCGTCACTATTTTCCCCATTCCCCGGTCCCATCCAGCTTTTCGGATCAAGTCAACGAGTCCGGGTGGAGCCATCTCCGTGAGGTCTGTTTCCATAGCCTGATTGCCGATAGCGTGGCTATCGTGACCCCTAATGTCTCTTCAGGCAATAGATTAAGTAATGCAAGTCTCTGCCATCCTTTGCGTTTTCCTAAACCTTTCCTTACATATGGAGGTCACTAGACCACTACCCCGTAGAAAAGGAAAGGTCAAATAACCGCTGTATATAGCCATCTCACTGTTTTTAGAGACCCCATTTAACCCCAATGACCTTGCGGCAAGCATAGAGCGCGATAGTCGCCTTGTTTCCTCTAACAATAGTATTTAGCTTCCAGCCCAGTTTTTTATCTAATTCCTAGGTACTTGATGTTACCATGGAGGGTAAGTGTTTCCTGTGATAGCTTTGGAAGCCTTAGACTTGGTAATTTGTACTTCATAGTGAAAAGATCAAGTTCGGCCTTGGATGGATTTACTCTTAGTCTCTGCCCATTTTAAGAAAACGGATTCGTCGTATATATTGGCTTGTTATTAATTTGAATTTGTTGTTAAATTTAATTGTATGTTTTAGTTGAATTGTTAGTTATCTAAATCTAGTAAAAAAAAACTTAGGCGGAGCGGGAACGAAAGCTCATATTCGCCCCTCTTCGCCGCAATAGATAAGTTAGGCTTAAGATTAGAGAGAAATATAGACCGAATTATTGACGTTAAATATAGATTGAATATATAGACCGAATTATTGAATATAGACCGATATATTATTGTATATATAAATAAACGAGGTGTGCTCAAAAAGTAAGGTGACTTTTCAAATTTCGCGGGCAACATATTTTCGATTATTGATTTTTTTGTTTTGCTATGATGGAACACTCTTCCCTAACATCTGTACCAAGTTTCAATTGAATCCCCCTTTTTTGCGTAAATGTTACAAGTTTTTTTGCGTGCTGGGCGATTTTTTGCTTTCGAAAAATATAGATCAAAAGATTTGCATCACATTTTGTGTAAAAAATAAAATTAAGTGCTCCGAAACACTTGAAATGTTGACAGTGGCATACGGTAAAACAGTTCTGAGTAAAAAAATGTTTACAAGTGGTACAAACTCATCCAAGATGACCGGGAAGATGCCAATAACGAGCCTCGCTCAGGACGCCCAAGCAGGCCAACAACTGATGAAAACGTTCAAGCAGTGAAGAAAATTGATTTAGAAAATCATCGAATCACTATCAGAGAAGTTGCTGAAGATGTCGGTATATCGCTTGGCTCGTGCCATGAAATTTTTATAAACGTTTTGGGCATTCTTGGTGTGTCAGCAAGGTTTGTTCCGAAACTGCTGAATTTTGACCAAAAGAACCGTCGCATGAGCATCGCGCAAGAGCTGTTGAATTACTTCAACGACGACCCAGATTTACTCAAAAGGGCCATAACAGGTGACGAATTATAGGTATACGGTTATGATATCGAAACCAAAGCCCAATCGTCCCAATGAAGAGCCAAAACCGAAAAAAGACTACATCGCTGAAAGAGCTCAAGGCTATACCGAAAAGTGCTTATGGGAAGTGCTGAGGGGGATTACTTTGAAGGGGACAACATAAATATTAATTAATAAATTAATAGTTTTTCTTGAAAATACAAAGTCACCTTACTTTTTGAACACACCTCGTATGTACATATATAGTACATATTTCCGTGCATAAAATATTTCGTGCATACAAATATATTCAGCGGTAAAATTCTCGTTTTCGTTAACCGTTGTCCGCTGCTATATATGTATTAGTTTGGCGCATTTTATATTAACGGAACGCCAAGTGACGCGCTACCCTTCCAATTGGTTGGGTATACTTCTTTTTTGGTGTCATTGGGTACTCAGTGACTGACTATCAACAATATTCGACTATCAATTAATTAATTAATTATTTCATCTTTTTCGCCATATTAATTAATTATTTTTTCGGTTTTATCTAGATATTAAATGAAATATTTTTATTTCGTTTTTATTTTCGCTTTTGTTATTTTCCTTAATTAATTAAATAATTATAATAAAAAATATTTTATATTATTAAACATTTTTTTTTTTTACTAATTAATAAATTAAAATAAAGAATTTGTATTTAAAAATGAAAAAAATAAATTTTTATCGTTGGTGTCTGTTTATTAAAAAATAACTAAAATCAGAAAATGGATAGTAGTAAACCGAAATTAAAATCCACGAATCTTGATGACTTAAGACTTCTTCTTAAATGTCAGAGTTAAAAGCATTCGCCAGTTAGAGGAACGTTTGGAAGCTGGGTCAGTTCCTTAAACAAATACCGAGCTAGAGTGCAGGCTTCCGGTTTTAATTGAGACAATTTATGAGTTGCAAGACCAGATCGAGCAATTAGATGGGGAAGATGAATTTGGAACTTAGTTAGAAGAATTAGAAATAACGACCGAAGCAAGGGTGATATCTTTATTAAATGCCTTCACTGTAGATGAAGAGTCCCCACCTGCTACTGCAATTTCTGCAGCCCCTACTCGAGCTCGACTTCTCAGTTTGGCATTGCCAACATTCAGTGAAAACTATTCGAAGCTTAAAAATTTTTTGAGTCTCTTTGAGACATTAGTAGGCAAGGATGTGAACATTCCTGTTATCGAGAAATTTAACCATTTAATTTCTTGCCTCATTGGTGAAGCCTTAGGAACTATCAAGGCTTTCCAAATCACCGAGAGTAATTATGACAAAGCTATTGCTAGTCTGAAAAAAGTTTACGATAACGAATGTCTCATCTTTGCGAACCAAATAAGAAAATTATTTAGCCTTCCGAAAGTTTCCCAGCCGTCAGCTTAGTCGTTGGGAGGTCTCATCGACACAGTGTCATCTATTCACTGGTCACTATTATCAATAGAAGATGACACTAAAATTGCATAATCAATGATTATCTATTTAGTTTTGAGTAGAGTAGATCCAGTCACCAGAGAAAAATGGGAAGAGTCAATGGATTATGCGGAATGGCCGCTGTGGTCCGATTTTGAAAAAATATTAAATTGTAGGTACCAGCACCTGTCTGCTGGCAAGCCAAAACAGGAGAAAATTGGGTTCGGGAAGCAGCACAATAGGAGTTCGTTGGCTTGCTCCGCTTCCAATAAACAAGCTTGTAGTTATTGCAACGCACAAGACCATAGTCTTGCCCAGTGTAGTCCGTTCGTTCGCCTTGCTGTAATGCAACGGTTTGAGTTTGTCAAGTCAGCCTCATTATGTTTAAATTGTCTGCGAAAAGATCACACGGTTGCGCAGTGTAAATCCACAAACTCCAAAAATCCACCACAAACTTCTGCACTTCTTCGAGGAATCGTGTATCAACTTGCTTGGAATTGGTCAAGCTAATTCCCAGGTTAAGAAAAAGATACACACTGTGGCAAAGTCAACGACTAATGGTAGTGAGTTTCCGTTTGACTTTTGGATTTTGGGAACTATCTCGGGTTATCACCCTGACCAGTCAGTGAACGTGAAAGATTGGGACCTACCAAAGAACTTACCTTTAGCAGACCCATTTTTTTATAAATCTCAGTGGATAGACATGTCAGTTGGAGCTGAGTTATTTTTGGCCAAATAAAACAAGGTCCGAACTATCCAATCCTCCAAAAAACTCTCCTTTGATTAGAAGAATTACTCGAGTCGATAGACGGCAATTTGAAAAAATTCTGGTCGTTGGAAGAAGTACCAAGTTCTAAAAAGCTCTTGTCACCTGTGATAAAGAAGTTATGTGAGGAACACTATCAGAAAAATACCGTTTTACTTCCTTCAGGTGGATAGTCAGGCTAGTCAGGAAGTCAGGCTTCCACTTAAATTGGATCCAAGAGTGTTGGGAAACTCGTTCGAGCTAGCCAAATGCCGTTTTTTGTCGCTCGAGAGAAGATTATCTCGAGATCCGAATTTAAAGAAAATGTATTTGGAATTTATGGAAGAATACGAATCCTTAGGTCATATGTTCCCTACAAGCAATGATCTTCTTGCTACTCCACACTACGTCATACAAAAGAACATCGACCCAATTACGAGTCATGTTTTATGCGTCTTGTAAGACATCAACACATAAGTGCCTAAACGATCTATTAATGGTTGGTTCTACAATCCAGGAAGAGTTGTATTTAACTCTTTTTCGGTTCCGGCTAAACAGATTTTCTCTGATAGCAGACATAAAAAAGATGTATCGACAAGTAATGGTAAATGAAGCCGATAGGTGATACCAGTTGATAGTGTGGAGGAAAGACCCATCAGAGTCCTTGAAACTTTGCAAGCTCAACACCGTTACATATGGCCCTGCGCCAGCCCCATTCCTGACCACGTGACCGACGAGCCCCCGGTTTTATCTGTCACCAGAACATCTGCAGATGGAAGCAAAAAAGAATCCGGTCGGATTTACCGCAATCGTATCTACCTCACATTTATTGGAAGTGATAGAAAGATCTGCGAGTGTTAGTTTATATGTTCCGCTTTATAAGGAAATCGAAGAGATTAGCAGTGAATTCTGATATTGTTCCCTCTCCTGTCGAATATAATGAAGCCTTTAGGATAATAGTCGAAATAGCCCAAGAGCACGAGTATCAAGAAAAAATGGAAAAGATCCAAAAAAAATGTAATTGTTGGCCCTAGTCTACAAAAGCTATATCCCTTTTTACACGAATCCTCAGAGGCTGGGCTTATTTTTTCGTTGTTGCGGTTTTATGCCAAAGTTTCCAGTATTGTTGACAAAACGCTCTCAATTTGTTCAGAGCTACGTCCGATACTTGCACGAGTCTAATTTTCATGTGGGCCAACGAGCACTTGTGACTCTTTTGCGACAGCGCATATGAATCGTAAAAGCGCGGGAAGTCTTCAGTCAGACTGTACGGTCATGCATACGCTGCTTTAAATTCCAGCCTCGTCTGATGACTCAAATAATGGGAGATTTACCCTTAGAGAGAATTCGTGCACTCCGCCCATTCTCCATATGTGGTGTTGATTTTTGTGGCCCTATTGATACGACATTGAAAATTCGTGATAGGCCACCCTATAAAGTCCTGCATTGCCTTATTTGTTTGTTCTGCGTCCAAGGCAGTTCATTTAGAAGTAGTTTCCGACCTTTCAACTGATTCCTTTTTGTTGGCTTTTTAAAAGTTTTTTGTGCGCCAAGGTTGTTTGCAGATAGTGCACTGCGATAACGCGATCAACTTCGTCGGAGCGAGTCGCCACATCGCGGAGCTCCGTTGGAGAATCGAGGACGAGGTCGAGGATGTCACACAATACGCATCAAGAAACGGATGCGTATTTGCGTTCATACCGCCGCGGGCTCCACACTTGGGCGGACTATGGAAGGAGGTGCGGAGGAGCTGCAGACCGTCCTCGTTGGAGTCGAGGCCGTCCTGAACTCACGACCCCTGGACGCTCTGAATCACGCCAAGCGGCGCTTGCTTATTACTTACGCTTATTTTTTATTTTTTATCGTTTTCGTGTTGGAGATAAACTGATCTCATTCCACACCCTCATTTTGTCCGTCAGGCGGTCGCATAGAGTCTGGGAAAATTTTCCAGTGATGGCAATTGGAACATAATCCGCATAAGCAATAGCTTTGCATCCGCCACCCTCTAAGGATCGCAGTAGGTTGTTAACCGACATGTTCCAGAGAAGAGGGAAGAGTACACCTTTTTGCGGAGTACCTCTTCTGACGAATCTCTGAATAGACTCTCCTCCTAGTGTCGCTTTAACAGTCGCTAGTGCCGTTTACTAGGACCTGCTTTATCAGGTGCACGGATTGATCGTCTACCCCTAGTTTCGTCAGCGCATTCATTATTGAACATGGCAGGATATTGTTGAACCTTTTCTATGCCTAGAAAAGCAATAAGCGCGTTTTCCTTGTCACTAAGTGTTTTTTCGAGAAACGTAGTGATCTAGTGGAGTGCCGTCTCCGTAGATCTGCCCTTCCTATACGCGTGCTGTGATCCCGAAATGTTATTTGGGTTAATGGTAAGATGAATGTGGAGGCTAATGAGCCTTTCCAGGGTTTAAAGCAGGAAGGACGACAGACTTATTAGTCTGCAGTCCTAAGTCCGGCGCAGTGCGATGGTTTTCCCGCTTTGGGTATGAACACAACCTTCGTTCGCAACAACGTCTGGGGCACGATACCTGTCCTGAAGATTGCTGTAAAGATTTTCCTGATACATAACCACAGATGGGACCCGAAATTCTGAAAACTGGAATTCCTATTACTTAGGAGGTAATTCCTTAGGACTTAGTTACCCTGGTTACGTTTCCTGGATTGTTTTCTGCGGCTACGTAATGTTCATTGCTGAAATTAGGTAGCAAAAAGAGGATATTTCCTTTTTGCGGCTTAGTTTTTTTGTCTCCGAGGATCCAGTGTTCCTGGATTAAGGCCACATCAGCTCCACTTTTGGCGGTGGAGTAGGAGGGCAGCTGATAGAATTCTCCTCCATCCCGCCGCCTCTAAGAGCCCTTGCCAAGTCGCTCTCCTCCGAAATGTATCCTTCCAGGATATTTTCTCCTCATCCGACATTCTTTCCGGGTGCCCATCTTCGATCGGCTACTGGCTCTTGAGCGTCTGCCTCCAGCTCGATGCCACCAGTCTTGCTCCTGGCATCAGACTTATATACCCAGACCTTAATGTGCTCGAAGCCGTACTTAATCCGGTGCCTAGCCTCCTCCAGGCTTCTTGCAGTAGGTCGGCTTTTCGGTGAGCCTTACTCGGGCCCTCGGCGTGTTGCGGATCTCAGACCAGTCAATCGCCTCCAGCTTTGTACCGGGCGGAACAAACCTTGTCATAACTTTGTGCAATTTTACCGATCACGCGTATTCGCGCGTCAGCCTGCGTCTTCGCATTCTGGTAGGGGTCCTCCGCTCTTCAGCATCACCTCCATGAAGCACCCATGCAACTCATTTACAATCTTCCGCGAAAGGTCCTTAGGGATCAGCCTATTCTTGGATCCCCTATCAAGGACTCCAATGAGCGTTTTACACTTTGTTACCCCGGCGAACGATCGATTAGTCGGCTGCGGCTGTACCTCCTTCTTCTTCGCTTGGCACCCTTCTCCTCACCGCCGCGTCCCGCCTCTGAATGTTACCCCTCCATTGGGAGCTTCTTCATCGCAGCAACTTTTTGGCTTTTAAGATCCTTGGAGTTTTACGGCTCGCTGACCCCATTTCCATATTTCTCAACTTTGTCTTTTATTTGTGTTAGTTTAACACATGTTTGGGGTACCTTAAGGGATTGGGGGTACTTTAAGGGAGTGTTATTCTCCCCGCCCGACTAAAATTAGACAGCATCCTCGGCAAAGACATGACCGTACCTGTTACCAGCCGCCCTCACGTGGAAAGTATAGTCGCACTTCCAGCGGTGAACATAATTACGGCACGACATTGCTTGTGTGTTGGTCCCCATTATATTAGAGTTCCATTAAAAATAAAAATAAAAATAAATACTATAAAAAAAATAAAAAACACTTTTTCACTTTTTAAAAATTGAAACAACCTCACTCATAGAAAACGCAAGAGTGCGGAGCGTGCGCTTTCTATCTTTCCATTTGGATCTCTTTGCTCTCACACTGCACAGTGGTCCAGCCCGTAGGCCAAAAATAAAAAAACCAAAGTCCAAATTTTGACTTTAAATGTACCAATTCTTATTTATAATTGGTCTACCTATTTGAAATAATTCATCTTTTTCTTTTGATCTGTCTGTCCGCTTCAAGAATAGCATCGAAAGTGATAGCATGATATTCATTGTAAATTGCAGCGTAAGCAACGTGCAAGTGAAGCTCTCCGCAAAAAGCTTATTAAACATTTTTTAAACAAGTGTTTGTGCCATGGAAGGTTTTAATATTGTAAAGAAAGGTATTAACTTTCTCTTTTCAATAAAAAGTATATGTGGTATTTGTTGTGTTTTGTGTAAATCACTGTTGTATTTAGTACATAATTGTGAACGTTCTTAGTTTGTCTTCTCTGTGTTTGGTTA
This sequence comes from Drosophila malerkotliana malerkotliana, assembly GCA_018153235.1. Lineage (NCBI taxonomy): Eukaryota > Metazoa > Arthropoda > Insecta > Diptera > Drosophilidae > Drosophila > Drosophila malerkotliana. Next base: position 20,919,775 of record JAECXV010000075.1, on the reverse strand, counting down.
GAGTTTTAGTTGTGATGGCACTCGTTGGCATTCAAAAATCTTTTTTGTATAATATTCTTAAGCATTTTAAGAATATAAGAAAGTTTAGTTTAGGTGCCGTAAGGTGCCGTGCGGCTTGCAAAATACAAAAAGGTAACCTAACCTTAATTTGAAAAAACCGGATATATATCGCAAGAATCAGATTTAGTTCGCCGATCCTTATGAATATATCATAATATAACCAATCTATTACAATACAAAATCTAAAAAAAGTCCCAAACTTCTATCTTCAAGATCACCGAAGTTGTTATTTCTACCAAAACCATTTCCAATCATTCAGTTATATGACAGCTATAAGATATAGTCGGCCGATCCTTATGAAATTTGGTAGGTTGGATCAACTGACCAAAAATAGAATCTGTACGAAGTTTCAACTATCTATCTTAAAAAGCACAAAAGTTGGGTAATTTCCGATCAAACATTTATATGGCAGCTATAGGATATAGTAGGCTGATCCTTATGAAATTTGGCATGTCGTAATGTTTTGCCAAAAATAGCACTCATGTCAAATTTGAACTCTCTAACTCTAAAAACACTAAAGTTATACCATATCCGATCAATCACTTATATGGCAGCTATATGATATAGTTGCCCGATCTGGCTGATTTTAACATATTATTTTAGAATAAAAATATAAATATTTTGTGCCAAGTTTCCAATCCCTACCTCAACTAGAAGTATTTTTGGCCGCTCTCCCCATACAAGCCGGACCACTGTGCACTGGTTCGATATGAACGTTTCAAACTTTGAGCGTTCCAAAGATGATACGTTCTTAAACAAGAATTCTTATTCTATTTATAAAATAGAAAAGAATTTCCTAGGCTGTCTCGTGAAAGAGCTCACAGCTATACGCCTCACCTCAGCTATATGGTTTTGTAAAAGTAAAGTTTCTTTAAATTCGGTTCTTAAGTGAGTAAACACCGGTTTACAGCAGGAGTTATCATAAAGGCAGTGCACACAAAAAAAAAAAAAACAACCGTCTTCTTATAAAGAAGAAATATAAGTGAGCTTTTTCATGTTAACACCAAAAGATTCTTTAAAGAAATTATCAACACATGTATAAAGAATACTAATAATGATAAATTATACTGGGTGTACGAGCGTTTTTTATCTTTTCCATTTATCGCTCCATCTTCAGCGAGCTTAGAATCCACCCAGATTTTTCCTTGTGATCTCCGCAAAGCTTTACTTTGTCTCTTTCTGCCATTTGTAAAGTAGTTGTTTAAAGAGTCGTAGAACAAGCAAGGCGATCAGAGTGGGGGAGAAGGTCAGGGTACAAACCACTAGGGATTAAAGCTGAACCTTTCAGAAGTTACCAATTGTACCCTAACCAACATAAGCAACCTTAAGTAATTAGCAAGTAAATAAATATATGAAGTTAAATGCATTAACACTGGCTAGTCGTTTGGAAAGTTCCCGAGCCGAACTGTGGTCAACTATGACATTCCGCCCATGAAAGTCATTTGTCACAACACTGGGAAATTTCGCTTTATGTAAGAACTCGTTTTATATAAGAAGAACTGTAGGAGTTAGTAATGAATTGGAAACTGTAAATGGTTAGCTGGTACCCCGCACCATGATGATGTAGTAAAAATTGGAAACAAAATATTGACTTAATTGATAACAACAAGCAAAAAATAATAAATTTAAAACTTTTTGTTGAAATAACAAGAAAGGAAAGCTAACTTTGGGCAAAGTCGAATATCAAAATTATTGTTTAGTAAATTTAGTATAATTTAGTATAAAAATCAGATAACCGGATAATTTTTAGAGGAGTTATAGACTTTTAGTCTGCTTCTGTACTGAATCGGTAGTACCATATGGCCGTAGGTTTGTTGTTGCTGTTTTGCCCAAGGTTTTGTTATTGCTCAGAATCCATAAACTTTAAAGGTTGGTTAAATTGTGGGTGGAAGAGATGAGTACTGGGTATAATATAGTCGGTTTATATATATATAAACACTTGCTTGTTTTTTATGTAAACCTCTTGAAAACATGTTACTTTGTTAAAAAAATGATAATTATGAGCCGTAAATAAGTGCTATTGATTGTTAAATAGACCTGTTGGAAGCAAACAGCACGTGCTTGAAATTATCAAAAAATAATGAAGATGAATTTGAAAGCGCAAAGTTCAAATTAAAAAATTTTTTCTTATGCAATTTGCGATGGACACCAATACTTGTTATTTTTGTGTTTTGTGTGATTCCATTTGTGTGACTGTTTAACTAATATTTGCAATGTTCTGTAAACTTTAAAAATTTTTGCATTTTTTTCTTAAAAAATACAAAAGTTTGTAATTTAACCAAATACCATTTCCAATCGTTCAGTTATATGGCAGCTATAGGATAAATTTAGTAGGTTGGGTTAACTGACCAAAAATAAAATCTGTACTATGTAAGTTTCAGCTTTCTATCTTCAAAAACACGAAAGTTGGGTCATTTCCGCTCGTTCAGTTGTATGGCTGCTATAGGATATAGTCGGTTTATCCCGGCCGTTCCGACTTATATAATGCGTGCAAAGGAAAGAAGGATGTGTGCAAAGTTTCAAGTCGATAGCTTTATAACTGAAAGACTAGTTTGCGTAGAAACAGACAGACAGACGGACATGCTCATATCAATTCAGGAGGTGATCCTGATTAAGAATATATATACTTTATAGGGTCGGAGATGTTCCTTCACTGCGTTTCATACCTTTGACCAAAAATAATAATACCCTCTGCAAGGGTATAAAAATATGCAAATATTTTAATGTTCTAATTCTTAATTTTTGTTTTTTTTTTCCTAAAAAAATCATATTTTTGGTTCTATAACTAATTTTAACTTATAGCTAAAAGATATGGTTAGGACTGTCGGCAATAAATTAAAAACAAGGAAGGATCTTCCTCTAAGGAATGGGCCAAAATGCCTATAAGGAGCCGGAGAAAGTATCCTAGTATTGGTGTTCCTAGTGGACGATCTAACTTTTGAAACCAGCGATATATTAGGTTTTTTGTTGTTTTAGTCGGCGGTAAGGTCCATGACACGCCCATTTTTTTATAATAGCTTTTTTGGTTCTTAAGCTACATAACAAAAAAAAGGTTAAAAAAAAAACATTGAAAAATCTTTCGTTTTACTGTTATTTTTTAAGGCCAAGAAAGTTGTTCGTTGGCCCCATGGTGCGCCAGGACTCCTCACATCAACACCAAAAGTCCAGGGCTGGGAGGATAGAGAGGGCACGAAAAGGGACCCGCCGAGAGTGTGCAGCGAGTTTTGAAAGGAGAATTAACACCCGGAAGCGAATTCAGGAGAATTGAATGTCGCTCCAGGCGATGTATAAGGTAAAGACCGCTTTTGGAGAGTCCGACAATCTTCTTCTTAATCTTTACCCCAACGAACACGCGTGATCCTGCAATGCGAGGGGTGGCCGACTTGGGAATTCAAGCCAGTCAAGAAAACTGATCCGGGACACCCCGGTCAAGTCAGAAAACTCCTGATCCAGGCTCGCTGCTGCACAGGCACCGATTTTCCCTGGTGTAAAAAAAGGCACGATGCTTAGTCTTGGGTCCGCAACAAATCCAGTAGTGCGTATGCATGCAGGTGTGAGGTGACTAGTGGCAAACGCATTCGTGAGTATGTCTTGAAAGGAGTAAGGCCCTTATCTGGCTGACTTTGTATTCTGACTTTGTATAGCGACAAGCCTAAATCAGGGGCTGGCCATAGCGAATGGGCGAAGTAACTGAGCCGAAAACGGCGACGGTGCGGCAGTAGAGAGTGAGAGGTTAAGTACTTTCAGAATTGTATTGTCAAAAATTTGGTTTTCAAAACTCCGAATAACCCATATGTTTCTGTGTTTATTGAGTTTAAGTTTTAAAGATTTATTTTTTTTTTATACCCTTGCAGAGGGAATTATAATTATTTTTTGTCAAATTATTATTATATTATTTTGGTCAAAAGTGTGCAACGCAGTGAAGGAGACATCTCCGACCCTAAGTATATCAAGAATTCAGGATCACCTCCTGAGTTGATATGAGCATGTCCGTCTGTCTGTCTGTCCGTCTGTCTGTTTCTACGCAAACTAGTCTCTCAGTTTTAAAGCTATCGACTTGAAAATTTGCACACTTCTTTCCTTTGTCGGAACGGCCCGGATCGGCCGACTATATCCTATAGCTGCCATATAACTGATTGATCGGAAATGGTATAACTTCGGTGTTTTTTTGAGTTAGAGAGTTCAAATTTTACATGTGCGCTATTGGCAAAATAATACGACATGCCAAATTTCGTAAGGATCGGCCGACTATATCCTATAGCTGCCATATAACTGAACGATCGGAAATGACCCAACTTTCGTATTTTTGAAGATAGAAAGCTGGAACTTGGTACAGATTTTATTTTTGGTCAGTTAATCCAAAGCTGCCATATAACTGAACAATCGGAAATGGTTTTTGGTAGAAATACCAAATTTGGTATGTTTGAAGATAGAAGTTTGGGACTTTTTTAGATTTTGTATTGTAATAAATTGGTTTAATATATTCATATTCCCATAAGGATCGGCCAACTATATCCGATGTTTGCGATAAATATCCGGTTTTAACTGCAAGGGTATATAATCTTCGGCTCCGCCCGAAGTTAGCTTTCCTTCTTGTTTTTTGATGTCTTTATCATTTTTAGACGCATTTTGATATGATGATTTTAAATAGGTAAAATTTATTTGTGAAAAAATTACTTACACTCCATTTTCAATATAAAGTCTAAATGAATTTCTTTTTTGAGCTTAAAAGATTCTCTTGATGCCAGTTTGAAATAATTATTCAATGTGATTAATTTATGCAAATTTTGATCAAAATCATACAACAATTTAAGTTTTGTTTGAAAACTTTCCGAGCTCCACAAAAATAATTTTTTTAAATTTTTCGAATCATTTATACCATAAATAGTTAATTTTAATAAAAAAAAGTCGTTTGACAACAATTTATTAAACAATTTCTGAATTTTGGTTTCTTTAAAAGATACACAGCATTTTGATATCATTTCAATTTTCTTTCTTAAAGCAAATATAAAATTATACTGGTATAATTCAGAGCTGTAAAGATCCATTGTTGCCTTTGAAACACGTATATTTTTCTAATTTTGAAAATGATTTTTGCATATCAAAAGGGTTCTGAAATGAAATAAAAGAAAATTATTAGTGTCGGGTCAGGCAGCAGCGGTGTAGTTTTAATGTTTAAATATGTTAGCGTAATGTTTGGTAATGTTTATTTATGGCTTAAGTATGGATATATCGCCTTAGTTGGTCGCAAGCCGACTCTTTCTCGGCCGCTCGACTTCAACGGGCCTATTTTAAGAGAGCTTTAGCTTCGCAATCACTATGTCGGGCCGCCCTCTCCACTATCGAGAGCTTTAGCTTTGCGTATGTCTAGTCGAGCCGCACTCTCTGTCCATTTATTAGTCTCTGCATGCACCATAAGCTGGTATATCAGATGATCATCCGGCTTCATCTGCAGGCAGTAATAAACATTTTTATAACGTCGTACTAAAATTAAATTCGTCTTTCATTTCCCGGCATTGAAAACGCTCAATGACCAAACATTGGTGACCCCGACGTGATTTAGTTAATATAATTAACAATTAAAAAAAAAAACTATTGAGCCGCGAAAAAACATTTAAAAAACATACATATTTACGTTCCACAAAGCAACTGCATTCGCCCGCGCATAGACTTCATATATATATACGTTCCACAATTCCGCTACGGTTCTGAGCGCACAGTGGGACAAGTCGTGTTCGTCGCGGGCAAATAAAGTTGGAGCAAAAAACAAAATTTGGTGCCGGAATTATTTACTTCGGGTTGGTCGGAACTTAATAAATCAACCATGAACTCCAGCGGCGCAGACACAGGAGCACCCACTCCAACCCGTAGTGCTGTTCTAAAGTGCAAGGCCCTGGGTATACTCCAGGACTTGCAGAGGATCCAAAGAGCTCTTCAGCCTGTTTCCAAGGTGGACGATGCCATGCTCAACGTGCGTCATGGTCAGATAGCCGCCATGTTCAGCGACTTCAAGGCCATCCACGGGGAGCTTGAGGATTTGGACATTTCGCAGATCAGTAGTGAGCTTCGATGGACTGTCTCGGAGCTGGTAGTGACAATGCAGGCCGAAATTGAGCACGAAACGACCCTTCGCTCCTCCCGAATTGCTGCCCACTCCACCTTAGCTAACGGAATGTCCACCATGCAGGTTGACTCGGGGTCAGGTCAAAGGTTTCAAGATTTGCCTCCCTTGCCTCTTCCTACCTTCAGCGGTGGATACTCTGAATGGCCTGAGTTTTACTCTATTTTCTGTACAATCGTCGGCGGTAATCCGAGCATCAGTAAGGTGGAAAAGCTGCAAAGGTTGCGATCTTGCCTGCGGGAGTCCGCTTTCGAAGCAGTTCGCTCCTTGGAAGTCTCCGATGAGAATTATGATGTCGCGCTGAATTTGTTGGATAAACGATTTAATAGCCGTCGTTTAATATTTCAGGCTCATGTGAACGAGATTCTTGGCCTCACTCTAGTGGAAGGTGATTCAATAACAGGTCTTCGAGGGTTATCCGACAAATTCAATGCCCATATGAGAACGTTGAAGAATTTGGGTTCGACGAATGAGATAGCCGGCTGCGTCATTGTCCAGGTGCTTCTTCAACGGTTGGACCCAGCTACCCAGGTTAAGTGGGAGGAGAGTCTAAATTCTTCAAGTTCCGACGCCATCCCTACTTGGGAGTCGCTGGCAGAGTTTCTGGAGCAGCGATGCAGGACTTTGGAGGCTATGGATGCGGCCGCTGGGCAGAGTTATGGAGCGGATCCCTCTTCGGGTTGGAGTGCTTCGCTGGGAGCTGATTAAGCTGTACCTCGCCCCTTACGAATATAGTTGGAGGACAGGCCCCAACGGAGGGGGGAATGTCGGGTCAGGCAGCAGCGGTGTAGTTTTAATGTTTAAATATGTTAGCGTAATGTTTGGTAATGTTTATTTATGGCTTAAGTATGGATATATCGCCTTAGTTGGTCGCAAGCCGACTCTTTCTCGGCCGCTCGACTTCAACGGGCCTATTTTAAGAGAGCTTTAGCTTCGCAATCACTATGTCGGGCCGCCCTCTCCACTATCGAGAGCTTTAGCTTTGCGTATGTCTAGTCGAGCCGCACTCTCTGTCCATTTATTAGTCTCTGCATGCACCATAAGCTGGTATATCAGATGATCATCCGGCTTCATCTGCAGGCAGTAATAAACATTTTTATAACGTCGTACTAAAATTAAATTCGTCTTTCATTTCCCGGCATTGAAAACGCTCAATGACCAAACAATTAGTTTCTTGAAAATCGGTTATGTTATTAAATGTAACTATGAATAAGGAATCTAATATAAATATTAGCTGCATTTACAGATTGTATAATATAATCTGCAATGAAATATTGAATATGGGCATTTCCTGGGGTCGATAACGTACGTTCGTACGTAATTAGTGCCAAACATTTTTATTTTAAATAATATTATTTTTTATACGTCATACATACGGTCGCAAACAAACGCCACTTTAAAATTCAATATAAAAAAAAATGCTTCAAAAAGTCGTGATTTTTTTTTAAATTTCAATAGTTTACACTAAAATGACTTAACACATTAAGTTTCATCCACCTGCTTTCACTTAATGCGAAGCAATTACAATAAAATAATGTTAAAAATCAAAATACAAATTAAGAGGTAATTGAACATTTTTTCGCCCTCTTTAAATTTTTCTCGTATTATTAGATTGTTATTAAGAGATTTAGTACAAAAAAAGCAGACACATCATATGTTTTTCTTGAGAAATAAATAAACATAAAAATGTCTTTAAAAGTAAAAATAAGGTAAAAATTACATTTTTTGACTTTTTGGCCTTTTTTTTTTAAAAGCTGAGATATGCTATGAATCCAATAGATTATGAAAATTTGGATATTTATTTATGAAAATACAAAAAAAGAATCGAGGAATATGGACATTAATTTTTTCGGTCCTGGTTGACCATCCGCCGGAATAGCCGATATGCAATAAAATATATGTATATCAAAAGGGTTAATGCTGTAGATATCAGGTGTCATGAAAAAATTCTTTAGGATCAAGTTTGATCGACAATACAAATTGGAAGTTTAGAAATAGCCCAACAAAATTAATATTTTGAGCGTGCAAAAAAAGCGAGTGCGAGCTAAATTTCTCAAAGTATCATAAAGACTGGCCCAGATTTTCGGTTTTCTTTCGCGAAGTTTTTGCAGCAGATTGGCAACTGCAATTTGCAGCAACATGTTTCTTATCAGTTAAAATCCTACCGAGAAACACGCAGGTTCAAAGTTAATGTGTAGTGTGCACCTTATTCCGAGATAAAAACAATTATCGAGGCAGGCAAATATTTCATTCCTCTACTGGGAACTAACTGAAATCAGGCAAAACGCACACATGTTTAAAATTTGAGTGTATGCGTAGCAGAGAAAAACAATGAGAGTAGAGCTTTCACTGAGCGAAAAAACGTAGTTTTTTATTTAATTTTTCGTTAAGTCAAAAGTTGGAATGGGCACTAAAATAGCAAAAGTTCTTAACCAAATGGAAAACTACGCTTCCCTATCTATATTTTCTATGGAGAAAACTTTTTCCAACCCAATTTCTGAGATAATTTTTCTCAGTGGAAAAATTTTGATTTTTAGTTTGGGCTGTCAAATGAATCAAAATAAGAGCAAAGGAGAGAGCTTCTAAAAAAAAATTTGAGAGTGCTCACACTGTCAGTGTGCCGGCAGCGCTGCGGCAGAATTTCCTACCCTATACACGCGTGCTATGTAAAATGAGAGTTCGCCCACCACTGGTTTAATATTATAAATTCTTATTCTTATAATTCTTATAAAGTTTCTTAATATCGCCTAAATGTAAACTCATAGGAGTATGAAGTATTTAGCATAGGACCGTATCTTAAGTTAGTTTTATAAGCAGTCCAAATCAGCCTTTAAAGGGAGATCAGTCAGATTTCCCAGTTGTATTCCTTCTCTTTTTGTATTAAGAAAACAGCTAAAAACTCATCCTCTTAGGCCCAACGATAGATGCAAAGCCGGAAAAGCTGAGTGAGTAAACCACCACGAGTAATTATTGAATTTGATTACAATGGGAAATCCGTAACGTATTTTACTTTCCTTTTGAATATTAGGTTAAATTGTATTTTCTTATGAATTGTATTTTCTCATTTTGAATATCTTTAATTATATATAATGAACATGAGATAAAGTCTTTTGTTTAGAGCACTTCGGATCCTAACATGGCAGTTGAATATGACACAGACGAAGGACCACAACATCTAGTCTTTCACTCAATAGGGTCAGTAGAATCAATCACCTAAGGATCGGCCAACTTCTACCGCTTTTCTTTCCCACTTCCTTACCTCTGCTGCGACGATTTTCGTAACGTACACGGTCTAGTTTGCCGTGCCACGCCCCTTCCGACCGAGCCAAGCCATCCGCCAAGTAGACAGAGGGGCGCGGTAGAGACCACCCGTGCAGTGTTAGGGATAGTTTACTGTACCTAACCTTATGCCTTAGTGTACGCGTTCATTACAGTTATTAGTGGCGCCCTACGAGGGGCAGGACAAAGGGAGGACAATGGCAGGACTCTGTCAGGATAATCCCAAGCGAATGCCCAGACCACTTTTCCTTTTCCTTTCTTTTGGCCACTTCCCAAATTTGATATTCAAAGAAGAGCAGCGTTTGTGTATGTAGACCAGTGGATTATTGTGACTCTGAGTGATATCGGACACAGACCGTGAATATACACTTCGCTATACTACACTATATACACTATATATAAGGAAAACGATAGTATCATTGAAACCCCATGCAAGCATTAGTTTCGCAAAGCATGTTTGGTAAAATGGCTTGAAACAAACGATACCTGTCCAAATTGTAGGCAAAGCTGTCCTCGAGCTTTGATGATAGATAGACAATGTACTCCTTCTGAGCGTAGAATGCCGAGTAACATACAGACTGACCAGGATTCTAACTCAAATAACTCCGGAGCCATTACAAGATCTCGTTTGAATACTAGATCACAGGTTTTTAACAGCCCAACTACAAATAATCAGCGAACAAGAGCAGGTAGCTCGAACCCCAGACGCGAGATCTTACAGGATAGGATTTCTAGGGAACAAAACTCTATGCAAGAGGAACGTATTCAGCGAATTATATCCAGCTCGATGGAAAGCTATAGAGCAAGTATTGCTGCCTGCATTGGTGACCAAATAACTACAGCTCTTAGGAATTTGAATATATTCTCTCGAGACCTGCGAGAGGAACGCCAACTTGAATAGGACAACGAATTAGCACCTCCATTACCACGAGTCAGGTGAGGTTTTGGCCATTAGATCACATGAGAAAATAAAATGCTGGAATTGCGAGGAATTAGGTCATTGGTATCATGATTGCCTTAAGCCACGGCGAATTTTCTTCTATGGTTGCGGTTTGCTTGATGTGTATAAGCCGAGCTGCCAGAATTGCAACGCGAATTCGGAAAACTCCGCCAGGGATGTCCGCTGCAATCTATGAGGGGATATCCGCCAGCAGCCTCGGACCCAGTAGAAACTCATTCTAGTATCAATAGTTCACAAATCAGCTCTACAGTTTCAAGACCAATTAAGCCTTACCATGTCCGCCTCAAAGAATACCAACAACGTAGAAAAGAAATATTCAGAAATCCCTAAATTTCCGTACAAGATTCCTTGCAACCGCCTCTAAGTCTCAAGCAGCAACTACAAGCAGTTATCCATTCTTTTCCGTAATTTAAAAAAGAAGGTATAGGATATACCTCCTTGATCGAACACAACATTGAAGTGGCTGACGCAAAGGCAATTAAACATCGATTTTACCCCATTTCTCCCGCTAGAGAGAAATAGCTGTGTGACGAAATAGATCGCATGCTTGAAATGGACATAATTGAAGAAGTGCCAAGCTCACTATGATTTTCACCAGTTATCACCAGGCAAATTACGTTTTTGCTTAGACGCTCGAAAACTCAATTCTGTAACCATGAGGGATGCCTATCCTATTGTTATATATTGTCAATCTCACATCTGTTTTGTATTCCTTCATTCTATACACCTATACACCTATGTAGTACTTTAAGAATCTCTGTAACTCTGTAAGCTTCGCATACAATAAAGGAGTCTGAAATATAACTCGACGAGAACACAACAAATTGGCGACGAGGAAAAAAGTGAAGAGCACCTACATCATTATCTCAGCACCTACAAGCGAACAACATCTAAAGCGAATCGACCAAGTTCTCAGTATTCTTCGTGAGAACGGTAATAGATGCAAAAAAGGAGAAATGCTCATTTTTCAAGGACGAAATAGAGTACTTAGGACGAAGAATCAGCGCTCAAGGGATTCTTCCAGACAGCTTAGGCTTGAAGGATGTTAAACTGCTGCGTCCGCCTTCTTATCTGCAGCAATAAGAAGCATTCATGGGTAAAGTCAATTACTATTGCAAATTTATACCGGACTTTTCTCAGTTGGCCGCTCCTTTAAACCAACTTCGTAGAAAATACGTAGCATACCTTTTCGGGCCTCAACAACAACAAGCTTTTACAGCCCTGAAGAACGATATTATCAACGCGACTCAGCTAAATCATTTCGATGAAAACCTACCACTAGTCCTAGCGAAGGATGCTTCATCTTTTGGTATTAGTGTAGTCCTTTCGCATATCCAACAAGATGGCAAGGAGAGGCCTATAGTTTTCGCATCCAAAACGCTTGACAAGCATCAGGTTAAGTACAGCCAAATCGAAAAAGAGGGACTTTCTATAATATTCGGAGTGAAACGTTTTCACCAATATTTGTCCGGCTGAAAGTTTACCCTTTTAAATGACAAGCTACAAGCCCTTTCGAGCCTTCCCGAGGGCATGGATCCGCATTTCGACAGAGTAGAAGCGTACCACATCGAAATGGAACTGTCACCACCGATCAATTCTGAAATCATTCGCAACCACATCGAAAAGAACAAACTTCTCAAACAAGTCTCAAGCAAGTTACTGTAGGATGGCCAGAAAAACTTCAGCGAGGAAGCATTATCACTATACTTTAATCGAAAACTTGCCCTCACAATCAACAAAAAATTGCTTTGCCTACATATAGATGCCAGTCGTGTAGTAATCCCAGTAACTCTTCAGGCGCGTATCCTGAATCTGTTACACGAAGGACATTGGGGCATGGTTCGAATGAAGCAGCTAGCTAGACAACATGTTTGATGGCCTACAATTGACGCAGAAATTAAAAGCCTTACTCAGTCATGCAGCATTTGCAAGTGCAACAATGGTACTCCTCCAAAAGAGTGCCAAAGTTGGCCTGTAATGTGTGTAGACGCTTACTCGCAGTTCCCATTTGTAGTTCAAATGTCGTCCACTACAACCGCTAACACGATCGCTGCACTATCATCGATATTCGCCATTGAAGGATATCCAAAAACAATGTTTAGCAACAACGGTCCGCAGCTTACGGCTGACGCCTTTGAGGAATTCTGCAAACGTCATGGAATAAAATACATAACCACAGCACCGTTCCATCCATCATCCAATGGATTAGCAGAGCGTTTCGTTCAGACGTTCAAATTCTCAATCAAGAAAAACCTCAAAGACGGTATACCAGTCCGAGCAGCAGTTACTAAATACCTTGCTTCTTACAGGTTCACTCCAAATTCCTATGGAAAATCTCCCGCCGAGTTAATCCCTGGTCGTCCAGTCCGTCATTAAGTCAACTTTTCGAGCAGTCTGTCGAAGCCAAGCAATCGGTTACCAAGTAGGTCCCAAATCAAATGGTCGTACGCTCGCAAGGGGAGAAAAGTGGATTGAAGGCTCTATTGACTGTCCAATTGGAAAAATGCTTTTCATGGTTCGCACCACAAATGGTTATATCAAGCGCCATTTCAACCAGCTGAAACCGAAGTTCCCATCAAGCAGCTCCATCGAAAAACCTCCAGAAGATGATGAATTGGTAACTCCGTCAACCGTTCAGCAACGTCATTCTGAACCTGAGCCACCTGAGAGCTCCACATTATCGAACCAATAACCAAGGAAAAAACAATCAGCACGACTTTCATCCAGCATACCAGTTCGCCAAAGTAGTCGTGTTCGCCAAGAAGTAGGTCGTTTTAAGCCCAAGGAAAAAAAAAAATCCTAAAAATCCTATTCGTTCTTATTTAAAGGAGGAGATTTGTTATATATTGTCAATCTCACATCTGTTTTGTATTCCTCCATTCTATACACCTATACACCTATGTAGTACTTTAAGAATCTGGCAACTCTGTAAGCTTCGCATACAATAAAGGAGTCTGAAATAGAACTCAACGAGAACACAACACCTATTCCTATTATGGAAGGACTTCTCAGCCTTTTCCCACCGATTCACTGCATCTCTAAGATTGACCTTAAAGACGCCTTTTGGAAAATATGCCTTGACAAAGATTCTCGAGTAAATACAACTTTTACCATACCGAACAGACCATTGTACAAATTTAAGCGGATGCCATTCGGATTAACGAACGCTCCTCAAACAATGTGTAGGTTAATGGATCTGGTTATTCCGTACAATCTTAAGCAGAACGTCTTAGTTTATTTAGATGATCTGTTGATCCTATCAGACAGCTTTGAATCCCATTTACTACAATTATCCGAAGTAGCCACCCATAAGGGTGACTCATATGTCAGGACTCACTATTAACATAAGCAAAATACAGTTTTGTCTTAAACAGGTTGACTACCTGGGTTATAGTTGGGGAAGGTAGCTTACGAGTCAGCCCAGAAAAAATATCCGCTGTTGAAGAATTCCCGATTTCACAGAATCAGCGACAACTCAGACAAATCCTTGGAATGACTGGTTGGTACCAATTTTTGGTAATTCATTCCAAACTATTCCACAATCATATTTCCCTTGACCGAACACTTGAGAGGAAAACTATTGAAATGGAATCCTATGGTCCAAACAGCTTTTGAAGAAATCAAAAAGCAGCTGCGCTCTGCTCTATTTTTGAGTCATCCAGATTATGATAAGCCATACATAGCGCAGTGTGACGCATCTTCATATGGTGTAAGAGCTGTTCTAGCCCAAAAAGATGACTCAGAGTGCGAACGTCCCATAGCATATATGTCAAGGAAACTAAATAAATAAAGAACATGTATTTGAGTTAGTCACAGATCATGCAAGCCTACGCTGGCTCATGAACCAATCCGACTTGAATGGAAGATTGCTAGATAGGCTATGTATTAAACTCCAAGAGTACGGTTTCAGAATTGTTCATCGCAAAGGAAATGAGAACGTTGTGGCAGACGCTCTTTCCCGAAGTTATGAAAGTTCTGCTGCAGATGCAATCTCCGATCTCCGCTGGAGTATGAAACTCTTCCACAAATCGACCTGGATTCAGAAGCATTCAAGTCATCCGAATATACTTCGTTGATAGAGAAATTCAAAAATGCCGATGCGAATTATCATCGAACGGAGTTTTCTGCTGATGATCGTTGGAAATTTCTAGTTGCCAGTTCACTGCGAGTCGGACTGATACATGCAGCACACGATCAGCCAGCTTCAGCTCATTGCGGCATTGCCAAATTCTCAGACCAAATCAGGCGAAGATTCTATTGGCCAACATGGTAGCAGACGTTAGGAAATTTATCAAAAATTGCCAGGTGTGTCAAACCACTAAAGTACCGAATCGACCTTTAAAATCACCAATGGGAGCTAAAGTGACATCACAACGACCGTTCCAACGTCTATACTTAGATTTCATAGGACCATTTCCTCGAACAAAGAGAGGTAACATAGGAATACTGATTATCCTCGACCATTTCTCAAAATTCACATTTTTGAAAGCAGTCAAAAAGTTCACATTAAGGGTAGTCAAAGATATCCTAATAGAGGACATATTTACATGTTTTGAAGTACCGATGACGGTACTCAATTCAAGAGTCGTGAACTCACTGACTTCCTTTCTAAATATGGTGTGCAACAAATCTTTTCAGGTGTATACGCCCCACAATCTAACGCAGCCTAACCAGCCAGGTTAGATCTAGCAATCTAACGCAGCGTGTAAACAGGTCAATAAACGCACCCCTTAGAGCCTTTTTGAGCAGCATAAACGCCGCTCTTAGAAATTTCATCCACCAATCAATATGAATTTCACCTTACTTTGCAGTTTCAGCCTGCACATGCTTAATCACGGCCATTATAAATAAATAAATAAATAAATAAATAAAATAAAAAATAAAAACACGTGTAGACATTAACGCAATATATTGCACGATAACGCAAAAGTTTGCGTGCAAAACAAAGTTTGATTGTACCAAGAAATTTTCTTGCAATATTTGCATAGGTGTAAACATTTGTGCAAACTTTTGCTGCAAATTATTTTCAACTTGCTGCAAATTTTTTGCATCGTATGTACCTAGCTTTAGAGTTTTTCGTTTAGTTTTCTTAAGTTTTTACAAATTAAATTATTTTACAAAATTTTTTTAGCGGCAAAATTGTGCTGGAAAATTATTTACTAATAAATGTTTAAAATATTTTTACATTTTTATAAGTAAAATATGTGAAATAAAATATATAATATAATAATGAATATTTCTGAAAAAAAAACAATGACTTACTTCCACTTTTGAATTATTTTATTATCAGCGTTTAAAAATACAGGCAAATATGCATAGTTGAATCGTACATTCTAGAATGAATTCGAAACAATTCGAATGCGAACTGTAACTCTAACTCATTCAATTCGGTTTTCTTCCCCCGAATGTTGTGCGAGTGAGACCTACACAGTCGCACTCACTCATTCATTAATTTTCGTCTCAGCATTCTATCTCACTCAATTCATTTTCGAGGCTGTGCATTTGAATGTCGCTTTTTAGCTATTCATGCAGACCTCTACTTTGAAAGTGAAGAAAATTCTGCCAAAACACGTGTTGTGTACAACGAAGGAATAACCGAAAAACTGAAAAGCGAAGGCAATTCGGCCTGAAACAAAGTTCAAAACAATAGTGATAGTGATTGTGTTGGGGGAAGAAATTTATAAGGGGAAGAAATTTGTGAGAAAATATTTAAATAGTTCCAATACCCCAACATGACCAATTCCTAGTCAGGTGGCACAGCGTACAACGATTCTGACCAGGTGCAGCCTGATAGGCTTTCCGTTTGGAATTTGGCCTCGGATCGGGCGTAGGGCAAAGCGAATCAGGAGAACCGCCATAGCAACACCCCCATGGAATCAATTGGACTGCCGTAGTACTTCGCCTGGACGTCCGATAGAGTGCCGTAACCAGCTGACAGAGAAGCCCTAAAATAATCATGCAGTAGGGAGGATCAGGATGTAGAAGAGAAATAAGAATAAGTCGCAACAAGAAATAACTGTGGCCGCTCAGTTATTCAGTTTTGTTTGATTTGCTTCAGCGAGCAGCCAGCCACTTATTAAGGCGAGTTTTCGTTTCTTATAAGATTTCGTTTCTAAGATTTATATTATCTTTTGTGAGCCTGAGTAGACCAAACATCAGTGCTACACCGTGAGAAAACAATAACCATTGCCTTTTTTTTGTATTCATGTTTATTTGCTCCGGACCGGGCTGTAAGAGCTTGGACCTAAGTTGTGCGATACGGCCGTATCATGTGTGTGAAGCATGTGTGTGTGAACAACTTCCAAGGCGAACCTCGATAGCAGTGCCAAATTGGTTTCGACTCCCACCCTAACTGAAATCATGTATAATTTTCCTTTAGTTTAATATTATAAATTCTTATTCTTATAATTCTTATAAAGTTTCTTAAAATCGCCTAAATGTAAACTTATAGGAGTATGAAGTATTTAGCATAGGACCGTATATTAAGTTAGTTTTATAAGCAGTCCAAATCAGCCTTGAAAGGGAGATCAGTCGGGTATTTCCCAGTTGTATTCCTTCTCTTTTTGTATTAAGTAAACAGCTAAAAGCTCATCCTCTGACCATGAACATGAGATAAAGTCATTTATTTAGAGCACTTCGGATCCTAACATGGCTGTTGAATATGGGTAGACCCCACTAGTTAGTGTAAAGTCTACATGGAAGGAAGGGTACAGACGAAGGACCACAACATCTAGTCTTTCACTCAATAGGGTCAGTAGAATCAAACACCTAAGGATCGGCTAATTCCTACCGCTTTCCTTTCCCACTTCCTTATCTCTATCTGCGACGATTTTCGTAACGTACACGGTCTAGTTTGCGGTGCCACGCCCCTTCCGACTGAGCCAAGCCGTCCCTCAAGTAGACAGAGGGGCGCGGTAAAGACCACGTGCAGTGTTAGGGATAGTTTACTGTACCTAACCTTATGCCTTACTGTGCGCGTTCGTTACAAATGTAACTAATTAATGTAACACCATTACTAGACTTTTTTTTTAATCCGATATACATATGTCTGAAAGTTATTACGTTGTATTATTTATCATAAGCAACTGCAAATGATCAAACAAAAATAAAACAGAATGGATGTCTTCAACCGATACGTATAAAAAATTTCGCCTCTCAAGTAGTCAAGAAATCGCAATCGTAGGATCTTGGTCTATATGTCAATAGGAGAGAACGACTGACCGGAAAAACTCCAGAGGCAGTCTTACAAAAAAAAACTGATTTACTTTAGATTAAATATCAAATTAAACCAGAAAGGACAGCTATAGTCGAGTTTTCCAACTATATTATACCCCGTACTCATCTCTTCCACCGACACCTTAACTCACCTTTACGACAAAAATCCGCTGTAACAAGTGTTACAGCGGCCGAACTCCATATAAAAAAAAACAGTGTAAAAAAAGGAAGAAGAAGAAATTTGTGCCTCCTAGATTTTGCCGGTACTCTAACGATGAAAATGATGGCTGTCAAATTGAATGGCGTTGCCAGATCAAAATAGTAAACAGCTGATCTCGTGGTGTAACAATAATTCATTTGATTTATTTTTACACCCCAAAAATGGAGCGAAAATTGAAAGAGAAATATAATTGTCGGACCGAAAAATGTTCGGCCCGCAAGGATAAAGTAAGCTAATAAGTGCGGTCAGGGCGAAGACCATAATATGGGACTTGATCCACAAGGGGAATTTTTATTTGCGGGTAATATTTATTTCCTTCGGCATCTGCAACTTTAGTACTTCTTTTGTTTTGGTTTTAGCCAACATTTAGAAGAGTGGTGGAATAGCTACTGCATATATTGCTTCACCACCTTCGTATTCATAGTCGTAAAGAGTTTCATAGAGAAACATAGAGACATAGAGACTACGTATTCATAGAGAGTCGTAGTCGTGGTAGAGTTTTCAAATTGGATAAAGTATCTTCTTTTTAAATATACTTTATTTTCGTCAATTTTTATGCTGCCATTGTAGTAGGAGGATTGTACCTGTCATAATTTATCCGTGGTCTGGAACATGTTGACATTTTAAAGTGTTACAATATGGCATACAAAATATGGCAATATGCCAGTGTTTTAACAAAGTAAGTGTTTTATATAAGTATCTTTACTTATATGTATAATGTTATCTCTACTATCATTATGTGATTCTCATTTATTTGTTTGGGCGTACAGATTGTTGTTACAGTTCATGATATTTTTTTTTGTTGTTACATTTATTTATTTTTTTTTTTTCAATGTTTTTATCTTCAGTGAAGTACAAATAACATTTCCTAACAACGGGATGTTTTCTATGTAAAGCATTTCCTTGCCTATTTTTTGAGGATTCTAATATCTCCTTAACATTCATGAACATAATTTTTTATGTTCAACTTATGTTCAACAAAGGGCAAAACTTGTGTTTTTTCTAATTCTATAGCTATAATTATTTTTTGAATTTTTATACCCTTGCAGAGGGTATTATAATTTTGTCCAAAAGTATGCAACGCAGTGAAGGAGACATCTCCGACCATATAAAGTATATATATTCTTGATCAGGATCACCTCCTGAGTTGATATGAGCATGTCCGTCTGTCTGTCTGTCTGTTTCTACGCGAACTAGTCTCTCAGTTTTAAAGCTATCGTCTTGAAACTTTGCACACATCCTTCTTTCCTTTGCACGCAGTATATTAGTCGGAACGACCCGGATCGGTTTTTTTAGAGTAAAATAGTTCAAATTTGACACGAGAGCTATTTTAGGCAAGACATTACGACTTGCCAAATTTCATAAGGATCGGCCGACTATATCTTATAGCTGCCATATAACTGAACTATCGAAAATGACCCAACGTTCGTGTTTTTGAAGATTGAAAGCTGGAACTTGGTACAGATTCTATTCTTGGTCAGTTGATCCAACCTACCAAATTTTATTAGGATCGGCCGACTATATCCTATAGCTGACATATAACTGAACGATCGGAAATGGTATTTGGTAGAAATATCAACTTTCGTATTTTTGAAGATAGAAGCTTGGGACTTTTTTAAATTTTTTTATTTAAATTAATTGGTTTTATTATGATGTAATCATAACGATCGGTCGACTATATCTTATAGCTGCCATATAACTGAACGATCGGAAATGGTTTTTGGTAGGAATACCAATTTTTGTATTTTTGAAGATAGAAGCTTGGGTTTTTTTTTTCAGATATTTTATTGTAATTCATTGGTGTTTAGGTGAGGGGCCGCTCACCTGAAGAGCGCATCCGCGCTAAAGAGCGCACCCGCGCTGAACAGCGCATCCACACTCGCCCCTCTGTGCCCTCTCTTCTCGCTCGTTGGTTGTCGTCGATCGTCTGTTTTTGTACAAGTTTTTAAGTTGGCAATTCGATGTACGCAGCCAATAAAGCTGAACGCGTTTCTTTTGGAATTTACTGAAGACGCCCCCGACTTATCATTTTATCCCCATTTCTGGAGTCTTTTGCGGAACCCACGCCCCCCTACAAACGATGGTCCTTCGAGCCGGATTATCTGGATATTCAGGATATTTTGGATTTTTTTGAATATTAGGATATCGTCCACCAGCAGTCCAGGCATTGTTCCGCCAAAAGATAAGTACGAAATTTTTCCCGTCTCCGTCTCTCTGCCGGTCTTCAGCAGTGGTCCGAACATTAAATTTCGTTCACACTGCTGCATTTTTTCTTTCTCTACCGAGTCAACTCCAAGTCCAAGTTTTCCGACACCACGGCAGTTTGAGACTTTTCGAAGACAAAAAAAATCTACAAAATTTTCCATCCATCTCCGTTTTGTGTGCCTCGCCATATTCCTCGCCGTTTTTTGGCCTTTCCGTTATCCGTTCGCTCGCCAACGGTCGAGGCATATGTGCATGCATACACACATACAATGTGTTTGGTGCAATTAATCCGCAAAAAAAAAAAATCCGCAAGTGAACAGTGAAAGTGTGTGGTGAAAAAAAAGGGCATAATTAATATTGGCCAGCCGGTGTGAAGTGGTTCCGGGAATCTCCAAGTTCACCGAACAGTCCGCCGCTGTCGTAATATTGGTTTTTCTTCCCCAATTTTTTACACCACATAACTTTTCCGTTTCCGCAGTTACATATTATCGACGCTCCACTGTGCCAACATATGCCCACATGCCCTTACATATATCCGTACCTGCATGCATGTCCACATATCTCCAAATATTTTCTGCCTCCAATTTCAGGAAATATATAACTGATAAAATTTAACCTATACAGTCCACTTATCGACGTTCCACTGTGCCATCATATGCCCCACATGCCCTTGCCCTACTTGCATGCATGCCCATATATTTCTCAATATTTTCTGCCTCCAACTTCAGGAAATATATAACCAAACAAATTAAAAAAAAATTAATTATAAATTTATTTATTTATAATTATAACTACAAAAATTTATTTAGTTCGTATTTTCCGTCCGAGCAAAGGGCCGGGGTTTTTAATTCACCTTTCCGGCCACTCAATAATTAAAGTCGAAAATTTAATTATCGAAAAAAAAATTATAATTAAATAATTTAATTGTCGATCTTCTTTCTGAACCTAGCCGCGGTTTCAATTCCACCGTTCCAGCTTCGGGTAACTTAACCTCCATTGATTAAAAATTGACATTTTCAACTCCACTCGTCTGTTTCCGTAATAATTAAATCCGACAATTAGGCAAAAATTAATTATTTATTTTTTTCTCTGTGTTCAATCCAAGCCAAGGTCAAGTCCACCTTTCCGGCTCCGCAAATTCGAAAATAGTTAGGAATTGAATATTTACGTACGAGCCATACTGGTCGAAATATACATACATATATAGACAGTCATCAATTATTTTTCCGAACGATCACGAATTTTCCGGTCCTTGCCCATTTTCCGTTCCGTCATTTTCCTAACGCTGCTTCTACTCCGCATCTGGCAACATCCGCCTAGAATCTCAACAAACCTTGGCCCATTTGGTTTTTTTTGGCTTCCTGAAGTTTCTCCCACATCCGAATTGTGCCGCATCCGACGTTCCTCTCGGCATCGGCGCTTCTAATTCCCACTTGGCAATCGCAATTTGTCCGCCATCTCACCGGTCTCATCACATTAGTGACCGGCTACCGCTTCGTACGAGGCACCCATTGCGCGTGTCAGTCGACAAGCTCTGACCAGAGAATTGGTGTCTGAGAATGCCCACGGGAGACGATCAAAAGCCACGTCCGATCCCAACCATCCGTTTGGACAGATCTCAATCCGCTTCTCCGCGGACGCCTCTTTTAAAGCCTAAGGCGTACAGTGCCATTTCAAGGGCAAAGAGTGACGAATCCGTCAATACAATCCCCGGTCCTTCACAGAGGCAGACTCGTTCCGTTGCAAAAATGGCTCAAAGTGCGGTCGACGTGGCGCTGAAAAAGTTCATCGCCAGTCTCTCCTGCGAGCAATTCCGCTACCTACTATCTTCCACATCATGCCGTCTTCAAGCCCGAAAGCACGACCACCAAGGTGCGAGTGGTCTTCAATGCTTCGAGCCCGTCCGCAAACGAGACCAGTCTGAACGACATTCTTTACGCGGGCCCGGTCTTACAATCCGACCTGACGATTCAAATCCTAAAGTGGCGATACTTTAGGTTTGTCTTCAACGCCGACATCGAGAAGATGTATCGCCAAATTTGGGTAGACCCCAAGCATACTCCGCTCCAACGTATTTTGTTTCGCAATCCCGATGGGGATATCCGCGACTACGAGTTGAAAACAGTCACCTTCGGTGTCCATTGTGCCCCGTTCCTGGCGATCCGGGTGCTGCGACAGCTCGCTGACGACGAAAAGTCGAAGTATCCGCAGGCAAGCCAAATTATCCGGCAGTTTATGTACGTTGATGACGTTCTCGCGGGGGCAGACTCCAAAACTGAAGCCCAAGCTTCGATTCGGGAGCTGACAGGGGCCCCGCGACTAGAACTGTGCGGTGCCTTGTTGTTGTCCGAGATGGCCACCGCCGTTCTGCCACAAACGCCAGCGGCCGCGTCTGCCCTATACTGTTGGACCGACTCGACTATTGTCCTCGCGTGGCTGCATAAGCCAGCGTGCCAGTGGACAACGTTCGTGGCCAACCGGGTGACCAAGATCACCCAGTTCACCGACGTGCAGAAATGGGCACATGTCCGCTCCGAGCATAACCCTGCGGATCTCGCTAGCCGGGGCGTAGCTCTCCAAGATCTTGCAGATAACCAGTTGTGGTGGCACGGTCCTGACTGGCTGCAGAGGCCTCGCAGCGACTGGCCCACTCAAGGCAATGATGCCCCCGCGACTGAACTCGAGAAGCGAGCAGTCAAGGTCCATGTCGCGAAAGCGCCCCCCGAAGATCTCCTTGAGCGTTTTTCCACACTCGACAAGGCATTACGAGTCCTTGCCTATGTTAATCGCTTGATCCAGCGCGCGCGGAAGATTCGACCCTCGGAAGAGCCCCTAACCGCTAATGAGGTTACGTCGGCTGAACGTCTTCTAGAGTCCGTCACTCAGCGCAGACATTTCGTCTCTGAGATGGGCTGCTTAAGCGAAAAGCGTCCAATATCGGCATCCAGTCCGATTCAAAATCTGAACCCCTTCGTGGATTCGCAAGGCCTTATGAGAGCCTGCGGCCGGGTCACGTCCTCTGAACTTCTCCAATATGACGAACGGCACCCTATTATCCTTCCGTACGACTGTCATCTGTCTCGACTCCTGGTTCATTTTACACATCGCATCACGCTGCACGGTGGCAGTCAGCTGATGATCCGTCTGATCCGGGCCAAGTTCTGGATTCCAAGGGTGAGGAATTTGGTCAAGTCCGTCGTCTATTCTTGTAAGGTATGTGTCATCCACAAGAAGAAGTTGCAGACAAAACTCATGGGAGAGCTACCCAAGGAACGGACGTCCTTCTCGCGCCCATTCACGCACACCGGTGTGGATTATGCCGGTCCCTTCAAGATAAAAAACTATACGGGGAGGGCCTGTCTCATCACAAAAGGTTATGTGTTGGTTTTTGTGTGCTTCTCCACTAAGGCCATCCATTAAGAGCCTACGTCGGACCTTATTCAGCTCCGATGGAAGGAGGAGTACATCAAGGAGCTCCATAAGAGAATCAAGTTCCGAGCCCCTACGAGGGACCTCCGCGTTGGGGATATGGTCGTCATCAAGGAAGACAACCTTCCGTCCAATGAGTGGCGTTTAGGCAGGGTTGACGCGGTGTATCCCGGCTCCGATGGCCATGTCCGTGTGATCGACATCCGCACCGCGCGAGGGCTCGTAAAGCGGCCCGCTGTTAAGGTCGTGCTTCTTTCGTTGGACGCGTCCGCCTACCCACAGTAGTTAACATTTCTTCCGCTCCAATGTTCCTGTCCATTGTGCTGTCCCGTAGCTCTGCCCGTAGTTCCGAACCTTCATTTACACCGATTCTGATCATGTTATTTGTTCCTTCATCATATTTCCGTCAGCCATAGTCAACACGATGTCGCCACGTCCACGCAACACCCACGCATCGCTGGAGAGCAGATGTACTCGAGGTATTCAATCCTACCTTTGCCGTGTCTGCAATGGAATCCACGCCTTAAAGAAGTGTCGGCGCTTCCTACGCCTAAGCGCCGAGAAGCGGCTCCGAGCGGTTCTTGGGAACCGGTATTGCTCGAGCTGCCTGGCCCACGAGCACTCCGACGGATCCTGTCGGCGGGGTGACGGTTGTAAGACGTGTGGTCAGGATCACCACACGCTGCTGCATCTCGTGGAGAAGCCGCGGACTCGGCGCAAGGTACGCCAAGAGGAGCACCGGTCACGGAGCGCGGGAGTGAGGACACAGAGTGTCTCGTCTGGCGCCCGGCCGTCATCCGCCAACTCCCGGCGCGGTTCGGGTGCTCCTCGGCATGGGTCCGCCACTTTCCGGCAATCCCAACCCGATCCACGGCCACCGACGTCCCGGCACTCGTCGATACATCCTCGGCATTCTTCTGCCACTCCTCGGTTGCCGACCACCGCTCATCCGCCCGCGTCATCCGCACCTAGGCAAAGTTCCGCCTCTCGTCGAGGGCCCCCGCTGGACGCGGTCGCTGCGCCCACCCTCTCGTCGCTGCTGCAACGGAACAGCGTCAACGTGCTGCCGACTGCACTAGTGCGGATAGACACCGGGACCCGGAGCTTCGACACGGGGGCCCTCATCGACCCATGCACGCCCTCGAGCTGCATCGACGCCTCGCTCGCTGCGTGTTTCCGGCTGCCCACTACCAGCGTGGGGGACGAACAGGTGTGTTCCGCCACATGGGGGCCAACGACCGATGATAGCGTTCGGCTGGAGGTCATGTTTAAGATTGAGCCTCACGTGCGAGTTTGTACGCCGTCCCGAGAGCTGAGTGAGGCGGTGCGTGCCCACTTCCGAGGCGTGACCCTGGCGGATGAGCGATTCCATCTGCCAGCGACAATCTCCGTCGTCCTGGGCGCAGATATGTACCCACGGATCATCCAACCGGGCTTCCTGAAGATCCAGGACGGACTGCCAGTGGCCCAGAGCACCGTGTTTGGATGGGTCGTGTCCGGAGCCTGCCACCAGCCATAACATCGAGGGAGCTATTGCAACCCCAGCGATTGCAAGGGGGACGGAATGTTTAGGTGAGGGGGTTTAGGGGGGCACCCGCGCTGAAGAGCGCACCCGCGCTAAAGAGCGCACCCGCGCTGAAGAGCGCATCCACACTCGCCCCTCTGTGCCCTCTCTTCTCGCTCGTTGGTTGTCGTCGATCGTCTCTTTTTGTACTAGTTTTTAAGTTGGCAATTCGATGTACGCAGCCAATAAAGCTGAACGCGTTTCTTTTGGAATTTACTGAAGACGCCCCCGACTTATCATTTCATCCCTATATCTGGAGTCTTTTGCGGAACCCACGCCCCCCTACAAACATTTTATTATGATGTTCTCATAAGGATCGGCCGACTATATCCGATCTATATATCAGGTTTAAACTGCAAGGGTATATCAATTCCCCCCGAAGTTAGCTTTTCTCTCTTGTTTCCAACAAAGTGTTGAAGCTAAAAGAATGTTCTAAAGTAAATTAAAAACTATTAAATTTAAAAAAACCAATAAAATCACAAGAAACCTAAGACAAAAAAGGTTAAAAACCATATAGCTTTTGGAATGCCGAATGCAGCCGAATGTCTCGAATGGCTTTTAGCACACTCTATGCATTTGTTTATTTTTTCCAATTGAGCAAAACGCTTTTCTTCCTTAAAAATGTATGAGTTGACCAATAGGTATGTTAGAGTGCTAGTGTTTTTTTGTTCGCGAATGTATGAATTCTTCTATATTGTTTTATACTTAGACCTCTAATAGAAACGTATAAAACGTCCAGCTCTCAGCCTACCCTTCAGTACCAGTGTTCCGGACTTCACAAATGAGGAACTCTATAATACCTAATCACCACTCTTAAAAAATTGCCTAGTGACCTAGTGGGGAATTTTTTCCTGAATGGGCTAGGGAATTACACACGAACTCATGCAAAGAAATCTTTGGGAAGATATTGGGTTATTTTTTGCATAGAACTTTAAAACGAGTTCTTGGAATATTTGTTATTTGAATATTTGTTAAAAAAAAAAAAAAATAACTAGAATTAAAAAAAAAATATCCAACTAACCTCAAAACGTGTGATATATAACTTATTTATTTTTATAATTATTTATAATTATTTAATTATTGAAAGCTGAGCTGAAGCAGCACGAGCGAACTCGATAACTCACGTGAGTATCTATTTTGCGGGAGTCCATCTCCAGCAGAGATACTCATCCGCCTAACGACTCCGAAAGCTACGTCCGCCGCTCCTACTACGTATTTGGCAATGTTGTGACAAATGCCGTTCATGGGCGTAATGTCATAGTTGAGCACAGTTCTGCTCGGGGGTTTTGAATCCAAACGACTAGACACAGTTATGCATTGAACTTCATTTTATTTTACTTGCTTAATTTATGTTGATTAGTTTTACAATTATTTGAATGGGTCAGCCTTTATCCCGCGTGGTTTTCTCTGACCTTCACTACTCCGATCGCCTTGCTTGCTCCATGATTCTTCTTATAATAATAACTTTACTAGGGGAGAGACCAGACAAGGAAAAGCTTTGCAAAGATTACAGAAATCTGGGTGGATTCTAAGCTCGCTGAAGATGGAGCGATAAATCGAAAAGATAAATAACGCCCGTACATGCCCCCGGAATGCTGGGATCAGCATGATATAGCTTCTATTGTGTTATTGGACTTCTTCAGGTTTCGGAGTAGGATTGGTCGATATTGGCAATGAACATAACTTGGACAGGGATCTCTTATAGGTTCCAGAAACGGTTTTCAGTGAGGCGACGCGAACTAGTCCATCTTCTCCAGGATGCAAATCGATTATTCGAGCCATCTTCCATTCGTTTGGGGGGAGTCGGTCATCCTTGATTACAACTAGATCGTCAATTTGCAGATTCGTTCGTTCTTGGCGCCATTTCGGACGTGCTTGTAGATGTGAAAGCCAATCGGCGCTCCATCGATGCCAAAATTGTCTCAGGAGCCGTTGACCGTCGACGAAGCGTGCGTTGATGGACTTGTCTGAAAGAGAAGGTTCCGGAGGTGCCAATAAAGGTGCCAATTGGATTCGTAGGGCCGTAAGAGTGGGTGCGATGTCCGTGTCGATGGAATTTCGAAACTCCTTTTGCCAGATGCGAAGAGAATTGTCTGCTCCGATGAAATTGGTTCCTCCATCGCTGTATAGATGCTTGCACAAACCTCTACGTCCAAAAAAAAGTTGAAGAGCCCAAAGGAAGTGTTGAGTAGATAGTCCAGTGATCGCTTCTAGATGTATCGCCTTGGTTGCTAAACATATAAACACTGCGATATATGCCTTGTATGTGTGATGCCCACGGAATCTGGATGCTTTCAGGTAAAAGGCGCCCGCGTAGTCGACGCCAGTGGCTTCAAAGGCTCGACCAGGTGGGTTGACTCGATGTAGTGGCAGATCCCCCATTAACTGTGAGGCAGGCTTTGGGCGATGTTTGAAGCATTGGACACATTGTCGTAGAATTCGTTTTACTGCTTGTTTCCCATTGACTATCCAGAATGTGTGCCGAATGGTTGCTAAGGTGAGCTCGGTGCCTCCATGAAGAGTGTTCAGGTGCGAATTTTTGATTACGAGGTCAGTAAAATGATGCATTTTGGGTATAATGATCGGATTTTTCTGTGCTGTGCAGTTGTTGAGCGTTCTTCAGTTGTCCTTTGAGTCGCAGAATCCCAAAGTCGTCTAAAAACGGACAAAGAGCGCTGAGGGCACTGTGCCTGGATAGAGATTTTCGTGTCAGGACTCGGCTGATCTCTTGAGAAAAGGCTTCTTTCTGAACCATCCTTATGATTTTATGTAGAGCTTCTCGTAATTCTGGTACTCGAATCGCGCCCACATGACGAAGTTCTTGTGGGTGGCGTAAGTTATGCAGATACCTTTGGGTGTAAGCCATAACAAATAACAATTTGTTATATGATGAGTAAGAGGTTATGATTGAGTCGCCAAGTGAACAAACATGTGCTGTGATGTTGGTTGGTTGTCGTCTTTCTTCGTGATGTTGGTCAGGGGGAGGAGAGTACGTGTTCTTCGGCCACCGATTTTCATCCTGCCGTAGCCACTCGGGACCGAACCACCAGATGTCATGCCTGGCTAGTTGGTGAGGAGTAAGACCCCTTGAAGCACAGTCGGCTGGGTTTTCTCCCGAAGGTACGTGCTGCCATTGGGCTGTAGTACTTAGTTCCAAAATCTTGCCAATTCGGTTGGAGACGAAAGTCTTCCAACGGGTCGGATTTCCTTTAATCCAATATAAAACGATTGATGCATCAGTCCAGAAATTAACTGACATGGAAATTCCGGTGGATGAAAACTGCGTTAGTACCCATTTAGCCAGTTGTGCAGCCAACACTGCACCAGAGAGTTCGATTCGAGGGATCGTTAGCGGCTTCATGGGCGTGACTCGACTCCGTGCGGTCAATAGGGCTGTGCTCACTCTCCCGGATGGATATTGTATTCGGAGATAAACACAGGCTGCGTAAGCTTGCGAGGAGCCATCACAAAAGACGTGTAGCTGATATGAATGTGGCTCACCGGTCTGGTGACCAAGCCACCGAGGTATTTTCAACTGTTCAATGTTTGGTAAATGATGTCGGAATTCTTTACATCGGTCTTGAAGTATTGGGGGTAACGGGCCGTCCCAATCGAGAGCGCGTTCGGTCTTGTCGGATGTCTCGGGTCGCCACTGCCAGATATCCTTTAGAATACTCTTTGCAGTAGTAGTGACAGGAACTATAAAGCCTAAGGGATCATAGAGGCGAGCGACTACTGAAAGAAAGGAACGTTTAGTAAAGGAGGCAGGAAGGTCAAATCGAACCTTGAAGCTATATAAATCCTCGTGTGGGCTCCAATAAAGTCCCAGGGTTTTAATAGTCTCCTGGAAATTTACTTCTACATGTCTCTTTTGAGCCATGTGCTGGTCAGGAATTCCGGATAAGATCTGTGGATGATTTGATGCCCATTTCCTGAGTTCCATTCCAGCCGATTTTAATGTAGCAATGAGTTGATTTCGTATTTCCAATGCTCCATGAACAGTATTGTGACCAGTTTGTGACATATACTCCATTTAATAAGACTGGAGTTGCTAATGGGTAGCGATGTTGTTCGTCGTGAGCGAGTTGACGGATTACGCGTATGGCTGTATACGGTGCTGATGCAGTCCCAAAGGTGACAGTATTTAGGCTGTACTCGGCTATTTCGTTTTGATCATTCCTCCATAAGATGCGTTGAAATTGAGCATCCTCCTGGTGCATGTCGATACAGCGATACATTCGTTGGATATCTGCTGCAAACACGTAACGATGTAGCCTCCATTTCATGATGACTCCTCCTAAATCGTTTTGTAGCGGTGGGCCGATGCACAATATGTCGTTAAAGAATTTTCCGTTCGAAGTGGTACATGATGCATCGTACACCACCCGAACTTTGGTCGTTGTACTGTCCTCCTTTATCACGGCGTGGTGTGGGAGAGTACATGATGAGAAATACTGTTGACCTCTTGGAGTGATCATTTGATGTCGAGTTTCTGCGGTAGTGACTTTGGAGAGTTGCTTAAGATCAAAATATTCCTTGATGGTGGAGTGATATTGTTGTTTAAGTGTGTCGTTTCTGTTTAGCCGACGTTCTAAGAGATAAAATCTATTGAGTGCGATTTGGTGAGACTTTCCTATGACTTGTTCTTTATCAAATTCTGTTTTTAACGGAAGCCGAACCAGGTATTTTCCATTGGGTTGTCGGATGCAGGTACGCTGGAAATGATCCTCACACCATTGTTCTTCTGCTGTTAAGGTCCTCTCAGAGCTGATTTGATCGAGATCGAAGAAACCCTTTACCAGTGCATCCAGATTAGTCTGATGGCAACGAATGGTTACCACATTTGCCCTTGTTTCATTGCTATGGCCAAACACGATCCAACCCAATTGAGTGAGTTGAGCAATAGGTTGATTTGAAGCTCCTTTCCGTAAATCTGGCAGCAACAAACATGGTATTAGATCTACTCCAAATAACGCGTCGATGCGGCCTGGCCTGGTAAAGGTGGGATCGGCCAAGTGTAATCCCTGAAGATGCTGACAAGTGTCCACGTTGACATTGCTTCTTGGTAAATGAGAGGTTATCGAGTTGAGGACATACGCTGGTCGCACCAGATGGTGAAATTGAGGGTCCGTACATGAGCTTATGGAGAACTCCGTACTAAATCTACAGATGTTCTTTGAGTTATCACCGACCCCGGTGATCTGTGCTGTGACTCGGTGACGTGGAAGTCCCAGCAACTGAGCGGCACGTTCTGTGATTAACGTGCCCTCAGAGCCATGATCGATCAAGGCTCGAATAACGGCATTTTTTCCGGTGCTGTTATTATGTAGTTGTACTAGAGCTGTGGCCAGCAAAATGGATCGAGTTGACTGCGCGGCAGTGGCCATCAGCACTGTAGTGGAATCTGAAGGATGAGCAAGATCGGAGCTCTCGCTTGCTGCGTTCTGAATAATCGGTGATGGCCTGGTATACGTCGTGGGGAAGTGAAGCAGGGTATGGTGACGCTGTCCGCATTGTAAACAATTCTTGTTACTGCCACACTGCGACAAGGGATGATGGATGCGGAGGTAATTTAGACATGCCTTTGTATGGTCAATGATTCGTTTGCGGGCAAAGCAATCCTTGGACAAAAAATCAGGACACCTCCGCAAAATTTGTTGCCCCTTACAAGTTACGCAAGAGATGGGACCGCTGGTTCCAGTCGTGGTGTGGAACGTGCTGCCCTTGTAGAAGCCGGAACCCTTTTGCTTGGGATTTTGGCGTGGATAATTTGTCGATTTGTTGATCGTAGAGTTGTGCGTGGGCTGTGAACATTTCCGGTTCTCAATGATGTTCATGCTGACGAGGCGATTGTTGAGGAAGGTTCCCAAGTCGAGGAAACTCGGAATGTCGCTGGCGTTTCCCAAGCAATGCTCCCAGGCTTGTACAGTTGTCGTAGGTAGTCTAGCGATCAAATGATGGACTATCCATTGCGTGCTAGAATGGATATTCGTTTTGAAACGAGTTAACTCGTTGATGCATACGTTGGTTACGTTCAGCATATGTTTGATCTCTGATGAGCTTTCCCTCGAGATAAAGGGTAAGTCGTAGAGGGCATTCATGTGGTGCATGAATTGTAAACGGGGGTTATCATAGCGTTTGATGATGAGATCCCATGCGATAGTGTAGGCGCCATCCGTTAGTTCCATTTGGTGTACATCTTGGTCCTGCTCTTTAGGATCAGATCATGGAAAGCTGGCCAATCTGTATACTTTCCGGAAAAGTTAGGTACTGGCAACTTTGGAAGTTGGACTGCCGCACCAGGGCCGAGCATTTTAGGAACAGGCGTCGCTTGTTGCTCGGCGCACGCTGGTAGCTGACTGGGGAAAAGTGTTTCGGACTCCGTAGATATTAAACAGAACGCTATGATAAATTCCTCTTCGAACTGGTCCGCTAAATTATCGACGAAGTAAGGGTGTGTGGGGTAGCAGCGCTTACAAACTCTTGATGATTCTTGTTGAATTGCTGGCTTATTAAGTTGAGTTTGGAAAGGCGCAGTTGGAAATAGGGCTTAGTTTTCCGAGACGTGCTGTCCTTCTTGAAGTTTACTTGGAGTTGATTGAGCTGATTGTGAAGATCTTTCTGGAGCGCAAACAAGCGTTGCCACCCTTTGCCATTGTTTCAGACTCTGCACTGGAAGTGCTCGCTGGCTTGGGCTTGCTCATTTTGCGTACGCACTCACACTTACGTACGTATCTTCCAAAGTGAGAGAGCGACAATGGGCAAGCGTTTTCGCGACACTTGCGATGCAAAGTTTGATTCCGTTATTTTGGCTTCCTCTTTGTCAAAGAGAATAAAGGAGTTGAAAAGGAGAATAATGGTTCCGTGTTGAGATTAGGTTTCCATTAACGATTTTGATGGAAATGTTGGAGATGACCATGGATTGTGGAGTCGTGTGTGGATTGATCCCCTCATGGGCCACCAAAAATGTTGTGACAAATGCCGTTCATGGGCGTAATGTCATAGTTGAGCACAGTTCTGCTCGGGGGTTTTGAATCCAAACGACTAGACACAGTTATGCATTGAACTTCATTTTATTTTACTTGCTTAATTTATGTTGATTAGTTTTACAATTATTTGAATGGGTCAGCCTTTATCCCGCGTGGTTTTCTCTGACCTTCACTACTCCGATCGCCTTGCTTGCTCTATGATTCTTCTTATAATAATAACTTTACTAGGGGAGAGACCAGACAAGGAAAAGCTTTGCAAAGATTACAGAAATCTGGGTGGATTCTAAGCTCGCTAAAGATGGAGCGATAAATCGAAAAGATAAATAACGCCCGTACAGGCACATTTCATTCATGATCACGACACCGATGTCTTTCACGATACCGTTACTCGCGGTTTCGACGCAGTTATCAACAGTTATGAAAATACCGCCCGAGTACCCAGAATTATGGTTATCGCAAAGCGAAGCCCAATTCGTTTTTGCGGGAATAACCTCAGACGAAATTAAGTTTAACACGATCCTAGGGGCCGGTGTTGGGCCGAATCTCCGACAAAATCGTCAACCAACCAGGCACAGGCAAGTACGAAAGCTTAATTTCGTACATTCTAGAAAGCAAACAAAAGAAAATCCAGAATTTAATATCGGCGATCGACCTTGGTGACAAGCACTCGCTCTAAAGAAAGTTAATGAAACTGACGTCAACTTCGCTATCACTGGATCCGATTTCTTTCAACATTTCGACTTACTTGTCGATTTGAAACGACCGAGCTACTCCGCTCGATTCAACAAGTCGCTCGCCTCAGCGTGAAATCAACGCGATTTTATCCTACGAAACGAGCAACCAATACGCTAGGTTGCTGCACAAACCGAGTTCTCCTATCTCATCGAATAAGGAAAATTTCGCCCCTCAAATAACAACTGGTACATCCCATTACACCTGGTAAATAAAGCAAATGGACAGTGGCGACGGGGTGTTTCCCCCGGGCCCGGACTTCTGAGAGGGGCCCGGATTTTTGGCGAAAACTCAAATAAACTGTGTGTGCAAAAAAATGCTCCGCGATATTTTAAAGAAATCGCTAAGATGTGGAGCCTGAAAACTGATCAAAGATAAATTATTAAATTATAGACTATACATTAACAAAATTGAACATAATTTTCGTTATTTTCAAAAATGTTTCTTATTATTTCGAAGTGTTAACAAAGCACGAAAAATATTTTAAGCTCAATGGAAAAGAAGATCTCGATCGATCAACCTAAACCAGCATACATCTTCAAAGACAAATGACTACAACCTAACACAACAAAAAGACTCATTTTGGTAACTAATTTTTGGTAACTAAAAGACTAACTAATTTTTGGTTAATACTGGATAATTTGGTTATTCAGTCAAATTTTACAAGAAAACAGGTAATAAAGCCATAAGCTATTAAAACAACGTTCAAAATGCTCAGGTGTATATTATATATATATTATTATATATACACTTCCGTGTACTTGAATAGGGACAAGAATTTGTTAATATTTCGTTTTATTTTTAATAATCTATTAATCTATTATAGCTACCGGCATGTGCTTTGCTGATTTCTGAAGAAGAGAACATAGGCCAACTATGGAAATACCTAAAAGAGGTCCCAACATTTTCCCGGTATAATTCGGGTTTTCTTTAACCGTTTCTAGAATGCTGTACATTTTTGCATGCACTTGAATAGGACAGACTTTAATCTCAGAAAAATTTCATGCGATAAAGTTTATTATTTGTCAACTTACACACCTTTTGAATATAAAAAAACAGAATGGGCCGCGGCAAAACTCTGTTGTTGAAAAAAGCAAAATAATTGCGTATAAGGAATGTAATCATACATACAAGCTAATTTTTGAAAAAAAAGGAATAAGCAAAAATTTTATTTGCAATTTCCTTAAAAATCCCGCAAATTATGGGAATAACGTGGAAGGACGCACCAATAAAGTCCTCTTATCTACTGCAGAGCGCCGAATTCTTCCAGAAGCGTCGAACTCACACTGTGCGGCTTCGAAAATTCGTTAAAAACTACATTTACATTCAAGTGTTGATACAGGACGGAGAGTTATACAGCAAGCTGATTATGAAAGCTGAAAAGAAGAGATGGAATTAAAAGAACATGCTCCAGGAAAGGAAATGCTGTTGCCCACAAACGGCTGAAGAACGAGCAGCTATGGAAGAAAAAGGGCACAGGTCTGGACCTGGAAAAGAACAAGCTACGTTGGAGCAGGATAAGAAAACGACCAGTTAAGGCGAAAACCCCTAAATAAAAAAAAGGCAGGCGCAGATGTGCGAAAGAAAGGGCCACGAAACATCCTGCTAAATCAGGAGCACGTTAAAAAAGAAGCTATTAGGTACAACGGCCGGCAAACAACCAGCTAGAGCCAAATCAAGGAACAGATCTAGAGTCAAAAAAAGGGTAAGCTACGTTGGGGACGGGCCAGCCCCTAGGACGGTGCAGATGGGTGGAAGAAGAGCTGAAATAAATGGATCATGCTTCAGAAAAGGCGAAGGTGTTCGGTACGAATTGATTTGGCAAAACATCAATAAAAAAAAAAAAATTACCGTTAAAATTAATTATAATTTTAAAAATTTATTATATGGTTCAGTATTCCCCCTATTGAAAACAGTCCTACTCTAACCCAAAATTCTTTTTAGGTATTCATTTGAAATATCCTTTTAAAAATACCCGTTAAAGCAACAAGAAAAATAATAGCCACACTTTTACTTTTCTTATAGATTCATTGAAATTTGATCCCTTACCTTGATAGAATTAACCACTTTAATAGATTTAAACTTAAATTATAAATTTAGGTAAAAAAAAAAGTACATAAGGTTAAAATTTGACGCCAAACCACTGCAATGTGAAAAAACGTTATATTATTCAAAAATATATAGAGATAGAAATCTTGCGAAATGAGTTTGGTTGCTTAGTCAAATTTTCCAAAAAAAATACCTAATTAAGCCGTACGTATTGATAAAACTTTTAGAAGTAATCAATATTGATCTGCGAAAGTCAATATAGTACTGCGTCACGGCAAGGTGGTTTTGCTACAATCCTAAAAAGATTTTAACGGACCTCAAAATACAAAATGATGGCTTAAACAGTTCGCTTAAAGCCAGTTCGATGACTTAAAGTTAATTTATTAGTCTTCATTAAAGGAAATGTGCCACCTTCAAATGCGCGACACATTACACAGAGCATTGATGTATGTAGTTTTCCAAGTAGCCTTCGAATGGCACGACGCTCAAAGTGGTTAATTCTGTTAGTACATTATATAAAAAAGTATGGTATATTAAAGTCACAACACAAAAATGTTTAAGTATTGAGGGTACAGTACAGTTTTCAGGATTTCCATCATGGATTAGCATAAATGGATGAATATCTTGAAGACATCTACGATACCTTTTTTAGAATGCAAAATGCCACTTATAGAGGTTCATTAGCTAAAAATTAATTAAGGCAGGGGGTCTTAGTTTTGAGTATTGAGAATGTTCTCGGTCATACTGACAAATTCATTTGATTTTGAAAATTTACATTGTTTAACAAAAAACTTACTTAAATAAACCTTCCATTACCGGAGAAGTCATTTGTTGTTTATATATATACTTGGGTGTAAAAAAATATAAATTTAAAACAGTGGTCGGCAGGGCCCTATTCTAGGGGCATAGGAAAATGTTTCTGCCCGAGGTCAGCCACACACACACAGTATTAATATGAGAAACGCTATGCTCACAGCCTATTTTATGCTATTCGTTGCCAATATTCGTTTGATGTATTGAGTGCCAGGCACTGATTTAAAATAATTATTGCGGTAATAAAATAATTGCAGTTAAAACCGGAAATATATCGCAAAAATCGGATATAGTTGGCCAATCCTTATGAGAATAAAACCAATTAATTACAATAAAATATCTAAAAAAGAGTCCCAAGCTTCTATTTTCCAAAGTTGGTATTTTACCAAGTACAAGTCCGATCGTTCCGTTATATGGCAGCTATTAGATATAGTCGACCGATCGTTATGAAATTTAGTCGACCGATCGGATTGACTGACCAAATATATAACCTGTACTTAGTTCCAGCTTTCTATCTTCAAAAACACAAAATTTGGGTCATATCCGATGGTTCAGCTATATGGCAGCTATAGGATATAGTCGGGTTTATGAAATTTGGTAGGTAAGATTAACTGACCAAAAATAGAATCTTCGAGACAAGACCCGAACATTTCGGGACTTGGTTCCTCAAAATCTGTGAGAGCGATTTTAATGGACCATTCGAATGGGCTAAAAATTATCTTTCTCGTGGTATACCGTGCATAATGGCGCATCCTCTTTAAAAAAAGGTAAACATTCATAATGGCGGCTGGGGTGTTGGGCAGCGTCAAAACTCGGGAAAATGATAATGCCCAGTATTGGCGAACCAGGGTCCGAAAATTTCGGGACTTGATTCCTCAAAAAGCTAGGGTGGGCATTAAAATTCCGTAACGGCGGGCGCCGTGTTAGGCAGCGCAGAAATATGTGATGCTGTTAATGGCCTGTGCTGGTGAATCAGGGTCTGAAAATTTCGGGACTTGATTTCTTTAAATCTGTGGGAGCGATTTAAATAAAAATAGTCTTATAATGTTCTGAATAAAATAAGCTTTTCAACGGTATACCGTGGAATTTGGCGCATCCTCTGTGAAGAACTTAATAAGCCTAACAGAGGCCATATAGTATTTTTAAACTAGTTGGCGCTCCTCTTATCAGTCAAATATATGGGGAACTGTAATTCGATTTTCTCAAAATCTGTGGGAGCGATTTGTATGATTTTTGGTGTATATATACTTGAAAAAGTCCTACATCGACTCCACTACCGTGCATATTGGCGCATCCTCGTGGAGCTTCACAATTTTAAAAACAATTTTTTGGGGTCATTTTTGTATGGGCTGTTAGCTGGGTTGGACCACTTTTAGTCGATTTGCTCCAAAACGTAGGGAGCGATTTTATTGAAATTTTCAGGGCATATTCTCAAAAAAATGGGCTATAAGCTACTTATCGCTATATTTAAGCTACTTGAACCCGCTCAAAGTAAGAAAAAACAATAGTTTATTCAATTCTTAACAATTCTATTGTTTATTTCATTAAATTTAGTGGCTCAATACAGAAATAATTGAAAAACAAAAAGTTCGTTGCTGTGTGTCAATTTCACCGTTCCACTTCGACTCTAACTAAGCGACGCTAATTTGACGGACATCAAAACTAAAAAATTCAAATATAAAAATTGGTTTTGATTTTTATTATAAAAATCAAAGTCTATAGCGAAAGCTGCTTCATTTTTTATAAGTATAAATTTGTATTCTACACACTAATAAAAATAAGAAAAAATTAGCCTTACAAAAAAAAAGCCTTTTGTTACTCCACTGTTCCTCTTCGACGCTAACTGAGCGACGCTAGCTTGACGGTCATATTTATATCCCAAAAAGTATAAAAAAATACAAACTTGTCAATAATTATCTAAATGTTTGGTCACACCAGGCCATAAATTCTCCATTGCTTACGGAAATTTCTTTACTTAATATATTTCAAATAATTCTATATTGTTTTTTTTAACATTTATATTAATTGATTAAATAAAGTAGACTATGCACTCGATATGAGCAGGGATAGTGAAATTGCGTTAAAAACGTCTAAGAAAAAGGGCGTCGACCCAACTTGTAGTGCTAAACCAGTGCTGAGTTGTGTTGATGATTTGGTTCTTTTACAATCCGAAGCAAGGTTTAAAGATTATCAACTTCATGAAAAACAGCAAAATATGTCAGGTGATCAGAAATTGTTGCTGAAAGGTCAATCTTCTCAGTATGTTAAATTAAATGTCGGTGGTAGTTTGTACTATACGACTGTTGGCACATTGACTAAACATAATGATACAATGCTCAGCGCGATGTTCAGCGGTCGTATGGAAGTATTAACTGATTCAGAAGGTATGTATGTATGTATCCAATGTAATAAGTTAACTTAAAATATCACAACGTTCTTTTTAGGTTGGATTTTAATCGATCGTTGCGGGAATCATTTCGGAATTATTCTTAATTTTTTACGTGACAGTTCTGTACCACTACCCGAAACCAACAAGGAAATAGCCGAATTACATGCCGAAGCAAAATATTATTGCATTACAGAATTGGCTTTGTCCTGCGAAAGGGCCTTGTATGCACACCAAGAACCAAAGCCAATTTGTCGTATTCCTTTGATAACTTCACAAAAAGAGGAGCAGCTTTTAATAAGTGGATCGTCGAAACCAGCTGTTATTCTGGTGGTACAGCGTCAAAACAATAAATATTCATACACAAGTACATCAGATGACAACTTACTTAAAAATATAGAGCTTTTTGATAAGCTATCACTGCGGTTTAACGAACGAATTCTGTTTATCAAAGACGTTATTGGTCCAAGCGAAATATGTTGCTGGTCCTTTTACGGTCATGCTAAGAAAGTTGCTGAAGTGTGTTGTACATCGATAGTTTATGCTACTGATCGAAAGCATACCAAGGTTGAGTTTCCCGAAGCACGTATTTACGAAGAAACACTCCAAGTCTTACTCTATGAAAATCGAAATGCTCCTGACCAAGAACTTATGCAGGCCACATCTTCAGTTCGAGTGGGTAGCGTCGGTGGCACAAGCCTACAGCAATACACAAGTGACGAAGAAGAAGAACGCACTGGTCTGGCTCGGTTACGAATTAACAAGCGAAACAACCCAGCTTAACTTTTTGTACACGCATCTTGTTATAATTGATCGCGTTGCAAAATTATAGTATCATTGTATATTTTATAAAATGATCAATCTAAAAAAATTTGTTCAGTATAATATATAAATTACTCAATATCGATTTTGTGTGCTTTTACTGCAATTAAAATCGAGATGAATTTCTGTCGCAGAACTTAAGGTCTGTTGACTTCGAAAAATTGTGTATAGGAACAAATTTTGGGGTAGCGCAGTCGGCACACCAACAGTAACCGTGTTTTTTTGGCGCTGCGACAGAAAATTGACTATGCAAAAACTTCGACGCGGCAGAGACGCACAACTTATGGTCTGTTCACTACGCAAACAAACGCACTAAAAATGTGTCTCTGCATACCGACCACTGATTTAAGGTTATAATAATTATTGAACAGCCTGAATGCAAGTCCAAAGACTATTGGGAACGGAAACACAATTGGGTTCTTAACAATATCGTCCAATTCTATGATTTCGAATTAAAGTAAGTTAAAGGAATTTTGGCTCGGAATTCTATGGGAATAATAATTCGGAATAATAAAATGTGTGAGCACGTGTTTAATTTAGTCTATTTGTCAATGTTTTAAGGTAATTAAAATGTTAAGTCTATCTGCTGATAACACAGTGCGACTCAAAAAACGAAGGTCTCGTTTTATTCAGAATTAACGAGACAATATTGATACATATGTATGTGTCAAAAATGATACCATTTCTTGGAAGTTGTGGCGTCAAAGTCCGTCAAAAAAAAAATCAGTTGTGGCGTCAAAAAAAATGGCGTCAAAGTCCGAAAACACGACTAAAATTCGAAAATGTCAGTTACTTGTGTAAAAATTGTATCCTTTTTGTTCAAATAAATTA
Source organism: Drosophila malerkotliana malerkotliana (assembly GCA_018153235.1). Taxonomy (NCBI): domain Eukaryota; kingdom Metazoa; phylum Arthropoda; class Insecta; order Diptera; family Drosophilidae; genus Drosophila; species Drosophila malerkotliana. The sequence goes on along the minus strand of JAECXV010000075.1, from coordinate 20,880,099 downwards.
AAGATCTATTTTTTTCAAAAGCTTTAAAATTACGCGCTTAGAAATTTTTCAGAGCAAAAAAGTTCCGAAAAACGGTTTTTTCTAAATAATTCAAGATTTTGAGGGTGTTAGAAAAATTTCAAACATGGTTTTATACTATATTCGACCTAATGAACAATTCCTACTAGGTCTCTTCAAAAGTTCCAAATCAGTGTCGCACTATGTAATTGCTTATTTGCATATAATAATTACGCAGACTGTTGCTCTTCGTTTGTTTTTTGTTTTTGTCATTTCTTTTTAGCGAAAATTTTGACTATTATTTTTTTTTTTAATTTTTATGTTGCCGTTAGCTTTAGGCGCTTCATGTAACTTCGAATGTTCACGCATATACATTTTTGATATTTGGTGCACTCAAAAGGGGACAAATGCAGAAAAAACTCGTAGTGTGATTTGTTTATTAAAAGAAAATATTGAAAACAAAGGCAGTTGAGATAAATTATCATTACAATTGTATTAGTTACATTTGCAAAAAAAATTATTGCTTATTGGTCAAAATATAATCAAATCAAAAGTGCAATTGTTGAAACTAAAATTGTACCAATAAGAAATTACTCATAAATCATAATAAATCATACATTTTTATCATCATTTGAATTGTTAGAAGATCTTTATTAAACTTTACACATTACTTTTAATAATTAAAATAAATGTTTTATTCTTGTGTAGGGGGCGCTGGTGCCGCAAAAGATTCCAGAAATAGGGCTTGAAAATAATAAGTCGCGGGCGTCTTCAGTTCAGGTAAAAAACGCGTTCAGCTTTATTGGCTGCGTACATCGAATTGCCAACTTAAAAACTATTACAAAAAAAAGACGATCGACTACAGCCAACGAGCGAGAGAGAGGGCACAGAGGGGCGAGTGTGGATGCGCTCTTTAGCGCGGGTGCGCTCTTTAGCGCGGGTGCAATCGCTAGGGTTGCAATAGCTCCCTCGATGCTATGGCTGGTGGCAGGCTCCGGACACGACCCATCCAAACACGGTGCTCTGGGCCACTGGCAGTCCGTCCTGGATCTTCAGGAAGCCCGGTCGGATAATCCGTGGGTACATATCTGCGCCCAGGACGACGGTGATTGTCGCTGGCAGATGGAATCGCACATCCGCCAGTGTCACGCCTCGGAAGTGGGCACGCACCGCCTCGCTCAGCTCCCGGGACGGCGTACGAACTCGCACATGAGGCTCAATCTTAAACATGACCTCCAGCCGAACGCTGGGTCGTTGACCCCACGGTGGCGGAACACTCCTGTTCGTCCCCCACGCTGGTAGTGGGCAGCTGGAAACACGCAGCGAGCGAGGCGTCGATGCAGCTCGAGGGCGTGCATGGGTCGATGAGGGCCCCCGTGTCGAAGCTCCGGGTCCCGGTGTCTATCCGCACTAGTACAGTCGGCAGCACATTGACGCTGTTCCGCTGCAGCAGCGACGAGAGGGTGGGCGTAGCGACCGCGTCCAGCGGGGGCCCTCGACGAGAGGCGGAACCTTGCTTAGTTGCGGATGACGCGGGCGGATGAGCGGTGGTCGGCAACCGAGGAGTGGCGGAAGAATGCCGAGGATGTATCGACGAGTGCCGGGACGTCGATGGCCGTGGATCGGGTAGGGATTGCCGGAAAGGGGCGGACCCAGGCCGAGGAGCACCCGAACCGCGCCGGGAGTTAGCGGATGACGGCCGGGTGCCAGACGAGACACTCCGTGTCCTCACTCCCGCGCTCCGTGACCGGTGCCCCTCTTGGCGTGCCTTGCGCCGAGCCCGCGGCTTCTCCACGAGGTGCAGCAGCGTGTGGTGATCCTGACCACACGTCTTACAACCGTCGCCGACAGGATCCGTCGGAGTGCTCGTGGGCCAGGAAGCTCGAGCAATACCGGTTCACGAGAACCGCTCGGAGCGTAGGAAGCGCCGACACTTCTTCAAGGCGTGGATTCCATTGCAGACTCGGCAACGTTAGGACTGAATACCTCGAGTACATCTGCTCTCCAGCGATGCGTGGGTGTTGCGTGGACGTGGCGACATCGTGTTGACTATGGCTGACGGAAATATGATGAAGGAACAAATAACATGATCAGAATCGATGTAAATGAAGGTTCGGAACTACGGGCAGAGCTACGGGACAGCACAATGGACAGGAACATTGGAGCGGAAGAAATGTTAACTACTGTGGGTAGGCGGACGCGTCCAACGGAAGAAGCACGACCTTAACAGCGGGCCGCTTTACGAGCCCTCGCGCGGTGCGGATGTAGATCACGCGGACATGGCCATCGGAGCCGGGATACACCGCGTCAACCCTGCCTAAACGCCACTCATTGGACGGAAGGTTGTCTTCCTTGATGACGACCATATCCCCAACGCGGAGGTCCCTCGTAGGGGCTCGGAACTTGTTCCTCTTATGGAGCTCCTTGAGGTATTCCTCCTTCCATCGGAGCCGAAATTGCTGCTGAAGCGCCTTGAGGTGTTGCCAGCGATTGATGATGGAATTGGTGTCCCCCTTTATCTCGGGCTCCGTGTATTTCCGCGTGGCGGTGAACTTGAAGAACAAGGTCTTGAAGCTCTTGACCCCTGCTTCCCAAAGGCCCCCCATGTGGGGAGCTCCCGGAGGAATGAAATGCCAGAGAAGCTGCTGGTGACTATAGGCACCGGTCACAGCCCCTTCTAGGCTCTGGAGAAAATCGCGGGATAGTAGAGCAGCTGCTCCCACAAAGGTCTTCCCGTTGTCGGACTGCACTTGACGGGGGCATCCTCTCCGGGACACGAACCGTGCGAAAGCCGCCAGAAATTTCTCGGTCGTATGGTCCGACGTAGGCTCTTAATGGATGGCCTTAGTGGAGAAGCACACAAATACCAACACATAACCCTTTGTAATGAGACAGGCCCTCCCCGTATAGTTTTTTATCTCGAAGGGACCGGCATAATCCACACCGGTGTACGTGAATGGGCACGAGAAGGACGTCCGTTCCTTGGGTAGCTCTCCCATGAGTTGCGTCTGCAACTTCTTCTTGTGGATGACACATACTCTACAAGAATAGACGACGGACTTGACCAAATTCCTCACCCTTGGAATCCAGAATTTGGCCCGGATCAGACGGATCATCAGCTGACTGCCACCGTGCAGCGTGATGCGATGTGTAAAATGAACCAGGAGTCGAGACAGATGACAGTCGTACGGAATAATTAAAGGGTGCCGTTCGTCATATTGGAGAAGCTCAGAGGATGTGGCCCGGCCGCAGGCTCTCATAAGGCCTTGCGAATCCACGAAGGGGTTCAGATTTTGAATCGGACTGGATGCCGATATTGGACGCTTTTCGCTTGAGCAGCCCATCTCAGAGACGAAATGTCTGCGCTGAGTGACGGAAACTAGAAGACGTTCAGCCGACGTAACCTCATTAGCGGTCAGATGCTCTTCAAACGAGGGTCGAATTTTCCGCGCGCGCTGGATGAAGCGATTAACATAGGCAAGGACTCGTAATGCCTTGTCGAGTTTGGAAAAAAGCTCAAGGAGATCTTCGGGGGGCGCCTTCGTGACATGGACCTTGACTGCTCGCTTCTCGAGTTCAGTCACGGGGGCATCATTGCCTTGAGTGGGCCAGTCGCTGCGAGGCCTCTGCAGCCAGTCAGGACCGTGCCACCACAACTGGTTATCTGCAAGATCTTGGAGAGCTACGCCCCGGCTAGCGAGATCCGCAGGGTTCTGCTCGGAGCGGACATGTGCCCATTTCTGCACGTCGGTGAACTTGGTGATCTTGGTCACCCGGTTGGCCACGAACGTTGTCCACTGGCACGCTGGCTTATGCAGCCACGCGAGGACAATAGTCGAGTCGGTCCAACAGTATAGGGCATACGCGGCCCCTGGCATTTGTGGCAGAACGGCGGTGGCCATCTCGGACAACAACAAGGCACCGCACAGTTCTAGTCGAGGGAGCGACACCGTCTTAACTGGGGCCACTCGAGTCTTTGCAGTCAGCAGGGTCACTATTTCCGTGGACCCAACCTCGACACGAACGTAAATTGCTGCGCCGTACGCCTTCTGTGAAGCGTCGCAGAACCCGTGGTGTTCCACGAATCTGATCGAGCACCGAGTAATTCTTTAGAAAGTCAACCCATCGCTGATAGAAATCTTGAGGGAGGGCGTCATCCCACCCTAGATCCAGAAGCCAAATGTCTTGCATGAACATTTTTGCTCGAACAATGAAAGGAGCGAGCCAACCTGCTGGATCGAACAATTTGGCAATTTGGGAGAGGACTTGGCGCTTTGTGAAAACCGAGCCGGAAGTCAATTCTGGCGGGACAAAAAAGAATTCATCAGTCGTCGCTTTCCACCGCACGCCGAGTGTCTTGGCCGTGCTCTCTGCATCGATGTCGAGAAAGTCAGCATGGAGACGGTGGTCGATCGGAATGTCGGCCAGGATTGCCTTGTTATTCGACGTCCATTTCCTAAGTGGGAACCCTGCTGATTCTAGGGCCCCTGTCAGCTCCCGAATCGAAGCTTGGGCTTCAGTTTTGGAGTCTGCCCCCGCGAGAACGTCATCAACGTACATAAACTGCCGGATAATTTGGCTTGCCTGCGGATACTTCGACTTTTCGTCGTCAGCGAGCTGTCGCAGCACCGGGATCGCCAGGAACGGGGCACAATGGACACCAAAGGTGACTGTTTTCAACTCGTAGTCGCGGATATCCCCATCGGGATTGCGAAACAAAAGTAAAGTATCGCCACTTTAGGATTTGAATCGTCAGGTCGGATTGTAAGACCGGGCCCGCGTAAAGAATGTCGTTCAGACTGGTCCCCTTTGCGGACGGGCTCGAAGCATTGAAGACCTTTCGCACCTTGGTCGTGCTTTCGGGCTTGAAGACGGCATGATGTGGAAGAAAGTAGGTAGCGGAATTTCTCGCGGGAGAGACCTCGGTCATGTGGCCTAAGTCGATGTACTCCTGAATTACCGAGTCATAGCGGGCCTTAAGGGGCGGGTCCCTCTTCAGGCGCTGCTCATTACGAAGAAACTGAGCAAGGGCAAAGGACCGTGAAGCCGCTAGCTCGGAACCCTTCTGCCAGGGGTCGCGTAAGGGCAGCGTCACAACATACTTGCCACACTCGTTTCTTTTCGTCGTCTGGACAAAATTGTGCTCACAAACTGAATCCGATTCCGAACTTATCGGTGTGCGGGACACGCTGAAAAACACGCTGCGGGGATTGGTCTCCTGACCGAGAAGCGACCCGCATTTGTTAGCCTTGGCATTACCGAGGAGAATGGACGGAAGAATGTCAGCTCCTATTAAAACATCGACTTGGGAGCTCTCAAAGAAGTTGGGGTCCGCCAGGGGAATGTCGGGCAGCCCCTTGAGACGATCTCGCGGAATCGGGTATGATGGCAGATTTCCTGCCAACTGCGGCAGAACGTAGGCCGCAGTTTCTAATTGTAGCCCGGATCTAGACGGCGACCGAATGGAGAAATGGCACAATTTAGTAGACTGCGCGGAAATGGTCTGACTAAGGCCGGAAACTTGGGCTTGAATCGTCTTGAAGGGTGGTTTGACGAGGTTGAACAGTCGTTCCGTTATGAAGGTCGCTTCGGACCCTGAGTCTATCAGTGCTCGTGCCTGGAAGCTGCACCCCAAATGGCACACGTTGATAAGGGCCGTGCCTAGTAGGACGGCTCCTGACCCGGAAGCGAAACACACCTGCACATCCGACTGATCCTATGAGCCGTTTGTGCTTCTGGCAGTCTGTGCGGGCCGAGCCCTTGCTGTCGTAGGCGGACTTGGAGCGGTGGCGAACGGATTGCCGCGGTGCAGAAGGGTGTGGTGTCGGCTGTGACATGTGAAGCAGGTATGGGCGCTCGTGCAGTCTCGTTGCTGGTGCCCTCGGGCAAAACAGTTCAAACATAACTGCTTCCTTTTAATGTAGTCCAAGCGCCCATTTACGTCCATTTCCAGAAACCGCGGACATAAGCGAATGGAGTGGTTCTCCCTCGAACAGAGATCGCAACCCTTGGGGCCCGGAACCACTCGAGTCTCGTATGAATTGAGCCTTCGAGCAGGGGCAGTAGGAGTTCCCGACCTTGGCGGAATTTGCCCGGAGCCACTAGGCCTGACGTCGTCGATTGCTTCCAGAGTGCGATGGCGCTCTGTCAGGAAGTTGTCTAATTCCTTCCATGTTGGAATTTCGGCCTTATTATGGACGGCTTGCTCCCACATGGAAAGTGTGACTTTGAAGAGCTTTGACGATATCATAAACACCAGGAGGCAGTCCCAAGCCTCAACATTAATGGCGGACATTGCTAGGGCTGTCAGACAACTCTGAATGGTGGCTTGGAGCTCCTTCAGCGCGACCTCGGACTCTTGAGAAATAGCCTGGAGGTTGAAAAGGATTTTAAACTGGCTATTGACCAATAGCCGCCGGTTCTCAAAGCGGTCTGTGAGGCTTTGCCAAGCGACGAAAAACCCCTCATGGGTAAGCGGAGCCTTAGAAACAATGGCGTGGGCGTCTCCACTTGTTTTGGACAGTAAGTGGAACAACTTCTCTACCGGGGTGAGCCGCGAGTTTTGGATGTAAATGGCCGTAAACAAGTCACTGAAGGTGTGCCACCACAGATAATCGCCCTCGAAGTCCTCGGTATCCACCGGAGGTAACCGGCAGCCTGTAGGCGCGGGCGTGTGGGCATTGACGGAAGCCTGAGTGGATTGGGAAGCAATTTTCTCCCGAAGCAGGGCAATACATCTCGAATAGACGGAGTAACAGAAGTTGTACTTCGATTCCAGCACTGTCGAGGTGGCCACATTGTCGTCTGACACGGCTAGTAAATCGGAGCAGCTCTCATAGCTTTTCTCCACCTTCTCCCACAGGGCCCGAATTTGGTCCCGATAAACCTCGCAAATGTATTGGGAGCCTACTTCCGTTTCTCTGGCGCTCGGAGTATTTATGTTAGCCTCAAATTGGCTAATTCGATCTGTTGTGGCGATGAACTTTTTCAGCGCCACGTCGACCGCACTTTGAGCCATTTTTGCAACGGAACGAGTCTGCCTCTGTGAAGGACCGGGGATTGTACTGACGGATTCGTCACTCTTTGCCCTTGGAATGGCACAGTACGCCTTAGGCTTTAAAAGAGGCGTCCGCGGAGAAGCGGATTGAGATCTGTCCAAACAGATGGTTGGGATCGGACGTGGCTTTTGGTCGTCTCCCGTGAGCATTCTCAGACACCAATTCGCTGGTCAGCGCTTGTCGACTGACGTGCGCAATAGGTGGCTCGTACGAAGCGGTAGCCGGTCACTAATGTGATGAGACCGGTGAGATCTCGGACGAAATGCGATTGCAAGGCCAAGTGGGAATTAGTAGCGCCGATGTCGAGAGGAACGTCGGATGCGGCACAATTCGGATGTGGTTAAAATTGAGGGTGATCCTGGATGGGGAATTGTCGTTTCAACTCGACCACTTCATCTTATGTCAAATCAAAGCATTAAAAACCTTTGACTTCCTCAATCGGAAGACATGCTCCAGTTGCCGAGGCTTAGTGCGAAAATAACGTTTAAATTTGTTCAATACCCTCGAAACAGTCTTCAATCTTCCAATGGGCCAGTATTGGTAACAAATTTTCGCAATTAACGCCCGAGAACCAGAGTACAGGTTCGTCTCAAGAAAATGAGCCACTAAAGTCGAAGTGATAGGATAGCTTTTTTTTTAAAAAAAAAGGCGAAACTTTTTGCAAGACGTTAAACAAGTTGGCATACTTGGACCATGGAGCCGTAAATAAGATTCTGTCGGAAAGTTCAATCGTTGCCTTTTTGACAGGTGGTAGATTAGTCATCCTTGGAATCGCGAAGAAATAAAGGTCCAAAGGTGCCAACAGTTTATGGGGAAGACCATCTGTCGAAAGTAGATTGGCTGAATTGACGGTTGTGGGAACATACCGTCATTTCATTGCCTTCGTGAACTCCAGTATGCAAGAGACGCGATTTGAAACAAACATGTTGTAACGAACTGTCTTTTCTGCTGCCGATCGCTACAATTTGCCGCGGCTAGCTCACAGAGTTTCGCGGATCCGTTCCACCGAATTTATAGATTCGACGTGATTGCCCAAGCCCAGAAAGTAATACAAATAGCTTGAAGTTTCCACACTCTTTATTTTGAGAGCTCTTTACACTACAAAAGGCTTTCTTTCTCTTTTATTCGTTGCTCCTTCCGTTCCTGTTGGCTCCGTCGTCGGCGTCCTATGCGGGTTGTCCGGGATACGCTGCCGCTGTTCCGTCGCCGCCGTTACTCCGTCGCCGATGGTACTCCTGTCGCCGCGCTGCCAGCGATTTCGCTACCTTCTGCCCTTTGACTTTGAGAAAACACCCCCTTGGGTCGACTACGACTGATCTGACGGTTGGCTGCGGTCGCTCACCTCCGCTACACCAGGGCACCGTGCATACGCTCCGGTGCCAGGTTTGGGAGTTTGTTTGCTGACTGCCGCCTTCGCTACACCGGGACACCGTGCATACGCTCCGGCGCCAGGTTTGGAAGTTGCCGTGGGACGTCTCCGCTACACCGGGACACCGTGCATACGCTCCGGTGCCAGGTTTGGAAGCCGCCGTGTGCCTGATCTTATTGTCGCGCACCCGCTACACCGGGACACCGTGCATACGCTCCGGCGGACCCGAGTTTGTAGTGGCGGGGCTGGTGACCAGGGTGTTCTCACTTGGTCTGTGACTTGGACGCGAGTCCTTGAGTCGGCCGATCCGTGTTTCGCAGGACCACGCCTGTTGGTTGCGATTCCAGGAGTCGGTAAGGCGTACGCCAGACTTTATCCCTTCTTCACTTCCTCGCAAGGCTACCTGCCGTGTTCGGGAATGGCTCAACTCGACTCTGACGCCTCGGGCTTGTAGAGGAAACCGTCCAGCAACGGATCCTTGTCTCCCTAGTTCTGTACGTCTCGTGGTTACCGGGCGTGTGATCCCAAGTATGCCTCCTTGTTTCGCAGGACCAAGCCTGTTGGTTGCGATTCCAGGAGTCGGTAAGCCATACGCCAGACTTTATCCTTTCCTCACTTCCTTGCAAGGCTACCTGCCGTGTTCGGGAGTGGCTAAACTCGGTCTCCCCACCCTGGTTCTGTCTTGTGTCTCGTCCTTTACGTCTCGTGTACACCGGGCGTGCGATCTCGAGTTGGTCTATCCTTGTCTCGCAGGACCACGCCTGTTGGTTATGATTTCAGGAGTCGGTAAGGCATACGCCAGACTTTATCCTTTCCTCACTTCCTTGCAAGGCTACCTGCCGTGTTCGGGAATGAACCAACTCGTCTACACAACCCTGGGTTTCCGGAGGAAGGTCCAGCAATGGATCCTTTCCTTATTTTCTTAATCGCTCTCCTTGCGCTTGGCTGTCGGACTCTCCAAAGGCGGTCCTTCAACTCAAACAAAACCCGAATCCTTTTAGAAACGCTCTAACACTTGAATGGCGGACTCTCCACAGGCGGTCCTCCAACTCAACGCTACAAGCTTCCTAAAAAGACTCGTCTCGAGCCGCTCCAGTGGGCCTCCTTTTATACTGACTGGAGCGCCCGTTAATCCTCCTGGACTCTGCTCCTGCCGTTAATCCTGCTTCCAGAATCACGCCACTTTCCCGTTGGCGGGTCGCTGTCCGTGGCCCCTCGTCTCCCCCGGCCACGGATCTCTGCTGCTGGTGCGTGGTGCACCGGTGGGCTTCCAGGGCCCGTTGCACTCTTCGTCGCAACCCCCCCTCTGCTCCTTGCCGCTCACCCCGCCACACTTTCTAAGGCACGCCTGCGCATCGTGCTGACTCTCCACTGGACTACTTTCCCAACGTTGCCCCGGGACCCGTTACGTTCCACGTCGATTCCTTCTTCCCCCGGGTGGCGCCTGTTTACCCTTTCACCTGCCACCGTTACGTTCCACGTAGATTCCGTCCTCCCACGGGTAGCCCTTCGCCAGAACCCACGGTAACTGGCTTTCACCTTTCCCCCCAACCCCCCGTACTGATCCTGGCGACGTTCCCTTGGGCTGCCCGGGTTGTTGACCGGTGGTTGACCCCCTTTTTCCGCCTCCTCGGCCCCCCCCCTTGCCCCCGGCTATCTGTCTTTGCGTGTGGGGAGACTAAATCTCCTCACAATGTTAAATCGAGCGGTTTCGTCTTGAATCAAAAATAGAGCAACCGAAGACTTCCACCAACAATAATAATCTCCGTTATAAGCCCCTGGGTCAGCCACCTTGTGGCCCAAAGTCCGAGGTCCGTTATCAGTCTCCAAATATGCAAGAGAGCTTAAGGCGGCTTTTTGATGAGTTTTAAGCTTTTTATTCTTATTCTTTCTAGCTGCTGATGGGGCGATGGCAACAGGTGCCTTGGAGTAAGCGTCTCGCCGTCGCTTGGCAACGCTAAACCGTATCAATAGGGCAGTGGTGGGCAAAACGTACACTTGTTTAAAATTTGAGTGTGTGCGAAAGTAGTAAAAAACATAAGCATTCACTGAGCATAAAAAAAAAGTTTTTTTTTTGTCATTTTTCGTTAATTTAAAAGTTTGAATGAGCACTAAAATAGTTTATTTTATTTTAAAGAAATCTTTTCTTGCAAAATCTTTAAAGAAATGAAAACTACATATCTTTGGTATCTATATTTTCCAATAAAGAAAACTTGTTCTAACCCAATTTCTTTTCTATTTCTTCTTGATACTCGTGCTCTTGGACTATCTTTAAAATCTTTTTTAAAGGCTTCATTTTGTTCGACAGGTGAAGGAACAATATCAGAATTTATTACCAATCTTTTAGAGTTCTTTATAAAGCGGAACATATAAACGAACACTTAATCACCCACTTATGTGAAAGGAAAATCTTTCTACAAGGTGTGTGTCAAAAGTTTCCGAACTTTTCAAAAAGAAAAAAAACTACAAAATAGTTTGGAATGAAACTTTGCATTTATTCAAAATAGTCTCCCTCCGACTCAATACAACGATTTGCACGATTTAAAAGTGATTCGAATGAGTGTTTTAGCTCGTCAACCGGGATGGCCTTAAGTATGTCGGTCGTCGCCTTTTCAATGGACTTTATGTCATCAAAATATCTTCCTTTCATTGCCAATTTTAATTTTCCGAATAGGAAAAAGTCACACGGAGCTAAATCAGGTGAATATGGTGAGTGGTTGACGGTAAGAATGTGATTTGAATGTGATTCGAATGCTGAATGCGAAGCGCCTTTTCGTGCTCTTTGAGTGTGTGTGGAACAAACCGTGCACAAACCTTCCGCATACCCAAATGCTCAATCAAAATGCGATGAATAGACTTATAGGATATCTCCAACTCCATTTCCATGTATCTCAAAGAAGATTTTGGTTTAAACAAGTCACTGAAGGTGTGCCACCACAGATAATCGGCCTCGAAGTCCTCGGTATCCACCGGAGGTAACCGGCAGCCTGTAGGCGCGGGCGTGTGGGCATTGACGGAAGCCTGAGTGGATTGGGAAGCAATTTTCTCCCGAAGCAGGGCAATACATCTCGAATAGACGGAGTAACAGAAGTTGTACTTCGATTCCAGCACTGTCGAGGTGGCCACATTGTCGTCTGACACGGCTAGTAAATCGGAGCAGCTCTCATAGCTTTTCTCCACCTTCTCCCACAGGGCCCGAATTTGGTCCCGATAAACCTCGCAAATGTATTGGGAGCCTACTTCCGTTTCTCTGGCGCTCGGAGTATTTATGTTAGCCTCAAATTGGCTAATTCTATCTGTTGTGGCGATGAACTTTTTCAGCGCCACGTCGACCGCACTTTGAGCCATTTTTGCAACGGAACGAGTCTGCCTCTGTGAAGGACCGGGGATTGTACTGACGGATTCGTCACTCTTTGCCCTTGGAATGGCACAGTACGCCTTAGGCTTTAAAAGAGGCGTCCGCGGAGAAGCGGATTGAGATCTGTCCAAACAGATGGTTGGGATCGGACGTGGCTTTTGGTCGTCTCCCGTGAGCATTCTCAGACACCAATTCGCTGGTCAGCGCTTGTCGACTGACGTGCGCAATAGGTGGCTCGTACGAAGCGGTAGCCGGTCACTAATGTGATGAGACCGGTGAGATCTCGGACGAAATGCGATTGCAAGGCCAAGTGGGAATTAGTAGCGCCGATGTCGAGAGGAACGTCGGATGCGGCACAATTCGGATGTGGGAGAAACTTCAGGAAGCCAAAAAAAAACAGATGGGCCAAGGTTTGTCGAGATTCTAGGCGGATGTTGCCAGATGCGGAGTAGAAGCAGCGTTAGGAAATGGCGGAACGGAAAATGGACAAGGACCGGAAAATTCGTGCTCCACGCGGATTCCGGAAATTAGAGGGGTACCAACCAGCATACTGCTTTGTGATCTGATTATTTTTCAGCTTTTCACGAAAGCCCGTTTGTAATGGCAGAAGCTGCATTGGTTTGGCAACTATTTCAGCGGGAGTTCACTCCGCATACTCAGGTGCCAGAATACAGTTGTCCGTCAGCCCAGGGTTCGTTAGGGCTCGTTTGTTACAGTATCCTATTCCAGGGCTTTAGTAGACGCAGCCCTAGTCGCTTTCTCGCTTTTTTTTGAAGAGATGCCGTTCGGGGTGCGAAGAAAGGTTGCTTTTTCCCTGCATGGAATGCAGTCAGCCCGTTCGGCTACTTTGCTGGTAGGGACCTTTCATCCTGCAGGGATATCCCCTGGCCCTGTCAGTGACCTCCCACGAAAAAACGGAACTTGTCACGGTAGTATTCTAGGCTCCCGCGCCCGGGAGCGAGGAGGGATTTAGTGGAGAGTTAGGGGTTTTGGGATGGTTTTTCTGAGAGTCGGCATGGTTGGGGAAACACTTCTACCCGAATCAGGAAAGCTGGATCTAGCACTAGGACAAGACCAGCCGCGGCATGCTCCATTTTTAACGGCGAGCTTACTACATTTTGTGGGCGCTTCTTGGTAACGGCATCTAGTGGTCACGACTTTACCAAAAACGCCCTTCCCTCTCCATTGCCCCACACTGTCAGGGCTGCATAAATGATCAGCTGGAAGCACTTTTGGTGGGTGGCCACGTTCATGGAAGTTTCGGAGAAACTATCTATCAGAAGCAGAAAGAGCTGCAAAGAGAGCGACAGGAAGAGAAAGTATTCTGAAAGTATAGGTAAGAGTACCTTAGCATAGGCGCCATTGGCGTCGGATAGACCAGGATTTAGGCGTTTCGAAGCAGGCCATTATGTTCCCTTACGGGTAAGTCCTTTGCACACCTAATGGGCACTTTTTTTAAGCACTATGTATTTGCCAAGGTACTATATGCGGCTTGCGCTTCGGGGAGCGCCACACGACACGTATGTTAACTTCGACCTCCAACCGTCTTGACGAAGTTTACGCCTTGACAGGGTCTGATTGTAGACTGTTGTGCTCAAAGTCTCGAGCGCTCATAAAGACTCGGACTATACCGCATCTGAATTTATTTGGTGTTTGGTGATCAACAAATTTTCCGATTGGGTTGATTTTTGTTTTCCAGATCCTGACGGTTAAAATTGAGGGCAATAAGGTCTGGGACGATGAAAGCTTAAGAAGCGCCGTTGAAGCTGACATTCAGCAGGGTTTTTTGAAATTGATACAATAGGTCTTGCATTATCGATTAAGGCTATGTGGCATAACAAAGTGCTCAATTCCTCGAAGCCAAGAACTGTGGGACCAACGCCCCTATACAGGTGCTCTTTTGCTGTCGATGGGCGGCTTCCCACAGACTGTCAAAATGGGCGTGGAGAATTAAACCGCAACTGGACAGGCAAAACTTGTAAAGAGAAGTCTGGTGATCCTGGATGGGGAATTGTCGTTTCAACTCGACCACTTCATCTTATGTCAAATCAAAGCATTAAAAACCTTTGACTTCCTCAATCGGAAGACATGCTCCAGTTGCCGAGGCTTAGTGCGAAAATAACGTTTAAATTTGTTCAATACCCTCGAAACAGTCTTCAATCTTCCAATGGGCCAGTACTGGTAACAAATTTTCGCAATTAACGCCCGAGAACCAGTGTACAGGTTCGTCTCAAGAAAATGAGCCACTAAAGTCGAAGTGATAAAATAGCTTTTTTTTTTAAAAAAAAGACGAAACTTTTTGCAAGACGTTAAACAAGTTGGCATACTTGGACCATGATGCCAAGTTACTGGGGAGGAGCCGTCAATAAGATTCTGTCGGAAAGTTCAATCGTTGCCTTTTCGACAGGTGGTAGATTAGTCATCCTTGGAATCGCGAAGAAATAAAGGTCCAAAGGTGCCAACAGTTTATGGGGAAGACCATCTGTCGAAAGTAGATTGGCTGAATTGACGGTTGTGGGAACATACCGTCATTTCATTGCCTTCGTGAACTCCTGTATGCAAGAGACGCGATTTGAAACAAACATGTTAAATCGAGCGGTTTCGTCTTGAATCAAAAATAGAGCAACCGAAGACTCCCACCAACAATATTAATCTCCGTTATAAGCCCCTGGGTCAGCCACCTTGTGGCCCAAAGTCCGAGGTCCGTTATCAGTCTCCAAATATGCAAGAGAGCTTAAGGCGGCTTTTTGATGAGTTTTAAGCTTTTTATTCTTATTCTTTCTAGCTGCTGATGGGGCGATGGCAACAGGTGCCTTGGAGTAAGCGTCTCGCCGTCGCTTGGCAACGCTAAAGCGTATCAATAGGGCAGTGGTGGGCAAAACGTACCACTTGTTTAAAATTTGAGTGTGTGCGAAAGTAGTAAAAAACATAAGCATTCACTGAGCATAAAAAAAAAGTTTTTTTTTTGTCATTTTTCGTTAATTTAAAAGTTTGAATGAGCACTAAAATAGTTTATTTTATTTTAAAGAAATCTTTTCTTGCAAAATCTTTAAAGAAATGAAAACTACATATCTTTGGTATCTATATTTTCCAATAAAGAAAACTTGTTCTAACCCAATTTCTTTTCTATTTCTTCTTGATACTCGTGCTCTTGGACTATCTTTAAAATCTTTTTTAAAGGCTTCATTTTGTTCGACAGGTGAAGGAACAATATCAGAATTTATTACCAATCTTTTAGATTTCTTTATAAAGCGGAACATATAAACGAACACTTAATCACCCACTTATGTGAAAGGAAAATCTTTCTACAAGGTGTGTGTCAAAAGTTTCCGAACTTTTCAAAAAGAAAAAAAACTACAAAATAGTTTGGAATGAAACTTTGCATTTATTCAAAATAGTCTCCCTCCGACTCAATACAACGATTTGCACGATTTAAAAGTGATTCGAATGAGTGTTTTAGCTCGTCAACCGGGATGGCCTTAAGTATGTCGGTCGTCGCCTTTTCAATGGACTTTATGTCATCAAAATATCTTCCTTTCATTGCCAATTTTAATTTTCCGAATAGGAAAAAGTCACACGGAGCTAAATCAGGTGAATATGGTGAGTGGTTGACGGTATGAATGTGATTTGAATGTGATTCGAATGCTGAATGCGAAGCGCCTTTTCGTGCTCTTTGAGTGTGTGTGGAACAAACCGTGCACAAACCTTCCGCATACCCAAATGCTCAATCAAAATGCGATGAATAGACTTATAGGATATCTCCAACTCCATTTCCATGTATCTCAACGAAGATTTTGGTTTAAACAAGTCACTGAAGGTGTGCCACCACAGATAATCGCCCTCGAAGTCCTCGGTATCCACCGGAGGTAACCGGCAGCCTGTAGGCGCGGGCGTGTGGGCATTGACGGAAGCCTGAGTGGATTGGGAAGCAATTTTCTCCCGAAGCAGGGCAATACATCTCGAATAGACGGAGTAACAGAAGTTGTACTTCGATTCCAGCACTGTCGAGGTGGCCACATTGTCGTCTGACACGGCTAGTAAATCGGAGCAGCTCTCATAGCTTTTCTCCACCTTCTCCCACAGGGCCCGAATTTGGTCCCGATAAACCTCGCAAATGTATTGGGAGCCTACTTCCGTTTCTCTGGCGCTCGGAGTATTTATGTTAGCCTCAAATTGGCTAATTCTATCTGTTGTGGCGATGAACTTTTTCAGCGCCACGTCGACCGCACTTTGAGCCATTTTTGCAACGGAACGAGTCTGCCTCTGTGAAGGACCGGGGATTGTACTGACGGATTCGTCACTCTTTGCCCTTGGAATGGCACAGTACGCCTTAGGCTTTAAAAGAGGCGTCCGCGGAGAAGCGGATTGAGATCTGTCCAAACAGATGGTTGGGATCGGACGTGGCTTTTGGTCGTCTCCCGTGAGCATTCTCAGACACCAATTCGCTGGTCAGCGCTTGTCGACTGACGTGCGCAATAGGTGGCTCGTACGAAGCGGTAGCCGGTCACTAATGTGATGAGACCGGTGAGATCTCGGACGAAATGCGATTGCAAGGCCAAGTGGGAATTAGTAGCGCCGATGTCGAGAGGAACGTCGGATGCGGCACAATTCGGATGTGGGAGAAACTTCAGGAAGCCAAAAAAAACAGATGGGCCAAGGTTTGTCGAGATTCTAGGCGGATGTTGCCAGATGCGGAGTAGAAGCAGCGTTAGGAAATGGCGGAACGGAAAATGGACAAGGACCGGAAAATTCGTGCTCCACGCGGATTCCGGAAATTAGAGGGGTACCAACCAGCATACTGCTTTGTGATCTGATTATTTTTCAGCTTTTCACGAAAGCTGACTCTCCGTTTGTAATGGCAGAAGCTGCATTGGTTTGGCAACTATTTCAGCGGGAGTTCACTCCGCATACTCAGGTGCCAGAATACAGTTGTCCGTCAGCCCAGGGTTCGTTAGGGCTCGTTTGTTACAGTATCCTATTCCAGGGCTTTAGTAGACGCAGCCCTAGTCGCTTTCTCGCTTTTTTTTTGAAGAGATGCCGTTCGGGGTGCGAAGAAAGGTTGCTTTTTCCCTGCATGGAATGCAGTCAGCCCGTTCGGCTACTTTGCTGGTAGGGACCTTTCATCCTGCAGGGATATCCCCTGGCCCTGTCAGTGACCTCCCACGAAAAAACGGAACTTGTCACGGTAGTATTCTAGGCTCCCGCGCCCGGGAGCGAGGAGGGATTTAGTGGAGAGTTAGGGGTTTTGGGATGGTTTTTCTGAGAGTCGGCATGGTTGGGGAAACACTTCTACCCGAATCAGGAAAGCTGGATCTAGCACTAGGACAAGACCAGCCGCGGCATGCTCCATTTTTAACGGCGAGCTTACTACATTTTGTGGGCGCTTCTTGGTAACGGCATCTAGTGGTCACGACTTTACCAAAAACGCCCTTCCCTCTCCATTGCCCCACACTGTCAGGGCTGCATAAATGATCAGCTGGAAGCACTTTTGGTGGGTGGCCACGTTCATGGAAGTTTCGGAGAAACTATCTATCAGAAGCAGAAAGAGCTGCAAAGAGAGCGACAGGAAGAGAAAGTATTCTGAAAGTATAGAAAAGAGTACCTTAGCATAGGCGCCATTGGCGTCGGATAGACCAGGATTTAGGCGTTTCGAAGCAGGCCATTATGTTCCCTTACGGGTAAGTCCTTTGCACACCTAATGGGCACTTTTTTTAAGCACTATGTATTTGCCAAGGTACTATATGCGGCTTGCGCTTCGGGGAGCGCCACACGACACGTATGTTAACTTCGACCTCCAACCGTCTTGACGAAGTTTACGCCTTGACAGGGTCTGATTGTAGACTGTTGTGCTCAAAGTCTCGAGCGCTCATAAAGACTCGGACTATACCGCATCTGAATTTATTTGGTGTTTGGTGATCAACAAATTTTCCGATTGGGTTGATTTTTGTTTTCCAGATCCTGACGGTTAAAATTGAGGGCAATAAGGTCTGGGTCGATGAAAGCTTAAGAAGCGCCGTTGAAGCTGACATTCAGCAGGGTTTATTGAAATTGATACAATAGGTCTTGCATTATCGATTAAGGCTATGTGGCATAACAAAGTGCTCAATTCCTCGAAGCCAAGAACTGTGGGACCAACGCCCCTATACAGGTGCTCTTTTGCTGTCGATGGGCGGCTTCCCACAGACTGTCAAAATGGGCGTGGAGAATTAAACCGCAACTGGACAGGCAAAACTTGTAAAGAGAAGTCTGGTGATCCTGGATGGGGAATTGTCGTTTCAACTCGACCACTTCATCTTATGTCAAATCCAAGCATTAAAAACCTTTGACTTCCTCAATCGGAAGACATGCTCCAGTTGCCGAGGCTTAGTGCGAAAATAACGTTTAAATTTGTTCAATACCCTCGAAACAGTCTTCAATCTTCCAATGGGCCAGTACTGGTAACAAATTTTCGCAATTAACGCCCGAGAACCAGTGTACAGGTTCGTCTCAAGAAAATGAGCCACTAAAGTCGAAGTGATAAAATAGCTTTTTTTTTTTAAAAAAAAGGCGAAACTTTTTGCAAGACGTTAAACAAGTTGGCATACTTGGACCATGATGCCAAGTTACTGGGGAGGAGCCGTCAATAAGATTCTGTCGGAAAGTTCAATCGTTGCCTTTTCGACAGGTGGTAGATTAGTCATCCTTGGAATCGCGAAGAAATAAAGGTCCAAAGGTGCCAACAGTTTATGGGGAAGACCATCTGTCGAAAGTAGATTGGCTGAATTGACGGTTGTGGGAACATACCGTCATTTCATTGCCTTCGTGAACTCCTGTATGCAAGAGACGCGATTTGAAACAAACATGTTAAATCGAGCGGTTTCGTCTTGAATCAAAAATAGAGCAACCGAAGACTCCCACCAACAATATTAATCTCCGTTATAAGCCCCTGGGTCAGCCACCTTGTGGCCCAAAGTCCGAGGTCCGTTATCAGTCTCCAAATATGCAAGAGAGCTTAAGGCGGCTTTTTGATGAGTTTTAAGCTTTTTATTCTTATTCTTTCTAGCTGCTGATGGGGCGATGGCAACAGGTGCCTTGGAGTAAGCGTCTCGCCGTCGCTTGGCAACGCTAAAGCGTATCAATAGGGCAGTGGTGGGCAAAACGTACCACTTGTTTAAAATTTGAGTGTGTGCGAAAGTAGTAAAAAACAAAAGCATTCACTGAGCATAAAAAAAAAGTTTTTTTTTTGTCATTTTTCGTTAATTTAAAAGTTTGAATGAGCACTAAAATAGTTTATTTTATTTTAAAGAAATCTTTTCTTGCAAAATCTTTAAAGAAATGAAAACTACATATCTTTGGTATCTATATTTTCCAATAAAGAAAACTTGTTCTAACCCAATTTCTTTTCTATTTCTTCTTGATACTCGTGCTCTTGGACTATCTTTAAAATCTTTTTTAAAGGCTTCATTTTGTTCGACAGGTGAAGGAACAATATCAGAATTTATTACCAATCTTTTAGATTTCTTTATAAAGCGGAACATATAAACGAACACTTAATCACCCACTTATGTGAAAGGAAAATCTTTCTACAAGGTGTGTGTCAAAAGTTTCCGAACTTTTCAAAAAGAAAAAAAACTACAAAATAGTTTGGAATGAAACTTTGCATTTATTCAAAATAGTCTCCCTCCGACTCAACACAACGATTTGCACGATTTAAAAGTGATTCGAATGAGTGTTTTAGCTCGTCAACCGGGATGGCCTTAAGTATGTCGGTCGTCGCCTTTTCAATGGACTTTATGTCATCAAAATATCTTCCTTTCATTGCCAATTTTAATTTTCCGAATAGGAAAAAGTCACACGGAGCTAAATCAGGTGAATATGGTGAGTGGTTGACGGTAAGAATGTGATTTGAATGTGATTCGTTTTTATCAATAACAGCACTTTTCGGACGGCCCGAACGTTGGTCGTCTTCCAGGCTTTCACGACCATTTTTAAAACGATTAAACCACTCGTAAGTTGAGGTACGGGATAGACAATCATCACCATAAACTTGTTTCATCAATTTATGAGTCTCGGTGAAAGTTTTACCGAGTTTAAAACAAAACTTAATAACCGCTCTTTGCTCCATGATTTTTCGTCGACCAACTAACACAAGGTACTGTCACTTAAAACGCAATAATTCCAATTCCACTGCTCCAAATGTCTTGAAATTTGGAGGGAAAATCGGTGAATAATGTATCTTTCAAACGCATATACTCACACAAAGATGGCCGATGGACCTCTAAAACAGAACTGTGGAAACTATTTCTGCTGGGTTCTATTTAGTTGGTACATGAACACTTCTAATTTTAGCAACTCTATTCGATAAGAACATTGACAATGACGCTGGATGTGAATAAATCCAATGAAGAGTAACTTCTGAATTCGTCCAAAATACACTTCGGTCGATCGGAACTTTGATTAGAGGATTTATCTTGTGGCAGAGATGTGCGAGAGGGTGAGCGGGACATAACTTTAGACGGGGGAGCGTCTTTGTCACCCCCTATCGATAACAATGATGTGTATATCGCTGCCACTGGTCGATGAGACCTCAAAACGACGACGCAGCCCAGTCGTATTTCGGAAAGCTGAATAATTATTTTTTATTACTTATTATTAAAAGTTATTATTTGCTTATTTCTTTTATGCTTAAATGCTTTGCTTAAATTCTTTTTATACTAACGATAGCTTTGTCATAATTACTCTCGGTGACTTATAATGCCTATAGTTCCTAAAGCTTCACCGGAAAGACCTATAACATTTGTAAACTTCAAATTCTTTTCACTGAATTTTGTTTCCGCTCGAAGTAGGGCTGCAGACATTGCAGTAGCTGGAGGGAAATCATTAGCTACAGTAATTTAATAATTACATCACCCTTGCTAAGTCGTTATGTCTAATTCTACCGACTCGGCTCCAAATTCATCTTCCCCATCCAATTGCTCAATCTGATCGTCCAATCCAGTGCCAGTACCACTAAACAAACCAAACCAAACAAAAAAAAAACCAAACAGGGTTGGAAAAAGAATTCATTGCAAATAAGCCTCATTTGCCTCCTCCTACTTTCAGCGGTGGATACTCTTCATGGTCTGAGTTTAACTCGATTTTCTGTACAATCGTTGGCGGCAAGCCGTGTATCAGTAAGGTGGAAAAGCTGCAAAGGTTGCGATCTGGACTTTGGGAGTCCGCTTTCGAAGTAGTTCGTTTCTTGGAAATCTCCGATGAGAATTATGATGTCGCACTGAAATTGTTGGAGAAACTAATTAAAACAACACTCCTACCAGCAAATAGCTCTATCTACACGACGGAAATGGCAGCTATTTTTTTAGCTTGCAAATACGCTATATTTCAAAAGAAGACAAACCTAACATCAAAACAACCTCGCAAAGCCATATACATATAAATCAGACAATCGGAACGATCAGAAATGACCCAACTTTCGTAATTTTGAAGATAAAAAGCTGGAACAAAGTACAGATTCTTTTTTTGTTTATGGTAATTGACCCAACCTACCAAATTTCATAGCGATCGACCGACTATATTTTATAGCTGCCATATAACTGAACGATCGGAAGTGGTATTTGGCAAAAATAAAAAATTTGGTATTTTTGAAGATAGAAGTTTGGGACTTAGTTTTAGATTTTTTATTGTAATTAATTAGTTTTTTTATGATATTTTCATAAGCATCGGTCAACTATATCCGATGTTTGCGATATATATCCGGTTTTAACTGCAAGGGTATATTTTCCTATATATATATAATAAACTATATATAGTTTATTTTCCTTTCTTTTTATTATTATAATAGTATTGATTCTTTAATGGAACTCTAACGGATACAAAACAAATTACGACCAACTATAATACTAATTAAACGTAAAAACCCCCAAAAACCCACATTAAACCCCAAAAAGCCATCTGCCTGCAAGAAACCCATTTATATTCCCATCATAACATTCCCATCCCTATCATCCTTAAAAACATCACAAATTCTTACAGTGGAGTATGATTTCTAATCCACAATTCAATACAGCACGAAAAATTTAATCTTAACATCGATTTTAATTCTGTCGGAGTTGTGATTCCAAGTATATTGCCACAAACAAGAATTTTGATCTAAGAAACTTAGTAAATATGTATGGAAATCCCATTGAAAATACCATTATAGCAGGTGACTTTAACACCTGGCACCAACGCTGGGGATCGCCTAACAATAATAGCTCACCCAACACGATCTTTAAGTACATTTATCAATCCATTCTAAACGATTGCTCAACCCATTTCTCCACTTACCTTACATAATGATAACGCAATTAATAGCTTATTATTCTATAATATTCGTCTTTGGACTCGAAATTTACCGTATCATTTCAAACAAATGAAAACAGAATCTATACATTAAATTCAACCCCCAACCCATCACTGGAAGCAATTTCAATAGAAGCTACAATTAAATTCATGGAGTTCAAAGCAGCACTAAATAGCATAAAAGGAAAGACCGCCGGTCTTAAACTCATTTCATATCTTATGATCAAAAATTTAAGTCAGCCACAAACAAACCGCTTACTAAATCTATACAACAACATCCTAAACAGCAATACTTCTAATTTACCTCTAAGCAATTTAAAAACAGAACCCTAATACCGATCAATAAACCCAGTACAATCAAAACATCTGTAACTTCGTATTATCCTATATCGCTTAATTCCTGCCTTTCGTAGGTGCTAGACAAAATCGTAGCAAACTGACTCAGGTGGCTTGCAATAAACAGCAAGCTCCTTGAGGGTCGATAGTTCGGTTTTCGGAAGGATAAGTTTGTATTTGAATGCCTAACTTTGTTAGACTACCACAGCCCTATGAAAAAAAGCCCAAAAGTCACCTCTCAGTTATAACTCTCGACTTCCAAAAAGCTGGTTAGAAAAAAAAAATGGTCAGAAAAATGGTTAAAAAAAATCGAAGATACAACTGCGAAACCAGATCTTTAATAAATACAATAAATGCTCGTATAATGTCTGAGATTCTCCCTGTCTCCCTTTTTGTGGATATCGCCCTCTCTCCTATCTTGAAAATTTAAAACTATGCATCTTTTGGAGCACCATTTACAACTCCAATCAATCATCTTCTAATTGAAGCCAAGGTAAAGCCTACCGAGACTAGAATTGAGCTGACCACTGCTCGGGTTTGTAAGGTTTTCTTATTCGGCAAAAACACGCCGCTTCAAACCGTCCTTCAAAAGAACCAAGTAAAAGATGAGTCATTCGTTATCATAAACTCTTTTTAGACTATAGATAGCTTTGTCATAATTACTCTCGGTGACTTGGAATGCCTTCGTAGTTCCTAAGGCTTCACAATAGATGCAAGAAATTAAATGGTTAAGATTTCGTCCGGGAGTCGGAACGGCCGGGATAAGACGAAATTTGGTGTGTCCGGAATTCGATAATATCCCTATTCTCTAACTATAAAAAGATTAAAGTTATAGCATTTCCTATCAATTAGTTATATGGCAGTTATAGGATATAGTTGGCAGCTATATATACTACGTGCAGAGGAAACTTTTAAAGTCGATAGCTGAAATAAAAATAAAAAATAATTATTACTCATGATTTTTATTATTTCACTCAAAGAATAAAGATTATTTCTGATTTTTATTTTTTTGTTTTGAGAATAATGATTATTTTGTGATTTTAAAAATAAAACTCATAATGACTTCGGAACCTGGGAGAAAATATTAAGCTACAAAGGTATTTCAAATTTGGAGTAAATAATTTTTCAATAAGTTTTGGAATGGCTGATAATTTTGCAATGCCAGTAAAATTAACAGCGTCGGTTTTGAATAAACTGAAAACTGAGGTCGGCAATTGCATGATCGGTATTGGCCGATGAGTTTTCAATAGTAAGCAGGGGGGGAAATAAACATGTGTTTACAAAGTTGGTAAACTGTTGCGTGTCCTGAGTAAACTGAATCCGGCGGATATATCTCTTAAAATACTCCGCGTTACGCACGATAAAGTTTGACTGATCTACAAAGTATCTTTATTAACCAATTATACAGCCAGTTGTTTGTATACACTGCCGCTCAACTGAATAGGTTCATGATCTTATTGGTGGAAATTTATCTATAATTTCTAAACCAGTTTTTCGATTTACAAAATTTTTTTTCTTTAGTACTTCAATCATATTAAAATTAAAATCTGAAGAAGTTTTTTTCAAAAACATTTTATTTATTCCTTTTTCATTTTTTCTTCTGAAAGCTTAACAAAATCAATTATTTTTTTTGTTCATCTGAATAGGTTCAGCCTAAAAAAATGCAAATTATTTAAATAACTTAAGAAATTTTCAAATTTTTGGCTCATGGCTTATACTTAAATACATTTCTAATGTAATTTTTAATAAGTTTAATAATGAGTGAATCCGCCGTTTTTCGATATAACTTTATATAAACGATCGGAAAGCGAGCTATACAAATTTTGCAGTGTTTGCAGCAAAATTGTTGTCCAGGCTGTTTTAATTGCCGCAACTAAAGTTGTTTTGCTATAAAATTGCCTGTCTCCTTCATATACCATACGCGATAGCAACCATCATAGGTTTTTCATTATATTAAGGTCAGGTGAATAGGGGGGCCATTCGAGCAAGTCCACATTTTGAGCCTTAATCCAATATTTTACCACCCTAGCTGTATTAATAGGAGCGTTATCTTGCTAGTAATTCCATTTAATGACGTGAAAAATGTTGGAGTAATAAGGAAACGCATTCTGTATTATAGATTTTTAAGTTTCTGCGCTCATTTTGGAAGTAACAAATTGCAGGTTGCAAGTGCCAAAGACTGATACCGACCTCCAAGCCATTACGCCTCCTCCACAGCTATGGCGATGGCTCAGGAAATGCTTTTCCTTTTGAAGATCATGATAGTAATAATTGTATCCATCGAGGACGTCCAAACTAATTATTCTTTCCTCGGAAAAAAACACTTTTTGCCATTCGCTCGTCCAGCTCCTGTGCTTGCGCGCAAAGAGCAATCGTGAAGCTTTACGTGCATCAATTAACGGTGTTTAAGTTTCATTCGTTTTAGATGATCACCCGACAAAATCACTCTTTTAACTGTTGACACACTAGATTAATACTTTAATTTATTAGAAAATATTTAAATATTAATTTAAAGAAAATATATGAATTTAAAAAATAATTAAAAAAAGAAGTGTTTGAGTTTTGAGTGGAGACTCAAAGGTCGACAGAAGTATTGGTTTCGATTGAAACCTTAAGAGTGGGATGATCACCAGTGTTAGAAATGTTCTGAAAAGCTTATCTTAATCCATATAGTCGCTGTACATTACAGCCTCAGTCCTTTCACATCTTTTCAAACAAATGCTTTCCAGCCGTGCACATTTGGCACGTAATTTCCTGGTAGGAGGTGCTAGTTGACCGCTTCTCACTTCTAAATTAAAAATTTTTTGTTGATTTTTATGACAAAAATTGAATTATAACTTATTTTCAATTTTTATAATAATAATTAGGAATACGAATTATTTTTCATTTTTACAATACAAATTAAAAATAAAAATTATGATTCGCTTCTGAGCCCTTCCCAGAATTTCGTTCCACTGTGCCCCTTATATTCCAAAAACATTGTTTGGTCATTGAGCTTTTTCAATGCCGTAAATAAAAGAATTTGTATTTAATATGACGTTATAAAAATGTTTATTTCTGCATGCAGATCAAGCCGGATGATCCGCAGATAGACCGGCTATGGTGCATGCAGGGACTCAAGTAAAGTACAGAGAGTGCGGCCCGACTGGTCACTGCGAAGCTAAAGCTCTCGAATAATGGAGAGGGCGGCCCGACCTAGACACTGCGAGCTAAAACTCTCTATGGAAAGCTTGTTGAGTCGAGCGGCCGAGAAATAGTCGGCTTGCGATCAACAAAGCCTTTGTACAAACTTAAGCCTAATAAATAAACATTACACTAATAATTACAATAAACATTACATAAACATTATTTAAACATTATTTAAACATAAACATTAACCGCCGTGCTGCTGCTTGACCCGACATTCCCCCCCCCCCGTTGGGGCCTGTCCTCCAACTCCATCCGTAAGGGGAAAGGCACGGCTTAAACTGTCCCGCTCGAAGTCGTCCATCGAAGCCGGGGATGAGCTCCATAGTTCTGGCCAGAGGTCTCATCCAAAACCTCCAACGTCCTGCATCGCTGCTCCAAAAACTCCGCCATAATTTATCGCTCAAACATATTTTCTCGCGGCGAATACGATCTGTCCCACTGTGCGCTCAGAACCGCAAGTAGCTTTGTGGAACATATATTTGTATGAAGCCGTTATGCGCGGGCCAATGCACTTGCAGTGGAACGTATGTATATATGTTTTTAAATGCTTTTTCGCGGGTCAATAGATTTTTAACTTGTTAATTATATTAACTAAATCACGTCGGGGTCACCAATGTTTGGTCATTGAGCTTTTTCAATGCCGTAAATAAAAGAATTTGTATTTAATATGACGTTATAAAAATGTTTATTTCTGCATGCAGATCAAGCCGGATGATCCGCAGATAGACCGGCTATGGTGCATGCAGGGACTCAAGTAAAGTACAGAGAGGGCGGCCCGACTGGTCACTGCGAAGCTAAAGCTCTCGAATAATGGAGAGGGCGGCCCGACCTAGACACTGCGAGCTAAAACTCTCTATGGAAAGCTTGTTGAGTCGAGCGGCCGAGAAATAGTCGGCTTGCGATCAACAAAGCCTTTGTACAAACTTAAGCCTAATAAATAAACATTACACTAATAATTACACTAAACATTACATAAACATTATTTAAACATTATTTAAACATAAACATTAACCGCCGTGCTGCTGCTTGACCCGACAAACATATATGCGCCGTGGAACGAAATTCTTGGAAGGGCTCTGAAGCGAATCATAATTTTTAAGGGTCTCTCATTCTTAAATGCTATTTTGGATGCAAAATAATACGACATTCGAAATTTCATAATTTCCGATTATATCATACAGCTGCCATACTATATAACTGAACTAGGGGAATAACTATATAACTGAACTGCCATATGGAGATTTTAGACATATGGCTTATTTTTCTAATAATTTTTTTTTCTTAATATGGTTGTTGGCTGTCTGCCAACGGGTACAACAGGAAGACCTACGCGCCAGCAATTGCGTGACATAATTGTGTACATCGCTGGTAGTGCGACTATACTCTCCACGCGAGGGCGGCTGGTAAAAGGTCCCGGTAGGGTCATGCTCTGCCGAAGATGCGGGATAATCGTAATCGGGAGGGGGGAAGAACACTCACTTCCTTAAATTATCTCAATCCAAGGGTGGAACAGCATATGCCGAAGGATGCGAGTCCGAGGGGACTCTCGGACGCTTGCGAACTCTGAGGGACCGGCCGATCCTCCAGTTTAATTGTGACAAGCGGGCTATGTCATGTTGGAGTAACCCCATCTCGCCTATTCATGGGTCAAAAACATGAATTCTTTAAAGTTACAAAAAACCAATGTGGAGGTCGGAACTCTTTCAGAAAATCCGGAAATGGGGTCTATGATCCGTCAAACTCCAAGGCTCCCAATGGCCAAAGAGTTTCTCACTACAGAGGAGTAACATCCGGAGGCGGGGGCGCGCAGGTGCGTGGAAGGGTGTCAAGGAATCTTCTTCTTAAGCGGGGACCCATAGGCAGAATCTAACCCGGACCACGCCGAGATCATAAGGTGGGCAAGAGAAATCTCGCCCGACTTTTAACGGGAGTGAGGCTTCAGCTGAAGAAGTCGTTTGAATTAGGTACCTTTATTAAAGAGATCGCGCCGAGTGCGAAACAGCAGAGGTCAACTGAAGGTGGAGCGCCCCAGGCGAAGAATAAGAAGGTCAAGCCGCAACTGACTAACCGATCGTTCGCCGAGGTAACAAAGTGTAGAATGCACAATGGCTTCCTGGAAGAGGGATCCAACGAGAGGTTGACCTTTTTTTACGTGAGGGGCCGTTGTGCCGCAACTTTAAGAGCGCACCCGCGCTGAAGAGCGCACCAGCACTGAAGAGCGCACCCGCGCTGAAGAGCGCATCCGCGCTCGCCCCCCTTTGCGCTCTCGCTCCTTCGTCGGCCGTCGTCGATCGTATTTTTTCTATTACTTTTGCCTTGTTTTGCTTTTCTAAGTTAAGTTAATTCGATGTACGCAGCCAATAAAGCTGAACGCGTTTTTTGTAATTACACTGAAGACGCCCCCGACTTCTAATTTTCAACCCCATTCTGGAATCTTTTGCGGAAACCACGCCCCCCTACAAACATTGGTCCTTCGAGCCGGATAAATAGTGGATTTTCTTCTGCCAGCAGTTCTCGGCATTGTTCCGCCAAAAGATAAGTACATTTTTCCGTCCCCATCTCTCTGCCGGTCTTCAGCAGTGATGAAATTTCGTTCACACTGCTGCAAGATTGTTTTTCCCTCCGTGTCAACTCCAAGTCCGAGTTTTCCGACACAACGGCAGGTTGAGATTTTCTAATAATCTATGTACATATAATAATCTTAAAATTCGGCAAATTTTTCTATCCGTCTCCGTTTTGTGTGTTTTCAGCAGGGCCAAGGCAGGGTTCTGTGGAAAACCCGGCTCAAGCATGCAACAGGTGCGGTGGCATGGGCCATTGGGCCAGCGGGTGCAGGAACCCACGAATTTTGTTCTGCAAGATGTGCGGCGCAATAGGGGTAAGGAGCACGGAATGCTGCCAGAGGGCGGGAAACGCGCAGCGGTCTCAGCAACAGGGAGGAGAGCCGGGATCGCACGGTGCTGCCTCTCAAAATTAATAGGAGGATTATCCGAGGAGGAGCAGCAGCTGACGGCAACCATCGAGGTCGAGGGCACAGAAATAAAAGCCATGCTGGACACAGGAGCAACGGCGAGTTTCATCTCCGAAGAGCTAGCGGAAAGGCCGGAGGTCACCGGGCAACGAATCGCAACAAGGAAACTGGTGAAGCTGGCTAACGGAAGCCATACGGAGACACGCGTCGTGCTCCAAGCCAGGATAAGTTTCGGCGATCGCACAAAAACACTAAACTTGCTGGTGATGCCAGGCATGGAGGACGATCTGGTGCTAGGATGGGATTTCCTCAGCGAGTTCGGCACAACCTTGACGTGCGCAGGCCACCGAATTTCAATACCCAAAAGGAAAAGATGGGCCGGCTGCCTGGAGGATAGACTGTCCGTAGCGGTAGCCGGATGCCCGGAAAAATTGAAAGAGGAACGGGTCAGAAGATTCATCGATAGAGAACTGGAGGCGTTCGCAGGCCAGAAGGGTTGTTCGAACATAACACAGCACAGGATCACGATGAAGGACGACATTCCCATAAAACAACGGTATTACCCCAAAAATCCAAAAATTCAGGGGGAGATAAACTCAAAGGTGGAGGAATTGCTGGAGAAGGGATGCATCGAGCCCTCAAATAGCGCGTACAGTTCACCCATCGTAATGGTGAAGAAGAAAACGGGGCAATGGAGGATGTGCGTGGATTTCCGACAAATTAATGCGAAATCAATAAAAGATGCGTACCCGATGCCTCGCATAAATTTCATTTTGGAGCAGCTGAGAGAAGCAAGGTTCTTCAGCAGTCTCGATTTGAAGGATGGGTACTGGCAGATCCCCCTAGAGGAAAGCAGCAGGAAATTCACCGCTTTCACCGTTCCAGGGAAGGGTCTATACCAATGGAAAGTCATGCCTTTTGGGCTGCACTCAGCCTCGGCAACGTTTCAAAGGGCCCTGGACCAGGTCATAGGCCCGGATATGGCTCCACACGCATTCGCGTATCAGGATGACATTATAGTGATCGGACGCACCAAGGAGGAGCATATGCGGAATCTACAAGAGGTGTTCAGGAGGTTGAGAGCGGCAAACCTGCGGATAAATACGGAAAAGTGCCATTTCTTCAGGCAGGAGCTGCTCTACCTGGGCCACCGGATAACTAGCCAAGGGATCGGAATGGATCCGGGAAAGGTGGCCGCGATTACAGAGCTACAACCCCCGACGAACGTCAAGGGAGTGCGCCAGTTCATAGGGATGGCATCGTGGTATCGGCGTTTCGTCCCAGACTTCGCAGGAATAGCGAAGCCCCTGAACGATCTTCTGCGAAAAGGAACAAAATGGGAGTGGACAACCAAACACCAAGAGGCCTTTGAGACTTTAAAGTCACGGCTGGCAGAGGATCCAGTGCTAGCGTGCCCAGACTTCGAAAGAAAATTCGTGCTGCAAACGGACGCCAGCGACTACGGCGTCGGGGCGGTCCTAACCCAGGACACCGAGGAGGGCGAACGAGTGATCGCGTACGCCAGTCGAACGTTGATTGGAGCCGAGAAAAACTACTCCGCAACGGAAAAGGAGTGCCTGGCCATAGTATGGGCGATAAGGCAAATGAGGCCCTACCTGGAGGGGTACCAGTTCGACGTAATCACGGACCACATGGCGTTGAAGTGGCTGAATAACATCGAGAGCCCACTCGGCAGAATAGCGAGGTGGGTATTCGAACTACAGCAGTATGACTACGTCATCAGCTACCGGAAAGGAAAGCTCAATGTGGTGGCCGACGCCCTGTCCCGCCAGCCGGTAATGGAAAAATTTAGGAAAGCCATGGAGGTGGTCGCCAAACAATGCGGGTGGATAAGCGCATTGAGGAAAAAGATGACAACAAGCCCACAAAAATTCCCGGATTACGTGGAAGAGGGCGGGTTGATCTACCGCCACGTCCCGCATAGAGCCGGAAGCGAGGAAGTGGCGTCATGGAAGCTGTGCGTGCCGCTGGAGATGAGGCAGCAGGTCCTTAAGGAAAATCATGACGCACCAACGGCGGGACACTTGGGCGTAAGGAAAACCATAGCCAGAGTGGCCGCGCGGTATTTCTGGCCAGGGATGCAGAGGGACATCCGGAAATACGTCAGGAGATGTGAGACGTGCCTGAAGTACAAGCCGAATCAGATGCAGATGGCCGGGCAAATGCTGACACAGGTTCCGGAGGAGCCATGGGCGACGGTATGCGCAGATTTCGTAGGCCCACTGCCCAGGTCGAAACACGGCAATACGATGATCCTGGTGATAATCGATCGGTTTTCGAAATGGACGGAGATAGTGCCGCTGCGGAAAGCAACAACAGAGGCGCTGCAGAAGGCATTCAGGGAGAGAATTGTCGCTCGATATGGAGTACCGAAAATAATAATAACGGACAACGGGGTGCAGTTCACCAGTCGCAGCTTCAAGAAATTCCTCGGAGAACTCGGCGTACGCCATCAGTTCACCGCGCCATATACGCCGCAGGAGAACCCCACGGAAAGAGCGAACAGGACGGTAAAGACAATGATCGCCCAGTTCGCTGGGGAAGAGCAAAGGAAGTGGGACGAACACTGGCCGGAGCTAATGTTGGCGGTAAATTCCGCAGTCTCGGAGTCCACGGGGTACTCGCCGTGTTTTATAACGCAGGTCAGGGAGCCAAGAATGCCGCGAGCCCTGTTCGACGAGAATGTGCTGGGCACGGGAGCCGAACAAGGAACACCCATGGAAAACGCGGCGAGACTCAAGGAGACATTCGAGGTAGTAAGAAGGAACATGGAGCGAGCTGCCCAGGACCAGGCGCGACATTACAACTTGAGAAGGCGGAAGTGGAGCCCAAAGGTCGGTGAAACAGTGTGGGCAAAGGAGCACCACCTATCAAAGGCGGCTGAAGGATTCGCGGCGAAACTGGCCCCTCGGTATGACGGGCCATATACGGTGGTGGATTTCATTTCTCCAGTAATTGTCACGTTACGACACGGCAGGACAAGGAGGGAGAAGAGAGCCCATGTGAGCGAGCTAAAGGCTCAAGACACGGAAGAAACAGCAAAGGAATAACGAAAGCGGACAAATACATCGTGTCCACACACAAAAAAAAAAAAAAAAAAAAAAAAAAACAACAACAACAGAAACCCCGCAAAGAGGAGGAGAGCGAGCAACGGGAGCATTAGCGGGACATTTCCAGCAACGGGAAATGAATGCGCTATATAAGTGGAGACGTGGGAGATGGTCGGCCTATTCGAAATCAACACGCAGCCGCAACAATGCCATCAAGCGCATCCATAATTGTGTCGTCCGACGACAGCGACATCGAGGTGGTCGGCGATCCTTCGTGGAACGCAAAGAAGACAAGGTCGGAGTGGATGGTCCGGCGGGCAGCAGGAGGAGGAGACTGCATCCCAGTCGGGTCTTTCGAGGTGGAGCGGCGGCGCAGGAGCGAGGAGCTGGCCCTGCGCCTGCGAGCGGAGTGGGACAATCGGCGGCTGTCCCTGATGGAGGCGACGGAGAACATGGCGAGGGCCCGCGTCAAAGTGATTGCCCAAATGCGAAGGAGGAACGCGAAGGAGGCCAGGCAGCGGCGCATCGACGGACGCCAGAGGGCCATGGTCAGGGCGAGGGCGAAAACGGCACGGCAGCGGCGGATCCGGAAGATAGTGGAGACTGCGAAGAGAAGGGCCGCCGCCGGAAGGGTGCGACGGGCCAGAAAATGGAAGAGGAGGATACCGCCGACGCCACGCCCCAGACCGGAGAGGCCGGAGGAGAAGCCGTGCAGGGCGACCTCGAGCTGGAGGAGGGTCCGGGCGTCGACGCCGTGGCCCGCGGTGCCCCCGACACCGTGTCCACGGGAGAAAAAGGAGGAGCAGCCGTTGGAGAAGGGCCCGTGGGTGTGGCCGGAGCCGCGGAGGCCTGCGCTGGGCCGGCAGACATCTTGCCCAGAGAAGCGGCCGGCAAGGCCGGTGCTGGAGCGGCAGGCATCGGTCGGAGGCGGGCGAGATGTGCCGGAAGACAATTGGCCGCCGGAGCTTGCCGCAAGGGTGAAGGCGGAGATGACCAAGCGGCGAGGCAAGCCCGGAAGATGGTGCATCTTGGTACAGGTTGGAGCCACGTGCTTCCGGGTGCGAGGAGGCGGTAGAGGAGTAAGGGTGGTGAGGAGAAGTTGAATAAAAAAAAATGGAAGTAAAAAAAAAAATTAAAAAAAAAAAAAAAAAAAAAAAAAAAAAAAAAAAAAAAAAAAAATAATTAAATAATAAATAAATAATAAAAAAAAATGAAATATATCGGATTTAAAAAAAAGGGGGGGGGACAAAAAGTTAGTATTAAAAGTTAGTATTAAAAAAAAAAAAAAAAAAAAAAAAAGGTTAGTCTTAAGAAAAAAAAATAAATTAAAAAAAAAAAAAAAAAAAAAATAATAATAATAAATAAAGGGCAGGAATAAAGGGTTTTAAGGAGAAAAAAAAAAAAGAGTAATAATAGGGTTAGCATAGTTAGTATTTGGGAAAAAAATGAATAATAGGCTTAGCATAGTTATTATGAAAAAAAAAAAAAAAAAAAAAAAAAAAATTAAAGGATATAAAAATATAGGGTTAGTAGTAAAAATCTACAAAAAAAAAAAAAAAAAAAAAAAAAAAAAAAAAAAGGGGGGAAAAGGGAAAAAAAAAAACCAAAAACGACCGAACAACGCCAGCGATAGGGGGAAGCCATCGGCCGTCTTCCGAAGGAGGGGGGAAGTGGATGGGCATCCACACCACACAAGTGGATGGGCATCCGCACCAAAGAGAAGAGCGATCAGGCACAGTTTTTTTCGGTGAGCTGAGAGTGGCGAAGTTTTCGTTACATTGGCAAGTGTCTCTGTCGTTCCCGAAGAAGGGGGGAAGTGTGAGGAGAATTCGCCTCCTCACACGCTAAGACAGCAATAGCCAATCAGTTTGGGGGCCGCGGGAGATAGGCTGATGACCAATACGAACGGGGAGGGGTAGGGTTAACCATCAAGGGCGAAGACAGAATCGAAGTGGAACGTAACGGTTCCCGGAGCAGCAGTAGACGAATGGAAGGACAGGGTTACAGCGCCCAGTGGGAAGACGGAATCAACGTGGAACGTAACGGTTCCCGGAGCAGACAAATGGAAATGCAAGGTTACATCGTCCAGTGGGAAGACGGAATCAACGTGGAACGTAACGGTTCCCGGAGCACCAGCAGACAAATGGAAATGCAAGGTTACATCGTCCAGTGGGAAGACGGAATCAACGTGGAACGTAACGGTTCCCGGAGCCCCAGCAGACAATTGGAAATGCAAGGTTACATCGCCCAGTGGGAAGACGGAATCAACGTGGAACGTAACGGTCCCCGGAGCACCAGTGGACGAATGGGAAGGCAGTGAGGGCAGTGAGAGGCAGAGCTCCATCATCGAGTGGAAGACGGGTCAACGTGGAACGTAACGGCCCCCGAGGCGACGTTCAGGATGGGCGACGTGACTGGGAGCAGCAAAGGAGCAAGGAGCAACAGGGGAGGCGGAGGAGGCCAGCGTCACGTCGCATAGCAACAGCAGGGGTCAGTGGCCGAACGGAAAAGGGCAACGGCCGCTCGGATGGCCACCTGCCAGCAGGAAAAAGGAGTAACGGCAGCCCGCC
The DNA here is from genome assembly GCA_018153235.1 of Drosophila malerkotliana malerkotliana. Taxonomy (NCBI): domain Eukaryota; kingdom Metazoa; phylum Arthropoda; class Insecta; order Diptera; family Drosophilidae; genus Drosophila; species Drosophila malerkotliana. The sequence goes on along the minus strand of JAECXV010000075.1, from coordinate 20,845,860 downwards.
AACGGGAAAGTGGCGTGATCTTGGAAACAGGAGTAACGGCAGCTCGCCAACGGGAAAGTGGCGTGATTCTGGAAGCAGGATTAACGGCAGGAGCAGAGTCCAGGAGGATTAACGGGCGCTCCAGTCAGTATAAAAGGAGGCCCACTGGAGCGGCTCGGGACGAGTCTTTTTAGGAAGCTTGTAGCGTTGAGTTGGGGACTGCCTTTGGAGAGTCCGCCAATCAAGTGTTAGAGCGTTTCTAAAAAGGATTCGGTTGTTTGAGTTGAAAGACCGCCTTTGGAGAGTCCGACAGCCAAACGTAAGGAGAACGAACGAGACAAGGAAAGAACGGTACGAGGACAGTTACGGGGAACGACCTAGGCGACAGGAGACGAGTTGGACCAGTTCCTGGCCACGGCAGGTAGCCTTGCTAGGAAGTGCAGAAAGGATAAGTCTGGCGTACGCCATTCGGACTCCTGACTCACAACCAACAGGCGTGGTCCTGCACCGGAAAGGATAGGCCGACTCAAGATCCCGAGCCCGGTTTCGCTCCGGAGGACGAGAAGGACAAGACGAGAGAGGATCGGCGTCGGTTGGTTTCCTCGAAAGCTACAGGGCAACAGAGTCGAGCGTGGGCTATTCCAAGTCAAAGCAGGTAGCCTTGCAAGGAAGTGAGGAAAGAACAAGTCTGGCGTACGCCACGCGGGTTCTTGACTCGCAACCAACAGGCGTGGTCCTGCAGGACGCGGATAAGCCAACTCGGGAACTCACGCCCGCTTTGGAACGCGATCGGGGAGGCCCCGATCACCCACCAAGCAGCTCTTGACCCGGGCCCATTGGCGCGTACGCGCGGTGGTCACCCGGCCGAAAGAGTGACGTACGGTCCTGGACTCCCAATCCAGGCCCGCCGGTGCGAAAAGGCACGGCGTCTCCTGGCGTAGCGGAGCCGGCTGTAGACAGCAAACTCTGAACCAGGGCCGCTGGTGCGCATGCACAGCGGGTTGCGGGGACGACCACCAGTAGCCATCTCCCAAACCAGACTCGCCGGTGCGAAAAGCACGGCGTGCTTCTGGCGTAGCGGAGCCTACAGGCCGCACACCCCGAACCAGGTCCGCCGGTGCGCATGCACGGCGCATCTCCCTGGTGGTGCAGAGGCGACAGTCAGTAGCTATCTCCCGAACCAGCGTCGCCGGTGCGCAGAGCACGGCGTTCATCCTGGTGTAGCGGAGGCTACAGCCCGCCAACTCCCGAGCCCCGGCGGTACGGCGCGTATGCGCGTATCCCCGACGGCGTAGGGGAGGCTTTTCAGTTCATAGCCGAAGGCCAGACCGAACCGAAGAGGTGGAAGGTGACGACGGATCAACGAGGAGGAGCCCCGGCAACGAGAGCAACAGCGGAAACACCAGCAACGGAGGAGATATCCAGGACGGACACACCAAGGGTCACCAAGGACACACCAAGGGTCATTCCCGGGAACCCGCATGAATCACAGTTGTAAACAGAGAGAGCAGAAAATAAAGAGACTACGCAACGTAAAGCTACTTGTATTATTTTCTGGGCTTGGGCAATCACGTCGAATCTATAAATTCGGTGGAACGGATCCGCGAAACTCTGTGAGCTAGCCGCGGCAAATTGTGGCGAGCGGAAGCAGAAATAACAGTTCGTTACAAGCTCTCGAATAATGGAGAGGGCGGCCCGACCTAGACACTGCGAGCTAAAACTCTCTATGGAAAGCTTGTTGAGTCGAGCGGCCGAGAAATAGTCGGCTTGCGATCAACAAAGCCTTTGTACAAACTTAAGCCTAATAAATAAACATTACACTAATAATTACACTAAACATTACATAAACATTATTTAAACATTATTTAAACATAAACATTAACCGCCGTGCTGCTGCTTGACCCGACATTCCCCCCCCCGTTGGGGCCTGTCCTCCAACTCCATCCGTAAGGGGAAAGGCACGGCTTAAACTGTCCCGCTCGAAGTCGTCCATCGAAGCCGGGGATGAGCTCCATAGTTCTGGCCAGAGGTCTCATCCAAAACCTCCAACGTCCTGCATCGCTGCTCCAAAAACTCCGCCATAATTTATCGCTCAAACATATTTTCTCGCGGCGAATACGATCTGTCCCACTGTGCGCTCAGAACCGCAAGTAGCTTTGTGGAACATATATTTGTATGAAGCCGTTATGCGCGGGCAGTGGAACGTATGTATATATGTTTTTAAATGCTTTTTCGCGGGTCAATAGATTTTTAACTTGTTAATTATATTAACTAAATCACGTCGGGGTCACCAATGTTTGGTCATTGAGCTTTTTCAATGCCGTAAATAAAAGAATTTGTATTTAATATGACGTTATAAAAATGTTTATTTCTGCATGCAGATCAAGCCGGATGATCCGCAGATAGACCGGCTATGGTGCATGCAGGGACTCAAGTAAAGTACAGAGAGGGCGGCCCGACTGGTCACTGCGAAGCTAAAGCTCTCGAATAATGGAGAGGGCGGCCCGACCTAGACACTGCGAGCTAAAACTCTCTATGGAAAGCTTGTTGAGTCGAGCGGCCGAGAAATAGTCGGCTTGCGATCAACAAAGCCTTTGTACAAACTTAAGCCTAATAAATAAACATTACACTAATAATTACACTAAACATTACATAAACATTATTTAAACATTATTTAAACATAAACATTAACCGCCGTGCTGCTGCTTGACCCGACAAACATATATGCGCCGTGGAACGAAATTCTTGGAAGGGCTCTGAAGCGAATCATAATTTTTAAGGGTCTCTCATTCTTAAATGCTATTTTGGATGCAAAATAATACGACATTCGAAATTTCATAATTTCCGATTATATCATACAGCTGCCATACTATATAACTGAACTAGGGGAATAACTATATAACTGAACTGCCATATGGAGATTTTAGACATATGGCTTATTTTTCTAATAATTTTTTTTCTTAATATGGTTGTTGGCTGTCTGCCAACGGGTACAACAGGAAGACCTACGCGCCAGCAATTGCGTGACATAATTGTGTACATCGCTGGTAGTGCGACTATACTCTCCACGCGAGGGCGGCTGGTAAAAGGTCCCGGTAGGGTCATGCTCTGCCGAAGATGCGGGATAATCGTAATCGGGAGGGGGGAAGAACACTCACTTCCTTAAATTATCTCAATCCAAGGGTGGAACAGCATATGCCGAAGGATGCGAGTCCGAGGGGACTCTCGGACGCTTGCGAACTCTGAGGGACCGGCCGATCCTCCAGTTTAATTGTGACAAGCGGGCTATGTCATGTTGGAGTAACCCCATCTCGCCTATTCATGGGTCAAAAACATGAATTCTTTAAAGTTACAAAAAACCAATGTGGAGGTCGGAACTCTTTCAGAAAATCCGGAAATGGGGTCTATGATCCGTCAAACTCCAAGGCTCCCAATGGCCAAAGAGTTTCTCACTACAGAGGAGTAACATCCGGAGGCGGGGCGCGCAGGTGCGTGGAAGGGTGTCAAGGAATCTTCTTCTTAAGCGGGGACCCATAGGCAGAATCTAACCCGGACCACGCCGAGATCATAAGGTGGGCAAGAGAAATCTCGCCCGACTTTTAACGGGAGTGAGGCTTCAGCTGAAGAAGTCGTTTGAATTAGGTACCTTTATTAAAGAGATCGCGCCGAGTGCGAAACAGCAGAGGTCAACTGAAGGTGGAGCGCCCCAGGCGAAGAATAAGAAGGTCAAGCCGCAACTGACTAACCGATCGTTCGCCGAGGTAACAAAGTGTAGAATGCACAATGGCTTCCTGGAAGAGGGATCCAACGAGAGGTTGACCTTTTTTTACGTGAGGGGCCGTTGTGCCGCAACTTTAAGAGCGCACCCGCGCTGAAGAGCGCACCAGCACTGAAGAGCGCACCCGCGCTGAAGAGCGCATCCGCGCTCGCCCCCCTTTGCGCTCTCGCTCCTTCGTCGGCCGTCGTCGATCGTATTTTTTCTATTACTTTTGCCTTGTTTTGCTTTTCTAAGTTAAGTTAATTCGATGTACGCAGCCAATAAAGCTGAACGCGTTTTTTGTAATTACACTGAAGACGCCCCCGACTTCTAATTTTCAACCCCATTCTGGAATCTTTTGCGGAAACCACGCCCCCCTACAAACATTGGTCCTTCGAGCCGGATAAATAGTGGATTTTCTTCTGCCAGCAGTTCTCGGCATTGTTCCGCCAAAAGATAAGTACATTTTTCCGTCCCCATCTCTCTGCCGGTCTTCAGCAGTGATCCGAACATTAAATTTCGTTCACACTGCTGCAAGATTGTTTTTCCCTCCGTGTCAACTCCAAGTCCGAGTTTTCCGACACAACGGCAGGTTGAGATTTTCTAATAATCTATGTACATATAATAATCTTAAAATTCGGCAAATTTTTCTATCCGTCTCCGTTTTGTGTGCTGCCCATATTCCTCGCCGTTTTCGGCCTCTCCGTTATTCATTCGCTTGCCAACGGTCGAGGCATATGTGCATCCGCATACATACATACGCACATACATATTTTTTGGTGCAATTAATCCGCGAAAAATTTGCAAGTGAACAGTGAAATTGTGTGGTGACAAAAAGAAGGCATAATTAATATTGGCCACCGGTGTGAATTAGTTCCGGAATTTCCAAATTCACCGAACAGTCCGCCGCTGTCGTAATATTTGTTTTTATCTTCCTCAATCAGTGTCATTTTTTACACCACATAACTTTTCTGTTCCCCCAATTATACAGTCCACTTATCAAAGCTCCACTGTGCCAACATATGCCCACATGCCCTTACATACATATATCCGTACCTGCATGCATGTCCATATATTTTCTGCCTTCAATTCCAGGAAATATATAACCGATAAAATTTAACATATACAGTCCACTTATCGAAGCTCTACTGTACTATCATATGCCCCACATGCCCTTGCCCTACTTGCATGCATGTCCATATAATTTCCAAATATTTTCTGCCTCCAATTTCAGGAAATATATAGCCGATAAAATTAAAAAAAATTTGCATTTTCTAAAACCAAAAATTATAAACCGCCATTTCACTACAAATCCGTGATTGTGTCGCTTAAATTCTCGACCTAGCCGTGTTGTGTTTTTCGGTTCTGTTTATTTTTCTTTGAGGTACGTACAGGGTGCCGACGGCATAACCGGCTGCATAACAAAATAGATTAAAAAATCAATTAATTATAAATTTATTTAATTCTTATTTTCCGTTCGAGCAAAGGGCCAGGTTTTTTAATTCACCTTTCCGACCACTCAATAATTAAAGTCGAAGATTTAATTATCGGAAAATTATAATTAATTAATTTAATTATCCACCTTCTGTCCGAATAAAGCCGCGGTTTTTAATTCCATCTTCCCGGCTTCGTGTTAATTAAATTCAATTAATTAAATATTTAGGTTTCAATTCCACCGTTCCAGCTTCGTGATAATTAACCTCAATTGATTAAAAATTAAGATTTTCAACTCCACCCTTCTGGCTCCATCATATTTAAATCCGAAAGTTAGCCAAAAATTAATTATTTATATTTTTGTGTGTTTAATTCAAGCCAAAGTTAAGTCCACCTTCCGGCTCCGCAAATTCGAAAATAGTGAAGAATTTAATATCTCAGTATATATTAAATTCAGTACGAACCACACAAGTCGAAATATACATACATATATAAACCGTCATCATTTTTTTCCGAACAAGCACGAATTTTCCGGTACTTTTTCCATTTTTTCGTGCCTCCAACTCTGCTTCTACTCCGCTTCCGGCAACATCCGCCTACAATCCGAACAAACCTCGTCTCCTTTTGGGTTTTTTCTGGTGCCTGAAGTTTTTTCTTTCCACATTCGAATTGTGCCGCACACGACTTTCCTTTCCACATCGGCGCCACTAGTTCGCACTTGCTCCTTGTAATTGCCTTTCATCCGCGATCTCACCGTTCTCATCACATTAGTGCGACCGGCCACCACTTCGTACGAGGCACCTGTTGTGCGAGTCAGTCGACAAGCGCTGACCAGCGAATTGGACTCTGAGAATGCCCACGGGAGACGACAAAAAGCCGCGTTCGATCCCAGCCATCCGTTTGGACAGATCTCAATCCGCATCTCCGCGGACGCCTCTTTTGAAGCCTAAGGCTACCAGTGCCAGTCCAAGGGCAAGGAGTGACGAATCCGTCAATACAACCCCCGGTCCTTCACAGAGGCAGACTCACTCCGTTGCAAAAATGGCTCCAAGTGCGGTCGAAGTGGCGTTGAAAAAGTTCATCGCCACAACAGATCGAATTATCCAATTTGAGGCTAACATAAGTACTCCGGGCGCCCCAGAAACGGAAATAGGCTCCCAATACATGTGCGAAGTTCATCGGGACCAAATTCAGGCACTATGGGAGAAGGTGGAGAAGAGCTATGAGAGCTGCTCCGATTTTTTAGCCGTGTCCGACGACAATGCGGCCGCCTCGACAGTGCTGGAAGCGAAGTACAGCTACTGTTACTCCGTCTATTCGAGATGTATTGCCCAGCTTCGGGAGAAAATTGCGTCCCAATCCACTCAGGCTCCCGTCAATGTCCACACGCCCGCGCCTACAGGCTGCCGGTTACCTCCGGTGGATACCAAGGTCTCCGCGGGTGATTATCTTCGGTGGCCCACCTTCAGAGACTTGTTTACGGCCATTTACATCCAAAACTCGCGGCTCACCCCGGTAGAGAAGTTGTTCCACTTATTCCAAAACAAGTGGTGACGCCCACGCCATTATTTCTAAGGCTCCGCTTACCCATGAGGGGTTTGTCGCCGCATGGCAAAGCCTCACAGACCGCTTTGAGAACCGGCGGCTTTTGGTCAACAGCCAGTTGAAGATCCTTTTCAACATCCAGGCTATTTCGCAAGAGTCCGGGGTCGCGCTGAAGGACCTGCAAGCTACCATTCAGAGTTGTTTGACAGCCCTAGAAATGTCCTCCGTTAATGTTGAGGCTTGGGACTGTCTCCTTGTATTTATGATTTCGTCAAAACTTCCCAAGGTCACACTTTCTATGTGGGAGCAATCCGTACATAATAAGGCCGAGATTCCAACATGGAAGGAATTAGATAACTTCCTGACAGAGCGCCATCGCACTCTGGAGGCCATCGACGACGTCAGGCCTAGTGGCTCCGTGCAATTTCCGCCAAGGTCGGGACTTCCTACTGCCCCTGCTCGGAGGCTCACTTCATACGAGACTCGAGTGGTTCCGGGCTAAAAGGGCTGCGATCTCTGTTCGAGGGAGGACCACCCCATTCGCTTATGTCCGCGTTTCCTAGAAATGGATGTAAATGGGCGCTCTGACTACATAAGGAGGAAGCAGTTATGTTTAAACTGTTTTGCCCGAGGGCACCAGCAGCGAGACTGCACGAGTGCCCATACCTGCTCCACATGCCACAGCAGACACCACACCCTCTTGCACCGCGGCAATCCATTCGCAACCGCTCCAAGTCCGCCTACGCAGCTTACCGCTCCAAGTCCGCCTACGTCAACAAACGGCTCAGAGGATCAGTCGAATGTGCAGGTGTGTTTCGCTTCCGGGTCAGGAGCCGTCCTACTGGGCACGGCCCTTATCAACGTGTGCCATTTGGGGTGCACCGTCCAGGCACGAGCACTGATAGACTCAGGCTCCGAAGCGACGTTCATAACGGAACGACTGTTCAACCTCGTCAAGCCTCCCTTCAAGACGATTCAAGCCCAAGTTTCCGGCCTTAATCAGACCATTTCCGCGCAGTCTACAAAATTGTGCCATTTCTCCATTCGGTCGCCGTCTACACCCGGGCTACAATTAGAGACTGCGGCCTACGTTCTGCCGCAGTTGGCTGGAAATCTGCCATCATATCCGTTTTCGCGAGATCTTCTCAAGGGGCTGCCCGACATTCCCCTGGCGGACCCCAACTTCTTTAAGAGCTCCCAAATCGATGTGTTATTAGGAGCTGACATTCTTCCGTCCATTCTCCTCTGTAATTCCAAGGCTAACATCTGCGGGTCGCTTCTAGGTCAGGAGACCATTTTTGGATGGGTGCTGACAGGCCCATTGTCTCCAGCTAACCCCCGCAGCGTGTCTGTTTTTTCCGTACGAGTTGCCCGCAGCCTTGGTGACTCACTGGTTCAGGGTTTCGATTCAGGATGCGAGCACAACTCTGTATCGACTCCTTCTTCGATTTACACATCGCATCACGCTGCACGGTGGCAATCAGCTGATGATCCGACTGATCCGTCACTGGAGAGCAGATGTACTCGAGGTACACAATCCTACCGATGCCGAGTCTGCAATGGGATCCATCCATTGAAGAGGTGTCGGCGCTTCCTACGCCTTAGTGCCGAGGAGCGGCTCCGAGCGGTTCTCGTGAACCGCTATTGCTCGAGCTGCCTGGCCCACGAGCACTCCGATGGATCCTGTCGGCGTGGGGACGGCTGTAAGACGTGTGGTCAGGATCACCACACGCTGCTGCACCCCGTGAACAAGGAGCACCGGTCACCGCCCGCGGGAGACAGTACACGGGGTGTCTCGCTCTCTCGTCGGCCGTCATCCGCCAACTCCCGGCGCGGTTCGGGTGTTTCTCGCCCTGCGTCCGCCATTTTCCGGCATTCCCAAACCGATCCACGGCCGCCGACCTCCCGGCACTCTTCGATAACTCCTTGGCATTCTTCCGCCACTAGCTGGCAGTCGTCAAGCGCTCCACTGCTTTCGTCCGCCACTCATCGGGTGCCGTCCACCGCTCTTCCGCCCGCGTCTTCGCGCCCGAGGATGTTTACGTGAGGGGCCGTTGTGCCGCAACTTTAAGAGCGCACCCGCGCTGAAGAGCGCACCAGCACTGAAGAGCGCATCCGCGCTCGCCCCCCTTTGCGCTCTCGCTCCTTCGTCGGCCGTCGTCGATCGTATTTTTTCTATTACTTTTGCCTTGTTTTGCTTTTCTAAGTTAAGTTAATTCGATGTACGCAGCCAATAAAGCTGAACGCGTTTTTTGTAATTAAACTGAAGACGCCCCCGACTTCTAATTTTCAACCCCATTCTGGAATCTTTTGGCAAACCAACCACGTTTCTTTTGGAAACCACGCCCCCCTACAAACAACCTTTAAGGAACTCTGGCGAAAGGTAGTCAATAAGATGCATGGGCCCTTCATGCAGGAGATGCCGAAAAGCGAAGGACCTCACCGGTATTAGGGAGGCGTCAAGGCGATAGCTTGTCAGGATCGGTTGCCCTGTACAATCGAACGATAGCCAAGCTTGGAGAGGTCAACCCTGGTGCAAAGCTGGAGGCGGTTGACTGGGACGAGATTCCAAGCAAGCCTAGGGGCGGAAAAGCCGGCCAACCCTAACACCATCCTGACGATGCTGAAGATGTGTAACCCGAAACTTTCAACGACAGACTTGAGAGTCGCTAAGAATGCGGTGGAACTACGGAGGCAGTTTGGACTAAGTACGACTTCGAGCATGTTACGGTCCGGGCTTACAAGTTGGATGCCATAGGATTCTTAAGTTGGGGGTGTCGGTGTACAGGCTGTGTAAAGGCTACACAACAGGTAAAAGGCAAGCTTGCATACTTGCCCAAAAGAATCTTAACCTCCTTTTTCTAACTAATAGGTACTTGACATTACTCTTTAGTTACTCATTACTCCTCTAGCAGACTGGGTGGTAAGAAGGAGAGTCCCAGAGTAACACACTTCTCGAAGCATCGATACATAGAATAAGAGGTCAATTTCGGGAGCTTCGCTCAGCTAACAATACGCAATCCTAGAAGGCAAGCTGAGGGCTTTGCAAAAAGAAAAAAGATATATCCTTATATCTTTTATATCGAAAAATCGAATACAGAAGTAGCTTGGGAGGCTTTCGAATCGGACCTAGAGAAGTATAACAAAGAACTGTGTACAGCAGTGGTCAGCACCCTAATACATTGATATGATTTTAACGCATAAGTGTTAGTTACGAATAGCAGAAAGTAGGCTGTGAGCAACGTTTCATACATTTACACTGTGTGTGTGTGGCAGAGCTCAAGCATAGGAAATTTCTCTGCCCGAGCTCTGCCACACACACACAGTTGACCTCTGCTGTTTCGCACTCTGCGCGATCTCTTTGGTAGAGGTGCTTAATTCAGACAATTCAGGAAACGCGGAGCCAGGGAGACTCGAGTTTACTCGAATACCTCCTAAGTAATAGTAATCTAGGATGGGCGATAAACAGTTTCAAGCCCTCAATCTTAAGACCTTAATGGCATCTTCCTGGCATAATTAACTTAAACTGAGTCCAATCTGTGGTTATGGATCAGGAAAATTTTTACAGCAATCTTCAGGACAGGTATCGTGCCCGAGACGTGGTTGCGAACAATGGTTGTCTTCATACCCAAAGTGCGAAAACCATCGCACTGCTCCTCTAGAGACTTCTCTAAAGAGACGTAGTTGCGAACGATGGTTGTCTTCATACCCAAAGCGGGAAAACCATCGCACCAATAAGTCTGCCGTCTTTCCTGCTTTAAACAATGGAAAGGCTCATAAGCTTCCACATTCATCTTAGCATTCACCCAAATGACATTTCGGGATCACAGCAGGCATATAGGCCTGATCCACGGCGACGGCTGTCCACGAGATCACTACGTTCATCGAAAAGGAACTTAGTGACAAGGAATATGCGCATATTGTTTTTCTACAGATAGAAGGTGCGTTCAACAACATCCTTCCGTGTTTTTCTTCCTGGTAAAGGACTATAGAGAGGACGCTAAGAGGAGAGTCTATTCAAAGATTCGTCAAGAGGAGCAATCTGCAACGAGGTGTACTCTTCCCCCTTCTCTGGAACGCGGTGGTTAACAACCTACTACGATCCTTAGAGGGTGGTGGGGGAAAAGTTATTGCTTATACGGATAACGTAGCAATTGCCTTCACTGGAAAATTTCTTCCGACTTGATGCGACCGCATGATGGACAATCACAGAGTTCTCTCAACATTGTCAGATAAGAACGGACTAACCTATCCAAGACCGGGCTTGTCCTTTTCATTAATATGTACAAACCACCATGTTTAAGGCTTCTAAAGCTATCATGGGAAACTCTTACCCTTAGTGGTAACGCCAAGTACCTTGAAATTAAGGTAGATAGTAAACTGGACTGAAAGCTAAATACTATGGACAGAGTAAAAAAAGCGGCTATCGCGCTCTATACCTGCCACAAGGCCATTGGGCTTTACACGGTGGTTATTAGACATATCCTGTTTTACGGGGTACTGGTCTAGAGGCCTGCTTTGTCAAACTCCAAATGTAGGGAAAGGTTTAAAAAAGGGCAGAGGATGGTGGAGGCTAGCATTAAAGGCAGTCTTCGTACTAAACCAACTAACGCCTTGACTTTATCCTTAAACTACTGCCTATAGACCTGTTGGGGGTTAAGGTTGCCACGCTATCGGTAATTATGCTACGTCAGGCGCGTCCATGGAAAAGGACTAACTATGGGGGTTACGGACTAACTTATACCTGTCGATCATCCCATTTTAAACCATCAGGTCTCCATTTTATCGAGGGATGAATAGACTGCACAAGTCCCGCTGTTCTGCCACAGTTTTTATCATCAAAAACACCAATGCTATGACTTTTCTGATCGCGTAGTTTTATGAAAGTTACAGAATCTAGAGTCCCAAAATTTTGGAAAGGAAAGTGGGTGGAGAAATTAGAGTTTATAGCTTTAAACCAGAGGTGGAAAAACTCTTATTTCCCATATCACTCGTGCATAGGGTCGAAACTTCTGCTGCAGCGCTGCCGGCACACTGATAGTGTGAGCACTCTCAATTTTTTTCGAAACTTTCTCGTTTGCTCCCATTTTGCCTCATTTGACAGCCCAAACTTAAAAATATAAATGTTCCCCCTGAAAAAAAATGTCTCAGAAATTGGGTTGAAACAAGTTTTCTGCACAGAAAATATAGATATGTAAGCGTAGATTTACATTTGTTTAAGAACTGTTGCTAGAAAAGCTTTCTTTACAATAAAATACACTATTTTATTGCCGATTCCAACTTTTGAATCGAAAACTTTTGAAAAACGAAATCAAAAACTACTTTTTTTTAAAACTACCCCCACTGCTTTAAACAAACATAGTAGTTCGAGAAACAGGGGCAAGGACGCAGAAGTTGATAGGGATCGTAGATCCTCCAAAGCATTACAAGCATCTAAACCATTTTAACATTGCCGTTTTTAATTTTATGGGCCACATTAATTTTTATAGGAGGTGCGTTCCGTATAAACAAATAATATCTAGAACATGGGCGTGCACGAAAAGAATTTAAAAAAAATGTGAATAGTTTACTGGTGAGAGAACCGAACTCCTGGACTGAGCAAATCAAAGCATATGCTGCATAAAAAATAGTTTAGGTATTAAAAAAAAACTACTTAAAAACATTTGCCAAATAAAAAGCTATTCCGAGTCTCAAACAGTTTTTTGGATTGCGGGACCGAAAGAAAAGGTACCAAAAAAGGCCACTAGTCGGGAAAAAAAGTTTTCGTCATATTATACAGACGCATTTTTGGGGAAAAAAATGTTGATATGTTATTAACTCATTTACTTAACTCATTATGTCATTAACTCATCCACTTAGCTAATATTTAAAAAAAATGCAATGTCAAGCCAAATATAACAACAATGCATGGTGTAATTAATAATTCTCCACATCTGAAAAGGAAAAAAATAAAAAAAAACAGCTAGTTTCATGGTGGTGGCGTCTTCCATCTAGAACAAAAATTTAATTTGGAGGGACCAGATGGCAACAGCTACTATTTTCATGACATAAGAAAAGATAGTTTTACCAACTACAATAAATGAGGTGTCATAATAAAATACTATAAAAAGTGTTTAAATATTTTGAAGATCCTTTTTGGAGACCAGCCTTGGACGTATCGTCAAGTAAAATCGAAAAGTATGTGGTTGGAAAAAAATTCGCTGATGCGAGCGTCAACAGGAATAGACCAGGAATTAATTATATACACATCAAAATTATGTCATTAGGTAATAACATTTGCCAAAAGTCGAACAGTTTGAAAGAAATTTTCGTATAAATAAATAGACTTAAAGGCCGTCAGCCAACAGGTACAACAGGGGGACCTACACGCAAGCAATTGCGTGTTGTAACTGTTTACTCCGTTGGTAGTGCGTATATGGGGGCAGCTGGTAACAGGTCCCGGTAAGTTCATGTCTCTGCCGAATATGCTGGCTAATGGTAGTCGGGCGGGGAGAAGAACACTCCCTTCCTTAAATCACCCCAATACAAGGTGGAACATCATATGCCATATATGCGTGTCCGAGGGGGGGCTCGGACGCTAATATGCGAACTCTGAGGGACCGGCCGACCTCCTAGTTTCAACCAGGCTTGTCGTGACAAGCGGGCTATTTCATGATGGAGGAACCCCTTCCCGCCTACTCGTGGACCAAACATGAATTCTCACTTACCTAACAAAAACCAAAGTGAAGAACGGAACTCCCTAAAAAAGTCCGGAAATGGGATCAGTGACCCGTCAAACTCCAAGGCTCTCAAAAGCCAAGGAGTTGCTGAGATGGAGAACCCCCCCCACATAGGGGCAACATCTGGAGGCGGGACGCGCCGATGCGGAGGAGGTTGCCAGGGCTTCTTCTTCCAAAGAGGGGCTAGTCATGGGACCACCGAACGGCGTGGAGAGGAAAACCCCAGGGTAAACCTCTAAACCAACCGGGTGGCCCCTAAGGCGAACACTGATAAAGATAGGAGAAGAGCAGCCTTCATTCTAATGAGGGCGGACCCATCGACCGAAGCCAACCCGGACCAGGCCGAGATCATTAAGAGGGAAAGGGAGATCCTGCCCGATTTTAAACCGGAAAAGGCCGGTGGGAGGCTGGATCCGAAAAAACGTGCTGGGTCAGATCCTACCAATGAGATCGCGCAAAGCGTGAAAAGGCAGAGGTCCACGGAGGGAGAAGCCCCCCATCTAAGAAGAGGAAGGCCCAGCCGCAGCCGTCCAACCACTCGTTCGCTAAAGTGACGAAGGGAAGAACCCTAATCGGAGTCCTGGACAAGGAGGATGAGCTCTAAGGATGGGCTCATCCCCAAGGACCTTTGGCGACGAGTGGTAAGCGAGTTGCATGGGCGCTTCGTGGAGGAGATGCTGCGAAGCGGAGGACCCCCACCAGAATGCGAAGACGCAGGATGGTACCACGGTAGCGTTACGGTAATTGCCTGCTAAGACGCGTGATCGGTAGGGACCTACAAGCGTATTATAGCATCGCTTGGAGAGGTCTACCCCGGATCTAAGCTAGTGGCGGTTGACTGGGTGGAGATCCCAAGCAAACCGAGGGCGCGAATGTGGCTCACAGAAAAGCCAGTCGACCCTAAGACCATCTTAACTAGGAGGATGCTTAGGATGTGCAATCCGACGCTTCCCACGGTATTTACAAATCCGATGCGAAGACCAAACCAGGAGGTATCGGGCTGGAGGCAGACGCGCAAGAGCCAGACTTAGAGGAGCCGACCGTAGAGGGGCACCCGGAAGGAATGTCGGATGAGGAGGAGGACATCCTGGAAGGGTACAACTCAGAGAAGAGCGACTTGGCAAGGGCACTTAGTGGAGTCGGAATGGAGGAGGACTCTCTGCTGAGCTCCAAGACGGAAGCAGATGTTACTGTGGTGGAGAATTGTAAGAATGTCCCTGACAATCTTGCAGATAAACCTCCATCACAGTAAAGCGGCGTCAGCTGCCCTCCTACTCCACCTCGCCGAGAGTGGAGCTGATGTGGCCCTCAACCAGGAACCCTGGATCCTTAGAGACAGGATTCTTGGGTTGGGGGCGTCGGAGTATAGGCTCTGCAAAGCCGATACAACAGGTAAAAGGCGAGCCTGCATCCTTTTAAAAAAGAACCCTAACCTCTTTTTGCTACCCAATTTCAGCAATGAAGACCACGTAGCCGCAGCCATAGAGAGCCCAAATGGCCCTCTAAGGGTGTGTTCGGAGGAGGCCCTTCCCCGCACCCGCTACTCAAACAGCTGGTGGAAGACAGCAGGAAGCACAAGATCGACCTGATCATAGGTTGCGATGCTAACGCCCATCATCATCAGTGGGGAAGCACTGACACAAACGAGAGGTGTGAGTCAATCTTCGATTTTATCCTAGGCTCCAATCTTCTGGTGGGTAACAGGTGTACAGTACCCTTCTTCATAGTCAAGAACAGAAGGAAAGTACTTGAAATCACTCTTTACTCTGACTCCCTAGCTGACAAGATTGTTAGATGGAGAGTCCTAGAGAAACACTATTTCTCGGACCATCGATACAAAGAATTAGTGGTCAATTTTGAGAACTTTAACCGACTAACGGTACGCAACCCGAGAAAAGCGAACTGGGAGTTATACAGGAAAAGACTAGAAAGTTCCTTGGGGAAACCTCCAACAAGGGACGTTGACAGTAGGGAAGTCCTGGATGCCATGGTGGACACGCTAACGGCAGCGTGCGCCTCGGCATTCAATAAAGCCTGTCCCAAAAGCAGATCGGCAGTAGCAAGTCAAAGAAACCACCATAGTGGTCGCAAACACTTGCGCCCTATAAGACCAGGGCCCGCAAGGCCTTTAATTTTTCCAGTAAGACAAACTCGGAGACAGCCGGCGAGACGTAAAAAGCGAACCTTAGGCAATACAACATAGAGCTGCGTAGGTCTCCCTACATCAGAGGCCCGCCGCACCTTTCCCGGGATGTTCTGTAGAAGAAACAACACTGGAAACGCAGAGACAGGGGGACAGCCCCTTCCTCCCTAACCAACTTGAATACCTATTGAGACAGGTATCTCAGCTGGGCAATAAATAGCTTCAAGCCTTTCAAATCCCCAGGCCCAGATGGCATTGTTCCGGCTCAATTAATTAAAGCCGGACAGTCTGAGATCTTGGGTCAGGAAAGCTTTCTCACCAATTTTCAGAATAGGCTTCGTACCCGCAATGTGTTTGCGGACGAAAGTTATAAATATACCCAAGGCGGGAAAACCATCGCACTGCAGTGCAATGGGCGGGCGGACCCATCGACCGAAGCCAACCCGGACCAGGCCGAGATCATTAAGAGGGAAAGGGAGATCCTGCCCGATTTTAAACCGGAAAAGGCCGGTGGGAGGCTGGATCCGAAAAAACGTGCTGGGTCAGATCCTACCAATGAGATCGCGCAAAGCGTGAAAAGGCAGAGGTCCACGGAGGGAGAAGCCCCCCATCTAAGAAGAGGAAGGCCCAGCCGCAGCCGTCCAACCACTCGTTCGCTAAAGTGACGAAGGGAAGAACCCTAATCGGAGTCCTGGACAAGGAGGATGGGCTCTAAGGATGAGCTCATCCCCAAGGACCTTTGGCGACGAGTGGTAAGCGAGTTGCATGGGCGCTTCGTGGAGGAGATGCTGGGAAGCGGAGGACCCCCACCAGAATGCGAAGACGCAGGATGGTACCACGGTAGCGTTACGGTAATTGCCTGCCAAGACGGGTGATCGGTAGGGACCTACAAGCGTATTTACAAATCCGATGCTCCAATCTTCTGGTGGGTAACAGGTGTAGAGTACCCTTCTTCATAGTCAAGAACAGAAGGAAAGTACTTGAAATCACTCTTTACTCTGACTCCCTAGCTGACAAGATTGTTAGATGAAGAGTCCTAGAGAAACACTATTTCTCGGGCCATCGATACATAGAATTAGTGGTCAATTTTGAGAACTTTAATCGACTAACGGTACGCAACCCGAGAAAAGTGAACTGGGAGTTATACAGGAAAAGACTAGAAAGTTCCTTGGGGAAACCTACAACAAGGGACGTTGACAGTAGGGAAGTCCTGGATGCCATGGTGGACACGCTAACGGCAGCGTGCGCCTGGGCATTCAATAAAGCCTGTCCCAAAAGCAGATCGGCAGTAGCAAGTCAAAGAAACCACCATGGTGGTCGCAAATACTTGCGCCCTATAAGACCAGGGCCCGCAAGGCCTTTAATTTTTCCAGTAAGACAAACTCGGAGACAGCCGGCGAGACGTACAAAGCGAACCTTAGGCAATACAACAAAGAGCTGCGTAGGTCTCCCTACATCAGAGGCCCGCCGACTCCTCCGGTCCTCGCAACAACTGCACCAAACGTAGGATACATTAAAACCTCGGAAGGTATTTGGACAACGACCAGCAAAGAAACCCTAGAGGCTCTCACAGAGGCACATTTCCCGGGATGTTCTGTAGAAGAAACAACACTGGAAACGCAGAGACAGGGGGACAGCCCCTCCCTCCCTAACCAACTTGAATACCTATTGAGACAGGTATCTCAGCTGGGCAATAAATAGCTTCAAGCCTTTCAAATCCCCAGGCCCAGATGGCATTGTTCCGGCTCAATTAATTAAAGCCGGACAGTCTGAGATCTTGGGTCAGGAAAGCTTTCTCACCAATTTTCAGAATAGGCTTCGTAGCCGCAATGTGGTTGCGGACGAAAGTTATAAATATACCCAAGGCGGGAAAACCATCGCACTGCACCCCTAAGGACTTCAGACCAATAAGCCTGTCGTTCTTCCTTCTCAAGACAATGGAGAGACTAATCAGTCTCCACATTAATCTTACTATCAACCCAGATGATATCTCGGAATCACAGCATGCATATAGGAAGGGCCGATCCAGGGACACGGCACTCCACGAGATCACTACTTTTGTCGAAAAGGCACTTGAAGGTGACATAGAAGGTGCTTTCAACAACATTCTACCAAGCTCGATAATCAATGCGCTGACGGGACTAGGAATAGACGATCAATATAGAGCAGATCTTGGTAAACAGGACTGTTGAGGCGTCACTAGGAGGAGAATCTATTCACAAATACGTCAGAAGAGGCACTCTGCAAGGAGGCGTACTCTCACCGCTGCTGTGGAACGTGTAGGTGTAAACCCATCCAAACCCGTTCGGACCCGTTCCAAACCCAAGCTCGTCCTCTTCACCAGGAAGTACGAAAACCAAACTTAAGGCTTCCAAAACTATCAGGAGAAACACTCTCCCTCAGCAGTAGCGCCAAGTTTCTAGGAAATACGCTAGACAGAAAACTGGACTGGAAATCAAACACTTTGGATAGAGCTAACAAGGCAACAATCGCGCTCAATACAATTTTTATACCCTTGCAGAGAGTATTATAATTTTGTCAAAAAGTGTGCAACGCAGTGAAGGAGACATCTCCGACCCTATAAAGTATATATATTCTTGATCAGGATCACCTCCTGAGTTGATATGAGCATGTCCGTCTGTCCGTCTGTCCGTCTGTCTGTCTGTCTGTTTCTACGCGAACTAGTCTCTCAGTTTTAAAGCTATCGACTTGAAACTTTGCACACACCCTTCTATCCTTTGCACGCAGTATATAAGTCGGAACGACCGGGATCGGCCGACTATATCCTATAGCTGCCATATAACTGATTGATCGGAAATGGTATAACTTTATTGTTTTTAGAGTTAGAGAGTTCAAATTTGACACGAGAGCTATTTTTAGCAAAACATTACGACATGCCAAATTTCATAAGGATCGGACGACTATATCCTATAGCTGCCATATAACTGAACGATCGGAAATGACCCAACTTTCGTGTTTTTAAAGATAGAAAGCTGGAATTCAATACAGATTCTATTTTTGGTTGACCCAACCTACCAAATTTCATTAGGATCGGCCGACTATATCCCATAGCTGCCATATAACTGAACGATCGGAAATGGTATTTGGTAGAAATATCAACTTTCGTATTTTTGAAGATAGAAGTTTGGGACTTTTTTTAGATTTTGTATTGTAATAAATTGGATTATATTTTCCTATTTCCATAAGGATCGGCCAACTATATCCGATGTTTGCGATATATATCCGGTTTTAACTGCAAGGGTATATAAACTTCGGCTCCGCCCGAAGTTAGCTTTCCTTTCTTGTTTTTTTTTTTTTTTGTTATATACTTAGTTAGTCTCAACAACAATAACGTACCTACCATAACATAACCATATAAGGGGGGGGTTGTGGTTGGTCGTGGGTAATGGACAGTAAGGGCTTGAGGACGGGCGGGACGACCGTTAGGCATTGCTTCGCCCGCAGCAGGCCCCAACTCTCCACCCTACCGCCTCTCCTGCTCGATGCTCCTGAGCCTCTGCATTGACGCTGCAGCGAAGGATGCTACTGCGTCCCAGAGCATGTGGGTTTCCAGCATTGTCTCCACAAGGTTTCCTGGGTGGAGTGAGCGGCCCGCCGTCGCCTCCAGTCGGTGGCGCTCTCGTCCAAACCGGCGGCACTCGAAGACAACGTGCTTGGCATCCTCGACTACCGATCTCCCGCACTCCGGGCACCAGTCCTCCTCCGCGTGGCCAAAACGCTTCAGGTATTGCCGGAAGCAGCCATGCCCACTCAATACCTGCGTCAGGTAAAAATCGACCTGTCCGTGGCTTCGAAACACGCGCTCAATACATGCCGAAAAGCCATTGACCCTTAATGGGGAATGTCCCCAAAAATAGTAAGATGACTTTACAAAGTGGTCATAAGACCCATCCTTTTCTGGTGGCCTGCTCTCACAAACTCCACATGTAGAGAGAAACTTAGGAAAACGCAAAGGATGGCGGAGGTCTGTATCACAGGCAGCCTACGTACCCCACCGACTGATGCCCTAGACTTTATACTCGACCTATTACCTGTAGAAATAATGGAGGCCAAGAGAGCCACGCTGTCGGCAATTAGGCTACGCGAGACGGGCATATGGAAAAGGACCGACTATGGACATACCAAGTTGGACCTACACCACTGCACGACAACTACACCTACAGCTACAGGGGCTACAGACTACAGCGTACCTGTTGATCATCCCACCTTAAAATGTAAGGTATCCATTCCAACAAGGGAGGAATGGGCCACACAAATCCCGGGACCAGCCGGTTCCCTCCATATTTACACAGACGGTTAAAAATTGAATGGTCAGGTGGGAGGCGGTTTCCATTGGGAATGGCTGTGTCTAAATGAGTCCTTCAGACTCCCCGACCACTGTAGTGTGTTCCAAGCAGAATAAATAGCTATCGGAGAAACACTTAGATCCACAGCACTTATTGGCAATCAAGACACAATCTGTATATTCTCAGACAGTCAAGCGGCACTCAAAGCCCTTGACGGATTCTCATCCAACTCCAGGACAGTAAATGACTGTCGCAGATCTCTTAACGAGATGGCAGAGCAGTATGACATCCACCTCATATGGGTGCCCGGACATAGGGACCACGAGGGAAATTACGCCGCTGACGAACTAGCAAGAGCAGGTACTACCAAAATCCTCTCCTCCTGAAGAAGAAACCAGTAGGCATCCCTTTAGCTATGTGTAGGCTAAAATGCAGGGATCATTTTGACCGCGCATCTCTGAGAAAATGGAGAAAACTCAAAAACTGCAAGAATTCACGCATGATATGGCCTATCCGCTCTAGGAAGAGATCAATGATGCTTATCGCCCTCAATAGGCAGGACTGCAGTCTGGCAGTCAAGGCCATCACGGGACACTGGTTAATAGGAGCACACGCGGCTAGACTAGAGGTAGAAGAGGAAGAGTGTCAATGCCCTGCGCTGGGGCGACTCAAATTCTTGGGCGCAGCAGCACTCACGGACCTAACAGACCTCGCGGAGATCGCTCCACGCAGACTCGTAGCCTTCATCCATAAATCTGGATAGGACCGCGAGTTGCCGCAGGAAGGACAGCACACGCTTGGGCACATTAGTAGATAGAAGGGGAGAGGTTCCCTTGTAGGACCTCTGCCTGTGCCGTATCACAAGGAGTCCCAGCGGCTCAAGTGGATGGGGGTGTCAACCTCAACCTAATCTAACCTAAATAGACTTAATGAATAGAATAGATTCACTAAATTTGGGCTGAGGGGCGTTGGAAACACCACACTTTGTTTTTCCAAAAAACATTTTTTTTTTCAACATTTTATTTTTAATTGGCGTCGATTAACATCTGATCCGACAATCTGATCAAAAACTATTCAAGAGATTAAATTTTTTTCTTCTTTTCAGCTGAAAAAATTTAACAGAACAATCTTTTGTCTCGTTTATGATACAGACTATGAATGGATTTAAAGAGTTGATCACTGGTTGTCGAAAAATCAATGAGCAGCTCTGCGCGCTTGATACACAGTTTAGCGGCCTTTAGCTACCAAATGAGTCCCCCAAGCTTATGAAATCGGCTGTTAGTGATCCGCCTCAGCCTGCTCAGCCGACATTAACGCAGCCGCTCATATCTCTGGAAACCCCAAGAGCTGGAACTAAGAACGATTCACAGCCCGAAATTCTCAGTACCAAGAAGCAATAGTCCGATATGTCCTCCGTGGCATCCCTTCAAGTGATACCACGGGTCCAAGGGAAGCCTCCGTTATTGTCACCCAACAGGGTATTGCACAGTCCGGCCCACTGGTACCGACTGATGCTGCAGTTCTCGTACCTGTGACACCAAAACCCTTACAGGTTATTCGTCTATCGAAACATATATTTGTTTCTCGGATTGCCTCTGATACTTAGGGGATTGATAACTCGATTTATTTCAAAGCCAAAACAAAAGCCGATATAAAGGCAGAGGACATAACTAAATATTAATTAAAATATATAAAGCGCACGTCTTCTTTCAAGATTCGTGTGCACGAGCTGATGTTCAAGACGATTTGTTGACGCAGTTTTTGGCCAGTGAACATTTTCGTCCAAGAACATTAGCCTAGTACCGTAAAAAATGCTTGTAGCTTTGGGTAACTTTAATATCCCAGAAATAAAGTGGTCCAATGCCGATAACTCACTATCTGTATTACTTATCAGGAACCATGACTTCACCGCGGGCATGTTTGACATGTCCCTTGGCATGTTTGACATGTTAACCATTCATTAGGTCGGCTATTAGATTTACGTTATGCTTTTAGGCTCTTCTCAGAGCATTGCCCTTTTCAACCTCTGAGGATCCATTTCCATATATACCTCACGCTTGAGGTTTTATTGGAACCATTTCTGGCATCGATCAAAAGATTCCTTCGCTGTTTCCGTAAGGCTCATTTTCACTAACTTATTAGTCTTATCGAAAGCCCTGTTATTAGCCTTGATTGGTCCGATATTCTGGCATGCACCGATGTCAATGTCACCTTAGAAAAATTTTAACTTACTTGAAATACATTTTTAACTCATGTGTACCGTGGAAATATTCGTCCGTTTCAACAAATCCTTTTTGGTTTACAAGGTGGCTCACGAACTTAAAAAATACTTGAAGCAGGCCTTATAGCCTTATGCATATAACTTTTAATCAGAAAATGGTGTTTTCTGTCCGTCTTTCACCGAGAATGGCTTATTATCATATCTTCTAAGGGTTAAGCCCGTTAAAGCTCGTTTAAGCCCGCCAGGTCTCAGGCTGTGTGCTAAAATACTGTGCCAGGGCTTTATGCAAACCACTATTTAGACTTTTCAACTTATTTCTTTCTTTCTTAATTCTTTCTAAATTCCTTATTTTTTAATTCCTTAAGAATCTTTCTTAATTCCCTACATAAAAAAGGGAAAAAGTCCGATGCTGCCATCTATAAAGGCATCTCTAAATCGGGAATTCCAAATTTATTTGGAATCATGGCTTCATAGGGCGTCGCTCCACCACAACTTATTTAATGGAGTAGATATCCTTTGTCATATATGACTTTCAAAAGGGACTTTAAATTTACGTTATTTACTCAGGCTTTAGTAAAGCATTTGATTCAGTCAATCCAAACTCCTGTTGAGTAAACTGAATCTTCTGGGATTTCCTACAGACCTCCAAACGTGGATCTCCAGCTACTTTGATGGAAGAACATAAAGATTCTTATTTTCAAAATGTACATTACCGCTAGGTCCATGCTACATCTGAGGTCCCTCAAGGAAGTCATTGTTTACTGTTTACTTTTTTAATACTGTTTCCTCTTTTTAATAACGACTTGCCCCCTGCTTTAACGAACTCTCTAGTTCTCATTTATGCTGATGATGTTAAACTTGGTCTTCAATACAAATCCGCTTCTGCCCAATGCAAACTTCAGCCCGATCTCAACTTTTCAAAAAAAGAGTCATTGGAAAAAAAAAATTATTTTGAATGGACGGCTATAGTAGAGATTCGTGACCATCTTACATCCGGTATAATATTCCAATCACAACTTAACTTACCTTTAAAGTGTAAGCTTTAACGGTTTGGATTCTCCGCAACCAATTGGTGTTACAAACTTTTTCGCTTGGGCAAAACAACAACAACAAGCCTACGGCCATACTACCGATTTATTAGGGAAACAGACTAAACAGTCCTAAACAGCTCCTCTAAGAATTATCAGATTTTGCTGCTTTTTGGTTTGAAGAAGTAGATTAGCCATTCAAACATTTTGAATTATATTTTTATAATTACTTTCCGTCTTTTTTTAACTTATTCCACCAAAGTGGAGATCGAAACTCCCAAAGAAAGTCCAAAATGGGATCAATGATCCATTACCCTCCATTACAGAGTGCTGGGATATGGATATGCTAGGATGGTAAAGTTCCACAAAGAGGGACTATATTTGGGTTGAGTCCTTTGGTTGGGATACAACCTAATGGGACCCTTATGAGACAGTCCTTAGGGTTGAGCTCCGAACCAACCGGAACCGGGCACCTGAAAAGCCCGGTTCCGGCAGCGGCTCACTCGACGCAGCGCAAAGGAAAAAGGTGCAGACACAGGACGAAAGGCTAGGCTATTACGAAAGGCTAGGATCTCAGAGATGTCTCTAACGATCCATTGATAATCCTCCACCACAGTAAGGCAGCATCAGCTACATTTCACCTTGCCGAGAGTGGAACTGATGAACCACTCAGCCAGAAGCCAAGGAGACATGTTTCTTGGTTTGGGAGCGTCAGAGTAGAGGATTTGCAAATCAATATGGTACGTAAAAGGCGTGCCTGTATTCTCGAAAAAAGGACCTTTACCTCTTTTTGCTACCAAATTTCAGCAACGAAGCAAAAGATATGTATCTGCAGCAATAGAGTACCCAAAAGAGACTTTGATTATGTGCTCGGCGTATATGAGCCATGAGCAGCCTCAATTAAATATGGCAGGTGTCCTTGGCCACCGCTCCGCTCCATCGTCGCTGCAGCCTAACCTAACCTAACTAATTTATGTGAACTGTGGCAGACTGTTACTGCGAACTTTGCTGAGAGCGGAGAGCATTTGGGCTCTCATTGAGTCAGTCGTTTGATTTGTAGAGTGCGGATCGCACCAAAGAAATAATTAATATTTTTTATTAATATATTTCGGGTTTAATCGTTCGAACTAGTCTCTCAGTTTTAAAGCTATCGACTTGAAACTTTGCACACACCCTTCTTTTCTTTGCACGCAGTATATAAATCAGAACGGACGGGATTGGCCGACTATATCCTATAGCTGCCATATAACTGATTGATCATAAATTGTATAACTTTTGTGTTTTCACATGCCAAATTTCATAAGGCCGACTATATCCTATAGCTGCCATATAACTGAACGATCGGAAATGATCCAACTTATGTGTTTATGAAAATAGAAAGCTGGAACTTAGTAAGGATTATATTTTTGGTCAGTTAATCCGACCTACCAAATTGCATAAGGATAGGTCGACTATATCTTATAGCTGCCATATAACTGAACGATCGGAAATGACCCAACTTTCATGTTTTTGAAGATAGAAATCTGGAACTTAGTACAGATTATATTTTTGGTCAGTTAATCCGACCTACCAAATTTCATAAAGATCGCTGCCATATATATATTTGATATCGATATCCTATAGCTGCCATATAACTGAACGATCGGAAATGATTTTTGGTAAAAATACAAACTTTGGTATTTTTGAAGATAGAAGTTTGGGACTTTTTTTTAGATTTATTATTATAATAAATTGGGTTATATTATCATATTCTCATCAGGATCGGTTAACAATATCCGGTGTTTGCGATATATATCCGGTTTTAAGTGCAAGGGTATATCAACTTCGGCTCCGCCCGAAGTTAGCTTTCCCTTCTTGTTTTATATTGCAATGAAAAATATCTTATAAATAATAATGTGATTTTTTTAAAGTATATGTGCCCTTAATAGTGTATCATTTTAGAAGACAAGCAATATTAGCAATTATAAAACATTCAAAAAGATTTGGCACATATCAAGCTGTAGACACTTATTGTTACAGACCTAATCATACCTGTGATAGCTCATTCCTTTCAGAGGATTTTCTTCCATATAGGCGTAGTTTTGTTTCGAATTCTTGCAGTTTTTTTGTCAATGACTTAATGTTTACGCCTATGTAAGGTTGATGGATTTATTTTGTATTGAAACATTGTCGGTGTACATAAAACAAAGTATTTAAATTTTTTTTTTCGGGATGAATGGAATGAATTATTATAAAATTTCAACTTTACTTAGGTTTTGAAATTGTTTAAGTGAAAATGGTGTGGCTTACGTTTACAGATACATTCCTTGGTCTTATGACTATTTATTCCGTATTAAAGCAATGCAAGTTTTGGAGAGATTTGAGATTGTACTTCACAATAAACTTTAAGGTATATTTTTTTAGAGACATATGTTCTTGCATAAGGCAGCGAAGATGTCGACTTTTTTAAAATTGACCATAGCTTGTTTTTTGATTTGTTTATTTAATTTAATTTCGTGAAACTAAACTACAATAAATGAGGTGTTAATAAAATACTGTAAGAAATGTTTAAACATTTTGAAGATCCTTTTTGGAGACCAGCCTTGGATGTTTTATCATGATTGCGCCCCAACACCTATGATTCGAACCGTCACGTTTTATGAGTGCATAGGTATTATTAAAATGAGTATTTATTATAATGAGTATTTGAGCCAAAAATGAGTATACGCAAAAGGTACCCAGTTACCCAATATGAGTATTTATTAGAATGACCACCTTATTCGGTGGACTCGGTCGAAAAGTTTGTGGTTGGCTTACACGTCAAACTAATGATTCTGGCCAACAGTATTCAAAGGTTTCTAATTGAATTGAAGCTATCAAGGAGGCTTAGAAATTATTAGTTAAATTCACTGATGCGAGCGTCAACATTCAGCGTTTGTGCATTGGAGTCTCCAGACTTTTTTTTCCAGAAAACTATTTTGTTTTCAACAACATTTTGTTTTTAATTTGCGTCGACTAACATCTGATCCGACAATCTGATCAAAAATTATTTAAGAGATTCAATTTTTTTTCTTCTTTTCAGCTGAAAAAATTTAACAGAACAATCTTTTGTCTCGTTTATGAGACATACTATGAATGGATTTAAAGAGTTGATCACTGGTTGTCGAAAAATCAATGAGCAGCTCTGCGCGCTTGATACACAGTTTAGTGGCCTTTAGCTACCAAATGAGTCCCCCAAGCTTATGAAATCGGCTGTTAGTGATCCGCCTCAGCCTGCTCAGCCGACATTAACGCAGCCGCTCATATCTCTGGAAACCCCAAGAGCTGGAACTAAGAACGATTCACAGCCCGAAATTCTCAGTACCAAGAAGCAATAGTCCGATATGTCCTCCGTGGCATCCCTTCAAGTGATACCACGGGTCCAAGGGAAGCCTCCGTTATTGTTACCCAACAGGGTATTGCACAGTCCGGCCCACTGGTACCGACTGATGCTGCAGTTCTCGTACCTGTGACACCAAAACCCTTACAGGTTATTCCTCTATCGAAACATATATTTGTTTCTCGGATTGCCTCTGATACTTAGGGGATTGATAACTCGATTTATTTCAAAGCCAAAACAAAAGCCGATATAAAGGCAGAGGACATAACTAAATATTAATTTAAATATATAAAGCGCACGTCTTCTTTCAAGATTCGTGTGCACGAGCTGATGTTCAAGACGATTTGTTGACGCAGTTTTTGGCCAGTGAACATTTTCGTCCAAGAACATTAGCCTAGTACCGTAAAAAATGCTTGTAGCTTTGGGTAACTTTAATATCCCAGAAATAAAGTGGTCCAATGCCGATAACTCACTATCTGTATTACTTATCAGGAACCATGACTTCACCGCGGGCATGTTTGACATGTCCCTTGGCATGTTTGACATGTTAACCATTCATTAGGTCGGCTATTAGATTTACGTTATGCTTTTAGGCTCTTCTCAGAGCATTGCCCTTTTCAACCTCTGAGGATCCATTTCCATATATACCTCACGCTTGAGGTTTTATTGGAACCATTTCTGGCATCGATCAAAAGATTCCTTCGCTGTTTCCGTAAGGCTCATTTTCACTAACTTATTAGTCTTATCGAAAGCCCTGTTATTAGCCTTGATTGGTCCGATATTCTGGCATGCACCGATGTCAATGTCACCTTAGAAAAATTTTAACTTACTTGAAATACATTTTTAACTCATGTGTACCGTGGAAATATTCGTCCGTTTCAAAAAATCCTTTGAGGGCTTATTGGCTTATCCTTTGAATGGCTTATTATCATATCATCTAATGGTTGAGCCCGTTTAAGCTCGTTTAAGCCGGCCATAACGCATATATCTTTCAATCAGCAAATCTTATTTTCTGTCCGTCTTTTTCCGAGAATAGCTTATTTTATATATCTTCTAAGGGTTAAGCCCGTTTAAGCTAGTTTAGCCCGCCAGGTTCCAGGCTGTGTGCTAAAATACTGTGCCAGGGCTCTATGCAAGCAACTACTTAGACTTTTCAACTTATTTTTTGACTCTTCCTGGAATGAATCTTTCATAATTCCCTACATAAAAAAGGGAAAAAGTCCGATGCTGCCATCTATAAAGGCATCTCTAAATTTGGAAATCAAAATTTATTTGCAAAATTTATTACTCCTCATTTGCAACATCTTTGCTCTTCGATCTTCTCTCAATGTTAGCATGGCTTCTTTAGGCGTCTCTCCACCACCACTTATTTACTGGAGTTGACATCCTTTGTCATAGATGGCTTTCGAAAGAAATATCAAACTTATGTTATTTATACAGACTTTAGTAAAGAATTTGATTCAGGTAATTACTCACTCCTGTTGACTAAACTGAATCTTCTAGGATTTTCTACAGACCTTTTAACGTGGATCGCCAGCTATTTAGACGGAAGAACCCAAAGATTCTTATTTTAAAAATGTACATTCCCGCTTGGTCCGTGCTAATGAAACTGAATATTCTGGGATTTCCTAAAGTACTCCCATCGTGGATCTCCAGCTACTTAGATTGAAGAAAACAAAGATTCTTATATCAAAAATATACATTCCCGTTTGCTTATACATCCCGCTTGCTTCATCTGGGATCCCTCAAGGAAGACATGTTGGGCCGTTACTTTTTATTCTTTTTACTATCGACTTGCCCCCTGCTTTAACGAACTCGCTAATTCTCATGTATGCATATGATGGTAAGCTTTGTCTTTAATATAAATCCGCTTCTGCCCAATGCAAACTACAGTCCTATCTCAAAAATTTAAAACAAATGGTGTTTAGCGAATGATTTAATACATAATAAATCAAAATGCAAGCTTATGTCTTTTTATTGTTCTTGGCCTCTCCTGGCTACGTATTTTCTCTATGGGATTGCCTTAGAAAAATAAACTCTGCTTAATGATCTTGGTCTGCTATTAGACGTTATACTCAAATAAGAGACTCTTCCTCAATGGAGGAAGACTCTTCCTACTCTTCAATGTCGGCTCCATCTTCAGCCGGATGGACCAAGAGAGCAGCCGAGGCTGCCTTACAGTGATAGGGTTACAGTTTATCTGCAGAATCCGCAAGTAAATCTGCTTAATTCCCCTCCACCACTGTGATTTCCACCTCTTCGTCGTTTATAATGTCATTGTCCATCCGACTAGCTGCCAAGGAGCGCAGCAAAGAGTTGTATATCCATCTTCGGCGGCTGAAGCTTCAATCTCAGGGGCCAGATCCGGCGTAATTTTGGCTGCTGTTGCAACGCCTTCTCAGTCAAATCTTTACAATGTGATCGAAGTGAAACCAAAGTTTAGCTCCTCTTGAGCGGCTTCTATGAGAGCTAGCGATTTCTTATTGATTTTAAGGATTGCTTGGTTGGTCAGTCTTTCCATTTGTTCCACCTTTGCCGCTTGACGCTGGGAAGGTTTCGATAACATCGCTTGAGCATAGTAAGAATCTGAACCGGTTTCTTGTTAGTAGCCTGGATACAGATCCTCGCTTGGGCCCTACAGAGGCGTTAAACCAGCGCAGCGCTACAAGTTTGGCGCCCTCGTGATGGCTTATTTCCAGCCATTTCCAGTTTGGGATGGGGCCCTGCCGGATCCTGCTTAGCAGGTGGGCTCGCTCAGCGTCTTCTCCTGGCTCCTCCTGGAGAAGATCCTGGCTACGTATTTTTATTGTTACTTCAACTGCTCCATAGGTGGTCCCACAAGGTGCGTGAAAGGGTAGTCCAACCGGGTGAAGATCCGCGAGATCTTCTTAGAAAGGAGTGTCGCCAGGTACCCTAAGCCCTCCGTTAAAGACAGGGCCAGGCTGACTCTCGGCACGGGTCGAGTAACACGTTAGTCCAGCCCGGAGTGAGTGGAGAGGTAAATGTATGAGGCTACTTAAGGGTCCATTCTGGTTAATTGTGTCAAAAAATAGACAATCTTCAAGAATTTTTTTTTTAACAAAGAAAAAATTATATATATTGCAAACTTTTCAGGTATATTTCTGATATTTTAAGGATGATTTTGTAAAAATTAAAAAAAATTTGAAGCATTTCCGGAAGCAAGACACAGCTGGCGACTCTTCTACCGGTCGTAAAAATCGTCTGAAACAAAACTCTCAAAAATCTTCTTGTTTAGTAGGAGTGCGTTTGTGAAATAGACTACTTGTATCGAAATTGAATAAAAAATAGTTGAAATCGAAAAAAAATTAGTGTCGTTTTTACTGAAAATTTTCTTCACTTTTTTGTCGATAAAAAATCCAATGCATAAGCTATCTATGCAATTATAGTCCATTCCAAAATCAATTTAATTACGCGTATTTAAAAAAAAAAAACATTAAGATTCGTTAGATTCGTTAAAAGTTGATTGAGATATGACAGTCGCCAGCTCGAAAAATGTAGTTTTTCAGAAAATGCGTTTAGTTTTATGTACAGTTTTTTTCGATCAGTGTGTTCGTTTTTCGTAGGTTATGAACAGTGTAGAATAGGTTATGAAACTGATTTTATCAGTGAAATTGTCTTAATTCAATGCAGAAAGACTTCATCTAACGTCAAAAATAGAAAACTTCGGGGAAAATGACATTCCGAAAAAAATGCGGTCGGCTATGTACCTCGACCCGTTCGACGCTCCCTACCTGCTTTGAGGATTTTTTCCCCCCCCTGTGAAAAATTCTGACTACGCTCTTGACAGGCAATATTCTTATGAATTTTAATCTAGTATCGGACAGACCAAAGAAATAAATAAATTTTAGTAATGTAGGGGTTTGCATTTGAGCCATTAAGTATTAAATCATTCGCTAGACACAATTTGTTTTTCATTTTTGAGATCGGACTGAATTTTGAATTGGGCAGAAGCTGATTTTTACTGAAGACAAAGCATGGCTACATGACATGACATGAGACATGACTACTTTAGAGTTCTTTTAAGAAGGGGGCTAGTCGATATTAGAAAGAGTAAACAGCAACGGCCCAAGATGACTTTCTTGAGATGTAGCACGTTCAAGGCACAGATGTCAACTCGACGAAATTATGCACAAATACCCAAAGTCACCCACACCAACTGACTAACACCCCCATACATACACAGCAGCTACCAAATGTATGTATAAATCAAGTCGCACAAAAAAAATTGTTTATTTTGAATATTGAATCGTAATTTTAAATAGCTTAAGATAGTTTAGGTCGGAGTATAACGTCGAGCTGAGCGTGTTGCCCCCGGGTGGAAATGAGCTTAATTATCAAACAAAACCAAAACTAAACAAATCAAGAAAAGAAGAGGATTTTACAGTGACGAGGATCTAGGATCCCATCGTCATCACATTGAAGGGCCCCTGTATTGAACCTGCAATGATTGCAAGATGGAAGTGGCAGCAGGATTGAAGGATCCTAAGGTAAAACCGTAAGTATTTGTAAAAACTTTAACTTTAATTTGAGAAAGGACAAATTAAATCCGTCTCATGCTGAAATATTGAACCCTCCTTACAATTTTTGAAAAAATAAAGTTTGCATTAAAAAGCATTAAAAATTTTGAACATAACTAAAAAGCTGCCTGTAGACAAATTTAATAAAAACAAAAATATATCTACTGTCGCCAATAACTTGATTTTAGTGGAACGCCAAGTGAAGCGCTACCCTACATATTGGTGTCGTGTCATGTCATATTTTCCTGCTATGGCAACCAACTATGTTTTCTGGATTCTGGGAGCAACATTATTCGACTATCAATTCGTTCTTCTCCCTATATTAATAACTTAACTATCTTTCCGTTTTTCGCCAGAAATAATTTAATTTAATATAATAATTTAATATAATATAAATTAATATAATAATTCAATATTTAAAAATAATTACAATAAATAATTGTCAGCTTATAAAAAAATAAATAAAATTACAAATATGATAATTTTTAATCTGTAAGGATTAGCTTAAACAAAAGGTACATCAATTGATTGCTGGGTGGTTGCCGAAACTTGAACTTTAAGAAGTTGGACGAGAAGAAAGAAATCTCTTATCCAATTTACAGAATAGGTTTGTCTGAGACTGATTTAATTGATTTAAAACTGCAATGTTTATAGCTAAGTTAATACATGAATATTTCTGGTGGTAAATTAATGAAGATATAGCACAAAATAAAAATGATAAATTTAAAATTTAAAAGTGTGGACTATGTTACAATATTTTAGTGATTTCATCAATCGGAAACTCATCAATTCTTGTTCAAGCTGTTGTTCCTTTTATGTGTAATCAGCATTTTGTGGTATAGTTAATGAGGTAACATTTTATTTATTGCCTATAATCCTCAAGGCAGCGTTCTTGGCCCGTTGATGTACAACGCTTACACGGCCGACCTCCCTGTTCTTCAGAGGCCTGACCTGCCCGCAGCAACCTATGCAGACGACACCGCTTTCCTTACCACCGCCGATAGCGCCATGGGGGCAGCCGAAACGATGCAATTGCAGCTTGACTTGCTCAGCGACTGGCAAAAGCGATGGAACATTGCCGTCAATAATGAGAAGTCCACTGCCACCACATTTTCTCTCTGCAAATGCTACTGCCCTCCAGTTAACCTCAACGGCCCTCCAATCCCACAGGAAGACAATCCAAAGTACCTGGGATTCACCCTAGACAGGAGGCTCACCTGGAGGCCCCATCTGATTAAGAAGAGGAAAAAGGCTGATCAAAGACTTCGATCCTTCTACTGGCTCATGGGTAGGAGATCGAAGCTGAGAACGTCCACGAAACTTCTCATTTACAAGGCCATAATACGCCCAATCTGGACGTACGGCATACAGCTCTGGGACACTGCGAGCAAGACGAATGTCCGAACTATACAAGCTTTCGAAAATAGAGCCCTTCGAATCGCCACTGGGGCCCACGTCTATCATGACAATCGCACCATCCACAAGGTTCTCAATTTCCCTTGGGTCAAGGACGAGATCCAAAGAAGCAGCGCACGTTACATGCAGAGGCTTCATAATCACCTGAACCTGTTGGCCAGCTCCCTGCTGGACAACAGCGAGCAGCCCAGAAGACTAAAAAGGACACACCCGCTGGACCTCCCCTTACTACTCTAATTTATTTCTACCATATTAATATTTAAAATTATCTATAAGTGAAGTTTATGTGATAACATTTAATGGTTGTTCCTAAAGGACAGTTTTAAATAAACGTTATCCTGCTATTACAAAAAAAAAAAAATTGTTTATAATATTTTGTAATTTAGGCTATGACTTAACATTTTCCCGGCCGTTGAATGATCTATGAGTGCTCTTCCAGCTCTATGGTAAAATTCCTTACAGTAGTTTCGGGAGTGATCTTCTATTGATACCTTTAATTGTTGGAGTCCACAATTATCGTTTATAACGCAAGATGTACACTCATATAAGAACCAGTATGGAAATATAAGCCCATTCAAGTTGAGTTTTTTTTTCCAATGCCGCTACTGGAGGGAGCTGCGAACCCACATTCTGAATGGCAAACAACGCACGAACGTGCAACTCATAATCCATGTAAACAGTCACAGCCTTCTTTTTCACATACTGTTCCATGGTGGAAGCGTCGGCAGCGCTAACTTTAGCTCCAAAATCCATATTATAACCCCTGCAGAAACACACGAGTATCTTGTGGATAACTTTGTTTGGAAAAAGAACCCCAAGTGCCAATGAAAGTGCAAGCAATTGCAACTGGGCCTTATTGGAAGCCAGGTGTAACAAACTGTTTTCCTCTTCGCTTGCAGAAATAATACAAATAGCATAAAAAACGTAATAAAAATTTAACTTAGAGGCCTTGAAACAAAAAAAATATATTATTCGTTCCCAAATAGACTCCAATCCAAAGACTCCAATAGACTCGTCGCGGCTGTTCCTGTTGCTCCGTCGCCGTCGGTTCTGCTAAATATCGCCCTTTCGATGGCCACACGTGGCTCTTTTCACCTTTTAAAAGTATTGTATGTTCCACAGTCGGTCCTTAAACGCAAACTACCAGTTCTTTTTAAGAAACGCCCTAACACTTGAATGTCGGACTCTCCAAAGGCGGTCCTCCAAGCCAACGCTACACCCTCCAAGCCGCCACCTTAGAGCTGAGGTCCAGTGGCCATCTATCCTCCGAAACCTCCTTCTCACCCCTGCCGAAAGCGACCGCTTCAGGATTGGCCTCAGGGGCCGCATCTTGGAGCAGGAGCTCTGGCGAGCCACCGCTGGCCTATCTGGCGCTGGCCATATCGATGGGCCCCTCGTCCATGGCTCCTCCTCATCCCACTCCTTTCTGGGGCGTGGAGTTGGCGGTACTGCGGACCATCAAGTGCGAGCCCTGCGTTACGAAGCACGGTGAATATCTAGTCGATTCTGACTCGCTCGAGAATCACACAGAATAACGATGGACCCACAGTCAACCGGTCGTAGAGGAAAGGTGGCAGCGAGAGGAACCGCAACATGTCGACTCAACAGGGTACCAGTTGTGTCATTGGGCAAGAGCCTAAGAATGTTGCTATGCAAGCTGTTTGGCGCGACAGAGGTAAGTAGCACAGAATGCTGCCAGGGGGCGGAAAATGTGCAACGTTCTCAGCCACATAGAGGAGAGCAGGCCTCTCAAAACTAATCAGAGGACTGTCAGAAGATGAGCAGTAGTTGTCAGCAATCGTCGAGGTCGAAGGCACAGAAGTAAAGGCCATGGTAGACACAGGAGCAACGGCGAGATTTATCTCGGAGGAACTAGCGGACGGTCTGGAAATCGCCGGGCGATGCACCGCGACGAGAAGGCAGGCTGTTCAAACATAACACAGCACACGATCACCATGAAGAACGACATTCCAATAAAGCAGAGGTATTATCCCAAAAACCCTAAAAAACAGGTGGATTTAAACGCGAACATGAAAGAACTGCTGGAGAAAGGATGATTCGAAACCTCGAATAGCGCGCACACTTCACCCATTGTAATGGTAAAGAAGCAAACGGGTCAAAGGAGGATGTGGGTGGACTTCCGACAGATTAACGCAAAATCGATAAAGGATGCGTAGCCGAGGCCACGAATTAACTTCATTATGGAGCAGCTTATGGAGGCAAGATTCTTCAGCTACCGATCATGGAACTACCGAACTGAGCGGACGTGCCTTGCCCGAGCTCCGGGGAAACTGCAACATAAGACAGCTAGTCACAAAAAAAAAATCTGGGGCAACCCAATATAAGCGAAAAGCGCTGAACTACAATTTATTAAAAGCAATAGACAAGCTTTTATAGCAGTTGTGATGTTCTAAACCAAAACTAGTGCAATGTTTAAAAAAAAAATAAGTGCAATGAGCACATTGAGCAACGATCAAAAGAACGAGTGTAGAAGTTCAGTGAACCAAAGAAATGGCTTCTACTCTTACTTTTCAACCCGCGATACCGAAGTGGAAAAATCGGCGATTAAGAGCAACCCGGCTTTACTGACCGTTGAAACCCAAAGGGCACGGTTTTGCTCAGCCGCTCTGCTCACTCCGACTCCCCGCGTCATGGAGTTCGCAGTGTAAAACCCCCACTCCAATATCGGAAACAAATTTCGCAACAACAACTAGCAATGCTACAATTTTTGCAATCACACCGACAACCACTGCAACTCAAAGTACCGCGACGACAACGACTACAGCGTGTACAAAAACAACAACTTCGGAGAGTGACAAAGCGGCCACGGCCACACAGACTGGAATGGATCGCTACATCCAAATTAAGCCTAAGCTTAGCCCGCAGAGTAATCCGGCAGGCAAAAAAACAAAAGTTAAACGTGTCTTGAAGATCGATAAAGAACCAGACAGATCCACTACTAACAAATTTTCCCTACTGGCGGAGGTTGAGGAAAACCAACCAGCCCAAGACAACGCAAAAAAACCCAAGCCCCCTCCAATCTATATTAGGGAGAAAAGCTCGAGTGCCCTGGTCAACCGAATTGCGGCGTTGATCTTTCACGTTGTCCCGCTTATTAAAGGGAGCATCCATGGAACAAAGGTGCAAACCAAGACTGAAGAGCTTTTCCAATCGTGTCCAAATATCTGGACAGTGCTCAGAAAAACTATTACACGTACCAGCTGAAAAGCAGGGCCTACAAGTGGTAGTAAAGGGAATCTAAACTGATAATACCGCCGCGGAAACAAAAACCGCCCTTAAAGAAAAGGGCTTCGCCGCCAAGAATGTTATTAGCATTCTAAATAAAGATAAAAAGCCACAACCCCTCTTCAAGGTCGAGCTCCAGCCAGAAAGCAGGTCGCTGAAGAAGAACGAAGTCCACCCAATCTACAACCTGCAATATCTTTTGCATCGGAGGTCACTGTTGAAGTGCCACATAAACGCAACGGTCCAGTGCAATGCACTAATTGCCAAGAGTATGGACACACCAGGTCTTACTGCACACTTCGGGCTGTCTGTGTAGTCTGCGGGGACGCCCAAAACTCCGCTTACTGCACTACAAACAAGGACAGTACCGTGAAGAAATGTAGAAACTGCGGAGGCAACCATACGGAAAACTATAGAGGATGTATGGTGTATAAGTTAAAGAGTCGCATGCGTCAAGCGACCGCAACGCGCAACCAAAATCCACAGAATGCGTACATTGCGTCAAAAACTACGCAAGAAGTCTTCTTCGCCAAAGCTGCGAGGTCCTCATTCGGTCCACTAAACACCACCAACGACTTCTCCTATGCCGATTCTCTACGATCTGGAAGGGAAGTACCAATTCAGCCTAACTCTCAAAGCGCTCAACAGGCCCCAGAACAGCCACACAGCAAAACGAAAACTATGATGCCTACCCTCCAACAAAGTATGATGGAGCTTATGTCATTTATGAAAACGACCATGCAAACGCTTGTTCAAAACCAGAACATGGTGATACAGCTGCTCGTAGCACAACAGTCTAAATAATCTATGCAGGCTCTACGAATATCAATCTAGAACGCCAATGGTGTCACACGGCATAAACTAAAATTGTCACAATTCTTGACCGAAAACTATATTGAAGTTATGTTATTGGTGGAAATGCATCTTACAAGCAAATACAACTTTCATATAAGAGGCTACACAATCTACTGCACAGATCATCCAGATGGGAAATCCCACAGCGGAACTGGAGTTCTAATCAGAGAACGCATTAAGCACCATTTTCACAAAAGGTTTGCAACAAACTTCTTGCAGGCCACATCGATACAAATTCAATCAAGCAACGGAATCCTTTCAATCGCTGCCGTTTACTGCCCTCCTCGTTTCTCAATCTCAATTATAAATGTGAATAAACTGGACTTCGTTTCCCCTGGAAGTCCCACATACTGGCCAACAGACTCACGAAAGCTCCCAGACCTTATTGATTTTGCGGTGACAAAAAACATACCTCGCAATCTTATAAGTGCCAAAGCAGTCTCGGACTTATCATCAGACCACTTGCCTGTGTTTCTTACGCTTCTTCAAAGCCCAGAAATAACCGAACACCCCTTCAGCCTGACGACGCCTGTTTAGGTGAGGGCCCGTTGTGCCGCTCACCTGAAGAGCGCATCCGCGCTAAAGAGCGCACCCGCGCTAAAGAGCGCACCCGCGCTAAAGAGCGCGTCCACACTCGCCCCTCTGTGCCCTCTCTTCTCGCTCGTTGGTTGTCTTCGATCTCTTTTTTGTACTAGTTTTTAAGATTAATTCGATGTACGCAGCCAATAAAGCTGAACGCGTTTTTATACTCAAACTGAAGACGCCCCCGACTTCTGATTTTTCAACCCCCATCCTGGAATCTTTTTGCGGACTCAACGCCCCCCTACATATTTTGGTCCTTCGAGCCGGATTCAGGATATTCAGGATATTTTGGATCCACCAGCAGTTCAGGCATTGTTCCGCCAAAAGATAAGTACATTTTTCCGTCCCCATCTCTCTGCCGGTCTTCAGCAGTGATCCGAACATTAAATTTCGTTCACACTGCTGCAAGATTGTTTTTCCCTCCGTGTCAACTCCAAGTCCGAGTTTTCCGACACAACGGCAGGTTGAGATTTTCTAATAATCTATAATAATCTTAAAATTCGGCAAATTTTTCTATCCGTCTCCGTTTTGTGTGCTGCCCATATTCCTCGCCGTTTTCGGCCTCTCCGTTATTCATTCGCTTGCCAACGGTCGAGGCATATGTGCATCCGCATACATACATACATACGCACATATGTACATATTTTTTTGGTGCAATTAATCCGCGAAAAATTCGCAAGTGAACAGTGAAATTGTGTGGTGACAAAAAGAAGGCATAATTAATATTGGCCACCGGTGTGAATTAGTTCCGGAATTTCCAAATTCACCGAACAGTCCGCCGCTGTCGTAATATTTGTTTTTATCTTCCTCAATCCGTGTCATTTTTTACACCACACAACTTTTCTGTTTCCCCAATTATACAGTCCACTTATCAAAGCTCCACTGTGCCAACATATGCCCACATGCCCTTACTTATATCCGTACCTGCAGGCATTTCCACATATCTCCAAATATTTTCTGCCTCCGATTTCAGGAAATATATAACCGATAAAATTTAACCATACAGTCCACTTCTCGACGTTCCACTGTACCATCGTATGCCCACATGCCCTTGCCCTACTTGCATGTATGCCCATATATTTCTCAATATTTTCTGCCTCCAGTTCCAGGAAATATATAACCAAACAAACCAAACAAAAAAAATCAATTAATTATAAATTTATTTATTTATATTTATAACTACAAAATTTATTTATTTCGTATTTTTCCGTCCGAGCAAAGGGCCAGGGTTTTTTAATTTCCCTTTCCGGCCACTCAATAATTAAGGTCAAAAATTTAATTATCGAAAGAGGAAAAAATTATAATTAAATAATTTAATTGTCAATCGGCTTTCTGAACCTAGCCGCGGTTTCAATTCCACCGTTCCTGCTTCGGGTTACTTAACCTCCATTGATTAAAAATTGAAATTCTCAACTCCACCCGTCTGTTTCCAAAATAATTAAATCCGACAATTAGGCAAAAATTAATTATTTATTTTCTCTCTGTGTTAAATACAAGCCAAGGTCAAGTCCACCTTTCCGGCTCCGCAAATTCGAAAATAGTTAGGAATTAAATATTTACGTACGAGCCATACTGGTCGAAATATACATATATCGACAGTCATCAATTATTTTTCCGAACGAGCACGAATTTTCCGGTCCTTTTCCATTTTCCGCTCCGGCATTTTTCCTAACCTTACTCCTACTCCGCATCTGGCAACATCCGCCTAGAATCTCGACAAACCTTGGCCCATCTGGGTTTTTTTTTTGGCTTCCTGAAGTTTCTCCCACATCCGAATTGTGCCGTTTCCGACGTTCCTCTCGACATCGGCGCTAATAATTCCCACTTGGCCTTGCAATCGCATTTCGTCCGAGATCTCACCGGGCTCATCACATTAGTGACCGGCTACCGGCTACGGGCTACCGGCTACCGAATTGGTGTCTGAGAATGCCCACGGGAGACGACCAAAAGCCACGTCCGATCCCGACCATCCGTTTGGAGAGATCTCGATCCGCTTCTCCGCGGACGCCTCTTTTAAAGCCTAAGGCGTACAGTGCCATTCCAAGGGCGAAAAGTGACGAATCCGTCAACACGAGCTCCGGTCCTTCACAGAGGCAGACTCGTTCCGTTGCAAAAATGGCTCAAAGTGCGGTCGACGTGGCGCTGAAGAAGTTCATCGCCACTTCAGATCGAGTTAGCCAATTTGAGGCCAACATTAATACTCCGGCCGCCAGAGAAACGGAAGTGGGCTCCCAATACATGTGCGAAGTCCACCGGGACCAAATTCGGGCACTGTGGGAGAAGGTGGAGAAAAGCTATGAGAGCTGCTCCGATTTGCTAGCTGAGTCCGACGACAATGCGGCCATCTCGACAGTGCTGGAATCGAAGTACAGCTACTGCTACTCCGTCTATTCGAGGTGTATTGCCCAGCTTCGAGAGAGAATTGCTTCCCATACCACTCCGGCTTCCGTCAACGTTCACACGCCCGCGTCTACAGGCTGCCGGTTACCTCCGGTGGATACCGAGGTCTTCGCGGGTGATTATCTTCGGTGGCCCACCTTCCGAGACTTGTTTACGGCCATTTACATCCAAAACTCGCGGCTCACCCCGGTAGAGAAGTTGTTCCACTTATTGTCCAAAACAAGTGGTGACGCCCACGCCATTGTTTCTAAGGCTCCGCTTACCCATGAGGGGTTTGTCGTCGCTTGGCAAAGCCTCACAGACCGCTTTGAGAACCGGCGGCTATTGGTCAATAGCCAGTTGAAAATCCTTTTCAACCTCCAGGCTATTTCACAAGAGTCCGGGGTCGCGCTGAAGGAGCTGCAAGCCACCATTCAGAGTTGTCTGACAGCCCTAGCAATGTCCGCCATAAATGTTGAGGCTTGGGACTGTCTCCTGGTATTTATGATTTCGTCAAAGCTCCCTAAAGTCACACTTTCCATGTGGGAGCAATCCGTACATAATAAGGCCGAGATTCCAACATGGAAGGAATTAGATAACTTCCTGACAGAGCGCCATCGCACTCTGGAGGCCATCGACGACGTCAGGCTTAGTGGCTCCGTGCAATTTCCGCCAAGGTCGGGACTTCCTACTGCCCCTGCTCGGAGGCTCACTTCATACGAGACTCGAGTGGTTCCGGGCCAAAAGAGCTGCGATCTCTGTGCGAGGGAGGACCACCCCATTCGCTTATGTCCGCGTTTCCTAGAAATGGATGTAAATGGGCGCTCTGATTACATAAGGAGGAAGCAGTTATGTTTAAACTGTTTTGCCCGAGGGCACCAGCAGCGAGACTGCACGAGCGCTCATACCTGCTCCACATGCCACAGCAGACACCACACCCTCTTGCACCGCGGCAATCCATTCGCAACCGCTCCAAGTCCGCCTACGCAGCTTACCGCTCCAAGTCCGCCTACGTCAACAAACGGCTCCGAGGATCAGTCGAATGTGCAGGTGTGTTTCGCTTCCGGGTCAGGAGCCGTCCTACTGGGCACGGCCCTTATCAACGTGTGCCATTTGGGGTGCACCGTCCAAGCACGAGCACTGATAGACTCAGGCTCCGAAGCGACGTTCATAACGGAGCGACTGTTCAACCTCGTCAAACCTCCCTTCAAGACGATTCAAGCCCAAGTTTCCGGCCTTAATCAGACCATTTCCGCGCAGTCTACAAAATTGTGCCATTTCTCCATTCGGTCGCCGTCTAGACCCGGGCTACAATTAGAGACTGCGGCTTACGTTCTTCCGCAGTTGGCAGGAAATCTGCCATCATATCCGATTTCGCGAGATCGTCTCAAGGGGCTGCCCAATATTACCCTGGCGGACCCCAACTTCTTTGAGAGCTCCCAAGTCGATGTGTTATTAGGAGCTGACATTCTTCCGTCCATTCTCCTCGGTAATTCCAAGGCTAATATCTGCGGGTCGCTTCTCGGTCAGGAGACCATTTTCGGATGGGTGCTGACAGGCCCATTATCTCCAGCCAACCCCCGCAGCGTGTCTGTTTTTTCCGCACGAGTTGCCCGCAGCCTCGGTGACTCACTGGTTCAGGGTTCCGATTCCGGATGCGAGCATAATTCTGTTACGACTCCTTCTCCGATTTACACATCGCATCACGCTGCACCGTGGCAATCAGCTGATGATCCGACTGATCCGGGTCTAATTCTAGATTCCAAGGTCATATTCAGCACGATGTCGCCACGCCCACGCAACGCCCCGTCACTGGAAAGCAGATGTACTCGAGGTACACTATCCTACCGATGCCGAGTCTGCAATGGGAGTCATCCGTTGAAGAAGTGTCGGCGCTTCCTACGCCTTAGTGCCGAGGAGCGGCTCCGAGTGGTTCTCGTGAACCGCTATTGCTCGAGCTGCCTGGCCCACGAGCACTCCGACGGATCCTGTCGGCGTGGGGACGGCTGTAAGACGTGTGGTCAGGATCACCACACGCTGCTGCACCCCGGGACCAAGGAGCACCGGTCACCGCCCAAGGGAGACAGTACACCTGGTGTCTCGCTCTCTCGTCGGCCGTCATCCGCCAACTCCCGGCGCGGTTCGGGTGCTTCTCGCCCTGCGTCCGCCATTTTCCGGCATTTCCAAACCGATCCACGGCCGCCGACTTCCAGGCACTCTTCGATAACTCCTCGGCATTCTTCCGCCACTGGCCGGCAGCCATCAAGCGCTCCACTGCTTTCGTCCGCCACTCATCGGGTGCCGTCCACCGCTCTTCCGCCCGCGTCATCCGCGCCTAGGCAACTTTCCGCCTCTCCTCGAGGGCCCCCGCAGGACGCGCTCGCTGCGCCCACCCTATCGTCGCTGCTGAGACGGAACAACGTCAACATCGGGACCCGGATTTTCGACACGGGGACCTCCATCGACCCGTGTACGCCCTCTAGCTGCAGTGACGCATAGCTAGCGACGAGGGATCTGTTGCAACCCGAGCGATTGCAAGGGGGGGGAGAATGTTTAGGTGAGGGCCCGTTGTGCCGCTCACCTGAAGAGCGCATCCGCGCTAAAGAGCGCACCCGCGCTAAAGAGCGCACCCGCGCTAAAGAGCGCGTCCACACTCGCCCCTCTGTGCCCTCTCTTCTCGCTCGTTGGTTGTCTTCGATCTCTTTTTTGTACTAGTTTTTAAGATTAATTCGATGTACGCAGCCAATAAAGCTGAACGCGTTTTTATACTCAAACTGAAGACGCCCCCGACTTCTGATTTTTCAACCCCCATCCTGGAATCTTTTTGCGGACTCAACGCCCCCCCAAAAACGAACTGGCTACTCGTCGCGGCAGCTAATATCTCTACTCCTCATGGGAAAGAAGTAGACCGAAACAAATACTTCAAATCTAATCAGCAGCAAATCGAACAGCTGGAGCGAGAAAAGAGGCCCACGTGTCGTGATTTGCAAAAAAAAAGCAGATCACCAGCTTCAAAACAACGACTTAAGGAAGCAACCCGATCACTCGACCAGGCTCTTCACCAACAGGAAGAAAATGCACAGCTGAGGTACATCGAGAATCTCTCGCCAACAAGCACAAAGTACCCCCTTTGGAGGGGTCCTAAGACCTAAGACCCAAATCTTAGCGCCCCATTTTTATGACGTGGTACCATTTTGGATGCGTTCCATTTTGCGTGGTACCATTTTGGAAAGGATGGGAATGCTTCTTCTGCAGAAAACAGCCACCTGACACAACCACCGGATGTGTCACCGGATCTACCGACACTCAACGGAAATCCGGATGACTGGCCTGCGTTTCTCAGTGCCCACGAAAAAAGCACCACAGTCATTGGGTTTTCCGATGTCGAGAATAGGTATGCTACGACTCCAAAAATGCCTTAAAGAATAGGCACTCAAACTAGAGAGAGATGAGCTTTTGCTTCCGACGTCAGAAGCACGCTGAAGACGTTCTTCCGACGCCCCGATCTAGTAAGATTAATTGAAAGGGCGAGAAAAACCTCTGTAAACAAAGAAAGACTTGACACTCTTATCGAAAACGCCCTGTCAGTACGAAATATTTGTGCTACCATGGATGCATGCAAACTTAACGAACACCTAAACAATCCCTTGCTGTTGAGAGAGCTGGTAGAAAAGTTGCCCAGCCATTACAAACTGACTTGAGTTATGCACCCGAAAGACCCTAGCGCTGCATCAATAAGGGCGTTCAGCGACTGGTTCTATACAATCGCCGAAGCAGCATCCACAGTGACACCATCAATATACTCCAGGTCCAGCAAAGTAACACACCCATGTCCAATATAGCATGGACGATCACGGCAGCTCGTAATACAATCCACCTACGCATAAAGCTTCTCAAAGAGAAGTTTCCCATTGCATCGTCTGCAACAGTGCACTCTATCCTATCACCGAATGCGAGGTATTTCAAAAGCTACCTTATGAAAAGAAACAGAAAATTGTTTGAGAATACAGGATTTGCTTTAAATTCTTAAAGATCATAGACGAAAAATTCTTCCAAATTTTAAACGTCCAAGGTATACCTAGGTAGTCTGGATGCTATCTGCATGTTGTGGACGAATCTAATGATACGTAGGGAGAACGAATCCGTTTGCTTCACGGTATCAAGAGTATCCATCATAGCAAACGCTGGACATGAGGGAGTCAACCTTTTACCCAGTCAACCATTACTCGCCACTTATCTACATAAATACTCTTATATACACGCAATTATTACCGATTGTGTTATACTATACATTGATGCTTTATCAATGGTGCTAATTGGAACGGACAATTGTAAGCTAGCCGTTACACAGAAAATAAGAGAAGAAAGGTGGACAGACCCCATCGCATCCAAGTGCATGCTAGGCTGGGGAGTACAAGGATCCGAAAACGGCAAAAAATACTTTTCTATGCACCACTGTCAATGGCCCAAAAAATAACAAGGCCGTTAAGGAAAGCTTCAACATAAAATCCGTCATTCCAAGGACACTTTGCTCTAACGAAGATGAAAAATCTTGTAAAATCATAAAGGAAACTTGCGTTAAAATCGACGGACGATCCGAAAATTGCTTTCTTTGGCGACCTAAAGACCTAAGTACTTCCTAAGTTACAAACGCGCTTAGCCGACTCAATTGCTAAAATTGAAAGAGAGCCAGATCTACGAGGGAAAATTCAGGACTGAATTGACAATCTACAAAACAAAGGCTACGCCGTCGAGCTGTCGGAAAATGAAAATGCATACCACAACTTGGTACCTTCCAAGTTTCGAATCAATTAAGATTCGACTGGTTTGGGATGCCGCTGCTAAGTCTCATGGAACTTCCTTAAACGACTTCACGCTTACTGGTCCGGATCTTCAAC
Organism: Drosophila malerkotliana malerkotliana; assembly: GCA_018153235.1. Classification (NCBI taxonomy): domain Eukaryota; kingdom Metazoa; phylum Arthropoda; class Insecta; order Diptera; family Drosophilidae; genus Drosophila; species Drosophila malerkotliana. The sequence continues at coordinate 20,801,455 of JAECXV010000075.1, read as the reverse complement.
ATCCACTGCCTGACGTTTTGATGGCATTCCAAGTCGGGAAGATAGCAGTCTATATGTGGTGGATATGTTCCACCAGATAAGAATAAAGAAAAGTGACATTCATGCACAGCGCTGTGGATCGACGAGCGAACGCAAAGCCGTTAGGTGTATGTAATGCGAGCAATGATGCTTGGAATATCTTGCGCCCCTTGTATAGCTCATTACGTCCGGGATGAAAATGCGGATGACTACAAGATTCAGTACCCGAGAGCCTACGAAGCCTATGAATGTCAACGATCATATAGACAGCCTGAACGACGAAGCCAGTGTGTCGAAAGCGGTCAAAGAAATACATTCAGCTGGCGGCTCTTGCACATCCGAAACTGGACTTCCAACTCACCCGAAGTACTAAGCGCATTAAATGGAGAGTCAGCCACAACACAGCCCACAAAGGATTTAGATGACGCTGAAAAGGTCTTGGGTATGTTTTGGTATCCAACAAACGATACATTTTAATATATTTTCCGATTCGCAAAATTAAAGAGAAACGTGCCCAATGGCACCGCACGCCCTACTAAAAGAGAAGCTCTGCAGGTTCTGATGTCAATTTATAACCCCCTAGAGTTTTGTTCCTGTTACACTATCGGACTTCAAATCTTTCTGCAAGAAACATGGCGGTCGGGAATCGGATGGGTTGACAAATTACCCGAACCTTTACAGATTTGTTGGACCAAATGGTTGAATATATTCACCCAGGCTAAGTCCGTGCATATTCCACGACATTACTCGCCATTATTGAATACAGCCGACAGCGTCGAACTATACACCTTTGTTCATGCGAGGGAATATGCGGCTGGTTTCTACCTCCGGGTTATTAAAGGATCAGACATCACGACAAATCTGGTCATAGGGAAGTGTAAAGTCGATCCCTTGAAACCGCTTTCGATACCACGAATGGAACTGTTAGCTGCCGTCGTTGGCGTCCGCCTAACTCATAAAACACAACTCATTCGAAACTTGAACATTGGCGAATGCACCTTTCGAACAGACTCCAAGACCGTCTTGTCATGGTTGATCCTTGGAAGTTCCACGCTTTTGTAATGCATCGAATTCGAATAACGAACTCAAAAAGATAGTTCTAGCCACCAGAGTATAGCCACCTACTCCCACTCCGTCCTTTGGATGTTTTTGTTTTTTTTTAAGAGAACCTTATTCGTCTTTAAAAGCATCTCTTTTCGCTACTTTGTACAGCAGGTTCTTTTCTTGGTGTTAAGTCGTTACTTGTTTATAAACATAATATTGAGGGAAATACGTAGAACTCGCAACTTGGGCTACTTAGCTATGAGACGGAGCATAGCAAGCTACGAGCAAATAAAATAACCCCCAACGAGCCTGAGCTGCAAGATATGTACGTGTGTTCCTTACGCCCATGCTTATGAGAAATATTTGAATTGTACCGCCTAAAGATATTATCGCTCTGTTAATTACTCGTTCTAGTTACTCGCTGCGTCGCAGTTTCGAATGAAAGAAGAGAAGGAGCAGATAGAAACTAGTAATAAATGAACTTCCATTGAATTCGGCTGATGCGTTTCTACTGGGACCAAAGGCATTTTCACAGTTTGCCAATTCGGAGCCAACACTTGGATTACTATTTCATCGGAGAACGTTTTCAGGATGATTTCTCCTCGGCATTTCGCCTTTAAGATTTTCACGTACATGATGAAGGTCGCTGTGGCACGGTAAAGACGTTTCCTGCTTGAAAACGATTCCAATTTAGTTTAAAAAAATCTGGTCTGTACACTCTCGTACATATAGAGATAGCGCATACTATGCGCCGCATAGCCTTGACACAAGCTCAAGCGTAATGTGCCTCTCAAACTTTATGGCCCGACGAGGAACACTGTCGGGTCAAGCAGCACGGCGTTTAATGTTTATGTTTAAATAATGTTTAAATAATGTTTATGTAATGTTTAGTGTAATTATTAGTGTAATATTTATTTATTAGGCTTAAGTTTGTACAAAGGCTTGTTGATCGCAAGCCGACTCTTTCTCGGCCGCTCGACTCAACAAGCTTTCAATAGAGAGTTTTAGCTCGCAGTGTCTAGGTCGGGCCGCCCTCTCCATTATTCGAGAGCTTTAGCTTCGCAGTGACCAGTCGGGCCGCCCTCTCTGTACTTCACTTGAGTCCCTGCATGCACCATAGCCGGTCTATCTGCGGATCATCCGGCTTGATCTGTATGCAGGAATAAACATTTTTTATAACGTTCAAAAGTAACAAATTCGTCTTTTTATTTACGGCATTGAAAACGCTCAATGACCAAACAAACACCCAGAGAAATATACTCGGATAATGGAACCCATTTCAAAGCAACTGAAAAAGTTGTCAGGGAGGAGCTGAAGAATGTAGACTTCCACAACCTAACCGTCAAATACGATGAGATTAGATGGAACTTCAATCCTTTAGCGCCTCCACACATGGGAGGAGCTTGGAGGAGGAGATAATTGTACTAAAAAGCATCTTTCTTCATTACAGCATTAACGACGAAGGCCTAAGAAACGCCCTGACCCATGCCGAATACGTGATCAACTTTCATCCCCTAACATTCGTATTCTTGGACTCAAAAGATAACGATGCCCTCACTCCTAATCACTTATTGCTAGGGTCTGCAGGTGGATACAAGCCAGTCGTAACCAGGGATTTGGATGTCAGGCCACGATCACACCAGGCCAATGAGGTAGCTGATCTTTTCTTGAAATGCCATATTTCCTCGTCGCTCAAAGGGGTTCCCGAAGCGGCCACCATTGGCAATCGGCAGAGACGACGTATAATCGATGTAGCCACAGTCAAGGACGGGCAGGTGTATTCGGCTACAGTGGTGGACCATGGTGTGGCTAGCAACAAAAATAGCAGTGTTAGACTTGAAGAATGGATAAACACCTGCAGGCATTTATGGGGGAGAGAATGTTAGCGTCTACACTACAGCTACAACTAAATAGATTAGTGCCACAACGAGACCGTGGATGGTAGCAGTACTTAAGGACACCGATATTTAGTTGAACAGTTATCGAACCCAAATATCACCTCTAATCGTTACCAGTGTCAATATAAGCCAAAAAGAACAAGAACAACATTTTCTAAAGATTGACAATTTTGATTAATTAAATATTGAAATATCATAAAAGCCTACTATAGACACTTGTTTTCTTGCACTACATATCCTAGGCTGCAAAAGACGGAAATTAGAAGATCCCTTTGGAGGAAGGAAGCAAGAAGTACACCGCCCTAACTGTACTAAAGAAAGGCCTATACCAATTGAAGGTGATGCCGTTCGGGTTGCACTTAGCCTCGGCAACGTTCCAGAGGGCCCTTGACCAGCCCAAGGCCTTCAGCAGTCCATATCAAGCCCGTTCAGGAGGGTAAATGCGGCGAACCTGAGGATAAATGCGGAAAAGCGTCATATCTATAGCAGTACCAACGTAACGGGAGTACGCAAGTTTATCGTGATTTCTTTATGGTATCGGCGTTTCGTCCCAGACTTCGTAGGAATCACGAAGCCATTGAACGATTAGAAAAGGACGGAAAAGGAGGACATCGGAATGGACAGCCTGATACCAGGAGGCTGTCAATGTGAGCCACTGAAGTCACGGTTAGCAAAAGATCCCGTGCTGGCATGCCCAGATTTTGGAAAAAGATTCGTGCCGCAAACGGACGCCATCGACTAGGGCGTCGGTGCGGTCCTGACGCAGGACTCCAAGAAGGTTGAACGAGAGATCGCCTACGCCAGTCAAACCTTGATAGGGGCGGAAAGAACTACTCGACAACTGAAAAGGAAAACCTCGCCATACTATGAATGATTAGGCAGATGAGACCCCAAATGGAGCGATATACATTCGACGTAATCACGGCTTACATGGCGCTGAAATGGCTGAAGAACATTGAAAGCCCGCTTGAGAGAATAGCGAGATTGGTGTTTAAGTTGCAGCAAAACGAATACATCATCAGCTACCTGAAGGGAAAGCGTAAGGTGGTCGGAGACGCATTTTCCCACTAGCCAGTAATGGAAAAACTTTAAGCGCCACAGCAATAGAAAATGTAAAGTACGTGTGGCAAAGCGCGCTGAGAGACAAGACAATCGCCAAAGTGGCAGCCAGATATTTCGGGCCAGTAATGCAGAGAGACATTCAAAGGTATGTCAGGAGATGAGAGACGTGCATGTCTCCTACGTTCAATGGCTCAGCTCACGACAAGTACGAGGGAGACCCCAAAACCCATGCGAGACCCCAAAACTCTACAAAAGCGAGAGCGAGAAGCTTAAGGTTCAGATAGGCTAAAGGCATTTCGCTATGTACAAGTACTTTGGATGCAGCTAATCTTCCCAAAAAGCCCCCGGTCAATAAAGACAACATGATCCGGGAGTGCCTCTGAGAGAGAGCGAGATAGAGCCATGCTCTAGAAAGAGTAATGCAGAAAGAGTAATAACCGACAACAGATAACAATTTTAAGTTTAGCTGAACCTTTAGCCATATATACATATAATTAACATTTTTCTATTCAGCTGATCCCAACAGCCAATTCCCAACAGCTGTTAATAAAACGAAACTTTATAAAGAATCTGCAGTACATTTGCACGAACACTTTGATCAAGCTTACGCCTCTGAATCTCCATTCGGACTATCTCGGGAATTAGTATGGTCAAACCGGCAACAAATTTCTTTCAATAATCGTCTATGACACATCCAACCTATTGGATCTATTATTAGATCTATTATTAAGAGCAATCTATTATCTACAGCTGTGTCATGAGGAACTGAGGAGAATTAATAACTGAGGAGCTTCTAATTGGTGTTGCTGTGGTAACTTACTTACACCTACAAATTCATTAGTTACACAGCCACACAAAAAAAATATATTTTTTAGGGTGTGGAGGTCAGACCATGTTTACCTTATGTTTTCAGAGTAGCTGAATCCAAATCCGAGGTCCAAAAAACCCTAGCACGAGTTCTGACATAACCTCATACAAAATAATATTCGAGTCCGGGGGTCAGACCATGTTCATTATATGTTTTCGGGGTCGCTAAACCCGCTTTCGAGGTCTAAAAAACTCCAGAATGTCAGGGTTACGACATAACCTCAAAAACTAGATAAAATTTTTCTTTTCCGAGAAACAAAACAAAAACCCAATAACATATGAAAAACATGATCTGAGCCCAGTACTCGGAAGTACTGCAAAATGTCTATGTTATCTGAACGTAACAAAATGAAAGAGGTCCATCATATTTTTATGATGGGACGTTTATTATCCACAGAGTACAACTCAGAGTACATGTTTAAAAATAAAACTAATTGAATCACCTCGTTTGCAAACTAACACAGTATAAACAAATTGCGATTCTTATAACTGACATCGTATAATCATTTTTCTTTTGATAGTAAAAATAAACTAGTTCTTTTAGAATCTAAAGAGTTTTTCATGTGATGTAATTGGTGATAAGTGCTTTTTAAAAAGTTTTTCGCTTTGACTAGTTTTATGTATATTAAACTATTGCGAAATATACAGATTTTATGGCAAAGATATAATTTAATTAATCTTCCCCCTTTTTTTTAATCTTAAAAAGCTTTATTAATACACCTGTAATAATTTTAAAAAAACTTAAAAAAAACGGAAGACTTCCTAAAAATACTTTTTGATTCCTAATTTATTAAAAATTTAAATTGTTTCATAAATTAATACCCGGTACTTGTTAAGTGCAACAGCTGGTTGGGTTCGCCCAAATGAACCCCATCTTCAATCCCCTAGTCGAGACATATTCTCTGTTGATACATACATTGACCTAGTCTATACTTAGTCTATGTCAATACAAACATGTTTGGACAGACAAACCACCTGTTTCAAATTTTCAAAAACACCTTCCCCGCAGTAACAAATGACATCTTTCTGTAACACTAGGTTCGAAAGTATATTTAAAAAGTTATAACACCCAATGATTGTAAATTTCAAAGATAAGTTGGAATAGTAAAAAAAAGCGAAGTTTAAAGATTTTTAAAAGAGTAATTGAGATTATTAATTTTTTTTTAATATTTTACTTTAATATTTTTTTTGTATACCCCTGGCTCTGCAAGTTTTTACTTCGCTAATTTCAGTGTGCAACGCAGTGAAAGAGACATCTCCGACCCTATGAAGTATAAAGTATAAGTATGACCAGGATCACCTCCGGAGTTAATAAAGGCATGTCCATCTGTATTTCTGACTGTCCGTCTGTCTTTTTCTACGCGAACTATGAAACTTTGCACACTCCCTACTCTTCTTTGCACGCAGTATATTAGTCAGAACGGCCGGGGTCGGCCGACTATATCTTATAGCTGCCATGTAACTGCATGGGTATATCAACATGGGCTCCGCCCGAAGTTAGTTTTCTTTCTTGTTTTATGATTAACAGGCAATCTCCGGTACATACTTTTGTGTAGTGAATTCTGACAACCCAAAATGTGAATTTAATCCAGTTTCATTTTATGTCATCATGGTAATCCATAAATCTCTAAACCTGATACACAGATCCCGAAAACGTAAAGCTTATTGTTAAACTAAATTTTTAAGATCCAATATTAAGGTTAATTAGAGTTATTAATTAATTATCGTTATTAATTATTATTAATTATTAGTTATTAATTAGAAGCTATCGTTTTCAAAAATAATGTAATATGAATTGAACAATTAATTCACTTTAAAAAGTAAACACCTGGAGCCTGTCTGTAAGTCAGGTGTAAAAGTCAAAAAAGTGTGAAAAAAGAACACCGGGTATCATATAATCAAGAATCTTGACTATACTTTCATTTTTTTTAGTTTTATAAGCTTTCAAAACGCTATTACATAACAAAACTTAATTATAGATTTTTTATCATTCTTTTGGCTTATAACTGAAAGTTCACTAGCGTTCAAATTAAATATTTTATCATTAATTTATGGACTTGAAGGTCAAATTTTCCAGACACTTCATTTATAAAATTAGTCTGATTTTTCAAGCTTTTTCGATGCCCACTAATAAATAAATACGCTATTCAGCTGGTACAATGCTTTGATCTAAATCTGGCTTAGTGTCATCAGGATCCAAGCTTAAACATTCCGCAAAATAATGCTCCATTGAAGAATATACATGTTCAAGCACGCCTGATAAGTCATGGCTCTCATCTGCATAGGCCTAAAAAGAAGTCAGTTGGTTTAAATTAAAATAATATTTTGTAATTAACTAAGCTATTATACCTGATAACGATATAATATATTGGCGTCAGTCAATGACTTAGCTAATTTAACTCCGTGAACATAGGGAGCGGAAGAATCGGCTAATCCATGAATTAAGAAAAATGAGTTCGACTTTATAAGGCGCGCCCGCTGAGTTGCATCTGCTTCCACATATCCTTTGTAATTTTCAGAAGGTAATCCCAATATACGCTCAGTAAATGCAGAATCTGATAAAAAAAAATATTAAATTTTTATTATTTTTAAATTTTTTAGCCTTACTAAAATAAAGCCAATCTGCAATTGGAGAAATAGCGATGCCACATTTAAAAACATCCTGCTGTGTACCGAGAACCATTGATGTAACATAACCTCCATATCCCCAACCCCATATTCCTACTCGGGTTTCATCTAAAAAACCAATAGTATCGAGCAAATACCTTAAAATAGAAAAAATTCTAAAATTAATTCAAAATTGTCGTATTTAAGTTTATATCTAATTTCTTACCTTAATACAGATATTTGATCAACAACTTCTGCCCCGCCTAAATGGCGGTATAACGATTTCTTGCTGTGTCCTTTGGCACCTCTAACATCTAAACGTACATATATAATATCGTTTCTTGATGACATATAGGTTCCCCAGTCTATTTTGAACTTCTCTGAAACAGATTCTGAACCAGGGCGACCATTTCTAAAATAAATTTTTTATGGCGTATGTAAATGAATATTAATCTTCAACATGTATGTATGTGTTAATTTTTATGATTTTAGTGTTTGTTAAGAATTGCGAAAGTTCCTCCAGAGATAGTGAAAAATTGTACATTACGTATAATATGATAATTGATATAATAAGTTATAGACGCAAACTGCATTTTGCAACATAATGAATATGACCCCCAGTGGCAGAATTGAACTCTCTTATTTAATAACACAGGCCGACAATTTCGAATTTTTTTCTCCACGCATAAATTTTACTCCTCCATAACCTTTAGGACTCCCTGAACAAAAATCCAAAAAAACACAGGTTCCATCACCAACAGTTTGCGATGGACCACCGCGGTACACCAAAGGAAATAAATTGAACAAATATTATTATAAATTGAATTATGTAGGTCGTGTAATTGACCATCATCGTTTTTAGTATAAATCATTTTTGAAATGTATGTATACCATCTCAAATTTAAATATGACATCTAGCAGTTACCACATCTTTGGATTACGCATCCAAAGATGAAATAACCGATTTTATACATTTATTTTTGTGCTTCTATGATTTTTCCCAAACAATATCCTATGGAGAATTATTTTTTTATACCCTTGAGGGTATTATAATTTTGTCCAAAAAGTATGCAACGCAGTGAAGGAGACATCTCCGACCCTATAAAGTATATATATTCTTGATCAGGATCACCTCCTGAGTTGATATAAACATGTCCGTCTGTCTGTTTCTACGCAAACTAGTCTCACAGTTTTAAAGCTATCAACTTGAAACATTGCACACACCCTTCTTGCTTTTTCACGTAGTATATAATCGGTCGATCGGCCGATATAGTCGATCGGCCGACTATATCCTATAGCTGCCATATAACTGATTGATCGGAAATGCTATAACTTTGGTAATTTAAAGTTAGAGAGTTCGGATTTTGCATGAGTGCTATGTTTGGCAAAATAATACGACCTATCAAGTTTCATATGGATCGGCCGACTATATCCTATAGCTGTCATATTGGGACGTGTTTTGGGAATAGAAAGTTTTAAATTCGTACAGATTCTATTTTTCCAGGTCAGTGGATCCAACCTACCAAATTTCATAACGATCGGCCGACAACATCTTATACCTGCCATATAACTGAGTTGTTAAAAATAACAACTTTTGTATTTTTAAAGATAGAAGCTTGGGGCTTTTTTTTTTTAGTTTTTTTATTGTAATTAATTGGTTATATAATATTTGAATTATATAATATGAAATTATATGGTTATATAATATGAAATTCTCATAGGGATTGGCCAACTATATCCGATTTTTACGATATACCATATGCTTTTATCTGCAAGGGTATATCAACTTCGGCTCCGCCCGAAGTTATCTTTCCTTTCTTTATTGAAATCTGTAAATTGTACCATGGTTTTATGGAAACGCTAAAAATAATATTATTATTATATTTATTATTTTTTTATTTAATATTTTTGTCAATTTAATTGGTTTTTTTAATCTCTCTTTTCTAAATGGCTATCTTTTAAATAGCTAGTAGCCTTAGAGACCAAGGTCTTAGGTAGCCATGACATTAAAAAAAATTAATCTAGATAGTTTTTAGAGAAGGTAAAGACTTTTTATCATGGCCGGTTGTATGTCCGAAGGGGGGTTGAAGTTGTGGTTTTGCCCAAGTGCAGAATTATGCAACATACATTTTTTGCTGAGTATTCATACCTTTACAGCTGTGGTCGGCACTCAATACATTGATATGATTTTAATGCATTAGTATTAGTTACAAACAACCCTTCAGTACCATACCTCAAGGATTACTCAAGGAAACGTCGAGGTAATAGTATTGCCCCCCAAGGAATCCTCGGGGTCTGTTTCATACAAACCATCAAGGAATTTCCATAGAAGAGTTCCTCGCATCGAGGAATTCGAACACCTCAAGGAATACTGCAGGATTCCTTCAGTTATTCGAAAAGCATTTCCAACTAAATACCCCAGGGAATCCCTGGGGTATACTCTCAGAAATCATTGAGGAAATACTCTGAGGAATCTTTGAGGAAATACCCCAAGTAATCCCTGGGGTATACTCTGAGGAATCTTTGAGGAAATACCCCAAGGAATCCCTGGGGTATACTGTGAGGAATCTTTGTGGAAATACACCAAGGAATCCCTGGGGTATACTCTGAAGAATCTGTAAACAATTAAAAAAAATTAAAAATTATTATTATTACTTTTATTATTATTATAATTAAAAATTATTATTATTTTACAAATTACTAATTATTATTTATTTTTTTTTGTTTTTTATTATTATTATTTTTTATGCACGTCAAAGCGTGCCCCAACACTTTCTCCGGCGATTTCCCCGGATCCACCATATCTATGGTTACTATCTGTACTATCCATTACTATCTGTAAATAAAATAAATAGAAATTAGATATTGCTTACATTATTTGTAATTAAAATACATACCGATCAAAACTCCATAAAAATTTGGAAACGCCTTCAATCTCTTCTTCCCACTAACTCCGTCAATATTGTACTGGACGATCAGGTCCTCGACGAAAATATATTTCAAAGATTTGGTTAGGGGTCCGCGCTTCAATATATTGGTCACTGCGGTGGTCTGCAAAAATTAATAGGTATTAAACATTTTTTTATATTTAATTTATAAATATTATACTTACACATTCTTCCTTCATGCCGCAGCCTAAGGCGAAATCTAAAGCTGCCAATGCCTCGTCGGTGCTGGTGGCCTTGCTAATAAATAAGTTCATTATATGCACTACTTACCAGAATTAGTTATTATCACCAGGTCACTTAAATGTTTTTTAAAAAATTTAACTTCAAACGCAACAAACAAACGCGTGTAATTCATATGCAACTTGAACATAAAATGCAAAGAGAAGGGGAGAGGCAAGACGAAACCGAAAATTTACAACCGATAATTCTGGCGCGTGCCAGGGTATAGTCGACCAACGCAACGCCTTGTAATCAGAATAGCACAAGGCTAATAATCAAACATAAACATATTGGCTTTGCCTAAAGCAAATTATTAATACATTTCAATCTATCTATATATATAAAAGAAAGTCGTGTTATGTTACACCACTTATAACTCAAGAACGGCAGAAGAGATTTGAGTGAAAATTGGTTGGGAGGTAGCTTAGAGCCAAGAGACGGACATAGGATACTTTTTATCCCGTTCGACAGTGTTCCTCCCGTGCCCATACTTTTTTATTTAGGCAGACAGCTAAGAAGAAAATGCCAAATGAAAATGTCAAATGTCAAAATGTCAGTTAGAAACGAAGTCAAATTCAAAGTCAGGCTCTCAAATTTAACAACGAACCAAAAGGATTGTGTTGCGCTTCCGGGAAAGTGAAATTGCCTCAACTTGAAGCACCACCAGAGCCTCTGCACTCTCTATTGATATTTGTAAGAAATCAATATTAAAACTATTTCTATTAAATAAATATTTAACAAGTGGATTGAAGTGAAGTGAAGTTTAATTAATAATGTCGCGACCAAGACGATCGAATCGAAAGATATATAAAAGAAAGTCGTGTTAGTTACACCACTTATAACTCAAGAACGGCAGAACAGATTTGGCTGAAAATTGGTAGGGAGGTAGCTTAGAGCCAGGAGACGGACATAGGATACTTTTCATCCCGTTCGACAACGGGAATTATACTCCTCCGAAATGGCTGCTTTTATAGTAATGAATAACAATAAGTAGGCTGTGAGCGTAACGTATTGTACATTTATGTGTGTGTCATATGCCCCTGAAATAGGGGTCCGCCGATTACTTATCTACAGTCACCAATGCCAAGAAAACGCAATTGGGCCAATTTTAGTCATCAAACAGTCAATTCTAGAGCTGCGCGAGATAGAAGAATACGAGGCGCGTGTAAGCATGGCACAGTTACGTGAATCACAATCGAAAGATGCACGAGATGAACATAATCAACAAAGACCACTTTTCAAAGAAGAGAAGCGCACAGATTAATAGTTAGAAGAAGAATTAACTAACAACGGCAACAAGTTTATCGAGGATTCACATCTGGGCAATTTCTTCGACTAGCATTCCAGTAAGAGCCTGATGTTGAAAATTCTGCTTATTCCAAAGTGATTATTGTGAACATTCAAAGTGAAAGTTCCTTATTTCGCTTCTTCCTGCCGAGTTACGATTAAAAAAAAAATGGCAACGCATTGGCCATTGCATCTTCTGGCGTTGCAGCAACCTTATTAGATGGAGGCATAACAGCTCATTTAGCACTTAAGCTGTCATTGAACATTCAAAATAATCCAGATGCAGTGTGCAACATAAAAACAATCGTCTATGGGCATAGTGCCCATATTTTGGATGAATGCACTAGTAGGACGTAAAATTGGAATGGGGAATTTGATTGGTCATTTAGGGATATAAGAAACAATGATAAACTATTTTACGGCCCTTTGTTACTCCTTTCAGGTGTTCACGGTTAACGGACGCTGATGAATTCAATGCTTGCTTAAAATCATCGCGACTGTGGCGTAATGTTGAACAAGAACTGATCAAGAATAAACGCGATCAAATGCTTCAGGATCCATCCTTTCTCTAAACAACTGTTAGATATTGGCGAGGGGAATTTTGCTGTACGTGAAAATACTGGATGTACTTGAAATACTGAAAAATATTTATTAACCAAAATAAATGAAGAAAAAACAGCTAGCCCTTATAGAAAACAAAAAAGGGCAAAACAACGTTGGCCGGGGTTGCTAGTATACAATATGATAAGATAGGAAAAATTTATTAAATTTAATCTTAAATATATATAAATATTTCAACATATTTTAAAAAGGGTATTCTTACGTCGCTTCCATTCATTTGGTTTTCGACACCGATTTTTTTTCTCTCCCTTCCCTCCATCTACATCTCTCTAATTGTCTCTCTGTCGCGTGGCTCTGCACCGAAAATATGACGTAGAAGCTTCGGAATCATCGTCGAAAACCGAAAGCAGATACAAGTTTCGTTTCCCCTTTCGTTTCGGACTTAAGTAAACGAAGCCCAAGCAATTTGTTTTTGTTTTTCGAACATGTCGCCAGGAAAAGTCGGGGAAGAATTTTTGGTACTGAAGGGAATAGAAAGTAGGCTACGAGCATAACTTTTACGTAAGTTACGTATACGTTTTACACTGTCGGTGAGCGGCAGAGTTCGGGAAGAGAAATTTCCTAAGCCCCTTGTATAGGGCCCTGCCGACCAATGTTTTAAAGCTTCCATCCAGTAACAGAAATCATGAAGGAGAAAATTCCCTAACATTATATAAACAATAGCAGTAGAAAAACGCAAAGACAGTCGGTTTTATAGAGAGAGAGGGTATTTTACTTTGTTTTCTTGTATCAATTATAAGAGATCTTTGTCCCAATACCGTAAGTGACTGGGACAGTCATACTTTTAATTTGGAGTCCAAGTTTGGTCTTAGAAAACAGAACATTATTGTAAGACTTTGAGATCTATCTCACTAAAAATTTCTATATGTAAATATGTATTAATAGTTATGACACAAAATATATTAATGGTTATAATGATTTTAGAATATAAGTTAACTGAAGTTAACGGCGCAACGGCAATGTCCGATTATTTAAGAGCTCGCTCTGGCCAAACTGCTGACACAGCGTCTGGCCGGATGCCCATACGTAGCGGCGAGCACTGCATATTTGCGTGGCCGCTATGAAATAAATTTTGTTAGCTTTAAGTTTCAGTTTGTATCAGAGCCTCAAACAATAAAGAGCACTTAAAATCAATACTCCGGCACAGCCGTCAAAGTCAATTCACTTATTAAACATTGGTTGCTGTACCTCAAGAGCAGTAACAACGGAGTTAGTAACTCCCACCCTAACTTCCTGCTAAGAAGGAAGAAACCCCTCGGCAACCGCCAGGGCCCATAATCTTATCATCACCTGCAATGACGACAACCCCTTGGCAAGCGCCAGGGCTCATCTTCTCCTGGGACGACACCGCCATCAGTGAGGGATTCCCAAATACTCTATCACACCTCTACTACACCCATACTTTAATTACTCGGCGATTTTTTCGCCGAACGAAAAAATCATGTGAGTGAGCACTTTAATCTAAATACCCTCTATGTCTAAATAAATTTTTTGTATAAAAAAGAAAAGACAAGAATAGTGAAATATTCTTCTTTACACTGACAGCTAAAAAACTGCAGACCCATTACCTTTTTCAATTTAATTAATTTACATAAATTGGTTGACGGTTTAGCGTTAACTCATTTTATTTTTATAAAATTGTTATAAACCATTTTTGGGATATTTACTTCCCAATAATGTTTGCATTTCTTTTTTGTGTGAATAACACAAAAAGTGCGGAATAAAAATTCTTAGCCAAGACGAAAGAATCGCTGGCAAAAAATTTAATTTTCGATTCAAATTAATTCATATAATTGTGTGTATTTAATTCAGCTTTTATATGTCTCTTTTGATACACAAGAATTCTTGGTATTAGCCGCGCAGTTTTGGTAATTTATTTTTATTTTCCGTTTCGTTTCCCCACTCCGTTTTCGGAAATACAGCTCAGCTCCCGCTTCAGCTCAGCTCCCGCGGCCCCCTTATCAGCCCAATCGCCTCTGTCGGCATATAATTCATGCATGAATTTATTTTTTTTTTTGCCCGATTTTATAGCTACAGCTCCACACCCCAAAAAGAGCTAACGCTAGCGCTCTCAAACTCGCGAACACGGCTTTCAGCATGGAACAAATGACAGCCACTATACAGGCGGCCGTTCAACATGCTGTTCAAAAAGCCAATATTGAAAACCAGCGTAGGGAAAACGAACTGCGCCTGGCTATACAACGGCTGACCAAACGGGTCGAAGCAAAAGAAATCGCTCCCGCCCAAGCGGAAGCTCCCCAAATCAAAGCATATGAACCTATATAAATTAGGGACGACGTCAAATGTGACGAGCCTCTAGATGCCGTCAAGTGCCTGCCCGAATTTACGAGAGCACAAGACGCGTATGTCTCGACTCGATGTAGGACTCGACTACAGTATAGTGATAAGCGTCAGATTCACGTTATCGAGCAGGAAATGGGTACTCTTAGGCAGGGAAATATGACCCTCCTACAATACTATGACGAGGTCGAGAAAAAACTCACCTTGCTTACCAATAAGGCCACCATGTCGTACGAAGCCTCTGTGGCAAAAGTTTTGTGTGACAAATTCCGGGATGACGCACACCGAATTTTTTTCTCGGGACTCAAGCGCAGCCTCACGGATGTCCTTTTTCGTCAAAGCCGAAAGATATTCCTTCAGCTCTCGCTTTGGCGCAAGAAGTGGAATCTAACCACGAATCGTACTCTTTCGCGGCTTCATCTCAACCGTCCATACGAAGGGTTGAGAGGCGTCCGCCCAGTAGATTCGCCATTTTCGGTACATTCTATCCATGGCGTTACCACTATTACAAAAAAATGCTTCATATCCCTGTTTAACTTGAAGGCTACGTTCTTAAGCTTACCAGATTTGTCCTCCTTTGATGCCATTATCGGCCTGATCTATTAAAACAGCCAGGAGCATCATTTGATTTAGCTTCCGGCCACCTCAAATGGGGCTCCGAGGTAGAAAAGCTAGATTACAATAATGCCCCAATGTAAATTTCACTGAGTTGGACTGCTCCAGCGCACCACCTTTAGTCAGAAAAACATTTTCAAAAATGCTAAGCGACAGGAAAAATGCCTTCGCGAACCTAAATGAGGCGTTACCTTACAACACGTCAGTGGTAGCCACCATCAGGACAGTTGATGAGGAGCCCATTTATGCCAGACCCTACCCGTACCCGATGGGTGCGGCAGAATTCGTCAATGGCGAAATTCAAGACCAACTAAAAAACGGCATAATCCAGAAGTCGCGATCGCCCTACAATAACCCAATATGGGTAGTAGACAAAAAGGGCACTGACGAATCTGGTAACCGTAAAATGCGGCTGGTATTAGGCTTTCGAAAGTTAAACGAGAGGACAATACCCGATCGCTACCCCATGCCAATTATCATGCCAATTAGAATTTATACTAGGGCGGTTATACTTTATACTGGCTACCACCAAACTATACTGGCAGTACGCGACCGTGAAAAAACTTCCTTTCCGTAAACGGGGGAAAATACGACTTTCGGCGACTGCCATTCGGGTTGAGGAATGCTGCCAGCATCTTTCAAAGAACCATCGACGACATACTGCGAGAGCAGATTGGCAAATTTTGCTGCGTCTATGTCGATGATGTTATCGTCTTCTCAGCAAGAGGGGCGACCCATTACTATGATCTTTAGGACCTTAAAGAACAGAGAGGTTAACTACGTTACCAACAAAAGGGAGCTGTTAGCCATAGTTTGGGCGCTAGAAAAGCTGCGTCACTACCTATATGGGGTCAAAGATTAAAACGTCTACACTGACCACCAACCGCTGATCTAAGCGGTATCGGATTCTAATCCGAACCCAAAAATTAAAAGATGGAAAGAACGCATCGTCGAGTGTGGTGCCAAAGTCCATTACATGCCTGACAAGCCAACCTCGTTGCGAATGCCCTCTCGAGTCAACAACTCAACGTTGTAGAAGAGGAGGAGGCATTTTCAAGCGCGGCCACAATTCACAGTGAGCTGTCGCTAACCCACACCATCCAATCCACGGACAAGCCTCTCAATTGCTTTCAAAACCAGATAATTCTGGAGGAAGCCCGCTCTCCGTTAAATCGCAGCTTCGTTCTCTTTGGAAACAAGAGACGGCATATTATTGACTTCACTTGCGAGGAGTCATTGCTGGAGGAGCTCGCAGACATAATTGTTCCTAAAGGCGTAAACGCCATTCATTTTTGCAATTGATGAAAGGCGGGAAATTCTCACTGTCGAACATAACAGAGCTCACAGATCTGCCCAAGAGAACGTGAAGCAAGTACTCTCTGAGTACTACTTCCCAAAAATGACCAAGCTAGCGAACGAAATAGTCGCTTCGTGCAAGACTTGCGCCAAAGCTAAATACGACAGACATCCAAAGAGACATAAGCTTGGCAAAACACCAATCCCATCTCAAGTAGGAGAAATGCTGCACATAGACATCTTCTCCACGGATAAAAAGTATTTCCTTACGTGCATCGACAAATTCACGAAATTCGCCGTTGTCCAACCAGTTCCCTCTAGAACTATAGAGGATCGCTACTACAGCTGATGAATATTTTCCCCAAGGTCAAAGTCATATATTGCTACAACGAACTATCGTTGAACTCGCACACTATCGTTGAAGCATGCTGGAAAACCACTTCGGCGTTAGCATCTCAAATGCTCCGCCCCTACACAGTGTCTCAAACAGACAAGTGGAGCGCTTCCACAGAACTTTGGTAGAGCTTGCTAGATGCCTTTAAATCGATAAAGGCATCAGTGATACCGTAGAGCTGATTCTTCTGGCAACGGCCACACATAACAAGTCTATTCATTTGGTCATCGACAAGAGGCCGGCTGACGTGGTTCAGACATAATCAAATGAGCCACAATACGAAATACAGGATAGGATGAAACTCGCCCAAGCCAAGCTCCGGGTCAGGGAAAACGCTTCCCGCCAAAATAGAGTATTCGAAATAGTGGTCCACAAAGACAACCTTAGGTAGGCCGTGACTATATTATCGCTCGCCTGATAATTTTTCATTTTATATTATCTTTTTCCCTAGCCACTTGTATAAGTTTTGCTTCCATTATTATTTTAATGGTGGTGCTTTGGTGGTGGGCTACCCAATCTCAACAAAATTCACAGCATATCCAAATTACAGGTTTTCAACCATATCCCAGATTTTCCTTTTGGCCGCAACATCGGCACACGTCATGGACTATTCCAAAGGACTATACATTCCCATCGTTGATGGCCGAATTCTTGTATGGAAGGAATTCGCATTTATAAAACACTCAGCGAATCTCTCGGAATATAGGCGTGTCCTCGAAGAAACTAATGGGATGACAACACGTTCCCTCATTCTCACATGCAGAAACTCCTAGTTGTTGATGTCGCCCACATACGCGACCAGCTCGACTCGTTGAGCATCCATCATAGGGTATCAAGAAGCTTAGACTTAGAAGCTTCTATGATTCATAGGGTTAAAAGTAGTGGCAGGAAAGCCAGACGCCGAGGACTTTCAAAAAAAATAAATAAATCTGAAGAATTCCAATTAATAAATGCAATAGGCAAATTAATATTAACTATAAAGTACAAATCCAAATCAAAAAAATTTCTGCTACCGTCAACCAACTTCTGAGGTCAGCGAAAAAGTCCCAAATTGATACAGGGTACCTATTCGAGATGCTTTTAACTCGGAATAGGCTGATAGCAATGGAGCTGCAGGGTTTAATGCTAGCAATGGCACTTGCCAAGGTTAATGTTGTTAGCCCCAGCATCCTAGATCATGCAGACCTAGAAGGTGTGTGGATGAAAGAGCCCACCGATACCGTGATTAGAGATGTTTTGTCCGTATCGTCCGTTAAAATTTTACAGTCCGATAATATCTTACATTCTATCTTTAAGTTTCCGAAAATAAAGTCGGCCTGCAGCAAGATCACCGTTTTCCCGGTGTCACATCACGACACCATACTCAGGCTGGAAGACAACGAAAAAGATCATGCGCCCAAGAGCTTCACGCTGGAGGCACGGCGCATTGCGAGATCCAACAAAGCGATTTACACCCCATCACTTGTGTTGATGAGCGGATAGTAATTGTAAATAATCGCCCGGCTCGCGTGTGTGTGGATAATGGCACCTGTGTCCATATAAGGGGCACATATCTTGTCACCTTTGAAAAGAGCGCCATTGTCAATGAAACTCATTTGGTCAATCTCGATACAGCCCAGAAGAGGGCTCCAGGAGTGGCCACTCCAGCTTCCCTGAACGTCACTAAGGAACGTAACGTTCTCAGTCTTCCTTACCTTCACCGGTTGAGTGAACGTAACCTGGAACATATTAAGGAGTTCGGGAAGAAGATTAACCACCATCAGTTATATTAGTTGGTGTTCATAGCCGGAGCAATGTGCTGCGCTTTAATTTGCATCGGCTTGACTTATCGGCGAGTCACTCAGGCCCGAAGAACCGCGGCCCAACTAAAGGAAATGATTGCCCAAATAGGGTCGGCCGAGGGCGGCCTCATTCTTGAAGGGGAGAGTAGTTCACTGAAGTTGGCAAGCGCCAGGGCTCATCTTCTCCTGGGACGACACCCCCATCAGCGAGGGATTTCCAAATACTCTATCACACCCCTACTACACTCATACTTTAATTACTTATATATGTAAGAGAACGGCACGGGTGGCACTTTCCGACACACTGTGTATACCCATAAAAATTTGTGTGTGAGTACCACTCTCCACACATAAGACCAAAGGCAATAACGACACACACAATTTTTGTAAGAGTACAAAGGGTGTTTTGCCTTTCTTGCGATCGTGATTTTGTGCCTGTGTGTCTTAAGACGCAAAACACCGGGTATGTTTCGTCCCTTGTGCAGATCATACCTGCCACCCTCAAAAAAAAGTGGAATGAGAGTGTAAGTAAACAAAAATGATCTTTGAAATAGAGCATGGGTAGGAAAAACACACATGAAAGTCTCGGGGGTTTTGCCAAATACCCAAGTATTTTAAAAAGCACTCTGTTGTCTACGCATTGATTAGCTGCTTTAAATGGGATCAACAATTGTGATCACCCAGTTTATGGTGCTAAGCAGTGACGATGATATGGACAGAGAGTGCGGCCCGAATAGACATACGCGAAGCTAAAGCTCTCGATAGCGGAGAGGACGGCCCTTCTTAGTGATTGCGAAGCTAAAGCTCTTTTAAAATAGGCCCGTTGAGTTTGAGCGTCCGAGAAAGTCGGCTTGCGACCAACCAAGGCGATATGTCCATACTTTAGCTTAATAAATAAACTAAACTATAATTCAGCGGCTGCTTCCTGACCCGACACGACTCTTTTTTAGGGTGGCAGGTATGATCTGCACAAGTGACCGAAAAATACCTGGGTGTTTTGCGTCTGAAGACACACAGGCACAAAATCACGAGTGCAAGAAAGGCAAAACACACTTTGTACTCATACAATAATTGTGTGTGTCGGTATAGCCTTTTGTCTTATGAGTGGCCAGTGGTACTCTCACACAAATTTTTATGGGTATGCATATGGTGTCGAAAAGTGTCACCCGTGGCGTTCACTGCTATGTAAGTACATATTATTTTTAATTTTAATTATTTTTTTATTCCAATGTGATTGAGGTAAAAAAAAAAGATCTTAAGCTCTTATGTAGACTTTGTGCCATAGAGGCGGTAATTCAAAAAGGCACGGGTACCTATAACATAAACAAGTAAAAACAACAAAACCCTTTCCCGCGATCGTTTTATGATCTTCTTTTTGTCCCTTTCTATCTACCCGTTTGTTTTTTATGTGTGCTTGCATTGCTTGTTGACAAGTGTTTCTGCTTGTAAAAAGCTAAGTTTATGATCATTCTGGTATAAGTTTTCTTTAAAACTATATTTCCAGTTGAAGTCATGGAAAGAACTTACGGAAATCAGTCTTGTATGGCGGTTTAAGTAAGAAACAAACATTCATGAATTTATTCATGAATAAAATCAATTTGCAATTTAAAATCAAATCACTTAATAGATAAAATCTAAATATTTGTCTTACTTTCAGTACCTTACAGCTCCTTATTTCTTTTTATTATTTTAATAATTTTTCTGCATAATTTTTTATTTAAAAATCCCAAACCTCTTTCCTAAGATTTATTTCCAAAAAATAACCCATACCTTTCCTAAGATTTATTTGCATGAATTTGTGTGATAATTCCGCAGCTCGTTGAGAAAACAAATCCCCAGGTCACCGATGCATATGACATCCCATACAAAAACTTTTCAACGATTTTCATATACAGTCACTACCCTTCAGTACCATACCTCAAGGATTACTGAAGGAATCGTCTTGGTACTAGTATTGCCACCCGAGGAATCCTCTAGGTATGTTTCATACAAACCATCAAGGAATTTCCATAGAAGAGTTCCTCACATCGAGGAATTCGAACAACTCAAGGAATACTGCACGATTCCTGCAGTTATTCGAAGAGCATTTCGAACTAAATACCCCAGGGAATCCCTGAGGTATACTCTGAGGAATCGTTGAGGAAATACCCCAGGGAATCCCTGAGGTATACTCTGAGGAATCGTTGTGGAAATACCCCAGGGAATCCCTGAGGTATACTCTGAGGAATCGTTGAGGAAATACCCCAAGGAATCCCTGAGGTATACCGTGAGGAATCTTACGGGAATTCAGGTGGGATTCATAAGGGATTCACTGAGGAACTGTAAGGATTTTTACCCCCCCCCCCCCCCTCCCCCCACCCCTTTCCATCCAACCTTTTCAACCAAAATTATTATTTTATTTGAAATTTTATTAATATAAGAAATTATGAATTGTTATAATCTATATTGTTATTATTATAATACATTGTTGTAATCTATTATTATTTATTATTTATTCTAAAGATTTATACTACTTATTTTAATTTTTTTTTATTATTATTATTTTTGATGGCCGTCAAAGCGTGCCCCAACAATTTCTCCGGCGGTTTCCCCGGATCCACCATAGATATACTATCTGTAAATAAAATAAATAGAAATTAGATATCTTTTACATTATTTGTAATTAAAATACATACCAATCAAAATTCCATAAAAATTTGGAAACGACTTTAATCTCCTCTTACCACTTACTCCGTCAATATTGTAATTGACAATCAGGTCCTCCGTGAAAATATATTTTAATGACTTTGTATTAAAATTTTTTTGTATTTAATTTATAAATATTACTTACACATTCTTCCTTCATGCCGCGGCCTAAGGCGAATTCCAACGCTGCCAATGCCTCGTCGGTGGCAATCGGGAATTCCATGTTGACAGCATTGCTGGAGGCCTTTCCCTTAACAAAGAAATAACGTTAACTCCCTTAACGTTTAATAAATATATGTACATACATATGTACATACATATATTGAACGGCCGCTCGGTATTTAATAAATAAGTTAATTATATGCACTACTCACCAGAATTAGTTAGTATCACTAGGTCACTTATGTAAATGTTTTTTGAAAAATTTAACTTTAAACGCAACAAACGCGTGTAATTCCGATGCAAATTGAACAGCAAATGCAAAGGAGAAGGGGAGAGGCAAGACGAAACCGAAAATTGACAACCGAAAATTCTGGCGCGTGCCAGGGTATAGTGGACCAAAGCAATGCCTTGTAATTAGAATCGCACAAGGCTAATAATCAAACATGAACATTTTGGCTTTGCCCAAAGCCAATTATTAATACATTTCAGTATACCATATGATTAGATAAGAAAAATTTATTAAATTTAATCTTAAATATATAAAATTATTTCAACATATTTTAAAAAGGGTATTCTGACGTCGCTTCCATTCATTTGGTTTTCGACACCGATTTTTTTTCTCTCCCTTCCCTCCATCTACATCTCTCTAATTGTCTCTCTGTCGCGTGCCTCTGCTCCGAAACTATGACGTAGAAGCTGCGAGAATCATTGTCGAAAACTGAAAGCAGGTAGAAGTTTCGTTTCCCCTTTCGTTTCGGACTTGAGTAAACGAAGCCCATGCAATTTGTTTTTGTTTTTCGACAATGTCGCCAGGAATCGTCGGGGTAAGGAATTTTGGTACTGAAGGGTAGGTAATTCCCTAAGAGTGGTGAGCAGGTTAATACCCTTTCCCTTTGTGAACAAGGGAGAGTTCCGTTGTAAACTCCTCAGTACTCCTAGTACTAAAGGGTTAAACTTTGAAGCAGTGGTGGGCAAAAAGCACACATGTTAATCATTTAAGTGTATGCGTAAGCATCAAAAAACAATGAGAGCAGTTGTTTTTCTCTGTGAAAACATTTTTGTATTATGTTTTGACAGTATTTTGAACGTAATGCAAAATAAGAGCAAATAAGAGAGCTTCTAAAAAGTTGGTGAGTTGGTATTCAAACAAACAGTGCCATTCAGCCATGTGGTTTCTTTATGATAAGAGCTACGAGCAGTATCGAAGCTATCTCTCTGAACTCTTTGACTACGAGCGGCAGCGGATTGAGCGCCAGCGACCATCAGCAGCTTAAACGGGATCAAGAGGAGCCGCCAAAGGATCAGGAACATCATCAACCAGCATAGCATGAGGAGCAGAACATCAACTCGGCGGCGGATAAATATGATCCCGATTCTGCTATTAATGGGGATTTCGATTCCGATGACGAGTACATGCAATCGGGGCAACATCAAGAGCAGAATCGAATGTCGAAATGACTTAAGCGATGAGGAGCGCGAAGAAGCGGCTGCTGCCGGGGTCCCAATCTGGGCGGAGGACCTGGAAGAGATGGATGAACAGAAAACTCAAAGGCAACGACGCAAACGCAAACGAAATGCTGCAGAAACTCGGATGGAAAGAGGGTCAAGGTCCGTGGATCCTGTGAACAAAGCACCATAATGCGATGGAAATCACGGTCTTGGCGTCAGTCATGCCACCGCCCCAAGTGAATGCGATAATGAGTACGTCGCTTCCAGAAAGCGTATGATGTTAGCCTACCGTTTTTGACCAAATTCCTTTGAACAATCCACGTCGCGCCTTCTTCTACTACTATGTATGTACATTAGTTCGCCACGCAGTGAAAAAATCAAAAAACAAAAAAAAAAATTATAAAGGGGTCGGATTTTGCAATGATACGCAATGACCTATGACATGAGCCAAATATTTTATAATTTCTGTACCAAGAATAAAATTGTTGTGGCAAGATGTAGGCATGTAAAACCATGGATAAAATTGTACAAAAAGTGATATCAATTTTCTTTCCAGATTCTAGTGTTTGTATAGCGCTGAATAAATTAATTCAGAGCTAACTTCAGTTATTTTTGGCAGCCAATTTTGGTTCTTGAAAATATATTCTTGCTTTGTTGCCGTTATTAGTACTGCCGTATCCAGACTTGGAAGCATGAATCAGTATGCCCATATTTTTCGGCTAATTTTCGTGTATTTCCAGTTTTCTAATATATAAAACTGTGTTATCTGCACTGTGTACCATTTAAATCATTTATGTTTATAGTTTTGTACCACATATTATAGGGTTGATAATCGTGCCAAAACACTAAATACTTTTTCATTTATCATAGTCATATTTGAATTTTTCGTCGGCCTTAGTTCAGCTATTTGACTTTAAAAATTTAATAAAAATGAAAATAAAGTCTCTTATTTAGTCATTTAAAAATGACTAAATAAAAATTTAAAAATTTAAACAAATCTGATGTTTCTTTTAAACAAAGCAATTTTAATGGACTATAATTCGTAATAACGAATGGATGAAGGTTTCATATTTTGCTAAATAATCGTCGACCGTGGTACTACTTTTAATGTACCAAGCACACCGAAAAAATATGTTGATTGACCACAAACGCATTTTAATTACGCGCATTATATATTCTGTCCACTGTCTGATCCACCAAGCATTGTAACTGTACCTCCAATGAATAATCAGACCATCAGGGTTTTAGACCATCAGGACAGCACAATTTATTCGCCGAATTTCGGCCCCGTTTGGAAACATTAATAGCTCTCAACTGATGCTTGCCTGATTTGATAAAAATGGGACCTGCTGCAACTCATTATGGGTAGAATGCCGCCAAAGAATACATTTTGCAAATATCTCCCGTGATAGCCACTCGATGGGATCGGAACCTTAAAAAAATGTGCATAATTTTGCCTGAATAACTGGGCCAGACATCAACACGTCATACAGTGAATATCCAGTTGTAGTGGAAGCAGATCTGAGTTTAGTTGTTGAACTGCCTCCTTTAAAACGGAATCTCCTTAAATTTTTGAGAAAATCGAGTATTACTCACACCATTACGAGTATCCACCGCTGATGGTAGGGAAAGGAAGAGAAGGCAATGCTTGAAAGCTCTGACTGAACCCTGGGTTCGGCTGCATGGTGGAAAATCCTTTGGCAAGGGTGGAGTGGGCAGCAATTTGAGCAGAGCGAAGTGACGTATCGTGCTCGATTTTGGCACGTATTAGATTATTCAATTCCTTAAGCTTCCCGTGGATGGCACTGAAGTCATCGTACATGGCAACTTACTGGTCATGATGCACGTGGAGCATGGCATCATCCACCTCGGACGCAGGCTGAAGGGCTCCTCAGATCCTCTTCATGTCCTGTGGAAATCTTCAAAAAAAAGAGTAAACAGTAACGGGCCAAGATGACTTTCTTGAGGAAACCCAAATGCAGCACAGACAAAGAGGAAATGTAAATTTTTAAAATAAGGATCTTTGTGTTCTTCCATCTAAGTAGCTGGAGATCCACGGAGGTCTGTAAGAAACCCCAGAAGATTCAGTTTACTCAACAGGTGTGAGTTAAAGACTGAATCGAATGCTTTACTGAAGTCTGTGTAAATAAAATCAGTTTGAAATGCCTTTCAAAAGCCACAAAGGATGTCAACTTCAGTAGATAAGTGGTGGTGGAGCCATGCTGACATGGAGAAATAATCGATGAGCAAAGTTGTTGCAAAAAAGGAGTAATTAATTTTTCCAAATATCTTTGGAATACCCGACAATTTAGAGATGTCTTTGTAGTTGGCAGGATCGGACTTTTTCCTGTTATGTTAGGGAATTATGAAAGATTCCTTCCACTTAAGGAACAAAATCGAGACTTCCAAGGATTAGTTGAAAAGTCTATGTAGAGGTGTGCATAGAGCCCTGGAACAGTATTTTAGCCGAATAAACGGATTTGACCCTTAGAATATCTAATAATAAGCTTTTCTCGGAGAAAGTCGGACAGATAATTGTTTTTTTTGATGAATGTTGTATGCATAAGGCAGATCTGTCATTTGGGGCAGAGAGTAAGTTGTTTGAAAAAATTTTGTGAATAGATCGGATATGGCCTGATCAGAGGTCGCAGATCAATTTGAAAACGTAAGCAGAGATGGAAAAGATACATGTTTACGCTTGGTGTTTCCAAAGTTAAAAAACTGCTTCGGATCCTGAGGAAATTGAATCCGGTAGCGACGAATATAATCCCTAGCGTTATGCACGGTATGCAGGTTTTTGTATATTTAAGTAAGAGCCTGATTTTAGTATTTTTTAAGTTAAAGAGACATCTTGTAAACCAAGGAGGATTTTTTGAAGCGGACGGATACTTCCATGGCACACATGAGTCAAAAATACTATTCAACGTTTGGGAAAAGGTTTTTCTAAGGTGATATTTAGATCGGTGCATACCAGAATATCGGACCAATCAAATGTATAAATAAACCGAATCTTATTTGCCACGTAGCCATGAAAGGAAACAGGTTGGTCAATGGTTCTAATAAGTGGAATTTTACACCCACTTGAGGTCTTTCAGAATTTGGAAATGGCTTGAGCATCTATACGAACATCAGCTAGCATTCCTGCATTCATCATAAAGATTAGAGGCCCAGACGACCGAGGGGCGCTCGAGAAACGATTTGTTAGTACGTATTAAGCTATTTGTGATTTGTTAAGCTAGGAGGAGTTAGTACGAAAATGTAAAATTGTATAGACTTTATAGATTCTATAAAAGACTCCATAATAACTCTAAATTTCTATATAGGTTAGAGGGACAGGAAAGGGATGTTATAGAGTAAAGGCCATTGTAGTTCGAACCTAATACCCTAAAAGGGTCATGCAGTCCATATGGTAATAAGGTTATGCAGAAAGACTACACCGAGCATTGTCCTACGATTTGTTAAGCTAGGTAAGTTTATAAGTAACAAGAAAGCAAAGCTAAAGCCCTTCGGGCGGAGCCGAAGTTGATATACCCTTGCAGCTAAAACCGGATATATATCGCAAACATCGGATATAGTTGGCCAATCCTTATGATAACATCATAATAAAACCAATTAATTAAAATAAAAAATTTAAAAAAAAGTCCCAACCTTCTATCTTTAAAAACACGAAAGTTGATATTTCTACCAAATACCATTTCCGATCGTTCAGTTATATGGCAGCTATAAGATATAGTCGGCCGATCCTAATGAAATTTGGTAGGTTGGATCAACTGGCCAAAAATAGAATCTGTATTAAGTTTCAGCTTTCTATCTTCAAAAACACGAAAGTTGGGTCATTTCCGATCGTTGGCTTTTTTCCTCGCGAATCGTCGTCGCATGCAGACGTGTATTTATTGTGCTCCGGGAAAAAAAAAACATTCAACAATATCAAAAAGTGCAGTGACTGGTTTCGTAAATCAACAACAACGCGAAAAGACGCTTTCAGCGATGAAATCGCTAATGTTTATATTGATTAATTAATGAATTAATTAATATAAAACATAACATTTAAAACTCGAACAATATCAATTTCGATTGCAATGAGTCTAAACGACGTTAGCCCACAACGTCAACGTGAGCAAGACGAGAGACGGCTCTCAGTACAAAGAAACAACGCTTACTTCACTTTCAAAGCAACCGAAAGTAATGCAAGCTCATCCCAAACACGGTCAATTACCCCAAACTTGGCCGAATTCTTAAACGTAGAGAGCGTGAGAGCGCGTTCTTGCTCCCCCTCGCTACCATCGATATCTCTGCAGCCAAAGAGCGCAGTAACTAGCACCGCAACCTCTTTGACAACGTCAACCGTAACAACAACAACAACCGCTACTGTAACGACAGCGCGTTTAACGACGTCATCAGCTAGCAACGCAAACATTGATACTTCAGCCGCTGTGCTGCCCGAAAAAGAGAACAAAAACAAAGAAAATATTAAGCCGGCTGTGCAGACTGGTATGGATCGTTACATCCAAATCAAAAGGAAGCTGAGCCCCCTAAACTCCCAACGAAAAATAACCCGTGGCAATGCTAACATAGCCGCAATAGAAACGCCCACGAACTCAAACCGTTTTAAAATCTTGGCAGACTATGAGGATGACGCCGAATCTACAGAAGTCGAAAAAAGGAAGCCTAAGCCCCCGCCAATATACATACGAGAAAAAAGTTCCAACGTTCTTGTCAACAAAATTATAGAGCTCATTGGCAAGGACAACTTTCACATAATACCACTCGTAAAGGGCAATATCCAGGAAACAAAAGTTCAAACGAAGTCTGAAGATAATTACAGAGTATTATCAAAATACCTCACCGACAAAAAAATAACTTTTATACGTATCAGCTAAAAAGCAGCAAGGGCTTGCAAGTCGTACTTAAGGGCATAGAGCCCGAAGTACCACCTGCAGAGATAACAAAGGCGCTACAAGAGAAGGGATTTAGCGTTAAGACAGTGTTCAATATCTCTAACAGGGATAGAAAGCCGCAGCCACTCTTTAAGGTTGAACTCGAACCACAAACTAAGCCCCTCAAGAAATACGAAGTGCACCCTATATACAATCTTCAGTTCCTGCTGCACCGCAGAATTACAGTTGAGGAGCCGCACAAACGCAATGGCCCGGTACAATGTGCGAACTGCCAAGAATATGGCCATACAAGGTCCTACTGTAAACTGCGCCCAGTTTGTGTAGTTTGTGGTGAGCTTCATGACTCCGCACACTGCCCAGCGAGCAAAGATGACCAAAACTCGAAAAAGTGCGGCAACTGCGGTGGAAATCACACTGCTAACTATAGAGGTTGCCCAGTTTATAAGGAGCTGAAAAGTCGCATCCACCAGAGGGGACTTACTGCCCGCACCCAAAATAATCAGATCATAGCCTCCAGGACAAACCCTGAAGTCTTCTTCTCGACCGCAGCCAGATCCTCACTAGGACATATAAACTCTGACAAAAATGTCACATACGCAAGCGCTTTAAAATCAGGACTGGCTACCCCAGCCTCAAAAAGCTCACTGCCGCAATCAGCACACCAAGAACCGAACACGGCTCAGCAGTATCAACTTCCGGAGCAGTCAAAAAGTAACTTTGAAGCTATGATATGCAGTCTACAACAAAGCCTTACGGAGTTCATGTCGTTTATGCGTACAACTATGCAAGATCTAATGCGAAACCAAAATCTATTAATACAAATGCTGGTTTCACAACAATCCAAATAATGACTTCCCTACGAATATCTACATGGAACGCTAACGGCGTTTCGCAGCATAAACTCGAGTTAGCGCAATTGCTACTAGACAATCAAATCGACTTAATGCTGCTTTCAGAAACACATCTTACGAACAGATACAATTTCCAACTACGAGGATATTCATTCTATGGAACAAATCATCCAGACGGTAAAGCACACGGCGGGACTGGAATTTTAATCAGAAGCCGTATCAAGCACCATTATCATACGAAATTTGCAAAAAACTACCTACAGGCCACATCAATAAATATACACCTAAATACTGGCAAGCAATTAACTCTAGCTGCCGTATACTGCCCCCCACGCTTCACCATAGCCGAAGATGAGTTTATGCAGTTTTTCAACTCACTCGGAGACCACTTCATAGCAGCAGGAGACTACAATGCCAAGCACACACACTGGGGATCTCGTCTTGTGACCCCAAAAGGAAAGCAGCTCTATAATGCAATTATCAAAGCTAAGAACAAGCTAGACTATGCTTCTTCTGGCACACCAACATACTGGCCGGCAGACCCAAAGAAACTTCCCGATTTAATTGACTTTGCGATTACCAAAAACATTCCTAAAAATCTGATATGCGCCGAATGCCTTTCGGATCTTTCATCTGATCACTCGCCTGTCCTTTTTACTCTACTCCAACACCCAGGAACATGGGATCAATCATCAAATCTGACCTCACATAAAAACAATTGGGTTAAGTACAGGAAGTACATCAGCTCACACATTGAGCTGAGTCCTCACCTCAGCGACGAAGCCAACGTAGACAGTTTTGTTAATTCGCTGGAGTCTGTACTCGTCTCTGCAGCTCGAGTTTCAACACCTCAAATTATAAACACACAACGCAATCAAAAGAAGACAAATCTACAAATCGAACAGCTCGTCCTCGAAAAGCGACGCTTACGTCGAGAATGGCAATGTCACAGATCGCCATCTGCTAAGCAACGCTTCAAACATGCCTCACGTCAACTTGATCAAGCTCTACAGCAAGAAGAAACGTATGTCCACCACCGCTACATAGAGCAATTGTCAACTAACAGTACGAAACACTCACTATGGAGAGCTCACCCAACTCTGAGATCACCGAAAGAAACCGTGATGCCTATTAGAAATTCCACAGGCGGGTGGGAGCGCAGCGACGCAGACAGAGCCAGTACGTTTGCCAAACACCTTAAAAATGTCTTCCAACCAAATCCTGCCACCAATGCGTTTACTTTGCCGACTCTATCAGATGAGCCCCAGCCTCAACATGAGCCGATTGAGTTTCGCCCAAACGAAATCGTTAACATCATCAAACGACAACTGAATCCGAAAAAATCCCCGGGCTGCGACCTCATAACTCCCAAAATGATCATTGAGCTCCCATACTGTGCCGTTTGCACTCTCACCCAGCTATTTAATGCCATCGCAAAACTTGGCCACTTTCCAGTGAGATGGACAAAGTCAATTATAATAATGATAGCAAAGCCGGGAAAAGACCACACTATCCCCACGTCGTATAGACCTATAAGCATACTCTCTTGCCTATCTAAACTCTTTGAAAAATGCCTAATGACTCGGATAAACACATACCTGAGAATCCAGGAAGGAATCCCGTCACACCAATTTGGGTTTCGTGAAAAGCATGGAACAATTGAGCAGGTCAACCGGATAACATCCGAAATTCGGAACGCGTTCGAAAAACGAGAGTACTGTACTGCCATATTTTTAGATGTCTCTCAAGCATTCGATAGAGTCTGGCTGGAAGGTCTAATGTACAAGATCAAGACAATGCTCCCCTACAGCACCCACAAGATTTTGGAGTCTTACCTTCACGACAGAAAATTTGTCGTGAGGTGCAATACCGCTATATCCGATGAGTACACTGTTGGAGCTGGAGTTCCTCAAGGCAGCGTGCTAGGGCCAATATTATATGTCCTCTACACTGCAGATATCCCGACAAGCACACGTCTAACAACATCCACGTTTGCCGACGATACAGCTATTCTTAGCCGCTCAAAATGCCCGATTCAAGCAACTGCGCAGCTAGCTCATCATATGGTCGATGTCGAAAAATGGCTGTCAGACTGGCGAATTAAAGTGAACGAACTAAAATGCAAGCATGTTACGTTCACTCTGAACAGGCAAAACTGCCCGCCGATAACATTAAACAACACTCTACTCCCACAAGCAAACGAAGTAACATACCTAGGAGTACATCTCGACAGCAGACTCACATGGCGCCGGCACATTGAAGCCAAAAGAACACACCTAAAGCTAAAAGCCAGCGGTCTTCATTGGCTTATCAACGCTCGGTCACCTCTTAGCCTTGAATATAAAGTCCTGCTGTACAACTCGGTACTAAAACCTATATGGATGTACGGCTCCCAGTTATGGGGGAACGCCAGCAATAGCAACATTGACATAATTCAAAGAGTTCAGTCGAAGATCTTGAGAACAATCACCGGGGCACCGTGGTACGTTCGCAACGAAAACATACACCGCGACTTAAACATTCGACCAGTCAAAGAAGCGATCGCAGAACAGAAGGTAAAGTACTTAACCAAGCTATCGGTGCACCCTAACCACCTGGCGAGAGGTCTAACAAGGTTGAGCAACCAATCACGCCTTCGTCGCAATGACTTACCCACCCAGCGACCGACCTGAGGGACGCGCAACCAGAATGCAGTCTTAGTATACTGTTAGTTAAATTTTAATGTTAAGATTCGTCAACCTATTGTTAGTCTCAAAATTAAGAGTAGATTCAATAAATAAAAGCAAAGCTATAAAAAAAAAAAAAAAAAAATTTCCGATCGTTCAGTTATATGGCAGCTATAGGATATAGTCGGCCGATCCTTATGAAATTTGGCATGTCGTAATGTGTTGCCAAATATAGCTCCCGTGTCAAATTTGAACTCTCTAACTCTAAAAACACCAAAGTTATACTATTTCCGATCAATCAGTTATATGGCAGCTATAGGATATAGTCGGCCGATCCGGGCCGTTCCGACTTATATACTGCGTGCAAAGGAAAGAAGGGTGTGTGCAAAGTTTCAAGTCGATAGCTTTAAAACTGAGAGACTAGTTTGCGTAGAAACAGACAGACGGACAGACGGACAGACGGACATGCTCATATCAACTCAGGAGGTGATCCTGATCAAGAATATATATACTTTATAGGGTCGGAGATGTCTCCTTCACTGCGTTGCACACTTTTGGACAAAATTATAATACCCTCTGCAAGGATATAAAAATCTACTACTGTGGGATGGAAGCTGAAGATTTGCATCCCAGTATAGACTTCTAAGTGGGAATATTAAAAAAATCTTTTGAACGGATTCTCTGCAGTCCTTATGTACTCCATATTGGGGACTCCAGACACATGAACCGTACTCTATTATCGGACGGACCAAAGAAATTAATAATGTTTTGGTTATGTATGGGTCATTAAATTCTTTTGACCACCTTTTAATAAAACCAAGGACTCCTTTAGCCTTTTTAACCATTAAGGAAATATGGTCGCAAATTTAAGTTTAATGTATAATAGGACACCGAGATTATTAACCTGAGTTAATTTTTCTAAGGCAATCCCGTTAAGAAAATATGTAGCCTGCAGAGGGCAACGATAAAAAGACATAAGATTGCATTTTGATCCATTAAGTATTAAATCGTTAGCTAAACACAATTTTTGAAAGTTATCAAGGTCAGACCGAAGACTGCATTGGGCAGAGATGGATTTGTACTGAAGGCAAAGCTTTACATCATCTGCATACATAAGAACTAGAGAGTTCGTTAAAGCAGGGGGAAAGTCATTTATAAAAAGCGTAAATAATAACGGGCCAAGATGACTACCTTGAGGGACGCCAGATGTAGCACGGACCAGATGGGACTGTATGTTTTTAAATAAGACTCTTTGTGTCCTTCCATCTAAATAGCTGGAGATCCACGTTAAGAGGTCTATAGGAAAACCCAGCATATTCAGTTTAATCAACAAGAGTGAGTGATAAACTGAATCAAATTCTTTGCTGAAGTCTGTGTCAATTACATCGGTTCGATATCCCTTACAAAAGCCATCTATGACAAAGGATGCCATCTCCAATAAGTTTGTGTTTGTGGAGCGACGCTTAATAAAGCCACGCTGACAGGGAGAGATGATTGAAGAGCATAGGTGTTGCAAGTAAGGGGTAATTAATTTTTCAATAAACTTTGGAGATAAAGATGCCTCTATAGTTGGCAGCCTCAGACTTTCTTCCTTTTTTATGTAGGGGAATTATGTCTGATTCCTTCCACTTAAGGGGAAAAATCAAGGTTTCCAAAGATAAACTGAAAAGTCTTTGAAGAGGTTTGCACAGAGCCCTGGCACAGTATTTTAGCACACAGCCTGGTACTCAATCGAGGCCTGGCAAATAAATTGGTTTGACCCTTAAAAGATCAGATAATAAGTTTTTCTCAGAGAAAAACGGACAGAAAATAAGATTTGGTGCTTGAATGTTATATGCGTATGGCTGATCTGTCAATTTAGGTGGAGAATAAGTTGTTTGAAAAAATTCTGGGAATAGATCGGCAATGGCCTGATCAGAGGTCGCAGAGGAATTTTCAAACGTAGGTGAAAAAGATACGTGTTTACGCTTAGTGTTTACAAAATTATAAAACTTCTTTAGATCCTGAGTAAATTGTATCCGGCAGCGGCGATTATAATTCCAGTAACATTCAGCGTTATGCACGGTAAAATTTGACCGAGCTAGTAGATATCTTGAAAAAACAATACTACTGTTCAAGCATTGAACACTATTTTATATACAAATTCTTAAGTTAGAGTTTCACGGGTTTGGACCCGTGAAATAAGAGACAAACAGCATGGTCTTAAACCGATCCCCTGCAGCCTAACACAAACACATACATAAGTGGTGCGCTTATCGCACTTGAGGAAGGGTCACATACCATGTCAGTGCGTTGATAAGTATTTTTAAATAGATTTAAGATTTTAATGTATCTTTCTTATAAGAGAATTTTACAAAATAAAATCGGTTTGCGAAAGGAACTTTTTGAAGTAAGACCTATTTATTTAGGGTTTCTCTGAACAACTACTGCAGGTTTTTTTATATTTAAGTAAAAGCTTATTATTGGTATTTTTTAGGTTAGTGAGGCACCTTGTAAACCAAGGAGGATTTGTTGAAGCGGACGGATATTTGCATGGCACACATGGGTCAAAAAATGTATTTAAATCACAAGAAAATTTCTCTAAGGTGACGTTAAGATCAGTGCATGCCAGAATATCGAACCAATCATATGTATCTAAGGCTATAGGCTTAGATATGTGTAATCTATGTATCTAATGGTTTCGATTGAAACCTTCAGCGTGGGGTGATCCTCTGGGGTTGAAAGGGGAAAAACTCTGGAGAGAGCGGTACCATCAGGATCAGATACAAGACATAAGTCCAAAGCCGACCTAGCGATTTTCTAACATGGTTAACCTGACCTAGGGGCATGTCAAACATGCTCGCGGTGAAGTCATGGTGCGTAATAAGTGACAAAGATGGTGAGCTCTCGACGTTGGACCACTTTAATTCTGGGACATTAAAGTCGCCCACAGCTACAAGCTGATTAGTCACGATTAGTCATGAGACTAAAAACTGTTTGAATAGCGGACAAATGATGGCAATATGTGGGCGGTTCGGACCAAGGCGGTATATATGAACATTTAATGTATAAAGACAAAATGATTTCGCGGACAAAATGATTTTAATGCAAATAAGTTCTATGTCACCAAACACTTTTGATTTCATCTCTTCAGAAGCAAGTTGGGAGTCTACCGAAATGAGGACTCCCTCCCCCCCCCCCCCTTCGCTGAGGTCGATCCCGTCTAAAAGTGGTGTACTTACTTGGAAAAACTTCGGAGCTAAAGATCTCAGGCTTTAACCAAGTTTCTGTAAAGTCAATAATATGGAATGCAAAGAAAGAACTATCAGAATATAGTTTGGGGAGTTTGCTACATAGCCCCTAGTATTTTGATAGGTAAGTGTTAATGACGATACTAGTTTTTTGGGTTAGTGAACGAAGAAGAGGTGGAAGGTTGGTCACTGGTTCTGATATCGGGTAGTTTAACTCCCACGGGTTTTATACCTTTTTTTTTACGGAACTGGGCAGATGTTCTTGGGCGAAAATATTCTCTGGCCAAAAACAGGGTGAACAAATCGTCTTGAACTTCAGCGCGGGCACACGAATCTTGAAAGAAGATAATATAATATATAATTATATTTAAATTTAGTTATGTCCTCCACCTTTATATCGGCTTTTGTTTTGGCTTTGATATACGCCGAGATATCAATCTCTGAAGTATCAGGGGCAAGCCGAGAAACAAATATATGTTTCGATGGAGGAATCACCTGTAAGGGTTTTGGTGTTGCAGGTACGAGAACTGCAGCATCAGTCGGTGCCGGTGGTCCGGATTGTGGAATACCCTTTTGGGTGACTCTGTTTCGTTAAATAGGACCTGTGGCATCACCATGGCGGACATATCGGAAAATTACTAATTTTCCCTGAGAAATTCTGACGAATTGTTCTCAATTCTAGCCCTTGGGGTGGCCAGAAATATGAGCGGCTGCGTTATTGACGGCTGAGCAGGCTGAGAAACAGCGGATCAGAAACAGCGGCCACTAAACTGAGTGTCAAGCGCACAGAGCTGGTCTTTTATAATTGGATTTGGATTTTACAAAAACCAGTGATCAGATCATTAAATCCATTCTTGGTTTTTAATCAAGTTTATTTACAATATACATTATACTTATGTACATATGATATATAGGCTAGGACGGGGACAAGCGAACCTTTCCTGTGCCGCTCTAATGCTCAACTGTCGGGGCTTCTACTCATTGCCTTTTGAGTCATCGAAGCTCCTTCATTGCTGATTGGGCAAATCTGGATGCGTTTCAACGTCGGGGCTTCTACTCATTGCCTTTTGAGTCATCGAAGCTCCTTCATTGCTGATTGGGCAAATCTGGATGCGTTTCAACGTCCTCCAACGTTCTTCTTTCCAGGAGTTCTGGCGTCGTCGTTCCTCCCCGTAGTTATTTTCTTGCATTGGTGAAGCGCGGGCAGCTCATGACGATGTGCTTGGTAGTTTCCTCTGTTGCGAATATAGGGGTGCCCTATATTCGGGTCGTTCTCGTGGCCAAGTTGGTGCGAATAGCTCCTGAACCTCTGTGCCCACTGTGCCCGTCACCCAGAAATTTACTTGTCCATACTTTCTCTGTATCCCACTCGCAAGATTAAGGACGTTTCTATGTGTACAGCACCCTTTGGTGGACTCATTTCAGCGGGTTTGCCAGGTTGCGGCTCTGGCATTTCGCTTGAGCCTCTGGCGATGAGCAGATGGGTGCTCCTCACTTTGTTCATTGTGTGCCTCGTAAAACTCCATTGCTTTCATATCTACCAGGTCTATTGGCACCATGCCTGCAACAAAAAGGGCTGCGTCGTCAGAGATGGTGTGAAAGCCCGAGCAGACTCTTAGGGCGCATAGTCTAGAAGTGCACCTCATTGCTTTTATTTGGGTTTCCGTCTTTGCCCATACAGGCGCTGCGTACAGCATCGTCTGCAGTAGGAGTCTGCGTCCTTGCTTTGGTCCTCTGCAGTTAGGCACCATCCGCGCCAACGTGGAAAAAGTTTTCTCCATAGAAAATATAGATAGATGAGCGTATTTTTTCATTTGTTTAAGATCTGTTGCTAGCAAAGCTTTTTTTAAAATAAA
The DNA here is from genome assembly GCA_018153235.1 of Drosophila malerkotliana malerkotliana. NCBI lineage: Eukaryota > Metazoa > Arthropoda > Insecta > Diptera > Drosophilidae > Drosophila > Drosophila malerkotliana. Next base: position 20,764,700 of record JAECXV010000075.1, on the reverse strand, counting down.
ATACACTATTTTAGTGCCCATTCCAACTTTTGAATTCACAAAAAAGGAATAAAAAACTACGATTTTTTCGCTCAGTGAATTCACTGCTCTCATTCTCTGCTAAACAATTTTTAAACATGTGTGCTTTTTGCCCCCTACTGCATTAAAGTAACATTCATAAGGGGTTTAAAAAATCAATATAAAAAGAAATACATTTTATTATAGCAATTAAAAAAAGGACCTCCATTTTTTACAAAAGCTTATTATTATACTATGACAAATAGTGCAGAGCTTCTTACTTAAAAGAAAAATTTTCAGCGAAGAAGTAATGTATCGCTTCAGATCGGCTATTTTGGCAGAAAGAAACAAAAGAGTGAATTTCTTGCAGTCAAAATTTTTCGGCACTGCAACAACAGAATGCATTCGGATTAGCACGATTGAGGAGAACAGGAAAACACGAAAAATTGTTATTGTAATTGTAATTGTTATTGACCTTTGCCTATGCTGGGAGCAGTCTCACACAACTTCGAGCATTTGAAAAAACAAATGAGCAGCGAAAGCAATGGGATGAGCACCACTGAAATAAATTTAGGCCTTGTTGAAGAGCCTACTGCTTAACCCGACAGTCTTGTATGTTCAAAATTTTACCGATGTAAACAGCTTTTTTTTTTTTTTTAAATACAAAATGACAGATTGTGAGGGAAGCAATACTGACAATTGAGATTTAAGGTTAATTATTAAACGATGATTAGGGGTAATTTCATTTCCTATACAAAAATCTCATAATGTTCGTTATTCTTAACTGTCCTCCATATGCTCTATATTTAATTTTTTAATAATTTGTAACTGAAAAGAATTTTGTGATTTCATTCTGGTACAGAAAGTGCTGAATTAAAACATATTCATATACAAACACATATTTTTTTAAATTTTGGTAGCAGTTGCAATATCTTTATTATAATATTTAAGCCAGGCTCTGTTTCTCCACTATCTTTCATAAATTAAATTCTTTCACGGGTCATTCTGCCATCAAAAAATTTGTCGGGCAAAAATGTAGAATTTATCGCTATCGCTATTGTGACACCGTTGCCATTGGAAAAAGGTGCGCTAAAGGTGCAGCTAAACATAAACATTGTTATTTGTTGTCGGTTATTCCTCTTTTTGCAGTATCCCATGCTTTATGTAGATAAGCGGCTCCTGGATAATTCGCAACGCTCTATTTATCCCTAAATAAAGTTCATTGATCATGATCAATGATCATTGATAAATTTTATTAAGCCACTGGGTGGAGCGGGTGCGAACTTAACTCTAAATAAAGTTCATTGATCTGGAGTTGTATAGTTATTTTTTATTACTATAACTAGTTCGGAGCTATTAAAAACGCTCGGTTAAAATTTAAAATGGTTAAATTAAAATGAAATCACACACAAAAGCCATCAAAAGCGGAAAGGCTCTGCCATCTGCAGGCAGGTTGTACAATTAATTAGTGAAAATTATTTATATAATGTCCCTCCTCAATCACGTCTCCAGCTTTTAAAAATATCTTTAAAAAAAATAACGTGATTGCGACGTAATTTTGTGAATTATTTTCCGTTAAAAATTAAAGCCGAGCGGAAAAGGCTTAAATTATATCACTAAAAAACTATTTATTTTAGTTCTGATTTGTACTGGGATTATAAGAATATATTTACACATATTAGATTAGCTATTTGAAGCTATTCGTACACATTTGTGTTTATATATATGAACCCTGTTTATATTAGTTGCAAAATTTTATTTTTGCTACAATGAATCCGTTTTTGAGTGCGCATCTTCTGAAAGGATGATCTTTCTGAGGCAAAGTGCCGTTGTACTCATTGAGGATCTACAAGGATAACGTTCTTGAATCAGGTGGAGACATTTCTGGAAGCAATGCTGCATTGGTTGGAGCTGACGGAAGAGAACCACCGCCTCTGTCCTAATCCGAAATCGTTTTGGAGTTTTATTGCCATGCCGAGAACTGCTCGATTCTGACTCCCAGGTACACTTCACAATCTTAAGACTTCCGAACTAGTTGCACCTTCCAAGATCAAATCTTGGAAATTATGCGTAACTGTTACAGGAGTTATCTGGCTTTCCACTGATGGGTTCAGTGAAAGTCAGCATGCAATCCCAAAGCTCAGACTACTCCGCACAATTAACAGAATTGATAGGCTTCAACATAACTGACCTTCGAACCAGTTCCGATTTAGACGTGAGGGTATATCTCCTGAGTTGCCCTCAATCCCAGGGTTGTTTGTGAAGGCAGCGATAGCGGAAAGTTTTTTATGGTAGATGGTTGGTCGCGACTCTGCAACCTTCTAAGCATGGATGAGCTTTAGGCCTTCGAATATCTTTGCGACTGATGTACCAGTTCCCTATGGACAAATCACATTTTCTGTGGTAATTCAAGGAAGAAGCTTTTGGAAGCTTCAGCGGCTGCGGTCCTGCTTCGTGAGCCGGCTTCGGAGACTGTGCGTTCGTTAAAGCTGACATACCACAATTATGTCAAAGTCTGATCTTTCTAACTCATGTAAATGAAATGAAAGACCAACTCTGAGTCTTTGGATTCCATCCCATTGTGGGAGTCCATTGCAGCCTTCCCCGAGTAGAGATGCCGGACACTTCAGATGCCGCAAGCCCTATGGTAGGCCCATTAATCCAGTTAGAGACTGCGGCGGCAATCGTGCTTATGGTCTTTGATGGTCATTCGCATTAATCAACTTCTGCCCCCAGATCTTAAAGTTTGTCGCCTAAGGATTAGTTGGGGGAAGTAATGCGGCTGGAGTTATGCCATATCTCACCTATTCCGCCATTGTAATTCGTCGGACAGCCGTACATGTAGACGCAGGCATCCTAGCCTGCTGCATTTTAGTGGCGCCGTTGAACTGGCATCTAAGGCATCTCTTCCCTCGTGGTTTCTAATTAGAGCAGCGCCGTTTCTTGCTCAGCATCCGCACCCGCCCATTCTCTCGTAGCTAAGGATTGCTTTGGTGATATGTTGCTGCTAGCCATGCTGATGGTTATTCCAAGGAAGAGGCTTTAAGCATGCTGGAGCAAGTCTCAGCGCTCCTGTCAAGTGGCGAGTTTCGTCTGTGGAAGTGGCTAGCAGTGGCGTCTGTGCAAATAAAAACTCATCTTCCAACAGGGATAGTATGATTAATCGTTGAGCCACGTTCATGTTTACTTCGCTCGGTGTTCAACTGGACAGTATCATATTTCGCACTACATTCTACAAATCGAATCGTATAATGAACTATAAGCACATATAATTATATTATGTAATTTTTTCCGTTATTATTTTTGCGCTTGTGAACTACTCAAAAAATACAGCTATTGAAAAGACTTTGTCGGGTTAGGCAGCAGCTGCCAAATTAGTTATAGTTTATTTATTAAGCTAAAGTATGGATATATCGCCTTAGTTGGTCGCAAGCCGACTCTTTCTCGGCCGCTCGACTTCAACGGGCCTATTTTAAGAGAGCTTTAGCTTCGCAATCACTATGTCGGGCCGCCCTCTCTGTCCATATTATTAGTCACTGCTTAGCACCATAAACTGGATGATCACAATGGTTAATCCCAGTTTCATCTGCCTGCAGCATAAGTAAAATATAACGTACTATAATTAAATTCGTCTTTCATTTCCCGGCATTGAAAACTCTCAATGACCAAACAGACTTAATAAACCTAAAAATCAAAAACTTAAAAGAGTTTATTTCTTAAGTTTAAAATATATCAAAGTATTTATATGAAATATACATTTTTTAAATAAGTGGTAATTTTTTTTTATATCTTTGAAAAAGAGGGTACTATAATTTGGGAAAAAGTGTTCAAAGCAGTGAATGGGAAGGATACGGTCGGAAGATCTTTTTGATAAATACCCGACCCTAGAAAAAATATATATTTATACTCTTGCAGAGGGTATTATAATTTTGTCTAAAAGTGTGCAACGCAGTGAAGGAGACATCTCCGAAGTATGAAGTATATAAATTAACAAAATGTCCTTTTTAGGATTTATTTAAGACGCGATTTTATTCTGCGAATGAGAAATATATATATATATATATTCTGCGAAATATACTGCGTGCAAAGAAAACAAGGGTGTGTGAAAAGTTTCAAGTCGATAGCTTTGAAACTGATAGACTAGTTAGCGTAGAAACAGACAGACGGACGGAAAAGCGTATATAAACTCAGGAGGTGATCCTGATCAAGAATATATATACTTTATAGGGTCGGAGATGACAACTTCGCTGTGTTGCTCACTTTTGGACAAAATTATAATACCCTCTGCAAGGGTATAACATGTGTGAGTTTTGCCCTCCACTGGTTTGAATATAAATATTTGTATTTTATATGTGTTTTTTCGTCATTGTTTATCGTGTTTGTCTTGTGATCTGTCGATACGTGTCTTTTTTCTTATTTATTAAGCAAGATTTAACTGAAACATATTTTCACACATGTGAAACATATTACACACCAGTGAGTGTGTAGTGTCTTTGTTGAAAGACAGAAAGACCAAACTTTTCAATTTGCCAAACTTTTTCTGGGGCTTGGCATAACTATTGAAAACAATATGTTTACCCAAGAAAAAAGGGTAGGTCGAAAAGTTATAAATTTGTATAATCTAATACCTCAATAGCTCGTAAAACTTTAATTTAATAATTTTAATATAATAACATTTAAGATTTTGCTAAAAATAAGGAAAGCACATGCTAATTACTTAAATTTTTACAGATTTCGGATGACGAAAAAACAATGGATGTCGACGACTTTATGAACTCTTACAACAACTCCATCGCAATAGATTTACATAAAAAGTCGGAAAAAAGGAGGTTTAACTGTATTTATAACTGTGCTTTCTTCAAGCTGCATGGGAAAGCAATCCACTTGATGTGTAGAAATCCCATAAAGCGACTATGACGGGTCTATGACACGCTGGCCATGAGATATCTGGTTACACCAGGTAATTACCCCCTTCACTGGCATCCGCGACTAACATCAGCCATGAAATGTGTTGTTTTTAGAGATTTTTTTTAGAATTCTCGATAGCCATCCGAGAGCTAAGTGCTCAGACTTGAGGCAAACTATGCTGAGCTGCCATCTGTCGGACTTCATCGTATCGTTCCTCAACTGGCTAGGCGAGGAACCTTGGCCAAGAAGGTAGTGCATTTGCCAGGATACCGCACAGGGGACACGGAGGCCGTGGTTTAATGCATTATTAAATGGCCCACGTCAGCTCATCTGATTCGCTGGCAGATGCGCAGCTAAGGTCGAATCCACAATTTCAAGTGCATATGACCATTGAATCGATAGATAACTCCCAAAGAGTTGCAACTGATTTTGGCTCGACTACCCTTAGCTGCAGGATCTTGTTGATGTGAGCCTCGAATATTAACCGTCGATTACTAAAACGTTTGTGGAAAATATCAAGGGCATCATCATAGTTAGTGCCAGTAATCTCCAGCGCTCTCACAGTCTCCGCCGTGATAGCCACCACTGGATGTGGGCATTGGCAAAGGGAGAAATGAGTGAGCAGGCTTGAGAGAATTTCCAATAAACATATCCAACAAACTTTCGATTTTGGCTATAATTTAGCTCCTCCAATTCCTCTTGAAGTGTGGTGAATCGATCACGCAGACGGCGGGATGAGACACGCACAGATACAAGAGCTATTGTGCAGCAGTTCTACGAAGGCTCCTACCAGCAAAGCGGATGCAAAACTGGGAAATAAAACAAAATAGAAAATGCTGATAAACCTGCGTCTGCTCATCCGTCTTTAAATTCTTTTGGACTATTCATCGCTGTCTTTGGCTGCTTGGCCCAACACCGCGATTTAATGCCCTTATTACTGACCTATGACTGATGTGGCTGCACTCTCTTGGATACGAAATGAGCCGACTCGATTCAACAATCATATTGCTGTCATTCAAGTGCTCAATAAAAATATGGAGTGGCGATACATTGTCAAGAGAAGCTCTTCTCACAGAGCTTGCTAAATCCAGTCATCATAACGCACTTTCACGAAATGAATTTGCATTCAGGTCCGTTAGCATTGTTGGCTAAAATTAGATCCCAGTACTGGTCTGTTGGGGGAGGAAGGCTGTCTCCAAGGTGATCAGTCAGTGTATCAGATACTTCCGTAACAAGTCGCACATTTTGGAGCATTCGTGGCGGATCTGACTGGGAAATGTGTTGAAAGTTTCCATGTATTCGATGTAACCGGCGTTGACTTCTGCGAGCCATTCTTTTACAAGCTGGAAGCCTTAAAAATAAGGCTCCCATAATATGTTACATAAACGTGTTTATATGCTTTACTACTAAAGCCTTGCACCTGGAGCTTTACTACTAAAGCCGTGCATCTGGAGCTGGTCAATTATCTAACTACCGGCTCTTTTCTGGGCGCCCTGAAGAAATTTATTTGCAACAGTCAAAGGCCCAGGCAGATTTGTTCGGAGAATGCAACACACTTCGTGGAATGGACGAGTCAGTTCAATGTCAGATTGCATGGTGGCCCTGCGTCAACGTTCATTGAGTTCTTAAATTTACGAGCTGTCTCGATGATTGGCAGCGTGTATCCTTTATGCAGCAGGTCTTTTGTTCCCGTTCAGCAGCGTGCTAAATAGCGGGTTCCTGGTTTTGTCATAACCGGTTTATTGTAATGGTCATGGGTGAAAACCGGCCTCCTATGAATTGGCCGCTCACTAGGGTCATGGAGCCTATTTCTCATGGAAGATAGAAGGGAGGGAGTTCATCGTGTAGTCGTCTTAAAAACAGCGACTGGAAGTACGATGCACGCCGTGGCTAAGCTATGCCGAGTGCCGTTTAAGGATGTTGTTGAAAGCCAGTTTTTAATCGGGAGTATATATATATTTTACATATATTCGCTAAGCACCTACGCTAAATGTGCAGCTTAACATAAACATTAATTTTTCTACATTACTTGTACTCTTTCTGCACTTTCAGCGTATTTTGTTGTCGTATTGACCAAGAGCTTTTTATGAAAGATAAGCTGCACCCAAGCTACATGTACATAGCGAAATGCATTTGTTGTGCGAGCCGTTTGCTTCTTGCTCTCTGTCTTGTGGAATGCATGTGTTATTGGGTCTCACTTATACTGGTCTTTAGCTTAGCCACTGAACGAATCGGGAGCAAGCCCTAAATAAAGTTCATTTTGATTTCGAATTGCCGAGTTATTTTTATACCCTTGCAGAGGGTATTATAATTTTGTCCAAAAATGTGCAACGCAGCGAAGTTGTCATCTCCGACCCTATAAAGTATATATATTCTTGATCAGAATATGATCAGAGTTAATTTTTTGCTATCAACCGAACACTTTCTCGAACACACTAGCGGTACATGGCCTGCCTCGTCCGGAACGGGCACCTCACCATGGCCAAGCTCACTAAATCGCCGGATAGCGTCAGAGACCGTTTGTCTTGGTATGCCAAGCAAACGAACAATGTCGCATTGGCGATTTCCTTGTTGAAACAGTTTTAAAATTGCACAACGATTGTTAGACATCCCGAAACAAATATCAAATTGATGGGAATCACAAAAATGTAAATGTATTTGTTTCAGAAAAGTACAAGCTATCGATAAATGCATTTATTTAAGGCCTTCATCATAACACATTTATAATAGATTGCTTCAAAGTTTGTCCTGGTTATTTATTGTCACCCTGTAATATAAATATTTAAAAGTTATATTTTCTGAATAAAAAAAATTAAGCTCGGACCAGATATCTCGCACTATTTCGGAAGGGATTTGAGAAAAACGATGCATATTTTCCCAAAGAAACTATTTTCCTTAAGAAAAGAAAAGAATGGTCTGAGGTACTATTCATAAGAATAGTCTGTGAGCTCAACAATGAACAGCGCACAATATTGTCGTGTGATGGCCAACACTCAAGACATACAAAACGGGCTATAGTGACATTATTTTATGACTGTTCCGTTGCGTCACCCGACCGAAATATAATAGAAAACGTTTGGGAAACTTGCAAGATTTATTTATTCTAAAGTTATTATTTATTCGCGTTTATTCTGAAATGTCAACATACGCCAACAAAAGGAAGCCATTTTGCGAGAATTGAATAGCTTGGAGAAAAGTATATACCATAATTCGATGAGAACAGTTTTTGAAGAGGGGTGGTATACAATTAATCATGATACAAATATGGGCACGGCCCAATCCCGATGGGCGTAGGAAATTTTTCTGTCCGAGCTCTGCCCCACGCACACAGTATAAATGTACAAAACGTCATGGTCCAAAGCCTACATTCTACTTTTCGTTACTAATACTAATGCATTTAAATATTATCAATGTATTGAGTGCCGTTCACTGTTTTAGCCCCATGCACCGTGTGCGGGTTAATCGAAGCATTGTATATCCGTTCCACTCACACATACTATTCAATGCTATTTCACTCGCACTTATGTATATTAAGGGACTATAATTCTGCCGAGTGGACTTTCTTGTATATGGATCCAATTAGTATAAATTTAGCTTAAAAAATATTTTTAATTAAAGTGGTCTTAGTGAAAACATAAAAAATATGAACTGTCGTATAGTTTTTATACGGGCGAAATCACGCTGAAAAGCGATCATTCTCCAACGGTGAATCTTCCAGGAAGATTTGTGTCGATAAGTAGACATATTTGTATACGTTATGCTTTGCATTTTACACTAGTATTTACAAATTTTTTTATCCGCACGTGGCAAAAATTGGGCGTGGGTTGAAAGAAAACTTTTCTTGGTTATGTTAAAAGAAAGCCAAAAGAAACTAAATCTTTGGCAAAATCTTTGAAAGGAATTTCGCTACATTATTTTCCGGCTATCCAGCTTTCCAGTTGCCTTTTACTGCTCCAGATTGTAACGCACTATCCGCAAGCTGCCCGGATGGTCAGTGACCATCGCCTCCTCTGTCTACTTGAAGACGGCTTGGCTGAGTCGAGGGGGGGCGTGCGTGCGGGCATGGCAAACTGGACCATGTACGTTACCTATCGTAGACGTCGTAGATAGAGATTGGGGAAGTTTGAAAGGAAAACGAAGGTTCTAGACCCTTCCTACCATGTAGATGTTTCAATAATAAGTGGGGTATACCCATATTTAACTGCCATGTTAGGATCCGAAATTTCCATAGCAATCGTGCATAGGCTCGGAAATTCTGCCGCAGCGCTGCCAGCACACTGAAAGTGTGAGCTTTTTAAAAGCTCTCTCATTTGCTCCCATTTTGCCCCAAAACTTAAAAAAAAATGTTTCTACTGAGTAAATTTTTTTAAGAAATTGGGTAAATCCATAGAATACACTATTTTAGTGCCCCATCCAACTATTTAATTAACGAAAAATGAAATAAAAAACTACGTTTTTTTCGCTCAATAAAAACGCTCTAGACTAGAGTTTAGCTCTACTCGCGTTTTTTTTCTTCTACTCATACACTCAAATTTTAAACCTGTTTGCGTTTTGCCCTCCACTGCTCTAAATAAAACGATTTGTCTTGAGTTTATTTTATATGACATCCAAAACTATATTGAAAAATTTCGGTAATAAGAAAAATAAAGAATGATATAAAGGCTAATTACAAATTTGCTTACTCCGGCAAGAAAATGCATGACTGATCTATCTTTCGAGGCGGGTTTGTTTACTTATACTAAAAAAAATGATCACGGAAACTTGATAAATAACATCTGCACAACTTATTCCGAAAACCATTATGCAGCTGCGGCGGTTACATTTACATAATTTCTTGGTCTCCCAATGGTCTCCCCAATGCGTCAATAGACGCTGCTGACCACCTAGTTCTTTTTGGTGATCCAGAATAATATTAGAATAAGGTTACGGGGATAAAGAAGAAGTCAGTGGGGGTTGTTGACTTGGCGGGCTGCTGCTGCGCTGCATTTCCGTTGTCCGATCCGGGGCCACAGTGCACCGGGCCGAGAGGCTGCACCGGGTCAGAACAGTCGTATTTAAACACCACTTGACAAGAGATATGTGAAATTGGGTTCTTGCGCTATTTAAATTTCGGTTTTTCTTACGCTATTAAATGAGTTAGTTACCTCGCACAACCAAATAACACTCCGTAAAAATATTAAAATATGGCTGAATTTCTTTTACTTTACTTAATGTGTATGCATTTTTATACCCTTGCAGAGGGTATTATAATTTTGTCCAAAAGTGTGCAACGCAGTGAAGGAGACATCTCCGACCCTATAAAGTATATATATTCTTGATCAGGATCACCTCCTGAGTTGATATGAGCATGTCCGTCTGTCCGTCTGTCCGTCTGTCTGTCCGTCTGTCTGTCCGTCTGTCTGTCCGTTTCTACGCGAACTAGTCTCTCAGTTTTAAAGCTATCGTCTTGAAACTTTGCACACACCCTTCTTTCCTTTGCACGCAGTATATAAGTCGGAACGGCCGGGATCGGCCGACTATATCCTATAGCTGCCATATAACTGATTGATCGGAAATGGTATAACTTTGGTGTTTTTTGAGTTAGAGAGTTCAAATTTGACATGAGAGCTATTTTTGGCAAAATATTACGACATGCCAAATTTCATAAGGATCGGCCGACTATATCCTATAGCTGCTATATAACTGAACGATCGGAAATGACCCAACTTTCGTGTTTTTGATGATAGAAAGCTGGCACTTGGTACACATTCTATTTTTGGTCAGTTAATCCGATCTACCAAATTTCATAACGATCGGTTGACTATATCTTATAGCTGACATATAACTGAACGATCGGAAATGGTATTTGGTAGAAATATCAACTTTCGTATTTTTGAAGATAGAAGCTTGCGACTTTTTTTTTAGATTTTGTATTGTAATTAATTGGTTTTATTATGATGTTCGCGATATATATCCGGTTTTAGCTGCAAGGGTATATCAACATCGGCTCCACCCGAAGTTAGCTTTGCTTTCTTGTTTTACTTAACTTTGCACTACACATTCCTTGGTCGAATTTTTTTTTAAATCTTACTATTTTCCATCCTAGAAAAGCCTAGGAAGGTGTCTTTTATAGTTCAAGAGATGCTCAGGAGCTCGTTGCTCAAAAAATTTAACGACTTGGTAATGGAAGTGAAATTGATCATCGATGAGGAAGTAATACTTCGCTCTACTCTTTTGAACGGGCACTTAAAGATAATATACAGTAACCACTGCCATTTAGCAGCTGGATTTTACAATCCAGCGGAGGCTTCACCGAATGGCTTGATATATATTTCAGAGGATAAGGACTCGTATATGCGGATCTTCGCTAGCATTCGCACCACCCAGCAAGTAGCCGAATTCATTTTCGCGCAGGTGCTGAAACAGAAGTTGTACCTTGATATTTGGAGCGAAATGCAGTCGGCGCCGGAAACGATGGAATTCATTCCAAAGTAGGTTTTGCGGGTCTTTAAAGTTTGTAGCGCCGCCTCAGTAAAGACGCTCGTGTAGATTCTGATAAGTGTTTATTTCTTTTCTTCATTCATAACAAGGTTTGCATCGGAAAATCACTGTTGAAGAGCCACATAAACACAGCGGTCCAGTGCAATGCAGTAATTGTCAAGAGTATGGACACACCAGGTCTTACTGCACACTTCGGGCTGTCTGGACAGTACCGTGAAGAAATGTGGAAACTGCGGAGGCAACCATACGGCAAACTATAGAGAATGTATGGTGTATAAGTTAAAGAGTCGCATGCGTCAAGCGACCGCAACGTGCAACCAAAATCCACAGAATGCGTACATTGCGTCAAAAATTACGCCAGATGTCTTCTTCGCCAAAGCTGCGAGGTCCTCATTCGGTCCACTAAACACCACCAACGACTTCTCCTATGCCGATGCTCTACGATCTGGAAGGGAAATTCCAATTCAGCCTAACCCTCAAGTTAGGAATTTCCCTCAACCCTAACCGCTCAACAGGCCCCAGAACAGCCACACAGCAAAACGGAAACTATGATGCTTACACTCCAACAAAGCAGGGACTGCAAATAAGACTTATGAGTTCAAAAAAATTGAACGACAAAAAAGCCTTTGTGGGGAGTGGGAAAAGGGCACATATACCATTTTTTAACGGTGAATCCAGAAAAACAATAAACTTTTATTTCAATTTCTATTGCTAAAATTGAAATATAACTCTTATTTTCAATTTTTATAATAATAATTAAGAATAAGAATTATTTTTCAATTTTTATAAAAAAATAAAAATAAAAATTATGATTCAATTTTTATTAAAAAAATTGAAAATAAGTGTTACGATTCAATTTTTATTATAAAAATTGAAAATAAAAATTGAATGCGAATAACTTCTGAACCGAGTGGACTATTAAGAAACCGCTTACATTTTTATGATCTGTGGCGCAGTACCTTTCAAATGATGTATCGAATGTCCTTAAAGAAAATAATCAAGGATTCCTTAATAATTCCATAAATAACCGTGTTCATTACAAAAGGAAGACTCGATTATGTGAATTATGTGAAGAAAAATTTTTTAATAATGGCATCTGCAATGACAATATTACTCTTTATTAAAAAAACAGGTCCTAAAAATGTTTTAATCATGGAATCCTCAATTTTTTAATTTATTTAGTTATATTTCTACTAGAAATTTTCAAGTGTGGGCCAACCATGTAAAAGTACACACCGAGTTTCTTAAAATTATTTCGATTATTTTGAAATATTTGTTGTATTAAATTCGTTTCAAGCCAAAGCTTATAAAAATCGCCGAAATATAATTGTTCGCTTTGCAATTTTTGAGTGGCTATAAAAATAGGTTCTAGTGCCGCCAACAGCAAGTTAATTTCCTCCCAATTTGATTCCGTTAACTGCAATGTTTCACTTAGATTTTCTTTTGAAAACTCCTTATATACGCATAAGTTTTTCAACATAGTGTACGTTGAGATCCACCTTGTTCGCACATCCAGTAGAGGTTGGGGGATGTATCCATAATTATACCCTTGCAGAGGGTATTATAATTTTGTCCAAAAGTGTGCAACGCAGTGAAGGAGACATCTCCGACCCTATAATGTATATATATTCTTGATCAGGATCACCTCCTGAGTTGATATGAGCATGTCCGTCGGTCCGTCTGTCCGTCTGTCTGTCCGTCCGTCTGTCCGTCTGTCTGTCCGTCTGTCTGTCCGTCTGTCTGTCCGTTTCTACGCGAACTAGTCTCTCAGTTTTGAAGCTATCGTCTTGAAACTTTGCACACACCCTTCTTTCCTTTGCACGCAGTATATAAGTCGGATCGGCCGACTATATTCTATAGCTGCCATATAACTGATTGATCGGAAATGGTATAACTTTGGTGTTTTTAGAGTTAAAGAGTTTAAATTTGACATGAGAGCTATTTTTGGCAAATCATTACTACATGCCAAATTTCATAAGGATCGGCCGACTATGTTTTTAGATAAGAGTTTAAATTTGACATGAGAGCTATTTTTGGCAAATCATTACTACATCCAAATTTCACTATATCCTATAGCTGCCATATAACTGAACGATCGGAAATTACCCAACTTTCGTGTTTTTGAAGATAGAAAGCTGAAACTTAATACAGATTATATTTTTGGCCAATTGATCCAACCTACCAAATTTCATTAGGATAGGCCGATTATATCCTATAGCTGCCATATAACTGAACGATCGGAAATGGTACTTGGTTGAAATATCAACTTTCTTATTTTTGAAGATAGAAGTTTGGGACCTTTTTTGGATTTAGTTAATTGGTTTTATTATGATGTATTCATCAGGATCGGTCAACTATATCCGATGTTTGCGATATATATCCGGTTTTAACTGCAAGGGTATATAAACTTCGGCTCCGCCCGAGCTTTCCTTTCTTGTTTTAAAATAGTATTGTAATTTTTAAGTGTAATTTTATGCATTTAATTTGTTTACCTATAAGTCGGAGTTCGCAAAGTTTTTATTATGGATCGTGCGCTATCGACAAGGAATCTCCGACTCCTCTCTTTTAGCAGGTCATGAACAGCTAATTGCATGGAATAGGCGGCACATCTAATCGAATATATAGAGTGAACGCGAATATCTTTTATAAGGTCGTCATCGTCAAACTCGTCACAAAATTCAGAATTCAATTCTTTGTTCATGAAGTCGATCGCTTTAATGACATTCTTGCCATTGTCTGAAGTGACAGTGTAGACTTGCTCCTTTTTTATTAAAAACTCGTTCAGCACATTTTCAATTTTCATGCTTCATGGAGCGCAATCACGCCAAGCGTCTTTACATCAATGCGGTGGTCTCGATAGTATTGGACATTGATTCCCAATATACCCCTGTTGACCCACACTAGAAATATAACTAAATAAATTGAATAATTGAGGAATCCTTGATTATGTCCTTTAAGGACATTCGATACATCATTTGAAAGGTACTGCGCCACAGATCATAAAAATGATAAAAATGAGCGGTTTTTTAATAGTCCACTCGGTTCAGAAGTTATTCGCATTCAATTTTTATTTTCCATTTTTATAATAAAAATTGAATCGTAACACTTATTTTCAATTTTTTTACTAAAAATTGAATCATAATTTTTCTTTTTATTTTTTTTATAAAAATTGAAAAATAATTCTTATTCTTAATTATTATTATAAAAATTGAAAATAAGAGTTATATTTCAATTTTTGTCATAAAAATCAACAAATAATTTTTATTTTATAATTTTTATTTTAAAAATTATAACAATTACGGTCCCTGCAACAAAGTATGATGGAGCTTATGTCATTCATGAAAACGACCATGCAAACTCTTGTTCAAAACCAGAACGTGGTGATACAGCTGCTCGTAGCACAAACGTCCAAATAATCTATGCAGACTCTACGAATATCAATGTGGAACGCCATTGGTGTCTCACGGCATAAACTAGAATTTTCACAATTCTTGACCGAGAACCATATTGACGTTATACAACTGGTGGAAACGCATCTTATAACGTCAACGTTCGCCGACGATACCGCTATCCTTAGTCGCTCCAGATGCCCAACGAAGGCAACAACCCAACTGGCTAATCATCATATAATAGTGGAAAGGTGGCTGTCCGACTGGCGCATTAAAATAAACAAACAAAATTGTAAACATATAACGTTTACTCTTAATAGACAAACATGCCCTCCGCTTTTACTAAACGTTATGCAGATCCCTGAAGCTAACGAAGTAACGTACCTTGGCGTCCACCTGGATAGACGACTTACCTGGCGCAAGCACATCGAATGCAAAAAGATGCACCTAAAACTGAAAGCCAGCAGCCTCCATTGGATAAACTCACGAACTCATAAACTGTGCCTGAACTACAAGTTACTACAATACAATTCAGTCCTAAAGGGGAACGCAGCACCAACATGGACATCATACAGCGCGCACAATCAAAAATCTTGAGAACTATCACTGGGTCACCTTGGTATGATCGCAACGAAAACATCCACCGGGATCTCGGCATCCTCGCAGTGAAAGACAAGGGATTGAGTGAAAGGGATTGACTCGGGTTTCTAGCGTATCCCGCCTGAGACGCAACGACCTCCCAACCCAGTAATCGATTATTAGGGCCGTCTAACTCTGTATCAGTCAATATGAGTGTTAGTTAAGTTAAAAATATAAGATTTGATACACCTCTTGTAAGTCTCGCAAAGTGAAAGTTCAAGAAATAAACGTTAAAAAAAAAATTCATAACAAGGTAGCAAGGGCTAACAGTGGTACAATCGGTAACCACTCTTACACTCCAAGAAGAGATAAGCACTTGAAATTCTTAGTTGTAAATTCTTACTCTAATGGTTGTACGATTCATAATCAAATCTTAATTCTATGTTCTCACTTTGCGTCCGCTTCCCTCGAGTGTCAAAATAGAAAAGAAAGCTTAGGCACATGGTTACCGGCTTACTTAACAGAGATTCAACACCCGCTTAAACTATCGGTTCTGGAACTTCGGCATTGCCGGATTCCGTGGGAGCAGTTTTACTATCTATCGTAACAGTGGGAGTTAAAGGAATGTTTCTTGGAGCTGAGGAGCCGGATTTAGGATAAAGTGAATTTATCTTGTTGTTCTCTCAGTCAAAAGCAAGGTAAGACGACAACGATGAGCTTCCTAGATTTCAGATATCAGTGTGCTTTCTAGACAAGTGTGCTTCGTACGTTCTATTTACTTCGAAGAATGTATCTTTGAATTAGCGCGAGCTTCTTTTATGAGATGTTGTGTGATGAAAAAATCAGGATTTCAGGTCTAACAGAAAACTTACTTCAATTGTCATGTTTGAGTCAGAGGAAATTAGATGGAAAGAATGGCCAGGGGTCCCCTCAAATCTTAGGCTTGCAAGACAAAGTATTTTTCGTCAAGCTATTTGGAAATTATATGCTGTTCAGCTGGGACTGCACCCTCTATTTCCAACGGAGTGAGGATGGCGGGTCTTGCAGGAATACATAATTGGTCAACTAAAACTAAGCTGGGCAAGGCTAAAGAAAATATAATTTATGGTTTAACATTGCTCTCGCTTCTCCAGTACTAACCAATAATAGTAAAACAAAAGATATTTTTCATTGAAAAGAATTCACTATTATAGAAAAGTGGTTGTGTCACTGCCCATAAAAAACAAACGTGCCATATCATTTAAAAAAATTTGATTAAAACTAATTGGCGAAAATATTATTTTAATAACTATAATAAATCCAAACAATATATTTCGAGCTATTTTTAAATCCAAATAAAAACATTGTATAATCCACTTATTTCAACAGAAAAAAATGTTCTATAAGAAAATGTTTGGGGAAAAATTATAGAAGTACGAAAATAAATGTATAAAATCGGATATTTTAATTTTGGATGAGTATTCTAAATATATGCTTACTTCTAAATGCTATTTTTATACCCTTGCAGAGGGTATTATAATTTTGGTCAAAAGTGTGCAACGCAGGGAAAGAGACATCTCCGACCCTTTAGGGTATATATATTCTTGATCAGGACCACCTCCTGAATTGATATGAGCATGTCCGTCTGTCTGTCTGTCTGTCCGTCTGTCTGTTTCGACGCAAACTTTGCACACACCCTTCTTTCCTTTGCACGCAGTATATAAGTCGAAACGGCCGAGATCGGCCGACTATATCCTATGGCTGCCATATAACTGATTGATCGAAAATGGTATACCTATGGTTTTTTTTAGAGTTACTAAGTTTAAATTTTACACGAGAGCTATTTTTGGCAAAATAATGCGAAATGCCAAATTGACCAAATTTCATAAAGATCAGCCGGCTATATCTTATAGATATAACTGAACGATCGGAAATGGTTTTTATTAGAAATACCAACTTTGGTATTTTTGAAGACAGAAGCTTGGAACTTTTTCTTTACATATTTTATTGTAATTAATTGATTTTATTATGATATTCTCATAAGGATCGTCTAACTATATCCGATATTAGCGATATATATTTGTTGCTCCAAGCAACACTGCCTAATAGTTAACCTGGACATCAGAAACGCCTTCAAAACGGCGAACTGGGACAAAACATTGGCAGCCCTAAGGCAGTTCAAGGTGCCCAGTGCTATAATGAACGTTGTCTGTAAGTACTTGAGCACCAGAGTGCTACTTTTTGACACGGAAATGGGCACGGAGATCTACGACGTTGTGACGGGCGTTCCCTAAGGATCCGTCCTAAAACCGCTGTTGTGAAACGTCATGTGCGACGGTATCCTGAGGCTGTAGTTCCCAGCCGGATGCGACGTTATCGGCTTCGCAGACGACGTAGCGTTGGTGGTTTTGACCAAGCATACGGGGGACTTACCGGAACGACGACTGGTGAGCGACAGGCTTGCGAGCGCCGGTGGACCCAAGCAAAAGCTTTGGAAGAGAAGCGAGCATCACGAGCAGAGTACGCCGAGCGCTGTATATTATTTGTTTTAGGTTTTAACAAAAAAGGACGGCAAAAAAAAAAAAACGACAAAAAAGTTCAAAGGTATGGATTCTCAGCCAAAAAATTGGGTAATGATACTTATATGGATATATCTCTTCTAAAAATCAGCCGATTTGGATGAAACTTGTTTTTCAAATAGAAATTAACTATATAAATAGTTTCCTTTACTGGCGTTACAGAAATTTGAAAAGTATGGGAGCAAAAAGGAGCGTGGCAAAACTGCGAAGCAGAAAAGAAACTTGAACTGCGTGAATATTGAAGGATCTCTGAGATCCCAGCATTTATAAGGACAGACGGACTGCAACACAGAGAGAATGGGATATAATTTTTTTTACCAACAGGTTCAAAGCCTAGTTCAGAGTTCAGAGTGTGTTTTGAACAAAATTTTTATTCGACCAGTTACAAATATAGGAGTAGTTTTGTTGCTGGTATTGGTATATGTGTTTTGATCCTTCATAATTTTTTCCTTCTGTTCAAGCATTGAACACTATTTTATATAGAAATTCTTAAGTTAGAGTTTCAAGGGATTGGACCCATGAAATACGAGTCAAACAGCATGGTTTAAAACCGATCCCCTGCAGCCTACACAAATATATACTCAAGTGGTGCGCTTATCGCACTGGAGAAAGGGTCGCATAGCAGGTCAGCGTGCAGTGCGTTGACAAGTAGTTTCAATAGATTTAAGATTCTCATGTATCGTACTTACCTATAAGAGAACTTTACCAAATAAAATAAGTTTCCAAAAGGAGCTCATTGGAGTAAGACCTATTTATTTAGGGCTCCTCATAACACCTTCATTACCTTCATAGTTTTTTTCCGCAGTTTCAGAATTTTGGAAATGGCAGAAGACCGAGGGGCGCTCGAGAAACGACTTATTAGTAATTTGTTACTCATTAAGCTAACAGGAATTAGATCATTTTAAATCAAATTTTAAATTTGAAGGACAGATGATGAGTCAGATCATGATGGAGTCAGTGGCGTTGATAAGTTTTTTCCATGGGGGGATATGAGGCAATAAATATACTTAGATACAGAGATCTTCATACAAGATCTTCATACGATAAAGAAATCTGTCTTTTATAAAATAGCAAAGTTTCTGATCTGGTAGTTTTACTTTTATATTATTTTTTACCTTTTTAGAGTCAACCTATTTAGTTTTATCACTAAAAAAATAAAAGTTGTTAAAATTAGAAACATTTGAAGGTACTGCCTGACTGAAATAATAAAATACATTGTTTTAGAATTATTTAGTATTTGGTATGCCCAACCACGTTCTTAATTAATTTGAAAATACGGTTTGGTAATGAATCATAATAGTTTGCAATTTAATTTAGTGTAATTGTTTCCCAGGCTTTTTTAATTGCTTTAACCAAAGTTCCAGAATCACCAAATTTTCTTCCATTTTTTTAACTCTTCGGGAAAAAAGTCCCCACTTGTTTTCCATAATGCTAATGTCGGGGGAGTAAGGCGGCCAATCAAGCAATTTGACATTTTGGTCCTGAATCCATCGCTTTACAACCAGAGCGGTATGGATAGGAGAGTTGTCATTTTTTTTGTCGCGGTCTTTCAGAATTTGAAATAGCTTGCGCATCAATTAGAGCATCAGCTAGCATTTCTGTATTCATCATTAAGCGAATAATTAAAAATAGCTAGTTGTAATATAATATAAAGCTAGTTGTAATATATTAAGCTAGGAGGAGTAAGTAGGGAAATTAAAAAATTCTATACTTTAAATTTGAAGGACAGGAGAGAGATGTTATAGAGTAGAGACCATTGTAGTTCGAACATAACACCCTAAAAGTTTATATTCCTTCTATTAGTTTATATTCCTCTAATAAAACCAAGGACTCCTTAAGCCTTATTAACCATTGTGGAAATATGGTCGGCAAATTTTAAATTCGAGTCTATTAGGATGCCGAGATCATTAGCTTGAGCTAATTTTTTTAAGGCATTCCCGTAAAGAGTATAGGGAGCCTGCAGAGGGCAAGAACGATAAAAAGACATAAGCTTGCATTTTGATCCATTAAGTATTAAATCGTTGGCTGCACACCATTTTTGAAAGTTATCAAGATCAGACTGAAGACTGCATTGGGCAGAGATGGATTTGTATTGAAGACAAAGCTTTACATCATCTGCATACATAAGCACTAGAGAGTTCATTGAAGCAGGGAGCAAGTCATTTATAAAAAGAGTAAATAACAACATGTTGGTATGTCCATGGAATACGACCATAAATCCCAGAAATCTGGGGAAAAGCCTTATGTAGTACATTCTTGTAGTCATTTGCGCTCATCTTTGAGCTAACAAACTGCAGCTCGCACGTTCTATAAAAAGATATGGCTCCCCACAGCACTACTCCACCTACACACTTGTTATGACGACTTAAAAAGCATTAAAGCACACTTTTTCAAATCGTGGAAATAATTATTATATCCATCGGGTCCATCGACGTGAAACTTCTTTTCGTCGGAGAAGATCACCGTCTTCCACTCCGTGTTCCACGTCATGTCATCGAAGTCCTGCACTCTTACGAGCATCGTTAAGAGGTGGTTTTTTTTAATATTTTTAGTCTCTTCAAATGTTTGGCACTTCTAATAATTTGCTTAACCGTTGCCACACTTGCATTTACGCCGCATTGTTCTCTTATTTTACGAGCAGAGAGGTAGGAGTTTGAGGCAGGTCGCAGAATAGGTCGCCTCTCTGATGCTGTCATTGCGTATTTTTTCCCGCCTTTCATTTTTTACGTTGCTTCATAGTTTGCTTCATTACGAATAAAATTACTCACAACGTTTTGACTTCGGCAGATTTTCTTACCTATTTCATTACATTTTAGGCCAAATTCAATATAGCCTTTTATATTGCCTTTTTCAAACCCGGGTAACCGTTTTGCACGGCCCATTTTACAAAATATTGATGAAAAAAGATAACAATTTTGTAATGAAATTGAATTCAACTTCTTTCAATCCAGCAGTCAAACACAAAGTGAAGCTGTCAAACCTAATCAGATAAGCCAAAAGAGAGCGCTCATTAACAGAATCACAAGATAAAGGCAAAATTTTGAATAACCGTTGTATTATTTCCGTTACTTTTTTCTTCCAAATAATGAGTAAATAAATGAAGAATTAAAATAAAAAAAATTAAATAGGGGAAAAAAAATGTTCCAATTGGAACAAAGATATGACGAAAAGTGTAAGAACGATTTTTCAAACCTATTCAGTTCGCATAGAGAATCCTCATGAGAATATCATTTAACCAATTTTGTACAATAAAGCTAAAACAAAGCCCCAAGCTTCTATCTTCAAAAATATCAAAGCTTGTATTTTTACCAAATACCATTTCCAATCGTTCAGTTATATGGCAGCTATAGGATATAGTCGGCCGATCCTTTTAAAATTTGGTAGAAATATATAATTTTGATTGATTAAATAACTAACCAGAAAGGAAAGCTCACTTCTTGCGAAGCCGAAGTTGATATGCTGTTAAAACCGGATATATATCGCAAACATCGGATGCAGTTGTCCGAACCTTATGGGAATATCATAATAAAACCAATTAATTACAATAAAAAATCTCAAAAACAAAAACCTTCTTCAAAAATACCAAAGTTGGTATTACTACCAAAAACCATTTCCGATCGTTCAGTTATATGGCAGCTATAAAATTAAGTCGGCCGATCGTTACAAAATTTAGTGGTTCGGGTTAACTGACCATAGAATATAGTCGAACAATCCCGGCCGTTCCGACTCACATATATACGGCGTGCAAAGAAAAGAAGGGTGTGTGCAAAGTTTCAAGTCGATAACTTTAAAAATGAGAGACTAGTTTGCGTAAAAACAGGCAGACGGACATGCTCATATCAACTCAGGAGGTGATCCTGATCAAGAAAATATATACTTTATAGAGTCGGAGATGTCTCCTTCACTGCGTTGCACACTTTTGGACAAAATTATAATATAGGACATATATAATTTTTATAGGACATCTACGACCCTATAAAGTATATAAATTAACAAAATGTCCTTTCTAGGATTTATTTAAGACGCGATTTTATTCTGCGAATGAGAAGACTTGGTAATTGCGAGGTTTGACCGTCACCGTTTATTTCCAAAGTTCAACTAACTGCTAAGTACATTAATTCTTATAACGGAAGGTATGCCGTAAAAGTGCTGACCCGCTGATTGCGCTGACCGAAGGCTGGGATTTTGGCAACGTCATTGTGCACCGTCCGCAGGTGTCACTAGCCTTGCATTATTTTATTCTGTTAAGCATTATCAGCCAGGGAACTTCCGTTCTTATTCTTATTCTGGCATTATCAGCTTGGGAAGGACGTCCTTAGAATTCTCGAAGCTGTCAATGATAACTTGAAGGTCACGCTGACGTTGGTCTCGCTGGCATTTCTGATAGAGCTTGTAAATAGTAAAGCAGATGACCAAGAAGGCGATCGCGGGCACTCCAGATATTAGAGGCCGTGTTTCAAGTGCCTTTTCTATTCTGCCAATGTAACATAGGTTTTTCATATTTAATTTTTTGCTAATCTCTTTCCGTCATTTTTTCAAACCACTTATTCGTCCGATTCATATAACCTCAATTCTTCTTATCCTTTACTTTTCCAAATTTCGAATTCAGGATGTGTTCGAAGCTCTTTCAACAGTAGATATCGCATTCTCTGCTACTCCTGACAATGTACCTAGCTGTGTTCTAAGGTACTGTTCCGATATCCTTTGCTATCCTCTCACTATCTTATTCAACTTATCCTTGGAGCTGGCATGACTTCCCAAGAAATGGAATGAATCTTTTATTATTCCGCTTCATAAGAATGGCTCTGAAGCACTTATTGAGAACTACAGGGGGATTGCTAAGCTATCTGCGATTCCCAAACTGCTTGAGAAACTGGTTACTTTCCAACTGCAACATTTTTGTAAAAGCATTATTTCCACTTCACAGCATGGTTTTGTCAAGCATCGCTCTACCACAACTAACCTTCTTGAATTCACTTCTTTTATCCACAGAGGTTTTCTGAGCCGCATGCAAACTGATGTGGTATACACTGACTTTAGTAAAGCGTTTGACTCTGTGAACCACCATCTCCTCCTTTATAAACTGTGTCTTATGGGGTTTTCTCCACATATAGTACAGTGGTTGACCTCTTATCTATCGAACCGCACGCAGCGTGTTTTGTTTGAAAACAGTTCATCACAGATTATAAACGTTTCATCTGGTGTCCCACAAGGTAGTCACTTAGGACCTCTTCTGTTTGTTCTTTTTGTCAATGATTTACCTAGTGTTGTAAACTATGCTACTACATTTATGTACGCTGATGATGTCAAGTTATGTCTTTCTTTCTCAGACCATTTCCTTCATAGACACCTGCAACTAGACCTTAACAAAGTCTTCTCCTTGTCTCCAATCTCCTTTTGCTTAACTGCTCTAAGTGTAAGGTTATGACGTTCAATCGCAGTGTGCCTCACATCGTTTCGTACTCTATTGGGAATAACGTCTTAGATCGTGTTTTCCTAATTAACGATCTTGGAGTAATTTTTGACAATAAGTTGTCCTTCAACGACCACATATCACTAACAGTTAATAAAGCCAGAGGTGTGCTAGCTTTTATCAAACGTTGGTCTAAAGAATATGATGATACTTTCACAACTAAAACTCTATACGTATCGTTGGTTCGTCCTATCTTGGAATACTGTTCTAGCGTTTGGAGTCCGCAATACTTTGTTCACCAAAGGAGGATTGAATCTGTCCAAAAGCAGTTTCTGCTATTTGCGTTAAAAAGCTTAAACTGGGATACTGCCACTTCCCTCCCGTCGTATAATTGCCGGTTAAAACTACTAAACCTACCTCCTTTAAAAGGGTGCCGTACTTGTGCTGGGGTTATGCTACTTCATGTGCTTATTCTTGGACCGGTTGACTCACAAGTACTTCTTGAAAAATTAATGTCTTCTGTGCCTAATAGAGTAAATAGATCCTTCCGACCCCTTTGGTTACCGATTTCTTGGTCTAATTTGGCGGAACACGATCCATTTCGCGTTATTTGTAAAAATTATAACTCATTGTCCCATTTATTATCCCCTGAACTATCCCTAGATGTAATTAAATCCAATATTATGGAATATCTTTTAACTTAATTTATCCTTACTCTTAGTTATAATAATATAGAAATAACAGATCATTGTTAATAATAATAATAAATAAAAATAATAATGATGACGCCATCATCGATGATTGTTTGGGGTTCAAGGTGGCTGGTGCGAGTCGAGCAGTGTGCGTTGCCCCCTGAATAAAGTTGTATTGAGCGGCAGAATTCGAAGCCACCAAAATCAGAAAACCGTGTGTATGCTTCGGAATTTTATTTGTGACTGACAAATGTATGCGAAAGAAAAATGAAAAAGTTGTTATACATATTTCTTATTCTCTATTTCTTAGGACCATACAAGCGTGCATTGCATCATCCTAATAATGTACCTTGTACTTTATTTTCTACACCCTTTTTCAATGCAAGCTTGTTTACAAAAAATTATTATCAAAACAAATTAAACATTTTTGTAAACTCTTCGTGTTTTGTTTTAGGAAGATTTTTTGTCAAAATATCTGCAATCATTTCAGTTGTACATTTGTATTTCAACAAAACTTGCCCTTTCTTTACAACTTCTCTAACAAAATGATAACGTACATCAATGTGCTTAGTTCTGGAATGATGAACAGGATTCGTGGTTAACGCCTGCGCACTCAGATTATCCCCATACACGACGATCGGGGTGTCGTTGTCTCCGCAACCGATCTCCATAATCAGCCTTCGCATGACTATCGCCTCCTTAAATGCCGCCGAAAATGCCATGTATTCCGCCTCGGTACTGCTTAACGCCACACTTCGCTGCTTTTCCGAACGCCAAGATATCGGACCACCTGCTAACAAGTAGATGTAGCCAGTATATGATTTCCTGTCAAGCCTATCGCCTGCCCAATCCGCATCCACGTATCCACAGAACGACTGACCACATTGCCGATAGTGTAGTTTCATGTCAATCGTAGATGAGAGGTATCTAAAGATGTGCTTTATGCCAGCCATGTGTTCAGCATGCGGGTTTTGATTCCGCTGTGCCAATTTTGACACCGAATGCAATATGTCTGGCCTTGTTGTAAGAGCTAGCCACATAAGCTCTCCTACTATGGACTGACACGTAGTGGGATCCACCTTTTTGCATTGAGGGCTTGTACAGTCTACTTGGAAACCAGGATCCAAAGGTGTCTTCGCCGACTTGCAAAAATCACTTCCATGGGTATGCAAAAGATCCTTGATATATTGCGTATGTCCCAAAGTAATTGCTCCAAGATCACCGTCTCGTTCGATTTCCATGCCCAGGAAATGGTTAAGTTGACCCTTGTCAACACACTCGAATGATTGTGAGATGCTGCTCTTGACTTTCAGCAAATCCTCGTGCGATTGGCAAGCTATAATTATATCGTCACCATATACAAGGATTAGTACAAGATTACCTTCGCCACAATGTTTGTACAAACATGGTTCGTTATCACAGGCAACGAATCCCATATTGACCAATACGCCATTTAGCTTCTCGTTCCAGGCCCTTCCTGATTGTTTCAAGCCATATATTGCTCTCCTCAAAAGCAATACTTCGTCAGGATTCGATTCATCTGAGTACCCTTCCGGCTGCTTCATGTAGACCGTCTCACTCAGATCGCTGTTGAGATACGCGGTGCATACATCCATTTAATGAAGATGTAGCTTAAGCTCCGCCGCCAGTGCTATAATAAAGCGAACACTCTCCAATCGGCATACTTGCGAA
Organism: Drosophila malerkotliana malerkotliana; assembly: GCA_018153235.1. Classification (NCBI taxonomy): domain Eukaryota; kingdom Metazoa; phylum Arthropoda; class Insecta; order Diptera; family Drosophilidae; genus Drosophila; species Drosophila malerkotliana. The sequence continues at coordinate 20,738,992 of JAECXV010000075.1, read as the reverse complement.
AATGTTTCTTGGTAATTTACGCCAAACTGCTGAGCGCATCCTTTTGCTACCAGTCGAGCCTTGAAACGTTCTATTTGGCCATTTTTATCACGCTTCACGTTGAACACCCACTTGCATCCAATGGCTCGCTGATTTTTGGGTAAATCAGTGACTTGCCAAGTCTGGTTGGCAACCAGAGAATCATATTCTCTTTCCATGGCTTCACGCCACTCCTTTGCATTTTTACTCTCCAGCGCCTCTTTGCAAGTTAACGGAATCGGAACATCTTCCGAAATAAGGGCGCCTAGGATATTGTACTGCTTCTTTGGACGTCCAGGTTTTCCAGTCCGAATGATCTTAGGGCGGCCGGGGCCCCTGCGTGCCTCCTCCTCGACATGCTCACCCTTTTCTTCAACACTCTCGTACTGATCCGTGCTATCATCGGAGCTGTCGGCGTGAGTGAGTCAGAAACGACTTCTGCATCTCCGAGTCCCTGCTGCTGACGGTCCTCCTCCAGGTCCTCCAGCTCGATCGTCACAGTATCATTCTTGGATGCCACGTCATGATGTTCATCAAATAATACATCCCGTTTTTCGACCAATTGTCCAGTTGATGGGTCATACAGTCGATAACCTTTGGCTGCAACAGAATACCCAACCATAATGTACTCCTTTCCCTTAGGTTGAAATTTGCTGCCCTTCCTCGGACCCTTGTCCAGAGCAACTGCAAGAGATCCAAAAACCTTTAGATGTTTTGCATAAGGTCTCTTACCCGTCCACGCTTCCATAGGAGTCATACTCTCTAATGCGCTGGTAGGGGAACGATTTCGCAGATAAACCGAAGTGTTGACAGCTTCTGCCCAAAAACGATCTCCCAGTCCCGCCTGGACCAGAAGGCATCTTGACATCTCCACTAGCGTACGATTTGCCCGTTCCGCAACTCCATTTTGCTGGGGAGTATACGCTATTGTTAGCTGTCTGTCGATTCCATGCTGCTTAAGACATTCGTCAAACTGTTTATTGACAAATTCTCCGCCATTATCACTCCGCAGGCATTTCAATCTTCTTCCTGTCTGCCGTTCCACCAGATTCTTGAATTCGATGAATTTAGATAGCACCTCGTTCTTTCCATGCAGGAAATAAACAAAAATCCTCCTGGACTTATCGTCAATGAACGTCAGAAAAAACTTGGAACCTCCGAGGGATGGTGTTGGAAAAGGTCCACAAACATCTGCGTGTATCAGATCAAAAAGCTCCTTAGCCCGATTACTCGTTGGAGATGGAAAAGGTTGAACATGGATTTTGCTAACCATACACGTTTTGCAATTAATATTCTCTGGCAACCGAATATTATCTATTCCTCGAACTATCCCTTTGGATACCATCTCTTTCAAGCTAGAGAAATTAATATGTCCGTACCTCTTGTGTAGCAAAATTCCATCAACAGCTGACATGGCAAAACATTTACTTCGGCCACCTTCAAATAAGTACAAGTTGCCAATCATTTTGGCTTTCACTATGCATTCTCCATCTTGCATCACCTTGGCATTCTCTATGTCAAAGGTCACCTTGCACCTGTTCTGGACAGCACTGCTCACGGAATAGAAATTTCCGGTCATCTTCGGAACGTAGAGAACATCTTTTAGTGTCAACATGCACTGGCCTGTCTGTATCTTGACGTCACCTATACCTTCTGCTTGAAGGAAACCAGCATCGGCCAGTCCGATCTGTTCAGTGTGCTTCTCAAACTTTGTAAATAGCTCTCTTGCGCAACACATATGGCTTGTTGCGCCACTATCCAAGCACCATGTTGAATTGTCAATTTTGTTGACGTCACAGGCGTGCAACAGGCTGCTGTGTCGATTCACCATACTTCTTGATTCCTTACGATGATCTCCCTCACCCTCTCTTCGACACTGGGACTTAATGTGCCCTTGCTCACCACACTTGAAACAAACGATATTTTTTCGTTTCTTCTGTCCATACGTTTTTGTCTGTGAGTTGTGCTTGTGTATTGCAGTAAAAGCTTTAGTGTCGACTCGTTCCTCTGTTATTCCTTTTCTTTCGCTCTCCTCCTTTAACTTTATGGTGAGAATTTCGAACGAAGGTAACTGATCTCGTGTTTCCATAGCGACCACGAAATGTTCAAATTGCTCTGGAAGACTTGATAGCAAAATGATAGTGCGAAGTTCGTCGTTTATGTCTATTCCAACTCCAGTTAGACAATCCAGAATTTCCACAAATTCACTTATGTAGGTCGTCATGCTCTGCCCTTGCTCCATCCGTTTATTGAGCAGTTTCTTGTATAACTGTACTTTTCGTACAGGTCCGCTTGGTTGATGAACTTCCTTCAACTTGGTCCATGCCTCCACAGCCGTTAAGCAATTCTTGATGTAGGCCAATTGAGATGTCTTGACACTCAATGTTATTGTCGCCAACGCCTTACTGTCCAAGGCCGCAAACTGTTGTCCTTCCGGAACATTCGTTTCAGTTAGCTCTCCAGACGTAACACTCCACAGACCGGAATGCACTAATACAGATCGCATCTGTATTTTCCATGTGTCATAGTTTGTCTCCTCTAACTTATCAATTTGATAAAGAGCACTCATTGTTCTTAATCTTGAGTCACACACCGAATAACTTGAACTCTCTAGTACCTGGGCCCATAACCTATTGAGCGGCAGAATTCGAAGCCACCAAAATCAGAAAACCGTGTGTATGCTTCGGAACTTTATTTGTGACTGACAAATGTATGCGAAAGAAAAATGAAAAAGTTGTTATACATATTTCTTATTCTCTATTTCTTAGGACCATACAAGCGTGCATTGCATCATCCTAATAATGTACCGGGTACTTTATTTTCTACAAGTTGCTGGTCATTTCTCTGCAAAATGTTGTTGTAAGTGCGGTGCTGCAGTTTCCAATCGGCAGGATTTTGTTACCAGAGCCAGCTATAGTATTATCTTCAGCCAAATTAAGAATAGTGCAGTTGTTTTCAACGGGGTGCAAGATTCTCTTCTTACAAGCTACGTACGGCTTTGGATATTTTAATATAAAGTATAAAAAATTATTATTTAATGAAACTTTAATTTGAGCAACTTCCATTAGATCAGTAACAGTAACATTTGTAGAATGTTCATTGATTAAATTTTGAAAATCATTTGAATCTAAAATAGCGGGGTTGATTATTCCAATTTTCGCATGTGTAACTGACAACATTCAGGCTTCGAGTTCGGAAATAATTATTCTATTTCTTGATAGTAATTTTTTATCCAAATTTCCTGTATTTATCTGTTCTTCTTTAGCATTTTTAACTAAAATGTTTACTGTGTTTTTTAGGATATTTATTTGTTCCTGGATCTTTGTGTTAATTTTAATGTTTCAGAATGTTAATGTTTCTGATTCTATGAGTTCTTTCTGCGTGAATTTAATTTTCTCTAAGTCATCGAAATCTGGAGTACCGGCTACGATTTTTAATGCGGTGCCTAATAAGTTGATGCTTCTAGCGTGTCTATGGTGAACATTTACTGTATCTATGAGAATTCTAATGTGTCGTAAATCCGAGTCTAATATCTGCCCCATATATGACCGAGGAAAATGTTCTTCCAATTCTTCCGTGTCCTTTACTATCTCTGAATTACCTCAAATTGTCCTTATGGACCACCCTCGCTTTTATTAAGACTGTGGCCCCAAGTCTGCTTCAATGGTTTCCTCGGTGTAAAAATTTGAAAGTTTGTTTTCCAACCTCTTATTTGATTTTACGAAAACTTTGTCTCCTACTTGAAAATTTTTTGTCTTGTCTAGTTTTATTTAATCTTTGTAGTTGGATGTTCTGTGCATTTGAGACTTTATCTCTAATTTCTGCGTTAAGCTTTATAGTTGATGAGTGAATTATGTCGATGGGTCGATTATTTGTTACAGAATGAATGGTTCTATTGTATTCTATAGAGGCGAGTAGTATTAATTCAACCGTGTCCTCAATACCTTTTTCTATGAGACCTAATTGTTTCAGATTTTATAGAGGGCTCATTATCGCAATATATTGTTTTTGGTCGCCAAGAGAAATTAATAAGTTGTAAAACGCGGTTTGCACGTCTGCAATGGTTCTGGAAACAATTTGTTGAACAATTGAAAATTTTGAAAATTTGTCTATGCAAGTTAAAAAGTATTTTTTGTCTGTTGAAAATATGTCAATGTGTAGGATTTCGCCTGTGTATGAGGAAATGAGTGTTTCTCCAAGAATTTGTTGTTGAGGGTGTCTATCGTATTTTGCCTTCTGGCATATTTTACAATTTGCTATATGAGTTATTTTGGGAAAAAAATAGTCTTGCAGAATCTGTTTCACGTTTTTCTGAGCGGCTCTATGAGCCCTGTTATGTTCTAACACCGTAATTTCTTTTTGTTCGTTTTTGTCTAGGATGTCAGTCACCATTCGTATAACGGAATGCGGTTGTTGGGAAAGTTTCTATTAAATTATGTTGGATAAATGCCAGTACTGGTAGTTCGCATAAAATTGTATTGACTACGTTTTTTTTGACCACATCGCATACTCTACACATCGCATAGAAACTCGTGTTTCTCTATCCGAGAAATTTAAGAGATGTCGAGTTTTTTCACTAAACATAATGACCGTTCTAACTGAAGCAGTACCGCTTTCTTCTATGATTATCTGGTTCGGAAAGCAGTTGACCGGTTTGTCTGTTTTTTCAAAAGTGTAGGTGAGTGATAACTCGCTATGTATTGTGGCAATATCTGACTGGGCTGCCTCTTTTCCTGGCTTATATTCCTGAGGCTTTTTAAGGCCCATACTATTGCTAATAACTCTCTTTCGTTAGTTGCAAAATTTAGTTCCCTGTCCTTTAATGTTCGTGATATCATGGTTATGGGTTTTTCGTCCTGTGACAAGACTGCTCCCAAACCAAAAGACGAAGCATCTGTCGTCAAGTCGAACGCTTTTTTGTAGTTTGGATATAATAGCATTACGTTTTCAGACGCGAGAACACTCTTAAGTTTTTCAAATGCCTGGCGTTGATTTTCGTCGAAGTTGACAGGTATTTTATTTGATTGTCCTGCACTTACTTTGCCCTTTTTGTCCTTTTAGGATGTCACTTATAGGTTTTGCAATAGATGCAAAGTCTTTAATGAAACACCTATAGTAACTAGCTAGTCCGAAAAATGATCTGACATTGTGGTCGGTTGTTCGTAGTTACGCATTGCATCTACTTTGTTAGGGCATGTTCTTTTGCCTCCACTTGAAACCACGAAACCTAAATACTCTACATTTTCATAAAAAATTAGATTTCTCTCGCGAAACTCTCATGTTTGCCTCATATAATTTGTCTAAGACCCATGCTCGTGCATATTTTCCGAAAAAATAATTACGTCGTCGACGTAGAGATGACATGATTTCGCTATTTGTTCCCTGAGCACATCGTCGATGGCTCCCTGAAAAATGCTGGGTGCATTTTTCAATCCAAAGGGTAGTCTACAGAACTCATATTTCCCATTTCCTACTGAGAAGGCCGTTTTTTCTCTGTCGCCTTCGGCGAGTAGTATCTGGTGGAAACCAGACTTTATCTACAACCCAAACGGGGTTGTTATATGTAGACCGAGATGGTCGGATTATGGCGTCTCGTAATCGCTTGTGTTTCTGTGTTTACAAAGTCGGACACGCCCATCGGGTATGGATACAGTCATTCCCTGTCCGGATAGTACCAACAATGTTAGTATTGTACGGCAGCGCTTCGTTTGGCTCTGCAAATACACCCGTACGGTTTCCAAACATTTCCTGGAATTTTTCCAATATTTCCTGTGGTACCACTATATCTTCAACTTTTGTAAAATTTACATTTTCACACTTCAAAAATTTAATTTCCTCCGAACTGCTGTTAGTTATTAACTTTTTTTCTTTTAGATCAAGTACGACGTCAGTCTTTTTTAGTAGGTCCAGTCCAATAATTCCATCAAACGTTGTTAAGTTTGGTAGCAAGAAAAATCTTGTATTTGTATTAAAAATGTGCATTATACATTTTTTATCCACTTTGGTTCACTTTGTTGGTTTTGGGTTGGTTGTCTAAAACGGGATAATGAAGGATCGACGTCCATTGGTTGGGTCGGTTCCTGTCTGGGTGGTATTTTATTAAAATGGGGATTTTTACCATTTGGGTTAAACTTAGCGTCAGTCGATGCACTTCTTTGTTCAGCCCTTTGGTGTTTTTCCTCCGTGCTACGTGCGAAACTACTTGCGAAGATGTATCGCTCATGATTAGCGTCTACTTCTTGCGCTAATGCTAAAGCGGAAGGAAGATCGGTTGGTTTTTCCGAAAAAAGAAAGTCGCTAAGCGATTTTCTTGTGCCCGAAATAAATACCCGTAGCGCATCTGCTCTATATTTTTCGTTCAGTGAGGCAGCTACGGTGTTGTCGTAGGTCATAATTGTTTTGTTTATAAGCAAAGTCAGTTTTTTCTTCACTTCGTCATAGTACTGTAGAAGTGTCAAATTTTTCTTGACGGAGTGTTGACATCTCCTTTGTTATATTAAATATATCGGTCGTTTGTCCGCGTATCTAAAGTCAATCCTGTTAAAAATAGCTTTAACATTTAAAGGCGTGTCGAGCGACGAACGAACCATATGGGCCGAGCCTTTTATTTTGTTTCGAAGAATGCCTAAAGCTTGGTAGTGTTTGGAACTACCATCATATTTTTCAAATACTTTATAGGCGGTATGCGCCTCTTTCCTCCAAGAAACGTATGTCTCATTCTTTCCCTCAAAGTCCGGTAGGGACTTCATAATATCTAACGTTTGGCAGCATGCGATACCTATTATAATTTCGGCATCCCTATACGTTCCTACTTCTGGTGTGCCAATATTAACACCACCTAATCGCTTCTGAACTTGTTGTAATTTTTGTTCAAAGCTTTTTTCCTGCGCGGCGAGTGCGCTCGTAACTGCGCCTTCTATAATGGATTTTAATTGTTCACTGGTCAATGCCATGTTTGAACCATTTTGTTGTGAACTTTCCGCGGTGTTTAGCTTTTGAAATATGTCTAACAAATCTTCTCTCTCACTAACACTCATAAGATTTTAACACAAAGAACAAAGAATTTTGTTCCTTTCGTATTTAATTGTTTCTAAAAAAAAAAAATTCCGAACTTTTGCCTTTTTTATTTTTTTTTTTTTAATATTTTGCAATTTGAAAATAGTGGGCGTATCAATGAACACTCTACTTACATGATTTTTATTCAATTATAGAGCTAAATTTTGTTGCCGCTTTCGGGTGTCTTCCTTCTTTTAATTCAGTTGCGCTCTTGTAGTCGTTCCTGGTTTGTTTTTATTTGGTTGTGTTGTTGTTGTTGCCTGGTTTTGTTGGGTTTACGTTGTTTTGTAGTTTTTTTTTTTCGTTTATATATTTTTTTATTTAATGTTTTTATTTAAACGTCGAATCGAGGGTCTTACGATCGCGTTTTATCGAACAAAGGTCGAGGGTCTTACGACGCGTTGTTTTTTTTTTATTTAACACGGGTCGAGGGTCTTACGACGCGTTGGGTGCCAATTAACAAAATATTCTTTATAGGATTTATTTAAGACGCGATTTTATTCTGCGAATGAGAAGACTTGGTAATTGCGAGGTTTAACCGTCACCGTTTATTTCCAAAGTTCAACTAACTGCTAAGTACATTAATTCTTATAACGGAAGCTAGCCCTATGCCGTAAAAGTGTTGACCCGGCTGCCCATGCATGGTGTTGGGTAGCCGCCGTTGCATCAGAGTGCATTGCCCGCTGATTGCGCTGACCGAAGCATGGGATTTCGGCAACATCGTTGTGCACCGTCCGCAGGTGTCGCTAGCCTTGCATTATTTTATTCTGTTAAGCATTATCAGCCTAAGAACTTCCGTTTTGCTGGGAGACCGTGTTAACTTATAAATTCTTGATCAGGATCACCTCCTCAGTTCATATGAGCATGTCCGTCTGTCTGTTTCTACGCAAACTAGTCTCAGTTTGAAAGCTATCGACTTGAAACGTTGCACACACCCTTGTTTCTTTTGCACGCAGTCGAAACGATCGGGATCGGCCGACTATATCCTATAGCTGCCATATTACTGATTGATCGGAAATGGTATAACTTTGGTGTTTTTAGAGTTAGAAAGTAAAATTTTACGTGAGAGCTATTTTTGGCAAAATAATACGACATGCCAAACGATCGGTACAGTACAGAGAGTATTTTTGGTCGTTAATCCGACCTACCAAATTTCATAACGATCGGCCGATTAAGTCTTATAGCTGCCATATAAATAAACGATCGGAAATGGTTTTTGCTAGAAATACCAACTTTGGTATTTTTGAAGATAAAAGTTTCGGACTTTTTTTGGGCTATATTATGATATTCTCATAAGGATCGGCCAACTATATCTGAAGCTTGCGGAATGTATCCGGTTTTAACTGCAAGGGTATATCAACTTCAACTCCGCCCGAATTTAGCTTTCCTTTCTTGTTAGTTATTCAAATGGAATTTAAACTGGTCTGTGCTATGAAGTCTTGTAACAAGATAATCTCCTCATTCCAGCCTACCATCTAATGCTGGCTATGTGAAAACGTCGTACACGCCAAGTGTGCCGGGTTCACTGCCTCAGTTTCGGATGCCATTTCCCGTAGGGCTCCATTGATCTCCATTATTGTTGTGAAAATTTTCAAGCTATCTAAGACTAAATGAGCTCGTTCATGAGACAGGATAAGAATGGATTTAAAGAGTAGATTACTGGTTTTCGTAAAATCAATTACCAGCTCTGTTCGCTCAGTTTAGCTGCTTTCAGCCTTAAATATAATTATTTAAGGAGCATGTCTTCTTTCAAGATTCGTGTGCCGGCGCTGATGTTCTTATTGGAATGATTTAATTATTGGACCGCGAACTTATTGAAGTTGACATCCTTTGTCATGTGTGGATGTGTCGTAAGGGATATTCAACTGATTTAATTTGCACTGACTTAAGCAAAGCATTTGATTCAGTCAATCACTCATTCTTGTTGAGTAAACTGAATATGTTGGGATCTACAGACCTCTTAACGTGGATCTCCAGCTTGTTAGATGGAAGGACACAAAGAGTCTTATTTAAAAACATACATTCTCGTCTGGCCCGTGCTACATCTGGCGTCCCACAAGGAAGTCATCTTGGCCCGTTGTTATTCATTTTTTTTATAAATGACTTGCTCCCTGCTTTTACGAACTCTCTAGTTCTTATGTATGCAGATGAGGTAAAGCTTTCTTTCCAAAGCTTTACAAATCCATCTCTGCCCAATGCAGTCTTCAGTCTGACCTTGATAACTTGCAAAAATTGTGTTCAGCTACCGATTTAATACTTAATGGATCAAAATGCAATCTTATGTCTTTTTATCGTTCTTGCCCTCTGCAGGATACCTATTTTCTTTACGGTCTTGCCTTAGAAAAATTAACTCAGGTTAATAATCTCGGTGTCCTATTAGACATTAAACTTAAATTTGCCGACAATATTTCCTTAATGGTTAATAAGGCTAAAGGAGTCCTTGCTTTTATTAGTAGGTGGTCAAAAAAATTTAATGACCCGTACATACCCAAAAAATTTTTCATTTCTTTGGTCCGTCCGATACTGGAGTGCGGTTCATGTCTGGATGTATATGGAGTACATCAGACCGTCATGGAGTACATCAGAGTACATCATATGCACAGCACGACCCCTTAAGGGTCTTATTTTTGAACTACAATGGTCTCTACTCTATAACATCTCTTTCCTGTCCTTGAAATTTAAAGTATATAATTTTATATGTCCTTACTAACTCCTAGCTTAATAAATTACAAATAACTTGATATATACTAATTAATCGTTTCTCGAGCGCCCCCTCGGTCGTCTGGGCCTCTAAGCTTGATTATGAATACAGGAATGCTAGCTGATGCTCTAATTGATGCACAAGCCATTTCCAAATTCTGAAAGACTGTGAAAACGGAAAAAGAAAGAGAATAAAAAAAACGAAGAGAATGAGAATAGCATCTAAGGAATCCGAAATAGCATCTAAGGTATCTAGAATTAGAATTTAGAATAGCAGAATCTAAAATTTAGAATAGCACCTTTATCGCGTCTGAATCTCGGGTTACTACAGTAGATGACTACAGAAAATCTGCTGCGGTAAAAGTCATGACCATTTACAACCTCAAGACTGAGATGCTGTCGTGAGCTTTCGTGGGAAAGATGACGTATTAAAGGTTGAGTGATAAGTTTTCCTTATCAGGTCGAGCTGTTTCAAGCGTATTATTGATTGAAAATAAAAATAAAAAAAATTAAATGTTAAAAATTAAAATTTAAAAAAAACAAGAAAGAAAAGCTAACTTCGGGCGGAGCCGAAGTTGATATACCCTTGCACTTAAAACCGGATATGTATCGCAAACATTGGATATAGTTGGCCGATCCTTATGAGAAAATGATAATATAACCCAATTTATTATAATATAAAATCTAAAAAAATGTTCCAAACTTCTATCTTTAAAAATACCAAAGTTTGTATTTCTACCAAAAACCATTTCCGATCAATCAGTTATATGACAGCTATAAGATATAGTCAGCCGATCGTTATAAAATTTGGTAGGTCGGATTAACTGACCAAAAATACAATCTGTACCGTTCCTGCTTTCTATCTTCAAAAACACGAAAGTTGGGTCATGTCCGATCAATCAGTTATATGGCAGCTATAGGATATAGTCGGCCGATCCTTGTGAAATTGAGTAGTTCGGATTATCTGACTAAAAATATAATCTGTACTAAGTTCCAGCTTTCTATCTTCAAAAACACGAAAGTTGGGTCATTTCCGAACAATCAGTTATATGGCAGCTATAGGATATAGTCGGCCGATCCTTATGAAATTTGGCATGTCGTAATGTTTTGCCAAAGATAGCTCTCGTGTCAAATTTCAATTCTCTCACTCTAAAAACACCAAAGTTATACCATTTCCGATCAATCAGTTATATGGCAGCTATAGGATATAGTCGGCCGATCCCGGTCGTTCCGACTTATATACTGCGTGCAAAGAAAAGAAATGTGTGTGCATAGTTTCAAGTCGATAGCTTTAAAACTGAGAGACTAGTTCGCGTAGAAACCGACAGACAGACGGACATGCTCATATCAACTCAGGAGGTGATCCTGATCAAGAATATTTATACTTTATAGGGTCGGAGATGTCTCCTTCACTGCGTTGCACACTTTTGCACAAAATTATAATACCCTCTGCAAGGGCATAAATATATCACATAAACGTACGATGAAATACATCACGAATGGGGGATTTAGAAAACATAACCTTGTTACCTTGTGGGTTTGAATAGAAAATTCCCTAAGCTCGTAATTAATACACAGCTCCGGTAAATTGGTTTATCGCGTACTTTCTGTCATTAATACGCTTTTTAATCGGAATATAAAATTGATTGAAAAAAACCAATATGGAAACCTGAATTCAACACGAGAGAGAGGGGAGAGATCTAAGCCGGGGCTCGCATGCATGGAAAAACCAACTTAGAAGTTTCACTTCTGCCGTGCGTGAGTCTGACACACACAGTTTTTTTTTCTTCTGGATTTCGTCTTTCATTGCGAGAATGCCCAGATCCCTGTGAATGTTTTTGTTGCGAACATACCAAGGTGCCCCAGTGATAGTTCTCAAGATTTTTGATTGTGCGCGCTGTATGGTGTCTATGTTGCTGCTGCTCGCGTTCCCCCATGGCTGGGAGCCATACGTCCAGATTGTCTTTAGAACTGAATTGTAGTGTAGTAACTTATAGTCCAGGAACAGTGGCGATCGTAAGTTTATGATCCAGTGGAGGCTGCTGACTTTCAGTTTTAGGTGCATCTTCTTGCATTCGATGTGCTTACGCCAGGTAAGTCGTCTATCCAGGTGGACGCCAAGGTACGTTACTTCGTTAGCTTGAGGGATCTGCATATCGTTTAGTAAATGCGAAGGGCATGTTTGTCTATTAAGAGTAAACGTTATATGTTTACATTTTTTTTCGTTTATTTTAATGCGCCACTCCGACTGGCTTGGGTGATTGGATGATTAGCCAGTTGGGTTGTTGCCTGCGTTGGGCATCTGAAGCGACTAAGGATAGCGGTATCGTCGACGAAGTATCCGCAGTATACAAAACATATAGACACAGTCCGAGTGCGCTTCCTTGTGGAACTCCAGCTTCGATAGTGTAGTCGTTGCATCTCACTGAGAAGACCCTATTGTAGAGGTATAATTTCAGTAGTTTGTGGGTGTATGTTGGCAAATAAATTTTAATTTTGTGCATGAGTCCAATCAGCTAAACTCGGTCCAAAGCTTGAGATACGTCGAGGAAAATAGCGCTGCAGTATATTCGCTGTTCGAAGGCTGAGCACATTTTGGATGTTATTCTGTTCACTTGTTCGATGGTTCCGTGGTTTGTTCGGAAGTCAAATTGGTGTGCCGAGATAATATTGCAAGCTTATATAAATAGCCAATATAAATGATTCCATTAAATAGTTTGCAGACGACCTCTATAGCGCATTTTGGAAGTTCGATCAGCATCTTTGGGGTCAAAAGGTCACCACCCGGAACCGTTTTTGGTTTTAGTCCTCTTATGACTTTTCGATTTCGTTCGGCCGGAATAAAGGTGCAGCTGGTTGAGGGGAAGACTCTGGCTGAATTATTGGCAGGAGGACTGAATTTGAGGCTGGGCTTGGCTGGAAGACACTTTGGAGATGTGTGGCGGATGTTTCAGCTCGGTCTTCGTCGCGAGCCCAGCATCCCGAAGAGTTTATTATAGGAGTGGTCGTTTCAATGGGGGCGCTAAGATTTGGGTGAGCCTTTGGGTGAGACTTTGTGCTTGTTGGCGAGAGATTCTGGATGAACCTCAGCTGTGCATTTCTTACTGTTGGTGAAGAGTCTGATCGAGTGATCGGGTTGCTTCCTTAAGGCGTTGTTTTGAAGCTGGTTATCTGCTGTTTTTCGCCAATCATGACACGTGCGCCACTTTTCTCGCTCGAGCTGTTCAATTGCTGATTAGATTTGAAGTATTTGTTTCGGCCTACTTCTTTCCCATGGGTAGTAGAGATTTTAGCTGCCGCAACGAGTACTTCCTTCAGGCCGTAGTGTAGTAGATGTCCGATTTCATGTTAAACTCCGGGCCAAGTTCTATGTGGACAGTCACGTTCTTTTTGTAAATTAGCCAGTTCGTTTTTGGCGTGGTCAGGCTGAAGGGGTGTTCGGTTATTTCTGGGCTTTGAAGAAGCGTTAGAAGCACAGGCGAGTGGTCTGATGATAGGTCCGAGACTTATTAGTTTGTGAAGTATGTTTTTTGTCACCGCAAAATCAATAAGGTCTGGGAGCTTGCGTGAGTCGTTTGGCCAGTATGTGGGACTTCCAGTATGTGGGACTTCCAGGGGAATCAGAGTCCAGTTTATTTCTCACATTTATAATTGCATTGTACAATTGGATTCCTTTGGGAGTCACTTGATGTGATCCCAAGTGTGTATGCTTGGCTTTGTTGTCTCCTGCGGCTATAAAACGATCCCCAAGTGAATTATAGAAGTCCATAAATTGTCCTTCCGAGATTGAGAAACAAGGAGGGCAGTAAATGTCAGCGATTGAAAGGATTCTGTTGCTTGACTAAATTTGTATCGATATGGTCTGCAAGAAGTTTGTTGCAAACCTTTTGTGAAAATGGTGTTTAATGCGTTCTCTGATTAGAACTCCAGTTCCGCTGTGGGATTTCCCATCTGGATGATCTGTGCAGTAGATTGTGTAGCCTCTTATATGAAAGTTGTATTTGCTTGTAAGATGCATTTCCACCAATAACATAACTTCAATATAGTTTTCGGTCAAGAATTGTGACAATTTTAGTTTATGCCGTGTGACACCATTGGCGTTCCACATTGATATTCGTAGAGTCTGCACAGATTATTTAGACTGTTGTTCTACGAGCAGCTGTATCATTATGTTCTGATTTTGAACAAGCGTTTGCATAGTCGTTTTCATGAATGACATAAGCTCCATCATACTTTGTTGGAGGGTGTTCAGGTGAGGGGCCGTTGCGCCGCCGCTCCGCTGAACTTAAGAGCTCATCCGCGCTGGAATGCGCTCCCGCGCTGAAGAGCGCATCCGCGCTCGCCCCTCTATGCACTCTCTCTCTCTCGTCGGCCGTCGTCGATCGTCCGCTCTGGCTGTACCGTTTTTTGTTTTTTAGATAAGTTGAGTCCCATGTAAGCAGTGAACAAAGCTAAATTCGCCTTGAATATAACCTCACGACGCCCCCGATTTCTTTCTTTTCGAGCCACTGGGATCTTTTTGCGGCAGCATCGCCCCTCTACAGGATTTTGGTCCTTCGAGCCGTATATTCTTAGATATTTTTTCTACCAGCAGTTCCCGGCATTGTTCCGCCAAAAGATAAGTACGACATTTTTCCGTCTCCGTCTCTCTGCCGGTCTTCAGCAGTGGTCCGAACATTAAATTTCGTTCACACTGCTGTAAGATTATTTTTTCCTTCCGTGTCAAGTTTTCCAACACAACTGCAGTTTGAGTTTTTCTATTCTTCTTCGTCTTCAAATTCTGCAAATTTTTCAATCCGTCTCCGTTTTGTGGGCTTCGCCATATTCCTCGCCATTTTAGGCCTCTCCGTTATCAATTCGCTTGCCAACGGTCGATGCATATGTGCATCCATATACATACATACACACATACATATTTTTATACCCTTGCAGAGGGTATTATAATTTTGGTCAAAAGTGTGCAACGCAGTGAAGGAGACATCTCCGACCCTATAAAGTTTATATATTCTTGATCAGGATCACCTCCTGAGTTAATATGAGCATGTCCGTCTGTCTGTCTGTTTCTACGCGAACTAGTCTCCCTGTTTTAAGGCTATCGTCTTGAAACTTCGCACACACCCTTCTATCCTTTGCACGCAGTATATAAGTTGGAACGACCGGGCTCGGCCGACTATATCCTATATCTGCCATATAACTGATTGATCGGAAATGGTATAACTTCGGTGTTTTTAGAGTTAGAGAGCTAAATTTACATGAGAGCTATTTTTGGCAAACTAATCCGACCTACCTAATTTCATAACGATCGACCGACTATATCTTATAGCTGCCATATAACTGAACGATCGGAAATGGTTTTTGGTAGAAATACCAACTTTGGTTTGGGACTTTTTTAGATTTTGTATTATAATAAATTGGGTTACATTATCATATTCTCATAAGGATCGGCCAACTATATGTTTGCAATATATATCCGGTTTTAACTGCAAGGGTATATCAACTTCGGCTCCGCCGAAAGTTAGCTTTCCTTTCTTGTTTTTGGTGCAATTAATCCGCGATTAAAAATTCGCGAGTGAACAGTGAAATTGTGTGGTGACAAAAAGAAGGCATAAGTAATATTGGTCAGCCGGTGTGAATTAGTTCCGGAAATTTTCCAAATTCACCGAACAGTCCGCCGCTGTCGTAATATTTTTTTTTTTCTTCCCCAATCAGTGTCATTTTTTACACCACATAACTTTTCTGTTCCCCCAGGTATACAGTCCACTTATCAACGCTCCACTGTGCCAACATATGCCCCACATGCCCTTACATTTATCCGTATTTGCATGCATGTCCATATATTTCCATATATTTTCTGCCTCCAATTTTAGGAAATATATAACTGATAAAATTAAATAAAAATAAAATTTTCTTTAAGCCAACAAATGTAAAACGCCATTCCACTACAAATCCGTGATTGTGTCGCTTACATTCTCAGCCTAGCCGCCGCAGTAGCCGTATTGCGCTTTTTGTTTGGTACTGTTTTTTTTCCTTTGGGGTGAACAACGTACTGGGTGCCGACATACCGGCATACCCGACTGTGTAACAAATAAATTCAAAAAAAAAATCAATCTATCAAAATGTCAGTTAGAAACGAAGTGAT
Source organism: Drosophila malerkotliana malerkotliana (assembly GCA_018153235.1). Classification (NCBI taxonomy): domain Eukaryota; kingdom Metazoa; phylum Arthropoda; class Insecta; order Diptera; family Drosophilidae; genus Drosophila; species Drosophila malerkotliana. The sequence goes on along the minus strand of JAECXV010000075.1, from coordinate 20,723,079 downwards.
AAGAAACGAAGTCATGCCATCCAAGAAGTCGAATTTGGGTCGTCATACTCGCAATACGGAAGCAAAAAGGCTTAACATTTCCAATATGACTGACGAAGAGCGGGCCTCCATCCGAGAGACTGAACGGCTGAGAGCAATGCGGATGCACAACGCGGAATTAGCAGAAACGCGAGCAGCTAGGCTTGAGCGAAAACTATTGAGAACTAGGCAGTCGCGTTCTGCAGCAATCGATTTGATTCGGTCAAAAATCAAAAAAGATTTTTTGAAACATTTTGATGTTTAAGTTTGGACTGTCAAATAAGTTGAAATGAGAGCAATTGAGAGAGCATCTAAAAAAAATTGAGAGTGCTCACACTGTCAGTGTGCCGGCAGCGCTGCGGCAGAATTTCCTACCTTATACTCGCGTGCTATGTAACATGAGAGTTTGCCCACCACTGGTCTACGGTAATAGTGAACCTGCTGACTGCAAAGACTCGAGTGGCCCCAGTTAAAACGGTTTCGCTCCCTCGGCTAGAGCTGTGTGGTGCCTTTTTGTTGTCCGAGATCTCGCTAGTCGGGGCGTAGCTCTCCCAAATCTTGCGGGTAACCAGTTGTGGTGGCACGGTCCTGACTGGCTGCAAAGGCCTCGCAGCGATTGGCCCACTCAGGGCAATGATGACCTCGTGACTGAACTCGAGAAGCGAGCAGTCAAGGTCCATGTCGCGAAGACGCCCCGAAGATCTTCTTGAACGTTTTTCTACACTCGACAAGCCATTACGAGTCCTTGCCTATGTTAATCGCTTCATCCAGCGCATGCGGAAGATTCGATCTCCGTTCGAAGAGCACCTGACAGCTAATAAGGTTACGTCGACTGAACGACTTCTAGTTCCCATTACTCAGCGCAGACACTTCGTCTCTGAGATGGGCTGCTTAAGCGAAAAGCGTCCAGTATCAGCATCCAGTCCGATTCAAAATCTGAACCCCTTCATGGATTCGCAAGGCCTTATGAGAGCCTGCGGCCGGGTCACGTCCTCTGAACTTCTCCAATATGACGAACGGCACCCTATAATCCTTCCGTACGACTGCCATCTGTCTCGACTCCTTGTTCAATTTACGCATCGCATCACGCTGCACGGTGGCAATCAGCTGATGATCCGTCTGATCCGGGCCAAATTCTGGATTCCAAGGGTGAGGAATTTGGTCAAGTCCGTCGTCTATTCTTGTAGAGTATGTGTCATCCACAAGAAGAAGTTGCAGACAAAACTATAGGAAGAGCTACCTAAGGAACGGACGTCCTTCTCGTGCCCATTCACGTGCACCGGTGTGGATTAAGCCGGTCCCTTCGAGATAAAAATCATCACTGTCTCATCACAAAAGGTTATGTGTTGGTGTTTGTGTGCTTCTCTACTAAGGCCATCGATTTAGAGCCTACGTCGGACCTTACGACCGAGAAATTTCTGGCGGCTTTCGCTCGGTTCGTGTACCGGAGAGGATGCCCTCGTCAAGTGCAGTCCGACAACGGGAAGACCTTTGTGGGAGCAGCTGCCCTACTATCCCGCGATTTTCTCCAGAGCCTAAAAGGGGCTGTGACCGGTGCCTATAGTCACCGGCAGCTTCTCTGGCATTTCATTCCTCCGGGAGCTCCTCACATGGGGGGCTTTGGGAAGCAGGGGTCAAGAGCTTCAAGACCTTGTTCTACAAGTCCACCGCCACGCGGAAATACACCTTTGAGGAGCTGGCTACTCTCCTGGCGAAGATCGAGGCGTGCCTGAATTCGCGGCCACTTGCGCCAATGTCCGAAGACCCCGCTGACCTGCTGGCTCTTACACCCGGCCGCTGGGCCCATCCTAGCGTCGCTGCTGCAGCGAAACAGTGTCAACGTATTGCCGACTGCGCTAGTGCGCATTGACACCGGGACCCGGATCTTCGACCGGGGGCCCTCATCGACCCGTGTACGCCCTCGAGCTGCATTGATGCATCGCTAGCGGCGTTATTCCGTTTGCCCACTACCAGCGTGGGGAACGAACAAGTTTCTTCGGCCACCGTGGCTTCCAAGAGCTGAGCGAAGCGGTGCGTGCCCACTTCCGAGGCGTGACATTGGCGGATGAACGGTTCCATCTGCCAGCGACGATCTCCGTTGTCCTGGGCGCGGATATGTACCCGCGTATCATGCAGCCGGGCTTCCTAAAGATCCAGGACGGGCTGCCAGTGGCCCAGAGCAGCGTTTTAAGATGGGTCGTGTCCGGAGTCTGTCACCAGCCGTAACGACGAGGGATCTGTTGCAACCCGAGTGATTGCAAGGGGGACGGGATGTTTAGGTGAGGGGCCATTGCGCAGCCTCTCCGCTGAACTTAAGAGCTCATCCGCGCTGAAGAGCGCACCCATACTGAAGAGCGTATCCGCGCTCGCCCCTCTATGCACTCTCTCTCTCGTCGGCCGTCGTCGATCGTCCGCTCTGGCTGTAGCGTCTGGCCTACAGCAGAGGGTAAGCTTCATAGTTTCAGTTTTGCTGTGTGGCTGTTCTGGGGCCTGTTGGGCGCTTTGAGGGTTAGGCTGAATTGAAATTTCCCTTCCAGATCGTAGAGCTTCGGCATAGGAGAAGCCGTTGGTGGTGTTTAGTGGACCGAATGAGGACCTCGCAGCTTTGGCGAAGAAGACGTCTGGCGTAGTTTTTAACGCAATGTACGCATTCTGTGGATTTTGGTTGCGCGTTGCGGTCGCTTGACGCATGCGACTCTTTAACTCCTTGTACACCATACATCCTCTATAGTTTTCCTTATGGTTGCCTCCGAAGTTTCCACATTTCTTCACGGTACTGTCCTTGTTTGTAGTGCAGAAAGCGGAGTTTTGGGCGTCCCCGCAGACTACACAGACAGCCCGAAGTGTGCAGTAAGACCTGGTGTGTCCATACTCTTGGCAATTAGTGCATTGCACTGGACCGTTGCGTTTATGTGGCACTTCAACAGTGACCTCCGATGCAAAAGATATTGCAGGTTGTAGATTGGGTGGACTTCGTTCTTCTTCAGCGACCTGCTTTCTGGCTCGAGCTCGACCTTGAAGAGGGGTTGTGGCTTTTTATCTTTATTTAGAATGTTAATAACATTCTTGGCGGCGAAGCCCTTTTCTTTAAGGGCGGTTTTTATTTCCGCGGCGGTAATATCAGGTTTGATTCCCTTTACTTCCACTTACTGCTTTTCAGCTGGTATGTGTAATAGTTTTTCTGAGCACTGTCCAGATATTTGGGCACGATTCGGAAGTGCTCTTCAGTCTTGGCTTCCACCTTTGTTTTTTGGATGTTCCCCTTGATAAGCGCGAGTCGAAGTGACCAGAGCGGGTGAGCAAGACCGTGTTCTTTGTGTTTCAGGGGTCAGTAGAGCCGGATTGCTCTTAAACGCCAATTTATCCATTGCGGTATCGCGGGTTGAGTAGAAGTGTAAGAGTAGAAGCTGTTTTTTTTTTCGTTTGCATGCAGTATATAAGTCGGACCGGCCGGGATCGACCGACTATATTCTATGGCAGCCATATAACTGATGGATCACAAATGGTATAACTATGGTGTTTTTAGAAATATAACTTTGGTGTTTTTAGAGTTTTCGGATTTCGCATGAGAGCTATTTTTGGCAAAGTTATAGAACGTACCAATTTTCATAACGATCGGCCGACTATATCTTATAGATGCCATATAACTGAACGATCCGAAATGGTTTTTGATAGAAATACCAACTTTGGTATTTTTGAGACTTGGGACTTTTTTTAGATTTTATATTACAATAAATTGGGTTATATTATAATATTCTCATAAGGATCGACCAACAATATCAGATTTTTGCGATATGTATCCGGTTTCAACTGCAAAAGTATATCAGCTTCGGCTCCGCCCGAAGTTACCTTTCCTTTCATGTTTAGATTTTTTATTGTAATCAATTGGTTTTATTATGATATTTTCATAAGGATCGGACAACTATATATATATATATCCGGTTTTAACTGCAAGGGTATATCAACTTCGGGTCCACCCGAAGTAAGCTTGCCTTTCTTGTTTTCATTTATCTTTAATTGTAGTATTAAGGAAAAAAAATTAAAAATTATGTTTGGTAAATAAAATTCGAAGGGAGTCCGTCCGTCATTTTGTCATCCGAAACGTCCGTTACTTATTTTTACAATTGTAATAGAATGCAATTCAAAATAATAATAAAAGTAAATTATAAAAGCGTAGCAGACGCTGTAGCGTCTGGCCTACAACAGAGGGTAAGCTTCATAGTTTCAGTTTTGCTGTGTGGCTGTTCTGGGGCCTGTTGGGCGCTTTGAGGGTTAGGCTGAATTGAAATTTCCCTTCCAGATCGTAGAGCTTCGGCATAGGAGAAGCCGTTGGTGGTGTTTAGTGGACCGAATGAGGACCTCGCAGCTTTGGCGAAGAAGACGTCTGGCGTAGTTTTTAACGCAATGTACGTATTCTGTGGATTTTGGTTGCGCGTTGCGGTCGCTTGACGCATGCGACTCTTTAACTCCTTGTACACCATACATCCTCTATAGATTTCCTTATGGTTGCCTCCGAAGTTTCCACATTTCTTCACGGTACTGTCCTTGTTTGTAGTGCAGAAAGCGGAGTTTTGGGCGTCCCCGCAGACTACACAGACAGCCCGAAGTGTGCAGTAAGACCTGGTGTGTCCATAATCTTGGCAATTAGTGCATTGCACTGGACCGTTGCGTTTATGTGGCACTTCAACAGTGACCTCCGATGCAAAAGATATTGCAGGTTGTAGATTGGGTGGACTTCGTTCTTCTTCAGCGACCTGCTTTCTGGCTCGAGCTCGACCTTGAAGAGGGGTTGTGGCTTTTTATCTTTATTTAGAATGTTAATAACATTCTTGGCGGCGAAGCCCTTTTCTTTAAGGGCGGTTTTTATTTCCGCGGCGGTAATATCAGGTTTGATTCCCTTTACTTCCACTTACTGCTTTTCAGCTGGTATGTGTAATAGTTTTTCTGAGCACTGTCCAGATATTTGGGCACGATTCGGAAGTGCTCTTCAGTCTTGGCTTGCACCTTTGTTTTTTGGATGTTCCCCTTGATAAGCGCGAGTCGAAGTGACCAGAGCGGGTGAGCAAGACCGTGTTCTTTGTGTTTCAGGGGTCAGTAGAGCCGGATTGCTCTTAAACGCCAATTTATCCATTGCGGTATCGCGGGTTGAGTAGAAGTGTAAGAGTAGAAGCTGTTTTTTTTTCGTTTGCATGCAGTATATAAGTCGGACCGGCCGGGATCGACCGACTATATTCTATGGCAGCCATATAACTGATGGATCGCAAATGGTATAACTATGGTGTTTTTAGAAATATAACTTTGGTGTTTTTAGAGTTTTCGGATTTCGCATTAGAGCTATTTTTGGCAAAGTTATACAACGTACCAATTTTCATAACGATCGGCCGACTATATCTTATAGATGCCATATAACTGAACGATCCGAAATGGTTTTTGATAGAAATACCAACTTTGGTATTTTTGAGACTTGGGACTTTTTTTAGATTTTGTATTACAATAAATTGGGTTATATTATAATATTCTCATAAGGATCGACCAACAATATCAGATTTTTGCGATATGTATCCGGTTTCAACTGCAAAAGTATATCAACTTCGGCTCCGCCCGAAGTTACCTTTCCTTTCATGTTTAGATTTTTTATTGTAATCAATTGGTTTTATTATGATATTTTCATAAGGATCGGACAACTATATATATATATATCCGGTTTTAACTGCAAGGGTATATCAACTTCGGGTCCACCCGAAGTAAGCTTGCCTTTCTTGTTTTCATTTATCTTTAATTGTAGTATTAAGGAAAAAAAATTAAAAATTATGTTTGGTAAATAAAATTCGAAGGGAGTCCGTCCGTCATTTTGTCATCCGAAACGTCCGTTACTTATTTTTACAATTGTAATAGAATGCAATCTATATATATAAAAGAACAACGTGTTTTATGTTACAACACTTATAAATCAAGAACGGAAGAACAGATTTGAGTGAAAATTGGTAGGGAGGTAGCTTAGAGCCAGGAGAAGGACATAGGATACTTTTTGTCCCATTCGACAGCGTTCCTCCCTGGCCCATACTTTTTTATTTAGGCAGACAGCTAAGAAGAAAATGTCAAATGTCAAAATGTCAGTTACAAACGAAGTCAAATTCATAGTCAGGCTCTCAAATTTAACAACGAACCAAAAAGATTGTGTTGCGCTGAAATCAATATTAAAACTATTTCTATTAAATAAATAGAAATATTGGTCAGGTTGTTTAAGAGTGCTTTAGAGCGCATGCCAAATGATGACTATAAAGTTGTCATCAAAGCAGATAAACGACCATCTGGAACACACGAACGCACATTTAATGCTCCAACAGTAGACGAAGTTGCCATCCTGATTGTTGGTGAACAATTTGAAAAACGCGATATTGTGCTTACACGTCGCGATACTGGGCAACTGCAACAAATATCGGAAACTCATTGATCATATGACGCATTGCAATACCCACTGATGTTTTGGAAAGGAGAAGATGGATATTATTTTAATATTAAAATGATAAATCCATTGAATGGTAAAGTAAACTGTATTATTTGCATTTATTTTTCATTAGTTTTAGCAACTGTTCGGGCGAGATCCAACATAGCGGTTGCAGTTGCTTCTTCTGGAATAGCAGCCACATTGTTAGAAGGATGCCGTACGGCTCATTCAGCATTCAAATTACCGTTAAATCTTCAAACTATTGAAGAACCAACGTGTAATATTGCAAAACACTCAGCAATGGCCAAAGTTTTAGCGACATCGAAAATCATCATCTGGGACGAATGCACAATGGCGCATAAACGTGCATTAGAAGCACTTAACCGAACATTAAGAGATTTACGCAATGACTCGAGATGTTTTGGAGGAGCAATGATTTTACTGTCTGGCGATTTCCGCCAAATACTGCCAGTAATTCCAAGATCTACGGCTGCAGACGAAATAAACGCTTGCCTCAAATCGTCAAATCTATGGCGCTATGTGAAGAAACTGCAGCTGACAACAAACATGAGAGTTACATTGCTTAATGATACATCTGCTGAAGATTTCTCGGAGCAATTGCTGACTATCGGTAATGGTCAAGTACCTGTCGATGAATCGAGCGGTTTAATATCATTTCCAAATAATTTCTGTAATTTTGTCTCATCAAAAGACGAACTTATCAACAATGTATTTCCAAATATTATTTCTAACTACAAAAATAATGAATGGTTGAGTGAGCGAGCAATTTTAGCGGCTAAGAATAAAGATGTAGATGACCTGAACTACATAATTCAAAATAAGATCATTGGAACAATGCATTCATTCAAATCTATTGACTGCGTCACAAATGAAGATGAAGCCACCAACTATCCAATTGAATTTTTAAACTCTTTGGACGTGCCTGGCTTACCACCGCACAATTTACGCCTAAAGGTTGGCTCCGTAGTAATCATGCTTCGAAACATAAACCAACCAAAACTGTGCAACGGTACGCGTTTGGTGGTTAGTAAATTGATGAACAATGTAATTTACGCTACGATAATGATAGGAAAATTCAAAGGTGAGGAAGTTCTCATTCCGAGGATCCCGATGATCCCAACCGATATGCCGTTTGAATTTAAAAGACTTCAATTTCCGATACGTCTTGCATTTGCCATGACAATCAACAAATCACAAGGCCAATCCTTAAAAGTTTGTGGTTTAAATCTAGAACATTCATGTTTTTCCCATGGTCAATTATACGTGGCATGTTCACGGGTCGGAAGACCATCTGCGTTGTTTGTTTTTGCGCCTGATAATAAAACAAAAAATGTCGTGTATCACAAGGTGCTTAAGTGAAGAGCAACCTATGTACTAAAATACAGAAATAATAATGAATGATTAAGGAGGAGAAACAAAGAATATTGTATACCCACAAGTATTACAGAATTTAATTAATTTGAAAATTATTCTTTTTTGTTTGACTTATTTTTTATGCGTGCAACAACAATATGCCACAGCGAAACGTGGCAGGGTACTGCTAGTTCAAAATAATAATAAAAGTAAATTATAAAAATAAAAATAAATTATTAAAATAATCAAAAAACTAAAACTTACTTTTTAAAAATGGAAACAACCTCACTCATAAAATTTAACTCTGGACCCCAAGGACAAGGACCGCGCGCTTTCCATCTAGGCTTTTCTCCAAGTGGATTTATTGATACTTAAAGTTGAAGTAAAAATTGAAGTAAAAGCGAGAATCCATAGCAAAATCCGAGCTGAAGAGTAAAGATAGTAGAAGATATTTCTGATCTCTTTGCTCTCAAACTGGTTCGATGCGAACGTTTCAAACTTTCATCGATAAAAAGATGTTACGTTCTAAAAACATAATTCTTTCTTTTCCTGTCGCATCTGCTAGACGTTTGTCGTGGAACTCGCGCTCAAATGTTTTTTCTTTTTAACAGCGGGTTCCACTACGCGACCTGCCAATATGCCGTATAACCCGTAATCATAGAAATTTTTACAGCGGGATCCACTACGAACTGAGGCAATGTTAAGGTGATTTTAAAATGTTGTATTTTTTTGTGACCCCAACGCTGCCCTGGAACCCGCTGCGCTGGAACTCGCCATAGGAACACTTTTGTTTCTATGAGATGTCCCCATTGTGTCCTGCTTAATCATTGATAATACTATTGATATTGAGCTGAGATTCCGTTGTAGAATTCTCCAGCAGATATTTCTGTAGAGCGCAATTGCAGGTGTCCTGCAAAAATATTACAAAAGCTAGAAGCAGTCCTACGCAGAAAAGTTTACATTTGAGTCAGAAGCATGGCTGCTTATGGCTGATTAAGCAGATCGATGTAGGCTGGCGTACTTTTTGAAGTCGGTAAATAGTTCGTAAACATTATTAAACCGTGCGATTTTGTCGTCACTCTTGCCAAAAATGCATGGCTGGTACTCTTTGAACTTAGTTTTTTGCCAAATTTAATTCTAAATACATAGATGCTTGGTCGAACTTTTTCAATAAACGAATATTTTTAAATACTAAATATTATTCTGAAACAATACATAGATACATTTTCTTTTCATTGTTGACTACAAATTTTAATTAAATTGAATAATTTTTTAATATACGTGTGTACGGGTAGTCACAATTAGCGTTAGGGATCCCCTTTTTACTAAATTACAATTAGGTTCGATTTTGATACGGGCGCTAATTTATTAGATTTAATTTGATACAAAATGATTTTGGCGATGTTACGATAAATGAAACCAAAAGATTAAGCTCGGGTGTTATATCTTTGATAAGTCAGCCTGTAACCACTTGCCTAAGCTTTCTTTTCTACTTTGACACTCGAGAAGCTCGAAAAGTGAGATGATAGAATTAAGATTTAATTACGAATTATACGATTATAGCATCTACAATAGCATCTACACGGGCGTTTTTACTGGGGTGGCGCTATCAACTTCGAAGAACCGCAACAGCCGATATATGGATATGTATGTCTGAAGGCTAGAAGACCGCTAGACGAAGTAGGCACGGGGACGTGGCTCAAGGCGTGATGCTGCGGAGCTACCGAGAGATATCGCGAGAAAGCGCTAGATTATGACGGCAGACGCAGGTGGCCCATCGAATTTCACGGAAGCGGGCGACGCGGAAAGAGACATAAAGTGCGATCGGACGGAAAGCGAAAATAGAGGTGCCCAAAAGTCGGTGAAACCGATTGACTTCACGGGTGTTTCTCGATGTCAATAAATTATAATTAATTAATTAATTAATTAACCGGCGATAATTATCGCCGGTTACATATCGCTGTATGACACGAAAATATGTGTGAATATGTAATAAGTGTGAAAATTTTTTTTCAATAGACACATCATTTTCTTATGTCTATAAACATTTTAATTTTTTTTTCCATTTGATTATAAGTCATATAAAAATAATAATTGCTTTAAAAAGTTAATTAAAAACGATTTTAAAAAAACACTACATACACTTCAACAATAACCGGAAAAGCAGCATCCCGAAGCTCTTCTCTCCAGCTGGGTGGGAGAAGTAATTGAACTTGGGCACGCCCTCCATGTGGCAATGGAATTTCAAACGAACGCTGGGTTGGTAGTGCAAGTTTTTGGAGCCTTTCCGTATAAAAGGGCCGGGTATCGTATAGAATTTTAATAAGGCTATGCGTTTTTTGCATATGCACTCCTGATACCGGCAGACCTGGACCTTGGCATTCTAAAATGTAGAAATCAATTCCATAGCTAGTTGCAGCACCTAATGATGGTGTAATAAACGCATCAAAATGTGAACAATTTGTATAATAGTAACGACTACTCCAAAGGGCCTCTCCTAAATCACATGTTATGCATTGTGGCTGGATTCTAATAATAATAAATATATATAAATAAATTCTAACTTTATTTTTTGGATTCTTACTTTCTCGTATCATCGTTTACAGGATCCTTGACAGAATATAAGTGTCGCTGGCCAGGTTTTTTGTCTTGAGTGGCTAAATAGTAAACAATATGATTTACGGTATCCCAGCACAATATTTTTATCACCTGTGGAAATTTAAATTCATTTAATTGATATACAATTATATTTATGAACCTTATTATATATTTATTATTTATATATTTCAGCCAGGAAGATTTTAGTATTCTATTTTATCAGTGTACTATTTTTTTTCCGAAAAAGTAACATGTTCTGTAACGAACTGTTTTTCTGCTTACCGCTCGCAACAATTTGCCGAGGCTAGCTCACAGAGTTTGTGGGTCTGTTCCACCGAATTTATAGTTTGCCCGACCCCAGTAATAATAAAAATAGCATAGAACTTAATTCAATTCAATTTAATAATTTTTCTTTATTTTCCACTATCATTTTCAATTTTGCTTAAAGCTAACCATTTTTTTACTTAGAGTTTATACTTATTAACTATATTTACAACTATAATATTCTATTATTTTGTTTTTTTGATATTTATTTCTTCATTTTTATTTATATTTAATAAACCAAGAAAATGGTAAAAAACTTGGCTCAAAAAAGGCTTAAGAACTAAGATAAAACTAAGACTGGTACTTTGTGTTTACTAGCGTAATACTAGGAAGGGAAGGACCTGTCAGCACGCGGATGATCGATTAAAAAATTTTCTATATTGAATTTATTTGTTGAATAAGAGATGAGTGCATCGATTATTTCGCCTAGAAAAATGGTAAATTATAAATCATTTTTAAGATTTAATTTTGTGTAATTTGTAATTTATTTGTATGGGTCTTGGCACTACAGTCCCAGATTTCAGATCCATAAAGCATTATGCGTAAAAATATTTGTTTATATATTGTCAGCTTATTGTGATAAGACAGATTTGATCTGCGATTTATAAAAGGGTACAATATTCGGATAGTTCTATTTATTTTGTCAATGGTATGACTTATGTGACCATTGAAAATAAGTTTTATGTCAAAACAATGCCTAGATGCCACATGGAGTTTTCCCATTTAATGTCAATGTTATTTAGTTTACCTTTTTTATTTTCAAAAAAATCGAAATTTTTTTTATTGCTTTATCTTAAAGAACAACTTCTTGAGAACATTTTTTCAAATTTTCATAGAGATTCGAGCAGTTGAAAAAAAGTTACAGCGCTCCTAACCGCGCGCCTCGTCGCGGCCTTGAACTGAACTTAAAACTTTAAACACGAATAACTCAAAATGATGTTTCTTAAAAAATGACTGCGGTGATATGGATTGGCGGAAAACTACTGAACCGATTTACTTCAAATTTCTTTTCAAATGTTTGTAATTACATTTTTTTGTGCTTGAACGATCGAATTTGTCACGCACAAATTTTTTTTCGCCGAAGTGAATTTTTATTTACAAGAAATTACCCTAAACTAATTAAATTTTTTTACTTTTATGGTTTAAGTTGACCTAGGGAAGTATCATCGCAAGGCTCTTCAAAAAAAAAGCCTCAAACAGCCACCCCTTAAAAACTATTTAATATTTTTCCACGAAATTTTGCAAAAACATCGAATTATTACAACATTTTCTATCGAATTATAAGTAGTGCGAGAAATAAACAGGGCTGTATAGTCGGCAAATATAAGTGTATGACATCTCTGAAATAGGGAGATGTCATAGGTGTAAATGTTATAAACAACAGGTCCGAGCACAGAGCCCTGTTGGACACCAGCTTTGATTAGTTTTTTATTCGAATTGGTACCATCAAGACTGACGAAAAAGTACCTATCTGAGAGAAAACTTTGAATACTCTTTGTTAAATATATTGGGCTGTTACAAGTGATAAACTTATGGATTAGACTATTGTGCCAAAAGCAAAGCAGCTTCTATGTCAAGCGTTACCATGCCAACTGACTCTTTTATTAAACTAAGGGTAAAATGGTAATATCTTCCACATGCAGATTGATTTAAATTACAGATTTAAAGTAGATTTAAATAATCTTTCAAAAAATTTTCGTACTGCAGTTGAGGTTTTATAATCTGAGAAACTGTCAGTAATTTAATGTTTTAATTTATTGGTCCGGGAGCGTTTCACTCGACGCAGCGAAAATGCTCTTTTAAAGATAAGAGAAGAGCAGCCTTCATTCTAATGAAGTCGGAGCCATCGGCCGAAGTCAACCAGGACCAGGCCGAGATTATTAAGTGGGCAAGGGAGATCCTGCCCGATTTTAAACCGGAAAAGGCGGGTGTGAGGCTGGATCCGAAAAAACGTGCTGAGTCAGATCCTGCCAAGGAGATCGCGCAAAGTGTGAAAAGGCAGAGGTCCACGGAGGGAGAAGCCCTCTAGGCTAAGAAGAGGAAGGCTCAGCCGCAGCCGTCCAACCGCTCGTTCGCCGAAGTGACGAAGGGAAGAACCCTAATTGGAGTCCTAGACAAAAGCCAGCCGACCCTAAGACCATCCTAACTAGGAGGATGCTTAGGATGTGCAATCCGAAGCTTCCCACGGCGGACTGGAGAGTCGCCAAGGTCGAGGAGGCGGTGGGACTGCGCAGGCAGGTCGTCCTCACCCTCAACGAGGAGACCGTAAAAGGTCAGAGAACCGGCTGAAGTACGGATTTGAACACGTGACGGTCCGTATTTACAAATCCGATGCGAAGACCAAACCAGGAGGTATCGGGCTGGAGGCAGACGCGTAAGAGCCAGACTTGGAGGAGCCGACCGAAGAGGGGCACCCGGAAGGAATGTCGGATCAGGAGGAGGACATTCTGGAAGGGTACACCTCAGAGGAGAGCGACTTGGCAAGGGTACAGGATTCTTGGGTTGGGGGCGTCGGAGTATAGGCTCTGCAAAGCCGATACAACAGGTAAAAGGCGAGCCTGCATCCTTTCAAAAAAGAACCCTAACCTCTTTTTGCTACCCAATTTCAGCAATGAAGACCACGCAGCTATAGAGAGCCCAAATGGCCCTCTAAGGGTGTGTTCGGCTTATATGGGCCACAACCAGGAGGCCCTCCCCCCGCACCCGCTACTCAAACAGCTGGTGGGAGACAGCAGGAAGCACAAGATCGACCTGATCATAGGTTGCGATGCCAATGCACATCATCATTGGTGGGGAAGCACTGACACCAATCTTTGATTTTATTCTAGGCTTCAATCTTCTAGTGGGTAACAGGGGTACAGAACCCACCTTCATAGTCAAAAACAGAAGGGAAGTACTTGACATCACTCTTTAGTCTGACTCCCTAGCTGACTAGATTGTTAGATGGGGAGTCCTAAAGAAATACTCTTTCTCGGACCATCGATACATAGAATTAGTGATCAATTTTGAGAACATTAATCGGGAGTTATACAGGAAAAAACTAGAAAGATCCTTGGGGAAACCTCCAACAAGGAACGTTGACAGTAGGGAAGTCCTGGATGCCATGGTGGACACGCTAAAGGAAGCGTGCGCCAGGGCATTCAATAAAGCTTGTCCCAAAAGCAGATCGGGCAATAACAAGTCAAAGAAACCACCATAGTGGTCGCAAACACTTGCGCCCTATAAGACCAGGGCCTGCAAGGCCTTTAATTTTGCCAGTAAGGCAAACTCGGAGACAGCCTGGGAGACGTATAAAGCGAACCTTAGGCAATACAACAAAGAACTGCGTAAGGCAAAAAGGAATGCCTGGGCCAAGTTCTGCACGAACATTCGGCCGTTATCAGAGGTCTCCCGACTCCGGAAGGTCCTCGCAATAACTGCACCAAACGTAGGATACATTAAAACCTCGGAAGGTAACTGGACATCGTCCAGCAAAGAAACCCTAGAGGCTCTCACAGAGGCACATTTCTCGGGATGCTCTCTAGAAGAAACAACTTTGTAAACGCAAAAACAGGGGGATAGCCCCTCCCTCCCTAACCAACTTGAATACCTATTGAGTGACAGGTATCTCAGCTGGGCGATAAATATCTTCAAGCCTTTCAAATACCCAGGCCCAGATGGCATTGTCCCGGCTCAACTAATTAAAGCCGGACCCAATCTGAGGTATTGGGTCAGAAAAGCTTTCTCAGCAATTTTCAGAATAGGCATCGTACCCACAATGTGGTTGCGGACGAAAGTCGTATTTATTTCCCAAGGCGGGAAAACCTTCGCACTGCACCCCTAAGGACTTCAGATCAATCAGATCAACCCAGATGATATCTCGGAATCACAGCATGCGCGTAGGAAGGGCAGAAGAGGCACTCCGCAAGGAGGCGTACTCTCACCCCTACTGTGGAACGTGGCGGTTAATAGCCTACTGCGATCCCTAGAAGGTGGTGGTTGCAAGCTTATGCGGATGATGTTGCAATTGCCTTCTCTGGGAAATTTTCCCAGACTCTATGTGACCGCATGGCGGACAAACTTACTTAGGGAGTTTACTAGCCAAGTACCTAGGGATTACGCTAGACAAGAAACTGGACTCAAAGGCAACCTACGTACCACACCGACTGATGCCCTAGACTTCATACTCGACCTATTACCTGTAGAGATAATGGGGGCCAAGATAGCCACGCTATTGGCAATTAGGCTAAGCGAGACGGGCATATGGAAAAGGACCGACTATGGACATACCAAGTTGGACCTACACCACTGCACGCTAATGAGGGCTACAGACTACTGCGTAAATGTTGATCGTCCCACCTTAAAATACAAGGTTTCCATTCCAACAAGGGAGGAATGGGCCACACAAATCCCGGGACCAGCCAGTTCCCTCCATATTTACACAGACGGTTCAAAATTGAATGGCCAGGTGGGAGGCGGTTTCCATTGCGAACGGTTGTGTCTAAATGAGTCCTACAGACTCCCCGACCACTGTAATGTGTTCCAAGCAGAAGTAATAGCTATCGGGGAAACACTTAGATCCCCAGCACTTACTGGCAATCAAGACACAATCTGTATCTTCTCAGACAGTCAAGCGGCACTCAAAGCCCTTGACGGATTCTCATCCAACTCCAGGACAGTAAATGACTGTCGCAGATCTCTTAACGAGATGGCAGAGCAGTATGACATCCACCTCATATGGGTGCCCGGACATAGGGACCACGAGGGTAATTGCGCCGCTGACGAACTAGCAAGATCAGGAACTACCTACAACTAGAGCAGGAATCCTCTCCTCCCGAAGAAGGAACCAGTAGGTATCCCCCTAGCTACGTGTCGGCTAAAATGCAGGGATCACTTTGACCGCGCATCACTGAGGAAACCTCCAAAACTGGAGGAACTCACGCATGATATGGCCCATCCGCTCTAGGAAGAGATCAATGATGCTTATCGCCCTCAATAGGCAGGACTGTAGTCTGGCAGTCAAGGCCATCACTGGACACTGGTTCATAAGAGCACACGCGGCTAGACTAGCGGTGCCACATTATGACTACTGCAGGAGCTGTGGGGATGTAGAAGAGGAAGAGACAGTCGCACACCTTCTGTGTCAATGCCCTGCGCTGGGGCGCAGTCGACTCAAATTCTTGGGCGCAGCAGCACTTACGAACCCAACAGACCTCGCGGAGATCGATCCACCCAGACTCGTAGCCTTCATCCGTAAATCTGGATGGGAACGCGAGCCGCCGCAGGAAAGATAGCAAACTCTTGGGTACATTAGTAAATAGGAGGGGAGAGGTTCCCTTGAAGGACCTCTGCCTGTGCGGTATCACAAGGAGCCCCAGCGGCTCCAGTGGGGCGGGGTGTCAGTCACTGGCCCCGCATCGCCGCCTCAACCTAACCTAACCTAATGTTTTATTTAAAAAACTTCTGCTAAGATGTCTGCTTTTTCTGCTCTTGTGTGGGCAAAACTTGGGATAAACTGTTTTTTGTTCTTACTAATTTTAGTAAGCTTCCAAAATGGTCTGGAATTTTTGTCCAATTTGAACAGTTTAAGATTCCATTTTTTATTGTGATGCTCAAATAGTTTCTGGCGAATCATATGGTTCAAATAGTTCACTCTAGCCTTAAAGATGGGTTGTCTGGTTCTTATCCCTTTTTTTTTTGTTTTGTGTTTCTATCACTTATTATATTTTTTATTCGCTGTGGAATTTTCAAAACTATGGGCCTAACAGGCGCTTCGGGTAAACTCTGTTTTATTGCATTATGTATGTCAGCTTGAAGAATATCGACCATTACATCTACTACTTCTTGCCGCTTCAAAATCCAAAAGAGCTTCGAGATTGGCTTAGGATGCAACAATGCGGATATTCTTAAATTTTGTCCATTTCGCTTTGAAGTATTGCAAGTGTGTATTATTATTGCAACGAACACATTTAGTAAATTTACAAAGTACTGGTAAATGTTCCTTTGAGAGATCAGTATGCACAATTGGCTCGGAGAAATTTATCGGTGTATTGGTAAGGAAAATGTCAAGAGTGGAAGGCTTGCTACTAAAGTTTGCTGGTATATAGGTTGGATCTTTGGAGTATAAAAGCGAAAATTTTCCTGTTGACAAAAGCTTATGAAGGCAATTTCAAAACGAATTTGCTCTGGCACAATTCCATAATCGATTTCTACAGTTGAAGTCACCACCCAATATGTAACGGCCATCAATTTGTGAATATTTTACTAGGTCGGCTCTGAACATTATTTTTATGTGTTTATTTGTTAAAGGAAAGTTGCATGGATTGTTTAGGCATTTAGCTGAAGCACTAGGAAAATAGGCTAAATATATTTTAATAGAAGGATTGGACTCACTGTTCTCTACTATAACCGCAACACCTCCACCTTTTGTAGTACCACGATCATTTCGATAAACCTTATAATTTAGTATGGACAGTTTGATTTTCAATTTATTGATGAGCACAGTCGTAAGAGCTGTGATTTCATCGATGGTAAAAAGGTCGGGAGAACTCGGTGGATTTGAGTCGTTGTTTACGACTGCATTTCTGCAGCTGTGGAATGAAGCTTGAGGAAGATTTGGCGGCCAAATCGGAGTTGAGTGCTGTCTTATGTGGGGTCTTGTGTGGGCCGGCACAGTGGGCGCAAGAGGGCATAGAACTTTACAGATGCTTTATTTAGAGGTTTTTCCCAAAAATACAATAGCTTGATCTCAATAACAGGTTCCGCTCCGTATTCTTGCTGCTCAACTAGGTTCCGCGCGGCTCCGTCGTCGGCGCTTCCTGGTGGTCGTGCCGGGTGTACCGGTCGCTGTCGCTGCTCCGTCGCCGCTGGTACTCCTCGTGCTGCGTCGCCTTAGGTTCCCCTAACCGTTGCCCTTTCGCTGGTCACACGCGGGCCTTCTTTCTTTTCGGAACACCCCCTTGGGTCGTCTGCGACTGATTAAAGCGTCGATGTACATTTCTCCAAAAAGACATTCGGGATTTTGTTAAGGATGAACTTTCTCAATATAGATACATCGGCTCCAGTATCCACTAGGCACTCCACTTCGACGTCGTTGATGATGACCTTTTTCATCCGTCTTCCGCTGCGCACAACTTGGACACCAGCAGCTGACCTAGGGCAATCTCTAGACATGTGTCCTTTTTTGTTGCAACGGAAGCAATTCGTGGCAGCTTTGCAATCCTTGCGAAGATGATCAGCTGATCCACAATTAAAACAGTAAATTAAATAAATCGGTCGTTGAACTCGTACTGTTTTTTCTGATTCGGCGTCCATTTTGCATCGTTCAGCTGGAACGGCTTGAAGCTCTTTTCGTTGACGCGTTCAAATAGGTCATATTGCTCCTGCAGCTCTTTGAAAGACTTGCAATTGTACAGGGTGTATTTGAAGTCACTCCTCAAGTTCAGGCCGTCTACTATGTAGCGGATTACAGAACTTCCATCGATGCTGCCAAGTGCTGCAATTTTCTTCATCTGTAGAATTTATTCGTGAAATGATTCCTGCTTGCGTTTCTTGCGATCACGAAGCTGCTCATAAAGATCCGCACTGCATACGTATTGACGACTAAACACTGCCTGCAGCAACATCCGCATCTCTGTGTATTGGTATACGTAAGTCGAATCCAAAAACAATTTAGCTGTTTTTGTCATTTTGGCACGTGCCTGTACTCCGGAGTTATTTTCGTGAAACTTTCCGCTGTAACTGAGCAACGGCTATTTTGTTCATCTGCTCCCATTTTTAATGCCATAAGCTGAACAAGATCCTGCAGCGTTTTTGTGTTCGATCGCCGGAACAGCTTGCAATTGCCTCAGCTACGACATTTGTTCCTCCACTCGATTCCACGGGATTCTGTACGTTGCTTTGTGTTTTAGTCACACTTGCTTCGACGAGACTCTACACGTAGCTCTTTGTGTCACTCATATTTTTTTCTCCACTTGCTTTAACGTTTCTCTCCGGCTCACTCATTTTCCGATTTTTATCTGCTGCGGCAACTGACCTTGTGTAGTACGGCTGTTTTCCTTTCGCAATTGGTATTCTAGAAGTCTCCTGCTGTCTGGACTTTTCACTCATTTGCTCTCATTCCTTTTTGTGATCCAATTCCTTCACTTTTTAAGATTTTTCGGGACGGCGTCACTTTGTAATTTTCTGGTTAAGACGAGCCCCCAAATGTGAGGAAAGTTTTCAACTCTACTCAGTTTTATTAGAGATAGTTATGTGTATTAAATGTTACAAGTTCTGATTCCTTATATTTTAAAATTAGGATAATGTCTGCTGCTGCTTTCCGTCGTTCTCTCTGCTGTTGCTGCTTCCTCGATGCTGCCCTACCGACGCTTTTTCTTTCAAGTTGCCATACTGCTGACCTTCACACTGTTGCCATACTGCCGATTTTCATACTGTTATACTGCTGCTGTTACATCTTCCACTCTCTTACATATATGACACCACTTTCGATTTTTTCTCATTCTTATTAAAGTCATGAATAGAGTTCACATTGCAGGTGACTGCACCGGACCTGTAGTTTGAATTTTGTTTGTTTTATTGTTTTTAATATAGCATTTTGCTGACCACTGTATCTATCAAAAATCATTTCCTTATTTTCCATGCTACTGTACTGAGGCAATGATAGATCCTGGTAAAGTGTTTCCGATGACAAATTTTTGGGTTAAGTCGCGAATAGTATGTCTGAGAGGTTTTTTGTACGCCGGAAATGAGCACGGAAGGAGTGTGCACATATGTGTGCCGTTCATAAGGAAGCCTGATAAAGCCCATGTGGCATGGTCGGTTTATTGATAAGGGGTTCGAGGGGTTATTGTGGCCTGTCTTAGCATGGAAAACCCTCTTTTGAAAAGGTGCAAGGGACGCTTATCTGAATATGTACAATTAAGACGGCAAAAAATCACATCAAAGCAGCTCCGATATAGACTCTGTCGGAGAGAGACTTTACGGCATCTAGACCTTCATTACATTCTACCCCGCTCACGATTGTACGGTGTTGGTCTGGTCTGTGGTCTATTTCAGCTTGACTTCGAAATCTTCCTTTTGTGCCTGCAGTGCACTGTGGGAAAAAAGTGCCGAATTGCGGCATCTTTAATTTTTTTTTTTGTTATTTCGAGTTATTAAAAATTTATTAAAACTTGAGTTTCCTAAAGATGATACTCCACGCGGAAAGCCTAGTCGCAAACTGACATAAACTGAAGTATAACCAAGGTTAAAGCGGAAATCGGCATCTGATCTGGTCGATAAAACTAAAGATATCATGCCATTGTTGTTGCATGCAACTTATACATTTGCCAAAAAATGGAAATCGGGCGGCACTTCTCTTCTTGCAGTAGAGCCAATTTACGAACCAATTAAGCTGAACGAGATGAATTTCATGAGATGAGCTGAATTAATATGAAAATAA
The DNA here is from genome assembly GCA_018153235.1 of Drosophila malerkotliana malerkotliana. NCBI lineage: Eukaryota > Metazoa > Arthropoda > Insecta > Diptera > Drosophilidae > Drosophila > Drosophila malerkotliana. The sequence goes on along the minus strand of JAECXV010000075.1, from coordinate 20,702,896 downwards.
AAAATCCTGAAAATGTTTTAGCTCTTTTAATTGAAAACAATTTTACAAAATGTGGACGGGAAGGAACGCGTGTCCCAATTAAAAAAAAAAGCTGCATATTTTCTGATAGCTTGCAACTTGTGCGGGTCCATCGTACTGACGTTCTGTTTTGCATATTTTCAGTAAAAATTTTGAGCGTAAGGTGTTTGTCACTTGCTAACTACATAGGTAGCATTACAGCGATAGTATGCATGAGTGTTGCAAGAGGAAGTATAGAACACGCAAACTATTAAAATAAAACAAGAAAATAAACTCAATTGATTTAAAAAAAAAATTTCCTAATCTGAAACGAACACTCAACTCAATATATTATGTTGTTTACTTAGGTAATTACCGTACTCAAACTTTTTAATTTTGTAGATCAGCTCAACTCTTGCGATATTGAAAAAACTTCCTCTTACATGCTATATTTATACCCTTGCAGAGGGTATTATAATTTTGGTCAAAAGTGTGCAACGCAGTAAAGGAGACATCTCCGACCCTATAAAGTATATATATTCTTCATCGGGTCCACCTCCTGAGTTGATATGAGAATGTCCGTCTGTCCGTCTGTCTGTCCGTCAGTCTGTTTCTACGCAAACTAGTCTCTTGGTTTTAAAGCTATCGACTTGAAACTTTGCAAACACCCTTCTTTCCTTTGCACGCAGTATATAAGTCGGAACGGGAGTTTAGAGAGTTTAGAAAAATTAGAGAGTTCAAATTTTAAACGAAAGCTTTTTTTTGGCAGAATAATACCACATGCCAAATTTCATGAGGATCGACAGACTATATCCTATAGCTGCCATATAACTGAACGATCGGAAATGGTTTTTGGTAGAAATACCAACTTTGGTATTTTTGAAGATAGAAGCTTGGGACTTTTTTTTAGATTTTAGATTATAATAAATTGGGTTATATTATCATATTCTCATAAAGATCGGCCAACTATATCCGATGTATGCGATATATATCCGGCTTTAACTGCAAGGGTATATCAACTTCGGTTCCGCCCTAAGTTAGCTTTCCTTTCTTGTTTTTAGTTAACTTATGTTTAATCCCGCCCGTCTGTTTAATATATTTGTTCTTCGCAGGACATTTTTTTTAAGTAAGAAGCTCTGCATATTTGTCAAATTCTCGCACCAATGTATTGGTGATTTTTTGCATTGGTATGGGAGTTTGCTCTTCCGTATGCAGAGCTTGGGCACCACTGGTGTAGATAGTCGCTTTGATGTCCACTCTGATGTGATGAAAATTCAATGTTTAATTTCGAGGCTGCTGGTTTTTATTGTCACAGAACTCTTTGGGCGCCAATTTTTATCTTCTACCCTAGCGTAGTGGGTACGGCTTCTAAGGATGCTCCTCCTGCTTCTTTTCAGCAACCAAGACCCGTAGCCTAGGTGTTCAAACATTAGGTTGAACATAACAAATAAAAGCTTAAATAATTTTCAAATAATTAAAATATTAAAATTCAAACTAAATAATACTTTCACTAATTATTAAAAGAAAAAATTTATCAACAAAATACAAAAACAAAAATAGTCATTTATACAGTCCACTAAAAATTATCAACGAAGAAAAGGTTAAAGTAACATAAAATTTATTCAAAACATATTAATCAAATACACATCAAATTTACACCTCTTTTTGTGGCCCTTTCCAGAATGTTCAAGCATTGAACACTATTTTATATAGAAATTCTTAAGTTGGAGTTTCAAGGGATAGGACCCATGAAATACGAGTCAAACAGCATGGTTTAAAACCGATCCCCTGCAGCCTACACAAATATGTTCTTAAATGGTGCGCTTATGGCACTGGAGAAAGGGTCGCACAGCAGGTCAGCGTGCAGTGCGTTGACAAGTAGTTTTAAATAGATTTAAGATTCTCATGTATCGTACTTATAAGAGAACTTTACCAAATAAAATCAGTTTCCAAAAGGAGCTCATTGGAGTAAGACCTATTTATTTAGGGCTCCTCTTAACAATAGGTAAAGATCCATAGATTCTACAATTCGTAGCGTTGATGCTCTATTGACAAGAGTATCATCTACAAATTATTTGAAAAGGTTTCACTACATCGAGTCTACATCGAGTCAGTTGATCGAGTAGGTTGATGGGCCAAAGAAACAAAATCCAAAAAATCAGCTAAAAACGGCATAACATTTGATCAAATGACAAAAGCGTTTTTATATTTATCTTTTGGATGATTCTGTGGTAAGTTCTTCGGATGATTAACTTTTTTTTTAGATGCCTCCGGACTCCGGAGATTCCTCATAACTTGGTCCATTCTTAATATTTCTTTATATAAAAGTTTTTCAGAATTTTTGAAATCGCTCGTGCATCAATTAGTGCATCAGCTAGCATTCCTGCATTCATCATAAAGCGTAGAGGCCCAGACGACCGAGAGGCGCTCGAGAAAAGTTTTTTTTGTATTTATTAGGATATTTGTTAATTAGCTCAATTTCTCAATAATAATTAGGGGATGTCAAGGAAATGATTATGTTTGATTACATGGGGAGGTAGGGTCTTGGACAATGATTATGTAATCATTCATCATGTAGGTGTAACCTTCGATAAAAAATCAAAGAAACCCCTTTACCGTGTGGCTGGACGGCGAAAGGGAGAATGCCTAGTAGTTCAGTCATTTGAAGGATGCGAAGACCTCCAATGGCTTGACGAAGACTATGTTGACGACGAAGACGAAGATGATACCTGCAGAGATAAACAGATTTTGACAAGCCAACTTCCAGTAATTAACAATAATAAAGATTGTCTGGAATCTCCTTTTGAAAATATAGATTAAAAGAGCAAATTTGCATATTTTTTTTTGTGATTACGTAATCTTTGTGGGGGGAGGGAGGGTGTTCATTAAATGATTACTTTTGATTACTAGGGGGGAGGGGGTCAAAAATCGCAGAAAACGTGATTACGTAATATATGGACAGCCCCTTACTGTGAAAGTTTCATGCGGTTTTATTAACACTGGTAATTTTGGCGGGCCTTTTAGCGCATTCACTTTTGCATTGTCGTCAACATGAATAAAATCGAATATCGTGCTTTCATAAGGTTTCTGTTTTTAAAAGATACATCCAACGACGATATTAAAAAGGAGTTAGACAAAGTTTATAAGGATTCAGTTGCATCGTTTTCAACAATTAAATATTGGACTGCTAAATTAAAACGCGGGCGGACCATCATTTTTGACGATGATCGCCCAGAGAGGGGACAACAGCAAAAATTGCAGATAAAGTCCTTGGAATGATATTGGATGATCGCCGAATCAAGCTGCGAGAGATTATAAATGCTCTAAACATTTCTCGGGAACGCGTTGGAAACATTTTAAACGAATTTTTACACATGAGTAAGCTTTCGTCAAGATGGGTGCCGCGATTGCTCACAATGGAAAATAAACGCAACCGCTTGCACATTGCGAAGGAGCGTTTAGCACTGGTTAACGCAAAAAAAAACGAATTTTTTCTTTCTTTTTTGATTGTTGACGAAACCTGGATTCATCACCATGAATAAGAAACCGAGTAAGGAACAGTCAAAGCAATGGATTTCAACTGGAGAAACGGCACCGAAAAAGGCAAAGATCGGTTTGACGGCCAACAAGGTGATGGCAACGGTTTTCTGGGATGCCCGAGGTGTAATTCATGTTGATTATCTGGAAAAAGACAGTACAATTATGGGAGAATACTATTACAATATCTTTGGACGATTTGATTTGGACCTGAAGAAAAAAAGGCCGCTCATGGTGAAGAAAAAAGTTTTGTTTCACCAGGACAATGCTCACGCTCACAAGAGCGTTGCCGCCATGTCGAATTGCACTACGAGATTCTTCAGGTAATTTACCAGGTGCACCGGAAAGTCTTTGCCGGTTTTATTCGGAAAGAAACTCGTTAATTGTTAGAATATGGTAAAAAATATTTTATTCAAAGTATTGCCCATCGCTAGCCACACATTTTTCCCAACGTTCTGGCAATTTATGGATGCCACGCCAATACCACTCTTGGTTCTTCGTGGCGAACCATTCATCAAGCCATTTTCCGACTTCCTCGTAGCTGGCGAAGTGTTGCTCTTTGAGTGCATGCGCCATCGATGAAAACAAGTAGTAATCGGAAGTTTATTTTTTCCAGAACACAATATCCATGTCCTTGTTATTGCGCATGGGTGGGCGACAATTTCGGACCATTCAGCTATCTCTTAGGGCAAATCATTTTCATGAACTGAATAAAGAATATACATACATATGTACATATATCTACGGGTAAGTTTCTTTAAACGGCCACTGCACGGCTTTCTTTCAAATGTGCTCGTTTCTTCCAAATTTTTATAAATGGTTTCAACCGAGGCTTTACTAAGGTTTTACAATTTGGCAATTTCACCAAAGGATCTTTTATCTTTTCTATGTTTTACCACTAATATTGGCAGAGAACAGAAAATTGTCTGTTTAGGAGACATTTTTGAGATTATATGGTTTTTTAAATAATGAAATAGAACCATACCAAATCCCAAAAAAAATGAGCAAAGTATAAATTTAAATAAAACTGTACTTCACTGTTTCGATTCACCGCTTTCTTTACTGATAAAAAAGTAGGTAGACTTTTGTCCGCCTTTTGTTTACAAAGACACCATCATCATAGTGCGTTGCGCAGCACAAACATTGAAGTCGTCTGTGATTTTTTGAAAGTTATAAATGTAATTTATTCAAGATATGTATGTTATAAAAAAACTGAGAACACAAAAAATTCTAAATCTACTACATTTAGAAAATTTAAACAAGCACATATTAAATTTTGATACTCGGCGGACTTCCGTATGCACGTATGTGTCATTTAGTTCTTATATTAAAAGAATTTTGTCTAAACATGACAAAATAGCTTATTTTAAAAAACTTTGAACAGGACGCATTAAACAATTTGTGGGATTTGCCTGTTTATGAGTGTTTGGTCATTGAGGGTTTTCAATACCATAATCCGCACCAAAATAAAAGGCCAAATTTAAGTTATTTTAAAACGTTATAAATATGTTTATTTCTGCATGCAGATGAAGCCGGATGATGAGCAGATAGACCAGCTTATGTTGCATACAGAGACTCAAGTAATGTACAAAGAGGGCGGCCCGACTAGTCATACGCGAAGCTAAAGCTCTCGATAATGGAGAGGGCGGCCCGACCTAGACATTGCGGAGCTAAAACTCTCTAAAGAAAGAAACTCTCTAAAAACTCTCAACGAGAAAACGGGACCAACTTCATTAGGAAATTATGAAAATTGTTGAAGTTATAACGCTTTTTCCAAAACACGTCAGTGCAATCCTGCTAGCTTCCGGAGCAATAGTGTGCCCTTCCATTTCGCTTATTCCTTTTTTTTAAACACTTTTACTCCAGAGTGCTAGTAAAATTGCACTGACTTCTTTTGGGAAAAGCGTTATAACTTCAACAATACTCATAATTTTGTAATGAATTTGAATTTTTTTTGAATTTGTACCGAAAAAATGGCGTCAAAATCCGAAAATCACGAAAAAAATTCAAAAATGTCAGTTTCTTAAAAAAATGTATCCTTTTTGTTTTAATTAATTTAAGATCTAAATCATCTTGATTAAAACATTTTTAGGACATGTTTTTTAATAAAGGCGTAATAATAAATTGTCATTACAGATGCCAATATTAAACAATTTTTCTTCACATAATTCACATAATCGAGTCTTCCTTTTGTAATGAACACTGTTATTTATGGAATTATTAAGGAATCCTTGATTATGTCCTTTAAGGATATTCGATACATAATTTAAAAGGTACTGCACCACAGATCATAAAAATGTAAGCGGTTTTTTAAAAGTCCACTCGGTTCAGAAGTTATTCGCATTCAATTTTTATTTTCAATTTTTATAATAAAAATTGAATCGTAACACTTATTTTCAATTTTTTTAATAAAAATTGAATCATAATTTTTATTTTTATTTTTTTTTTTTAATTGAAAAATAATTCTTATTCTTAATTATTATTATAAAAATAGAAAATAAGAGTTATATTTCAATTTTAGCAATAGAAATTGAAACAAAAGTTTATTGTGTTTCTGGATTCACCGTTAAAAAATGGTATATGTGACCTTATAGAAAATGTGGTATATTTATACATTTTCTTATAAAGAAAATTGTATAATTTATATTTTATAAATTTTATTTTTCCATAATAAAGTATAAAAAGAATGAATGTACATAAATTGTTTTTAAAACCCGTGTTTAAACTGGAACCTCGTTCCAGCATGTCCAGCATGCTCTCAGCCCCTGTGGGAAGTTGAATTCATTTCGTTGGTTCAGTTTAGAGGTCTGCATGATTGCACTTAAAATTTTCGGTTATTTGAGTACAATAAGTTTAAGTCTCAATTGAGCGTGCCAAACCGTTTCAACAAAGTGAATTGCGGATTGGTAAGGGTTTTTTTCGTTGCATGCGAAACGAGTGAAATTCAAACCAATGTGGAATGGATAGAATGAGTGAATGCAGAGTAAATGCTTCGAGTACTCGGATAAAATTTTGGCATTCTCGTCATTCATGGCAGTTAGAGCAGAAGCTAAAACTAGTTGCACAATTTTTTGTATACCTGCAAGCAGCTCGGCAAGCAGGTAGCAAGCAGCTACCTGCAAAGAGCCTTTACAGATGCTAGAAATTTAATTTCTGAAAAGCGATGTATTATTGCTAACAATGCAGATACAGTAAAAAAACTTATGTTTTTGCATTCTGTTATGAAAAATTAAATAAATGACATACATATGTATATATAATAATTAATCCATGCCTTTCTATTTTTATATTTCTTGTTTTGAAAAGCAACACAAAAACAAAAACAAAAAATAAATTTGACGTCACAAATGCGACGCACAACTAACCGAGTACTCGGTTACAAAACTCATTTGGTTATTGCGTCGCCGTTCGGATAGAGTAAATTTTTTACTCATGCCTTTACCACATTTGCCAAATCCGTTTTACTCAATGTCTCACTCAGTCAGTCAGAACTTTGAGTGAGAGTGCCAAATGCTGCTTTGACTGTATTCATGCAGACCTCTAGTTCAGTTATAAGGCAGCTTTTAAACAGTGGTCGGAACGAGCTCTGCCACACACACAGAATAAATGTGTGAAACGTCATGCTCACAGCCTCTTTTCTGCTATTCGTTACTAATACTAATGTGTTAAAATCATTTCAATGTATTGGGTGTCGACCACTGCTATAAAATATAGTCGTCCTAATGATTAGGATGGAATGGAATGGAAAAAAAAGAAGCTGTACGAAGTTCGAACTTTCAACTTTTACAAACACGAAAGTCATTGTCATTTTCGATCGTTCAGTTGTATGGAAGCTATAGGTTATAGTTGGCCGATCCTTATGAAATTTAGTGGGTCGTATTATTTGTCAAAAATAGCATTCGTACAAAATCCGAACTTTTTAACTCCAAAAACACCGGAGTTAGAGCATTTCCGATCAATCAGTTATATGGCAGCTATAGGATATAGTCGACCGATCCTTATGAAATTTGGTAGGCTGGGTCAACTAAAAAAAAATTCGAAATTCCAGCTTTGTATCTGAAAAAAAATGAAAGTTGGGTCACTTCCGATTGTTCAGTAATATGGCAGCTATAGGATATAGTCGGCCGATCGTTGTGAAATTTGGCATGTCGTATTATTTTGCTAAAAGTAGCATTCGTCTAAAATCCAAATCTCTAACTCTAGAAAACCAAAGTTATACCATTTCCGATCAATCAGTTACATGGCAGCTATAGGAAATAGTTGGTCAATCCCTGTCGTTCCGACTTATATTTGACTTACTGCGTGCAAAAGAAAGAAGGGTGTTTGCAAATTTTCAAGTCGATAGCTTTAAAACTTAGAGACTAGTTTGCGTAGAAACAGACAGACGGACAGACATCTAGACGGACAGACGGACATGCTCATATCAACTCAGAAGGCGATCCTGATCAGGAATATATATACTTTATAAAAAATATACTTTATAGAGTCGGAGATGTCTCCTTCACTGCGTTGCACACTTTTGAGTAAAATTATAATACCCTCTGCAAGGGTATACAAAAAGGAAAGAAATAAACTTAAGAAACAGGACTCATCATTATAACCTTTGCTTCATTGACTCTCCCAGAGGCAATTATGATCGGTTATGAAAAGGTAAACATACCATACATTCCACTCCCTCTCAGATGTCGCAACTGTCTCAGACTTGGACACCTAACAACAGCTTGTAAAATACCCACACTACGCAAAAACTGTTCCGCCGAGAAACACACAACCACAGAAGAAACTTGTAACAACGAAAAATTCTGCATAAATTCCAAATAAGAAATGTCAAACAGCAAACACTGCCCAATGGACAAAACATGCCAAGCTTTTATAAAACACAAAGAGCTCACATTAAACAAAACACTGAAAAAAGTTGACCACAAAACAACTCTTAAGATATACTACACTCGTCACATCCACAATATACCACAATACTCTACAAACTTAGCAGAACAGCCCAACAAAAATTCAACAATATCCGCAAAACCCATCTTGCATCTCGTTGTTGATTTAAAATCCTCTCGGGTGCGACCAATTTTTTGTTTCACTCCAAATTGTTTGGCTCGTGTTCAGCATAATGATTTCGGGCGCAACTCATTCGGTTCAACAATCCTTTTTCGAACAAGGAAAGCAATCAACTCGTGAGATTCTACTCGTGCGCGCAGCAAGCGGTACTTTTTCTGCACAGATGAAAAAGGAACGAAAACAAAACAAATCATCAACAAGCTTCAAAAAGGTGGCATAGAAATTGTTATTGTACATGCAGTCGTACATTGCTCACATTGTGTCGTCTTGTCGCTAATCGTTTACTCATCCAAATCCATCCAACTCAAATTGATCCCAATGATGTTTTTGTTTTGATCATAATGATGTGTACGGCAAAATGAGTTGATTTTCACTCAACACTTCGGTGACTTGAATCGGTGAGAAATCTTGAACCGAAGACTCAAGAAGATCGGAATGATGTGTACGAGAGTTGATTTTTATCCATCACTGTGTTTTGTTCAGTGAGTTGAGTTGATTGAAAAAGTTCGCGTATGATAAAACCTAAAAAGATCTATAAATGCAGAAACACTCTTCTCAATAGTGAAAGCGACGGCATTTAATTATATCTAATTTAATCCAAAGGTGTAGGTGTACACTTTAATACATAAGTAAGTTATTTCTAACAATAAATAGCTTAAGCAATGGTAAAAGTACTTCAATGGAATTTAATTGGATACATTAATAATTATAATGAATTGCAAATTCTCATTAAAATATACACTTTTAAAGTTTTATCCTTACAAGAAACCCACCTATACTCTATTCAAAATATCCCTATCCCAATTACCTACACCCGTTACCACGAAAATACGTCCATTAATGGATAAGGAGGTGTGAAACTCCTAATCCACAACTCCATAAAACAACAAAACGTCACGATCAATGCTTCCGACTTCGACACAATAGGAGGAACAGTCGACTCCAAAATCAAATTCACAATAGTCTCCTCGTATATTCCACCCAATAAAACCTTTAAAACCGTTGGTGCCGCTCGGATCAGGAGAGGGCGGACGCATTTCCTGCCCACTTATAAGACGCGTTGCACAGGATTGTGCAAAAAAAATTCTAAACAGCCTGAAGGAGAAGCAATACTGTTGTGCCGTTTTTCTTGACGTCAAACAGGCATTTGACAGGGTCTGGCATCCGGGATTACTGATGAAGATTAAAAGGAGCATACCTCACGAGCATGAAGTCGTACCTGAATGACAGGACATTTATGGTCAGATGTGGAGGCGCACGATCTGCATATAGGTTCATTAAAGCAGGAGTTCCGGAGGGCAGCGTACTTTGCCCAATCCTCTACACGCTATACACAGCAGACATGCCTGTTACAGAGAAAGGAGGTTAGCTAGCCGCGACATTTGCAGACGATACAGCATTCCTAGTCTCAGCAAGTTTGTCTTAGGATGCCTCCGACTGTATCCAGCGTTAGCTCGATGCCCTCGATCCGTGGTTTCAAAGGGTGAACACTGTGATTAATCACGAAAAGTCCGTCAAAACAACATTTACCTTGAGGAGAGGCGACTGTCCACAAGTCAATATTGGAGGCACTGCCATACCACCAAACTTAACCCCAAAATGCCTAGGAATGACGTTGGACAGGCGTCTCCACCTGGAGAACACACCTACTGCACACAAGTGCAGGAGAAGCTGTGGCAGCTTTACAGGCTGATTGGACGTAGATCACTCCTGAAGCTGAGGTTTGAGCTACTAATTTATAAGTCCGTAGTGAAGCCAGCTTGGACGTATGGCATCCAACAGTGGGGCACAGAGAGCCCAAGCAAGGAAAGTCGTCCATCTGGCACAAAACAGAGCCCTCAGGACGCTGTCTGGGGCTCATCCATGCCATACGACAATGTGACTATCCACGCTGAACTGGGCATCCCTATGGTCAGCGTCGAAGTTAAAAGATTTGCCGCTAAATACAAGGACAGGCTGGAACTACATCCCAACACGTATGCCACCAATTTGCTGGATAACAGCAACACCACTTAAAGACTTAAGAGGAAACATCCACTGGATATACCAAATTAATTTTTTAGAATCTTAGCTTATATTTCTCATATTCTTTTTGTCAAGGTTTACACACACAATTTAATTATTGTCCTTGCTTGTGGACAGATTTTAAATAAAACTCTCAAATGTTAAAAAAAAAAAAAATATACGATACTATACAACCGCCCTTACTTATAACTGGAGAATTTAACAGCTGGCATAGAAGCTGGGGCTCATCAGCCAACAATACTAGATGCCACATATTATTTAAATACATTAACCAGTCCTCACTTAAAACTCTCAATAATGGTACACCAACTTTTCCACACATCATACTCTCACCCACATAGATCTTTCCCTCGCATCTCCCCCACTCTCTATTAACTCTAAACGGTAAACAGAACTACCTAGCTGGTCACTATCCCATACACATAGACATTTTTGACGAACGCAACACCGTCCCTATTGAAAGACTCAGATTCACTTCAAAAAAGAAAATTGGCGACTATTTCAGGAAATTTCCCGAAAAATTATCCATCAAAATACCTCCCAGCTCGAACGACAATAAAGAAAACAAAGCAGCTAACGAACCCATACCCCTAACACAGACATTTAAGATACAGATATCTGTCCCGATAACAGATAGTTCGCCGATCCTTATGAAAATGTCATAATATAACCAATCTATTACAATACAAAATCTAAAAAAAAGTCCCAAACTTCTATCTTCAAGAACACCGAAGTTGGTATTTCTACCACAACCATTTCCGATCATTCAGTTATATGACAGCTATAAGATATAGTCGGCCGATCCTTATGAAATTTGGTAGGTTGGATCAACTGACCAAAAATAGAATCTGTACGAAGTTTCAACTATCTATCTTAAAAAGCACAAAAGTTGGGTCATTTCCGATCAAACATTTATATGGCAGCTATAGGATATAGTCGGCTGATCCTTATGAAATTTAGTAGGTCGTATTATAAGTCAAATATAGCATTCGTACAAAAACTGAACTCTCCAACTGTAAAAACACCAAAGTTATAGCATTTTCGATCAATCAGTTATATGGCAGCTATATGATATAGTTGCCCGATCTGGCTGATTTTAACATATTATGTTAGAATAAAAATAGAAATATTTTGTGCCAAGTTTCCAGTCACTACCTCAACTAGAAGTATTTTTGGCCGCTCTCTTCATACAAGCTGGACCACGGTGCCATGGTGGGACCAAACCCTTAAAAATCTTAAAAATGAAAAAACTTATATTGGCAGAATCTTTAAAGAATTTTAACATGCCAACTATACTTGCCTACAAAAAAGCATATCTCAACTATCTCACGTCCCATCTCAAATAGCACTGAGTATCGAAAAGGACATCACCATGATCGAAATGTAAGCCTCCATCAACCATTTATAGTGATATGGATCCACTTGGATTGAAAGGGGAAAAGCTCTGGAGAGAGTGGTACCATCACGATCAGATACAAAATATAAGTCCAAAAGCCGACGTAACGAATTTCTAACATGGTTAATCTGACCTAGGGACATGTCAAACAAGCCCGCGGTGAAGTCATGGTGCGTGATAAGTGACAAAGATGGTGAGTTATCGAATTTGCACCATTTCAATTCTGGGATATTTATGTCGGCCACAGCTACAAGCTGGTCACGATTAGTCATGAGATTAAAAACTGATTGAATAGCGGACAATTTTTTTTTTTTTTTTTTATCAATCAATCAATAGTTATATTTAAAATCTGTTCGGAGTTATGGACAATAATTAAATTTTATAATGGGATCTTAACTTAATGAAATATTGAGTAGTACAATGTTGGCTTATCCTAGGAAACTAATTTTAACAGGAAACATTAGCGATAAAATTCAAGTTATTTATTGTCGGGCCCTTTAGTGGGCCTTGTTGGTTTTACAACTGCAGCTCAGTCCCGTTTGCCCGAGTGGCAGAGGTCCAGTGGGTGGGTCCGTTTCAGCCTCCTTGTGGTGTAGCTGTTGTCCAGAAGGTTGATGGCTTCAGGGTTAGGATGTCGGTCCAGCCTTTCCACGTACCTATTGGCGAATCGCTGAACTTCTTCGCTCACATATGGGACTCTCAGTTGGGCGTGGATTGTCGCATTGTCGTGGAACGGATGAGCTCCAGTTAAAGTTTTTAGGGCCTTGTTTTGGGCCTGGATGATCCTTCGGTTGCTTAGACACGCCGTCCCCCATAGCTTGATACCATAGGTCCGGACTGGCTTTACAATGGCCTTATATATAAGGAGCTTGACTCTTAGCTCTTAGCCAGTTGAGCTGACGCAGCTTGATCCCGATTTGCGTCCGTTTGCGCTGCAGGTGGGTTCTCCAGGTGAGCCTTCTATCCAGGGTCATACCCAGATATTTGGGTGTAGGGCTTGCTGGAATTGGAGTGCCTCCGAGACTGACTCCAGGACAGTCGCATCTCCTCATGGTAAAAGTCGTTTGGGCTGATTTTTCGTGGTTGACGGCAATGTTCCACCTTCGAAGCCACGGATCAAGGATGTCCAGCTGGCGTTGGAGAGACGCAGAGGCCTCCTCTGGAAAGATTGCAGAGGTCAAAAATGCCGTATCGTCTGCATACGTAGCCGCTAGAAGGCCCTCCTCTTCAGCGACAGGCATGTCGGCTGTGTATATGGTATACAGAATGGGGCCAAGTACACTGCCCTGCGGTACACCTGCCTTAATAGGCCTATAATCTGACCTTGCGTCTCCACATCTAACCCTAAATGACCTGTCATTCAGGTATGACTTGAGGAAGGCGTAATGCTCATGGGGTACGCTCCTTTTTATTTTCATTAGTAGTCCTAGATGCCAGACCCTGTCAAATGCCTGCTTGACGTCAAGGAAAACTGCGCAACAATATTTCTTCTCCTCCAGGCTGTTTAGAATCTTTTGTACAATCCTGTGGCATTGCTCCGGGGTGGCATGACAACGCCTGAAACCAAATTGATGGTCTGGAATCAAGCCAGCCTCGTCTAATACGGTCTGAAATCTGCGCAGAAATACTCTCTCAAGTAACTTGGATAGTACTGATAATAAGCTTATCGGCCTGTACGAGGCAAGATCAGCTTCAGGCTTTCCTGGCTTCGGAATGAGTATGACCACCGCTTTTTTCCAGTCAGAGGGGAAGTGGCCGATCTCCAAGCACGCGTTGAATATGCTCGTAAGCCTTTGGATACCTAATGGGGGGAGAAGTTTAATGGCAAGTGCTTCAAGGCCATCCGCACCCGGTGATTTTTTGGTGTTAAGGCCAGCGACCTCCTCTTGAACTTCCTCTTCCGAGACTGACTCCAATTGACAGAAATCCGTGCAGGATAGAGACAGAAACCTCTCAGTCTCAGCTTGGTCCACCTCCGAGCATCTATTGAATGGAGTGAAGGCGTCTTCCAAATGAGCAGCAAATGCGTCCGCTCTCTCCTGATCGGAGCGGCACCACTCACCGTCGGGTTTCCTAACCTGAGTCACCCTTTTCTTTGGACGCTTGATGTGACCTCAGAAAGATCTCAGATTTTCACCAAGTTTCTGTTAAGGCAATAATATGGGATGCAAAGACAGAACTATCAGAATATAGTTTGGCGAGTTTGCTACGTAGCCCCTAGTATTTTGATAGGTGAGTGTTAGTGACGATACTAGTTTTTTTGATTAGTGAACGAAGAAGAGGTTGGTCAGTGGTTCTGATATGGGGAAGTTTCACTCCCACTGGTTTTAAAACTTTTTTCTTCGCGGAACTAGGCAGATGTTCTTGGATGAAAATGTTCTCTGGCCAAAAACTGGGACAACAAATCGTCTTGAACTTCAGCGCGGGCACACGAATCTTGAAAGAAGACGTGCGCCTTATATAATTATATTTAAATTGAGCTATGTCTTCCACCTTGATATCGACTTTTGTTTTGGCTTTAATATAAGCCGAGATATCAATCTCTGAAGTATCAGGGGCAAGCCGAAAAACGAATATATGTTTCGATGGAGGAATCACCTGTAAGTGTTGTGGTGTCGCAGGTACGAGAACTGCAGCATCAGTCGGGTGACTCTAACGAGGGTTTCATTCACTAGGACCTATGGTATCACTTGAAGGGTTATCACGGAGGACATATCAGACATTTGCTCATTTTTCTTGAGAAATTCGGAAACTCTTGGGGTGGCCAGAGAAGGCCGCTAAACTGTGTGTCAAGCGCACAGAGCTGGTCATTGATTTTACGAAAACCAGTAATGACGTCTTTAAATCCATTCTTAGTCTGTTTCATAAAGGACCGCATTTCGTCTTGGACATTAAGACCATTATCACAACAAAAATGTAACGGCCTACGGGACCTACGGGAAATGGCATCCGAAACTGAGGCGGTGAACCCGGCACACTTCGCGTGTACGTTTAAGATAGCCATCAATACAAGGTAGGCTGGGATGAGGAGATTGTCTTGTTACAAACCCTTAATCGAACAGACCAGTTTAAATTCTATATTAATAATTAAAAATAAAAAAATAATGTATAAAAAGTTAAAAAATACTATACCTTGAACCACTGTGCCAAATAGGAAGCCGAAGCGGGAGCTTTGGATAGTGCGAAGGAAAATTGAAGAAATAGAGATAAGACCTCTATTGCGAACGAAAGACAATTTTTTTTTTTTCATTTTTTTTTTTATTTTTTAAATTGAATGCATAATATCTGAAAAATATTGTGTCAAAATTCAAGTCAATTAAAGCAAAATTGACGAAGTTATTAGTTATTGACGAAGTTGCTTGCAAACGTTTTACACTGGATTTTTTTTTGCTTAAAACTTTAAAGCGTTTTCCCACAACTCACGTTTTCAAAGTCGGTGCCCCTCATAACTTCAAAACTACTGCACCGATCCTTTTGAAATTTTAAACACTATTTCTGTACATATTTTACGAGGTAACGCTGTCGAGTTTTTTTTTTTTTTTTCATAATTTCGATTTTGCAATGACAAATTAACCGATTTTTTCCCAAAAAATTGAGTTTTTCACTTCAAAGTCTTCGAAAAAATTAAAAAATTTCAATTTTCAAAAAAGTTTCACAGCGTTACCTGGGTCAAACTATTATCCACAAAAACCACAAAAACATGGCTTTTTCGCATGATTTGACCTTACCCTCCCCTTAAGGCAATATTTATAATAAACGCAGGGCGAACAAAAAAAGTACGACCGTTCGCTTAAGAGGAAGAGAAAGAATGAAATTATTAACTTAATTTGAACTTACAATATCTTTTTATTCTTGAATATACAATAATCGTACGTAGAGAATAATTATTTCTATCTATGAATCTGGCTATGCGAAAAAAAAATCATGTTAATGGGTCGAGTTGAAACAAAAACCGAAATATTATACAGTGTTTATTATAGTGTTTTTATATACAATAATCGTACGTAGAGAATAATTATTTCTATCTATGAACCTGGCTATGCGAAATAAAAATCATGTTAATGGGTCAAGTTGAAAAAAAATCCAAAATGTTGGAGCAGTTTTATCAACCGATATATAATATAATATATGAGCGTATGTATTCATTGAAAGGGTTCTATGACTACGTTATATAGTTCCGACTGTCTTGTGGTGGTATGCAGTAGATGTTATATTTTCAGTTTTAAGGTGCTTGCAAACAAATTATTTACAAATTATTAAGCAAATTAAAAAAATTTTTTTAATTAAATTCTTATATTCTGTACCCTTAATTAACATGTCCGTAATTAACGTCTTTATTGGACCGTACTTCAGAAAAAATGATTAAAAAATTGCTTTAGCGACAGTGTTCACGTTGTTATTTAGAACTGGTATGGAAACTAAATATTTAGTTAGGTCACATTTTAAAGTGCCATTTCATTGCCATTATCTGAATTTGGTAGTAGACCAATAGTGGCCACTGGGATAGTGGCCGAAAGCATTTATAGGCATATATGTTATTATTAATGTGATTTTATTGTGCTTAGTTATTATAGATTTTGGGCATTTCTGGCATTTTCATTTGTACTCAGTAATAAATCGAGTCATACCATCCAAAAATAATGTCTTGGCCAGGGTTTTTGCAATGCCTATATGTCCTTCTTCTATTCTATCCTCCTTCAAGGAATTTAGACAGTACCAGGTTTAGTAGCACTATTTTTAACGTATTCAATATCTTACTGCCTATTTGTTAAAAATTATCTATTAAAATATGTTCAAAGAAATTTCCCCTCGGATTCATTTATAGTTGGCTGATTTTTTTTATACCATACCGTCTTGCATTTCAAGTCTTTGGAACAATTGACCTTAGTCTAGGACTCCATTGGTATATAAATCGCAAACATCATATCTTGTAGTAATTTTTTTTACCATATTTAAATAAACATAGCATATCTACGGCATATCATTGGTACGAGATTTTTTTATAAAAGGTATAATAGTCCCTCCATTTTTTACAACTGCCTATTATTAAAAATACTTTGACAAAGAATGTATAGATTTTCACTTAAAAATGTACTGCGAAGAAATTCATCGCTTTAAGTCGACAATTTTGTCAGAAAAAAAACAAGAATTAATTTTTTGCAGTGAAAAGTTTTGGGCTATCCAACAACAAAATGCATTCGGATTAGCACAGTTGAGGAAAACACGGAAAACAAGAAATTTTGGTTATTATGGCCGCTTGCCTGTGATAGGAGTCACACTTGTATATGACTTTGCATGTTCGATATAAAAGATCAATCCAACAACAAAGGAGGAACGAGAGCAATGGGAGTGGGCACCCCTGCTTTAGATATTCAACTGTCAAATCATACTCAGTTTAGAACTCTGATTGTTCATTGAAAACAAGTATAATAATAGTCTGTGATCTGATTTAATTGTAAAGTGTTTTCCATAAACATATGGTCAAAAAAGTTATATTTTCGAGTGAATTGGACCTAATTTCGGCTCAGTTGTACATTTATTACTTTACTTTACGCATTTGAAACCAAGAAGTACTGCATGGCCGTCATGCTGGACGTGAAGCAGGCGTTCGACCGAGGCATCCCGGTCTACTATATAAATTAAAGACTAGCCTACCCCGACCATACTTCCAGTTCCTAAAGTCGTTCTTGGAAGACCGTAAATTTGCGGTACGATGCGGCGAGGCCATCTCAGGTATAAGAGAAGCTCACGCTGGTGTACCCCAAGGCAGCGTTCTTGGCCCGTTGATGTACAACGCTTACACGGCCGACCTCCCTGTTCTTCAGAGGCCTGACCTGCCCGCAGCAACCTATGCAGACGACACCGCCTTCCTTACCACCGCCGATAGCGCCATGGGGGCAGCCGAAACGATGCAATTGCAGCTTGACTTGCTCAGCGACTGGCAAAAGCGATGGAACATTGCCGTCAATAATGCCGTCCACTGCCACCACATTTTCTCTCTGCAAAGGCAACTGCCCTCCAGTTAACCTCAACGACTCTCCAATCTCACAGGAAGACAATCCCAAGTACCTTGGATTCACCCTAGACAGGAGGCTCACCTGGAGGCCCCATCTGATTAAGAAGAGGAAAAAGGCTGATCAAAGACTTCGATCCTTCTACTGGCTCATGGGTAGGAGATCGAAGCTGAGAACGTCCACGAAACTTCTCATTTACAAGGCCATAATACGCCCAATCTGGACGTACGGCATACAGCTCTGGGGCACTGCGAGCAAGACAAATGTCCGAACTATACAAACGTTCGAAAATAGAGCCCTTCGAATCGCCACCGGGGCCCACGTCTATCATGACAATCGCACCATCCACAAGGTTCTCAATTTTCCTTGGGTCAAGGACGAGATCCAAAGAAGCAGCGCATGCTACATGCAGAGGCTTCATAATTACCCGAACCTGTTGGCCATCTCCCTGCTAGACAACAGCGAGCAGCCCAGAAGACTAAAAAGGACACACCCTCTGGACCTCCATTTACTACTCTAATTTATTTCTACCGTATAATATGTAAATCTATCTATAAGTTAAGTTCATGTGATAGCATTTAATGGTTGTCCATAAAGGACAGTTTTAAATAAAAGTTATCCTGCTATTACAAAAAAAAAAAAAAAAATGATTACTTTCTCCCTTTGTGTAAGATCTTGATGCATATGTAATGGGAACTTGGATACCCTTATGGTTTTGAGTTAAAACCGCTCCCCACGCTTGCTTACTATCAGTAATTGTTCAAGCATTAAACACTATTGTATATACAAATTTTAATGATAAAGTTTCAAGGGATAAAAACTATTACGGGGTGACAATAAATAACCCGGACAAACTTTGAAGCAATCTATTGTAAATGTGTTATGCTGCAGCCCTTAAATAAATGCATTTATCGATAGCTTGTACATTTCTGAAACAAATATATTTACATTTTTGTGATTCCCATCAATTTGATATTTGTTTCGGGATGTCTAACAATCGTTGTGAAATTTTAAAACTGTTTCAACAAGGAAATCGCCAATGCGACATTGTTCGTTTGCTTGGCATACCAAAACAAACGGTCTCTGACGCTATCCGGCGATTTAATGAGCTTGGCCATGAAGGTGACCGTCCCGGACGACGCAGACCATGTACCGCTAACATTTCCAGAATTCGCCAGATAGTGAAAAAGCGGGTCACTCGGAATTGCAGAGTCTCGGCCAGAAAAATAGCCCATGAAATCGGAGTGAATCGAGAAAGTGTTAGGTTGATTGAAAAAAATGAACTTAATCTCAACGGATGACAATAAGCGCGTGAGACTCCAAAGATGCCGTCAGCTAAAGCGTCTCTTCACGGACGAGAAGATATTCACCATCCAACAGGCGCACAATCACCAAAATGACAGAAGCTGGTCTGCTAAAGCTCCAGGTACCTCTGCAATAATCGAGCGCCGTCAATGTGAGCAATCTTTAATGGTTTGGGGAGGAATATGCGCCACCGGCAAAACACCCCTTGTTTGAAAATGCATCTTCTTACGGATGACAATAAACGCTAAAGCGTCAGCTAAAGCGTCGGGCCGCAGGTCAAAAATGCGAGCGTATTCTCTTCACGGATGAGAAGATATTCACCATCCAACAGGCGCACAATCACCAAAATGACAGAAGCTGGTCTGCTAAAGCTCCAGGTACCTTTGCAATAATCGAGCGCCGTCAATGTGAGTAGTCTTTAATGGTTTTGGGAGAAATATGCGCCACCAGCAAAACACCCCTTGTTTTCATCGATCAAGGGGTCAAAATCAATCAGAAAGTGTACCGCCGGGACATTTTGGAAACTTTTGTGCTTCCTTGGGCCCAGCAGCACTTCGGTGATACGGAGTGGACGTTTCAACAGGATTCAGCGTCAGCTCATAGAGCCAAATTGACTCAGGATTGGAGCAAAGCCAATTTTCCGGACTTTATCACATCCAGTGAATGGTCACCTTACTCCCCAGATCTAAATCCGATGAACTAGTGTGTGGTCTATTTTGGAGTCCAGGGCATGTGCTTAACGCCACATAAGTTTGGAGGCGCTGAAGCAATCATTGCTCCGAGAATGGGATCGATTATCGGAAGAAGACCTGCGGCCCATTGCGCTAAATTTCCAGAAACGTTTAGGGCTCTGCATCGCAGCCCAAGGAAGCCACTACAAAACCAGCTGAATATATCGGCTATTCCGGCGGATGGTCAACCAGGACCGAAAAAATTAATGTCCATATTCCTCGATTCTTTTTTTGTATTTTCATAAATAAATATCCAAATTTTCATAATCTATTGGATTCATAGCATATCTCAGCTTTTTTTTTTTTTTTTAACCTGAAAAGTCAAAAAATGTAATTTTTACCTTTTTTTACTTTTAAAGAAATTTTTATGTTTATTTATTTCTCAAGGAAAACATATGATGTGTTTGCTCGTTTTGTACTAAATCTCTTAATAACAATCTAATAAGACGAGAAAAATTCAGAGGGCGAAAAAATGTTCAATTACCTCTGAATTTGTATTTTAATTTTTAACTATGTTCTAATCGTTCGCGACCCAAAACATAATTATATTGTAATTGCTTCGCATTAAGTGAAAGAAGGCGGATGAAACTTTATGTGTTAAGTCATTTTAGTGTAAACTATTGAAATTTAACAAAAAATTCCGACTTTTTCAAGAAATTTTTTTTGTATTGAATTTTAAAGTGGCGTACGTTTGCGACCCAATGTATGACGTACGTACAAATATAATAATTTATTTTTTTGTTTAACAAGCTTATAAATAGTTGTAGATGGATAAAAAAAAGTGACAATTAAAATTAAATTAAATTAAAATTAAAATTTAAAATAAAATTAAAACTTAATTTTTAATACAATTTTTAATTTTTAAGAAAATATAAATTTATTTTTAAAAACAAAGAGGTAAACAACAAAAAAAAAAAAAAAATTATATGTGGTAAAATCGTACGTTCGCGACCCGTTCTTAATTTAATTTAAAAAAAAATAATGGAGGTATTTAATTGGGAATAGACTCGATAGAAAGCTACATGCCTCTATTTTAAAAGTAAAGTTATTGCATCAAAATATTCCATTCCAATTCGCAGATTTTTTGATTTTTCTATAGCAAGCCAAAGCCGACTTCCATTTTCCGTACGTTCGCGACCTCATGTTTTTTGCCAATATTATGAAAATTAAATAATTTACACTAAGAAAACAACTCCCCAAATGCTATCGGAAACAACAAAAAAAAGGATCAGAAAATGTTTTTTTCTTTAATTTTTTGGCACTAATTGCGTACGAACGTAGGTTCGCGACCCCAGGAAATGCGCATATGTTAACACAATTCCTATTTAATAGTTGTGTATCTGCATTTTTTCTCAAATACGGTTCCTTAAAAAGTTATGATCAAAAATGTTTTTCCGGGTTATTTATTGTCACCCTGTATTTTAAAAAGTGCAGGAAATAAAATATGATAGAAATCTAATAAAACAAAAATTTAATATAACGGAAACACTGAAAAAAATCAAATAATCCATGTAGACATTTTTTCATATTAACCATACATCATTTTTAACATTTATAGATAAACTTACTAAATTTGTGACAGCATACAATATCAAAGATAGGAACTGGAGGGAAAAATTACAAAATAAATTTAATCAATTTACGAAATTTGGTAAACACGAAAAAATAATAATGGACAACGAATTTAGTGCAGAGTAAATAGCAAGTGTCTTAAACAAAGAAGGTGTAAAACTACACTGGATGAAACCAAATTGACATATAGGGAATGCAGACATAGAAAGGCAAAATTCAACTTTAATCGAAGTAATAAGCAGCATAGATAAAGATGTTTCAATAGAAACAAAAATCCAGATTGTAGTAGAAGCTTATGATAAAAGATATCACACCACAATTCACTGTTCCGCAACGACAGCAAAGAACGAAAAAAATTTTTAGGAACTACAAGAAGCAATAAACAAACACATAATAAATATTATTACCAAGCTAAACAAAGAAAGGGAGTATTCCGATGAGAAGTGAAATGAATGACCGATAAAAAATTACAAACGACTCAGACATAAGGATGAACGATATTTTCGATACGTTAATTTAAAGGAGGTCCACCTTTGTAATATTAAGAGACCATTGCAAATGGAAATAACATAACGTATAAAATTATATATCACATCTCTCTCTTCCTCTTAAGCGAACGGAAGTGCTTTTTTCTGCGCACTGCGTTTATGAAAACTACTGGTTAAGCAGTGTTTACTTGCTTGTAAATCGAATTTATTGAGAAACTTAAGTTTTAACTTAAACCGTATCGCTTCGCGATTCAATTCCAAGCATAGCTCAGCTCTGCTTCTTTCCCGTCTTATCTCTATTGCTGCATTTTTCCTTTGCACTTTCCAAATCTCCCTCTTCGGCTTCCTTTTTGGCACAGTGGTTCCAGGCATAGTGTTTTTTATCTTTTTATATATTATTTTTGTATTGTTAATTAATAATATGAAATTTAAACTGGTCTTTTCTATTAAGTCTAGTATCAAGACTATCTCCTCATCTCAGCCTACCATCCATTGCTGGCTATGTGTAAACGGCGTACACGCCAAGTGAATAGCTTATTATCTGATCTTCTAAAGGTCAAACCTATTTATTCGATTAAGTACTAGGCTGTGTTCTAAATACTGTACCAGGGCTCTGTGCAAACCTCTTCTAAGACTTTTCAACTTATCTTTGGAAGGAATCTTTCATAATTCCCTTATAAAAATGGGAAAAAGTTCGATGCCGCCAATTACAGAGGCATCTCTAAATTTTCGGCAATAACAAAGTTATTTAAAAAATTAGTTACTCCTCATTTGGAACACCTTTGCTCTTCAATCACATCTCCTTGTCAGCATGGCTTTATTAAGCGTCGCTCCACCACCACAAACTTATTGGAGTTAACATCCTTTGTCATAGATGGCTTTCGTAAGGGATATCAAAACGATGTAGCTTACACAGACTTTAGCCAAGCATTTGATTCAGTTAATTACACACTCTTGTTGAGTAAACTGAATATGCTGGATTTTCCTAAGGACCTCTTAGCGTGGATCTCCAGCTACCTAGATGGAAGGACACAAAGAATCTTATTTAAAAACATACATTCTCGTCTGGCCCGTGCTACATCTGGCGTCCCACAAGGAAGTCATCTTGGCCCGTTGTTATTCATTTTTTTTATAAATGACTTGCTCCCTGCTTTTACGAACTCTCTAGTTCTTATGTATGCAGATGATGTAAAGCTTTGTCTTCAGTACAAATCCATCTCTGCCCAATGCAGTCTTCAGTCTGACCTTGATAACTTTCAAAAATTTTGTTTAGCTAACGATTTAATACTTAATGAATCAAAGTGCAATCTTATGTCTTTTTATCGTTCTTGCCCTCTGCAAACTACGTATTCTTTTAATGGGATTGCCTGAGAGAAATTAACTCAAGTTAATGATCTCGGCGCCCTATTAGACATTAAATTTACATTTTCCGACTATGTTTCCTTAATGGAGAATAAGGCTAAAGCAGTCCTTGGTTTTATTAAAAGGTGGTCAAAAGAATTTATTGACCCATGCATAACAAAAACATTATTAATTTCTTTGGTCCGTCCGATACTGGAGTACGGTTCATGTGTCTGGAGCCCCCAATACACAGTGGTTCCGTCAGAGGCCAAAAATCAAAAAATTTGATTTTTCAAATTTATTGTCACCCTGTATTTGGGGCTCCTTCTAACGGTAATTATTCAAAATTCTTTGCTGAAAATGGAATATTGTAGCAAAGTAGGTTCCATGAGATTTGTTTTTTAAATAATGGAATGCGTTTTGCGTTCAACTGTTAATTCAAAAGGAAATTCTTTTTAGATAATTTTATTATGTGGCGTGAATGTTCTGCCAGTATTCTGGAAGTATTCTTTTACCTGTGCATTTATGACCGGGAAAAGCCACCTTATGTATTACAAATGAATATTTTTCCGGATGTAACTTCAGATTTTATTTCTTACATTTCTCAAAAACGTCTGTTTAGTTTTTAATCTTATAACTATTAAGTCGAAGGTTCTTATACAGAGAATGCTTTAATCAGCATTCTCTAAAATGAATGAGGAGCTATTATAAATCTTGAGATTTTTAAGTTGTGAATAAACTGATTTTTTCTATTTATTATTCCTATGCGATGGAAATCACCTGAAGACACATATGTGTGTATTATGAGGCACATAACATTTCGTGATTTTATTTTAGTAGAGATGCAAGCCTTATAAATTTAGGTATTTTAGTCAAAAATATGAAAAATTAATACATTTGAGAGCGGGTTCCACGACAAACGGCTGGCAGATGAGTGAGGGAAAGTCGCTTTTTACCGTCAAACCTTTTTTTTTTTCAAAGGCCGTTTGCTAGAAAAATTTGCAAACAGCGGGCATTCTGGCTTTTTTACTTAAATGCTTTTTTTGGATTTTTTGGTATTTAATAGCATAATTTGGTCAATTAAATCGCCAGCGAGGCACCCCAAAAGACACCAGGGGTAAGTTTGGAACAGGGTTTCTCCCCTTGCGGTGAACTCCCGAAGGACGTAAAGGAATGATCCGAGGCTCCACAGGATCACCCCACCGCAGCCCTGAAGAGCACCTCTCGGAGGATAGATAGGGATCCTGAGGAGCCGCCGGGATCAGGAAATCGCGTGGTCGAGCTCATCTCCCCGCCAACTTACACTCCCACCATAACGGAGACCCACATGTTACGGACGAATGGACAAGTAAAGAGGCATAAGTGGGACACAGAAGAGGAGAATAAAGAAGGAAGGAGAACACGCTACGGAGGTACAGTACCGTGCTGGAGGAGGTTGGAAGAGCTCGTTCATCTTGCGCTCATATTCTCATTGAATGCTTTCTGTTTCTCAGTCGCTGAAAGAAGCGCGACGAAGTAGGTTGGTCTGCGCTTGGATTGTTTTTTGTATGTATGCGTGTCACACATTCACATACACGGGGGCATGTGTGCGTGCGATTTCGTTTCGAAGCCAGCGCACAAAATTTTGATTTTTCGAACTTTTCAGACTGTCACCCTAACAAAATGCAGGTATTCGTTATTTGGTGAAATGACGAAAGAAATATTATTATTTGTTATGTCATATTTTTTAATATTTAAGTACACATTTTAAATTTATTTAGGAATAAGATTAGGTGTTAGCAGTGAATTGTTTTGTGTATATGTATACATTTTTAAGAATCATTAAAAACAAGATACTGAGAAAGGAACAGGGTATATTTCAGTCGACATCACTTAAACGCCGTTTGCTTTTAAGTTTTTGTTGTTCTGCATGAGAATTGTGTTTGCATACCCTACCGATTAATGATTTTCTTCTCTGTGGCAAGTCTTCAGTCACTTCTGTGTGGCAAGCAAATCGCTTCGATATTGGAAACACGGACCGAAATTCTCTCGATGACACTGCGAAACAAAACGTGCTTTCAAACAAACTACTTCCTACAGAACCATACAAATACCCTACCGAAAAATCACACAATAGGGGTTTTCAACCCAAGTGGATTACCAATGATTTCACTTAGCTGGCGTACTCAGCGGGTGAAGACAGCGTATACTGTAAACCTTGTTGGTTATTTTTCCATGAAAGCGTTGGAAAAGGGGTCATCAAAATCCAGGAAAACTTGTGTCTGTCGGTTTTCAAGATTGGAAAAAAGCCAAGGAATATTTCAAAAAACACATGGAAAAAGAATATCACAAAAAGTGTGTTCTGCAAGCCACTTCGTTCCTCGAGATATTATCTGGAAAGCAGCTTGATGTAGAATCTCAATTGGACAGTCAACGCACCAAAGAAATAGCTGAAAATAGGGCTGCAATCGAACCAATCATTCGGACAATTCTTTTCAGTGCAGTTTTGCGGCTTAGAATTGAGTCTGGTGATAAAGTTTTAGAAAACATGTTCTTAATAGCTCCAAAAACGCTACTTATATGAGGCCTATCATCCAAAATGAAGTCATTCAGACGTGTTCTGATATTGTCACCGAAAAAGTCATTGACAGAATTTCGAATGCAGGGTGTTTTAGTCTCCTTAGCGATAAAACAATGGATGTTTCAGGGACCGAGCAGTTGTCACTATGTATCCGGTACGTCCATATCCAAGATCTCCAAGCTCCTGTTCTTGGTGAAGATTTAGTCGAATTCATCCCAATCAACGATCAGTCTTCTGAAAATCTGGCGAACGTTATTTTGCAGCGATGTGATGAGCTCAATCTTGATATGAGTAAATGTGTTGGGCAAGGATACGATGGGGCAGCAAATATGGCAGGTCATTTGAGTGGAGTCCAAACAAGAATAAGAGAAAATTATCCCAAGGCAAGATACATTCATTGTGCCAGTCACCGTTTGAACCTTGCTCTGTAGAATGCCATGTCTGTTTCAGCAATACGTAACTGTCTTGGAGTTGTTAGTCAAATTGTAAATTTGTTCAGGAACCATTCGATTGCAAACAAAATTTTTCAAAAACTATTCAAAAACATGCTCCAGACAGTAAAAAGAAACGACATTTCCGGCTTTGTGACACAAGATTTATCGAAAGGCATGACAGTATTATTGTGTTTTTGGAACTTCTTGAATGCATTGTTATAGCTTTAAAAGAAATCGCTCAAAAAACCTATATTTTTTCTTCAACGGCATCAACTCTTCACGCAGCGAGTCAAAAAAGTGAATTTTTAGTCAGCATTGTTGTTTGCGAAAAACTGTTCAGTTTGACCCTTCCACTGTCGATTTTCCTCCAAAATAAATCATCAGATTTGGTTTCCGGTGTATAGTATACAAATGAAGTATTGAGTTCACTTCGACAAATGCGGGAAACAGCTAACGACACTTTCAGAGAAATTTTTCAAGTAGCGCCAAAATTTTCTGCAGATCTTTTCGACACTGAAATTCAAGCTCCCAGAGTTACGTCACGACAAAAATCTCTGGCGAATCCGCAAACGACATCGAATGAAGAGTATTTCAGAGTCACCACATTCATTCCTTGCATCGATACTTTGATACAAAATTTGACGGACAGATTCATCAAGAACGAAGATATTTAATCCAGTTTCCAACTGCTACTGCCAGGATATTCTTGCGAGAAAAAAATTGATGAACTGGAAGAATTAGGTCCATACTTTCAAAACGAAATGCCATTGTGCGCAGTTCAAGCTGAGTATAAGTTATGGTGTACCAAAATTTCATCACTTGACCCATCAACCGAAATTTTGAGACTGTTGGAGTGTTGTGATGGAACATTTTTTCGCGGGATAAATCTTCTTCTCAAGGTCATGACTACTCTTCCGGTCACAACGGCTAGCGTCGAAAGAACGTTTTCAACAATGAAAAGGATAAAAACTCTACCTCGTAGTGTGATGGGCCACGACAGACTAAGTGCACTCGCTATGATGTCAATTCACTGGGATACTGTTGTTGATCCGGAGGAAGTTCTCGACCGTTTAGCGAAGAAAAAATTAAGGAAGTTACTCATTTAAGGTGTATGATCTGAAGGAAAATACATACTGCATTCACATTTTGCTATTGGCAGATATTTTATGTGAAACAAAAATAATGCTTCAATTTTTTTTTAACAGTAACTGTTAATTGTAACCTTATACCTTTTTTTTATAGTAACTGTATACTGTACCTTTTTCTTGCACAATAAATAATAAAAGATCAAACGTCACGGACTGATTAAAGATTGATGTGTGGTTTGCCTTTTTCTGAATTTATTCGAATACATCCACATTTTTTATTGATTTTTGTCCTTGAGCCCCGGGGCACCGCCCCACCTGCCCTATGCTAGCTACAGCCCTGGCTGGAACCTATGTTTGCTTTGGACTTTGGTTCAGCGGAAAATGAAAATTTTTGGGCTGTGCAATTTTTGTTTTCTGTTACAAATATTTCACTGCACGTTAACAAGTTACACCCCGATCGCTATGAAGGAAAAAAGAATGTTGATAACTGAATAATCAGGAATATACCAGAATAACCAGGATTCTTAAGCTAAGGTTCAAATTCAAAGCTTAAATGATGTCTTTGTTTTTTCTTACCTCATAACGCCCGTGGGAAATTACAGAAATTCTTCGTTGAGAGATGGTTACATGTTTTATATGAGTAAAATGATCGTGACCCGATTCTTGTACACTAGCTAGCAACAAAAAACTATTACCATCTGATGAAAAAACTGGGTGAGGAAAAATATCCAACCATTCATCTTCCGCAGCTCGTTCCGAATGTACCTAAAAAGAAATTTAATAAATAGAAATGAGTGGTTAAAATATTTATATTATTTATTTTTTGCTATTGGCGTATTGAGTAGGTCTGAAAATTCGCCAACATCTATTTTTCATCCTCTTAAATCCTGTTCGACATACCAAAAATCGCACATAAAGAGAGTTGCATCTATAAGAGCCAGAAGATACACGAGTTGAGCGCAATGAAGTCAGAAGATTAGAACAACGACAATCACGCCGTTTCACAGTCAATAGACGCCGAACAAATGACTCACAACGACAACAGGAAAATCGAGCATTTATATTTCAGTATGAGCCTGATATTGAGTATTATGCCCCCTCAAAAGTCGTAATTGGTGCTATAGACAAGGAATGTCCGCATTGTCATGCTCTGAAATTCAAAAATAAGCCAGCTGGGAAGTGTTTCGCGTCAGAAAAAGTGCAAGTACCAGAAATTGAAACACCGCCTAAACCATTAAACGGCTTAGTTATCGGCACGGATCCAGATTCTAACGTGTTCCTGAAGTCAATTCGAACATTCAATTCATGCTTTCAAATGACATCGTTCGGAGCAACAGAAATAGTTCGAAACTCTAATGCAAAAGGTCAACATTACAACTCAACATTCAAAATCAGAGGCCAAGGTTATCATTAAATGGGCTCACTGCTGCCAATGCCAAACGAACCACAAAAATTCTTACAAATCTACTTTGTGGGTGGCAAGGATTCCGGAAGCGCACTTGCCAATCGCGTGAATGCACGTTGTGATTATAATAACCTTGATTCAATTAAAGCCAGACGTACGTTAGCGAGCTAGATGCTCTATTGAACGTGCACAATGAATTGTTGAAAATATTTGAATCACATATACACCAATTACAAAGCGATAATCACGCTATCGTCACAAAAAATATTGTTCACGCTATAGCACTAAGAGATTGACTTGCTCAATTACGATCAAAAAATAACTTAAAAATAATGTTTGCCTTTTGTTATTTTTATATTCCGTCATGGTTTACAGCGCTCCAATTGACTTTATATTACATAAGTCTAAAACCGAGTAAATTTTGTACAGAAATTATAAAGTCATCTGGTGGCAAAACAACGTTTGCCGGGTCAGTTAATGTATATAAGTTAACACAATCACCCGGCGGCAAATTTAGTTAATATACATAAAATCTCATATATAATAACATATTTTTTTTTTTTTTTTATTATAGCTTTGTTTTTTATTTATTGAATCTAGGTACTCTTAATTTTGAGACTAACAAAAAGTTGGCGAATCTTTACATTAAAATGTAACTAACAGTATACTAAGACTGCATTCTGGTTGCGCGTCCCTCAGGTCGGTCGCTGGGTGGGTAAGTCATTGGGACGAAGGCGTGATTGGTTGCTCAACCTTGTTAGCTTGGTTAAGTACTGTTTTGCGATCGCTTCTTTGACTGGTAGAATGTTTAAGTCGCGGTGTATGTTTTCGTTGCGAACGTACCACGGTGCCCCGGTGATTGTTCTCAAGATCTTCGACTGAACTCTTTGAACTATGTTAATGTTGCTATTGCTGGCGTTCCCCCATAACTGGGAGCCGTACATCCATATAGGTTTTAGTACCGAGTTGTACAGCAGGACTTTATATTTAAGCCTAAGAGGTGACCGGGCTTTGATAAGCCAATGAAGGCTGCTGGCTTTTAGCTATAGGTGTGTTCTTTTGGCTTCATTGTGCCGGCGCCATGTGAGTCTTCTGTCGTAATGTACTCCTAGGTATGTTACTTCGTTTGCTTGTGGGAGTAGAGTGTTGTTTAATGTAATCGGCGGGCATTTTTGCCTGTTCAGAGTAAACGTAAAGTTCTTGCATTTTAGTTCGTTCACTTTAATTTGCCAATCTGATTGCCATTTTTCAACATCGACCCTATGAAGAGCTAGCTGCGCAGTTGCTTGAATCGGGCATTTTGAGCAGCTAAGAATAGCTGTGTCATTGCCAAACGAAGATGTTGTTAGTCGTGTGCTTGTCGGGATGTCTGCTGTGTAGAGGACATATAATTTTGGCCCTAGCACGTGGGTGCTGTAGGGGAGCGTTCTCTTGATCTTGTACATTAGACCTTCTAGCTAGACTCCATCAAATTCTTGAGAGACATTTAAAAATATGACAGTACAGTACTCTCGTTTTTCGAACGCGTTCCGAATTTCTGATGTTATCCGGTTGACCTGCTCAATTGTTCCATACTTTTCACGAAACGCAAATTGGTGTGGCGGGATTCCTTCCTGGATTCTCCGGTATGTGTTTATCCGAGTCATTAGGCATTTTTCAAAGAGTTTAGATAGGCAAGAGAGTAGGCATATAGGTCTATACGACGTGGGAATAGTGTGGTCTTTCCCCGGCTTTGCTATCATTATTATATTTGACTTTTTCGGGGGCGGTGGACATACGTTTCTTCTTGCTGTAGAGCTGGATCAAGTTGACGTGAGGCATGTTTTAAGCGTTGCCATTTTTGACGTAAGCGTCGCTTTTCGAGGACGAGCTGTTCGATTTGTAGATTTGTCTTCTTTTGAATGCGTTGTGTGTTTATAATTTGAGGTGTTGAAACTCGAGCTGCAGAGACGAGTACAGACTCCAGCGAATTAACAAAACTGTCTACGTTGGCTTCGTCGCTGAGGTGAGGACTCAGCTCAATGTGTGAGCTGATATATTTCCTGTACTTAACCCAATTGGTGTTATGTGAGGTCAGATTTGTTGAGTGATCCCATGTTCCTGGGTGTCGGAGTAGAGTAAAAAGGACAGGCGAGTGATCACATGAAAGATCAAAAAGGCATTCGGCGCTTATCAGATTTTTTGGAATGTTTTTGGTAAACGCAAAGTCTATTAAATCAAGAAGTTTCTTTGGATCTACCGGCTAGTACGTTGGTGTGCCAGAAGAAACATAGTCTAGCTTGTTCTTAGCTTTGATAATTGCATTATAGAGCTGCTTTCCTTTTGGGGTCACGAGACGAGATCCCCAGTGTGTGTGCTTGGCATTGTAGTCTCCAGCTTCTATGAAGTGGTCTCCGAGTGAGTTGAAAAACTGCATAAACTCATCTTCGGCTATGGTGAAGAGTGGGGGGCAGTATACGGCGGCTAGAGTTAATTGCTTGCCAGTATCACTAACCATACAGCATATGGACAATCCATTTTATACAACGAAAATGGTCGAAAAAATTTCTTGTGACAGGCCCCAGCAGGCCCCAGAGCGAAATCTTACTCTCTTTCTTACGCTCACCGCTCGTTCATCTTGCGCTCATATTTTTATTCAATTCTTTCTGTTTCTCAGTCGCTGAAAAAAGCGCGACGAAGAAAGTTGGTCTGCGCTTGGATTGTTCTTTGTATGTACATTCTCATACACGGGGGCATGTGTGCGTGCGATTATGTTTCTAAGCCAGTGCACAAAATTTTGATTTTTCTAACTTTACAGGCTGTCTACCCTAACAAAATTCGGGTCTTCGCTATTTGGTGAAATGACGAAAGAAATAATATTATTTATTATATTAAATTTTTAAAATTTCAGCATACATTTTAAATTTATTTAGGAATGAGATTAGGTGTTAGAAGTAAATGTTTTGAAAAAAAACAATATACTGTAATATGCTCATATATGCACTATTAATATCATATGTATATATATCGACCACCCACTGTACCAAGAGTACTTAAAGGGTACACACTGTAACACTTTGTCGCAGTGTTTATGTTATCCAAGGTCTCGGTCATAAACCTAAGTGCACCGAAATATGAACCGCCCGCTGTACCTTTGCTGTACGCCAAAAAGTGCATATGTCCGCATATACGTAACACGAGTGGACCTTATGCAAGTCCACATACCCCCGCCTAATCGAACGTAACATAAATATATATTCATATATAAATATTTAAGAATACATAACCGTCTCTCCCCTGCCGCTTTGGGCAGCGCAGCTACGAGACTTAGACCTCCTTTAATTCATAAGTAAATTTGTAAAACCAGAAACTCCCTTGAGCTCGGAGCGGCAACTACAGTTGCTCCGACTAAATAAAAAACCTAAAAACCGAATCAAGAGCCTTCTATTGGGAATCGATTACATGGCGATCCTGCCAGGAGGATCGTATTACATGGCGACCGTGACAGGACCTGCAAGGACATCGAGGGATTCGAAGGACACGCCTAAAAGGATATAACCCAGGAGAATAAAAAAAAAACCACAAAAAAAAAAAAATTCGAAATTTGCTGAAAAACAAGAAAAATTGTTTTTTGGAATTTATGACAAAAATTAATCCGAGTGAGTAGAGTGCAGTGATGGGTAAACGCGGAGATGTACAAAACAAAGTATAAAGAGTATATACTCTTATACAAATAAATCCCCTCCAGCGTTGTCAACAAGGCAAAAGTTACGAGCTGAACTTGACTTTCCAAAAACAAAATTACCAAAAAAAAAAACCCACAACGATCTGATACTCACTCAGTCCCCATGCCAACAACCTATCAGCAACGAATAATTAAACTTATAAATAAATAAATAATAAATAAACAACTTCCGAGATGACCGGATAACTGCAAAGAAATGACAGAGGACCCCTGGAGTCACCCTTCTGCGAGCAAACCTGTGCCAGCACCGGTGCCCCAACATCTCAATAAAGAAGAAACGCCTGTGCAGCCAGCACCGGCCCCGTTTAGCGCTCCAAGCTAAGCCCGGAAAAGTGAACCGACAGCGCTGCCAAGGGCGCAAAATTTTTTTCCCATGCACTGCGTTGCATATTTTTTTTTATTGCACTGCGATGCATATTTTTTTATATATATATAAAAATCCTTTGTAAAATTGAGCGACATTAAAGTTGCCCGATTAGCGTGTGGCCTGAAAACCATACAAATAATAGGCAGGTTATTATGTAAAAAAAAAAAATATATACAATGAAAAATAGGCAGGTTTCATAAAAAAAAAAAAGTTACAAATAAAATAAAAAAATAAAAAAAGCAATATACACATAGCCAAATAAGGCAAATCTTTAAATGAGCCAAACTGAATGGCAAATAAATCATAAATTAAATCACACTATTAACACAAAAAATTATATACCAATTCTAGAGAAAATACCCAAAATGGGTTTAGTAGACGTAAAACAGGTGGACTCCACCGCTAATGTAATAAACAAAGTTGAATCCAAAACCATTGATCTAGAACTAACGAACATCTTATTATTTATTATTGTATTAATTATGAGCGCATATATCTTGTATAAGGCTTATATATTTCACAACAAATGTATATCTAAAAGAGCCATAAACAGAAGCCAGGCTAATGATCTGGACAAAATAAAAAAATTAAAAAAAAAAAAAAAAAAAAAAAAAACAGGAATCGCCTACAATAATTAATAATAATGCCTAATAATGCCTACAATAATTATTAAAAAGATGTTCCGTTAATAAATAAAACACCTACCTATAATACCTGTATATCCACATGGAGATATATTATTTTTAGTATGCTATATTAAAGTACAGAATATATTTTTATAAAGAATGAAGTATTATATATTTTTATGTCTAATAAAATAGAAATGAAACAGAAATAAATGAATATATCAAGAAAATATCCCGATAATATTATATCCGTAGTTTATTAGATAATGGAATGCAAGGAAATTTATGAAAGATTGCATGGTATAAAAATTGATTTTGACAAATCTTATAAGTCATTATCAAGGCCTAGGCCAGCACAGATAAACACTGTGAATAAGCATGCAGAAATATTAGTAAACCGCTTCAATACAGCGCGTACACTGATACATGACCAAAGAGACAGGCTAGACAAAGCCCATTGGTCTCAGGTGTCAAAATATCTGAATAAATTAAGAGACAATCTCATATTTATAAAGCAAAGGTACGACCTAACAATTTCAGTACCAACGATCCTGAACACACCCCTGACAATAGAAACTGGTGAAGAGTCAGAATATTCAGATTTATCATCACAGGTAAAAGCTGAAACTGATGACCCTATCTCCACGGAACCCGAAATTGAGGAAAAAGATATAAACAATCTTACAATTCCGGCAGTCCTTATTCAATCTGAATTATCAGACCAGGACTACACAGACTCAGATTTAGACAACAGCATTTTGGAAGTAAAACCTACCACAATGACTGACGAAACAATTTCCCAAAGGGCATACATTAGGGAAATATCGAGTGCCATCCCAGAATTTAACGGGCAAAGGTTACACCTGCAAAGATTCATAACAGCTTTGAGGTTAGTCAACCTAACGAAAGGCACATTCGAAGCTTTGGCTGTAAAGGTTATTAAATCCAAAATAGTTGGATCCACTCTGTACAGAGTCCAAAGCGAAACGACTATAGAAGCAATAATTAAAAAACTGCAAGATACTATAGTCGGAGAAACATCTGACGTGGTTAAAGCCAAAATGGCAAAAACCGGCCAGAAAGGAAAAACGGCAGAAAAGTTTACAACAGAGATAGACAACCTACGGAAGCTTCTAGAAGCTTCGTATATTGACGAAGGTCTATCGGCCGAGCACGCTGACAAATTCAGCATCAAAGAAGCCATCTCCACAATGGTTAAAAATTGTGAGCATGGCCGACTTAAAACAATATTGGAAGCAAGTAATTTCACAACAATGAATGAAGCCGTCACGAAGTACATACAATGCAGTACTGAAATGACAGGCAATGCAAATTCCATATTATACGCCTATCGAGGAAACTATCGCGGTAACAATTACAAAAACAATTATCGCGGTAGAGGTAATAATCGAGGTAGATATAACAATAACGGGTATATCCAAAATAATGGTTACTACGGAAACAATAACTATAATAACAATAACTACATGAACAACAACAACCGTGGTGGAAACAATCGCGGCGGACACGGCCGTGGTGGAAACCATAATAATAATGACAATAATAGCCACAACCATAGCAATAACAACCATAACAATAACGTCAGGGTAGTCCATACAGATTCGGGAAACTCCCAGACGCCTTTAGGTACACAACAGTAAGAAACACCAAAGTTCACACTATAAATCTCAGTCAAAGTACATTTGTTAGTTTCACAAACGTAGCAACAGGAAAAGAATTAGTTTTTCTACTAGATACAGGTGCAGAAATTTCCATATTAAAGGAAAATTCTGATGCTTTTCAAAACATCAAAAGTAATCAAATAATAAACATACAGGGTATAAGTCAAGAAGTTACCAAATCAAAAGGTTTAACTTCTATTGAAATTCAAACTTCAAAATACATAATTCCACATGATTTCCATATCGTAAATTTTCAGTTCGCTATTCCATGCGATGGAATACTAGGAATCGATTTTATTAAAAGATACAACTGTCAATTAGACTTCAAGCCGTATGAAGACTGGCTTATAATAAGACCAAATAACCTCCAATATCCTATTTATGTTCCAATAACATATAGCTCTGGCAATAACTCTCTAATTCTGCCAGCAAGATCCCAAGTCGTTTCAATCGATCCCAAGTTTCAATCGAAAAATTGAAATGAATTCAGAAAATGACAGTGTATTAATTCCGAATCAAGAAGTTCAGCATGGTATCTATATAGCAAATACCATAGCAACAACCCAGAATGCATATATAAGACTATTAAATACCACAGATAAGGATCAAGTAGTTTATATTAAAAATATTCTGCATGAACCACTTTCAAACTACGAAGTAGTACAAACTGACTTAGAAACCCGAGAAAAAATTGTACTATCCCAACTTTCCAAAAACTTCCCTCCTCAATTCAACAAACAACTCACAAAATTATGCACCCAGTATAGTGATGTGTTCGGACTAGAAACCGAATCAATCACTACCAATAATTTCTATAAACAAAAACTGAGATTAACTGATGATGAACCCGTATATATAAAAAATTATAGAAATCCTCATAGTCAACAAGACGAAATTCAAAAGCATGTCCAAAAACTCATAAAAGATAAAATAGTGGAACCCTCTGTATCACCTTATAATAGCCCACTTCTGCTAGTACCAAAAAAGTCACTCCCAAATTCAGAAAATAAAAAATGGCGATTAGTAATAGATTATCGTCAAATTAATAAAAAACTCTTATCTGAAAAATTTCCACTCCCTAGAATCGATGACATTTTAGATCAACTAGGTAGAGCAAAGTATTTCTCATGTCTCGATTTAATGTCCGGTTTTCACCAAATTAAACTCGAAAAAAATTCACGAGATATAACATCCTTTTCAACGAATAATGGTTCGTATCGTTTCACACGATTACCATTCGGTTTAAAAATAGCGCCAAACTCCTTTCAAAGAATGATGACTATAGCTTTCTCTGGATTGGAGCCTTCCCAAGCATTTCTTTACATGGATGACTTAATAGTCATAGGTTGCTCCGAAAACCACATGCTCAAGAACCTAACTGATGTTTTTGAGAAATGTAGGAAACACAACCTAAAGTTACACCCCGAAAAATGTTCATTTTTCATGCATGAAGTCACCTTCCTAGGACATAAATGCACAAATAAAGGAATCTTGCCCGACGACAAAAAATACGACGTCATTCAAAATTACCCAGTCCCACATGATGTGGACAGCGCTAGAAGATTCGTCGCATTTTGCAATTATTACAGACGTTTCATAAAGAATTTTGCAGAATATTCCCGTCACATAACAAGATTATGTAAGAAAAATGTAAAATTCGAATGGACAACAGAATGTCAAAACGCTTTCGAACATCTAAAATCAGCATTAATAAACCCAACTCTGTTGCAATACCCAGATTTTAGCAAAGAATTTTGCATAATCACAGATGCTAGCAAATACGCTTGTGGAGCAGTCCTAACTCAAAACAAAAATGGACTTCAGCTTCCGGTTACATACGCATCAAGATCCTTTACGAAAGGTGAAAGCAACAAGAGCACTACAGAACAAGAACTAGCAGCTATTCATTGGGCAATAATACACTTCAGACCATATATTTATGGTAGACATTTCACTGTCAAAACAGACCACAGAGCACTTATTTACTTATTTTCAATGGTAAATCCCAGTTCCAAACTAACAAGAATGAGACTTGAATTAGAGGAATATAATTTTACGGTAGAGTACCTAAAGGGCAAAGATAATTATGTAGCCGATGCGCTCTCCAGAATAACAATCACAGACTTAAAAAACATACAATTAAATATTCTGAAAGTCACTACCAGAAACCAAAGTAGACAAAAATCCTGCGCAGGAAAAGAAAAAATAGAATTGCATAAGCAATCCATAGAAAAAGCTTCAAAGCCCAACGTATATGAAGTCATTAATAATGATGAAGTACGTAAAGTAGTGACCTTGCATGTAAATGACAATATGTGTTTATTTAAGCACGGAAGGAAAATTACAGCAAGATATAATGTTATCGATTTGTATACTAATGGAACCCTTGACTTAGGTCAATTCTTTCAAAGGCTTGAAAAGCAAGCCGGTATGCACAAAATCAGCCAACTTAAAGTGGCACAGTGGGAAAATATCTTTGAACATGTTTCAATTGATAATTTTAAAAATATGGGCAATTATATATTGAAATCATTAAGAGTAGCGCTACTCAACCCGGTGACCGTAATAAAAAATAATAAAGAAAAAGAAGCTATATTGTCTACATTTCACGATGATCCAATACAAGGTGGTCATACAGGCATTACAAAAACCTTGGCCAAGGTCCAGAGGCACTATTACTGGAAAAATATGTCCAAAGACATAAAAGAGTACATAAAGAAATGTCCTAAATGCCAAAAGTCTAAAACGACTAAACACACTAAGACCCCATTAACCATAACCGAAACTCCGCAAAGAGCTTTCGATAGAGTAATTGTGGATACGATTGGTCCACTACCCAAATCTGATAATGGAAACGAATACGCAGTAACACTCATCTGCGATTTAACTAAATACTTAGTAGCAATACCAATACCAGATAAAAGTGCAAATACAGTAGCAAAAGCTATATTTGAAAATTTTATTCTAAAGTACGGTCCAATGAAGACGTTCATTACGGACATGGGAACGGAATATAAAAATTCAA
This sequence comes from Drosophila malerkotliana malerkotliana, assembly GCA_018153235.1. Lineage (NCBI taxonomy): Eukaryota > Metazoa > Arthropoda > Insecta > Diptera > Drosophilidae > Drosophila > Drosophila malerkotliana. The sequence continues at coordinate 20,664,512 of JAECXV010000075.1, read as the reverse complement.
TTATTGGGAATTTATGTAAAAATCTAAATATTGAAAACATAACTTCTACTGCACATCATCACCAAACTGTAGGTACCGTGGAGCGAAGCCACAGAACACTCAATGAGTATATTCGTTCATACATCTCAGTAGACAAAACGGATTGGGACGTATGGCTACAATACTTCGCCTATTGTTTCAATACAACACCCTCTATGGCACATGACTATTGTCCATATGAATTAGTTTTTGGTAAAACGTCAAATCTATCAAAACATTTTAATAGCGTAGATATAATAGAACCCCTTTACAATATAGAAGATTACGCTAAGGAATCAAAATTTAGATTAGAGCAGGCATTTAAGAGAGCTAGACTAATGCTAGAAGCTCATAAGCAAAAACAAAAAATTATTTATGACAAAACTAGTTTGGATTTTGATTTAAAAATAGGAGATCATGTTTTATTGAAAAATGAAACAGGACATAAACTAGATTTTAAATATACAGGTCCTTATAAGGTAGAACAAATAGGAGATAGAGATAATATAACTATATTAGACAATAAAAATAAAAAACAAATAGTACATAAAGATAGATTAAAACTTTTTATTTCATACTTAACATTTCATAAATATATCACGTATGGCCATACATACATAAAAAAAAAAAGAGAAAAATAAGCATACCAAATATAAAAATACACAAAAAAAAACTTATTGTTAACATCATTTATTAAATTTTGTACAATCTATGTTAGAAAATAACTTCATTATATTACGTTATTTTTCAAATTAATGCACTTTTGCACTATTAATATCATATGTATATATATCGACCACCCACTGTACCAAGAGTACTTAAAGGGTACACACTGTAACACTTTGTCGCAGTGTTTATGTTATCCAAGGTCTCGGTCATAAACCTAAGTGCACCGAAATATGAACCGCCCGCTGTACCTTTGCTGTACGCCGAAAAGTGCATATGTCCGCATATACGTAACACGAGTGGACCTTATGCAAGTCCACATACCCCCGCCTAATCGAACGTAACATAAATATATATTCATATATAAATATTTAATAATACATAACCGTCTCTCCGCTGCCGCTTTGGGCAGCGCAGCTACGAGACTTAGACCTCCTTTAATTCATAAGTAAATTTGTAAAACCAGAAACTCCCTTGAGCTCGGAGCGGCAACTACAGTTGCCCCGACTAAATAAAAAACCTAAAAACCGAATCAAGAGCCTTCTATTGGGAATCGATTACATGGCGATCCTGCCAGGAGGATCGTATTACAATACTGAGAACGGAGCAAGTTATATTTCAGTCGACATCACTTAAAACGCCGACAAAACGACTTTTAGGGGAGTGAGCAGACTTTCTTTACTTCTTCGAAAGGAGCAGACTGAAATCTTTACTTTGACTTTTTTCAGTCTGTTTTTATGAATTTTTTTAAATTGAATTTTTGTTAAAGTGAAGTTATTTTCTTATTTTGTCAACTTTAATGTAATCAATGTAACCAATATGTGTTTCTGAAAGCAGAATTACGTCGATTTGATTGTTTTGGGTGCGTGCAGTAAATCCTTTCTGGTGGATGCGACTTTTCAGCTCCTTATAAACTAGGAAACCTCTATAGTTATCAGTGTGATTTCCACCGCATATTCCGCACTTTTTCGAGTTGTGGTCATTTTTGCTTGCTGGGCAGTGTGCAGAGCCACAAACCACAAACTACACACACCGGGTGCAGTTTACAGTAAGGCCTTGTATGGCCATATTCTTGGCAGTTTGCACATTGTACCGGGCCATTGCGTTTGTGTGGCTCCTCAACAGTAATTCTGCGGTGCAGCAGGAACGGAAGATTGTATATAGGAGTTCAACCTTAAAGAGTTCCTGTGGCTTTCTATCCCTGTTAAGGATATTAAAGACTGTGTTAATGCTAAATCCCTTCTCTTGTAGCGCCTTTGTAATCTCTGCAGGCGATACTTCGGACTCTATGCCCTTAAGTACGACTTGCAAGCCCTTGCTGCTTTTTAGCTGATACGTGTAAAAGTTCTTTTTTTTGTCGGTAAGGTATTTCGATAATACTCTGTAATTATCTTCAGACTTCGTTTGAACTTTTGTTTCCTGGATGTTGCCCTTTACGAGTGGTATTATGTAGAAGTTGTCCTTGCCAATAAGCTCTATAATTTTGTTGACAAGAACGTTGGAACTTTTTTCTCGAATGTAAATTGGCGGGGGCTTAGGCTTCCTTTTTTCGACTTCTGTAGATTCGGCGTCATCCTCATAGTCTGACAAGATTTTAAAACGGTTTGAGTTCGTGGGCGTTTCTATTGCAGCTATGTTAGCATTGCCAAGAGTTATTTTGCGTTGAGAGTTTAGGGGGCTCAGCTTCCTTTTGATTTGGATGTAGCTATCCATACCAGTCTGCACAGCCGGCTTAATATTTTCTTTGTTTTTGTTGTCTTTTTCGGGCAGCGCAGCGGCAGAAGTATTAATGTTTGCGCTGCTAGCTGATGACGTCGTTAAACGCGCTTTCGTTACAGTTGCTGCTATTGTTGTTACGGTTGACGTTGTCAAAGAAGTTGCGGTGCTAGTTACTGCGCTCTTTGGCTGCAGAGACATCGATGGTATCGAGTGGGAGCCAGAACGCGCTCTCTCGTTCTTTACGTTTAAGAATTCGGTCAAGTTTGGGGTAATTGACCGTGTGTGGGTTGAGCTTGGATTACATTCGGTTGCCTTAAAAGTGAAGTAAGCGTTGTTTATTTGTACTGAGAGCCGTCACTCGTCTTGCTCACTTTGACGTTGTATGCGAACGTCGTTTAGACTCATTGCAATAGAGGTTGAGTTTCTTCGAGTTTAAAATTTAATGTTTTATATTAATTAATTAATATAAACATTATCGATTTCATCGCTGAAAGCGACTTTTCGCGTTGTGTTGATTTACGAAACCAGTCACTGCACTTTTTTTGATATTGTTGAATACTTTTTTCCCGGAGCACAATAATCGTGCGTGTAGCATGCATGCAACGACGATTCGATTCGACTCCGATATAGAATTCGGAAGAACTCCGAATTCGATACAATAATATAACATATATTATTGGACATATAGTCGTAAGACCCGACCGCAATAGTAAGTAGTAGTAGTAAGGCGAGCTTTACAGTAAGAACATTTCGATACTTTGTTTTCGTTAATAGATTTAGCTATTAGTCGGTCGATAGAGATAGCGATAGCGATTAGCGATAGTCAGTCGATATTTGGAGCTCATATGCGCCGGTAATCACCAGCCAAGCCTCGTAATAAAAATCTGAACTCACAAAAACCACGCGGATAATTATTATATAATTATAAATCATCTTAATTCATTGTAAGTATAACGCATGTAACTGTGTACACCGCTGGTAGTGCGACTATACTCTCCACGTGAGGCGGCGGGTAACAGGTCCCGGTAAGGTCATGTCTCGGCCGAGGATGCTGGCTAATGGTAGTCGGGCGGGAAGAAGAACACTCCCTACCTTAAATCACCCCAATCCAAGGTGGAACAGCATAACCAGGCTTATCGTGACAAGCGGGCTATGTCATGATGGACGAACCCCTTCCCGCCTACTCGTGGGACCAAAACATGAATTTGAACTTACCAAATAAAAACCTAAGTGGAGAACGGATCTCCCTAAAAAAGTCCGGAAATGGGGTCAAACTCCAAGGCCCTCCAAAGCCAAGGAGTTGTTGAGATGGAGAAGCCCCCACAGAGGGGCAACATCTGGTGGCGGGACGCGGCGGTGCGGAGGAGGCTGCCAAGGCTTCTTCTTCCAAAGCGGAGCTAGCCATGGAATCCCCGAACGGCGTGGAGAGGAAGACCCCAGGGTCAATCTCTAAACCATCCGGCGGGGCCCCTAAGGCGAACCCTGGTCCGGGAGCGTCCCACTCGACGCAGCGTAAAGGCTCTTATAAAGATGGGAAAAGAGCAGCCTTCATTCTGATGAGGGCGGACCCATCGGCCGAAGCCAACCCGGGGCAAAGGAGAGTGGGCAAGGGAGATCCTGCCCGACTTTAAGAGCCATACTTGGAGGAGCCGACCGAAGAGGGGCACCCGGAAGGAATGTCGGATGAGGAGGAGGACATACTGAGAGGGTACACCTCGGAGGAAAGCGACTTGGCAAGGGCACTTAGTGGAGTCGGAATGGAGGAGGACTCTCTGCTGAGCTCCGAGATGGAGGCAGAAGTTACTGTGGTGGAGAATTGTAAGAATGTCCCTGACGATCTTGCAAATAAATCTCCATCACACTAAAGCGGCGTCAGCTGCCCTCCTACTCCACCTCGCCAAGAGTGGAGCTGATGTGGCCCTCATCCAAGAACCCTGAATCCTTGGAGACAGGATTCTTGGGTTGGAGCGTCGGAGTATACGCTCTGCAAAGCCGATACAACAGGTAAAAGGCGAACCTGCATCCTCGCAAAAAAGAACCCTAACCTCTTTTTGCTACCCAATTTCAGCAATGAAGACCACGTAGCCGCAGCCATAGAGAGCCCAAATGGCCCTCTAAGGGTGTGTTCGGCGTATATGGGCCACGACCAGGAGGCCCTCCCCCGCACCCGCTACTCAAACAGCTGGTGGAAGACAGCAGGAAGCACAAGATCGACCTGATCATAGGTTGCGATGCTAACGCCCATCATCATCTGTGGGGAAGCACTGACACAAATGAGAGGTGTGAGTCAATCTTCGATTTTATCCTAGGCTCCAATCTTCTGGTGGGTAATAGGTGTACAGTACCCTTCTTCATAGTCAAGAACAGAAGGAAACTACTTGAAATCACTCTTTACTCTGACTCCCTAGCTGACAAGATTGTTAGATGGAGAGTCTTAGAGAAACACTATTTCTCGGACCATCGATACATAGAATTAGTGGTCAATTTTGAGAACTTTAATCGACTAACGGTACGCAACCCGAGAAAAGCGAACTGGGAGTTATACAGGAAAAGACTAGAAAGTTCCTTGGGGAAACCTCCAACAAGGGACGTTGACAGTAGGGAAGTCCTGGATGCCATGGTGGACACGCTAACGGCAGCGTGCGCCTGGGCATTCAATAAAGCCTGTCCCAAAAGCAGATCGGCAGTAGCAAGTCAAAGAAATCACCATGGTGGTCGCAAACACTTGCGCCCTATAAGACCAGGGCCCGCAAGGCCTTTAATTTTTCCAGTAAGACAAACTCGGAGACAGCCGGCGAGACGTACAAAGCGAACCTTAGGCAATACAACAAAGAGCTGCGTAGGCCTCACTTTATCAGAGGCCCGCCGACTCCTCCGGTCCTCGCAACAACTGCACCAAACGTAGGATACATTAAAACCTCGGAAGGTATTTGGACAACGACCAGCAAAGAAACCCTAGAGGCTCTCACAGAGGCACATTTCCCGGGATGTTCTGTAGAAGAAACAACTCTGGAAACGCAGAGACAGGGGGACAGCCCCTCCCTCCCTAACCAACTTGAATACCTATTGAGACAGGTATCTCAGCTGGGCAATAAATAGCTTCAAGCCTTTCAAATCCCCAGGCCCAGATGGCATTGTTCCGGCTCAATTAATTAAAGCCGGACAGTCTGAGATCTTGGGTCAGGAAAGCTTTCTCACCAATTTTCAGAATAGGCTTCGTACCCGCAATGTGGTTGCGGACGAAAGTTATAAATATACCCAAGGCGGGAAAACCATCGCACTGCACCCCTAAGGACTTCAGACCAATAAGCCCCTAAGGCGAACACTGATAAAGATAGGAGAAGAGCAGCCTTCATTCTAATGAGGGCGGACCCATCGACCGAAGCCAACCCGGACCAGGCCGAGATCATTAAGAGGGCAAGGGAGATCCTGCCCGATTTTAAACCGGAAAAGGCCGGTGGGAGGCTGGATCCGAAAAAACGTGCTGGGTCAGATCCTACCAATGAGATCGCGCAAAGCGTGAAAAGGCAGAGGTCCACGGAGGGAGAAGCCCCCCATCTAAGAAGAGGAAGGCCCAGCCGCAGCCGTCCAACCACTCGTTCGCTAAAGTGACGAAGGGAAGAACCCTAATCGGAGTCCTGGACTAGGAGGGTGGGCTCTAAGGATGGGCTCATCCCCAAGGACCTTTGGCGACGAGTGGTAAGCGAGTTGCATGGGCGCTTCGTGGAGGAGATGCTGCGAAGCGGAGGACCCCCACCAGAATGCGAAGACGCAGGATGGTACCACGGTAGCGTTACGGTAATTGCCTGCCAAGACGCGTGATCGGTAGGGACCTCATAGCATTATAGCATTATATAGCATTATAGTATTATAGCATCGCTTGGAGAGGTCTACCCCGGATCTAAGCTAGTGGCGGTTGACTGGGTGGAGATCCCAAGAAAACCGAGGGCGCGAATGTGGCTCACAGAAAAGCCAGTCGACCCTAAGACCATCCTAACTAGGAGGATGCTTAGGATGTGCAATCCGACGCTTCCCACGGCGGACTGGAGAGTCGCCAAGGTCGAGGAGGCGGTGGGACTGCGGAGGCAGGTCGTCCTCACCCTCAACGAAAAGACCGTAAAAGCCCTGGAAAGGTTGGAGCACCAGCTGAAGTATGGATTTGAACACGTGACGGTCCGTATTTACCAATCCGATGCGAAGACCAAACCAGGAGGTATCGGGCTGGAGGCAGACGCGCAAGAGACAGACATGGAGGAGCCGACCGAAGAGGGGCACCCGGAAGGAATGTCGGATGAGGAGGAGGACATACTGAGAGGGTACACCTCGGAGGAAAGCGACTTGGAAAGGGTACTTAGTGGAGTCGGAATGGAGGAGGACTCTCTGCTGAGCTCCGAGATGGAGGCAGAAGTTACTGTGGTGGAGAATTGTAAGAATGTCCCTGACGATCTTGCAAATAAACCTCCATCACACTAAAGCGGCGTCAGCTGCCCTCCTACTCCACCTCGCCAAGAGTGGAGCTGATGTGGCCCTCATCCAAGAACCCGGAATCCTTGGAGACAGGATTCTTGGGTTGGGGCGTCGGAGTATACACTCTGCAAAGCCGATACAACAGGTAAAAGGCGAACCTGCATCCTTTCAAAAAAGAACCTTAACCTCTTTTTGCTACCCAATTTCAGCAATGAAGACCACGTAGCCGCAGCCATAGAGAGCCCAAATGGCCCTCTAAGAGTATGTTCGGCGTATATGGGCCACGACCAGGAGGGACCACGACCGCCCTTTAAAACCAAGGCCCGCAAGGCCTTTAATTTTGCCAGCAAGACAAACTCGGAAACAGCCTGGGAGACGTATAAAGCGAACCTTAGGCAATACAACAAAGAACTGCGTAAGGCAAAAAGGAATGCCTGGACCAAGTTCTGCACGAACATTCAGCAAACATCAGAGGCCTCCCGACTCCGGAAGATATATTAAAACCTCAGAAGGTAACTGGACATCGTCCAGCAAAGAAACCCTAGAGGCTCTCACAGGGGCACATTTCCCGGGATGCTCTCTAGAAGAAACAACCCTGTAAACGCCTCCCTCCCTTACCAATTTGAATACCTATTGAGTGACAGGTATCTCAGCTGGGCGATAAATAGCTTCAAGCCTTTCAAATCCCCAGGCCCAGATTGCATTGTCCCGGCTCAACTAATTAAAGCCGGACCCAATCTGAGGTCTTGGGTCAAGAAAGCTTTCTCAGCAATTTTCAGAATAGGCATCGTACCCACAATGTGGTTGCGGACGAAAGTGGTTGCACCTTTATACACAAGGCGGATACCTTCGCACTGCACCCCTAAGGACTTCAGACCAAGGATTACGCACTCATTGCTTTTCTAGAAATAGAAGGTGCGTTGAACAACATCTTACCAAGCTCGATAATCAATGCGCTGACGGGACTAGGAATATACAATCAATCCGTACGCCTCATAAAGCAGATCCTGGTAAACAGGACTGTTGAGGCGTCACTAGGAGGAGAATCTATTCATAGATACGTCAGAAGAGGCACTCCGCAAGGAGGCGTACTCTCACCCCTACTGTGGAACGTCCCTGCGATCCCTAGAACGTGGTGGTTGCAGAGTTATCGCTTATGCGGACGATGTTGCAATAGCCTTCTCTGAAAAATTTCCCCAGACTCTATGTGACCGTATAACAGACAAACTGAAGGTTTCTCAACATGGGCAGTTACGAATGGACTAGGAGTAAACCCATCCAAGACGGAGCTTGTCCTCTTCACTAGGAAGTACAAAATACCGAATTCAAGGCTGCCAAAACTAACAGGGGAAACACTCTCCCTCAGTGTTAACGCCAAGTACCAAGGGATTACGCTAGACAAGAAACTGGACTGGAAGTCAAACACTATGGATAGAGCTAACAAGGCAACAATCGCGCTCCATACATACCGAAAAGCCATTGGCCTTAAATGGGGAATGTCCCCAAAAATAGTAAAATGGCTTTACACAGCGGTCATAAGACCCATCCTTTTCTACGGGGTGGTGGTCTGGTGGCCTGCTCTTACAAACTCCACAACTAGGGAGAAACTTAGGAAAACGCAAAGGATGGCGGAGGTCTGTATCACAGGCAGCTTACGTACTACACCGACGGATGCCCTAGACTTCATACTCGACCTATTACCGGTAGAGATAATGGGGGTCAAGATAGCCACTCTATCGGCAATTAGGCTACGCGAGACGGGCATATGGAAGTGGAGTGTCTATTTACATACCAAATCAGGGGTATACAAACACCACTGCACGCCAACGGGGGCTACAGACTATGCGTACCTGTTGATCATCCCACCTTAAAATACAAGGTTTCCATTCCAACAAGGGAGGAATGGGCCACACAAATCCCGGGACCAGCCGGTTCCCTCCATATTTACACAGACGGTTCAAAATTGAATGGCCAGGTGGGAGGCGGTTTCCATTGCGAACGGCTGTGTCTAAATGAGTCCTTCAGACTCCCCGACCACTGTAGTGTGTTCCAAGCAGAAGTAATAGCTATCGGGGAAGCACTTAGATCCCCAGCACTTACTGGCATTCAAGGCACAATCTGTATCTTCTCAGACAGTCAAGCGGCACTCAAAGCCCTTGACGGAATCTCATCCAACTCCAGGACAGTAAATGACTGTCGCAGATCTCTTAACGAGATGGCAGAGCAGTATGACATCCACCTCATATGGGTGCCCGGATTGGGACCACGAGGGTAATTGCGCCGCTGACGAACTAGCAAGATCAGGTACTACCAATCCTCTCCTCCCGGAGAAGGAACCAGTAGGCATCCCCTTAGCTACGTGTAGGCTAAAATGCAGGGATCACTTGGACCGCGCAGAAAGGACCCCTGCCTGTGCGGTATCACAAGGAGCCCCAGCGGCTCAAGTGGATGGGGGGTCAGTCACTGGCCCCGCATCGCCGGCTTAACCTAACCTTACCTATTATATATCCCGTAATATTTTATATTCTGTGCAAATAGAATTGACGACAAAAACACATGAGCGACAGTGAACTCGATTTAAACGACCTCTTGTTAAATTTGAATAAGTGGTCAATGCATCAGACAAGGCGGTTAGACAATACAAAGCAATGCAACTCGTCAGGAAATAATTGGTGGTCAAAAACAAATAGTTAAAAACGATCGCCGAAAGTGCTGTTGCCGGTGCGCTCGCAGTTCAAAAACAATCATTTAAAAACCAATTACAGGAGATTAGTGAGCAGATACAAAAATTTACAGTCGAAACCCAGGAGCTCGAAACTTACACAGATAACGAGATCATAGAAGGTGATGTGTGTAAGGAACCTTTAGATATAATAAAGTCTCTGCCAGAGTTTGAGGGCAAATGTGAAACATCGAACTACAATGGCTAAGGAACAGAGGACTGAAGTTTCGAGTCCTTCTATTAGGAATGTATCCAACTCCAGTCCAGTATCCAAAGATAAGTTGAAAAGTCTTAGAAGAGCTTTGCACAGAGCCCTGGCACAGTATTTTAGCACACAGCCTGGTACTCTATCGGGGCCTGGCGAATAAATGGGTTTGACCCTTAAAAGATCAGATAAGTTTTTCTCAGAGAAAAACGGACAGAAAATAAGATTTGGTGCTTGAATGTTATATGCGTATGGCTGATCTGTCAATTTAGGTGGAGAATAAGTTGTTTGAAAAAATTCTGGGAATAGATCGGCAATGGCCTGATCAGAGGTCGCAGAGGAATTTTCAAACGTAGGTGAAAAAGATACGTGTTTACGCTTAGTGTTTACAAAATTATAAAACTTCTTTAGATCCTGAGTAAATTGAGCTAGTAGATATCTTGAAAAAACAATACTACTGTTCAAGCATTGAACACTATTTCATATACAAATTCTTAAGTTAGAGTTTCACGGGTTTGGACCCATGAAATAAGAGACAAACAGCATGGTCTAAAACCGATCCCCTGCAGCCTAACACAAACACATACATAAGTGGTGCGCTTATCGCACTTGAGGAAGGGTCACATACCATGTCAGTGCGTTGATAAGTAGTTTTAAATAGATTTAAGATTTTAATGTATCTTTCTTGTAAGAGAATTTTACCAAATAAAATCAATTTGCGAATGGAACTCATTGGACTAAGACCTATTTATTTAGGGTTTCTCTGAACAACTACTGCAGGTTTTTTTATATTTAAGTAAAAGATTATTTTTAGTATTTTTTAGGTTAGTGAGGCACCTTGTAAACCAAGGAGGATTTGTTGAAGCGGACGGATATTTGCATGGCACACATGAGTCAAAAAATGTATTTAAATCACAAAAAAATTTCTCTTAGGTGACGTTAAGATCAGTGCATGCCAGAATATCAGACCAATCATTAAGTTTGTGAAAATCAGTTCTTATACAGAAACAGCGAATCTTATTTACCACGCGTGGAGACATCTGATCGATGCCAGAAATGGTTTCGATTGAAACCTCCAGCGTGGGGTGATATGGATCCTCTGGGGTTGAAAGGGGAAAAGCTCTGGAGAGAGCGGTACCATTAGGATCAGATACAAAACATAAGTCCAAAAGCCGACCTAACGAATTTCTAACATGGTTAATCTGACCTCGGGGCATGTCAAACATGCCCGCGGTGAAGTCATGGAGAGTGATAAGTGCCAAAGATGGTGAATTATCGACCTTGGACTACTTTAATTCTGGTATATTTAAGTCACCCACAGCGACGAGCTGGTCACGATTAGTCACAAGATTAAAAACGGATTGAATGGCGGACAAATGCTGCCAATATGTGGGCGGTTCAGACGAAGGCGGTATATACGAACATGTAATGTATAAAGGTTTCTCGGACAAAATTATTTCAATGCAAATAAACTCAATGTCATTAAACTCTTGCGATTTCACCTCTTCAGAAGCAAGTTGGGAGTCTACTTCGCTGAGGTCGATCCCTTCTAAAAAACATGTACTTACTTGGAAAAACTTTGGAGCTAAAGATCTCCGGCTTTAACCAAGTTTCTGTTAAGGCTATAATATGGGATGCAAAGAAGGAACTATCAGAATATAGTTTGGGAAGTTTCCTACATAGCCCCCTAGTATTCTGATAGGTAAGTGTTCATGACGATATTATTTTTTTGGGTTAGTGGAAGAAGAAGAGGTGGAAGGTTGGTCAGTGGTTCTGATGTCGGGTAGTTTAACTCCCGCTGGTTTTAACACTTTTTTTTTACGGAACTAGGCTGATGTTCTTGGACGAAAATATTCTCTGGCCAAAAACAGGGTGAACAAATCGTCTTGAACTTCAGCGCGGGCGCACGAATCTTGAAAGAAGACGTGCGCCGTATATAATATTTAAATTTTGCTATGTCCTCCACCTTTATATCGGCTTTTGTTTTGGCTTTGATATAAGCCGAGATATCCATCTCTGAAGTATCAGGGGCAAGCCGAGAAACAAATATATGTTTCGATGGAGGAATCACCTGTAAGGGTTTTGGTGTTGCAGGTACGAGAACTGCAGCACCAGTCGGTGCCGGGGGTCCGGACTGTGGAATACCCTTTTGGGTGACTCTAACGGGGGTTTCGTTCACCAGGACCTGTGGCATTACTTGAAGGGATGCCACGGCGGACATATCGGACAATTGTTCCGATTTTCCCTGAGAATTTCGGACGATTGGTTCTCAGTTCTAGCCCTTGGGTGGCCAGAGATATGAGCAGCTGCATTAATGTCGGCTGAGCAGGCTGAGGTGGATCTGAAACAGCGGATTTCTGAAGCTAAAGTGAAGTGTCAACGCACAGAGCTGTTCATTTTACGAAAACCAGTGATCAGCTCTTTAAATCCATGAACGACCTCATTTCGCCTTGGAAAGCACGAAAATTTTCACAACAATAATGTATACCAGACCTACGAGAATGGCATCCGAAACTGAGGCAGTGAACCCGGCACACTTGGCGTGTACGACGTTTTCACATAGCCAGCAATGGATGGTAGGCTGGGATGAGGGATTTCTTGTTACAAGACTTCATAGAACAGACCAGTTTAAATTCCATATTTTTAATTAATAAAACAAAATTAATATATAAAAAGTTAAAAAACACTATACCTTGAACCACTGTGCCAAATAGGAAGCCGAAGCGGGACCTTTGGAGAGTGCAAAGGAAAAATGCAGAAATAGAGATAAGAGGGGAAGAGTCAGAGCTGAGCTATGCTTGGAATTGATTTTAGACAAATTATTAATTCGCCTCCAGATATACCACAGCACTTGCGAAGCGATACGGTTTAGGTTAAAACTTAAGTTTCTCAATAGATTCGATTCACAAGTAAGTAAACACCGGTTTACCAATATTTATCATAAACGCAGTGCGCACAAAAAAAACACGGCCGTTCGCTTAAGAGTAAGAGAGAGGTCAGGGCAGGGTGACATGACGCTTACGGAATTCTACGACGAGGTCGAAAAAAACGGACTCTTCTTACTAACAAGACAATAATGTCATTCGATAATCTACCGATCTACCGACAGCTCTTGCTATGGCGCAGAAGGTCGAATCTAACCACGAGCGTTACCAATTTGCCCTTATTTACTCGAGAAAATTAGGAGACAAAGGTCAGAGAACCTCTCTATCACAGAGGTGTGATAGACACAACGAAAGGGATAAAAAATTCACTTATGCCCATACAAAACAAAAACTCTTATTTCACTTACGGTAGCCAGGAAAGGCAAGGTCGCATCCAGTCAATGAATCATGATGTTTCTATGCGCACTATTTGAATGGGTCAAGATCAACTTAGGCAAGCACCTTTTTCGACTCAGGAAAATTTTTGGCTACCTCCTAAAAAATTTTTGGCCAACTGAACAAAAAAATTCATCGCCAATACACAATCAAAACACATGGCAAGCTCAACAACAGAACGCACGTCAGGATCAATGACATACTGGTTATGCACAGCCATCAAAGATACCAAATAGTGGCACTGCAAGGTTTACAGGACCAAAACAACAAGGGATTAATCAAATAGCCCATGGGGAAGGTCAAGGTAGGGAAGACGCCGACGATACTCATCAGGAGGCTGAAGCGACAGTTGAAGATTTTGAAGACGAGCTCACAGGTTATGATCATGTTCATTTTTTAAGCCACAGGTTCCTGCTACCGTACATAGAGAGAAAGATAGCAGGGCGAACTATAAAACTTTTGATCGACATCGGGGCTTCAAAAAACTACATACAGCCCCTTTCTGAACTAAAATACACCAAGCCGTTACAAAAAGAATTAACATTTAAATCTTTAAATGGTTGCAATACCGTAAACTATAAATGATTTATTAATCTTTTTAATACAGACGTTCCCTTCCTCATTCTCCCAGACCTTTCTAGTTTTGACGCCATAATAGGACTTGACTCACTAAAGCAGACAAACGTAATCCTAGATTTTAGAACCAAAACTCTAAAAATCAACAATGAAGTCGAGCCAATTAAATTTTTGAGGTGTAATAGTGTAAATTTCACCAATATCAATGACATTGTGGTACCAAACCAGATATCCAATAAATTTCACAGATTTTGTTAATGAGGAGACAAAAAACTTGTTAAAGGACGGAATTATCAGGCCTCCGACGTCACCTTACAATAATCCAGTTTGGGTAGTCCATAAAAAAGGTACAGATGAAATGGGAAATACGAAAAAAATTGGTCATTGATTTTAGGAAGCTTAGCTGAAAAACCGTCGAAGATAAATACCTTGTACCAAATGTAGTATCCATCCTGTCAAATTTGGGAAAAGCCTGAAAAATGCACCAAGTATTTTTCAACGTGCCATAGATGATGTTCTTAGGGACCAAATAGGGAAGTCATGTTATGTTTACGTTGATGACGTGATCATTTTTTCTAAAGGTATGGAGGACTACGTGAATAACTTGTTTCAAATAGATTTGATGTTGAGAAAGCAAACCCACCACCACTTCACTTCAAATGGGCAGGTAGAAAGGTTCCACAGAACACTTTTAGAAATAGCAAGCTGCCTGAAACTTAAAAGAGGCATGAGTGATACGGTCAACCCCATACATCAGGCAAATATAGAATACAACAAAACAGTTCATTCAGTAACAGATAAAAGGACGATCGACATCTTTTATTCAATTTCTCCCGAATTTGCACATGAAATCAAAGGAAAAGAAGAAGCTCAGGAGATGCAGCTAAGAAGAATAAACGAAACAAGACGAGACAGAACTTTTGAGGTGGGAGAAAACGTCCTAGTCAAGTTGAACAAACGTCTGGGAAATAAACCTTCTCCACTATATAGGACAGAAACGACCGAAGCAGACCTTGGGACAACGATCCTCATAAAAGGGAGGGTCGTTCATAAAGATAATATACGTTAAAATCATTGAACATCAATTAATCGTGTAAATTCTTTAGTCTTTTTCTTTATTTTTGGGCTGACAACCGCCAAGAAAGCTAGCCTGCTTTCTTCAATGCAGATTCACAAATTTCACGAATGCAGATTAAATACAAGTAACAAGATTGGCAAACGATTATCAATTAAAAATTTGACAAATCTTACTATAAATAAATTAAACTAAATTAAACTACACCTTGGTGTCATTTTTTTGCGTCATCCTATTTAGCATTGCTAAAGAGAAATGCTGTAGCTTCAATGATTTCACAAATTTAAAGTTTACGAAACCAGAGATTTCTTTAACAAATTTATTCATTCAATTAGCGTTCTACTAAGACCGCAAAAACAAATTTAATATAAATCGTTTTTATATTTTTGTAATTATAATTTTTTAATTTAATTAGTATATAAAGATTAAAATATCTAATATTTATGAAGGGTCCATCTAATATTTTTGAAAAATCGCCACAGACGTAACAATGCGGCAACAAGGTTCTGGCGCTTAAATGCTGCAACGCCGCAATGAATACTTACTGTTATTAGCTGTTTTATGTAAGATGCTTACAAAAACTACACTTCAGCGGTAAAGAAAACGGAATCCTAAGCATTTTCAAGTCAAGCAGTAAAACCGACCATGGGACCTGATCATAGACATGACCACAGTTACAATAAAGGGGTTTGTTGACTTCGATACGTCTATCTCCAGGACCTTGCCTCTCACCTACACCTACGAAAATCAGCGATGAAACCGAAACCCAAGAACCCAATGGCTAGACGCAATACCAGTACGGGATTAATCGGTGAAGAAGAAATCAAAATACGTCACCAATTCTATCCAGAGAAACAGTTTCAAATTAGATCGTCGTTCAAGTCCTCACAGTCAATTTTAAGAAGTCTGTGGACAGCCTTCGACTTAGAGAGGGAGGAGTTAACACAATTACCCAGCGGCAAATTTAGTTAATATACATAAAATCGGATATTTAAAAATATAACATATTTGGACATATAAGACCCGACCGCAATGAATTTGGGTAGTGGTAAGGCGAGCTTTAGAGATAAAAACATTTAGGTTCTTGTTTTCGTTAATGGATTTAGCATTACAGATAAGAACAATTTCTGTACAGTCAGTCGATATTTGGAGATCATATGCGCCGATCATCACCGCGCAAGTCTCGTAATAAAAATCTCAACTCACAAAAATCACGTGGATAATTATTATATAATTAATCGGGCACGCTAGACAGCGGACCGAATAAATAAAACTTATTAACAAAACATAAACTAAAAAATCTTAATTTATATATAAATAATTCGTATTCGTTTAAAGGTATAAAAATTTGAATAATTGAGAGAAAAATTCTAAACACATTTTTTTTCTTTGTCACAAAAGCTAAACTACTAGAAATAAGTTTTCGAACCACTTTCTGACTTTAAGAAAAACGTTTAATTTTTGAGCAAAAAACCAAAAATAACCTTTTTTTGTTTTTTTGGGAAACCAAAATTTAAAAAAATGGTTGAGCATAATTTTTGTATTTTTTGCTAGAACTTTTTTCTATAACATAGTAAGTTTTTTTTTTTTACATTTTTGAAAAATACGACTTTTATTTTATTTCACTAAATTAACCAGGTCTTGTTTCCTGTTTGATGCCGACTTCCTTTCTAGTAGGATTTATCGATAACTTATGGACTAATTATCGAATGAATGAAAGTCTGATTTTATTCTAAATACAAGAAAGCTTCGGGCGAAACTGAAATTTATATACTTTTGCAGTAAGTATCGGATATATATCTCAATATTTTTTTGTAAAACCAATTTATAAGAATACAAAATGTAAAAAATGTCCCAAGCTTCAATATTCAAAAATAGCAACATTGGGTAATTTCTGATAGCGAAGCTATATGAACAGATCCTTATGAAATTTGGTGGGTCGTATTATTTTGCCAAAAATTAAATCCCAAGAAAATCTTAACTCTCTAACTCTTCAAACACCAAAGGTATGGCATTTCCGATCAATAAGTTATATGGCAGCTATAGGATATAGTCGGGCGCTTTTCGTCGGTTCCGGCTTATAAACTGCGTAAAAAGGAAAGAAGGGTGTGTGCTAAGTTTCAAGACGATAGCTTTAAAACTGAGAGACTAATTCGCGTAGAAACAGACAGACGGAAATGCTTATATTTACTCAAGAGGTGATCCTTATCAAGATTATATATACTTTATAGGCTCGGAAATATCTCCTTCACTGCGTTGCACACTTTTGGATTCAATTATAATACCCTATCCAAGGGTAAATTAAGCTGTTAAATAAGCTGCAAGGGCCTGGATGTAACTGCAATTCCATACAATGTCGTGATCTGCTTTCTCATACGTATTTCCGTAGACCCATACCTATTGGCATCTGATTTACCGGTAAGTCTTTCGATTGCTCGGATGGGAAATATTATGGGGGACTACAGAGACAGCGAAGCGTAAGCATTATGGTACTTAAAGACGAGCTACTCCGGTAGACATATCACAATATAAAATTAGTATCTTAGTATACAGAGCAAAACAAATTTGCCCTACTGGCGGAGGTTGAGGGAAAGCAACCAGCGCAAGACACCGCAAAAAAACCCCTCCAATCTATAGAAAAAAGAGAAAAGCTCGAGGGTCCTGGTCAACCGAATTGCGGAGTTGATCGGAGTTGGACAAAGGACCATGCAAACTATTTTTCAAAACCAGAATATGGTAATACTGCTACTCGTAGCACAACAGTTTAAATAATCTTTGCAGACTCTACGAATATCCATTTGGAACGCCAAAGGGTTTTACCGGCATAACTTCTTGCAGGCCACATCGATACAAATTCAGTCAAGTAACGGAAGCATGTTAATCGCTGCCGCTTACTGCCCTCCTCGTTTCGAAATCTCGAAAGGACAATTTATGGACTTCTATAATTGACTTGGGGATCGTTTTTTAGCGGCAGGAGACAACCATGCCGAACATGCGCACTGGGGATTACGTCAATTGACTCCAAAAGAAAGGCAATTGTACAATGCAATTATAAATGTGAGAAATAAACTGGACTATGTTTCCCCTGAAGGTCCCACATACTGGCCAACAGACTCACGCAAGCTCCCAGACCTTATTGATTTTGCGGTGACAAAAAACATACCTCGCAATCTAATAAGCGCTAAAGCAGTCTCGGACTTATAATCAGACCACTCGCCTGTACTTTTAACGCTTCTTCAAAGCCCAAAAATACCCGAAAACCTCTTCAGCCTGATGTCGCCAAAAACGAACTGGCTTTAATACAAAAGTACATGAGTGCCCACATAGAACTCGCCCCGGAGCTTAACATGGAATCGGACATCGACTCAGCTAAAATCTCTACTAGATCTCTACTACTAGGAAGGAAGTAGACCGAAACAAATACTACAAATCCATTCAGCAAATCGTAGAAGCTGCCTATTGTGTAGAGGCTGTCTATGAAAACCGTGTGGCGCTCTTTGCTCAAATGAGCTAATTTACATGCATCAACGGGTAGCATGTGCTTTGGCTGTAAATGCTGCAGATGAATCCGTAAGGATTCCACGAGACTGCTCAATATTGCTGAAATACTCTACTGAAAAGGCAGCTTAATCCGTCTGTGAAATAATCCGCCTGTGATAAGACATTTCGTGCCTTTATATATTTGGTTCTTCTTTAGAAATAACTGTTGGAAAGTTTCTTGGCCGGTGTTACTTTTATGTTCGTGCAGCGACGTATTAAAGAATAAGCTGTGTTTGATCGTATGATTGATGGAGTGTCGGTGGACTTTAGATTTTTGCGAGGGCTGCGACTTGGCGGATTGTAGATTTAACTTTCTATTTTTTTTCATTTATAAAGCATTATAAATAATGGAGAACCATTATTTTTGTGTTTGCGGTCCAATCACATATTGGTAACCCATCAATCAATTCATAAATCTAAAATCAAAAATTTTAGCTGGCTTCGAAACAAAATTGAACGCACACATATATATATTTTTTTTTAATTGCGCCATGGAGGTGAAAATCTATCCTAGATACGATTGACCCGTACAAATAGCATGCACGATTCACCGGCGTGTCTAGCCTACGTACGTGCAACACCCTCGCACACACCACAGACCCCGCGTAACTACTGATAAGTATTACTTTACGGGAAAGTGTTGCCTAATCTAAGAATGCTTTTTCCAGCGACGTTCATTATTATGCCTTCGTAAGTCGCCCTATGTATAAACTATCTACTGGCTTGGTCTTCTAAGCTACATATAAAATTTATAAGCTGCTGGGTTGTGATCCTAGAGTTGTTGAGGATGTTCTATGGGTCCTCTTCTGTTCCTGGGCAGTTGGGCTCTGGGCTTTCATCATGCCCAAATTTGTGGAGGTATTTTCTTTACCCACCGTGGCTTGAAAGAAACTTGGTAAATTGGTAACTTACCTGGCTGATCCACTTCTGGATGTTGGGGATTACTCTGTGCGTGGGGTAGATGCCTTTGGTCATTGAATCCCACCTCTCCTGCCATATGGATAATGCCTCTTATCGGGCGGACTCCCTAATGGCCTCCCGGAATGTGTTCCTCCCCGTTGTTGAGTGATTGCGTAGATTTCTTTCACATCATTTGCTAGAATATCGATAGGGATCATTCATACAAAATCGAGAGCACCTTCCTCCGAGATTGTTCTGAGCCCTGTAATGACCCGTAGGGCCGGTAGTCGGTAGAATGCCCCTAGCTTTCTCCTAAGCCCCTGGTGTCTTCTGACTGAAGCAGCTCATGGCCAACGTCACGACTTTGGCTACGAGGCGTCTCCTGCCTTCTTTTGAGTCTCCCATGTTTGACAGCATCCGTAAAAATGCACCATAGATCCCTGGTCCTCTTATGGTAACGTAATCCACGAAACGTAGGATAACTTGTTGTTAAACATAACCCCTCGGTACTTAATTGCCTCCTTATGCCTCTAATGGCCTACTTGAATGGTAATAAGCTCCACCTTATTCCTGCTCGTGAAGAGAGCCTCCTCTGTTTTGTGAGCTGGCAATTCCAGTCCGTAGTCAGAAATTCATGGTGATATTCGTGTTGTGGCTTCATTCGCCTTGCTTCCAACGTCCTTGATTTGCGCGTGTCCACCATGTCTAGGACCAGGTCGTCCGCGACCTTCTGTTGCGGAACACCTACTGTCACCTCATGAGTTTTTTTGATGGTGTCAACCGCAGAGCGTGCTTTTCAAAATCCGGACTGATTGAACGAGAGCATTTTTTTGTCCTCAGCGAATTTTGAGATGCGAGTAGCGATGGTCATCTCAAGGACTTTCCCTACCGTGTCTAGGGAACATATCGGGCTGCATCCTGATGGGGTTCTGTCGCCTTGTTCCTTTATGGCAGCAGAATGAGGTTCTCCAACTATAAAATTTTTGGAAAAAAGCCATCCTGGAGAGACTTGTTGAAGGTTCCAGCCAAGACTTCCGGTTTCTCCTGCATTGCTTTTGCAAGACCTCTGGCTTCTACGGCATTTAGAACTCCGCTTGGTCCTTGAGTCTTTCTATCGTCAACCTTTGTGTGTTATTCGGGATCTCCCGTTGCTGGCGCAAATGGCTCCTTACCGTCAGCTGGTAAAATTTCCCTTTTCTTTTTTTCTTTTTTCTTAGTAGGGTAAGCATGTTGTTTTCTTTTTTCTTTCTTTTTTTCTTAGTAGGGTAAGCATGTTGGCCTTAGGTCTGCCTGCCCCTAATCTTTCTCATAAAGGCCTTGTAGACTGTTCCCCATAGGTCGAGCTCTGCCTCGTCGCAGATCTTTTTCAAACACTCGCGTTTGTTCGCACAATCGCATTTTCTTATTGATGAGCTGCTTACGAAAGGGATTTCGGTGATCGATCCTCGCCCAGCCTTGCTATACGTCAGCTTTTTACCTCAATTGGCCAAGACCACTTCTAGTGCCGCAAAGTGTTCCAAGATGCAGGTGTCCCTCTCTTTCAATGCTTGGCTTCCCCACTCCGGAGACCAGGCGTTAATTTCTCCTCCAATGACCACCGGCGATCTGCCTCTTGCGTCCGCAATAAAACTCCTTAGTATAGTTAGGTAGCGCTAGATGTCCCATATCGACGGGCGTAGAAGCTGTAAAATGTGACACCATTAATTTTAGCCGGAAGGAAGCCTTCGCTGGTTGTATGTCCGGTTTCGTTCCCGGCGTTGGTGCAGAACGCAAAGTTTGGATATTTAGTCTAAGTCTTTAGTTATAGGGCCGTCCTTGCCACATCTCAGGCACCGATCGATCGATTACACTGTGGCATTGTTTCGCCATGTTCCCAAACTCCAGGTATGTGAAGCACTTGGTGACGCTCATCCTTTCCCTAAGTCTGCACCGCTCCCAGGCTACCTTTAGCTTTCCATGCTTTCCGAGCTTAACCTGCAGGCATTCTTATTAAGGATGTCTGCGTCTTCCTTTCCTTAAAACGCCTATATTAAAAGGATGTCGGTCGTTGGCAGCCGTGGAGATTCCACCAGCTTCCCCATTGCTTTCGATGCCTCTTTCTTTGTGGCTATCTCGTCCAGATTCCGGCACTCGAGTTCTATGTGGAATGTGGAAGTAGAACTCACTTCCACCTGGTTCCCTTTCGTTTCGGATACTAGTGCTTTCCAGCTGTGTCTTTTCCTGATTTATTCAGCTGAAGAAGTAGGTCTCCCTTCTGGGCCTTTCTAATCCTAAATACTGCTTCCTTCAGTCTATGTAGCTTTCTTCCTGCTTCGTGATGATAAGTCCGTCCGGCTTTGGCTTCTCCTTTGTCACTGGTTAGACCCTCGCTGCTTCTATTGCTTGCTTGGGGCCTACTAGCTTCCACTCGTGTGGTCCACGTGGATTCCTGAAAGTTAATCTGATTATGTTGCTGCTTTTCGCGAAAGCTGCCTCTTCGTTTATATTTTTATACCCTTGCAGAGGGTATTATAATTTTGGACAAAAGTGCAACGCAGTGAAGCAGTCATCCCCGACGTCATAAAGTTTATATATTGTTGATTTAAGCATGTCCGTCTGTGTGTCTTTTAATTTCTACGCGTACTAGTCTCTCAGTTTTGAAGCTATCGACTTGAAACTTTGCACACACTCTTCTTGGCACAGTATATAAGTTGAACGGCCAGGATCGTTCGACAACATCCTAAAGTTGCCACATAACTAACTGATTGATCGGAAATGCTATAACCTTAGTGTTTTTAATGTTGGATGGGTTCTATTTTCGGGAAAATAATACGACATACCATATTTTATAGGGCTCGTCCAACTGTGTCGCTCGACTACCGGAATGCAACTGAAAGAACGGAAATGACCCCAGTTTTTAAAAATAGACGGTTTGAACTTTCCAAAGATTCTATTTTTTGCCAAATAATCCGACCTACCAAATTTCATAAGGATCGGCTGTCTATATCCTATGCTGTCATACAGGGTGGGCCACGTAGCGGTTACTTTTTGAACTAATAGTTATTTCGAGTACGTCACCACATATGTCAGTCGCATATTGGTAGTTGTTCAGTATATCAACTCCGGTTCACGAAATGAAACGCTTCTCGAACGAACAACGCTGGGAAATGGTCAAATTTTACTTCCAAAGTAACAAATCAGATTTGGACGAAAAATCATCTGTTCGGACGAGGCGCATTTCCATCTTGGCGGCTATGTTAATAAGCAAAACTGCCGTATCTGGGGAACGGAAAACCTTCATGTGATCGTGGAGAAACCAATGCATCCCGAACGAGTGACTGTTTGGTGCGGATTATGGGCTGGTGGTATCATTGGGCCCTTTTTTCTTCAAAGACAGTGCGGGAAGAGCCGTTACGGTCAATGGTGAGCGCTACGCTATATTTTTTATAATAAAAAAATCAGAATTGAAAAATATTGACGCGTTTTCATTTTATAGCTATTTCAAAAGGTGATTTTTAATTGACCCACCCTGTATAACTGAACGATAGTAAATGTTATTTGGTATAAATTCCAACTTTGGTATTTTTGTGCATAAAAGCTTGAGACTTTTTAAAATTTTGTATTTTAATAATTGGTTTTTATTCTTAAATTCTTACAAGGATCGGCCATTATTTTCAATATATATCCGATCTTAACTGAAAGGGTATAATAACTTAGGCTCCGCCCAAAGTTAGCTTGCCTTTCTGGTTTTTTATCGATGTAAGATCATTAAAAGGGGTCCCAACTCCTGAGTCGTCGTTCTTAGGAGTTGTGCAGTGGTGCTGTGTGGTGTCTTTGATCCCATGGTTACTTCTGGGCGCAGTGAGGTTCATACTAGGTTTGACTCTATCCCTTACATGTTGGAAAGTTCAGAGCCAAATCCGCGTTGGTAAGGTATAGTCCATCTAAGCCTGCGCGTTCAGCTTAGTGGCGTCGCATAAGGAGTGACTTGTGGAGACTTGTCAGATTTGGGGACTGGGGGCAGAAGCTGCAATTTCCTGGCCGCCATTTTAGAGGGAGTTCACTTCGCATACTCAGATATATCATCACGGCCCGGAAGAAGCTTATGTATGATGACCAGCTTATGACCAACATCGGGAAATTCCAGTCCTGGATGTGCTTTGCCGCGGATCTTAACTGTCCAGAAACCCGAGGGACAAGACCAACCTGAATAGAGTCAGTTGGTGCAGGTCAGACCGACCCAACGTGTTCTCCAAACACCTGGAAAGCGTATTCACCCCTCTCTACCGATGCTCGCCAGAAGAGGAAGCAGAAACTGAATGACTCTTGGCAGAACCTGTGACGGAAGACGGATTTCAGTTTTGAGCAACAACAAGACCCCGGGCGATGATGGCATCAATACAACCTCATTAAAACTCCTGCTACCTCCAAGCATCAAGATAGTGACGAAAATTTACAATAGATGCAGGAAAAATACTCAGGTAACCATGATTCCTAAGTCCCGAAAACCCGAAGCCGATCTTGCCGCCTATCGTCCGACTAGTCTCCTTTCGATACTCTCCAAAATACTCTAAAGAGGTCTGGACGAGGCTGGTCTGATACCCAATCACCAGTTTTTCTTCAGCCGGTCCCACGAAACCCCGGAATAATGCCACAAAGTGGTTGAGTATATCCTGGACGCCTTCGAAATCAAGAAGTTTTGCCTGGCTGTAATGCTGGATGTCAAAAAATCCTTAGACCGAGTGTAGCACTCCGGTGTCCTGCTTAAATTGAAGACCAGACCTTACTACCTTATCCTGGAATCGCTCCTGAAGGACCACTAGCAACCAGTGGTTTTGCTCTAAATTGTCCACATTTTGTCATTGCAAGCTAGTTTTTTCCGGAAATCTAACAGGACATTCAAAAATAGATTGCAGTGTGAATACGTCTTCAATTTTGCTGCTGCAGCTGCGTTTAGTGAGCTTTTCGTCAAAATTCATGTGAGGAATTGCCGCTGTAGTCATATTTTTTAAAAATTATTAGATCGTAGATACCAGCACCTGTCTTCTGGCAAACCAAAACCCTGCTGGGTTCAGCAAGCATCTCAATAGAAGTTAGTATGTCTACTCCTCTGCTAATTACAAATACCTTAGAGGCCATTAAAACACGCCAGTATAGTCCGTTCGCTCGGTGTACAGCACAGGTTTTAATTTATAAAGTCAGCCTCCCTTTGTATAAATTGTCTGCGAAAAGGTCACACGGTTGCGAAATGCAAATCAACTAGATGTTAAATTTGTACAAGATCGCACCAAAAACTTCTGATTTACTGTGAGTGAACCTTCAAATGAAAATCTTCCTCCTGGTGATCGTAAGCGATCTAAGCGTTCTTAAAAAAAAAGGCACATATTGGCAGGAGCATTTCTTGACATTGGGTCACAATTTAATTTGATTTCTGAAGATCTTGCTCAACACTTACAGATGGTTAGGAAGGAATCGTGTATTAAGTTGCTTGGAATTGGTCAAGCTATTTTACATCAAAAGAAAAAGATACACACTGTGCTGTAGTCCATAATTAATGGTAGTGAATTTCCGTTCGACTTTTGGATTTAGAGAACAATTTCGGGTTATCGCCCTGACCAGCAAGTGATCGTGAAAGATTGAGATTTATCATATTTCATACAGAGATTTTTTTACCATCCCATTCTTAAAAAAGCTCTCCTTGGATAGTGGATAACTCATCAACAGTCTGTATCTAGCCTGAAATGCCAAGATTAATAAATGGATAGATATCAACTGAAAAAATTCTGGTCGTTGGAAAAAGTAAGTTCTCCCAATACGATTTTGTCGCCAGGACCAGAGTTATGTAAGTAATGTTATTACCATTATCAGATAAACACTCCTATAAATCTGATCCAAGCGTTTTGGCGAACTCGTTTGAATGCCGTTTTTAGTCGCTCGAGAGAAGATTGTCTTGTGTTCCGAATTTAAACAAAATGTATCGACACAAGATTGTCTTGTGTTCCGAATTTAAACAAAATGTATCTTGAATGTAGTGGCAACGTTCTTCCTACTCCAAACTATGTTTTATCCCATCATTATGTCTTACGGCCTCAAAGAACATCGGCAAAAATACGAGTCGTTTTTGATGCGTCTTTTAAGACATCTACAGAAATGTGCCCAAACGACTTATATATTCAACTCTTCATAAGTTTCGACTTGCCTTGACAGCCGACTTAAAAAAAACGCATCGCCAAGTAATGGTAAATGGACCCATCAGCACCATTCCACCACCAGCAACATTCGTTTTTTAGATGTTTGAAGAGGTTCAGTGAATCCACCAAAAAATGCTCTCCCTCGAGCTGGCGAAATTTTTGGGTCTGACTTTTACGTGGACGATATGTTAACTGGGGGCTGGTTGCATTAAGAAGTTAAAGACAAATAATTCTTAAGTAACTGAGGTGCTTTAAACCGCTAGGTTTGAATTAAGCAAGTAGTTTTCAAACTCGCCTCAATTTACTGCATCAGAGAGCAATAACACTTTCGGACTCCAAGCTGACTAAAGCATTGAAATCGCTGAATGGTTTTTGTTTTTGCGGTTGAGAATAGAAGGAATGACTCATGCCCAATTAGTGCCCCAGCTAGCATTCATGCATTCATTACAAAGCTGTGAGACCAGACGACCCCAAGCTGGTTGACTTATTGAGCCTAGAAGGTCATTAAAAGAAAGATCTTTTAATGGCTTAGCCAATGACTTGCATAACTAATGGCTTAATAATTGGAAAACAGCGTGGAACAAAATACAGATTTCCTTCTCGCAATTAGAGGACATCTCAACACCGAGATTCGTGGGAGGCAGGTGTGAAATCGGATTAGGCTAACTCCTCTCACTCCGAACGGTTTCCTCTGTGGACTTTAATTCAAGGATTCTACAAGGCGGTCCTCCAACTCAACGCTACCAGTTTCTGGTCTTTTCTAAAAAGACTGGTCCTGGATCGCTTCAATGTGCCTTCTTATATATCGCTTGGAGCACCCGTTAATCCTTCTTGATTCTGCTTCTGCCGTTAAGCATCAGCCACACTCCCGTTGGCCACACTCCCGTCAAACCTGACCGTTTGAAGTGCTAAGTAACGGAGCGCTAACCACATCTATGCCATATTGCACTTTAAGTAAATTCCCTTAATTAAATCATAGCGGGATTGGGATTTCTGAAGTATTTTCCGGAAACTCTGCAGCTTAAGATCACTTCGGATGCTAACTGTAATATGAACATATCAATGTACAAAATAAAGTAATAAGCAACAAAGTAATGCATTGAATACTATTGTCTATACACAAAAGCTCAAAGGCCCCAAACATTCCTCAAGTGGTTGAAATACGAACCACCCAAGTATGCCTGGGCTAAAACGCAAGCATAAAAGTCTCTCAAGCATTGACGGCTCTCGTCATACATATATGTGCATAACATATACCCTTCAGCACCATACCTCAAGGATTACACAAAGAAACCTCCAGGTAATGGAATTTCCCCCCAAGGAATCCTCGGGGTATGTTTCATACAAACCATCAAGGAATTTCCATAGAAGAGTTCCTCGCATCGAGGAATTCGAAGACCTCAAGGAATACTGCAGGATTCCTGCAGTTATTCGAAGAGCATTTCGAGGAAGGTATACTCTGAGGAATTCTTATTATTATTCTTACTCTTATTATAATTTTTATCATTACAAATTATTTTACAAATTACTAATTATTTATTTATTTTTTTTTGTTTTTTATTATTATTATTTTTAATGCACGTCAAAGCGTGCCCCAAAGCTTTCTCCGGCGAGTTCCCCGGATCCACCTTAGATATACTATCTGTAAATGAAATAAATAGAAATTAGATATTGCTTACATTATTTGTAATTAAAATACATACCGATCAAAACTCCATAAAAATTTGGAAACGCCTTCAATTTCTTCTTCCCACTAACTCCGTCAATATTGTATTGGACGATGAGCTCCTCGACAAAAATATATTTCAACGATTTGGTTAGGGGTCCGCGCTTCAATATATTGGTCACTGCGGTGGTCTGCAAAAATTAATAGGTATTAAACATTTTTTTATATTTAATTTATAAATATTATACTTACACATTCTTCCTTCATGCCGCGGCATAAGGCGAAATCTAAGGCTGCCAATGCCTCGTCGGTGCTGGTGGCCTTGCTAATAAATAAGTTCATTATATGCACTACTCACCAGAATTAGTTATTATCACCAGGTCACTTAAATGTTTTTTAAAAAATTTAACTTCAAACGCAACAAACAAGCGCGTGTAATTCATATGCAACTTGAACATCAAATGCAATGAGAAGGGGAGAGGCAAGACGAAACTAAAATTTACAACCGATAATTCTGGCGCGTGCCAGGGTATAGTCGACCAACGCAATGACTTGTAATTAGAATCGCACAAGGCAAATAATCAAACATGAACATTTTGGCTTTGCCTAAAGCCAATTATTAATACATTTTAATATACCATATGATTAGATAAGAAAAATTAGTTAAATATAATCTTAAATTTATATAAATATTTCAACATATTTTAAAAAAGGGTATTCTGACGTCGCTTCCATTTATTTGGTTTTCGACACCGATTTTTGTTCTCTTCCTTCCCTCCATCTACATCTCTATAATTGTCTCTCTGTCGCGTGCCTCTGCTCCGAAAATATGACGTAGAAGCTTCGAGAATCATCGTCGAAAACCGAAAGCAGGTAGAAGTTTCGTTTCTCCTTCGTTTCGGACTTGAGTAAACGAAGCCCATGCAATTTGTTTTTGTTTTACGAACATGTCGCGAGAAAAAGTCGGGGAAGGAATTTTGGTACTGAAGGGAAGGGTATATACATATATACATATATATATAAACTCCATACATATATATGTGCATACATATATAAACTCCGTCAGCGGCAACGTGACCGTTGCCTCACATATATATTAAAACCCCTTTATATACATATACATACATACATAAGCTTAATGTTTAGATATATTTTTGTATGAACCAATGGTTAGAGAATAAAGAGCAGTGGAAGCTCCACATAAAAACAGCCTAAGACTTAAAGAATTTGCTACGAATATCTGCTAACTTTACCAGCATCTTCTTTAACGAAAAGTATATTAGTCAAGAGCAAAATCGTTGCGAATGTCTGAATTAACTAAACTAAAAGGATTTTCTTTGAGGGTCTACATTACTTTGGATCTACATTACTATATGACGCCGTGTCTTTTAATTGAATGGTATTAATTTCCTGCGATTTTGGGTGACTGTTTCTTCCAGAATTATTTGATTCAGGAAGCAGTTGACAGGTTTGTCAGTATCTTCGATAACAAAGATTAACGACTCTTTGCTGACGTATCGTCGCGGAATCCGAAACTTGGGCGCTCTGCAAAGCAAAAACGTTCTAACGCCACAAGACGTCCGCTACCCAATTCTCCTTTCCCGACCTATAAGGAAACTTAGCACCCTTTCATTTGTAGCGTAGCTTACTTCCCTGTCCTTCAGCGTTCGTGAAATCATTGTTATCGGCTTTGCCATTGTTGTGCCCTGTTGGTCATCATCAAAATCAACAAGTATATTTTTTAAACGAAATCTGCTAACTTTACCAGCATCTTCTTTAACGAAAAGTATATTAGTCAAGAGCAAAATCGTTGCGAAATCATTGATAAAACACTGGGGTTAATTAACGAGCCGTAAGAAGGGTCTTAGTTTATATACGTTACCGGGCTTTTTTTTATGGCCCTCACCATCTCTACGATTGTTTTGACACTTTCCATAAAAATTAAAATTTCTCCCTCTTGAAAGCATTATGCAATGTTTTAAAAACTTCGCCCACATGAGAAAAAAATTCTTCTTTTATTTTTGAGAAGATGATAACATCGCTCGATTTATACTTCACTGCCACAATCGTTTGTTACCGCCGTCATAGATTTAAGTTTATATTTGAATAATGGAAACGTTAGAATTAGTGTTCAATAATTTTTGGAATTAATTTTGAAAAATGCTAGATGTTGAGCTATTTTATATTTGTAAAATGACGGAAAAACGTGGCGTCTGCCATCGCTGGGGGAAGCTAGCGAGGCGAGTGAAACGGACGAAGTTTTTTAGCGCACGCCTCACAGCATTGATTGGAGTAAGAATAAAGGAAAAATAAACCGAATCCATGTTGGCCCAAAAAAATTTGGTAGAAATCTCGCCCCAATCCCAACGTTTCCAAAAAACTTCCTCTAAAAACTTCATTACCTGCTGATTGAGGCGAAGAAGCAGCGTCGCGTCGCTAGCAGATAACAGCTAGACCGACTGCGGGCGACAAATACATATTTGAAAAAACGTAAGCGAAGGCGTAGCGTCCCTAGCAGCCAAGAGCTAGGTTGAGTTGAGCACGTAATTTTTGGAGAAAACCAGAACTCCGGACCTGGGCGGAGGCAAATACTTTTGCGGGTAAAGGCAGAAGTAAGGCGTTGGGTCCCTACCACCCACAGACTAGGCCCAGTAAGCACGCAGTTAAGAAGAAGAAAAGCTGACGCCACATTGCATGGTCAACTGGTTAGAGATAAACTCCTACTTTCTAAACTTTCCCAGAAGTCAGCAGCACTTTGAAGATGTTCTTCGGCAAACCAGAGCACACATTACAGAGAATGGTGGAAAAGGTGCGAAGACTGGCACCACCAGAAGACAGAATGGAGGTGTAAATAGAGTACGCGCTAGCAGTTCAAAACGTCTGTGCGACTATGAAGGCGTGTGATCTGAAGGCGCATCTCAACAATCCAATGATGATCAAGGAGTTGGTTGATAAGCTTCCCAACCAACACAAGCTATGCTGGGCAATGCAATCCCACGACGATAGCGTGGCCGCAGTCAAGGCATTCAGTGATTGGCTGTATAAAATCGCAGAGGCAGCGTCGTTAGTGGTGGCGCTATCGTTTTGCAAAACGGGCGCAGTTAATTCCCACAACAGTCGCCGCGCGGACAAGGGAGAGGCAGATCAGCCTGGACCATCACGAGGATCAACACAATCGAACGCGATCCATACTGAAGCAGCTCAGCAGCAAGTTCAATTGAGATGCGTAGCTTGCGGCGACCCGAGTCACAACCCAGCACAATCCCAGTTATTCTTGAACCTTGACGCGGAGCACAGTTGAAAGGTAATCAGAGCGGATAAAGCCTGTTTGCTGCTGCCTCAAGGTACACCGGAACAGATACCGAACCGGGAACTGTGGAATTAATGCCTTTACAAGAAGACACCATGAGTTACTTCATACAAAAAATGTTCCCAACACAAATCGGTCAACCACAGAGTCACGTGAGTACGCATCGAGGCGACAATCACGGAAGTCAGTTCTTTCGCATCATTCCAGTCAAGCTGCATTCCGGCAGCAGGCAGACCGAGATCTAAGCCTTTCTAGATGAAGGATCATCCGTGACCTTAGCAGATGCATCCGTATTCCAAAGACAGGGGAAACAAGGCCAGGCAGCGCCAATGTGTTTGCAGTGGACCGGAGAGACGACTCGATTTTAGAGTGCATCCGTCCAAATCTCGGAAATGAACTGCAATAAGGTTTACTGATTGAACAACGTCCAGACCGTTCAGAACCTAGCATTACCGAGACAGACAGTCAATATGAAAGAGCTATTTAAAAGATTCCAGCGTTTGAGAGACTTGCCGCTACAGTCCTAGTCTGCCCAGCCGACTTTGCTAATCGGAACAAATAACTGTAAGCTGCCAGTCCCTCGCAAGATCCGCGAAGGAAAATGAAACGATCCGATAGCATCGAAGTGCATGCTAAGATGGAGCATCCAAGGATCCCACAACGATCCATTTTCATGCACCACTGCGACTGCAACTGGTAAGTACTTCATGACGACATCAAGGATCATTTCAACCTTGATGCACTCGTACCACGAAAGCTATACTCAGCTGAAGATAAGCTGGCAGTGAAGATTCTGGAAATCACCTGCCAAAAGAAGTCTGGAATGAGGAATTCTGAATGAGGAAAAAGGTCTCTCAGGAACCCCATCTAAACGAAAAGCTTAACGCCCAAATCTGGAACCTTCTAGACAAAGGATACGCGGTTAGCTATCCGAGGAAGAAACCAGCCGGGCGAACAGCCGTACATGGTATCTGCCGACATTCATACCGCTGAATCCAAGCCGAACAAGAAAAGGCTCCTATGGGATGCAGCCGCAAAGGCACACGGATTCACGCTAAATGATTACTTTGGGTCAACAAAAATAAAAACTGCAGAAATTGCAGAAATGTTTCACAGGATCAACATTCGCAAAGATATGCATGCGCAGCGATTTTTGTGGTATGACAAAGGCAGAGACAAAGTAGACTCCTAGGTCATGCGAGATGACTTTTGGGACTAGATTGTTCCAGACAAGAACTCGGAAACCCACCAAGGAGATTCCCCATTGGCCTTCCAGCGCATATGGCGGCAAAAAATTGAATGGAATCAAAAACTACCTGAAAGAGTGTTTGAAGAATGGCACCAATGGAGAACCATTTTGCAAGAGATAAGGACTTTTGAGGATAAGGACTAGATGCTTTGCTCCAGCCATTTTGGAGTCAAGTCAAAAGCGTATTCTGCAGTCTGCTACTTGCGCGTGGCAACGGATGACAGAGTCGTCATATATTTGGTGATAGCGAATAGCGATAACGGGCCCGTAGTTCCTGAAGACCGATGCATGCAACTGGCCAACATCCAAGAAGCAAGAGAGCATCATCGATACTTCGGAGATACGGAAGCATGTAATACGAGATCAGCGGTTACGTTCAACGCGCACTATTTCTCCAATTGGCGGCGATTATACAGAGCAGAGGCGCTAGTATTCCTGTTCATTGATCGACTGCAAGCGAAATGTGCCTGATACCACATGCCAACAACCACGACAATGGCTCATGTAAGCAAGGCAACGATGCTGCTATACAAGCAATCTCAAGCCATTGCCTTTGCAGAATAAGTAAAAACGTTATCCTCAAGGGAAGCAGATTGGCCGGATTGAACGCATACCTAGACAACGATGCAGAACAACGAACTAGACGCAAACTGAACGCAGTGGACATAGCTGAGGATGCCATCATACCAGCTCCAGGATGCCGGATAACCGACCTCATAGTTAGAAGCTTTCGCGAAAAGTATCACCATCTTGCTCATAAGACTGTAATAAACGACATCAAAAATTCTTTTTATATCAGCCGGCTACGAGTACTGCATAGATCTGTACGAAACACATGCCAACGATGCAAGATTGATAGAGCCGTTCCCAGACCACCCCAGTTGGCGCCGATCACGAAGGCAAGAGTTGGAAGCTTCGAAAGGTCGTTCACTTATACACGCTTTGACTATTTTTGCTCGTTTTTGGCAAACGTCGGCCGGCGCAAAGAGAAGATATGGGTAGCTCTATTCACCTGTCTGAAGTTGCGCGCGGTGCAGTTTGAGATCGTCGATTCAAGCCACCAGGAGCACCGCACATGGGTGGAATATGGGAGAGACTCCCAAGTTTCCCAAGTTACCCTTGCAATTGAAAGAGGCACAATTTATCATCAACTCACGACCTCTTACGTTCGTAAGTCTGGATTCCGAGGATGACGCCGCCCAAACTCCAAACCACCTGCTGCTAGGATCCGCGAACTTATATAAGCCGCTGCCCAAAGAGGGGACGAATCTGAAGAGTAGATGGAACAAGACTCAGCGCTTCGGAGACCGCTTTTGGCAACGATGGGTTAAGGTGTATGCGCCCGTATTAACTAGGCGCACCAAATGGTTTGAGGAGTTACCTCCAATCACCATCGGAAGCAGTATGGCGTTATGGAAAGACCAGCAACAAAGGTAGCTGTTCTGGACGCCGGCTTGGAGAATAGTAACTGACAACGTATCGCAGAATGTAGGCTGAGAACATGACGTTTCATACGTTTATACTGTGCGTGAGCGGCAG
The DNA here is from genome assembly GCA_018153235.1 of Drosophila malerkotliana malerkotliana. NCBI lineage: Eukaryota > Metazoa > Arthropoda > Insecta > Diptera > Drosophilidae > Drosophila > Drosophila malerkotliana. The sequence goes on along the minus strand of JAECXV010000075.1, from coordinate 20,631,370 downwards.
AGCTCGGGCAGATAAATTTTGTATGCCCCTTCTCCATATCGGAACTACGGTCCAACCTTCCACCTCTTTTTCGTCCACCAATCCAAAAACTAATATCGTTATTAGCACTTACCTATCAGAATACTAAGGGGCTACGTAGTAAACTCCCTAAACCTTTACAGAAACTTGATCAAAGCCGGAGAAATTAGAAGAAATGTTAGAATTTCGTAAGGTCAGCTATTAGACTTATGTTTTGTATTTGATCCTGATGGTACCACTCTCTCCATAGCTTTGCCCCTTTCAACCCTAGAGGATCCATATCACCACACCCTGAAGGTCTCAATCGAAACCATTCCTGGTATGAATCAGTTGTCTCCATGCGTGGCAAAGAAGATTCTTAAGACTTAATAGCAGGGACCGTAATCATTATAAGTAATATTTTAAAAATTACTTTGTAATGATTACTTATCGATTTTTAATTTTTTAAATCAAGACTAATAATTATTTTTGATCGAAAAAAATAAAAATCACAAATAATCATTTAGCTTGAACAAAAAAAAATAAAACTCAAAAATAATGATTATTCGTGATTTTTATAAAGATGTATAACGAGATTATAAAGATGTATAACGAGATTAGTTTAGTTTTTTTTTTGTTGTTGTTGTTGTTGTCAATTATTGCCCTAGGGTCCCTTTATAAAGATGTATAACGAGAATAGTTTATCTCACACTTCAAATAACAAAAAAAAGGGTGGCTGCAAAATATTTAAAAATATGCGAAAACGAAAACGAAAGAAATGGCCTTGCCTCTTCAACGTTATAAATTCGATTACATTTTTCTCTAATCTTAAGCCTAACTTATCTATTGCGGCGAAGCGGGGCAAATTCGCACCAGAGCGAATATGAGCTTTCCGTCCCGCTCCGCCCTAAGCTATCGTAGAGTAAATTTAGAGACTAACAACTACAAATACAATTCAACTATAAACTACAATTCAAAATTTTCGCCAACTTCAATAAATAACAAATCAATTAACAAAATACATAGGACAATATTGGCAATATCCTTAAAGGATCAAAAGTTATTGCTTGGTGAGTTTTATTTTGATCAAAAAAAATAAAAATCACGAATAATCATTATTTTTGAGTTTTATTTTTTTTGTTCAAGCTTAATGATTATTTGTGATTTTTATTTTTTTTCGATCAAAAATAATGTTTAACCATAGAAAAATAAATATAACAATTAAAAATTAAAAATCATCAAGGATATTCATAGTGTATCCTTAAAGGATAAAAACGTGCTAGTCAAGCTTGTTCTATATTGATTGGAAGTGATTGATTTATTTATTTAAAAATAGCGACAATAATCATTATTTACGGTCCCTGCTTAATAGCCTTATCGATTTTATCTATCTTTCGATATCGATACTAATAGCACCGATCCAAATGTCACCTTAGAAAAATTTTACCGCACTTTAAATGCATTTTTTTATCCTGCATGCATCCTTCAAATACTGTGCCAGGGCTCTGTGCAAACCTCTTCATAGACTTTTCAAATTATCTTTGGAAATCTCGCCTTTTCCCTTTAAGTGAAAGGAATCTTTTATAATCCCCTTACATAGAAAAGTAAAAAAGTCCGATGCTACCAAAGTTATTTGAAAAATTAATTATTCCTCATATGCAACACCTTTGCTTTTCGATCATCTCTCCTTGTCAGCATGGCTTCATTAAGCGTTGCTCCACCAACACGAATTTACTGGAGTTGACATCCTTTATCATAGATGGCTTTCGTAAGGGATATCAACCCGATGTAATTTACACAGGTTTAAGTAAAGCATTTGATTCAGTCAATCACTCACTCTTCTTGAGTAAACTGAATTTGCTGGGATTTCTTACAGACCTCCTAACGTGGATCTCAAGCTACTTAGAATCTAAGTCTTAGATGGAAGAACACAAAGAGTCTTATTCAAAAATGAACATTTCCGTTGGGTCCGTGCTACATCTGGCGTCCCTCAAGGAAGTCATCTCGGACCGTTATTATTTACCCTTTTTATTAATGACTTGCCCCTGCCGTAACGAACTCTATAGTTGTTATATATGCAGATGATGATTAATGTCTTCAGTACAAATCCATCTCTGCGCAATGCAGTCTTCAGTCTGATCTTGAAAACTTTCAAAAATGGTGTTTATCAAATGATTTATTAATGTGGATCCTTAATGGATCAAAATGCAAGCTTATGTCTTTTTATCGGTCTTGCCCTCTGCAACGTATAATCTGTATGGGATTGCCTTAGAGAAATTAAATCAGGTTAATGATCTCGGCATCCTAATAGAGTCGAATTTTAATCTTGCCGACCATATTTCCACAATGGTTAATATGGCTAAAGGAGTCCTTGGTTTTATTAAAAGGTGGTCAAAAAAATTTAATGACCCTTACATAACTAAAACGTTATTCATTTCTTTGGTCCGTCCGATACTGGAGTACGGTTCATGTTTCTGGAGTTCTCAATATGGAGTACATCAGGACCGCAGAATCAGAATCCGTTCAAAAGAATTTCTTATTTTTTTCACTTAGAGGTCTTAACTGGGATGCAAATCTTCACCTTCCATTTTATACTAGTAGACTCTTACTAATAAACTTACCAAGTTTAACCTATCGTAGGACAATGCTCGGTGTAGTTTTCCTACATAACCTCATCAATGAGAATGTAGATAGCCAGCATTTACTAACACGATTAAATTTTAACATTCCCAATGGAAGGACCAGAAACTTTAGTCGTCTATTCCTTAGCCATTGTAGTTCGACATATGCACAGTAATTTAATAATTTACAAATAGCTTAATATACACTAATTACACGTTTCTCGAGTGCCTCTCGTTCGTGTGGGCCTCTAAGCTTTATGATAAATATAGAAATGCTAGCTGATGCTCTAATTGATGCACAATCCATTTCCAAAATTCTGAAAGACCGCGAAAAAAAGGGCCCTGACGAACACTGGTTCGTCTCGACACTACTCGACACCGAATTCACGTAACATTAAAAAACCGGAAATGTAATACAAGCCCTAACACACACATCGCCTGACCTATAGCACTAAGTAAACACTCGAGTGTGTGTCTCGTCGCCCCTCGGTTATCGTGCTGTTTCACAAACCTGTGGTGGAACACAACGAAACATCTTAGACTTCTTGCGTTCTTAAGGCATCCTCGAGGATCCGTTTTCCCGGCTGGTTGACTCCAAAGTCCCCATAGGAAGTCGTAGGACCCGGGAGACAGATCTTGTGGTCTTACTGCTTTCTCTTCGCTCCTTCATTTTTTTTACCTGCAAACCTGGCTATAGGTATCCTGTAGGAAGGAAATCCCGAACAGGCCAAGATATTAAATAAGTCCTTTGGAACCCCAGAAAACGACTCCGACAAAGAGGACTACAGCTATAAACAAACGCCCATGCGCTGGGTTTCAGACAAACAGAGGTTTGTCAATATCAGAGTCAATAAAAGAAAACGAAGGATAGAACTGATACAGCTTAAGCTGAATCAACCTTATCGAGGACCTCTTTCTGCACAGTATAGGGGAAGTGAGAACAGACATGGCCATCCTTAACGAGTTGTACAGCAATGGATCATGTCGGACAGGGTAGCCGATATTTCAGGCAAGGACGCCTTGAATATTTAAAACTACCGCGGACGAACCAACGAGTAAGGAGAGGCGTATTCAGTTGGGAGGTACATGGATAGACAGCTTCAATTTAGCCCCAGCTTCTCTCAGGAGGAGTAAAGTACTAACAGTATTAACAAAGTACTACGGGATAGCAAGGGAGATGAATTCTTCAAGCGGTGCGACAAAGCCCGTGGGGTCAGGCCTTTAAAATAGTGACTAAAAAGTTAACTGTGGAAAACCAGCCTCCATCTCCCTCTGATTGAAGGCTATAACTGACGTCCTTTTCCCTAGCAGACGGAGGGAATCGCCCGACCATAGAAGTCTACGAAGTGGAGTCGGTGGAGGTGGTCACAGCGGAGGAGGTGCTGGTGCTGGAAAAGCAGTATGGTTTCCGGAAAAGGAATTCAACGGTAGGCACCATCTGGGGCTTGAAAGTATCGAGATCGACTACCGTAAGACGACGCACCGATCGCAGGACTGTTACCCATTTTAGACCTGGTTCGAGAGAAGACGGAGCTGGCCAATATACTACAGGACAGCACTACAACGGCCAGTGACGGCTAGAAACACGGCGGTGAAAGTAAAGACGGCTGCCGTCGTGCGGCAGGTGGGGCACAGAGAACCCACTCCACGTCTTCTTCGACTATTAGCGCCTCGAATATGGTCGTCCTATCCTGAAGGAGATAGGACGCCTCAAAAGCTTCAGACGTCGGAGAATTGAAAGACATAGCCGAATTTGTGGCCAAATGATGAAGGAGCTGAGAGCCATGGAGAGGGCGCATAACGGGCGGGAGGAGTAGGGCGATAGACCTCTTTCACAGTGTCCACAATGTGTTATAGAATAACTATGTGTTTTTCTATATAAATATTGAAATAAAGTTTACACTTTTTGCGCATACTTCCGCAAATTAAAAATATTAGAATAGTTTTGGGACATCTCAAAATTCGTCGCTCCGATTTGCTGGAAGTGTGTCTGGTCAGGAGTTGCAGTATTGAAGCCACTTTTGGCCACTTTTGATTTGCTCTGCGATAAAATAAAAAAAATGATTTATCTACCGATTTGATTTAATTTTGATTTCAATGTAAATAAATAAATATAAATAAATAAATAATAAAAATTACCAACATATTTTTTTTTTAATTCTACATTTAAATCAAAATACAAATCAAATTTTTAAAAATTAAATTTAATAACTATATTTTTTGAAAGTTTTAGTTCTTTATCTTAAAATCTTAAGTTTATGTAATAAGTAAGTAAAAATGAAACGAAATAGTTCAAGCACATATGCAAAAGTTGAGCCCAGTATCTTTAAATTTTATTTCAAAAAAACAGCGTTTCCTCCCAATGTGCAATGCATTACTGAATACAAGGCACTCCAAGTTCATTTTTGCAAAACCAAAAAGGACATTCCTACCACAATAATAACTTCGGTGATTATTGAAATCGAAATTTATAGAAAATATGGAAGAAGTTACTACAATAATAATAACCAACGAAACAATGGGTATTACCAAAAAAAATGGTTATAAACAAAACTATAATAACCACACCTATAATAATGGGCTTCGTAGTAATTTTAGAGGTAATAACCGTGTTGTAAGCAATGCGTACAACAATGAAAGTATAACTGACAGAAATACTAATTTCTAAGATAAAACTGTTGAATCTCAGTAGGGAAAATAACCTCAAAAAAACTTAAAATTTACCTTAGTCTAAATATTTATATAACAATAAAAAATCATATTATCAAAACACTGTTGCTTTTCTGATCCCGCTCGCGACAATTTGCCGCGGCTGCCTTCCACAGTTTGTGGGTCTGTTCCACCGAATTTATATTTCGACGTGATTGCCCGATCCAGAAATAATACAAAGACTAAGCTTCGCTCTTCCGCTCCGCTGCACCAGGGAAACATCGCGCATACGCGCTAGCGAGCCTGGATTGGGAGTTGGTCGCCGACTTTCGCACCTTCGATGCTCCAGGGATCCACCGCGCATACGCGATAGCGGGTCTAGATCGAGAGTTGGCTGCGGACTGACGCCCCGCTACACCTGGACACCGCGCAGTGCCAGGTTTGGGATTTGGCTGTGGTTGTCGCCCCCACTATAGTTGGGAGTAGCATGGCTGGTGACCGGGGTGTTCTGGATTGGTCTCTAATTGGGCGTGAGTTCGCAAATCGGCCTATCCTTGTTTTGCAGGACTACGCCAGTTGGTTGCGAAGGTCCACCATGTACTCTTTGGTACGGCTCTTCACGTCGCTGCTTCCGTTGACAAACCTGATCCACCAACTTCTCGAAGTATCCTTTCGGCAGGAAAAAGTTTTCAAAGCTTTCCATGAACTTTGCCTCCTTGGCCACTCTTCGTCGTTCTTTCAGCCCTGCCCTACAGTAGCTCTGGCATAGCCTTCCGGATCGTGTTTATGTCCAGTCTATACTCCTTCTTACTCTTGGCTCCGGTACCGCCAAGCTCTGGCTCTAGCTCTCCATGAGTCTCGCCCGAACGAGACCCTGGGCTTGTAGTGGAACCGACCTGCAACGGATCCTTTCCTAGCTCGTTCTTTACGATCTCCTCTATTTGGGCTGTTGGACTCTCCAAAGGTGGTCCTCCATCTCAACGCTACAAGCTTCCAAAAAAGACTCGTCCCGATTCGCTTCAATGGGCCTCCTTATATACTGATTGAAGCGCCCGTTAATCTTTCTAGATTCTGTCCCTGGCTTTAATCCTGCTTCCAAAATCACGCCACTTTTCCGTTGGCGGGTCGCCGTCCGTGCACCCTTGCTTTTCCCGGCCACGGACCTTTGCTCTTGCCATTCCCATATGTTAGAGAAGTAAATTATTAAATTTCACTAGGCTACATTTTAAACTGTGGCATTCTCTTTACCTGACGCTTTTATAGATGATGTTGGGAATAAAGATATAGACATATATATAGTAAAGTACTATAGAAGCCAAATTGTTTTGAGTAATATTTGGAATTGCCAAGTTTATTATTTATTTACTAATTAGGGGCTGTTGAAAGCGCTTGGCAACTAACATTTCATGACCCCGACGTGATCCGCGCTACCGGTTGTTGCAGTTCCATGTGCTTAAACACTCATTTGTACTTGGTGCACATATGTCTACGCAAGATTTAGCCACAAGCTCCGTGTAAGTTATTGCAGTGGGCTGGGGCTAGCACTATAGACGCTTCCACCAGGGAACTTTCTTTGAAAAAGAAGGCTGCAACTGTATAAATGGAATTGGAAGAGTTGCATCCTCGTGTATTGCTTGCCAGGCAAATTATTAGTTTTTCATGATGAATTGGAAAAATACAGTCATGAGGAATTCGGCAGCCCATTGTTCTGGAAATTCACCCGACTGTCCACTAAGATATTGTTGTTTTTGGAGCAAATCGCTCCACTCGTTTGGCGACGCATTCTACACTGCTGAGGGCGCCAGTGCACCATCGATTGTGTACTCCAAGCCCAAAACACAAACAGCCTCATCCCACATTCATTGCCACATACGCAGAACGGTGTGACGTCTTCTCACTGTTCAGGACTACCATCGACAGTTACCCCCTGCTTGGGAAAATGGAAAAACTTTGCTGGCTCATTTCGTGTTTACGAGACTCAGCGCTGGAAACTGGTAAATTGGAAATTTCAGATATGAATTATTCTGTGGGTCTTGAGCTATTGTGCAACAGGCTTAATAATCGTTAATTAATTTTCCATGTCCAATCCAGTGCCTCAAGCGAATGTTTACGTGCATTTATCCAAAATAATTATTTTAAATTGTTTCAGCACTATGCCTATAGACGATTGTTTTTTTATGTCGCACGCTGCATGTGGATTATTTTGAATGTTAAATGGCAGCTTAATGGGCTGTTCTGCCTTCACCTAGTAAAGTTGCTGCAATGTCAGAAGATGCAATAGCCAAAATGATGCCATTTTTTTAATCGAAATTCCACCTGGTGCATCAAAAAAATCCTCCTTGTCCTGCCGCATAATGCGGTCGTAAATAATTTGTTGTTCGTCATTAAGTGATATATAATTTTTTGTTCGTCATAAGTAGTGGAATATTGCGACTAACAATGCCTCTCATTTTTACAGTATCGAACTGTAGTTCAAGATTCATATCTGTGATAAGTAAAAAACGATGTCATTTGTAAGCATTAATTGAATGTACGAATTGACTTCATGGAACAGGGTAGAATCTGGATCTGTACCGAAAAGTATGCTGCGCAATGGCGCACCACACCAATGGTGGTGTTTCAATTTCGGGTAGTTGTACTTTTTCTGATGAGCAACACATTCAAACTGGCTCATTTTTAATTTTGAGTGTATGACAATACAGGCATTATTTTTTCAAAGTACTAATAATCACTTTGGAATAAGCAGAACATTCAACATCAGGCTCGTACTAGAATGCTAGTCGAAAAAATGGCCCTAATGTAAATCCTTGATGAACTTGTTGGCATTGTTGTTTAATTCTTCTTCTAAATATGAATCTGTGCGCTTCTTTTCGTTGCAGTTGTCGTGCCATGCTCACACGCGCATTTTCATTATATTCTTCAATTTCTTCTCCTGATCTTCGTGCTCTTCTATCTCCGCGGCTCTAGAATTGACCGTTCGACGACTCAAATTGGCCCAATTGCGTTTTCTTGGATTTGCTGACTGTAGATAAGTGGTCGGCAGGGCCCTATTTTAGGGGCATATGACACACACATAAATTTATGATACGTTACGCTAATAACTTACTGTTATTCATTACTATAAGTGCAGCCATTTCGGAGGAGTATAATTCCCGCTGTCGAACGGGATAAAAAGTATCCTATGTCCGTCTCCTGGCTTAAAGCTAATTCCCTACCAATTTTCACTCAACTCTGTTCTGCCGTTCTTGATTTATAAATGGTGTAAAATAACACGACTTTGTTTTAAGCCTAGTACTCTGACGACGAAAATCCGCTATCACACGTGTGCTAGCGAAATCGCTCTTTATTTGGCTACCGAGCTAGTGTGACCAAAAAAATTAAGGAAAAGGGTAATACTGAACAGCAGTTCTCTTTCTTTCTCTCTCTCTAATATTTTTTTTCAATTTTCGCTCCATGTTTTGGGTGTCAAAATAAATCAAATGAATTATTTTTTTACCCCGAGATCAGCTGTTTACTTTTTTTGATCCGGCAACGCCATTGAATTTGATAGCCATCATTTTCGTTGTCAGAGTACCCGCCAAATCTAGGAGGCACAAATTTCTTCTTCTTCCTTTTTTCACACCGTTTTTTTTTATTAAAGTTCGGCCGCTGTAACACGTGTGACAGCGGATTTTCGTCGTCAGAGTACAAGGCTTTATATTCGTATATAGATTGACTGCATATAAATTACTTATATTGTGAATTCACTTTGCCATAAGAAGATCTACAAATAAGCAAATAAGGCAAATAAGATCTACAATGGTTTTTAATATGATATTGGATTATTAGAGATGGGTTGAGTCAGTCTACGGAATTCTAAGTAGCACCTGTATTGCTACTTTGTGTTAGGAGTTAAAGTATAAAAGAATGATAAAAGGAAGAAAGGAATAAGAACTCACGTGGAATTGATATTAGTCGAATATTGGTTTATAATTCTTAGTGTTAATTTCATAATTAATAATTAATTAATAATTCCGTTATGTTATACTAATAACATAACACAATAACATTCTAAAAACGTAATGTTAATCCGTTATGGGTTATTGTTTACTTGGTGCTCCATTGTCTTACCCTCGTGGTCTTCTTGCCGAGGGAGTCTCGATGCACGTCTGTATCATTGCATGATACGAAAGATTATCTTGGCTATAAGTTACCGATTTCGAATTTTTCCTGAGTTATAAGATACCTGAATTTGTTTTAAATTCCTCGGTCTGAGATCTGTTCGGTTTGATGCTAATTAAGAACTAGTGTAACGTACATACATATGTATAATCCATAATGTGAACGAATACTTAAGCGATTCTTAGGTATGGTAAAAGTGGGAGGAGGTTTATAAAAAGGGTGCTTAATAAAATATAATAAAATAAAAAAAAGGGTGCTATAAAAGGGTAATATTAAGCGTTTTAAATAAGTATCTCCTGCTTATAAAAATGTGGTTCCACCAGGAAAAATACCTGATGGCAAGATGTTGCGGTATTGCCGAAAAAAACCGTTGCGGTTTAACTCGTGGAAATCCCGCGACCAACCTCGCGAGATAATAAAAACCACTAATGTAAGAATGTCGGTGCCAGTGGCTGATCAAATGCACAGAAACTAAAGATGCCCGCGGGAAAGTGCAGACTGATAAAGTAGCGATAATGATCATATCCGAATATGACATAAAAATAATATTCAGGCAATATGCGAATATAGCAATATAAAATATTTCTTACTTCTATACATTTCCAATTATCCATTTTTGAGCATGTTGCGATCACACTGTAGTTTTGTGAACGTCCCATATAGACTACTGAAACTTTTTCGTTTGAATCTGATACCCAGCCGGCTGATGTGAGATAATATTCCCTAATATAAAAAAGAAATGTAAGTTCTTATGGAACATTTGATTAAAAAAATGACAAAATATTTATTTTGCATACTTACTGTCCAATAATAGATTCAGGCGGTATAATGGGAAATTCCTGGATATTTTTTATGTTTGTAATGTCAACTGCCCATAACTGTACTTCTGGATTTACGGTTCCTGGTGTGGGATATCGAACATTTTTCGTTTCAGGAAAATAACTTCCAGAAACCATTCCGCTTCCAAATAAGGCTCCTGATGAAAGCCATGGATATGACATCAAACCAACAAGAGTATCATTAAAAGTAGCAAACATGAAATGTGTACCATCAGAAGAAGACCAAATAGCTTCCGGCGTGTCAAATATTTCTTCTAAAAAAAACAAAAATTAGAATTGTTGCTTTTTTCTGAGATTTAAGGGTCTTAATATAATTTTTATACCCTTGCAGAGGGTATTATAATTTTGGTCAAAAGTGTGCAACGCAGTGAAGGAGACATCTCCGACCCTATAAAGTATATATATTCTTGATCAGGATCACCTCCTGAGTTGATATGAGCATGTCCGTCTGTCCGTCTGTCCGTCTGTCTGTCCGTCTGTCTGTTTCTACGCAAACTAGTCTCTCAGTTTTAAAGCTATCGTCTTGAAACTTTGCACACACCCTTCTTTCCTTTGCACGCAGTATATAAGTCGGAACGGCCCGGATCGGCCGACTATATCCTATAGCTGCCATATAACTGATTGATCGGAAATGGTATAACTTTGGTGTTTTTAGAGTTAGAGTGTTCAAATTTGACATGAGAGCTATTTTTGGCAAAACAATACGTCATGCCAAATTTCATAAAGATCGGCCGACTATATCTTATAGCTGCCATATAACTGAACGATCGGAAATGACCCAACTTTCGTGTTTTTGAAGATAGAAAGCTGGAATTTAATACAGATTCTATGTTTGGTCAGTTGATCCAACCTAACAAATTTCATTAGGATCGGCCGACTATATCCAATAGCTGCCATATAACTGAACGATCGGAAATGGTATTTGGTAGAAATATCAACTTTCGTATTTTTGAAGATAGAAGTTTGGGACTTTTTTTAGATTTTGTATTGTAATAAATTGGATTATATATTCCTATTCATATAAGGATCGGCCAACTATATCCGATGTTTGCGATATATATGCGGTTTTAACTGCAAGGGTATATAAACTTCGGCTCCGCCCGAAGTTAGCTTTCCTTTCTTGTTTAATATAATTTTATTACTATATAAACGAACGAAATCCTGTAAGACACTACTCAAAATCTATAAATTGCAATCGTGAATAAATATTTTAACATAAAGTAGAGTACCGCTACACTAAGTGAAAGTCAATTAATAAATATTACTGACATTTTATCCAAGTCCAAATATCGATCCAAGTCTGTTTACAGCGGTTTTCTTGAAATTGGAGGCAATAGAATTTGAGTCTTGATAATCACGAAGAGTGGTAGCTATGTTGCCAGGACTTAGTTTCTACGGAGGCGAAGGACTGATTTTATTCCAAAGATATGCTCTGTCTGTATTGCATTTCTTGCTAAACTGTATGCATCATTTAAGAAAGATAGGACCTTGCTTCGATGCTTGCAGGCTGTTAGCCGTTAAGGAGAATAGGGTTGTTTGAGCTAATCTGGATTTTGCTTAAGAGAATCCGGCTTCTGCAAAGTGCAATGCACTTTATGAGGGTAGTAAGGAATACACCAATGCAGCGTCTAACTGCAGCGTCATGGGGGCGCCTTTTTTTGTAGGTATGAAGGCGCACAATAGCCGCATATAGGAAGACAATACTTTATTTTAGAAAGAAATGATATATAAATTTCCGCTTCGATGTTAGAAATTTAATTCATTTAAAATTACTTTTTTATTTAATTTTACAAATTGTGTTTAGACTAAACACTGTGTTTAGATTTTTAAGATTAATCCGAAGTGCATTACAATGTTGTTTATAAGTTAGTCGATAATCAATTGTCAGGCCAAGAATTTTCAATATCTACGTTGTTAAGCGTTAATGACCGGCAGAATGTTTTTTTACAGTTGTACATTTATTTGAGTTTGTGAGATGACTCGCAAAACCTTAGACCCTTCGTGGGTTTAAAACATGCATTCTACATAAAATCTTAAATACAAACCAAAGCAGAGACCGTAAGTCCCTAACGTCAACGACCCGTCAAACTCCAAGGCCCTCAAAAGCCAAGGAGTTGCTGGGATGGAGAAGCTCCCTACAGAGGGGCAACATCCGGAGGCAGAACGACCTATATACCAACCAGCGGGGCCCCTAAGGTGAACCCTGGTCCGGTAGCTTCTCACTCGACGGGGCGGAAAGGAGAAGAGCAGCCTTCATCCTGATGAGGGCGGACCCATCGGCCGGACCAGGCCGAGATCATAAGGTGGGCAAGGGAGATCCTGCCCGACTTCCAACTGGCAAAGGCAGGAGTGAGGCTGGAACCGAAGAAGCAAGCTGGGAACGATTCCTGCCAAAGAGATCGCGCAAGGTGCGAAAAGACAGAGATAAAAAAAAATGAGGAGCCTCCCAAGTGAAGAAGATGGAGGTCCAGCCGCAGCCGTCCAACCGTCGTTCGCTGGGGTAAAGAAGGGAAGAACCATCACTGGAGTCCTGGACAAGGGATCCAAAAATGGGCTCATCCCCAAGTACCTCTGGCGACCAGTGGTAAACGAGTTGCATGGGTGCTTCATGGGTGAGTTGCTACAGAGCGGAGGACCCCCACCAGAATGCGAAGACGCAGGATTGTATCCGGGTAGCGTCAAGGTAATTGCCTGCCAAGAACGCGCAATCGGTAGAGATATTCAAGCAAATGGTAGCACCGCTTAGAGAGATCTAACCCGCGGCAAAGCTGGTGGTGGTTGACTGGGCGTACATCCCAAGTAAGCGGAGGGCGCGAGTACTGCTCACAGAAAAGCCAGCCGACCCTAAAACTACGGAGCACTGGAGAATCGCCAAGGTGGAGAAGGCGGTAGGTGTGCGGAGGCATGTCGTCCTCACTCATAACGAGATGGCCGTGAAGATCCTGGAAAGACCAGAGCACCGGATGAAATACGGATTCGAGCACGTGACGGTCCATATTTACAATTCCGATGCGATGAACAAAACAGGAGGTATCGAACTGGAGGCAGACGCACAAGAGCCAGACGTCGAGGAGCGAACCAAAGAGGAACACCCGGTAGGAATGTCGGATGAGGAGGAGGACATCGTGGAAGGGTACATCTCAGAGGATAGCGACTTGGCAAGGGCACTTAGAGGCGTCGGGATGGAGGAGGACTTTCTGCTGATATTCAAGACGGAGGCTGAAGTTACTGTGGTGAAGAATCTCAAGAATTTCTCTGACAGTCTTGCAGATAATACTCCTCATACTCCACCTAGCCGAGAGTGGAGCTGTTGTGGCCCTCATTCAGGAACCATGGATCCTTGAAGACAGGATTCTTGGGCTGCGGGCGTCGGAGTATAGGCTCTGTAAAGCCGATACAACAGGTAAAATGCGAGCCTGCATCTTCGCAAAAAAGTACCTTAACCTCTTTTTGCTACCTGATTTCAGCAATGAAGACTACGTACCCGCAGAAATAGAGAGCCCAAAGGGATCTTTAAAAGTGGGCTCGGCGTTTATGGTCCAGTACCCTCTCCCGCACCCGCTACTTAAGCCGCTGGTGAAAAACAGCGGGAAGCAAAAAATCAACCTGATCATAAGATGTGATGCCAATGCCAATCATCATCAGTGGGGAAGCACTTACACGAACGAGAGGGGTGAGTCAATTTTCAATTTTATCCTAGGCTCAAATCTTCTGGTGGGTAATAGGGTTACAGAACCCACCTTCATAGTCAAGAATAGAAGGGAAGAACTTGACATTACTCTCTACTCCGACTCCCTAGCAGATAGGATTGTTCTTGTGATAGGATGGGGAGTCCAAGAGAAGCACTCTTTCTCGGACCATCTATGGATAGAATTAATGATAAATTTCGAGAAAGTCTCTCGACTAACAGGACGCAATCCTAGGAAAGCAAGTAAAAAGGCCTTTAAGCTTGTGTTTCCTTTAAAGTAAAGCCAAATCTTTAAAGTAAAGTAAGGGAAACACAGAGGTAGCCTGAGAACGGTACAAAGCGCACCTTAACAGTACAACAAAGAACTGTATAGGGTAAAGAGTCTGGACCAAGTTCTGCACGAACATTCAGCAGTTATCGGAGGCCTCCCGACTCAGGAAGATCCTCGTAAAAACGGCACCAAATGTAGAACACATTAAAACATCGGTTTGTAACTGTCCATTAAAGATACCCTAGAGGCTCTCACAAATGCACATTTCCCAGGATGTTCTCAGGAAAAAACAACCCCGGATTCGCAGAGACAGGGGGACAGCCCCTCCCTCCAAAACAAACTCAAATACCTATTGAGTAATAGGTTTCTTAACTGGGGATCAGCGATAAATCGTATCTCAACGATAAACATCTTCAAGCCCTTCAAATCCCCAGGCCCAGGTGGCATTTTCCCGGCAAAACTAATCAACGCCGGATCCAATCTGATGCCATGGATAAGGAAAGCTTTCTGAGCAATTTTCAGAATAGGCATCGTGCCCGCGACTTGGTTTTGGGCGAAGGTTGTGTTTATACCCAAAGCAGGAATACCATTGCACTGCACTCCTAAGGACTTCAGACCAATAATCCTGTTGTCATTCGGGATGATATTTTGGGATCACAGCATGCGTATAGGAAGGGCCGATCCACGGAGACGGCACTCCATGAGATCACTACGTTCGTCGAAAAGGCTCTTAGCGACAAGCAATACGCACTTATTGCTTTTTTAGACTTGGAAGGTGCGTTCTACAACATCCTGCCATGTTCGATAATCAATGGCCTGACGAGACTAGGTGTAGAAAAGCAGATATAAATATAAACCTTATATATTTATCGGCCTTATAAAGCAGATCTTGGTAAACAGGACTGTTGAGGCGACATTAAAAGGAAGGAAGGAAAAGGACTAACTATAGACACAATTGAAACGACCACCCCGATAAAAAACTCTTCGGGATGCTGGGCTCGCAGCGACGAAGACCGAGCTGAAACATTCGCCACACATCTCCAAAGTGTCTTCCAGCCAAACCCAGCCTCAAATTCATTCCTCCTGCCAAAAATTCAGCAAGAGTACTCCCCTCAGCCAGCCGCATCTTCATTCCGGCCCAACGAAATCGAAAAAGTCATAAGAGGGCTAAAACCAAAAACGGTTCCGGGTGGTGACCTTTTGACCCCAAAGATGCTGATCGAACTTCCAAAATGCGCTATAGAGGTCGTCTGCAAACTATTTAATGGAATCATTAATCTTGGCTATTTCCCAAAAAAGTGGAAGAAATCCATCATTATAATGATACCGAAGCCTGGAAAAGACCACACAATTCCGTCATCATACAGACCAATAAGCGTTCTATCTTGTTTGTCTAAATTGTTTGAAAAATGCTTGTTAACTCGCATAATACCACACCTGGAAGCTTGCAATATTATCCCGGCACACCGATTTGGCTTTCGAAGAAACCATGGAACCATCGAACAAGTGAACAGATTAACATCCGAAATTCGCTCAGCCTTCGAACAGCGAGAATACTGCAGCGCTATTTTCCTCGACGTATCTCAAGCTTTCGACCGAGTTTGGCTCATCGGACTCATGCACAAAATTAAAACGTATTTGCCAACATACACCCACAAGCTACTGGAATCATACCTCTACAATAGGGTATTCTCAGTGAGATGCAACGCAGCTACTTCGGGCTACAATCCTCACCTCCCGTAGAAAGAACCAGAAGGCATTCCCTTAGCGACGTGTAGGCTAAAATGCAGGGATTACTTCAACCTGGTAGCACTGAGGAAATGGAGGAATCTCCAAAACTGCAGGAACTCAAGCATGATATGATCAATGATGCTTATCACCCTCATAGGCAGGACTGAAGTCTGGCGGTCAAGGCCATCACGGGGCACTGGTTAATAGGAACACACGCGGCTAGACTAGCGGTGCCACACTATGACTACTGTAGGAGCTGCGGGAATGTAGAAGAGGAAGAGACAGTCATACATCTCCTGCTGTACCACCGGGCGCAGCCACGAACCTAACAGACCAGCTGGATGGGACCGCGAGACACCGCAGGAAAAATAGTACTCCATTTGGCACATTAGTAGATAGGAGGGAGGCAAAACCAAAAAACGAACGACCACAAACCAAGCGGGAACGCTCCCAGAAAGTGCCGGGCGCACCAATGGCAAAGCCAGCTTTTCCATTCGGCGGGACAGGAACTCGGCGAAGTATACGAGGCCGCCAAGCTCGTTGCGCTAAGCTGGTGTGACGTCCCTTGTAGGACCCAAGCGAGAGTATGGACTTCTGCATTCATGAAGGAGACGAGTCGGTGTAGCGGTAGCGGTGTTTTCTCTTAGCGGTCCATTCTTTTACTGCGGCAAGATGTTTTCCGCGGTAAAAGCACCAGCTAGCGCAACCAGTGGTAATTACTGATTGTTCAGTCATATGGCAGTTACAGTCGGCCGCCCCCTCTGAAATTTATATCGACTAAAGGAGTGCTCCTATTCAAGAGTATAACGTGCATATACTTCACAGCTTTGCACACATTTGATCAAAACCAAATACCCTTTCTGAAGTGAACATATATCAATAGTATTGAGTATTTGCAGTATTTGTTAGTAAATTGAACATATAGCAGCTTGTGAAATATTATATTTATCCATTGTATATAGTATTGATCCCATATTGATTCGACACCAAATGTAGGATTTTAATATTGATTCAATACTATATATAATGGAAAAATATAATATTTCACAAGTTGCTATATGTTCAATATACTAACAAAATGTGTCACGAAAATGACAAGTAGTTATGTAACTTATATAACATAATATTATTACTTAATATGTATGACAGAATATTACTTATTATGTAATTATGAAAGGGCTGTGTTAAACAAATTTATCTTTTTTTTTTTTATATTTAAAAATTTGTTTTTCTTTAAATGTAATCAGTAATTTGTGTAGAAGGGTAAATTCAATTGCAAAAGGATATTTAAATATTCGATCTTTTTACAAAATTATAGCAAAGATTATAAAGTACATAGATGGGACATCAGGGCCCAAAACGGTCAACTTTTTTTCGAGCTTGTTGGTGAGGGGGGAACACACATGCATACGATTCTATTTTTAGAACTCTTTACATGTATCCCTCAACAAAAATGTGAGCCTTTGTACGTTTTGGCTTCCAAATTTCAATTTCAATTTCTCGTTTCTGTGTTCAATGCGCCGATGTGGTAGTTAGTAGAACAAATAGTATTTTTAATCGCTGCAGATCGAAACAGGATGGCACAATTTAAAATTACAACAATTGTAATAGAATGCAATAAAAAAAATAATAATAAAGTAAATAGGAAAAATAAAAAAAAAATAATAAAAAAAAATACAAATAAAAAAAAATAAATAAAATAAGTAAAAGTAAACATAAACATAAAAATAATCATAAAACTTCTTAAAAAATAAAACAACCATCCACTAACGAAATCGAACCCAGGACCCCAAAATTAAGGAGAGCGCGCGCTTCCATCAAGGCTACACTCCCAGTTGATATGTAGATACTTAAAGTTGGTATTGAAGTAATTGCGAGATTCCATAGCAAAAACAGAGCTGAAGTGTATAGATGGTAGACGATATTCCTGATCTCTTTGCTCTCACACTGGTTCGATGTAAACGTTTCAAACTTTCATCGTTCCAAATATGTTACGTTCTAAAAATAGAATTCTCTCTTTCTCTCTCTTATTTGCCAGCCGTTTGTGGTGGAACCCGCTCTCAAATGTTTTTTATTTTAAAAGCGGGTTCTACGACGGAAAAAGTGAAAACATTTGAGAGCGGGTTCCACGACGCGGCCTGCCAAAATGCCGTAGAACTCGCACTTATAGACATTTTTACAGCGGATTACAATACGAATTGAGGCGATGTTAAGGTGATTTTAAAATTTTGTATTCTTTTTTATTGGATTATTAATTAAGGAAAACACATTAAAAGAATAAAAATATAATATAAATAGATTTCAAATTTAACAAAAAATGGAGCCCGCTCGTTCCATCGCCTTCTCGCTCTCAACAATGGACGCTCACTGAGGTTTTTGGGAACGATTCACCGTCAAGATACAATAAAAACAGCTACAGGGTCTAGCTAATAGCTAGGGTCTTGGTTTTTACAGATTGAATGCAAGATCTCAACGTACTCTGATCTGCTCTGAATCCACCTAGGCTATCGCTCGTCTTCAGCTTCTTCGTCCGTTGCTTACCTTTACCGCTCTATTAACTACTCCAACTTCCCCTTCCTTGCATTCGTCCAACTCGCTCATATGTCTTGGCGTGTGGAGAGATTTAATCTCCTCACAATATGTAGATGCCATCATTTAAAAATCGGCATTAAGCTAAAAAAAACGTAACCGCTTAAATTTTGCATGCTGTTGTATTAATAACAATACCTGTGCTTATTGGTTGATGCATATTGCCGAAGCAGTATGCTTCGTGG
Organism: Drosophila malerkotliana malerkotliana; assembly: GCA_018153235.1. NCBI lineage: Eukaryota > Metazoa > Arthropoda > Insecta > Diptera > Drosophilidae > Drosophila > Drosophila malerkotliana. The sequence continues at coordinate 20,612,639 of JAECXV010000075.1, read as the reverse complement.
CAGTTTTCGAATCGCCTCTTGAAAAATGCTGCACAGCGATTTAGCTTATAAATTATTATTTGAACCTTTTTTATTTTTATTACACCTTTCCAAAGGTTATTATAATTTTGGTCAAAAGGGTGCAGTAAAATAGTGTTGTTGGGATCGGGGCGAGGTTGGTGCACGATTCTTAAAAAAAAAGGAAAAAACTTTCCTTTACTTTCCTTTTCCGTTTACTTTCGCCTCGTTAGTTTCACCCAGGCATCGCATTTTTTCATATATCGATATGCTTACGTCTAGCATTTTTCAAAACTTATTCTAAACATTATTCAACACTTATTCTAACGATTTCATTTTTCAAATATAAAACCTAGTTCTATGACGGCGGTAACATTCCCTCCCCCGTAATTTATCCCGATCGCTGGTCAGCTACCATTCTCCAAGCCGACGTCCAGAACTGCTAACTTTGTTGCTGGTTTTTCTATAGCACCATGCTGCGTCGTGATGGTAATCCGCCGAACTTGTCCATCGCTGGCTATCATTGCGTCAGTCACGCGTCTTTTTAGCCATAGGTTCCTAAAGAGAATCTCATCCACGACTACGACAATGCTTCCGATGGTGAATGGAGGTACCTTCTTAAACCATTTGGTGCGCCTGGTTAATACGGGTGCATACTTCTTAACCCATTGTTGCCAAAGGCGGTCTCCAAAACGCTGAGTCTCGTTTCAGATTCATTCCCTAGCTGATCCTAGAAGCAGGTGGCTTGGAGTCAGGGCAGCGTCAGCCTCGGAATCCAGACTTACGAACTTGAGAGGTCGCGAGTAGATGATAAATTGTGCCTCCATCAATGCGTTTCTCAACCCCTCGGCGTTGAAAGAGTAACTTGTGCATATGTTCTTCAAGATTCCTTTCGTAGTCCGGACGAGTCTCTTCCATGCTGAACCCATGTGCGGTGTTTCTGGTGGGTTGAATCACCACATTATGCCGTTGAACTTAATGGGGATCTTATCGTTCTCGATCTTTTTCAGCTCCTCGCGCACGGCTATTTCCGTGGCTCTGAAATTTGTACCGTTGTCTGAGAACATTTATTCGGTGTCCCTCGAAGGGCCATAAAATTGGCTTGGCACTTGATACATTAACTGGTATCTAGACTGTAGGCGATCTCAAAATGCACCGCGCGCAACGTAAAACAGGTGAACAGAGCTACCCATCTCTTCTCTTTGCGCCGGCCGACGTTTACCGATAAGGAGCCAAAATAGTCAACGCCTGTATAGGTGAACGGCCTCTCGAAGCTGCCAACTCTTGCCCTCGGGATCGGTACCATCTGGGGTTGTCTGGGAACTGCTCGGTCGATCTTGCATCGTTGGCATGTGTTTCGCACCGATTTATGCAGTACTCAAAGCCGGCTGATATAAAACGAATTTTTGATGTCGTTTATTACCGTCTCGTGAGCGAGTTTGTGATAATTTTCGTGAAAGCTTCTAACTATGAGGTCGGTTATCCGGCATCCTGGAGCTAGTATGATGGCGACCTCAGCTCTGTCAACTGCGTTCAATCTGCCTTTAGTTCGTAGTACTCCATCGATATCCAGGTATGAGTTCAATCCGGCCAATCTTCTTTCCTTGAGGAGCGCCGGTATCGCGGATAACGTTTTTAGTTCTTCTGCGAAGGCGGATTAGTACTAGCGCCACTGCTCTGTATAACCGCCGCCAATTTATGAAATCGTGCGCGTTGAACATAACCACTGATTTCGTATGCGTCGTCATCACATGCTTCCGGATCTTCGAGGTATCCATGATGCTCTCTTGCTTCTTGGATATTGGCCATTTGCTTGCATCGGTCTTCAGGAACTCCGGGCCCGTTATCCACGTCTCTTGCTGGGTTTGCCCGGCGACCTTGGTAGCTCCATCTGCTACGTTCAGCTTTGAAGGAATCCACCGCCATTGCTCGACCAGTGTTGTTTCCAGAATTTCGGCGACTCTGTGCATCATGAACTGATGAAAGTTGCGGGGGTCCATAGTTAGCCACTGCAACACTGTCTTGGAGTCCGACCAGTATGTGGCGTTTTCAATTCGTAGGTTGCGTGTGCTCATCACCTTGCGGGCTAAACGTGCTCCCATAACTGCTGCCTGCAGCTCCATACGCGGAATCGAAAGTGGTTTTAAAGGTGCCACCTTACATTTCGCTATCACCAAAGATACGACGATACGATACGTGTCGACGAATGTATGGAGCCCAATTTGACATGGCTCCGTTATAAACGGCGCGCAGCTAATCCCAAAAGTCATAGCTCGCATGACATAGGTGTCTACTTTGTCGCTGCCACAAACTGTTATACGCTGTCATACCACAAACATTTCCTGTGAAACATTTTCGCAATGTCACCGCAAATCGCTATTTTGTTGACCCGAAAGGCTATCAAGACATCTATGAGTGGGTTCAGGCAATCTGGTACCATGAGTAAGTAGTCATTTAGCGCGAATCCGTGTGCCTTTGCGGCTGCATCCCATACGAGCCTTGTCATTTTCGGCTTGTTTGGATTAAGCGCTATGAATATCTTCCTATGAGCTATGAGTTTGTCGATGCCACCGCGCCCCGGAAGTCTAACTTCATATTTTCCGGACTTCTTTTGGCAGTTGATTTCCAGAATCTTCACTGCCAGCTTATCTTCAGCTGAGTATAGCTTTCGTGGTCCGAGTGCATCAAGGTTGAAATGTTCGTTAATGTCGCCATGAGAGACTGGCAGCTTCCAGTTATTTGTTCCGATTAGCAAAGTCGGCTGGGAAGAGTAGGACTGTAGCGGTAAGTCTCTCAAACGCTGGAATCTTTCAAATAGCTTTTTCATATTGACTGTCTGTCTCGGTAATGCTAGGTTCTGAACGGTGTGGACGTTGTTCAATCAGTAAACCTTATTGCAGTTCATTTCCGAGATTTGGACGGATGCACTCTAAAATCGAGTCATCGGGTCCACTGCAAACACATTGGCGCTGCCTGGCCTTGTTTTCCCTGTCTTTGAAATACGGATGCATCTGCTAAGGTCACGGTCAAGGTGCATCTTAGATCTCGGTCTGCCTGCTGCCGTAATGCAGCTTGGCTGGAATGATGCGAAAGAACTGACTTCCGTGATTGTCGTCTCAATGCGTACTCACGTGACTCTGTGGTCTGTCTTGACCGATTTGTGTTGGGAACATATTCTGTATGAAGTTACTCATGGTGTATCCTTGTACAACCATTAATTCCACAGGTCACGGTTCGGCACCTTTTCTGGTGTACCTTGATGCAGCAGAAACAGGCTTTACCCGCTCTGATTACCTGCCACCTGTGCTTCGCATCAAGGTTCAAGAATACCTGACATTGTTCTGGGTTATGACTCGGGTCGCCGCAAGCTACGCACCTCAATTGAACTTGCTGCTGAGCTGCTTCAGTATGGATCGCGTTCGATTGTGTTGGTCCTCGAGATGGTCCAGGCTCATCTGCCTCTCCCTTGTCCGCGCGGCGACTGTTGTGGGAATTAACTACGCCCGTTTTGTAAAACGATGGCGCCACCACTAACGACGCTGCCTCTGCGATTTTCTACAGCCAATCACTGAATGCCTTGACTGCGGCTACTCTATCGTCGCGGGTTTGCATTGCCCAGTTTAGCTTGTGTTGGTTGGGAAGCTTATCTACCAGCTCCTTGGCCAGCATTGGATTGTTGAGATGGGCCTTCAGATCGCACGCCTCCATATTAGCACAGACGTTTCGAATTGCCAGTGCGTACTCTATTAACGCCTCCAAACTGTCATTGGGTGATGCCAGTCTTCAAAGAAGAAGTTTATCTCTAACCAGGTCACGGGTCCCTTTGAGCGACTTTTGCAGACGTAGCATATTTTCCACATTCGTATATCCCGCTGCTGTCGTACTATGATTAAATGTGCTGATAAAGAACGGCCAGTCCTCAGGATCCCCGCTGAATGTTGGAAGGTCTTTGGGTATAGCTTGCCGGGCCGCTTTTTGAGTACTTGTAGGAGAATCTGTGTTTCGAAACATCCCAGCATGTTTCCCTCCCATCCCTGGATGAGAATTTTGTACTTTTCTTCTATGAACCTTGCCTCAGACTGTCTTTTCTCTTCGAGCATCTTTGACAAGAGTTGGTTCTTGTTCATGTTCGGATTGCCTTCCCGTACATTCATGTTTTATCCGTTGCCGCCAGTATTGATAAGCGTATCGACGGCTAGCGCTTTGCCGTGCGGTTCAGGGGTAGCCATTGCGTCTTCACGTGTTTGAGGCTGTACTGGTGATCTTTGCATACCGCTGTACGGTGCTATGTGGCTGCAACCCGCAAGACAGTAATCGTAGCTCCAATCCTTGCTCTCAATGTTGTCAAAACACTCGACACTCGAAATTCTATCACCTTCCGCAAACGTCACACTGTACCCAATTTTCTGACGCTGTGTCGTTTTTGTTCTTGAGAATTCTGCACACTTCAATGTTCATGCTTCGCGTAGTCCGGCGTGCGTGCAATATGGCGTCTGCTTTTCTTCTTCTTGACTGCGTGCTTAATCGACCTAGCCTGTGGCTGCTAGGGACGCGACGCTGTTTCTCCGCATTAATCCGCAGGTAACGAAGTTTTGGAGGAAGTTTTTTAGATATGTTGGGATCGGGGCGAGGTTGGTGCACGATTCTTTAAGCAAACATGGATTTGGTTGTTCTTTCCTTTATTCAACTCAAATCAAATGGCGCGCGCTAGGAAACTTTGTCGTTTACCCTCACCACGTTAGCTTCACCAGCGATCGCAGACGCCTCGTTCTTCTGCCATTTTTTCATATATCGATAAGCTTACGTCTAGCAATTTTCAAAACTAATTCTATACATTATTCAACACTAAATCTAACGATTTCATTTTTCATCATCAGAGCAGTTCATTTGATTAACCAACGAACGTTTTCGCCCCACTTTAGTCTTATTGATAACTTTCATCCCCAGAGACGCCGTACAGAAGAATCTATTGCTATTGTAGAGCGTTGCATTGAGAAAGACCCGAATGAGTCCATCCTCCATCGGACACAGGAATTAAATCTGTGCCCATCACTTTATGGTTTGCATGCTTACACAATCGAACTCAAAATCCAACTCGAATTGAAGTCAAACGACCACCAAGTAAGACGTAAATTCATTAAATTCGTTGAACGTAAACAAACAAATCTACCCCATTTGGAGTGAAGCTAACCCTCAAGTGTATGTCAAAACACCGTTACATCCAGAAAAGCTGACATTTGCCGTATTTTTGCCGATACACGGCCACAATTGTTGAAATAAGTCATCGAAATTAAGACGTCCAGATTGGAGTACCTCAGTGCCAGCGGTGGCGGTCAGATGCCGGTCACAGGTGAAATTAATGGACCATTTGAGGATCTGAGGAGAGTTGGTAGTCTCAGCTGATTGAGCAGTATACTTTGAATTTAATATGTTAATATACTATTTTTTTATTATTTATTAGTATTAAAAAATAGATAAGTCAATGACATATAGAGCCTTAGAGAGACTTTTGAATCTTATCCAATCGAACAGGGTCATGTTGAAAGTACTAGAGCTTTTATTACTATGATTTTTTACCCACATTTTTTACCGCGCAGCTATTTCGTGAATTTTTTATAATCCAAAACTTTTTAATGAATCTTGGGCAAAGTTCTCTAAGAACTGGTTAGTGTCTTGTAGTTCAGACAATTGGAGTGTATCCATCTTTGTTGTGAGGGCTTCTATGGATACTTTAGGCATGCTTTTTATACCCTTGCAGAGGGTATTATAATTTTGGTCAAAAGTGTGCAACGCAGTAAAGGAGACATCTCCGACCCTATAAAGTATATATATTCTTGATCAGGATCACCTCCTGAGTTGATATGAGCATGTCCGTCTGTCTGTCTGTTTCTACGCGAACTAGTCTCTCAGTTTTAAAGCTATCGGCTTGAAACTTTGCACACACCCTTCTTTCCTTTACACGCAGTATATAAGTCGGAACGGCCGCGATCAGCCGACTATATGCTATAGCTGCCATATAACTGAATGATCGGAAATGGTGTAACTTTGGTGTTTATAGAGTTAGAGAGTTCAAATTTGACACGAGAGTTCTCTAAGGAAATGGTTTGTGTCTTGTAGTTTTGTAGTTCAGACATTTGGAGTCTTTGTTGTGAGGGATTCTATGGATGCTTCAGGCATGGTTTCTAAGCAAAGATTATAAAGTACATAGATGGGACATCAGGGCCCAAAACGGTCAACTTTTTTTTGGAGCTTGTTGGTGAGGGGGGAACACACATGCATACGATTCTATTTTTAGAACTCTTTACATGTATCCCTCAACAAAAATGTGAGCCTTTGTACGTTTTGGCTTCCAAATTTCAATTTCAATTTCTCGTTTCTGTGTTCAATGCGCCGATGTGGTAGTTAGTAGAACAAATAGTATTTTTAATCGCCGCAGATCGAGACAGGATGGTAGCGTAATGCATAGAGCAGTTACTCTATGTCTAATTTTTCTGTGTTCAAATCCTCGTAAGGACTTTGAACTTTTTCTTCTTCTTCTTTCTTTTATAATTATTATTTTTTTTATTTTTCTTTAATTGTAAAATTTTTCATTAATTTTACAATTGTAAAAATGTGTTAATCTTCGTTATGACCCGCTAATAACATGCTAATAAAATTTCAAGGGAGTCCTTCCGGCATTTTGTTATCCGACACGTCCGTCACTTATTTTTACAACAATTGTAATAGAATGCAATGAAAAATTATAATAATAACGTAAAAATTAAAATTAAAAAAAAATAATTAAAAAAATAAAAGTAAATATGAAAAGAATCATAAAACTAAAACTTTATCAAAATGAAGAAACCGCCCGCTAATGAAATCGAACCCAGGACCCCATGAATAAGGAACACGCATTATTCATCTAGGCTACCCTCGAAGTTGATTTTATGATACTTAAAATTGGTCTTAAAGGAGGCGCTAGAATCCATACCAAAAACAGAGTTGACGAGTAAGGATAGTAAAAAAAATTTCTGATCTCTTTACTCTTACATTGGTTCGATTACAACGTTTCAAACTTTCATCGTTCCAAAGATGTTAAAAATAAAATTCTCTCTTTCCATCTCTCATCTGCCAGCCGATCTAAATATAGAATTCTCTCTTTCCATCTCTCATCTGCCAGCCGTTTGTCGTGGAACCCGCTCTCAAATGTTTTCATTATTACAGCGGGTTCCACGACGGAAAAAATGAAAACATTTGAGAGCGGGTTCCACGACGCGGCCTGCCAAAATGCCGTAGAACCCGCACTTATAGACATTTTTACAGCGGGTTCCACTACGAACTGAGACGATGTTAAGGTTATTTTACAATTTTGTATTTTTTTTATTGGATTATAAATTAAGGAAAACACGTTAAAAAAATAAAACAATAATATAAATAGATTTAAAATTAAAAAAAAGTGGACTTCCCGAGCCTGGTTTGAACTCGCTTTACTTTGCACACCAGCCAAGCACTCTACCACTCGGCTATTCCTCATTCGTTGTCGCGCGAAAAATGTCTCAAACTTAACTTGTCGCGCAATGGAACCCGCTCGTTCCAGCGGGTTCCACTGCTGTAACCCGCCATAGAAAATTTTTCTTTGTATGAGATGTCCCATCTATGTACTTTATAATCTTTGGTCTAAGGCAGTCGTAAGTCTTGGGTTTTTTACTAGTCTTGTGTTGTTTACTAGGTGTAGGGATAGCCAAGTATCGTATTATTAAACGGTCATTTTTGTTCTTTTTTATCTGATAAGTATAGTGCAGTGGTGCCCACTGAAATACATTCACAAGTTCGTTGTCGGCGTGCAGGCATAGCCCGGTCAGAGAATACGGTTTTCATGGGATCCATGAGATAGGGTTTTGGACACCACTGCAGTGCAATGCATTTTTCTCCTATATCAAACGCATTTTCACTGACTTATACCAAGTTGGTCCAGACAACTTTAAACATAAAGCATACTGGTTTAATGGTGCTTTAAATTTCTTTCTCATTTAATACATTTAATGAATTTGATACATTTAACTTTTGTCATCTCTTAGTCGGTTTCATTAGCTAGTTCCTCTGCAAGTGCAAGTTCAAGTTGTTCCTCATTTGCTAATCATGATTAAAGGTTGGTTGATGTATTGAAGGTTACTCGTTGAGCCAACAAATAGAAAATAATAATAACGAAAAATAAAATTATAAATAGTATATTAAAAAAAAAAAATTCAAAAACTTTCCCTGTTTTGGGGGAAAATGGGGCTGGTTCTTTATTATCGTATCCCGGTCGACACTCGAATAACCGTAGATCTAAACAAACAAGAGGAGAGAAGGATTCCGAATAATTTTGTGAGTGTGAAAATATTCCAATTAAGATATACTAAGACCGCAGTACTTAAGGACCTAAGGACACTTCTCTCTCTTCCTCTTAAGCGAACGGTGGTTTTTTTTTGTGCGCAATGCGTCAAATATTGGTAGACACCAAATATTGGTAATATTGGTGTTTACTTGCTTGAGAATCGATTTTTTTTTTAAAACACGAAAGTTTGGTTATTTCTAATATTTCTAATATTTCTAATATTTACATAACTATAACTCATTCATTTCTTTGGTCCATCCGATACTTGATTAAGGTTCATGTGTATGGAGTCCCCAAATGAATTCCAATAGAACACTATAGAACCGCATAGAATCCGTGCAAAAGAATTTCTTAACTTTTTCACTTAGAGGTCTTAATTGGGAAACAAATTTTCATCTTCCATCTTATAGTAGCAGACTCCTACTAATAAACTTACCTAGCTCGGTGCTCGGTGAAGTTTTTCTACATAACCTATTTAATGGGGATGCAGATAACCAGAATTTACTTACACGCTTAAATGTTAACATTCCTGATAGAAGGATTAGAAACTTCAGTCCTCTATTCCTTAGACATTGTAGTTCGACATATGCATAGCACGACCCTTTTAGGGTCTTATGCTCCAACTACAATGGTCTCTACTCTATGACATCTTTTTTCTGTCCTTCAAATTTAAATGTAGTATTTTAAATTTCCTTACTAACTCCTCTTAGCTTAACAAATAACAAATAGCTTACTAATAGACGCCTCTCTTTCGTCTGGGCCTTTAAGCTTCATGATGAATACAGGAATGCTAGCTTAAGCTCTAATTGATGCACAAGCCATTTCCAAAAATCAGAAAGAGCGTGAAAAAAAAAAAAATTGCCAAAACGTAACAATTATGGTATTCTCATTCTTTTAACCATGGATATCCAGCATCCATAAGGATAATCTTCATAATCAATTCTCCAAGCTTCTTGTAATTTGGGGCTATTAATGAAGTAAACTAGAAATGAAGTTTTTGTTTATTCGCAACCAATTTATTATTCTAAACAATCAACTTTATAAACAGTATTTGGTCATCGAGCGTTTTTGATGCCGTAAATAAAAACTCAGAATTTAATTAATTTCAACGTTATAAACTTTATTCAGGCCGCATATGAAATTAGGATTTATGAACAATATTTGAAATCCAATTTAGGATGCGAGCGCAGTAAGAAGACGAACGAGAGTGGCGCCAACCTTGCAGAATAGGCTGAGCGGATGCTCGCTAACTATAAACGCCGAAGTAGCAAAGCCGAGCGGCCGAAAGAGAGTCGGCTTGTGACCAGCAAAACATCAGTTACTAAGTAATTGTTGTGTTTAAATTAGTTGCTTGCTGCTTGACCCGACATGCTCCCCCCAGTTTGGGCTTCTACTCCAACTTCATCCTTAAGGGGCAAAAGGCACAGCTTAGTCACTGCTCGCTTGGTAATTCCAGATGAGGTTTTTATCACCGCCACTCGAAAGATACCATCCCGACCAGGGATTAACTCCATTATTCTCGCAAGCGGCCATTTCATCGGAGGTACATTCTCGTCCTTTACTAGCACCACATCGTTCGGGGCCAAGGCAGGACCGCCATTTGGAGCGCTGCTGGAGAAGGCTTAGGTACTCCTCCTTCCATCGGGACCAGAAAGACTGCCTCAGGAAAGACCCGCGCTGCCAGCTGTCCAACCGGTTGAAGTTCAGCTTTGTGACATCAGGCTCGATAAAGCTGACTGACGGACCACCAGTTAAAAAATGAGCCGGGGTCAGAACATCAAGGCACAGCAGCGTTCGCAGCTCCTCGAATGCAAAAAAATGCGAATGCCTGCAAAAAAAACATTGTGGACAGATCCCTTACAAGCTCCAGGTGGACGGCTTTGGTAGCAAAACAAATGAAAATGCTAATGTAACATTTTACTGGAGCCTTATTACGCACTTCCGGCTTATAATAGAACGGTCCACAAAAATCCACACCAGTGACTCCGAAGACCTGGGAGCCGCTAACTCTTTGCTCCGGGAGATCAGCCATAATGTGCTCCATCAGCCGAGGCTTAGTCCGGAAGCATCGGATGCATTTGTGTAATGCCTTCGTCACGGTTTTTCTCCCCCCAATTGGCCAATATTGGGACCGAATAATTGCCAACAGTGCGCGAGGTTCCGTATGTAAATTTCTCTCATGGAAGTCAACAATTATAGCCTGCGTAACTGGATGGCTTCTTGGAAGTATAATTGGATGCTGACTATCAAAATCCAACGACGAATTTTTTAGCCGACCGTCTACGCGCAACAGTCCAAATTTGTCCAAGAAGGGAGAGGATGAGGCAAGGGCACTGGATACCGCTATCTCTTTTCCATTTTGAAGAGCCTTTATGTCCTCCCAAAAATGCACACGTTGCACTAGCCGCAATATCAGCTGTGTTCCAGATTTTATATCGCTAGCCGTAACACCGTTGTGGTGAATTCGTTGAGAAAACTTGTATACGTAAGCGAATACCCTCTGCAGTGCTGGAAACGAATTAGCGTACTTAGAAACCGTTGTTATATCCACGTACGGAGACTGAATGAGCAGGACCCTTGCACGTAACTCCAGGGTTGATCTCTCAGATGGGACTGCGGTTGGCCACGCCTCTTGGGATCCAATGAGAAACGGAGGACCATGAGACCACAGCTTATTCTCAACCAATTCATTGGGAAGAGCACCACGCGACAGGATATCTGCTGGGTTCAAAGAAGTGGGAACATACCGCCACTCCATTTCTCTAGTTAGCTTCTGAATGGTCGAAACTCGATTGGCGACGAAAACATTAAACCGAGAGGGTTCTTCTCGAATCCAAGACAGAGCCACAGCAGAATCGCACCAGCAAAAATACTTTCCAAAGTAGACCTTCAACTGCTCAACTTCCGACATAAGTCGAGCCAACAACTCGGCTCCCGATAACTCCAGCTTAGGCACCGTAACAGTCTTTAACGGCGCAACTCGGGACTTCGAACAGAGTAAATAGCTTGCAGATCCTGCGCCCTTGGACACGACATAAACCCATGCCCCATACGCCTCAATGCTGGCATCACAGAATCCATGGACCTCCACCTCGGATTTCGATGTTAGCACCCATCTAGGGAATTCGGCGCGCTGCGTACTAACAAAGCTGCTACAAATCATATTCCAGTCGCAGTGAAGAGCTTGAGGAAGACTTTCATCCCAGGACAACTTCTCACGGCGCAGTTTCTGGAGAAAGATCTTTGCCTTTGAAATTACAGGACCAACAAGGCCTAAGGGGTCATAAAGCCGAGCGACTGAAGGAAGCACAATGCGCCTAGTGGGCTTTGAGATTGACTGAATCCCTTCATAAGAAAATAGCAAGCGGTCAGTTGCAGGATCCCAAGCAAGACCCAGTGTCTTTGTGAAGTTGCTACCATCATCAAACTTTAGGAAAGACTCCCGATCTTCTTCAGGCACCTTATCCAGCACGTCAGCAACATTGGAGCACCACTTCCATAACCGAAAGTGGCCTTTGCTCATCATCTGCCAACTGATGCATTGTCCGAACTGCTAAAAATGAGGCAGGCTTCGTTCCGTAGGTGACCGTGTCCAGCTTGAAAACCTGTAACTCATCCTGGGTGGAATCCCGCCAAAGAATACACTGAAGATAGATGTCCTCAGGGAAAAACCCTGACGCAACGATACATTTTACAAATATCTCCAGTAATGGCCACCCGATGGCATCGGAACCTTAACAGAATATGCAGTAACTTTGGCTGAATAACTGGGCCAGACATCAACACGTCATTCAATGAATATCCAGAAGTTGTGACAGCAGATCCATCAAAGACAACCCTGAGCTTGGTTGTTGAACTGTCCTCCTTTAAAACACAATGGTGTGGAAGAAAGTATTGACCAGTGACGCTCGCATCAGAAGGGACTGGAGACATGTGACCCAACTCCAAATACTCCTTTATGAAGGCAGCATATTGCTCCTTCAATTGAGGACGGCGACAGAGCTTCCTTTCGAGGGAAAGAAATCGTCGAACGGCTTGGGGGTACGACTCTCCCAGCAGCTTAGAACCGCATTTTAACGGAAGCCTCACAGCGTTAGCGCCGGAATCCAGCCGAGCAACATGTTGCACGAAATGCGCATCGCAATCTAGCTCTTCCTTCGTCCGCTTCACAATAGGCTCGGAGCAGTCTTCGATTTCCCAAAACCGGCGGAGCAAAGAATCCAGCTGATTATCCAGCATTGTTGCGCTCTCCGGAACATCCTTGTGGGCAGTGGAAACGAGTTATCTTCTCTGGACATGTGAACCGCCTCCACACACGACCCATCCAAGTCGAGTTTTCTGCAGAAATGGCAGGCCGGCTGAGAGCTTAATTTGCCCAACACACAACAGCTCATAAAACAGACTGGCTCCGATGCGCTAGAAGGTCGATGCGCTGTGGGCGGAAAAATTCAGGATCAGCCACAGAAAGATTGCCAGGAATATTCCAGCTGGAGACATCAAAACTGAAGCTAGGCTGCAGGTCCGTGATATTGGCGGCGATGACAGCGTTAACCAGGGCCGAGTACTCGGAACAGTGGGAACCTAGGAGAACATCAACAGAGAATCCATCTGTCGCAAAGCCGGTATCTCCAATACCAAACACCGCCATGAATGATTTGTACCTCCGGAGCTGAAGCTGACTTGCCAGCCGGGAAGTGATCACGTGCACCTGAGATCCAGAATCCAACAGAGCTCGGCATGGAACAAGGGATCCAGCGCGACTACGAACAAAAATGCTCGCTGTAGCAAGCAACGATATATCGCCGCTGTGACCTTGAGCAACTAGTGCATTAGCAGTGGACGGCGAAGAGGCTACAGGCTCGGCGACCTCGGCTATGGCTGACGTGGGAGGACCAACCAAAGGCTGGCCGCTGGATGCCGGCGGCTTTAGAAAATGCAGCAGGCTGTGATGTCTCCTTCCACAACTGCGACAACTAGCAGCGAGGCACTCACGCATGTGATGGCCCGTTTGCAGACACTTCCGACAAAGACCGAGTCGCCTGGCCTCACCAAGGCGAATCTCAGGGGGCATTGATAGAAATCGGGGGCATGCAGACATTATATGGGACCATCCACCGCATAGAGCACAGGTAGAGGGAAGCGAATTATTAACAATAAAGGATGATCTACTATTATTCGCACCTCGACGCCTTCCCACATGAGCGCCCAAGGCGTATGCAGCCATGGCCACGTCCATAGCCTCCAGCGTCCTACACCGCTGCTCCAAAAATTCGGCCATCGACTCCCAAGTAGGTATGGCGTCTGAACCTGAGGAGTTTTGACTCTCCTCCCACTTGGCCTGGGTAGCTGGGTCCAACCTTTGAAGCAGAACTTGGACAATGATGCAGCTGGCGATCTGAACTGAAGTACCCAAATTCTGTAAGGCTCGCATATGGGCATTGAATTTGTCCGAAAGACTTCGAAGAGCTGCTATTGAGCCACTTTCCAAAAGACTGAGGCCCAGAATCTCGTTCACGTGTGCCTGAAATATTAAGCGACGGTTATTAAATCGTTTCTCCAATAAATTCAGCGCAACATCATAGTTCTCGTCGGAGACTTCCAAAGCGGACTCCCGAAGGCAAGATCGCAACCTTTGCAACTTTTCCACCTTACTAATACGAGGATTGCTGCCGACGATGGTAGAGAAGATCGAGTAAAATTCAGCCCATTCCGAGTATCCACCGCTGAACGTAGGGAGCGGCAAAGGAGGCAGCACTTGAAAACTTTGACCTAACCCTGGGTCAGCCTGCATGGTGGACATTCCGTTGGCTAGGGTGGAGTGGGCAGCAATTCGAGATGAGCGAAGGGTCGTGTCGTGCTCAATTTCCGCCTGCATCGTCGCTACGAGCTCCGAAACAGTCCATCAAAGGTCACTGCTGATCTGCAAAATGTCAAAATCCTCAAGCTCCCCGTGGATGGCCTTGAAGTCGCTGAACATGGTGGCTATCTGACCCTGTCGTACGGGTAGCATGGCATCATCCACCTTGGAAATAGGCTGAAGAGCTCCTTGGATCCTCTGTAAGTCCTGGAGAATACGCAGGGCCTTGCACTTTAAAATAGCACTCCGGGTTGGAGTGGGTGCTCCTGTGACGGCGCCGCTGGAGTTCATGATTTATTATATTGAGTTCCGAACAACCCGAAATAAATTTTATTTGCTCGCGGCGAACACGATCTGTCCCACTGTGCGCTCAGAACCGTAGCGGAATTGTGGAATGTATATATATATATGAAGCTATGTGCGAGCGAATGCACTTGCGTTGTGGATCGTATGCTTGTATGAAGTCTATGCGCGGGCGAATGCACTTGCGTTGTGGATCGTATGTTTGTATGAAGTCTATGCGCGGGCGAATGCACTTGCGTTGTGGATCGTAAATATGTATGTGTGCTTTTGAACTAACGTTTATGTTTATGCCTGTATGTATGTATAATATAATAATATATTATAATTTGTTTATTATTGTAAATAACACTGTTTACAAAATTGTTTTGTTTTTGTTTTAGTAATTTGTTTATGTGTATATAAATATATTAACGATCACGTTGGGGTCACCAATGTTTGGTCATCGAGCGTTTTCGATGCCGTAAATAAAAAAATCAGAATTTAATTAATTTCAACGTTATAAACTTTATTCAGGCCGCATATGAAATTAGGATTTATGAACAATATTTGAAATCCAATTTAGGATGCGAGCGCAGTAAGAAGACGAACGAGAGTGGCGCCAACCTTGCAGAATAGGCTGAGCGGATGCTCGCTAACTATAAACGCCGAAGTAGCAAAGCCGAGCGGCCGAAAGAGAGTCGGCTTGCGACCAGCAAAACATCAGTTACTAAGTAATTGTTGTGTTTAAATTAGTTGCTTGCTGCTTGACCCGACAAACAGTATATCATGAATTGTAAGGTAAACTTTGGTAATGATCCAAGCTCCTTCTATTCTTTTGTCAATATGAAACGTAAATCAAATCTTTCTCCTCCTTCCGTATCATATACAAATATTTCACATTCTTCTGAGCAAGGTATTGCAAATCTCTTTGAATCATTTTTTCAAACCACTTATTCGCCCGATTCATATAACCTTAATTCTTTTTATCCTTATAAATTACCACATATAAACAACATTTACTTCAAACTTTCGTCAAAATTTCGAATTCAGGATGTGTTTGAAGCTCTTTCAACAATAGATATCTCATTCTCTGCTGGTCCTGACCAGTGTTGCCGTTTTAGCCTTTTTCCGGACAGATCTGTCCGGTTTTTAACTGCGTCAGCCGGAAAAAATTTAAAACATCCCCTAGCCCTTATCTGTCCTTTTTCTATTTTGGTCTGGCCTTTTTTATCCGTTTTTTATTTTTGTGTAAAGTGCTGAAAAGTAATATAGCAGCACTTTTAAATTAATGCAACTCTGTTTTAATCGTATATATCGATATACAGTGCTGCAATTGTTACTTTTATTGTGAAATTTGTGCGGGAAAGATGCCAATAGAAATTTACAAGCAAAAGTTTCGTAATTCATGGCTAAATCAGCCGGATCTAATGCAGTGGATGTGTCGTGACCAATAAGACAATGAAAAGGCGTACTGTAAATACTGCAAATGCAGTATAAACTCGAAAATTGACCAAATCCGTGCACATATGGTGACGAAAAAGCACATACAAAATGCGCAGCCTTATGCCCAGGCAAATAAAATTAATTTTAAGCCGATAGCAACAAATGCAGTTTGTAAACAAGAAGCGGCACTGGCTATGTTTGTTGCACAGCATGCTGCCACAAATCCAGTTGGCCACCTCAGCAAATTATGCAGTAGTCATTTTGGCGCCAAAGATTTGAGGTTGCATAGGACCAAGTGCACCAATATAATTAAAAACGTGCTAGCAGTCCACTTCAATGATGACCTAGGAAATGACATTGGAGACGAAAAATAAAGCCTGCTTGTTGATGAATCGACTGATATAAGCACCACTAAAGTTCTCGGTAAGATCACGGCAATTCGATATTTATATAATTAAACAAAATTAATTTATTTAAATTTATTTAGGTGTTGCTATAATTTTCTACAGCGCAAAGCGATTGGAAATCACTTCGACATTTTTGTGCTTAATTTCAATTGAAAGTGGAGACGCGCAAAGCCTTACAAATAGCCTACTGGAAAAATTAAAAATCCTCAAACTTCCCATTGGCAATTTAATTGGAATTGGCTCTGATAATGCCAATGTAATAGTGGGTAATAAGAAAAGTTTGAATGTAGAATTGAAGAAGTCGGTGCCGTCATTAGTTTTGATTAAGTGTGTATGCCATTCCGTGCAATTGGCCGTAAATGCTGCTTGTAAGCAGGCTTTGCCACAATCACTGGAATTCATAGTGAGCGAAACATACGCATGGTTCTGCAAAAGCTCTTGTAGGCAAATTGCTTACCGCAAGCTGTATCAAGCCATAAATAATGATGAGGTATAGTGAAAGCTAAAATTTGAATATATATATGTGTTTTAACATTTTTAATATATTAATTACAGATTATCAAACAATGTCTTCGTTTTTTATACTAATTATATACTAAAATGTAAGATTTGTATTTGTGTTTGTCGAAGAGTATATAGCTAATATGTAATACCAGGTGTACCGGTATGAAATGAGCGTTTTTTTTGTGAACGAAAACACAAAATTTTAATCGGAAAGTAAAAAAAATTTTATTCAAAGTATTGGCCATTGTTTTCTATACATTTTGACCACCTTTTTGGCAATTTGTGGATACCACGCCAATAAAATTGTTCATCTTTTAAGGCAAACCAACCAGACACCACATTTTCGACCTCCTCGTCCTGCTCAGGACTGCTGCTCAGCCAATGCGTGTCCCATCGTTGAAAACAAATGGTAGTCGGAAGGAGCCAAGTCTGGTGAATACGGCGGGTGGGGTACCAGCTTCCAGCCAAGGGTTTTGATTGAATCCTGAACCAGTTTTGCTTTGTGGGCAGGTGGATTGTCATGGAGCAAAACTAACTTGCCGTGTCTTCTGGCCAATTCTGGTCATTTCTTGATCAATGCATGGTTCAAATTGATCACTTCTTGTCAGTAGCGATCTTTATTAACGGTTTCATCAGCTTTAAGGAGCTCGTAGTACACCACACCTTTCTGGTCCCAGCAAACACACAACATTATCTTCTTGCCAAATCGATCTGGTTTTGCAGTCGATGTTGATGGCTGCCCGGATTAACCCATGATTTTTTCCGTTTAGGATTTTTAAAATAAATCCAATTTTCATCGACAGTAACAATCCGATGCAAAATCGATTCTTTAGTGTCTTCGAAACAAAAAATTAATGCTTTCCGCAAATCATCACTTTCTGGTACAAAACTCGACATTTTTAACGTGATGAAAAAATATAATGTTGTCTGTTCAATGACTTGATGTATACTAAATATGTTTCAGAGATGTCATAGCAAACAAACAAAAAAAAAGTAAAGGCTCGTTCACGACAAACGTTTCCAATCGAGACCTCTGTATCTTGACGCTCACTTTATACCGGTACACCTGGTATAATAAATGAATTTTCAGTTAAACAATTTTTTTTACAATTATTTCTTAAGGCTCCTCTTAAAATCCCAAAATTTAAAATTTCCGATACGAGGTGGCTGTCGATCGAGCATGCAGTTAAGCGTATTTTGAATCAGTGGATTGAGCTGAAGATGCATTTTAATACCACTGCATTAACAGAAAAATGCCACAAAGCCTTAATTTTAAGCGATTTTAAACGACACCAACTATTTATATTTGGTATTCTTAAAACCAATTCTCGATGATATGCAGCGTATAAACAAGAACTTTCAGTCAAAAAATTCCAATCCGACTAAATTGCTAGGAGACCTAATACTTGGGATAAATACGTTGAAAGTGAAAATAATTCCTTCTGACGCCGACGTGAATATTTTTAATGACGAAATTGAACCAATCATGAAACGGTATTTGTACTTGGGGTACGAGTTTGAGTCTCATTTAAAAACGATTAAACATAAAATTGATGACACGACAGAGAATATTATCCGCCAGCATTGTACTGACTTTGTACTAGAGCAGTGGTGCTCATCCCATTGCTCTCGCTGCTCATTTGTTTTTGCAAATGCTCATGCCTACCGAGTTGTGTGAGTCTGCTCACGCCATAAGATTCGTTGCTCACGCCATAAGCATCGTTGGTCCCATCATAAGCAAAGGGCAATTACAATAACAATTTTTCGTGTTTTCCCTATTCTCCTCAATCGTACTAATCCGAATGAATTTTGTTGTTGGAGTGCCGAAAACTTTTCACTGCAAGAAATTCATTCTTGTTTTTGTTTCTGCCAAAATGGACGACCTGTAGCGATGAAATTGTTCTTCGCAGAACATTTTTTTTAACTAAGAAGCTCTGCATATTTGTCATAGTATAATAATAAGCTGTTCTAAAATATGTAGGGCCTTTTTTTTAATGGCTGTAATAAAATGTATTTTTTATTATATTGATTTTTTAAACCCCTTGTGAATGTTACTATAATTTTATTTTTCAGTGCAGCCACATGGATGGGAAAAAAGTTCTCGCATAAATGTATTGGTGATTTTTTGCATTGGTATGGGAGTTTGCTCTTCCGTATGCAGAGCTTGGGCACCACTGTACCAAAGCTTATCATCCAGTTAAAGAAAAGGTAAGATAATTTTTTATCGATAGTTTACTATTTAATCGGTCAATTAAATTTAATTTTTTACTTTCAGGCTACCTGATAACTTTGAAATATTAAAAAAAATCGAAACATTTACGGTCGAAAAGGTTTTGCGCGCAAAAAAAGATCCGATTGTTTTAATTTTAGAATTTTTTTAAAATACCTAGCAATGGTATCGAGAAAATTGTATCGCAACACAATCGCAATACACCTTATTAATTGGACTAATATTGATACCACAATTGCGTTTTGGACAGAGGTGAGAAATTATAAGGACTCGGCTGGCAATAACCCATTTATGGAATTGGCAACATTTGCTCTACAACTTCTGTCGCTGCCCTGGTCAAATGCAGAAGTTGAGCGTGTTTTTTAGCCAAGCTAATTTGGTAAAAACCAAATTGCGCAACCGACTGCAAATAGAAACGTTAAATGCGATTTTATCGATCAGGTAAATATTTTAATACTTTTGTGTTTCACAAATTTATTTAAATTGTTTTTTTCTTTCTTAGGTTTGGGCTACGCCGGAAAGGCGTATGTCGCCATGAATATGAAATTCCTGAGCAATATTTAAAAATGATTGGAAGCAACCAATCTACAGAAATTCAAAGTTTAGAAGCTGACAATGACGACATTGACGATGTTCTAAACGAGTTGGCCACCAATAAAGGGTGATACTACATAAAATTTATGGAAAAAATATTTTGTCTTGTTTTTTGTCCTTTTTTTTTTAATTTTTGTCCTTTTCTATCCTTTTTTTATAATCAATCTAGCCTTTTTCTGTAACGACCTGACGGCAACACTGGTCCTGACAATGTTCCTAGCTGTGTTCTAAGGTACTGTTCTGATATCCTGATTCAACTTATCCTTGGAGCTGGCATGTCTTCCCAAGAGATGGAATAAATCAGTTATTATTCCGCCTTATAAGAAAGGCTCTAAAGCACTTATTGAGAACTACCGGGGGATTGCTAAGCTATCTGCGATTCCCTAACTGCTTGAGAAACTGGTTTCGTTCCAACTGCAACCTTTTTGTAAAAGCATTATTTCCACTTCACAGCATGGTTTTGTCAAGCATCGCTCTACCACAACTAACCTTTTTGAATTCACTTCGATTATCCACAGAGGTTTTCTGAGCCGCATGCAAACTGATGTGGTATACACTGACTTTAGCAAAGCGTTTGATTCTGTGAACCACCATCTCCACCTTCATAAGCTGTGTCTTATTGTGTTTTCTCTACAAATAGTACAGTGGTTGACCTCCTATCTAGCGAACCGCACGTAGCGTGTTTTGTTTAAAAACAGTTCATCACAGATTATAAACGTTTCATCTGGTGTCCCACAAGGTAGTCACTTAGAACCTCTTCTGTTTGTTCTTTTTGTTAACTATTTACCTAGTGTTGTAAACTATGCTACTACATTTATGTATGCTAATGATGTCAAGTTATGTCTTTCTTTCTCAGATTATTTCCTTCATAGACACCTGCAATTAGACCTTACCGAAGTCCTCTTGTGGTGCTCAAACAATCTCCTTTTGCTTAACTGCTCTAAGTGTAAGGTTTTGACGTTCAATCGCAGTGTGCCTCACATCGTTTCGTACTCTCTTGGGAATAACGTCTTTGACCGTGTTTCCCTAATTAACGATCTTGGAGTCCTTTTTGACAATAAGTTGTCGTTCAACGAACACATATCACTAAAAGTTAATAAAGCCAGAGGTGTGCTAGCTTTTATCAAACGTTGGTCTAAAGAATTTGATGATCCTTTCACAACTAAAACTCTATATGTATCGTTGGTTCGTCCTATCATGGAATACTATTCTAGCGTTTGGAGTCCGCAATACTTTGTTCACCAAAGGAGGATTGAATCTGTCCAAAAGCAGTTCCTGCTATTTGCATTAAAAAGCTTAAACTGGGATACTGCCACTTGCCTTCCGTCGTATTATTGCCGGTTAATACTATTAAACCTACCTTATTTAAAAGAGCGTCGTAGTTGTGGACAGGTGGACTCACAAGTACTTCTTGAAAAATTAATGTTCTCTGTTCCTAATAGAGGAATTAGATCCTTCCGACCCCTTTGGTTACCAACTTCTAGGTCTAATTTCGCTGAACCCGATCCATTTCGCGTTTTTTGTAAAAATTATAACTTATTGTCCCATTTATTATCCCCTGAATTATCCCTACATGTAAATTTTATCTTAATTTATCCTTACCTTTAGTTATAATAATCTAGATTCTAAAATAACAGATCATTGTTAATAATAAATAATAAAAGTATCCGGTCTTAACTGCAAGGGTATATCAACTTCGGCTCCGCCCGAAGTTAGCTTTCCTCTCTTGTTTTATATAGAATCTGATTAAATAGACAAACATTTTAATGAACACAAAAAAACTACCTTGGTAAAGCCAATCGGGGACACCATTGTAGATTTTGTTTTCATTTCCAGTTGAAGTTATTCTTACATCATTTTCTATAAGTGGAGATTGACGGATGAATATATCGTTTTCTATAACAAATATAATTGCGGTTGTATTTCCAAGCCAAGCGGCATATTGCAGTCGAGTTCTTTGAACTTTTAAGGAGTTTTTCACTTTCACGGGCATATGATGATCGTTTTCCACATCATAAATTGTATAGAATGCCGTAAATGATTTTAAAAAGTCTAAAAGAAAAAGGTTTATGCATATTAATTTACGCTAAAGTAATGTTTACTTACTTTTTTAACATTATGTTTAAATAAAACATACTTGAGATCTTTGGAGCATAAATATCCATGAACATTTAATTGGCGAAGAGTATGATTAGTTACTAAGACATTTATTAAATTGGTAGTTGTATCCAAGGTTGCTAACCCACCATCGTCTGACTGAAATACATATTTGCGAGTAGTAACCCAAGAAGGTGGCAATCTTGTTGGCATTAAATCTCCTTGTAAGTATTCATCTAGAATCATCCTGCGTCCTGACCAATAAAGTAGCTCATCGACATATCTGAAAAATATATATTTCTAGAACTTAATACATTCTTTAAAGTTTTAAATTTTACCCCAATAAGTATATAGCAGTAATAATACCAGCTATTACGAAACTAATTACAATTAAGGAAAAGATTATACTTCTCCAATTGTGACCTTCGTCTAAATCAAGATCATGGTCTTTTTGTTTTGGATCTTGCACCTGTAAAGTTTCATCTGGTGGAAGTCTCCAAGAGCCCCCTGCACCACTTCCGCGATCTGAAGTGACATTAGCATGCATTTTTTTTCCCACGATGTAACAAAGGAAAATATTGATCTTTATACGAGGCAGTGTCTGTAATTAAAAGATACAATTTATAAAATATGTATAGTAATAGTCTTTTTCAAAATTTAAACCTTCTTAAAATAAATTTTTTATCTTATTTTTCATCAAATTGAATTTCAAGGGAAGTTAAAAGTATCTTAAATGTATGACTATTAAACTTTTCGACGAAAATAGACATGGATTGTAAGTTTGAAGGTTTAATTTGGAGCTATAAAACGAAGTGAAGTAAGTGTGGAGTATAGAGGCGTAAGTGTTGTGGGTAGCGGGGTGCATTGGCAGCGAACTAAGATTATCCACACCGTCAGCTGAATTTGGTATGTGCTGCCCCAGCAGTCAGCTGGTGATATTTGGCCGAGAGTTAAATTTTTCTTGTATGTAATGAATAAAATTGTACTATATATGTACTATAGTATTAGTATATTAGTATTCTAAGGTTAAAATATAAATATTATTTTTAATTTAAAATATAATTATTTTAATAATTTAAAATAATAAAAAAAATATTCGGAAAAACTAACTTCAGGCGGAGCAAAAGTTTAAATACCATTGCAGTGAAGACACAATTGCAGTTGTATTAGTATATTAGTATTCTAAGGTTAAAATATAAATATTATTTTTAATTTAAAATATAATTATTTTAATAATTTAAAATAATAAAAAAAAACATTCGGAAAAACTAACTTCAGGCGGAGCAAAAGTTTAAATACCATTGCAGTGAAGATCGCAAATAAGATATGTATCGCAAAATTGGATATAGTTGGGTAATCCGTATAAGGATTTGATCAAACCAATTTCTTAAAAAAAAAAATTTACAAGAATACAATTACTGGCAATTTTCGTTCGTTCGTTATGTTGTAGATATAAAATATCGAAAGCTTGTTAGTCAGTTAGAGCCATGATTATTTTTCGTTTAATAATATTTATTAAAAAGACTGGAAAGCTAACTTCAGGCGGAGCCAAAGTTCATATATATCCTTGCAGTTAAGATACGACATATATCGCAAAAATCGGATGTAGTTTGCCGATCCTTATGAGAATTTCATTAAAAAACCAATTTCTTCTATCTTTAAAAATACTCAAGTTCCTATTGTTCAGTTATATGGCAGTTATAGAACATAGACGGCCGATCGTTCGGCAATTCGGTTAAAACCACCAAAATTATAGCGTTTCCGATCAATCAGTTATATGGCAGCTATAAGATATAGTCGGCCGATCCCAACCGACTCATATACTGCAAACAAGGAAGAATGGTGAGTGCAAAGTTGATAGCTCTAAAACTGAAAGACTATTTCGTGTAGAAACATGTTCGTGTAAAACTGAAAGACTATTTCGTGTAGAAACAGGTTCGTGTATCAACTCAAGAGGTGATCCTGATCAAAACTAAATACACTATAGAGGGTCGGAAATGTCTCCTTTCCTGCGTTGCACACGTTTGCCCAAAATTGTATAGGGTAAATTGCAAGGGTATATAAATAACAAGGTATAATAAAATAACCATTTGACGCCAAGATACGTCTGAATCCCCTCCTTCTGAATTTACATCTGACAAAATATAAAAAAAACCTAGAGCTGCGCAACTACCCCGGTAGAGCCTTGCGCAGTAGCGCCGACGAAGTGCTATATACTTTTTTTTAAATAAATGAGCCGGCTCAAACTCGTACTGTGTACGTGTAAAACCCTAAAACCCTAAAAACAAAAGGTGAATTTCTAGTCTACTTTTTCAAGATCCTGTCATTCTGTATGTCTGTCTCTACTCGAACAAGTCACTCAGTTTTAAAGCTATCGACTTGAAACTTAGCACACACTTTGCACGCTTCTTTTCTTTGCACGCAGTATATAAGCCGAAACGACCGGGATCGGCCGACTATATCCTATAGCTGCCATATAACTGATTGATCGGAAATGGTATAACTTTGATGTTTTGGTGTTGCGATATATATCCGCAACTGTTTTAACTGCAAGGGTATATCAACTTCGGCTCCGCCCGAAGTTAGCTTTTCTCTCCTGTTCTCCTGTGGTTCTTAATCACTAATTTTAATTTTATTTTACAGTAAGGCCTTCTTTACTAAAAATTTGGAATTATTTTATTTTAGCAAGGTATGTAAGTACATGGGGCGGGTGGAATAAAGTAGCCTACATGCATAAAAAACATAAATCCGGCACTGGTAAGAGGGTAGTTGAAAATTTGCATCCCAGTTAGACCTCTAAGCGGCCGGGAGTTTGGTCATCTCAGTTCTAAAGAAATTGTCTTGAAACTTGGCACACCCTTCTTCCTTTGCACGCAGTATAAAAGTTGGCCGGAATCGGTAGTAGTGACGTAGGGGTAGTAGGGCGGCTTCGGTTTTTTTTCCCAAGCGCAAAGTATGCAACCAATTTGCTTTGAATCCACACCTTTTAACTTTATAGAAGTGGTGGGCGAACCGCACACATGTTTAAAATTTAAAATTTGTAAAATTTTGTGTAGCAGCAAAACAAAATGAGAGCAGACTGAACTGAGCGCAAAAAACTTAGTTTTGTATTTTATTTTTCGCTTATTAAAATTTGAAATGGGCACTAAAATAGTAAATTTAATTTTAATAAAAGCTCTTCTAGCAACAGTTTTTTAACTAGTGAAAACTACGCTTCCATACCTAAGCTTTCTATGCAAAAAACGTGTTTCATGTACCATATTTTTGAGAAAATTGTTATTCAGTGGAAACATTTTTTTTCGGTTGTCAAATGAGGAAAAATGGGAGCCAATGAGAACGCTTCTAAAAAATATGAAAGTGCTCATACTATCAGTGTGCCGGCAGAATTTCTGAAACTATGCACGCGTGATATGGAAAATGAGAGCCCCCACTGGTATAGAGCCTCACCCTAATTATCCTCTATACCAACAGTCGGGGCCCCTAAGGTGAACCCTGGTCCGGTCGCTTCTCACTCGATGGGGCGGAAAGGCTCCTACAGAGACAGGAGAAAAGCAGCCTTCGTCCTGATGAGGGCGGACACATCGGCAGAAGACAACCCGGACCAGGCCGAGATCATAAGGTGGGCAAGGGAGATCCTGCCCGACTTCCAACTGGAAAAGGCAGGAGTGAGGCTGGAACCGAAGAAGCAAGCTGGGAACGATTCCTGCCAAAGAGATCGCGCAAGGTGCGAAAAGACAGAGATAAAAAAAATGAGGAGCCTCCCAAGTGAAGAAGATGGAGGTCCAGCCGCAGCCGTCCAACCGTCGTTCGCTGGGGTAAAGAAGGGAAGAACCATCACTGGAGTCCTGGACAAGGGATCAAAAGATGGGCTCATCCCCAAGTACCTCTGGCGACCAGTGGTAAACGAGTTGCATGGGTGCTTCATAGAGGAGATGCTAAAGAGCGGAGGATCCCCATCTAAATGCGAAGACGCAGGATTGTATCAGAGTAGCGTCAATGTTATTGCCTGCCAAGACGCGCGATCGGTAGAGACATACAAGCGACGAAGGACTGGAGAATCGCCAAGGTGGAGAAGGCGGTAGGACTGCGGAGGCATTTCGTCCTCACTCATAACGAGAAGACCGTGAAGATCCTGGAAAGACCAGAGCACCGGATTAAATACGGATTCAAGCACGTGACGGTCCGTATCTACAATTCCAATGCGAAGAACAAAACGGGAGGTATCGAAATGGAGGCAGACGCACAAGAGCCAGACGTCGAGGAGCGAACCAAAGAGGAACACCCCGAAGGAATGTCGGATGAGGAGGAGAACATCGTGGAAGGGTACACCCCAGAGGAGAGCGACTTGGCAAGGGCACTTAGAGGCGTCGAGATGGAGGAGGACTCTTTGCTGATATTCAAGACGGAGGCAGAAGTTAATGTGGTGAAGAATCTCAAGAATGACTCTGACAGTCTTGCAGATAAACTCTTAAGCGAACGGTCGTGTTTTTTTGTGCGCACAGCGTTTATGATAAATATTGGTTAACCGGTGTTTACTTACTTGTGAATTGAATATATTGAGAATCTTTAGAATCTTAAGCTTAAACCGTACCGCTTCGCGAGTGCTGTGGTATATTTGGAGTCGAATTAATAATTTTTATAAATTCAATTCCATGCATAGCTCAGCTCTGCTTCTTCCCCGTCTTATCTGTATTTTTTCATTTTTCTTTTGCACGCTCCAAAGCTCTCGCTTCGGCTTCCTATTTGGCACAGTGGTTCAAGGTATAGTGTTTTTTAACTTTTCATATATTAATTTTGTTTTATTTATTAAAAAATATGGAGTTTAAGCTTGTCTCCGCTATGAAGTCATGTAACAAGACAATTTCCGCATCTCAGCCTACCATCCATTGCTAGCTATGCGAAAACGTCGTACACGCCAAGTGTGCCGGGTTCACTGCCTCAGTTTCGGATGCCATTTCCCGTAGGTCTGATATACATTATTGTTGTGAAAATTGTCGTGCTGTGCAAGGCGAAATGAGGTCGTTCATAATACAGACATAAAATGGATTTAAAGAGCTAATCACTGGTTTTCGTAAAGCCATCTCTGTGCGCTTGACACTCAGCTGCTAAATGAGTCCCATATACGTAAGAAATCTACTGTTTCTGATCCGCCTCAGCCTGCTCAGCCGACATAAATGCAGCCGCTCATATCTCTGGCCACCCAAGGGCTAGAAAAATTCGTCCGAATTTCTCAGGGAAAATGAGCAATTGTCTGATATGTCCGCCATATGTCCTAGTGATCGAAAGTCCCATTAGAGTCACACAAAAGGGTATTCCACAGTCCGGACCACCGGCAACGACTGATGCTGCAGTTCTCGTACCTGCGACACCAAAACCCTTACAGGTGATTCCTCCATCAAAACATATATTTGTTTCTCGGCTTGCCCCAGATACTTCAGAGATTGATATCTCGGCGTATATGAAAGGCAAAACAAAAGGCGATATAAAGGTGGAGGACATAACTAAATTTAAATATAATTATAAACGGCGCACTTCTTCTTTCAAGATTCGTGTGCCCGCTCTGATGTTCAAGACGATTTGTTCACCCAGTTTTTGGCCAGAGAACATCTTCGTCCAAGAACATCAGCCTAGTACTGCAAAGTTAAAAAAGTTAAAACCAGTGGGAGTTAAACTTCCCCATATCGGAACTACCGACCAACCTTCCACCTCTTCTTTGCCCACTAACCCAAAAAACTAGTATCGTCACTAAATCTTACCTATCAGAATACTAGGGGGATACGTAGCAAACTCCCCAAGCTATGGTCTGATAGTTCTTTCTTTGCATCCCATATTATAGCCTTAAGGGGACCTTCACCTGAATTTTTTTGAAAAAATCGATTTTTTTTTTTTACATAAAATGAAAGTATTATATGTCTAGAATATATGTACCAAAGGATACTTCGACGCATAGTTAATGAGCTAGAGCGATTCAAACATACCCATGATAAGATTGTTTGTTTATATTTTGTTTGAAAAAAATTGTTTGTTTATAATTTTTAAACGAGATCAAAGTAAAACAAGAAAGCAAAGCTAACTTCGGGCGGAGCCGAAGTTGATATACCCTTGCAGCTAAAACCGGATATATATCGCAAACATCGGATATAGTTGGCTGATCCTTATGATTACATCATAATAAAAGCAATTAATTACAATAAAAAATCTAAAAAAAAGTCCCAAGCTTCTATCTTCAAAAATACGAAAGTTGATATTTCTACCAAAAACCATTTCCGATCGTACAGTTATATGTCAGCTATAAGATATAGTCAACCGATCTTTATGAAATTTGATAGATCGGATTAACTGACCAAAAATAGAATGTGTACCAAGTGCCAGCTTTCTATCATCAAAAACACGAAAGTTGGGTCATTTCCGATCGTTCAGTTATATGGCAGCTATAGGATATAGTCGGCCGATCCTTATGAAATTTGGCATGTCGTAATTTTTTGCCAAAAATAGCTCTCATGTGAAATTTGAACTCTCTAACTCTAAAAACACCAAAGTTTTACCATTTCCGATCAATCAGTTATAGGGCAGCTATAGGATATAGTCGGCCGATCCCGGTCGTTCCGACTTATATACTGCGTGCAAAGGAAAGAAGGGTGTGTGCAAAGTTTTAAGTCGATAGCTTTAAAACTGAGAGACTAGTTCGCGTAGAAACAGACAGACAGACAGACGGACAGAAGGACAGACGGACAGACGGACATGCTCATATCAACTCAGGAGGTGATCCTGATCAAGAATATATATACTTTATAGGGTCGGAGATGTCTCCTTCACTGCGTTGCACACTTTTGGACAAAATTATAATACCCTCTGCAAGGGTATAAAAAAAGAGAAAAAATGTCAATTTTTTTTTTAAACGCCCATAAAATTGGTTTGATTGCACCAAAATTGATTGTCGTTAGGTATAAGCCATAGGAAATTTCATAAATTTTAATAATTTATATACATTTCTAATTTTCGTTCACTACCAGAGGCCCGACACTTGACAAAGCGGAAAAATAGAGGTCTACGAGATCCGCCATTTTGAAGCCGCCATTTTGAATTTCGTGAATATTGAATATTTTTTTTTATCGTAAATAAACAACGAATCAAAGTTCAAAAGCTCAAGTTCGTATGTCTTTTCATTTTCCCGCAATCCCTTCTCAAATTTTGCTTCATTTTCGGCCAAATTCAGGTGAAGGTCCCCTTAACAGAAACTTGGTGAAAGTCTGAGACCTTTAGCTCCGAAGTTTTTCCAAGTAAGTACACCACTTTTAGACGGGATCGACCTCAGCGAAGGGGGGGTGGGGTCCTCATTTCGGTAGACTCTACTCTTGCTTCTGAAGAGGTGAAATC
The DNA here is from genome assembly GCA_018153235.1 of Drosophila malerkotliana malerkotliana. NCBI lineage: Eukaryota > Metazoa > Arthropoda > Insecta > Diptera > Drosophilidae > Drosophila > Drosophila malerkotliana. Next base: position 20,583,495 of record JAECXV010000075.1, on the reverse strand, counting down.
CCATGAGTTTGGTGACATAGAATTTATTTGCGTTAAAATCACTATGTCCGTTAAAGCTTTATACATTACATGTTCATATATACCTCCTATGTCTGAACCGCCTACATATTGGCAGCATTTGTCCGCTATTCGACACGTCTTTAATCTTATGATGTATCGTGACCAACTTGTAGCGGTGGGCGACTTTAATATTCCAGAATTAAAGTGGTCCAACGTCGATAACTTACCATCTTTGTCGCTTATCACTCACCATGACTTCACCGCGGGCATGTTTGACATGTCCCTAGGTCAGATTAACCATGTTAGAAATTCGTTAGGTCGGCTTTTAGACTTATGCTTTGTATCTGATCCTGATGGTACCGCTCTCTCCAGAGCTTTTGCCCTTTCAACCCCAGAGGATCCTTATCACCCCACGCTGGAGGTCTCTATCGAAACCACTCCTGGTATCGATCAGATGTCTCCACGCGTGGTAAATAAGATTCGCTGTTTCCGTAAAGCTGATTTTCACAAACTTAATAGCCTTATTGATACATATGATCGGTCCGATATTCTGGCGTACACTGATCTTAACGTTACTTTAAAAAAATTGTATTGTACTTTCAATACATTTTTTGACTCATGTGTGCCATGGAAATATCCGTCCGCTTCAACAAATCCTCCTTGGTTTACAAGGTACCTCACTATCCTTAAAAATACTGACAATAGGCTCTTACTTAAATATAAAAAACATGCAGTAGTATTGATTTCTCAAGATATCTACTAGCTCGGTCAAATTTTACCGTGCATAACGCTGAATGTTATAGGAATTATATTGACCGCTGCCGGATACAATTTACTCAGGATCCAAAGCAGTTTTATAATTTTGTAAACACTAAGCGTAAACAGGAATCTTTTTCACCCCTGCTTACTTTTTAAAATTCCTCTGCGACCTCTGATCAGGCCATTGCCGATCTATTCGCAGAATTTTTTCAAACTACTTATTCTCCGCCTAAATCGACAGATCAGCCTTACGCACACAACATTCATTCAACAAATCTTATTTTCTGTCCGTTATTCACCGAGAATAGCTTAGATAAATAGATAAAAAGATAAATAGCTTATTTATCTGATATTCTAAGGATCAAACTCGTTTATTCGTCAGGCCCCGATGGAGTACCAGGCTGTGTGCTAAAATACTGCGCCAGGGCTCTGTGCAAACATCTTCATAAACTTTTCAAATGATCTCTGAAAACCTCGATTTTCCCCTTAAGTGGAGGGAATCTTTCATAATTCCCTTACATAAAAAAAGGGGAAAGGTCGGTTACTGCTAATTACAAAAGTATCTCTAAATTATCGACAATTCCAAAGTTATTTGAAAAATTAATTACTCCTCATTTGCAACACCTTTGCCCTTCGATCATCTCTCTTAACTTATTGGAGTTGACATCCTTTGTCATAGATGGCTTTTGTAAGGGATATCAAACCGATGTAATCTACACAGACTTTAGCAAAGAATGTGATTTAGTCAACCATTCACTCTTTTTGAGTAAACTGAAAATGCTGGGATTTTCTAAAGACATTCTAACGTGGATCTTCAGCTACTTAAATGAAAGAATACAAAGATTCTTATTTTAAAAATATAAATTTCTTCTTGGTCCGTGCTAAATCTGGCGTCCCTCAAGGATGTCATCTTGGCCCGTTATTATTTACCTTTTTTTATAAATGACCTGCCCCCTGCTTTAACGAGCTGTCTAGTTCTTATGTATGCACTTCTGGATATTCATTGAATGACTTGTTGATGTCTGTCTCAGTTGTTCAGCCATAGTTGCTGCATATTCTGTTAAGGTTCCGATGCCATCGGGTGGCCATTACTGGAGATATTTGCGAAATGTATCGTTGCGTCAGGGTTTTTCTTGAGGACAGCTATATTCAGTGCATTCTTTGGCGGGATTCCACCCAGGATGAGTTGCAGGTTTTTAAGTTGGATACACCCATGGAACCACCGTGTCCGTGCTACATCTGGCGTTCCTCAAGGAAGTCATCTGGGCCCTTTATTATTTACTCTTTTTATTAATGACTTGCCCCCTGCTTTAACGAACTCGCTAGTTGTTATGTGTGCAAATGATGTAAAGCTTCGTCTTCAGTACATCTCTGAAACTTTCAAAAATGATTAGTTTTGTTTATGTTTAGCAAAAATGTTAAGCAAATGATTTAATATTTAATGGATCAAAATGCAAGCTTATGTTTCACAATGGTTAATCCACAATGGTTAATAAGGCTAAAGGAGTCCTTGATTTCGTTGAAAGGGGTTCAAACAATTTTTAACGACCCCTAAATAACTCATTCATCTCTTTGGTCCGTCCGATTCAAAGATTCAAAAGATTCAGTTTACTCAACAGGACTGATGCTTTACTAAAGCCTAAAATTATTTTCGGTGGCCTTTCATAGATGAAAGAAAGTCAACTCCAATAAATGAGTGGGGTGGAGTGACGCTTAATGACATGAAGAAATGATCGAAGAGCAAAGGTTTTGCAAATTAGAGATAAATAATTTTTTAAATAACTTTGAAATTGCTGACCATTTTGAGGTCCATCGGACTTTTTCCTGTATTTTTTAAGTTTATTAAGCACCTTGTTAACCAAGGGGGATTTGTTAAAGCGGACGGATATTTCCATGGCAAACATGAGTCAAAAAATGTATTTAAAGTATGGTTAAATTTTCCTAAGGTGACCTTTATATTGGAGCATGCCAGAATTGGAGCATGCTTTTGAGTCTATAAAAATCAGCCTTACGGAAACAGCGAACCTCTTTTTCCAAGTAATACAACATTTAATTGATACCAGAAATGGTTTCAATTTAAACCTCAAGCGTGGGGTAATATGGATCCCCTGGGGTTTAAATGGGTAAAGCTCTGGAAGGAGTGGTACCATTAGGATCAGATCAGTCCAATAGCCGCCTTAACGAATTTCTATCATGATTAAATTGACCAAGGGACATGCGCGCGGGGAAGTCTTGTTTAGTGATAAATGATAAGTTATGGTGAGTTATAGATAGTGAGTTATGGGATATTAAAGTCACCCAAATCTACAAGCTGGTCAAAATTGGCCATAAGATAAAAAACGCATTGAATAGCGTTCAAATGATGCCAGTATGTGGGTAATCGAAATCAGAATATATTGTAGTTAGGGACTAGGACGAAGATACTGATAGGTATTCTGATAGGTAAGTGTTAGTGACGAGAGTTTTTGAAATAGTGTTTTGAAGTTATGGACGAAGAAGAGGTGGTTCAAGCATGTAAAAGTATCACTCCAACTGGTTTTAGACTTGGTTTTTTTCTTTACGGTACTAGGCTGATGTTTTTAGACGAAAATGTTCTCTGGCCAAAATATGGATAAACAAGTGATCTTCAACATCAAGTCAACATCAGCGGGGGCACACGAATCTTAAAAGAAGCTGTGCTTCATATATATTTATGTTTATATTTTATACCATTAGGAACTTCCTTAACTTGCCAGGAAATCTACCTGACCGTCTATAAGGAATATGAAGATCCAAGGGACAGTGGATAAAATAAGTTGGCATACCTTAAGCTACAAGAAGAGGGCAGAACCCCCCTATGGCCAGGGTTAGCCCTTCGCTGAACCACAGTGATGTTGAAATGCCCCGGATAAATATTTAAAAGTTTGATGAAGATGTAATGAAGTGGAAGCATTTCCCCGATCTATTAACATGTCAGTATTAACATGAAACTAACATGTCAGTAATGGAAAAAATGTGGTACTTCAAGTCCGCGCTATCCGGTAATGCTGAGAGGCTGATACGCCACATCCAGCTAAACGAGGGAAACTAGTTGTACATGTGGGATCCTACGATAATCCTCGGCTTACAGCGAATACAGTCATTCGGCTATTTCATCAGAGCCCAGTCGCTGAGTGGAGGCTGTATATAACCACCCTAGAAATCTTTGCACCATTGAAGAGACTAGGCATCAACGTATCCACATGGGATGTGATCCTGGTTGCAAAGCAAAAATCCTAGAGCAAATCCTAGGTCTAAAGCTAAGGAAAGGCAACGCCTTCACCCAATAAGGAGGCAACGAATATGGGCTGCGCCAGCCGGCAGCCAAGCATCGTGCTATTTCTGCAAAGCGACAACTCACTCATTATATATGTGTGATGAGTTCCGAGCAATAACAGTATCTGAAAGACTAAATTGGGTACTCTCTTTATGGGGAGTTGGAAACACTCAATGAGAGTGCATTAGCAGATCCCCAGTTGCCAAACCTGGGAGAATCGATCTACTAATAGGAACCGTACACTACTATTCGTTACTACTTCTGCAACAACAAAAAATTGGAAGTGTTGGTGCCATGCTCCATCAAACTAAACATAGACTGGGGAATAGTTGAGGACGAAACTGACTCATTTATTGAGAGGTTTTAGAAAGTGGGTAACTTTGAAACTTCGATATCCTACAGATATACATTGTGAGAAACAGTTTGTAAAAAACCTGAAAAAGCAGCCTATAAAAGCAAACTTTTATTAGGTTATAAAACTGCTGCTATCAAGACATACACTCAAGAATTATTTTATTCCTCATCATTGCGTCTTGAAGTCTGCAGCAGTATCATCATACTTCAAAAAGTATTTGAAACGCAAAACGTTTATTGGAAAATCCTTTAGTGACATGTTACACACAGTTACTACAGTTCAGAGCGAGCTTCTGTCTATACTGCTTCGGTTCCGAGCATTCTTTCGAATTTGATTGTTTTTGAAATTTGACCACGTCTATGACCGCCGCCTACATCAAAAGTGGTCCATATTTCCATTTTTACTAACTTCTTACTACTAACTAAGTTTTTCATAAAAGATCTAAAACTTTTACTAAATATGGTTCTATTAGTTATAAAATTTAATTTAAACCTCTTACAGCGTCTTCTTTTCGGTTTTTGTCCTCCCTAACTTCGAGAAGCGCTGCGCTGCGCGCTGCATAAACACCTGCAACAGGTATTGCTTTTTCAAAAAGGGGCAAAAACCATTACTAAAAATTGATTTAAATTACTGTTCGTTAAACACATTACGTTTCTACCTTTAAGGGGTTATATACCTTCTTTGTCGAAGAAAAAGAGGAAAGTTCGGATTTTTTTTTTAGGTATGTAGCAATAATTTAATTTCACGGATGTTTTAATTTTTTATAGTACACTTTATTAACAATGTTTGTGCAAAATTTGGTGGAAAAATATTCAATAGGTTTTCAGGGGTGGCTGTTTCCCTTAGAGGCTTTTTTTTTTTAGAGCCTTGCGGTGACAGTTCCCTAGGTCGAACAGGTCAACTTAAACCATAAAAGTAAAAAAAATTAATTAGTTTAGTGTAATTCCTTGTGGTTGAACGATCGATTTAAAAAAAAAAATTTTTTCTTATGCATACGGAAACGTTTTATGCTAAAAATGAACTTTTTGGTCTCTAGAAATTTCACTAAAAATTCATTTCGGCAAAAAAAAGTTTTGTGCGTAAAAAGTCGATCGTTCAAGCACAAAAGAGTTTCATTACGAACATTTTAAAAAAAATTTGAAGAATATCGGTTCAGTAGTTTTCCGCCAATCCATGTCACCGCAAAGTCATTTTTCAAGAAACACCATTTCGAGATATTCGCGTTTAAAGTTTCAAGTTCAATTCAAAGCCGCAACAAGGCGCGCGGTTAGGAGCGCTGTAACTTTTTTTGTACTGCTCTATGAAAATTTGGGAAAATGTTTTCAAGGAGTTGTTCTTCAAGATAAAGCAATAAAAAAATTTTCGATTTTTTGAAAATAAAAAAGGTATATAACCCCTTAAGGCACTTGGAGGCACTTACAAGAGAACCTTAACAGAACATATGTACTTTTGTTAGAATAACCTAGATCAACATATTTGACAAAACAACAGAAAAATACCATATATAAATATAGAAAAACCTTTAAAATTATAAATTTACATACCTTGATCTTTATTTTCTATAAAGACACTTTTAACTTTTAATGTTCATTTGAATTGACGCACTAGCTGCAAGTTATAAACATTTTCCCGCGTTTTTAGGCTTAAACAAAACGACACTGAACAGTTGACTTTAAGGATGTAGTCTCATGTTCCGGCCTACTTTTTAGAGGTTATTTCAAAAAATTTTGTTTGTAATAAAAAATAATGCAATCGTTCCAATTTTCACATATGTTTTTATAGGCATCATAAACTATTTGAAAATATTTTGTTTAATTTATTCTTGTGTAGTTTAATACACTTTATAGCATGTCAAAGTATGCATATAAAAAAAAAGGTAGGTCCCTGGCGCAGGTGATTTCGACTCCTAGAGTCATCCGAAACAAATATTAGAATAGATTATTGTTTTGTAAGCTTATGGCTCTGTCCCGTACTAGAATGAAATATTTTCATCAATAAACAACAAAATGGCGAATTCACAAAAAAAAATTTTTTAAAATTTAAAAAATTTATCTTAAATTAATGATAAAAAAAAACTAATCATTAAAAATAAATGATTCTAGTACGGGACAGAGGTGTTACTTTTTAGAACAAAATATCCAAATTTCAGCTAGATCGGTACCATAGAATTTTGTGAATCACCTGCGCCGCACACAAAAATGTCGTTCCAAGAAAAACGCGTTTAAAGTTTAGACGCTACCGAGAAACTCATACTTTTCGGTGTAGGCGCGCTCTTGATTATGGGCTGTATCTCTGTCATTATTTGATATTTTTATTTGAAACTTTAACAGTACATTCTTAAAAAACAATACTATCGAAATATGTGAAAAAAAATCGATTTTTTCAACCTTACACATGAGACTACATCCTTAAAAGCGCGTATTAAATTATGGATATTTCAAAAATATCTTTCCAAAAGATGAAATCTTACCACTTCAGTATTACAGATACCAAAAAAATAAGCAAAATTGTATAATTTATGTAAAAAATTAGGGCTTTTGGACCATAGTGCAGTGGTTTACCCTGTAAGCCATTGGATCCGATTGGATTGGATCCGTGGAATCACTTGAAGGGATGCTATCCTTATGAGAAATTCTTTATAACGTAAATTTCTTAGAAAGCAAAATGGAACAAAAACTTCTATCTTCAAAAATAACAAAGTTCCGAGTTGTATACAACATGCAAAGGAAAGAAGGGTTTGACATCCATAGCATTATGAAAAAGTCCAAAACATGAGTTACTAAGGTCACTGAGAAGCTTAATCAAGTTTAAGGTTTAATGGGCACATGCGGGCATTGATGAGTTCTGGATCACCAAGGGAAATCACAGATTGGCTGCCTCCTGGAGCAGATCCTGGTTCACAAGCTGAATCCTTCAACCCAGGCACGTAGCAGTGGGAATCCATAGCAAGATCAATAGAAAAGGAGCAACAACCGGGAGCAGACGTGTGTTAACATCATTATGTACAATAGACTAAGAAAATTGTGAATAAATTATCAGAATAAATTATAGAGATATTTACGGGTTAATTCATGGGCGACGAGGTAAAAAAAAAACAACAAAATTCAATATGTTGGACACTAAAGACACGCGGCGTTGCAGTTAGTAGTTAGTTTTTATTTCACAATTATGTGAAAATGAAATTAGAGCAATTAGAGAAACTCATTGCAAAAAAGTGTAAAAAAATTAAACATTTTTGATGTGTTAATCAAAGAGTACGAAGTAATTGGTGTTGTTTTCGTCATCATTGTTGTTGTTGCCGCTGACACTGCTAAAAAAAAAAGATCAGCAGAGAGTGGAAAAAACAGCAAAAAAACAAGAAAGGAAAGCTAAAAAGAAAGGACAATGAGTCATTTAGGACAGTTTTCCCCCTTCATAATCCAAAAATCCATAGACTATCCCTGCGGTTCATTCCGTAAAAAAAACACGAGACGGAAACCTCTTAATAAAAAACAAAAACCCACCTTCAAGCCACAAAACTGCTCAAACTAAACAAAATCGCAGATATGGAAATACTTGTTACGGAACATAAAACACTAAACTCCTCGAAAGAAGTGATCTACAGCAACGACCTCAGATATATCAATGAAGAGACCATCCTTCAAGAGCTTAAACCCCAAAAAGTCATAGAAGTAAAAAAAATAATGAAGAAACAAACTACAAGTAACAACACCGACATCAATACCACCGACTCACTAACAGAAACTGGCCTAATAACTCTAACATTTGAATCTTACAAACTTCCCGAAATAATTAGAATTGGATACGAAACTGTTCGCGTGCGTGACTACATACCACTCCCGCTATGCTGCAAAAAGTGCCTTCGATTTGGACACCCAACTCCCATATGCAAAAGCACAGACAAATGTTCAAATTGCTCGAAAGAAAAACACACCACTGAAGGCTTACACAGCCAAAAATAAAAATGCCTCAACTACAATCCGGAAATCGACTCCCAACACAGCCCAACATTCCTTAAGCAACAGGAACTTACAGCTATAAAAACTACCGAGAAGGTCGACCACAAAACTGCTTTGAGGATATACTTCGAGCGACATGGATACCAAACTTGAGCCACGTATGCAACAACACTGACCAGCACCACAACACAGGACCAAACCAAACCACAATCTTCAGAAGGATTCTGGATATCGACGACAGGACCAGGAGACTCACGGAGTTTAGAGAGGGTGTTCCAGAGGAGGAGGGGTCTTTAGGCCCACTCTTTAGGAAAAAATCTCTTCCGCTGTAAAAATCTCTATGATTGCCTGTCCATGGCCGCGTGTGGGACCCGCTATAAAAATGGAAACATTTGAGAGCGGGTTCCAGGGTTCGAGTTTATGAGTGAAGTTGTTTCAATTTTTAAAAATTGTAATAAAAAATATCTAATTTTTAATATTTATTTATAAAAAACTTTTTTTTTTTGTATACCCTTGCAAAGGGTATTATAATTTTTTCCAAAAGTGTGCAACGCATAGAAGGAGACATCTTTGACCCTATAAAGTATATATATGCTTGATCAGGATCATCTCCTGAGTTGATATGAGCATGTCCGTCTGTCTGTCTGTTTCTACGCGAACTACTCTCTCAGTTTTAAAGCTATCGACTTAAAACTTTGCACACACCCTTCTTTCCTTTGCACGCAGTATATAAGTCGGAACGACCGGGATCGGCCGACTATATCCTATAGCTGCCATATAACTGATTGATCGGAAATGGTATAACTTTGGTGTTTTTAGAGTTATAGAGTTCAAATTTTACACGAGAGCTATTTTTGGCAAAATATTGCGACATGACAAATTTCCTAAGGATCGGCCGACTATATCCTACAGCTGCCATATAACTGAACGATCGGAAATGACCCAACTTTCGTGTTTTTCAAGGTAGAAAGCTGGAATTTTTGGTCAGTTAATCCGACCTACCATAACGACCCTAACGACATACCATAAAGTTCATAGCGATCGGCCGACTATATCTTATAGCTGCCATATAACTGAACGATCGGAAATTACCCAAATTTCGTGTTTTTGAAGATAGAAAGCTGAAACTTAGTACAGATTCTATTTTTGGTCAGTTGATCCAACCTATCAAATTTCATTAGGATCGGCCGACTATATCCTATAGCTGCCATATAACTGAACGATCGGAAATGACCCAACTTTCGTATTTTTGAAGATAGAAGCTTGGAATTTTTTATTAAGATTTTTTATTGTAATTAATTGGTTTTATTATGATGTAATCATAAGGATCGGCTAACTATATCCGATGTTTGCGATATATATCCGGTTTTAACTGCAAGGGTATATCAACTTCGGCTCCGCCCGAAGTTAGCTTTCGTTTTTTGTTTATATTTACTTTACTATTATTATTTTTAATTTTATTCTATTACTATTGTTTTAAGAATAATTATGTCGGGTCAGGCAGCAGCACAGCGGTGTAATGTTAATGCTTAAATAATTTTAATGTAATGATTAGTGTAATGTTTATTTATTAGACTTAAGTATGTACAAATCGCTTAGTTGGTCGCAAGCCGAGTCTCTCTCTCTCTCGGCCGCTTGACTCAACGGGTCGGGCCGCCCTCTCCATTATCGAGAGCTTTAGCTTTGCAATGACTAGTAGGGCCACCCTCTCTGTACATAACTATTTTGAGTCCCTGCATGCACCATAAGCTGGTCTATCTGTTTATAATCCGGCTTCATCTGCATGCAGAAATAAACATTTTTATAACGTTTAAAATTAAAAACAATTTGCCTTTTTATTTACGGCCTTGAAAAATCCCAATGAGCAAACATTGGTGACCCCGACGTAATATAGTTAGTATAATTAACTATAATGTATTAAAGCTATAGAAACTAAAACAAAACCAATCTAGTCCCGCTAAAACATATTTAGTGTAGATTAAAAATTCCATGAACAGTTGTTGGTAAACTAATAAGCAATTGCTAATCAGCAATCAGGTTTATTTATAATAATAACCAAATTAAAATAAATAACAAAACACAAACCTAACGGCAATTCAGTTGTGGCCTGAATTGTGTGTATTGTGTGTATGAATGCACAACGCGTGAATGCACATTGTTGTGTGAATGCACAACGCAAGTGCATTCGTCCGCATATAGACTATATATACATATATACATTCCACAATTCCGTTACGGTTCTGAGTGCACAGTCGGACAGATCGTGTTCGCAGCGCGCAAATAAATTTTGAGCGCTAAAATGTTGGCGCCGGAATTGCTTACTACGGGTTGGTCGGAACTTAATATAATCAATTATGAACTCCAGCGGCGCAGTTTCAGGAGCATGCACTCTATCCCGTAGTGCTATTTTAAAGTGAAAAGCCCTGTGATGGGATCGGGGCGAGGTTGCTACACAATTTTTTAAGCCAAAATTATTCTTACTCAAATCAATACTGTGTGGCGCGCGCTGAAAAACTTCGTCCGTTTCCCTCGCCTTGTTAGCTTCAACTAGAGATGGCAAACGCCTCGTTTTTCTGCCGTTTTATAAATATCGAATAGTTTAACATCAAGCATTTTTCAAAACTAATTCTAGTCAGTCAGTCACGCGTTCTTTTAACCACAGGTTCCAAGGGAGAAGCTCGTTTTCGACTAAATCGATGATTCCGATGGCGCCTGGTTAATACGGGTGCATACTCCTTAACCCATCGTTGCCAAAAGCGGCCTCCAAAACGCTGAGTCTCGTTCCATCTACGCTTCAGATTCATCCCCCCCTTGGGCAGCGGCTTATATCTGTTCGCTAATCCTAGCAGCAGATGGTTTGGAGTCAAGGCAACGTCATCCTCGGAATCCAGACTTACGAACGTGAGAGGTTGCGAGTTGATGATAAATTGTGCCTCCATCAATGCGTTTCTCAGCCCCTCGTCGTTGAAAGAGTAACTTGGCCAAATGTTCATCAATATTCTTTTCGTTGTTCGGACGAGTCTCTCCCATGCTCCACCCATGTGCGGTGTTCCTGGTGGGTTACATCGCCACTTTATGCCGTCAAACTTAATGAGGATCTTATCGTTCTCGATCTTATTCAGCATTTCGCGCACGGCCGTGACTCTGAAATTGGTAACATTGTCCGAGAATATTTCCTTCAGTGTTCCTCGAAGGGCCATAAAATTGGCTAGGCACATGATACATGAACTGGTATCCAGACTGTAGGCGATCTCAACATGCACCGCGCGCAACGTCAAACAGGTGAACAGAGCTACCCATCTCTTCTCTTTGCGCCGGCCGACGTTCGCCAATAACGAGCCAAAATAGTCAACGTCTGTATAGGTGAACGGCCTCTCGAAGCTGCTAACTCTTGCCCTCGGGATCGGTACCATCTGGGGTTGTCTGGGAACTGCTCGGTCAATCTTGCATCGTTGGCATGTGTTTCGCACAGATTTATTCAGTACTCGTAGCCGGCTGATATAAAACGAATTTTTGATGTCGTTTATTACAGTCTCATGAGCGAGCTTGTGATACTTTTCGTGAAAGCTTCGAACTATGAGGTTGGTTATCCGGCATCCTGGAGCTAGTATGATGGCATCCTCAGCTATGTCAACTGCGTTAAGTCTGCCTCTAGTTCGTGGTTCTGCATCGTTGTCTAGATATGCGTTCAATCCGGCCAATCTGCTTCCCTTGAGGAGTGCCTGTCCCGCGGATAACGTTTTTAGTTCTTCTGCGAAGGCGATGGCTTGAGATTGCTTGTATAGCAGCATCTTTGCCTTGCTTACATGAGCCTCTGTCGTGGTTTTTGGCATGTCTTGTCCGGCACATTTCGCTTGCAGCCGATTAATGAACAGGAGTACTAGCGCCACTGCTCTGTATAATCGCCTCCAATTGGAGAAATAGTGCGCGTTGAACGTAACCGCTGATCTCGTATGAGAGTCAGGCAGGTAAGGCGCTTTAGAGCGTAACCGCGGCTCTCAGGGAGTTTGTCGATGCCACCGCGCCGCGGAAGTCTAACTTCATATTTTCCGGACTTCTTTTGGCAGGTGTTTTCTAGAATCTTCACTGCTAGCTTATCTTCAACTGAGTATAGCTTTCATGGTACGAGCGCATCGAGGTCGAAGTGTTCCCTGATGTGAAGTGAAGTGCTCATGAAGTTTTTGCTAATCGCAGTAGCAGTAGTGCATGAAAATGGATCGTTTTGGCCGATCGCCGATCCTTGGATGCTTCATCCTGGCATACACTTCGATGCTATCGGCTCGTTCCATTTCCCTTTGCAGATCTTGCGAGGGACTGCTAGCTTCCAGTTATTTGTTCCGATAAGTTCCGATAGCGATAAGTCTCTCAAATGCTGGAATCTTTCGCAAACCTCTTCCATATGGCTGTCTGTCTCGGTAATGCTAGGTTCTGAACGGTCTGGACGTTGGTCAACCAGTAAAAAAAAATCGGAGTTCATTTCCGAGGACGGCTGTTTTACCGATCCACTCTCGAATCAAGTCGTCTCTCCGGTCCACTGCGAACACATTGGAGCTGCCAGGCCTGGTATTCCCAGTCTTTGGAAAAAGGATGCGTCTGCTAAGGTCACGGATGATCCTTCACCTGGAAAGGCATAAATTTCGGTCTGCGTGCTGCCGTAATGCAGCTTGACTGGAATGTTCCGGCTTACCTTGAGGCAGCAGAACAGGCTTTACCCGCTCTGATTACCTGCACCCTGTGCTCCGCGTCAAGGTTCAAGAATACCTGGCAATGTACTGGGCTGTGACTCGTGTCGCCGCAAGCTACGCACCTCAATTGAACTTGCTGCTGAGCTGCTTCAGTATGGATCGCGTTCGATCGTGTTTGTCCTTGTGATAGTCCAGGCTCATCTGCCTCTCATCTGAGTTAACTGCGCCCGTTTTGTAAAACGATGGCGCCACCACTAATGATGCTGCCTCTGCGATTTTATCACAGCTAATCACTGTATGCTTTGACTGCGGCCACCCCATCGTCGAAGGGTTGCATTGCCCAGCTTAGCTTGTGTTGGTTGGGAAGCTTATCAACCAGCTTCTTGACCCTCATTGGATTATTGAGATGCGTCTTCAAATCTCACGCCACCATAGTCGCACAGACGTTTCGAACTGCCAGCGCGTACTCTATTAACGCCTCCAAACTGTCTTTGGTTGATGCCAGTCTTCAAAGAAGAAGTTTATCTCTAACCAGGTCACGGGTCCCTTTGAGCGACTTTTGCAGACGTAGCATATTTTCCACATTCGTATATCCCGCTGCTGTCGTACTGTGATTAAATGTGCTGATAAAGAACGGCCAGTCCTCAGGATCCCCGCTGAATGTTAGAAGGTCCTTGGGTATAGCTTGCCGGGCCGCTATTTGAGTAAACGAAGGTGAATCTGTGGCTCGCTACATCCCAGCTACCGCTACGTCATCGGGGTTCATCAGCATGAGAATTTGGTACTTTTCTTCTATGAACCTTGCCTCAGATTGTTTTTTCTCCTCGAGCATCTTTAACAAGAGTTGGTTCATGTTCATGTCCGAATTTCCTTCCCCAACATTCATGTTCTCTCCGTTGACGGCAATATTGATTAGCGTATCGACGGTAGCGCTTTGCCGTGCGGTTCAGGGGTAGCCATTGCGTCTTCACGTGTTTGAGGCTGTACTGGTGATCTTTGCATACCGCTGTACGGTGCTATGTGGCTGCAACCCGCAAGACAGTAATCGTAGCTCCAATCCTTGCTCTCAATGTCGTCGAAACACTCGATACTCGAAATGCTACCACCTTCCGCAAACGTCACACTGTACCCAATTTTCTGACGCTGTCTCGATTTTTTTCTCGCAAATTCTGCCCACTTTAATATTCATGCTTCGCATAGTTCGGCGTGCGTGCAATATGACGTCTGCTTTTCTTCTTCTTAACTGAGTACTGTAATGTGAATTCACATATAAATATATATTTCGTGCAGCCACTGTACCAAGTGTACTGTAACACTTTTTCGAAGTGTTTACATGATTCGAGGTCTCGGTCAAAAACCTAAGTGGCCGAAATGCGAAACGCTCGCTGTGCCTTAGACGCACGTCGAAACTGCATATGTCGCCATAAATGTAATGCGAGTGGACCTCTTATAAGTGTATATACCTCCGCCTAAGCGAGCATAGCTATATACTTAAGAACACATAGCCGTCTCTCCGCTGCCGCTGTTGACAGCGCAGCTACGAGACTTTAGACTTCCCTACTTATGAGAATATTGTAAAGAAGGAGAACCTATCCAAATATAAGATCGAAATAAAAATACAAAATAAATCTGACTTTATTATATACTGGACGGGATCCTTGCTGGTGGACGAAACATATTACATGGCGACCATGACAGCTTTTAACGGATTCGTCGCATTTGATTAGATTTAAAATTATTTGAGATTTGATAATTATTTATTTGACAATGCTACTGGGATCTGCTGAAGTGCGGGCACTGTCCGAGGATAGTAAGACAAAGTACCTGGAGATTAGAGACCTCGACTCGCTAGCGACGAAATTGGACATCCGGCTTGCTCTAGCCGAGCAGCTCGAAGTGGATGGAAAGTCGGTCACGATAAGGAGCCTTCGCGTAAGATCCAGGGACACGCAGACCGCTATTATCGATCTGCCCAGCAAGATCGCGACCGCAGTTGCGAGCAAAAGGAGAGTGAGGATCGGGTGGACTGTGTGTCGGATTCGGGTGAGGCAGAGTCAACCGAGGTGCTACCGGCGCCTGGAAGTTGGCCACATTGCGAGCAAGTGCTGAAGCCCCACCGATAGGAGCGGATGCTGCATCATAAATCAAAAAGCGGCCATAAAATCGCTAATTGCCCAAGCGAGAGTACCTGCTACGTTTGCGTGTCAAAAGGCGAGGCGGAGGCAAAATACCTAGCAGGAAGTCGACGGTGTCCGCACTCCAATGAAGCAGTAAAAGATAAGGCAGGATGCAAGTGATCCAGCTCAATCTGAATCACTGCAAAGCGGCGCAGGACCTTCTGCGACACACCGTAGGCGAAGTGAATGCCGACATAGCTGTCCTTAGCGAGCCGTACAGCGCCGGACCAGGCAAGGAGTGGGTGACCAGCAACCAGGGCAAGGCGGCAATTTGGATCTGCAACAGTTCCGCGGAAGGGCCAAGTCAAGTGAGTCGAGCTGCAGGGTTCGTGAGAATCCTGTGGGGAGGTACATGGGTGTATAGTTGCTACCTAGCCTGAAACCTCTCCCACGATGCGTACTGCAAGGCTCTAGAAGAGCTAGCGGTAGATGCCAGAGGCAAACACCCAGTGCCAATAGCGGGGGTCTTTAACGCGAGGGCACAAGAGTGGGGGAGTGCCACCCCGAATGCAAGAGGCAGAGCCTTGCTGGAGATCCTAGAACCCCTGGACCTGGCTCTTCTCAATGAGGGCAACCAGGAAACATACAATAGTGCAGGTGCCGGTTCCATTATCGACCTTACCTTCGTCAGCGGGAGTTTGGGTCAGACCGCAAGGTGGAGAATCGCCAATATCTACACCGCCAGCGACCATGAGGCCATACTTTGCTCGCTCGGAACCAGCCAGGCGATCTCGAGCATTCCCCCCTCCGGCAAGGCGTTTCGGCAAGACACGCTGGACGTCCAATAATTGGAAACCCATGTGCGAACGGCGGAGCTTGATCTTCACGCGACAGCCAACGAATCTGCGGAGGCGCTTGCTACGGTCCTGGATGCGGCCCGCAAGGCAAGCACGAAGGTGCGCATGACCTTTACTCGTCTCTCCGCAAAGAGTACCTGCGGGCTAGAAGATCCCTGCATCGAGCTCAAGGCACCGACGCGCAGGAGCAAAGGCACCATGGGTTCAAGGCAGCGAGGAAAGCGCTGAAAACGGCCATACGGGACTGTAAGCGAGAGATGTTCCTCAAGCTATGCGATGAAGCTGAACACGACCCATGGGAACAGGCGTACAGGATAGTATCAAAAAAGGTCAGGGCGGGGGGCCAGCCCCCCTTTGACCCGGTAGCACTGAGGGCAATAATAGATTTTCTGCTCCCAAGCAGCCTATTGAGAATTTCGAAGACTAGTCGGTGGAAGAGGTCACAGCAGTGGAGGTGCTAGCGGCCGCTCGGAACCTAGCCTCTAACAAAACTCCCGGCCCGGATGCGGTGCCAAACCGAGCGCTCAAAGTGGTTCTGGCCCAAATACCAGAAAAGGTAGCAGCTATTTATAACCAGTGCTTGCTGGAAGGATCATTGCCGAAGGTGTGGAAGAAGCAGAGGCTCATTCTGCTAATGAACACAGGTAAGCCACCCGGCGAGTCCGCATCTTACCGACCCATCTGCCTTCCAGACACGGTAGGCAAGTTACTGGAGAAGATCCTGGCCACGAGACTCCAGGCGGCGATAAGCAGGAAGGGTGGACTGGCAGAGGAGCAGTACGGGTTCCGGAAATGAAAGACAATAGTGGATGCCATCATGCGAGTAAAGAACCTGGCAGCGAGCGCCATCCAAGGCACTAGATGGGACGGGGGAGCCAAGCAATACTCCCCGGTGAGGATCCCGGTATACTTGCTAAAGATGGTGGACAGCTACCTGAGCGTTGGAGTACTCCTTTACGACACGCGGGAAGGGCAGAAGGGACGAGTGGTCTCCGCGGGAGTGCCCCAGGGCTCTGTGCTGGGGCCGCTCTTGTGAAACACTATGTACGATGGAGTCCTCCGATTACTACCATCGTAGGATTTGCCGACGATATAGCCCGGCGAAGACAAATCGAGTGGAAACCCTAACCACGAAAGTGGAGGCATGGATGTCTAGAGCCGGCCTTCACCTCGCCCCACAAAAGACGGAAGCCATGCTGATTTCGAGCCGGAAGAAGGTCGAAACAGCGACAGTACACGTAGGAGGAGTGGCTGTTACCTCGAGGAGAGCCATAAAATACCCAGGGGTCTGGCAGGATACGAGGCTCTCGTTCCGGGAGCACCTCGAGTACGCCCACAGGAAGGCGAGCGAGACGATGAGACGACAGTAGGCCTATAAGATAGTCTGTAAGGAGCAAATAAACATGAATACAAAAAAAAAATATATAATACATATTTACGTGCATAAATAATTTGGCGTACATACAAATATATGCAGCGGTAAAATTTTCGATTTCGCTCCAACCGTTGTCCCCTCCTGTAGTTTGGCGCAATTTATTTTAACGGAACGCCAAGTGACGAGCTACCGTATAATTGTTTGGGTATACACCTTGGCAACCAACTATTTTTTTGGATACTCAGTGCCTCGACTATCAACATTAAGTATTGGACTATCAATTAATTAATTAATTATTTAATCTTTTTTGCCATATATTAATTAATTATTTTTTCGTTTTTCGTCAGATATTAAATAAAATATCTTTTTTCCCATATTTTTTCGCTTTTGCCTTTAATTTATTAATTGAATAATTAAAATAAAAAAAAATTAAAATTAATTTTTATTTTTGTCGGGTAAGGCAGCAGCCGATAAATTAGTTATATTTTATTTATTAAGCTAAAGTATGGATATATCGCCTTAGTTGGTCGCAAGCCGACTCTTTCTCGGCCGCTCGACTTCAAAAGGCCTGTTTGAAGAGAGCTTTAGCTTCGCAATCACTATGTCGGGCCGCCCTCTCCACTATCGAGAGCTTTAGCTTCGCGTATGTCTAGTCGAGCCGCACTCTCTGTCCATATTATTAGTCACTGCTTAGCACCATAAACTGGATGATCACAATGGTTGATCCCAGTTTCATCTGCCTGCAGCATAAATAAAATATAACGTACCATAATTAAATTCGTCTTTCATTTCCCGGCATTGAAAACTCTCAATGTAAAACTCTCAAATAAATTTAAAAAATTTGTATTTAAAAATGAAAACAATAAATTTTTATCGTTGTTGTCTGTTTATTAAAAAAGCATTATTATTCCTTTATTAAGCATTCGCAACTCGAGCTCGACTTCCCAGTTTGGCATTGCCAAAGTTCAGTCGAAACTATTCGGAGCTTGAAAATTGTATGAGTCTCTTTGAGACATTAGTAGAAAAGGATGTGAACATTGCTGTTATCGAGAAATTTAAGTTCTTGCCTCTCTGGTGAAGGAACTATCGTGGCATTCCAAGTCACCGAGAGTTATTATGACAAAGCTATTGCTAGTCTGAAAAGAGTTTAGGATAACGAATGTCTCATCTTTGCGAACCAAATAAGCAAATTGTTCAGCCTTCCGAAAGTTTCCCAGCCGTCTGCGTCGTTGTTGCGACTCATTGTATCTCATCGACACAGTGTCATCGATCTATGGGTCACTATTATCCATAGGAGATGACACTAAAATTGCAAACTTAATGATCATTTATTTAGTTTTGAGTAAAGTAGATACAGTGACCAGAGAAAAATGGGAAGAGTAAAAATGAGGAATTGGTCCGATTTCGAAAAAAAATATTAAATCGTAGGTACCAGCACCTGTCCGTGAAAGAGACTGGCAAGCCAAAACAGGAGAAAACTGGGTTCGGGAAGCAGCCGTAGTGTGGAGTAGCAAGAGCATTTTTGCTTGTAGGGGACATATGACCTAAGGATTCGTATTCTTCCATAAATTCCACATACATTTTCTTTAAATTCGGATCTCGAGATAATCTTCTCTCGAGCGACAAAAAACGGCGTTTGGCTACCTCGAACGAGTTTCCCAAAACGCTTTGATCCGATTTATATGGAAGCCTGACTTCAAATCGACCTGAAGGCAGAGTTTTTTGGAGGATGGGATGGTTTGGCCCTTGTTTTATTTGGCCAACGGACAACAATTCGAAAAATGACTCAGCTCCAATTAACATATTTTTCCGCTGAGGCTTGTAGAAATATGGGTCTGCTAAAGGCCAGTTCTTTGGTAGGTTCCAATCTTTCAAGTTCATCAACTAGTCGGGGTGATTACCCGAGATAGTTCTCAAAATCCAAAAGTGTGTATCTTTTTCTTGACCTGGGAATTAGTTTGACGACTTCCAAGCGAGTTGATACACGATTCCTCCCTACGGATCTGTAAGCGTTGAGCAAGTTCTTCAGTAATAAAGTTCATTTGTGACCCAGAGTCAAGTAATGCTCGGGCCAATATGTGCTCGCCATTTTTAGTTCTAACGCTTACGACCGACGTCACTAACAAAACCCTTTCATTTGGAGGAACCCCCTTCTGGAGGAGGATGTTCATTTGGTGGTGGTAAGGCCAAGTTATTTTCGGTCACAGTAAATCGGTGCAGAAAATTGAGGTGCGATCTTGCACAAATTTGACACCTAGTCGATTTACACTTCTCAACCGTGTGACGTTTTGACCAACATAATGCAACTCAAACCGTTGCATTACAGCAATGCGAGCGAACGGACTACACTGGGCAAGACTATGGTCTTGTGCGTTGCAATAACTGCAAGCTTGTTTATTGGAAGTGGAGCAAGCCCGAGTTTTTTGGGAAACTCGTTCGAGGTAGCCAAACGCCGTTTTTTGTCGCTCGAGAGAAGATTATCTCGAGATCCGAATTTAAAGAAAATGTATGTGGAATTTATGGAAGAATACGAATCCTTAGGTCATATGTCCCCTACAAGCAAAAATGCTCTTGCTACTCCACACTACGTCATACCCTATCAGTGTGTCTTACGGCCTCAAAGCACATCGACCAAATTACGAGTCGTGTTTGATGCGTCTTGTAAGATATCAACACATAAGTGCCTTAACGATCTGTTGATGGTTGGTCCTACCATCCTGGAAGAGTTGTATTCAACTCTTCTTCGGTTCCGGCTGAACAGATTCGCTCTGAAAGCCGACATAAAAAAGATGTATCGCCAAGTAATGGTAAATGAAGCCGATAGGCGATACCAGTTGATAGTGTGGAGGAAAGACCCATCAGAGTCCTTGAAACTTTGCAAGCTCAACACCGTTACATATGGCACTGCGCCAGCCCCATTCCTGACCATAAGGTGTTTGAAGAGGCTGAGTGAATCTGTGAAAAATACATTCCCTCGAGCTGCCGAAGTTATTGGGTAAATAAAGACAATTAAAGAATTATTAAAGACAATAAAGAACTAAAGACAATTAAGTCTAAAGTAAGTCAGGTTCTTCAAAACGCTGGTTTGGAATTGAGCAAGTGGTTTTCAAACTCGCCTGAAGTTACTGCATCCGAGAGCACGGTTAAGCCAATAACACTTTCGGACTCAGAACTGAACTCAGAAGTTCCTAAAGAAGATATATTTAAATTTGAAATTGATGCTTCAGTCATGGGTCAAAGGACGACCAAGCGGAACATTCTTTCGGTGACATCGAAGCTGTTTGACCCCCTTGGCTTATTAAACCCTATACTTATAAAAGGAAAGATCCTATTGCAGGAACTTTGGCTAAATAAGCTGGATTGGGATGAGCCAATTTCACTGCACTTAGAAACAGCGTGGAACAAAATACAAAATTAGATGACATCTCAATTCCAAGATTAGTGTTTACCGAGCCGATGTCACCGATTCAAATTCATGCCTTTTCTAACGCATCGATGAGAGCCTATAGAGCCTGCGTCTATATTCGTTGCGGATCTGCAGAAGGTATTAAAGTTTCATTGTTGACGGCAACGTTCAAAGTAGCGCTGCTCAAGACAAAGACCCTCCCCCGTCTTTAGTTATGTGCCGCTCACCTTCTTGCAGATAAAGCCGCAAGATCACCTTCCTGCCGCAAGATAAAGCCTCTAATAAAAGTTCTGATCGAACGAAGTGTATTTTGGTCGGATTCAGAAGTAACTCTTCATTGGATTCGTTCCCATCCATCGTCGTTGTCAACGTTTTTTTATTTATTTATTTGTTATTAACAATGATCTGTTATTCTAGAATCTAGATTATTATAACTAAAAGTAAGGATAAATTAAGATAAAAGATATTCCATAATTTTGGATTCAATTACATCTAGGGATAGTTCAGGGGATAATAAATGGGACAATGAGTTATAACTTTTACAAATAACGCGAAATGAATCGTATTCAGTGAAATTATACCTAGAAATTGGTAACCAAAGGGGTCGGAAGGATCTTAATTAAGAACATAAATCAACAAGAACAAGAACAAGAAGCACTTGTGAGTCCACCAGTCCAAGAACAAGTTTGTATCGAATAGAGTAGCTGAAATTCAAGAGTGGTCAAATGATAGCACGTAGCGGCATGTTCCAACTAAACAGAACCCGGCAGATATAGTGTCCAGATGTGGAGACGTAAAGGAGACTGCAGAATCGATCTGGTTTACAGGTCCATCGTTTTTAAAGGAACCGGAAGATAAGTGGCCGACGAGCCCCCGGTTTGATTTATCACAAGGACTTCTACAGATTTTTTTTTTATAGCTTTGCTTTAGTTATTGAATATAATCTGAATTTTGAGACTAATTTAAATAACAGTATACTAAGACTGCATTCTGGTTGCGCATCCCTCAGGTCGGTCGCTGGGTGGGTAAGTCATTGCAACGAAGGCGTGATTTGTTGCTCAACCTCTAACAAGGTCTCTCGCCAGGTGGTTAGGGTGCACCGATAGCTTGGGGAAGTACTTTACCTTCTGTTCTGCGATCACTTCTTTGACTGGTAGAATGTTTAAGTCGCGGTGTATGTTTTCGTTGCGAACGTACCACGGTGCCCCGGTGATTGTTCTCAAGATCTTCGACTGAACTCTTTGAACTATGTTAATGTTGCTATTGCTGGCGTTCCCCCATAACTGGGAGCCATACATCCATATAGGTTTTAGTACCGAGTTGTACAGCAGGACTTTATATTTAAGCCTAAGAGGTGACCGAGCGTTGATAAGCCAATGAAGGCTGCTGGCTTTTAGCTATAGGTGTGTTCTTTTGGCTTCAATGTGCCGGCGCCATGTGAGTCTTCCGTCGAGATGTACTCCTAGGTATGTTACTTCGTTTGCTTGTGGGAGTAGAGTGTTGTTTAATGTAATCGGCGGGCAGTTTTGCCAGTTCAGAGTAAACGTAAAGTGCTTGCATTTTAGTTCGTTCACTTTAATTTGCCAATCTGATAGCCATTTTTCAACATCGACCCTATGAAGAGCTAGCTGCGCAGTTGCTTGAATCGGCATTTTGAGCAGCTAAGAATAGCTGTGTCATTCCCAAACGAAGATGTTGTTAGTCGTGTGCTGTCGGGATGTCTGCTGTGTAGAGGACATATAATTTTGGCCCTAGCACGCTACCTTGAGGAACTCCAGCTCCAACAGTGTAATCATCAGATATAGAAGTGTTGCACCTCACAATAAATTTTCTGTCGTAAAGGTAAGACTCTAAAATCTTGTGGGTGCTGTAGGGGAGCGTTCTCATGATCTTGTACATTAGACCTTCTAGCTAGACTCTATCAAATTCTTGAGAGACATCTAAAAATATGACAGTACAGTACTCTCGTTTTTCGAACGCGTTCCGAATTTCTGATGTTATCCGGTTGACCTGCTCAATTGCTCCATACTTTTCACGAAACGGAAATTGGTGTGGCGGGATTCCTTCCTGGATTCTCCGGTATGTGTTTATCCGAGTCATTAGGCATTTTTCAAAGAGTTTAGATAGGCAAGAGAGTAGGCTTATAGGTCTATACGACGTGGGGATAGTGTGGTCTTTCCCCGGCTTTGCTATCAATATTATAATTGACTTTTTCCATATCACTGGAAAGTGGCCAAGTTTTGCGTTTTGTGGCATTTCATTTGGGCGAAACTCAATTGGCTCATGTTGAGGCTGGGGCTCATATGATAGAGTCGGCAAAGTAAACGCATTGGTGGCAGGATTTGGTTGGAATACATTTTTAAGGTATTTGGCTCTGTCTGCGTCGCTGCGGGCCCACCCGCCTGTGGAATTTCTAATAGGAATCACGGTTTCTTTCGGTGAGCTTAGAGTTGGGTGAGCTCTCCATAGTGAGTGTTTTGTACTATTAGTTGACAATTGCTTTATGTAGCGGCGGTGGACATACGTTTCTTCTTGCTGTAGAGCTGGATCAAGTTGACGTGAGGCATGTTTTAAGCGTTGCTTAGCAGATGGCGATCAGTGACATTGCCATTCTCGACGTAAGCGTCGCTTTTCGAGGACGAGCTGTTCGATTTGTAGATTTGTCTTCTTATGAATGCATTGTGTGTGTATAGTTTGAGGTGTTGAAACTCGAGCTGCAGAGACGAGTACAGACTCCAGCGAATTAACAAAACTGTCTACGTTGGCTTCGTCGCTGAGGTGAGGACTCAGCTCAATGAGTGAGCTGATGTACTTCCTGTACTTAACCCAATTGGTTTTATGTGAGGTCAGTTTTGATGATTGATCCCATGTTCCTGGGTGTTGGAGTAGAGTAAAAAGGACAAGCGAGTGATCAGATGAAAGATCCGAAAGGCATCCGGCGCTTATCAGATTTTTATACCCTTGCAGAGGGTATTATAATTTTGTCCAAAAGTGTGCAACGCAGTGAAGGAGACATCTCCGACCCTATAAAGTATATATGTTCTTGATCAGGATCACCTCCTGAGTTGATATGAGCATGTCCGTCTGTCCGTCTGTCTGTCTGTCTGTTTCTACGCGAACTAGTCTCTCAGTTTTAAAGCTATCGACTTGAAACTTTGCACACACCCTTCTTTCCTTTGCACGCAGTATATAAGTCGGAACGACCGGGATCGGTCGACTATATCCTATAGCTGCCATATAACTGATTGATCGGAAATGGTATAAGAGAGTTCAAATTTGACACGAGAGCTATTTTTGGCAAACCATTACGACATGCCAAATTTCATAAGGATCGGCTGACTATATCCTATAGCTGCCATATAACTGAACGATCGGAAATGACCCAACTTTCGTGTTTTTAAAGATAGAAAGCTTAGTACAGATTCTATTTTTGGTCAGTTGATCCAACCTATCAAATTTCATTAGGATCGGCCGACTTTATCCTATATCTGCCATATATCTGAACGATCGGAAATGGTACTTGGTAGAAATATCAACTTTCGTATTTTTGAAGATAGAAGCTTAGGACTTTCTTTTAGATTTTTTATTGTAATTAATTGGTTTTATTATGACGTAATCATAAGGATCCGCCAACTATATCCGATGTTTGCGATATATATCCGGTTTTAGCTGCAAGGGTATATCAACTTCGGCTCCGCCCGAAGTTAGCTTTCCTTTCTTGTTAGGAATGTTTTTGGTAATCGCAAGGTCAATTAAATCAAGAAGTTTCTTTGGATCTACCGGCTAGTATGTTGGTGTGCCAGAATAAACATAGTCTAGCTTGTTCTAAGCTTTTATAGAGCTGCTTTCCTTTTGGGGTCACGAGACGAGATCCCCAGTGTGTGTGCTTGACATTGTAGTCTCCTGCTGCTATGAAGTTTTCTCCGAGTGAGTTGAAAAACTGCATAAACTCATCTTCGGCTATGGTGAAGCGTGGGTGATGCTTAATACGGCTTCTGATTAAAATTCCAGTCCCGACGTGTGCTTTACCATCTGAATGATTGTTCCATAGAACAAATATCCTCGTAGTTGGAAATTGTATCTGTTTGTAAGATGTGTTTCTGAAAGCCGCATTACGTCGATTTGATTGTCTAGTAGGAATTGCGCTATTCACGTAGATATTCGTAGGGAAGTCATTATGTGGATTGTTGTGAAACCAGAATATGTATTAATAGATTTTGGTTTCGCATTCGATCTGGCATAGTTTTACGCATAAACGACATGAACTCCGTAAGGCTTTGTTGTAGACTGCATATTATAGCTTCAAAGTTACTTTTTGGCTGCTCCGGCGGTTGATGCTGCTGAGCCGTGTTCGGTTCTTGGTGTGCTGATTGCGGCAGTGAGCTCTTTGAGGCTGGGGTAGCCAGTTCTGATTTTAAAGCGCTTGCGTATGTGACATTTTTGCCAGAGTTTATGGGTCCTAGTGAGGATCTGGCTGCAGTCGAAAAGAAAACTTCTGGGTTTGACCTGGAGGCTATCAACTGTTTATTTTGGGTGCGGGCAGAAATGCCCCTTTGGTGGATGCGACTTTTCAGCGTCTTTTAAACTGGGCAACCTCAATAGTTGGCAGTGTGATTTCCACCGCAGTTGCCGCACTATTTCGAGTTTTGGTCATCTTTGCTCGCTGGGCAGTGTGCGGAGTCATGAAGCTCCCCACAAACTTCACACACCGGGTGCAGTTTACAGTAAGACTTTGTATGGCCATATTCTTGGCAGTTCGCACATTGTACCGGGCCATTTTTGCGACTCCTCAACTGTAATTCTGCGGTGCAGCAGGAACTGAAGATTGTATATAGGGTGCACTTCGTATTTCTTTAGGGGCCTAATTTCTGGTTCGAGCTCAACCTTAAATAGTGGCTGCGGCTTTCTATCCCTGTTAAGGATATTAAAGACTGTCTTAGCGCTAAATCCCTTCTCTTGTAGCACCTTTGTTATCTTCAGGCGATACTTCGGACTCTATGCCCTTAAGTACGACTTGCAGGCCCTTGCTGCTTTTTAGCTGATACGTGTAAAAGTTCTTTTTTTTGTCGGTGAGGTATTTCGATAATACTCTGTAATTATCTTCAGACTTTGTTTGAACTTTTGTTTCCTGGATGTTGACCTTTACGAGTGGAATTATGTGGAAGTTGTCCTTGCCAATGAGCTCTATAATTTTGTTGACAAGAGCGTTGGAACTTTTTTCTCGTATGTAAATTGGCGGGGGCTTAAGCTTTCTTTTTTCGACTTCTGTAGATTCATCCTCATAGTCTGCCAAGATTTTAAAACGATTTGAGTTCGTGGGCGTTTCTATTGCGGCTATGTTAGCATTGCCACGGGTTATTTTGCGTTGAGAGTTTAGGGGGCTCAGCTTCCTTTTGATTTGGATGTAGCTATCCATACCAGTCTGCACAGCCGGCTTAATATTATCTTTGTTTTTGTTCTCTTTTTCGGGCAGCGCAGCGGCAGAAGTTCCCTAACGCTTCCTGACGTTTAAGAATTCGGCCAAGTTTGGGGTAATTGACCGTGTTTGGGAAGAGCTTGCATTACTTTCGGTTGCTTTGAAAGAGAAGTAAGCGTTGTTTCTTTGTACTGGGAGCCGTCTCTCGTTTTGCTCACGTTGACGTTGTACGCGAACGTCGTTTAGAATCATTGCAATCGAGGTTGAGTTTGTTCAAGTTTTAAATGTTATGTTTTATATTAATTAATTATTTAATCAATATAAACATTAGCGATTTCATCGATGAAAGCCTTTTTTCGCGTTGTTGTTGATTTACGAAACTAGTCACTGCACTTTTTTGATATTATTGAATACTTTTTCCCGGAGCACAATAAATAAACGTCTGCATAATAAACGACGACGATGCGATTTCTACAGATGGAAGCAACAAAGAATGCAGTCGGATTAACCGCAATCGTATCTACCTCAGATTTATTGGAAGTGATAGAAGGTTATTCCGCTCACCTAAAACTGCTGCGAGTGTTCGTTTATATGTTCCGCTTTTTAAGGAAATCGAAAAAATTAGAAGTGAATTCTGAGATTGTTCCCTCACCTGTCAATTATAATGAAGCCTTTAAGAAAATAGTCGAAATAGTCCAAGAGCACGAGTATCAAGATGAAATAGAAAAGATCCCGAAAAATTTAATTGTTAGCCCTAGTTTACAAAAGCTAAATCCCTTTCTACACGAATCATCAGAGGCTGGGCTTACCTTTTCATTTCAGCCTTTTCAGCTAATGCTCCTACATCGTAGATTCCAAGTTTCCAGTTGTAGTATGCACATATATTGAATACCCACTGTACCGAGAGTACTTAAAGGGTGCGCACTGTAACACTTTGTTGCAGTGTTTACATAATCCAAAGTCCCGGTCATAAACCCTAAGTGGCCGAAATATGAACCGATCGTTATGCCTTAGCCCGCACGCAGAAAGTGCTAGTGTCAGCATAATCGTAACAAACGGTCAGCATATGCATACCCCTCGCGCCTCCACTTGAGAGCGCATAACAACATATATTATTATATTCCTTTATATATAAGTACATAGCCGTCTCTCTGCCGCAGCCTGCGAGCAGCGCTGCTACGAGACTTAGCCTTACTTAGACTTAAGAAATATTGTAAAAGAACAGAGACTCTTTGAACGTTGGAGCGGCACCTCAGCTGCTCCTTCTGAATAAAAATCCAACTAAAACCAATCCCCTGGAATTATCTTATCACATGGCGACCGTGACAGCGATGGAAGGACATCGAAGGACCTCTAAGGATTAAAAGGATATACCCAGGAGGATACATATAGTCAAAAAACTGGATAAACTGGAGAATGCAAAATAAATCTACAAAAAATCTGAGTGAGTAGAGTGAGGCAATGGGCAATCGCGGAGGAGTCGCGAAAAAAATAAAGAAAAGAGTAGCACACCTAAAGTGGCTACTCTATGTAAACACTCCACCTCCCGCGTGGGCTACGGCCCAAAAACTTCAAACAGAACTATATTTTCTGAAAGAAGAATTAATAAACAACAAGAATAAAAGCCCAAAAATTGCCACCACTCACTCAGTATCGATTAAGAAAATTAATGAAAAAACAATAATAAAACCTCCACCACCAAAGCCATTACCAAAACTAAAAAAGACGTGCCCGAAGGATTGCCCTGGACCACTGGACAGCCCCCCACTGCAACCAAACCTGTGCGAGGACCGGCACCGGTAACGCCTGAGTCAAAAGGCCCCGGACAGCAGCAGCAGCAAATAGAGTGCGGGAATACGCCACCTCCTGCGCCACCGAGGGAACGTCAGCGTAGCCAAACCGGCGACGACCAGCTGACGTGGGAAAAAAAGGAAATCAACTGAGGAGAAACTTTTTTTTACCCATGCACTGCGTTGCATAATTTTTTTGATTGCACTGCGATGCATATTTTTTTTATACTATAATATTTTTTTTGAAAAATTGAGCGGAACCTCTTTTGCCCAATTTGAAAGGGTGGCCCGTATAGCTGTACAAATAATAGGTAGGAAAAAATGTAAGATAAGAAAAAAAGACAAAATTTAGAAAAAATTTTTTACAATAAAAAATACGATAAATTCCTAAAATTTATGTAAAATTTTAATGAAAGAAAAAAAAATAAATTCAAAAATAGCATAAATTCCTAAAATTTATGAAACATTTTAATACCCTTTTAATGAGAAGTAATAGCATAAGTAAAACAGATCAAATAAATGATTCTGACTATTACTTCCCAGAAAAATTAAGTTACATTACAAAATATGACTCAGAGAAAAATATAATTGAAATTGGAAAAACAAAAACATATACAATATCTAAAATGGGTTTAGTAGACACGAAAGTTGTAGATTCCACGGCAAATGTCGTTAATAAAATTGAACCAGGAAAAATCGATCTTCAAACAATTACAATATTGTTAATGATAATCGTCATTATAATGTTAGCAAGCGTTTTGCTAAAATTATATAAATTACACAACAAATGTTTAAAAAAATGTTTATGTAATTCCAGAGTCAAGCAAATGACCTGGACAAAATCTAAATAAAAAACCCAGAAAAAAAAAAACAAAATTATTATACACAAATGTAAACACCTACAATCTAAGAAAATGAAATAACAGAAAATAAATATTAAAATATATTACGTAATTCTATTTACAAAAGTATGGCTAAACTAAAGGCATGGATTGGAACAAATTGTACGAGGAGTTATCAATAATTAAAACAAATTTTGACAAATCGTACAAGTCCCTAACTCAGAATAGACCCATTCAAAAGAATACGGTTAGGAAGCACGTTGAAATATTGGTAGAGTGCTTTAATGAAGCGCGTATGCTACTACATGATCATAGGGAAAGATTAAATCAAGATCATTGGTCACAGGTATCGAAACTTTTGATACGACTACGATCTAATTTAATATTTATTAAACAAAAGTTCAGTTTAGAAATATCGGTACCAACCGTTTTAAATACTCCAATAGCAGTTGACACTGCACCTGACTCGGAATCAACAGAAACAAAAGAATCTGAGTCAGAAGAGCTTCCCAAAGTAAACCCCAAAATAGAAGATACAGATTTAAATAATCTTACTATTCCGGCGGTATACACTGATCTGGATAACTCTACAGATTCAGATACTTCGAGTGTCATAGAATACAAGATAGATAAATCCATCACAATGGCACAATCAAATATCGATTTTATTAATACAGCATCTAAGCTTATACCAGTTTTTGATGTTAAGGCTGAAAATTTAACAAGTTTCATTGATGCTTTACAAATAATACAATCAATAAAAGGCGAGCACGAAGAATTAGCTATTTCCATCATTAAAACAAAGCTAAAAGGTGTCGCCAGGAATCTAATCGGTAATGAAACAACAATTACTGAGGTGATTGCTAGACTAAGAAGCAACGTCAAAGGCGAAACTGTTGAGGTATTATTAGCGAAGCTGATGAATCTACAGCAGCGCAATAAAACTGCTAACCAATACACACAAGAAATTGAGCAGATGACGAAAGCCTTAGAAGGTGCATATATATCAGATGGTTTATCTTTAGAGCTAGCGAGGAATTATTCCATGCAGCATGCAGTCAAAGCAATGACTAAAAACTGCACAATCGATAAGGTAAAACTTATCATGCAAGCTGGAACATTCAGTACGATGAACGAAGCCGTTTCCAAATTTGTTAATAGTTGCACTGAAGCAACTGGGCAGTCAAACACTGTCCTATATTATAAGAATTATCCACAGCGCGGCTCAAATCGCGGACGTGGCAGTTATAGAGGTAGTTTTCGTGGTAATCACAATAACTACAATCACAATAACTACAACAACGGTAATTATAACAACAATTATCAGAATAACAATAATTATCAGAATAACAATAGAGGGCGAGGCCCATATAGAGGAAATTATAGAGGCAGTGGTAACTGAAACCGAGGCCACAATAGCAATAACCAAGGCAATGTAAGATTGACACAAAATAATAACCAAAACACATCGGAAAACTCCCAAAACCCTTTAAATATTCAACAATAAATGAAGTAAGAGTTCACACTATTAATCTCAGCCAAAATATATTCGTTTCATTTTTTAATGTAGCTACTGGGAAAGAACTTATATTTTTAATAGACACAGGTGCAGACATTTCCATTCTAAAAGAAACTTCGGATAATTTCCAAAACATCCAAAATGATTACATCATAGACATAAAAGGCATAAGTCAAGAAATAATAAAATCCCAAGGTTTAGTTTCTATAGAGATACAGACCACCAATTACATAATTCCACACGATTTTCATATCTTAAATTCACATTTCCCAATTCCATGCGATGGAATAATAGGCATCGACTTTATCAAAAAATACAACTGTCAATTAGACTTCAAGCCATCTGAAGATTGGCTTATAATTAGACCCAATAATTTAAAATTCCCAATAAAAGTACCAATAGCTCATAGTTCTGGCAATAATTCAATACTTCTGCCAGCAAGATCCCAAGTTATTCGGAAAATTGAACTTAATTCAACAGCAGACAGTGTATTAATTCCAAATCAGGAAATTCAACATGGTATTTACGTTGCAAATACCATAGCAACATCCAATAATGCCTTCATAAGATTATTAAACACAACAAATAACGACCAAGTAGTGAGTACAGATAGTCTAATATATGAATCACTTTCGAACTACGATGTAGTCAACACAAATCCAGACAATAGAAAAAAATCCGTACTATCACAACTGTCAAAAAACTTCCCTCCATAGTTCAAGTCTCAGCTTACTAGCCTATGCACCCAGTATAGCGATATATTCGGATTGGAAACCGAATCAATAACCACAAATAATTTTTATAAACAAAAACTGAGATTAAAAGATGATGAACCAGTTTATATAAAAAACTATCGAAGCCCAATAGAAAAATTAATCTCAGACGGGATTGTCGAACCGTCAGTATCCGAATATAATAGCCCATTGTTACTTGTTCCTAAGAAATCATCCCCCGGATCAAATGCAAAGAAATGGCGATTAGTAATTGACTATCGCCAGATTAATAAAAAATTACTATCTGATAAATTCCCATTACCTAGAATTGATGATATTTTAGATCAACTAGGCCGAGCAAAATACTTTTCATGTCTTGACTTAATGTCAGGATTCCATCAAATTGAACTAGAAAAAGGTTCAAGAGATATAACGTCTTTTTCAACGAGCAACGGCTCATATCGCTTCACGCGATTACCCTTCGGATTAAAAATAGCTCCTAATTCGTTTCAGAGAATGATGACTATTGCGTTCTCTGGTCTAGAACCTTCTCAAGCGTTCCTTTATATGGATGACTTAATAGTAATCGGTTGTTCCGAAAAACATATGCTTAAAAACTTAACAGATGTTTTTGAGAAATGTAGGAAATTCAACCTAAAGCTACATCCAGAAAAATGTTCATTTTTTATGCATGAAGTGACTTTTCTAGGTCATAAATGCACTGATAAAGGAATACTTCCAGATGACAAGAAATACGATGTCATTATGAACTACCCAGTTCCGCACGACGCGGACAGTGCTAGACGTTTTGTAGCATTCTGTAACTATTATAGACGCTTTATAAAAAATTTCGCCGATTATTCACGGCACATAACAAGATTATGTAAAAAGAATGTTCCTTTTAAATGGACGGATGAGTGTGAAAATGCATTCCAATACTTAATAACAAAACTTATGGAACCTACCTTGCTACAATACCCAGATTTCACTAAAGAATTCTGCATAATAACAGATGCAAGTAAGCAAGCATGTGGAGCGGTTTTAACTCAAAATCATAATGGTCTCCAACTTCCCATTGCATACGCATCAAGAGCATTTACAAAAGGTGAAAGTAACAAATGTACTACTGAGCAGGAATTAGCTGCAATTCACTGGGCGATATTATATTTTAGACCATATATATATGGAACACATTTCTTAATAAGAACAGACCATAGACCTTTAATATACCTTTTCTCAATGACCAACCCCAGTTCTAAACTGACACGTATGAGGCTCGAACTAGAAGAATACGACTTTACAGTCGAATATTTAAAGGGAAAAGATAATCACGTAGCTGATGCGTTATCAAGAATAACCATCAAAGATTTACAAAATATAACTAGAAATGTATTAAAAGTCACTACTAGATTTCAAAGTAGACAAAAATTCCGCGCGGAAAATCAAGAACAAGAATTGCCAAGGCAATCTTTAAATAAAGCTTCTAAGCCCAACGTATACGACGTCATAAACAATGATGAAGTACGTAAAGTAGTGACCTTGCAGATAAAAAATATGTTATGTTTATTTAAACAAGGCAGAAAAATTACTGCAAGATATGATGTTAGCGATTTATATACTAATGGAGTTATTGATTTAGATCAATTTTTCCAAAGGCTTGAAATGCAAGCCGGTATACATAAAATCAGCCAACTCAAAGTGGCACCGTGGGAAAATATCTTTGAATATACTTCAATAGATAAATTTAAATTAAATGGGCAATAAAATATTGAAAACATTAAGAGTAGCGCTACTCAACCCGGTGACCCAAATAACAAATTTAAAAGAAAAAGAAGCAATTTTGTCTACATTTCATGATGATCCAATTCAAGGAGGTCATACTGGCATATCAAAAACTTTGGCCAAAGTAAAAAGACACTATTACTGGAAAAGCATGTCTAAAGATATAACTGAGTACGTAAGAAAATGTCAAAAATGCCAGAAATCAAAAATAACTAAACACACAAAGACCCCTTTAACGATTACAGACACACCAATAAATGCTTTCGACAGAGTGATAGTGGACACTTTTGGTCCACTGCCAAAATCAGAAAATGGCAATGAGTATGCAGTCACTTTAATATGTGATTTAACTAAGTATTTAGTTGCCATACCTGTTCCGAATAAAAACGCCAATACTGTCGCTAAAGCAATATTTGAATCTTTTATCCTGAAGTACGGTCCAATGAAGACGTTCATTACGGACATGGGAACAGAATATAAGAATTCAATTATAGAAGATTTGTGCAAATATTTAAATATTGAAAATATTACATCCACAGCACACCACCACCAGACAGTTGGAACAATAGAAAGAAGTCATAGAACTTTCAATGAATACATACGATCTTACATATCGGCTGATAAAACTGATTGGGACGTATGGCTTCAATATTTTGTCTTCTGTTTCAACACGACCCCCTCTATGGCACATACTTATTGTCCATATGAGCTAGTATTCGGTAAAACAAGTAATTTGCCAAAACATTTTAATAGCATAGATAGTGTAGAAGCACTATATAATATAGATGACTATGCTAAGGAGAGTAAATATAGATTAGAAGTAGCCTATAAAAGAGCTAGAGTTATGTTAGAAGCAAATAAGAATAGAAATAAACTACTATACGATCATAAAGTAAGGGATATAGATATATCAGTAGGTGACAAAGTTTTATTAAAAAACGAGACAGGTCATAAGTTAGATCCTAAATATACAGGTCCGTATACAGTAACGGAAATAGGAGATAGAGATAACATAGTAATAGCAAATAATAAACATAAAAAACAAACCGTTCATAAGGATAGATTAAAAATCTTTATTTCATAAATTGCACTTAGTATGGCCATACAAAGACACACATACATAGATAAATAAATACACATATTCTTTTAATAATTTCATTTTCTATGATTCTAACCACATAAAACAAAACAAATAAAAAAAAAAAAATTTATTAATTGAAAATTTTTATTATAAAAATAACTTCATTATATTACGTTATTTTTCAAAAGGAGGGAGATGTAGTATGCACATATATTGAATACCCACTGTACCGAGAGTACTTAAAGGGTGCGCACTGTAACACTTTGTTGCAGTGTTTACGTAATCCAAAGTCCCGGTCATAAACCCTAAGTGGCCGAAATATGAACCGATCGTTATGCCTTAGCCCGCACGCAGAAAGTGCTAGTGTCAGCATAATCGTAACAAACGGTCAGCATATGCATACCCCTCGCGCCTCCACTTGAGAGCGCATAACAACATATATTATTATATTCCTTTATATATAAGTACATAGCCGTCTCTCTGCCGCCGCCTGCGAGCAGCGCTGCTACGAGACTTAGCCTTACTTAGACTTAAGAAATATTGTAAAAGAACAGAGACATTTTGAACGTTGGAGCGGCACCTCAGCTGCTCCTTCTGAATAAAAATCCAACTAAAACCAATCCCCTGGAATTATCTTATCACACAGTATTGTTAACAAAACAATCTTAATTTGTTCAGAGCTATGTCCAATACTTGCACGAGTCAAATTTTCATGTGGGTCCACGAGCACTTGTGAGTCTTTTGCGACAGCGCATATGGATCGTAAATGCGCAAGAAGTCTGCAGTCAGACAGTACGGCCATGCATATGGTAGTTTAAATGCAACCTCGTCTGATTACTTTTAGACAGAATTCGTGCTCTCCGCCCATTTTCCATATGTGGTGGTGATTTTAGTGGCCCTATTGATACGACATTGAAAATTCGTGGTAGGCCACCCTATAAGTCCTACATTGCCTTATTTGTTTGTATTGCGTCCAACGCAGTTCATTTAGAAGTAGTTTCCAACCTTTCAACTGATTCCTTTTTGTTGGCTTTTCAAAGGTTCGTTGTGCGCCAAGGATGTCCGCAAATCGTGCACTGCGACAACGCGACGAACTTCATCGGAGCGAGTCTCCACTCCGCAGAGCTTCGTCGAAGAATCGAACGAGGTCGACGCGGTCACGCAATACGCATCAAAAAAAGGATACGTACTTGGGTTCATACCGCCGCGGGCTCCGCACATGGGCGGACTATGGGAGGCAGGTGTAAAGTCTGCCAAGCACCTATTCCTACGAGCGGTAGGGAACGCCAAGCTGATCGCGGAGGAGCTGCAGACCGTCCTCGTTAGAGTCGAAGCCGTCCTGAACTTACGACCCCTGGGGGCTCTGAGTCAGGATCCAAGCGATTGTAGCGATGGCGGACTGTCGTGTCAATCAAGCAAACGTTTTGGCAGCAATGATTCCGGGAGTAGGACTTGGGCCTACAGGCGCGGTCGAAGTGGCAGCACCAGGAGGACGACATTCGGGCGGGCGAGCTAGTCCTGATCGCAGAGGATCACCAGCCGCCACAACAGTGGCTCACAGTAAGGATAGGAGCAAAGACCGCCGGCGCGGACGGAAGGGTCATGGAGGCCTTCAACGGGGCCGTTGTTGACGGATTCGTCGCACTTGATTAGATTTTAAACTATTTGAAGTTGTTTTTAATTTGAATTGTATGTTATAGTTGTTATTCTCTAAATTTACTCTAAGATAGCTTAGGACGGAACGGGAGCGAAAGCTCATATTCGGACAGCCGCCATACCAACAACCTATGAGCAACGAATAATTAAAGTTTCAACCTCCAGGCGACTACCAAGAAGACTGGATAACTACCTGCAAAGAAACGACTGCGAGGGACCACTGTGCTCGCCCTATTGCAATTGCACCTATACTGCGTGCAAAGGAAAGAAGGGTGTGTGCAAAGTTTCAAGTCGATAGCTTTAAAACTGAGAGACAAGTTCGCGTAGAAACAGATAGACAGACGGATATGCTCATATCAGCTCAGGAGGAAATTCCTCAAAGATTCCTCAGAGAATACCCCAGGGATTCCTTGGGGTATTTCCTCAACGATTCCTGAGAGTATACCCCAGGGATTCCTTGGGGTATTTCCTCAACGATTCCTCAGAGTATACCTCAGGGATTCCCTGGGGTTTTTAGTTCGAAATGCTCTTCGAATAACTGCAGGAATCCTGCAGTATTCCTTGAGTTGCTCGAATTCCTCGATGCGAGGAACTCTTCTATGGAAATTCCTTGATGGTTTGTATGAAACATACCTCAAGGATTCCTCGGGTGGCAATACTAGTACCTAGACGAATTCTTGAGTAATCCTTGAGTTATGAGGGGCTAGACAAAGCCCATTGGTCTCAGGTATCAAAGTATTTAATATTTAAATAAATTACAGGACAACCTAATAGCTATAAAGCAAAGGTTATACCATGTAACAACTTCAGTACCAACTATCCTAAATACACCGTAGACAATAGAAACTGGAGAAGAGCCCAAATTATAAAATTCATCTGAACCCGTTCAAGCTGAGACTGATGACCCTATCTCTACAGATCCCAAAATAGAGGAAGAAGATATAAACAACCTCACGACTCCGGCGTCCTTATTCAATCTGAATTGTCAGACCAGGACTTGACCGACTTCGACTTAGACAACAGCATTGTAGAAGTAAAACCAACCACAATGGGTGATGAAACAATTGCCCAAAGGGCATACATTAGAGAAATATCGAATGCCATCCCAGAATTTAACGGTCAAAGTTTTCACCTTCAAAGATTAATAACAGCTTTGAGGTTAGTTAACCTAACGAAAGGTACATTCGAAGTTTTGGCTGTATAAGTAATTAAATCCTAAATAATTGGATCAACCTTATACAGAGTCCAAA
This sequence comes from Drosophila malerkotliana malerkotliana, assembly GCA_018153235.1. NCBI lineage: Eukaryota > Metazoa > Arthropoda > Insecta > Diptera > Drosophilidae > Drosophila > Drosophila malerkotliana. The sequence goes on along the minus strand of JAECXV010000075.1, from coordinate 20,546,638 downwards.
ACAAAACCACGATAGAAGCCATAATCAGAAAGCTGCAAGATACTATAGTCGGAGAAACGTCCGACGAGGAAATAATTATGGCGGTATTAATTACAAACAATTATCGCGGTAGAGGTAATAATCGAGGTAATTATAACAATACCGGATATTACCAAAATAACGGATATAGTCAAAATAATGGTTACTACAAAAATAATAATAACCATTACAACATGAAAGTTAAAACAGGAAAAAAATTATTTTTTTTTACTAGATACAGGTGCGGAAATATCCATATTGAAGGAAAATTCCGAAATTTTTCAAAACATTCAAAATAATTACATCACAAACATACAGGGTATAAGTCAGGAACCAAATCCTACATAATAACCAAATCAAAAGGCTTAACTTGTATTGAAATTCAAACTTCTAAGTACATAAATTCACATGATTTCTATATCTTAAATTTGCAATTCGCTATTCCCTGTGATAGAATACTAGGAATCGATTTTATCAAAAGATACAACTGTCAATTAGACTTCAAGCCGTCTGAAGACTGGCATAAGCCATTGACTATAGAATGATGACCATAGCTTTCTCATAGCTTTCTTCTTTATATAGATGACTATGGAATAGTCATAGGTTGCTCTGAAAGACACATGCTCAAAAACTTAACTGATGTTTTCGGGAAATGTAGGCAGCACAACCTTAAGTTACATCTAGAAAAATGTTCCTTTTTCATGCATGAAGTCACTTTCCTAGGACATAAATGCACAGAAAAAAGAATTTTGCCCGACGACAAAAAATACGACGTCATTCAAAATTACCCAGTCCCACATGATGCGGACAGCGCTAGAAGATTCATTGCATTTGGCAATTATTACAGACGTTTAATTAAGAATTTTGCAGAATACTCCCGTCACATAACATATAAGAATATTTAGGAAAAATGTTAAATTCGAATGGACAACAGAATGTCAAAACGCCTTTGAACATACCCAGATTTTAGCAAAGAATTTTGCATAATCACAGATGCTAGCAAATACGCTTGTGGAGCAGTCCTAACTCAAAACAAAAATGGACTTTAGCTTCCGGTGGCATACGCATCAAGATCCTTTACGAAAGGTGAACGCAACAAGAGCACTACAGAATAAGAACTAGCAGCTATTCATTGGGCATTAACACACTTCAGACAATATATTTATGGAAGACCTTTCACTGTCAAAACAGACCACAGAGCACTTATTTACTTATTTTCAATGGTAGTTCCAAACTCCAAACAAACTTCCCAGTTCCAAACTAACAAGAATGAGACTTGAATTAGAGGAATATAATTAAGGGTAATCTTTACCCTAAAGGGTAAAGATAATTATGTAGCCGTTGCGATCTCTAGAATAACAATCACAGACTTAAAAAACATACAATTAAATATTCTGAAAGTCACTACTAGAGAACAAAGTAGACAAAAATCCTGCGCAGGGAAAGAAAAAATAGAATTGCATAAGCAATCTATTGAAGAAGCTTCAGAGCGGAAAGAAAATTACAGCAAGATATGATGCTAGCGATTTGTATACTAATGGAACCCTTGACTTAGGTCAGTTCTTCCAAAGGCTTGAAAAGCAGGCCGGTATTCATAAGATCAGCCAACTCAAAGTGGTACCGTAGGAAAATATCTTTGAACATGTTTCAATTGATAATTTTAAAAATGTGGGCATTTATATATTGAAATCATTAAGAGTATCGCTACTCAACCCGGTGACCGTAATAAAAAACAATAAAGATAAAGAAACTATATTGTCTACATTCCATGATGTTCCAATACAAGGTGGTCATACAGGCATTACAAAAACCTTGGCCAAGGTCCAGTGACACTATTACTGGAAAAATGTGTCCAAAGTCATAAAAGAGTACATAAAGAAATGTCCTAAGTGCCAAACGTACTAAACTAAATACGTAGTAGCTATACCAATACAAAATAAGAATGCAAATACAGTAGCAAAAGCTATATTTGAAGGTTTTATTCTAAAGTACGGTGCAATGAAGACGTTCATTACGGACATGGGAACGGAATACAAAAATTCAATTATTGAAGGTCTATGTAAAAGTTAAAATATTGAAAACATAACTTCGACTCCACATCACCACCAGACTGTAGGTACCGTGAAGCGAAGCCACAGAAAACTAAATGAGTTAATTCGTTTATACATCTCAGATGACAAAACGGATAGGGATGTATGGCTACAATCCTTCGTCTATTGTTTTAATACGACCCCCTCTATGGCACATGACTATTGTCCATATGAGCTAGTTTTTGGTAAAACGTCAAATTTACCAAAACAATTTAATAGCATAGATTAATAAAACCCCTTTATAATATAGAAGATTATGTAAGGAATCAAAATTCAGATTAGAACAGGCATTTAAGGGAGCTAGACTAATGATAGAATCTCATAAACTAAATGAAAAAATTATTTACAACAAAACTAGTATAGATTTTGATTTAAAAAAACGAAATGTTTTATTAAAAAATTAAACAGGACATAAGCTCGATTTTAAATATACAGGTCCTTATAAGGTACAACAAATAGGAGATAGAGATAACATAACAATATCAAATAATACAAATAAAAAACAACTAGTACATAGATATAACACAACAATATCAAATAATAAAAATAAAAAGCAACTAGTACATAAAGCTAAATTGAGACTTTTTCTTTCATAATGAATCTTAATTTCAATAATATATCACGTATGTCGTATACATATAAAAATAAGGATACATATAAAAATAACCATACATACAAAAAAATAAACAAACATAAATTACAAAAAACGTAAAAAAAAAAATTTTTAAAAAAAATTATATCCTCTTGCTATAAATAGTATCATTTCTAAATTTTTTAAAAAATTTTTTAAAATTTTTTTAGAAAACTAGATGCCCAACCCGGCTTCGCCCGGGTACTGTTTCGTTATAGGGTCCGTAATAGTATGCATAGGATATAGTATAGTATATTGTAAGGTCGATGTGTTTCAAACACAAGCTGAAGTGGATCGTTCCGCCGATGTAAAACAATGTCTCGGGTTTCTAAATTTTCTCCTACAACGACAATAGGCACTTCACAATTTTTGGCGCATTAAAACGTCCAGCATGTTGTCCTGCAAGCGCCTTATCGGCTATGATGACAATTTTATGATTATCTGATGGCATGCGGTCTAATGCAGTTGTGAATAATGCAACTAATTCATTCTGTTGATGGAAAAATTTTTGAAGTTGTTCAACAATGGATCTTTACTGAGTCGACTGAGAACGCTGATCGACTTCTCTTGTTGAATTGCCCATAAAATATTTGCAAAAATTGAAAGTCTTCATCAGGCACTGGCAATAAGGAACCTGTTCTATGATATATTTGACCCTAATTGTAGAGCAAATTGTTTGCCATTATACTTACTTATCTTGAAAGTAGGTGAAAAATTGTCTCGAAAAACTTTTGTTGCGCCAAATGACGTCCTTTGAAAGCAATTATTGAATTGCTGGATATGAGTCTAAAAATGAAACATTTTTTTTAGCTTTTCTGCATACGCATTATGGCGCTGCGTCGCATTTAATAATTAAGTCAGTTATTTTTTAGCAGTGAATCCGAGAACACGCAGCTCGTATACAGTCTACAACTAAGCATTACATTTCTCATCAGCAATAATTTGCTGTGATCTGTAATCTGTAATCTGTAATGCACCTCTGTGGGGATTAGACACATCATTTCTATGTTGATTTCGATTCCGTGAAAATTCATTTCGCGCTTCGCGTTGCTCATCAGTTACATTTGCTCTTATATATCTTTGACTTGCCGTATTTCGAGTCGCTAAATATCAACCAATTTCTAAACGCAACCATAATATTTACGCTCGCTTTAATATTTAATAACGCTCGCTGTGCCTTATCCGCACGCCGAAACTGCATATGTCGGCAGCTCTGCATATTTCATATGATGAAATATGGCATGGCGCGTGCCATGAGCCAGCGCCAAACTGACGCGTGGCGCAAAACAGCCGATATGATCTTCACGGACAATCCCCTGGAGGGCAGTGCGCTAGTAATATTGCTGAGTGGACCACTAGAAGGGAGCACTTCCCAATGGCTGGCACAGATCAGCTATGCTGGGGTAACCTGGCCATAATTTCAAAAACTGGTTGCTCTCCGCTATGACAACTCTGAGACGCCGTCCGCCATCTTGTTAAATATTCTCAACGGACGGCAGAAAACAGGCGACTGCTTTTCAGCGTATGGTAGCCGATTAGTGACGTCTCTTTTGACAAAATGGAAGTCGATGAACATCGAGGAGATAGCTGTCTCTTTCGTGCTGGCACACACGTCGCTAACCGGCACTAGATTGCAGCGTCTATTGTTCACTACCAACATAACGAACAGAAATTAACTACAGCAGCAGTTGAAGGCGTATGCTTACAGCAAGCAAAGTGGCACACACACATTCAAGGCACACACACCAATGCTGTGGAATTTCCGGACAAAAAATGCTGGAATGCCGTAAGAGGAAGACAGAACAACCAAAACCAAGTCAACCGTTTGGAAAACCACTGGCGGGGCGAAACAGAACTGGAGTGACTTGCTTTAAATTTGGAATCGTCGGTTATATAGCATCCACATGTACACAAGAATCGGCAGCATCGAGTAGCAGTATGAACGAAAAGCGAGTAGATGTCTGTACAGTGTTGGAGCCCAAAGAAATTTTATACCAATTTGCTGAGGCCTTTCCGTTCTTGCCGAGTGATTCCTCTAATCGGGTGCCGAGTGATTCTTAATAAAGGCAAAGCTAGCAGAAAAATTTTCCGGAAAAAGACTTACTAATTTAGTCATTCTAAAAGGAATAGGTGCAAATACTGTACAATGTAGTTTACAAATATTGTCCACCGTACAAATTTGTCAATTTAGTTAGGAAATCATGTTTAATGTAGTGTATTCAAATACAGTAGTTGACAAATATTCTTTGCCTCTGATATCAATACTAAATACTTCTAAATACTAAATAAAATACTTCTAAATACTTCTTTTGTTTAGATATGGCTAGTGGACTTTATCAGATTCCAATAGAGGCTGGATCCATAGAGCGAACCGCGTTTGTAACCCCTGAGGGCCAGTATGAGTTCCTATTTAAGCCATTGGGCTAAAGAATGCCTCTTCGATTTTTCAGCGAGCCATAGCGCGAGCACTTGGTGACTTGGCAATTGCTTACATTGATGATGTAGTGATAGTAGCGAGGTCAAAAAAAGAAGCATTAGAAAGATTGACAGTCGAGCTAAAGGCTCTATCGGATGCGTATTTTCATTTAATATAAAAAAGCTCTCTTTTTTTCGTATTAAACCAAATCCGCTCTGGCTGGACTATCTCAACCAAATAATGTTTCACAATTGAGACAATTTATAGGTTTAGCGTCGTACTTCTGCAAATTTGTCCCAAAGTTCTCTGAACAGATGAAACTGCTGTATGAATTGACTTCTAAAAATGGTAGCTTCGTTTGGAAATCAGAGCATGAAGAAATACGTCAGAAGATTATCGCAGTAGTAACTTATAATCCGGTTCTAATGATCTCTCAATATGGTGCAAGTGGCTATGGTGCCATAGAGCTGCGTACAGATGCAAGATCCCATAGAGCTGCGTACAGATGCAAGGGCAAGTGGCTATGGTGCCACTCTCATGCACAAAATAGACGGTAAGCATAGAGTGATTGAATATTTTAGCAAATGTACATCGTCCCCAGAATCGAGGTATCATTCCCATGAACCCTCGCAATATACAATGCTGTAAAAAGTTTCCGTCATTACCTTCACGGTCGATAGTTTGTATTATTTACAGATTCTAATTCATTGCGAGAAAGTCGAACCAAAGTAGAATTAACGCCGAGAGTACACCGTTGGTGGGCATATACAATCATTTGACTTCACTGTAAAGTACCGCGAGGGAAATCGCATGGAACACGTAGACTTTTTATCCAGAAATCCGATTGTTACTGAATGTGAGACAATAAATAGGATACCTGAAGTTCTCATCGACTTGACAGAGGTGACAGACACTGGCTGGTAACTTAGCAGCAGCGTGATTCGTGCTTAAGGGAAATTATAGCCCAGTTGCGCTTAGCGAAGACCTATGAGTCCGGAATTCTATATTGGAAAATTCAGAGAAATGGAAAGACACGCTGTCTACCTGTAATCCCAAGAGCCTTTAGGTGGTCTATAGTAAATCATGTCTGTTTGGTCATTGAGATTTTTCAATGCCGTAAATAAAAAAGGCAAATTGTGTAATCGTTATAAGAAATGTTTATTTTCTGCATGCAGATAAAGTAGATCAGCTTATGGCGCACGCAGAGACTCAAGTGAAGTACAGAGAGGGTGGCCCGACTAGTCACTTCTATGCTAAAGCTCTCGATAATGGAGAGGGCGGCCCGACCTAGACATTTGCGGAGCTAAAACTCTCTAAAGAAAGCTAGTGAATCGAGCGGCCGAGAGAGAGCCGGCTTGCTTTCAACTAAGCTAGTTGTACATACTAAAACCTAATAAATAAACATTACACTAAACATTACGTTAACATTATTTAAACATCAATAATGAGCAGTATTGGTTCGAGCATATATCCAAGTATGTACGAAAATTCACAGAGAACTGCATAACATGCAAATAAGCAACGCCTTCAGCAGAGAAAATTCAAATGGAATTGCATCCAGTTCCGAAAGTTGAAATACCTTGGCATACTGTGCATATTGATATTAGTGGAAAGCTGAGTGGTAAAAATGACACCAATAAATATGACACCACTTATATCATACTTTGTATTTATATGCAGAAAACTCCATTAAGGCTTTAAAATCAACAATATCACTTTTTTGGGGTACCTAACCATATCATAGCATATCAAGCTAGGTGTTTCGCTTGTGGAAAATTTCGTGAGTTCTGTTCAATGCACTAAATGGAATTACAATTGATAGCATCAGGTGCAAGTAGGGCCAATGGGCAAGTAGAAAGGGTCATGAGCACGATGAAAAGTATGTTGACAGCGGTAGAGATAGGTGAACGTTTCTGGCAGGATGCTCTTGGCGAGGTACAGTTAGCCATGAATTGTGTGACAGGGTGACTATACTTAGTCGAATTAGTCGAATTACCCGTTAGAATTAATGATTGGAAGAGAGGCCAAGCCAATGGACTTATTGGCAATAATTGAGAAAACTAAAATAGATTGTAAGCAAGCGATTGCTCAGGCCAAATAAGATATTGAAAATAATGCGTAATATGAAAAGAATCGAGTTAATAAAAATAAGGCCACGATTGTAAAACACAAGGTTGGGGATCATGTCTTGCTTAGAAGAGAAGAGCGGCATCAGACCTGTCTAATGCTGTGGGACGAGCAGATCTCTGAGACTATTGAGAAAGGTGACGGTGGTGAAGAGGACACTTATCGAGAGACATCAAACACAAGGGATAGATCTGATCAACAAGATCAACAAGGTTCTCTCAGAAAGGGAGAAATCAAAAAAGAATGAACAATTGGATGTTGAAATGTGGCATGGCTCGTGCTAAGGGAAGCGGGAAAAATGAAAGTAAAGTTCAGTTTGCTGAGAGATCGAAAAGGAAACATGCAAGAAGAAGAACAACAAACGCAACCCTGACATAAGCATATACCTCCGCCTAACCGAGCATAGCTGTTCCTAAGAATATTGTAAAGAAGGAGAACCACTTAGAAGCTTGGAGCGGCAACAACGGCTGCTCCAAATATAATATCCAAATAAAGATCCATATAAAAATACAAAATAAATCTAACTTGATTATAAACTGGACGGAATCCTTGCTGGTGTACAAAACCTATTACAGTGCTTACTCAAACTAGCCTGTGGCTGCTAGGGACGCGACGCCATACCTCTGCATTTATCCGCAAGAATCTTTTCCTCCACCCAGGTCCGCAGGAGTTCTGGTTTTCCCCAAAAATGACGTGCTCAACTTAACCTAGCTGCTAGGGACGCGACGCCTTCGCCTACGTTTTTTCAGAAATTTGTCGCCTCCAGTCGGTCTAGCTATTGTGTGCTAGCGACGCGACGCTGTTTCTTCGCCCTAATCCGCAGGTAACGAAGTTTTTGGAGAAAGTTTTTTAGGAAAGATGGGATCGGGGCGGATTGCTAAACAATTTTTAAGCCAACATGGATTTGGTATATTTTTCCTTTTTTCTTACTCAAATCAATGCTGTGTGGGGCACGCTAATAAACTTCGTCCGTTTCCCTCGCCTTGCTAGCTTCACCTAGCAATGGCAGACGCTTGTTTTTCCGCCATTTTTCATATATCGAATAGCTTTACATCTAATTCTAGCTCTAACACTAATTCTAACGTTTTTGTATTCAAATATAAACATATTTCTATGACAGCGGTAACATCATGGGTATTCTCCAGGACTTAAAGAACCCCAGGAGCTCTTCAGCCTGTTTCTAATGTAAATGATGCCATGCTCCACGTGCGACATGGTCAGATAGTCGCCATGTTCAGCGACTTCAAGGCCATCCACGGGGAGCTTGGAATTGCGACATATCGCAGATCAGTACTGACCTCCGATGGACTGTTTCGGAGCTCGTAGTGACAATGCAGGCCAAAATTGAGCACGAGACGACCCTTCGCTCTTCCCGAATAGATGCCCACTACACCCTTGCCAACGGAATGTCCACCATGCAGCCTGACTCAGGGTTGAGTCAAAGGTTTCAAGCTTTGCCTCCATTGCCACTTTCTACCTTCAGCGGTGGATACTCGGAACGGCTTGGGTTCTACTCCATTTTCTGTACAATTGTCGGCGGCAATCCGTGTATCAGTAAGGTGGGAAAGCTGCAAAGTTTCAGGGAGTTCGGTTCGATGAGAATTATGATGTCGCGCTGAATTTGTTTCCGTCGACGAGATTCTTGGCCTCACTCTATTGGAAGGTGACTCAATAACAGGTCTTCGAGGGTTATTCGACAAATTCAATGCCCATATGAGATCCTTAAAGAATTTGGGCACGACAAATCAGATTGCAAGCCAGATTGATCAGATTGCCTCGTCCAGCCAAATTGAATCCAAATCTACGTGATCATTTTGTCTATTGTTTGAGTTTATTAGTTGAGTTTCTATTAACCCAGTTTTCTCCAAATCCTGTGCATCTGGAGTTTCCGCCACAACCTTTAAAATAGAACCCAGAAAGTCTAAACCTTTGGGTGTACTCTGTGGTGTATTTCCAACCAATCCAGCAGATCTTAAAAGTGGTGACTATCTACCTGTCTACCAGAAGCTTTATCATGTGAGACTGAGGGAATTTTTCACCTTCTACGACTGTCTCTTCTACGACTCTCCTGTATTCCGAGAGGTTTGCAGAGTGTGACACGTGCGCGAACTCTTCCCATACTAGGATGCGGCCCTCCACAATGTGGCTTGTGAAAAGACAGCGATGAGTGCCCACGCCAATCTTAGCAAAATGAGAACTATCAGTTCGACCCTGCCAATTCAAATTTTCCTTTTAGGTGGTTATGTTGAGATTTCCCACCACCAGAAGGCATCACTTAAACTAACTTGATCTTATAACTAATGCCAAGTGGCCAAAACTTATAACTATAGGAGGCGTATGGCCTAATGGTGTTATTTAAGGTTGTCCTTGTGGACCACCCTCCCTTGATGAGGACCGTGTTGCCCAGGTCAACAGTTCAACAGTTTTTTCCTCACAAAACGGTGTGTGGTTGTTTCCGACTCTTCGGTTTGATTTTATCTTGCCGCCAACTTCAAAAACCCTGTTTTGGCGAGAGTCGTTTTTCCTGAACGCAACTTGGACTCTTCTGATCCACTCTGGGATGGCTGTTAGTTTATCCTCCGTTTGCGTTTGTATAACGTCATCCGGGCTCTTATCAATGACAGAGTGGATTGACTTCTTATACCTGGTGGTCGCTAGTAAAATCAACTCCACAGTATCACTTATCTTTCTATCTATTGTAAGACGTCTGTCTAGCTCTGCAAGAAAGCTATGGAATCACTCTACTAAACTATTCGAGACGCTGTGCAGTGGTGGCGCATTTTAAATGCCAACACCAAAGTGTTGGTCGAAATTGTGCGCGATTTTAACGATGGTTCGTTGTCGCAATAAACTGTCTTCGCCTTCGGGAAATTCATAAGCTGCAATAAAGTCTTCGATTGTTCAGGAAGCAATGGGCTGCACCATAGCAAATTTGGTGAACTTATCTATGCAGTCCTATATGTGAAGAACATGTCAATTTGTAACGATTCCCTTACATGAGAAGAGACTGGTGACTCTCCTTTTTCGTGTTTACTCGGATGTCTATCAAATTTGGCCCTGGCGCATGTTTCGCAATTGGTTACAATTGGCCATTTTTGGGGAGTTGTACTCGGTAATTTTACTTGTACTTTTTGTTTTCTTGGGCTGCTCTATGTGCCCTGTTGTGTTCGGCCGTGAGTATTTCTCTTCTCTCGTCAACTGTAATAATATCTGTCACTCTATTTTTGCAGTGCCAAAACTTTGTGGCCGGGAATGCACAGACCAGATCGTCTTGGATCATTGCAAGTGTGTGTAAATCACACTGTATTGCGTTCACACCCTTAGGGACGACTGCGTCTGCGAGCTCTTCAAGTAATGTTTTTTTACAGATAAAGTCTATTATATGCAACCTTTTGTTTCCAAAAAGTACGCAACTTCGTTCTGCGTACTTCTTCCAGAACGATTTCATTTTGGAAGCAATTTAGCGGCTTGTCAATCATATCGATGGTATGAGTGAGCGAGCGCTCACTGTGGATCGTAGCTGCGTAGGACTCGGCTACTTGCTCATCCACTGCATTAAGCTGTTACCTGGAAAAGGGCATCAGCATCTAAATTCTTTTTCCCATGCTTATAAAAAATTTGAGCTCCGCTTTAGTCAATTGGCTCTTTGCATCTTTTAATCTTCGCGTTGGGGTTCGAATTCGACACTGCGTAAATTATAGGTTGATGGTGAGATGTTTGTATCTTTCACCGCATATAGGTAATGTCGTAATTTGGCTAATGCCCATAATGCCAAGTTCTCTTTAATTGGTGGCCTAGTTGACCTCCCTGTTCTCGAGATCATTGTAACAAAGCGACCTTCTGCCCCAATTCCATAGCCTGAGGGATATTTCGTTAGATCAAATGCTTGTTTGTAGTCCGGAACCCCGGTATCTGAGCATGACATCCTCAGACAACGACATAATTGACATCCAATTAAAAAAAAAAAGAAAAAGCTTTTAGCTGCTTTTCCGAAAACTGCACTAAAATATTTCTGAAAAAATAATAAATTATTATTACCAATAATTATTATTATTATTATAATAATAATCTATTGTCTCACCAATCTATTTTCGTAAAGTTGACATCACCACACTAATGAAACGAAATTTTCATTAATTTAATTAATTTAACTCTTTAATTTTAGTGTTCCTCAAAGGGATCTTCGTACCTTTGCCCCCTTTTGGATCAAGTGTCACAAGGCCAATTATTTTTTAAACGAGCCGATTGAGCGGGCTCTTTCTTATTTTAACACTTTGCCGCCTAGCCTCCGAATTAAGTGGGGCTCTGATAAGGTTGTCTTCAACCTTGCCTTTGAAGTTTGTACTAGTATTTTACTATTATTTATTAGTTTGTAAGTTGTTATTTTGTAGCCGTGTAAGGATTTTTTCCGTTGGCGAAATAAATAAATAAATAAACAGAAATTTTCCCATTTTCTGTGCCCCATTTGAGGTGGCCGCTAAGCAGATGCTCCTGCCTGTTTAAACAGGTCGAGGCCGATTATTCCATCAAAGGATGACAAGTCTGATAGTATAAAGAATGTCGCTTATGTGTGAAATAGGTGGACGAAGCATTTGTCTGTTATGGTAGTTTCGCCGTGGTTTGAGTGGGGGAAAAAAGGGGAATCCACTGGGCGGACACCTCGCAATATCTTATGGGTCGGATAAAGTTGTTGGATGCACCAGTGTCGATTAGAAACTTTATCCCCATCTCCCCCACTCTTCGTCTGAAGAGAGGTAGCCGGGACTTTCCCCTAAAAATTAACAACATCTGAATCATAGTCCCAGATGGCGCCATCGTCTATTTCCCTTGCCACGTCGCAAGCAGTACTGTCGAACGTCTCCCCTACGACCTGGACAATATGGTTCAGCCTTTGCTGTTTTTTCGGGACACTCGACCGTTCGGAATTGGCAGGCCTCCGGTAGGGCTGCTCTGGCTTAGGGGTGTTTGATATTTGAAACCTTGCTGGTCCGCATAAACCTGAAATTTAAAATTTTTCCACACAGGGTTGTCGCTATTTCTTTATCATAGGTCATGTTTACTTTATTGGTTAACAAGATGAGTATTTTATCTACCTCGTCATAATACTGCAATAAGTTTTGGCCCCCAATATTAGGGTTCCTTTTGCCTGCTCTATGACGTGCATCGGCCATTTGTCACTGCAAGTGAAATCGAGGCGCCTTATTATCGAGTCGAAATTTAATACGTTCCAAAGGAGGATAGTACTGCAGGACCCCTGATTTAACTTCTAACTATGATGACGACGGAATATGCAATATACGGCAACCGCTTATTTCCAACAGACGTATGATTCCTGCGTCCCCGAAAATTCTAGTAGACCCTCGGCGACATCTAACAGCTCGTCATATCGGACATTGTCTAAAATTTGTATCTTCTCCTACACCTTATTCGGGGTTTTATTTTTGGGGTTTGTGCTGAGACTTGTAACACACTCATCGCTGCCATCTTGGAAGTAAGCATATCAATGGTTTTGTGTAATTCTTGTTCTCATTGCTGGTTTTGAGCGGCTTGCTTTGCCAAAGAATTGCCGATTCCTTCGCGAAGAATTGCAACCCCTTGCAAGTTTCACTGATGATGCCAGAACGCTCCCTTCGCCCTCATTACACCCACGGCGACAAGAAAAAAAAAGACAAAGTCAGCCAGCACGTAAGTGGCCGGACTATTCCCACGTCAAAACTGTGCCGCAAGCACCTGGAAATAAAAACAGAGACAAACAAGAAAGTAAAGCTAACTTCGGGCGGAGCCGAAGTTGATATACCCTTGCAGTTCAAACCGCATATACAACTAACGTCAACATATATCGCAGACATCGGATATAGTTGGCCGATCCTTATGAAATTTGGTAGGTTGGATCAACTGACCAAAAATAGAATCTGTATTAAATTCCAGCTTTCTATTTTTAAAAACACGAAAGTTGGGTCATTTCCGATCGTTCAGTTATATGGCAGCTATAGGATATAGTCGGCCGATCCTTATGAAATTTGGTAGGTTGGATCAACTGACCAAAAATAGAATCTGTATTAAATTCCAGCTTTCTATTTTTAAAAACACGAAAGTTGGGTCGTTTCCGATCGTTCGGTTATATGGCAGCTATAGGATATAGTCGGCCGATCCTTATGAAATTCGGCACGTCGTAATATTTTGCCAAAAATAGCTCTCATGTCAAACCAAAGTTATACCATTTCCGATCAATCAGTTATATGGCAGCTATAGGATATAGTCGACCGATCCCGGACGTTCCGACTTATACACTGCGTGCAAAGGAAAGAAGGGTGTGTGCAAAGTTTCAAGTCGATAGCTTTAAAACTGAGAGACTAGTTCGCGTAGAAACAGACAGACAGACAAACGGACAGACGGACAGACGGACATGCTCATATCAACTCAGGAGGTGATCCTGATCAAGAATATATATACTTTATAGGGTGGGAGATGTCTCCTTCACTGCGTTGCACACTTTTGGACAAAATTATAATACCCTCTGCAAGGGTATAAAAATAGTTGTAATTCGACCGCGGGTTTCGTATTATCGTCCGTGCCGGCCAAAGTGATGAACAAACTAAATTAAATAAATTTAAGATGGAAAAATAAATTCTCTTCGCTTTTAAATCGGTGTAAAATATATATATTTATACTGCAAGTTTTAGCTGCAAGGGTATATCAACTTCGGCTCCGCCCGAAGTTAGCTTTGCTTTCTTGTTTTTAATAAATTTATTTTTACTTATATTTTTTGTATTTTTTCTAACATCAGATTGGAAACGCAGTATATAAGTCGGAACGACCGGGATCGGCCGACTATATCCTATAGCTGCCATATAACTGATTGATCGGAAATGGTATAACTTTGGTTTTTTTAAAGTTAGAGAGTTCTAATTTGTCATGAGAGCAAAATTTGGCAATTTTTTTATTTTTTGGCAAAATAATACGACATGCCAAATTTCATAAGGATCGGCCGAATACATCCTATAGCTGCCATATAACTGAACGATCGGAAATGACCCAACTCTCGTGTTTTTGAAGATAGGAAGCTGGAATTTAGTACAGATTCTATTTTTGATTAGTTGATCCAACCTACCAAATTTCATTAGGATCGGTCGACTGGCCTGGTACTTCATCGGGGCATGGCACCTGGGGCCTGGCAAATAAACGGGTTTAACCATTACAAGATCAGATAATAAGTTATTCTTGAAGAAAAACGGACAGAAAATAAAATTTGCTGATTGAATGTTGTATGCGTAAGTATGATCTGTCGTTTTAGGCGGAGAATAAGTTGTTCAAAAAAAATTTTGCGAATAGATCGGCAATGTTCTGATCCAAGGTCGCAGATAAATTTTCAAACGTAAGCAGAGGTGGAAAAGATACACGTTAACTCTTAATGTTTACAAAACAGTTTTATCTGCTTCGGATCCTGAGTAAATTGTATCCGGCAGCGGCTAACATAATTCCAGTAACATTCAGCGTTATGCACGGTAAAATTTGACCGAGCTAGTAAATGTATTGAAAAATCTATAGTACTACAGGTTTTTATTATATTTATGTAAAAGCATGTTTTTTGTATTATTTTAATTGTTTGTTGAAGCGGACGGATATTTCCATGAGTAAAAAAATTTATTTAAAGTATGGTAAAATTTTTCTAAGGTGTCATTTACATCGGTGCATGCCAGAATATCGGACCAATCAATTGTATCGATAAGGCTATTAAGTTTGTAAATATCAGTCTTACGGAAACAGAGAATCTTATTTGCCACGCATGGAAACTTCTGATCGATACCAGAAACGGTTTCGGTTGAGACCTCCAGCGTGGGGTGATATTGAACGTCTCGGGTTGAAAGGGGCAAAGCTCTGGAAAGAGTGGTATCTTCAGGATCAGATACAAAATATAAGTCTAAAAGCCGATCTAACAATTTTCTAACATGGTTAATTTGACCAAGTCAAACATGCCTGCGGTGAAGTCATGGTCCGTGATAAGTGATAAAGATGGTGAGTTATCGACATTTGACCACTTTAATTCTGGGATATTAAAGTCACCCAGAGCTACAAGCTGGTCACAATAAGTCATAAGATTCAAAACGGATTGAAATGCGGACAAATGATGCCAGTATGTGGGCGGTTCAGACGAAGGCGGTATATATGAACATGTAATGTATAACGATTTAGCGGACAAAATGATTTTAATGCAAATAAATCTAATTTTTTCATCACGTCTAAAAGTGGTGTACTTACTTAGAAAAACTTCGGAGCTAATAAACTCCGACTTTAACCAAGTTTCTGTAAAAAACAAGAAAGGAAAGCTAACTTCGGGCGGAGCCGATGTTGATATACCCTTGCAGTTAAAACCGGATATATATCGCAAACATCGAATATAGTTGGCCGATCCTTATGATTACATCATAATAAAACCAATCAATTAAAATAAAAAATTAATAAAAAAGTACCAAGCTTCTATCTTCAAAAATACGAAAATTGATTTTTCTACCAAATGCCATTTCCGATCGTTCAGTTATATGGCAGCTATAGGATGTATTCGGCCGATCCTTATGAAATTGGGCATGTCGTAATGTTTTGGCAAAAATAGCTCTCGTGTCAAATTTGAACGCTCTAACTCTAAAAACACCAAAGTTATACCATTTCCGTGTGCAAAGTTTTAAGACGACAGCTTTAAAACTGAGAGACTAGTTCGCGTAGAAACAGACAGACAGACGGACATGCTTAATTTGAAGGGAAACAGGAAACAGTCTTCTGGAGGCAGGCTGCCACAGCAAAATACAGGGTATTCGAGCTTTACGAGGGCAGCAGTCGAGGGCAACCACAAGATTTGCCATCGTCATTGGCTTTGGCCCAAGCCGAATCGAGCAACGAAAGAGGTGTTTTTGCGGCTAATTTGCTCGACACAGCGAGGAAAATGTGAATAAACCAAACAACCAGCGACAAGCGGGTTGGAAGAATTGGTCCACAGACCAAGAACAAAGTCGAACAAAAGTTGGGGGCAATGCAAAAGACCTCTTACTTTGCCAGACCTCAAAAAGGAGGCAATAATTAACCCGGTTCTTTTAAACAAAGACCATATAGTAATACGGGAAACGCCCAGGAACAAATAAGGGCGAAGCCAATGGATGTGGATACCTCATCCCGTTTTAGACAGCCTTCGGCATGGGTAGCAGGACAATCGTAGGGCAATTAATTTTTTAGTGTAAAGTCACTTCTCCCGTACATTACGCGTACGCTGGCAGGAAGGGAAATAAAGCTTTTGATCGATACAGGTACCTCAAAAAATTATATTACTCCACTCCCGGGGCTGAAAGGCGTCGTGACTGTGGACGCCCCATTTAACGTAAAGTCAATCCACTGCTTTACAAAAATCGAGAAGAAATGTTTTGCTTCCATATTCAATGATAAATCACCATTTTTCATTCTCAAAGTTCTGAAAGATTTTGACGGTATTATCGGTCTCGACTTGCTTAAACAAGTGAATGCGAGACTCGATTTTACTGCAAATATTTTCCACACTAATCCGAAAAGATCCAGTTCGGTAAGGCAGAAAATGTCGACTTTATCAAAATAGATGACGAGGACGTTCCCCCCGCAGTAAAAGCTGCCTTTGACAAAATTATAGGGGAAAACTACAAAGCCTTCGCTGATCCAGACGAAGTACTTTCATTCAATATAAATACGGTTGCTACAATTAAAACAGATGGGGAGCCGGTGTACTCATAGTCGTACCCGCGCCCCATGGGTGTAACTGAGTTCGTCAACGCAGAGGTTAAACAACTTCTAGCGGACGGCGTAATAAGGCCATCCAAGTCTCCTTATAATAACCCAACGTGGGTTGTTGACAAAAAAGGAACCGACCAGAACAGGGCCAAGAAGATGCGACTCGTTATCGAGTTTAGAAAGCTAAACGAAAAAACCGTAGACGATAGATACCTTATTCCAGCGATTAAGACAATATTGTCGAACCGAGTCAAAGTTTTTTACATCACTCGACCTTAAAGCCGGCTTCCACCAAATAGAGCTGGAAGAGAGAGACCGACAATAAACAAACGGCTTTCTCAATAAACAATGATAAATACGAATTCTGCAGATTACCATTTGGACTAAAAAATGCTCCGAGCATTTTCCAAAAAGCTATCGACGATGTCCCACGAGATGAAATTTCAAAGATATGCTATGTTTATGTCGACGATGTCATAATATACTCAAAGAAGAAAGAGGACCATCTTAATGACATAAGATGGGTCCTAGGAAAACTTTCCGAAGCAGGTATGAGAGTATCTCAAGAAAAATCAAAGTTCTTCAAAAAGAGTGTTGAATACTTGGGATTCATAGTGACGCAAGGGGGCTTGCGGACATCACCCGAAAAGGTCAGGGCCATCAAGCAATTTCCCCAGCCAAAGACCCTTTTCGAGCTAAGATCTTTCATAGGGTTGGCTAGCTACTACAGATGCTTTGTTAAGAATTTTGCAGCAATTGCAAGGCCTCTTACTAGCATTCTTAAGGGCGAAAACGGTAAGATAAGCAAATACCAATCAAGAAAAATAAGCATTGAAATGAACAAGAAACAGATGGAAACATTCTGCAGACTAAGAGAAATCCTAGCATCAGAAGATGTTTTACTTTCCTATCCAGACTATAAGAAACCGTTCGATCTAACAACGGACGCGTCAGGTTTCGGTCTAGGGGCGGTTCTATCGCAGGGTGGTCGCCCAATTACAATGATATCACGCACTCTGCGTGATAACGAAAAGAACTATGCAACCGACGAGCGGGAACTCCTCGCAATAGTCTGGGCACTACAAAACCTCAGCAATTATTTGTATGGAGTAAAAACTTTACAGATCTTTACCGACCACCAGCCACACACTTACGCCGTAACTGCATCTACTGCAATAACGAGAAATCCCTAAATTCCGAGACCATAAAATCCATTCTCCTGAACAACTGAAATAATTGAAATAATGAAATAATTCTTCTTGCAACTAATAAATACAATAAATCCATTCACTCGGTGACTAACGAAAAACCCATAGACATTTTACACTCAAAATCCGCGGAATTCGAGGCAGAAATTAGCAACAAAATTCAACAGGCTCAGGAGAAAACCCTCGAACACTTAAACAAAGATAGAAATCATAAAACTTACCAAGTGGGCGATAAGGTTTTCCTGAAAGCAAACAAAGAGGAGAGTGGTCCACAAGGACAATCTACGTTAATCGTCCTCACAAGATTTTGACCTACCCCTTTGTTCCTTTCTTTATTCTTTTTAGGTTACATAAATATTTTTTAATTTTCATACTAACAGCTATTAGGACGGACGCGACATTAAGACTAAACGATTACACGAACGCAGACCAGACAGAAGCAATGACGAAGACATTCACAGACGACCACAGAACACCAGTTATAGCAACGGACCTAAGACATATTCGCAAGTTGGTGACCAATCTTAAGTTCCACCACAGGGCTACTAGAAGTATTCATTTAATTGGTACGGCTCTCAAGGTTATTGCAGGTACGTCTGACTTTAATGATTTGAGCAGGTAAGATTTAATCAGAACCGGTTAACGAGGGCAGATAAGGGTCAGACAGAATAAAATATAAAATTTCAAGAACGTCTAAATGAGCTCGCTAACGCAATAAATCAGATTCAGAAACACGAAACAAATAAAGAAACACACTTGTTGGAAATCATTTTAGCAAAGAATAGAATCATCATTACAGACCTAGAAAACATCCTTATGGGCCTAACCCTAGCAA
Organism: Drosophila malerkotliana malerkotliana; assembly: GCA_018153235.1. Lineage (NCBI taxonomy): Eukaryota > Metazoa > Arthropoda > Insecta > Diptera > Drosophilidae > Drosophila > Drosophila malerkotliana. The sequence continues at coordinate 20,527,566 of JAECXV010000075.1, read as the reverse complement.
AATTAAATATTGTAAGCTCAGCTATTCTAGATGGTGCCGACGTAAGCGAATTCAGAGAAAAACAGCCTATTAATATTAATATTAGTTTGGTAGAAATATTAGAAGTATCTAGCATAAGCGTTTTTCAAAATTCTGACATTCTGCACTTTCTCATTAAATTTCCTAATTCTAAGCTCGTATGTAAGAGAATAATAGTCTACCCGGTTCAACGCCATAATAAAACCCTGTGCATTGGCAAATATCACCTGAAGGCCAATCGCCTTAAGAAATAGAGGGCCGACGACGATGTAGAACATGTGGGTCCCCGGGACGACGACCATTTAAAGGAGGGAGGAGTTAAAACGCGCAGGCAGAATTTAGGAAAAGTGTAAAATTGCACACCGGATCCGTTGACCCGCACGCGTAAGGAAAGATGAGCTGACTACGCATTCCAAGGGCAACTGTCCGCGGACCGGCTCGGGCACTTGCGCAACAAGTGATCGTTGCTGGGCGGATACGGAATGCTGACACTGCAACTGGGCTACAGCATGGGTAGTATTTTAGTTCAGTCTTAAGTAGAACTCCGCAGCCTTAGCTCGAGTTATATTTTATCTTTGTCAGTAACACTAAGTAAGTAACACAGTAACACCAGGACCCATAGACTCTGACAAAAATGTGACATACGAAAGCGCTTTAAAATCCGGACTGGCCACTCCTGCCTCAAAAAGTTCATTTCTGCAATCATCATTCCCAGAAGCGAACATATCAACCACCGGCAACTTTAAAGCTATAGTATGGAGCCTACAACAAAGCCTTACCGAATTTATTAATGCTGCTATCAGAAACACACCTTACAAAAAAATAAAATTTTCAACAACGAGGATATTCACTCTACCGAACAAATCATCCAAACGATGAAGCACATGGTGGGACTGAAATCCTAATCAGAAGCCATATTAAGCACCACTATCATAAAAAATTTGCTAATAACTACCTAAAGGACAAATCTATAAATGTACCACTAAATACAACTGGCAACCAACTTATACTAGTCGGTCAACTCACTAGGAGACCACTTCATAGTAGCAGGAGACCACCATGCCAAACACACACACTGGGGATCTCGTCTCGTGACCCCAAAAGGAAAGCAGCTCTATAGAAAAAATATCAAAGCCAAGAAAAAAACTCGACTATGTTTCTTCTGGCACACCAACATACTGGCCGGCAGACCCAAAGAAACTAATAGATTTTATAGGCTTTGCGATTACCAAAAACATTCCATTACCAAAAAATCTAACAAGTAAGGGAAGCTAACTTCGGGCGGAGCCGAAGTTGATATACCCTTGCAGTTAAAACCGGATATATATCACAAAAATTGGATATAGTTGGCCGATCCTTATGAAAATATCATAATATCTATAACAAATTCATTACAAAACAAAATCTAAAAAATGACCCAAACTTCTATATTCAAAAACACCAAAGTTGTTGTTTTTACCAAATACCATTTCCGATAGTTCAGTTTATATGGCAGCTTTAAGATATAGTCGGCCTATCGTTATGAAATTTTATGTATAGTATTATTGTGCCAAAAATAGCATTTTTACGAACTCTCTAACTAAAAAAAACCAAAGTTATAGCGTTATACTTTTAACTTTCTGTCTTAAAAAATACGAAAATAAGGTAATTTCCGATCTTTCAGTTATATGGTAGCTATAGGATATAGTCGGCTGATCCTTATGAAATTTGGTACGTCATATTATTTTGTCAAAAATAGGATTCGAAATCCGAACTCTCTTACTCTAAAAACACCGAACTTATTGCATTTCCATTAGCATATACTGCGTTCAAAGAAGGGTGTGTGCAAAGTTTCCAGTCGATAACTTTAAATCTGAGAAACTAGTTCGCGTAGAAACAGACAGACAGACGGAAATGCTCATATTAACTCAGGAGGTGATCCTGATCAAGAATATATACATATGCTTTATGAGATTATATTTATATATAATACCCTCTGCAAGGGTATAAAAATATTCCCAAGCTTCCATTTTCAAGAATACCAAAGTTGGTACAATATTTTTTTTACCATTTCCGATCGTTCAGCTATAGGATATAGTCGGCCGATCCTAATGAAATTTGGTAGGTTGGATCAACTGACCAAAAATAGAATTTTTACTAAATTCCAGCTTTCTATTTTTAAAAACACGAAAGTTGGGTCATTTCCGATTGTTCAGCTATATGCCAGCTATAGGATATGGTCGGCCGATCCTTATAAAATTTTATGTATAGTATTATTGTGCCAAAAATAGCATTTGTACGAGCTCTCTAACTAAAAAAAAACCAAAGTTATAGCGTTTCCGATCAATCAGTTCCGATATATGTAGCTGTACGTCGTGTAAAAGAAAGATCTGATTTTAAGAGCTCTTACAGTCAAATCTAAGTTTTATAACCGCTGCGCATTACATATGTACATACATATCTCATCACTACCGTGTTATTTATAAACATTGACTTATATAACTGTATAATTTGACTTACATTTCATGAATAACGAGGTATGCACCATTAAATATTGGATTATCCTGCTATTTTTCATTTCATATGCAGTTTAAACAGTAAGCCGCCGAATTCATTTGATTATGATGTTTGCATGTTTAATGATACTTGTTCCGTCGCTGATTTTAATTTCACCAACATTGTAAAAAGTTATTATTATTACATATTAAATGTACATATATCCTGGAGATTATAAACATGTACATTGTACATATACAATTTATCATAAAAAGGTTATTTTTCTTTACTATTATAATTGTTTATTTTTTTCTCAGATGTGTTTCATAGTTATTTAAATACACACAAACATATGTACATACATACATATGTATACATAGTACATAACGTCTTTCAATAGGAATTTTATTTTATATACATATTTCTATAAAAAAACAATTGCCGCATATCTTTGTGTAGTATGTGCATATGTATGTAAAACGTATTTAACCTTAACTTGTTTTTTGTTGGTTGTCTAAAACGAAACCATAAACTTGTTTGTCTTTTTTAAAATGAAGTAGGAATGAGCTCCAGGGTTTGAACTTTTTTTAGGGTGTAAATTCCAACACCAATGAAAAGTAAAAACATGTATACATTTGCGAATACTTCAAATGTACATATAAGATTTAGAAATTTTTTTGTTAGTTTGAAATTTACAACCGGCATCTATAAAAATAAGTTTTATTTACGCTACACTTGCACTAATTTCTCTTATATTAGTTCTCCTGTAAGTCAGACTTAACTGTCAATGGAGGCATGCGCATTAAACTTTTTTCAGGTTGAAGCGGTGCTTTTAAGAAAAACTTCTACATACATATGTAAAATGTATGCATGTTAATAAGTATTTATGTTTGTCAGTATTCCGAAAACAGTACATTAACATTTTTGCAATGTAACCAATTTAAGGTGACTGCGAGCATTACTGGTTCGTTTATACTATCTGTGTGTTGCAACAGAGAAATGTCCTCTCATTTTGCACCCTGAAACTGTGTAAGGCAGATTAGCTTTCCCAACTTTAGATGACAACATGCCTGTAGTACCATTTGATCTGGAACAGGCCTGGGCAACAAGGTCATCGGCGGCCATAAAAGAGCTATAACTTCCCATACAAGCGTCGAGGAATTCTGTAAGGAGATTTTTGAAAATGTTCTTACATTAGGGAATTTCGAAAACGACCATGAAACGACCTGAAAGAAGCCGAGAGTTCGAACAGGATTCAAGGAAGAAACTCCGTCTCTTTCCTCCATGGTATTCCCGCCTCTTTTCAACGTGAAACTCTTGCCTCTTTCCCAAATGAAATTACTGCTTCATTATACCCTTGCAGAGGGTATTATAATTTTGTCCAAAAGTGTGCAACGCAGTGAAGGAGACATCTCCGACCCTATAAAGTATATATATTCTTGATCAGGAGCACCTCCTGAGTTGATATGAGCATGTCCGTCTGTCCGCCTGTCTGTCCGTTTCTACGTGAACTAGTCTCTCAGTTTTAAAGCTATCGTCTTGAAACTTTGCACACACCCTTCTTTCCTTTGCACGCAGTATATAAGTCGGAACGGCCGGGATCGGCCGACTATATCCTATAGCTGCCCTATAACTGATTGATCGGAAATGGTATAACTTTGGTGTTTTTAGAGTTAGAGAGTTTAAATTTGACATGAGAGCTATTTTTGGCAAAATATTACGACATGCCAAATTTCATAAGGATCGGCCGACTATATCCTATAGCTGCCATATAACTGAACGATCGAAAATGACCCAACTGTCGTGTTTTTGATGATAGAAAGCTGGCACTTGGTACACATTCTATTTTTGGTCAGTTAATCCGATCTACCAAATTTCATAACGATCGGTTGACTATATCTTATAGCTGACATATAACTGAACGATCGGAAATGGTATTTGGTAGAAATATCAACTTTCGTATTTTTGAAGATAGAAGCTTGCGACTTTTTTTTAGATTTTTTATTGTAATTAATTGGTTTTATTATGATGTTTGCGATATATATCCGGTGTTAGCTGCAAGGGTATATCAACTTCGGCTCCGCCCGAAGTTAGCTTTGCTTTCTTGTTTTTTTTTTAACTTTTCCGTAACAATTTTCATTGCATTATATGCCCAAAAGACATATCTTTTATCCATTTTTGCGACGAAAAATTCAATATACATACATACATACATATACATATAGGTATATAAAATTTCACATTCAAAACTATTGCACGGCAAGTGTCTTTGTTTTAATTATGTAGGTAGTTTTTTCTTGCACGTGACAAATAAGAATACTTTTTAATGTATAGTTTTATTTACCAATCAACTTTTTTTGGACGTGGCTTTTTTGTGCTTGTCAAGAGGTGTTTTTAATGGATAATATTTTTAAATAATGTGTAATTATTACACTGTAATATATAAAGTATGAAAGTATATGTGTATAAATATAATAATATCAAGTATGTTTAATTGGTAAAGAATTAAAAAATTCGAAGCTTGATATATTTGTTGGTTACTTTTTTTTTTATTTAGCTATTTTATTTACCATATTAAAGTAAAAGAATCTATGTATGTAAGTGGTAATCTGCCTATAACCAAAGATTATAAAGTACATAGATGGGACATCAGGGCCCAAAACGGTCAACTTTTTTCATCGAGCTTGTTGGTGAGGGGGGAACGCACATGCATACGATCCCAGCAGTTCGCCGCACTAGTGCATGGGTGTTGAATTCACTATGCCCCTAGGGTAGACGAGTACCCACCAGTCAATACCTAAGACATGTATTTCAGAGGCGAATTTAAATTAAGGCAGTGTACAATCGTCACCTCTTCGTATACCAATGAGTATGGAATTGGGGTACCCAAAAAGAGTACCCAAATACATACTACTAAGGGACATCGATTTAGGTACGGAATTGGGTACTCTATACAGTATAGCCACTTGGGTATCTACCAAGGGACATCGATTTACATACCCAGAAAAAGATTTTTTTTTCTTATAAATTTTTGTTTTTTAATATGTATAAAATTATTAAATATTATAGAAATACATTTAATTCATTTTTAAAAATTTATAAAATTATTTTACTTATCATAAATTCACAGAATTACACCATTTCATTTGGCTTAAAAATACTTTTGTGTTACGTGTGCAAAAACTATGTGTTGTTGTTGTTGTTGTTTGAGGCATATTTCCATTGCCGCCATCAGCAGTAATTACATCTAATATTATAAAAAACAAGAAAGCAAAGCTAACTTCGGGCGGAGCCGAAGTTGATATACCCTTGCAGCTAAAACCGGATATATATCGCAAACATCATAATAAAACCAATTAATTACAATAAAAAATCTAAAAAAAGTCGCAAGCTTCTATCTTCAAAAATACGAAAGTTGATATTTCTACCAAATACCATTTCCGATCGTTCAGTTATATGTCAGCTATAAGATATAGTCAACCGATCGTTATGAAATTTGGTAGATCGGATTAACTGACCAAAAATAGAATGTGTACCAAGTGCCAGCTTTCTATCATCAAAAACACGACAGTTGGGTCATTTTCGATCGTTCAGTTATATGGCAGCTATAGGATATAGTCGGCCGATCCTTATGAAATTTGGCATGTCGTAATATTTTGCCAAATATAGCTCTCATGTCAAATTTACTCTAAAAACACCAAAGTTATACCATTTCCGATCAATCAGTTATAGGGCAGCTATAGGATATAGTCGGCCGATCCCGGCCGTTCCGACTTATATACTGCGTGCAAAGGAAAGAAGGGTGTGTGCAAAGTTTCAAGACGATAGCTTTAAAACTGAGAGACTAGTTCACGTAGAAACGGACAGACAGACGGACAGACAGACGGACAGACGGACATGCTCATATCAACTCAGGAGGTGATCCTGATCAAGAATATATATACTTTATAGGGTCGGAGATGTCTCCTTCACTGCGTTGCACACTTTTGGACAAAATTATAATACCCTCTGCAAGAGTATAAAAATCAATATTAAAATTAAAACCAATATTTTTTTAAAATTCTTACCAAGTAGTGCTAAATATACATTTCCCGCTGTTTTTAATGACGTTATACTCCATCATTAAGGAATCCCTTAGTATATTTTTTAAATTTCCGGCAACTTCACCAGGGCTACAACAAATGCCTTATAATTGACGCCTAAAAATAAATTCTTCCTCACTTTTGCAAACCATAATTATAATTATTACCTTTTTTATCCCTTTTTTATCACTGATTCACTGTCAATTCACCGACCGTCGTACCCAAAAGAAGTACCAAAATATATACTCGCATCTGTTTAACTCCTTCTAGCAACAAAAACAAACAATTTACTGCATGTCCACTTTCTAAGCGGTAATTTCCTTTAAAAGAAAGGTTTCACGCCGTTTGTCGTGGAACCCGCTCTCAAATGTTTTCTTTATTACAGCGGGTTCCACGACGGAAATAATGAAAACATTTGAGAGCGGGTTCCACGACGCGGCCTGCCAAAATGCCGTAGAACCCGCACTTATAGACATTTTTACAGCGGGTTCCACTACGAACTGAGACAATGTTAAGGTGATTTTACAATTTTGTATTTCTTTTATTGGATTATAAATTTAGGAAAACACATTAAAAGAATAAAAATATAATATAAATAGATTTAAAATTTAAAAAAAATGAATGTCCCGAGCCTGGTTTGAACTCGTTTTACTTTGCATATCAGCCAAGCACCCTACCCCTCGGCTATTCCTCATTCGTTGTCGCTCGAAAAATTTCTTAAACTTAACTTGTCACGCAATGAAACCCGCTCGTTCCAGCGGGTTCCGATTTTTCGGTAAAAATGGTCATCTTTGATCAAGCGCTCCTGAGCCCATTCCGCGAACCGAAAACGCATTGAATGGTCATGCAGCTTAAGCTACTGAACCAACAGAATCTTATATGGCCTTAGACGAAGGTCTTTGGTTAAAATCCGCTGCAGGAAAGTGCACAAAATGTCCAACTCTTGAACATGGTGCCGAGTTGACGTCGACGGATTGTCATTGACACTTTCGGTCGCATTGAATGTTTTCGACCAACCGAACTGAACGAGCACGTAAACGTGTTTTTTTTTATCCATCAACGATCCAGTCTCACGCACAAGCTTCATAAAACTATCCACAAACTACCTGAAAGGCGTTTCATTGTTTCCGAATTTTGACCGCAATTTTCTTGCAGTTTCTGACACAGTTTCTGGCGCACTCCCAACTACTCCTACAAAATGTTTTTAGCCGAGTCAGAATGGCTTGAAATTGCTTCATGTGCACGACAAACCGATCCTTCTGAAGGACTACCAAGTAAGCATAGAAGGAGATTTAAAGTGCAGTCTACAATTCGTAACATACAGTTCAAGAAGAAATAAAAACACATCACGAATAACAACTAAACACACAGAAGAAAAAAAAATATTTTGCATAGTTTTAGGTATTTATATATATATTTAAATAGATGATATAAATGAAGAGAAACTTCCACTTGGACATGCAGTCAAACAAAAAATACTTTAATATTAGTTCATAAACCAACATAATTTAAAGATGTTCAAAAATATAGAATAATTAAATATCCTGATAACCCAGGTCGCCAAATTGACATAAACGAAAAATTCGAATATTTTATGAATACTGCTTATTATATTGAAAATCTGCAAATCCTTTGGCAAATGTATTGGACCAAAAATATATAGTAACAGATCAATGTATTTAAAAGATTTTAACAAACAATATAGCAATTTGTCAACACACCTTTTGAAAAAAAGAATTTATTAAGCAGATATAAAAAAAAACGCAGTTTTTTCGGTGGGTATTATAGGCATAACAAAGAACTTATATTTTATTAAAATAAAAGGTTTTATTATGATTCAAATAAAAAGAAAAAAAACCCAGTTTTCTAAGTCACAGTTTATTCAACCCATATCTTAAATTAAAACTTCAAAAACAAGGAGAGAATCTATATACATATTTATTTATTTTTGATGGCCCCCCTTCTGGTCTATGATCATTTTGAGGAGTTTTTGCATCGACTCCACTAGCTTTTTGGTGGTTTCTGGAGATATTTGGGCCACTCCTACATCAAGGCAACTTTGAGATAATTTTTGTTCGATATCTGTCTTTTGCGGGTATTGGCATTTAAATAAGACCACCGATTTTTAATGACGTTTAGGTCTGGTGATTGTGCCGGTGGTTTCATCACGTGGGAGCAATTATAAAAGAGCCAAGTCTGAACGATTCCCGAGGTATGTATTTTAGGGATCGTTGTCTTGGTAATAGCGAAAAGATTCTCTTAGACCCAAATTCTCAGCGCTTTGGATCAAATTACCCTTAAGTATATTGAGATAAGCAATTTTGTCCATTGTTGACTCAATAAACTGTAGGTAGCCTTCCAACACCTGCAGCCGTCATACAGGCCCATACCATTACACGGCAACCGCCATGCTTTACCGTCTGCTTAAGGTGTTTATATTGAAGCTATTTATTGAGCTTCCTCCACACATAAGTCCATCATCGGAGCCAAAAATGTTAAATTTGGATTCATCAGCTAAAATGGCGTCGTTCCAGGTCGTCATGTTTTCCAACGAGACCAAAAGACCTGCTGCATCGCGGCAATCTGACATAGTAATGTCTGGAGTTTATTAAAGCTAAGAATCAAAGCTAAGGTACAGGAGATGCTTGGCTGTTTTTAGTGCCGTCACTGCCTGTTTTCAAAGTACTCCAAAATGGGGAAAACGTGGAGAAATAAAACGCCAGTCAATCGTCTCAGCCAAACAGAAATCCTGAAGGGACAATTGGTGCTAGCTGCAAACGCTTCACTTCCAGTAACTCGTTCTTGGGTCCCACGAAGTTGGTTGCGATGTCCGAACAAAATCTGCCTGGGTTTACGCCTTGTACAAATAAATCTTTTCAGGGCGCCCAGAAACCGGTATTTAGATGCTTGACCAGCTCCAGACTCACGTCTTTATTAGTAAAGTATATAAACGTTATTGTTACATTTCATGGGGTCTTTATTCCGGGGTTCCAACGCCGGTCACATCCTTGGCAGATCCGAATGATATGCTCCAAAATTTGCGACTTGGTAGGGAACCATCGCTTATACTTTGTGACCACCTTGGAGACAGCCTTCTCCACCCCAAAAGGCCAGTACTTTGCTCTATTTTTAGCCAACAAAGCTAACAGACCGGAAGGCAAGTTTATTTCGTGAAAGTGAGCTATGATGTCTGATGTTGGCTGATCGGATGCCGTCCATCCAAGTCTAGTGAAGAGATCCGAAGACGCCCATCAACGCGAAGCAGACTAACCTTGTCGATAAATGGAGACAGTCAAGCGAGTAGGCTAGATAGAGGCACCAACCTTTTTGAACTTGATGTCATTAAAGCTGCAAAAGCTGAACAAGCCGCAACAGTCTGTCTGTGTCCCTGTGAAGCTCATTTAAAACGATGCCCGCATGGCGATGTCGATGGCGGAACTTGCAGACGTACGCGAAGATTCTTTGCAGTGACGCAAGCGAGTTGGCATGCTTGGATGAGGACACAATGCCGCAGTGAGAATAAACTGCCAACAAAACCATTGCACGCCATAGAATTCGTGAACTTCCACATCCCTTTGAGTGAGAACGGACAACTGAGGATATCCCATGCGCCGGATCTTTGAGAAACAGGTTTTCAACCAATCAAACAGAAGAGATTGGGGCCATTGCACGGACTGCTAAGTATGAAGCTGTTGTTGTGCCATAAGTGATGGGGTCCAGCTTAAATACTGATATCTCATCTTGAACAAAATCCCTCCACAGGATGCATTGCAGGAATTTACATACCCTAATTAGCCAAGAACCGTTATCTAAGATTTTTTACTAACAACACTATAGTTTTAATAAACGAACAAAGTCAGCTGTTCGATTGACTTTGTTGTGTGCTTAAATTAGTGAAAAATCTTTGGAAACTTTCACTGTTTATTTTGTGGAGCAAAAAATTTATTTATTATTTCTGATTATGACAAATCGTAGCAAAGGTATTTATAAACGTATCTTAGATTACATGTTTTGATTATTATGACTTGTTGTCCAACTGTGAACTGTTTTATATGTGTATCTTTTTAGCTTAAAACTTACAAGTTTGTTTGTGTTCCGTGGTGTATAACTTATAAATGGCACAACGTTGCAAAAAGGTAAAAACGCAAAGTTATTGCCAAATGTATTCTTAATATCGCAAAATTAATCATTTTTGCAACTTTTTGCACGTTTTTTCAAAAAAATGACTTATGCCCAGCAACTTATGAGCTTGCACACGCTGCACTTCTCGAAGTTTGGGAGATAAACAGCCGCTCGGAAGATGCTCTAAGAAGCTACATACAAACACAACTTTACTTAATAACATTTAATGGTACTGTGGCAACCCCTTTCAGTTCTCGTTATCGACAAAACTCGATAACTCACGCGAGTATCGATATTACGGGAGTACATCTCCAGGAGACACACTCTCTCGTCAATAAGTTTCGTCAGCTTCGTCCGCCGCCACTGCAGAGTCTTTGCCGAATTTATCTCTCGATCATTTTTCTAGTTTTTAATATAAGTATATAGTAAACAATAAATATAAGCAAAGCAAAATAGAAAACGGCTAAGCCTGTTGCAAAATTGCAACAGATAAAGTCTCTCACAGAGAAAGTCATGCAAAAGATTATTGGAATGGTAGAGTCTAGATAAGTATAAGCAAAAGGTAGATTCCTTCATTAATATCATCGCTGCTTCTTCGATTAGAAACGCATCGATGGCTGGGGTCGTACAGGGTGGCATCCATATCTTAGTAAAATCATAAGGAGCCAACTAAATAAAACACCAGAAATGTTGCCAATCTTAGAGAATTTCCTGCATAAGATTATCCTGTTTGCCGCTGAAGTGTGAAACTTAACAGTATTTTTATTATCTGCACACAACACTTAAATAATCCTGTGTTGTTAAGTGAATTGATTAGTAAGATCCCTATGCGAACGTCAACCGAATAGTCAACCTACGTCTCTAATCTAAAACCGTAGCAAACAATAAAATTTTTGTCAAAAATGTTAATGGGAATTTATTTAAAGAACAATAACTTTTTCGGAAGTTGGATATTCCAAACCGACAAAAACAAAATCACCGCAAAGCTAAATTTTTTCGAAGACGTTTCCCACAATAGCTGCCGAAGTGGAATTGGAAAATATTTGTTTTTTTTTTTGGAAAAAACATGATCGACATAATATTATCACCTTAAAAGTAGGTTCTACTTAAGTAAATAATAATAGTCTTAAAACAGTTCTAAATTGCTTTTTTTCAGGACTCGCATCTGCTTGTAACCCCGTAATTTAAGGAGAAGGTGAAAACTGCAAATTTTGCATTAATAACGCCATTGATAAAATATGGACTATGGCAATTATTTGATTTTTATTTTGTAGCCATGTAAGGCTTTATCCGTTGGAGAAAAAGCTTAAAAAGCTGTTGTAAAATTGTTATCTTGTTAAAGATTGTAAGTAGTATCATAACAGTATGCTACGCCATTTACAGAAGCCCCTACTTTTAATCACAATCGGACCGATTCAAACTTATTTCCGCTTATTTGCATTAATAGACAAACGATCCTACGCCGCTTAAATAAATGAAGAGTTGGCCCAAAAAATGGGCATCTCAGCAGGATAGGAAATCAAGACGGACAAGCAATTTGTTTCATCTAAAAAATTTTAGCCTAAGATCCGCGAATCATCAAAATTGGATTCCAGGCGTTGGCTCCACATTTCCTAAAATAAAATTACCAACCAAATAGTCGATACCAAAATATCGACTTATTACAAAAAAAAATATTTCCAACTGTAAATCCAAATCTTCACTCATTCTTAAGCGAATGGTCGTTTTTTTGTAGTCTCTGCGTTTTTATATAAATTTTTTTGTAAACCAGTGTTTACCAAATTAATAATATGCTGTAATATATTGGGAGGTGAATAAATACATATTTCGACTTTAATCCAAGCATAGATGGGCTTCGCTTCTTCGCCTTTTTTGTGTCATTTTCTCTTGTGCAATAGAGATTCCTATCTATATTTGTGCCATTTCCAAGCTCCCACTTTGTCTCTATTTGGTACAGTGCTTCAAGGTATATTTTTATTGTTGCTATGTTTTTAGCTTTTTATATGGAATTTAAATTGGTCTGGTTAATTAAATTTTGTAATAAAACATAATCGTCATCCCAGTCTTCCATAACGTCCCAGTCTACCTGCTATCCGACAACGTTGTACACGCCAACTGTGCCGGGTGAAGACTGCTTCAGTTTCGGATGTCGTACTGTCCAGGAAAAAATAAGATCGTTCACGTGGCAGACAAAGAGCGGATTTAAAGGGTTGATCACTGGTTATCGCAAAATCAATTACCAGACTCTCAGTTTAGCGGCCTTCCGCTGCTAAATGAGTCCCCAAGGCATAAAAAATCTGCTGTAGTGATCCGCCTACGCTTGTTCAGCCGTCAATGACGCAGCCGCTCATATCTCTGGCTACGCCAAGGGGTGGAACTGAGAATAATTTGCGTCCGAACTTCTCGGTAAAAATTATCAATTGTTCGATATATCCTCACCTTAATTAATACCACGAATTCAATCAAACGAAACTCGCGTTAGATTCACCCAAACAGGGTGAATCTGCAGTTTAGGGTCTGCTTATGTGGCAGTTTTTCTACCTACAACACCAAAACCCATAAAGGTGATTCCTCCATCGAAACATATATTTGTTTCTGGGCCATACTACAGCTTATTTATACCTACGCTTACATCAAATCCAAAACAAAAAACAGTATAAAGGTAGACGACAGAAGTAATCTATATATATAAAAATGCTCTGTTCGTATCTAGGTAATTTATAGACTTGAAAAGTTCTGAACCGTTTAAGCCCAAATTTTTACCCAACATGCGTTGAGGTTCCAGCTCGGCTTATGTCTACTTTTGATGTTGATAGCTTATCTGCGTTTGCGAATATATCGAATAGTTTTTTCGCGTTTCCCCGTGCCCCTTCTTTTCTATTTAGGCTGACAGCTAAGAAGAATATGTCAAATGAAAATGTCAAAATGTCAGAAACGAAGTCATTAGAAACGAAGTCATGCCACCCAAGAAGTCGAATTTTGGTCGTCTTACTCGCAATACAAAAGCAAAAAGACGTAACATTTCGAATAGGACTGACGAAGAGCGAGCCTTCATTCGAGAGACTGAGCGGCTGAGAGCCATGCGGATGCACAACGCGGAGACAGCAGAAACGCGAGCAGCTAGGCTTGAGCGAACACGATTGAGAGATAGGCAGTCGCGTTCTGCAGCAATCGATTTAATTCGGTCTCAAAATAATGAACGCGACAGGGCAAGGGTAGCTAAAGCGCGTTTACAGCTTGCAACAGATCGAAACCTGCAATATAATCGTCTTGCATTCCGATATAATCCAACTGTTGATTATAGCTCGAATCGCAATGTTGTTATTGTCCGGATGCATCAGTTCTTCACACTCAAATTCAACAACGAACCAAAAGGATTGTATTGCGCTTCCGGGAAAGTGAAATTGCCTCAACTTGAAGCACCACCAGAGCCTCTGCACTCTCTATTAGCTGGATCTACTGCTGAATCGAAGCATTTCCTGTCGAACATTAGGAAATACAACTCTTGCTTCCAAATGACATCATTTGGTGCGGAAATTATAACTGCACAATTCATGCCAACTTTTAAAATTAAAGGACAAATCTATCACAAAGCCGGTTCCCTGCTTCCGTTCTCAGACAGCGAACACAAATTTCTTCAAATGTACTTCATTGGTGATGATGGAGCTGAAGTCGATGCACGTTATGGAATCAATACCTCGGTGAAGAAGCCCATTATTTCGCAGAAGCTTTTTCGCGAACGGAACCATTTGGTGCGTTTGTTCAAAACAGCAATGGATATGATGCCTTCGGATACCCATAAAATTGTCATTCATGCTGACAAAACGCCTGCTGGAGAACATTTCAGGAGATTCAATGCTCCAACTATAGACGAAGTGGCAATTGTCATAGTCGGGGATCAGTTAAAACCTCGAGATATTGTTCTCCATCGACGAAACGATCGATTGGTAAACGTCGCAGAAACTCACCGTTGTTACGATGCTTTGCAGTATCCACTCATCTTCTGGGATGGTGCCGATGGATATCATTTCAATGGGAGGATGGTAGATCCAGTCAATGGTGTAGAAACGAATAAAAAGTGCAGCGCGATGAACTTTTACTCATACCGATTAATGGTTCGGAGGACCGATGACAATCATATATTTAAATGTCGTCTGTTGTTTCATCGGTACATTGTCGATATGTATGCAAAAATTGAAACAGAACGTTTGCTGTTCCTCCGATTGAATCAGACGAAACTTCGGTCCGAGGAATATATCCATTTGCGAGATGCTGTGATGGATTTTGCCATCCTCATACATAGGTAGTCCACGAAAATTATTCTTTTTTGTTTGACTTATTTCTTATGCGTGCAACCATAATATGCCACAGCGAAACGTGGCAGGGTACTGCTAGTTATAAATATAAATACATTAGGCGCCATGTTCTTTCAAAATTGTTTTATTTGAATGAAAATTTGTATGTTTGAATTTTTTAAATGAGTGGGAATTTTCATATATTAGCTGTTTTATCATATCTCCTTTGTCCGAATCGCCCACATACTGGCAGCATTTTCCCCTTGTTTAGTCCGTTTTGAATCTTATGTCCCATTGTGACCAGCTGGTAGCTTTGGGTGACTTTAATATCCCAGAGCTAAAATGGTCAAATTTTGATAATTCACTATTTTTATTACTTATCACGCACCACGACTTCGCGGCGGGCATGTTCGACATGACACACGGTAAAACTATGCACGTAACAAATTCTTTAGGTCAGCTGCTCATCCACATTCAAATTCATTCTTTGATTAGTGCGTACCATGGAAATGTCCGTCCGTTTCAACAAATCCGCATTGGTATTTAAGGCTTAAAGAACATTGTTTAGATGATTTTCAATAATTTCTGGCGTTACTCCAATGAGTTCCGGTCGGAAATAGTTTTATTATCACATTATTCTCTTACACGAAAGATAAATGAAAATTTTAAGTCTATTAAAAACTACTTACCAACGCACTGTAGGCTGACATGTTATGCGACCCTATCTTAATTGTATTTGTAACAGTCTGCAGGGGATCGGTTTTAATCCAATCCCTTGAAACTCTATCTTTAGAATTTGTATCTAAAATCGTGTTCAATGCTTAAGAAACATAAAAATTAGACTCCTAAATAAATAAAAATATACTGGCTGCACAATTAGTTACTCAAGATACGTAGTAGCTTGGTCTTATTTCACCGAGCATAACGCGAAATAGTATAGTAGTTATACTCGCCGCTGCCGGATTCAGTTTACTCAGGATCCGATACAGTTTTATAACTTAGCTTAATAATTTATCCTTGCTAGCATGGTTTCTTGAAGCTCCGCTCTACTACCACCAACTGGTTGGAGCTAAGTTCTTTTATCATCAATGGATTTTAGAGCGGCTTACAAAAAGATGTCATTTACACTGACGTTAGCAAAGCATTTGACTTTTTTACCCAGTTGCTCTTTTTAACTAAAACTCAGTTTTTAAGTTTCCTACTCAATTTGATTTCGAGCTTCTTAACTGGAGGAACCCAACGTGTCTCTTTTTAAACGTTTAATTGCGCCTTGGTTGTGTTACATCTGGTGTTCCTCAAGTAAGCCATCTTGGACCCTTGTTTTCCACACTTTTCATTAAGGATTTCCCCTCTTGGCTGTACTAACTCCCTGGTACTTTTGTACGCTGAGCTTTGCCTTCAGTATAAATTCACAAGTGCCCAATCTAGACTTCAATCAGATTTGAATAACTTTCAAAAAAGGCGTTTATCAAATTACATACATCTTAATAAATCGATGGAAACTCATGTCTTTTTATCGTTCTTGCCCTCTCCAGGATACGTACTTTCTTATGGGTGCCCCATATAGAAGTTAATAGAAGAATTAACTCAGGTTACCTATCTTGCTGTCCATTTAGCTTAAAGTATTTTATCTATTGATAATAAATTATCTACTTAGTAATGATCATTAGCGTATCGTTCTAAGCTTAAGAATAAGCAGCGGCCAAGTTCTTATCTCTAGTGGTTGCTAAACTAAACGCATCGTTTGCGATGGTGGGTGGGACATGGTGGGAATTCGTATATAACTTTTTCCAGTTTAAACGCCGAGAAAAGTAAACAGCGCTCAATAAAAAAAAGTGAAATGACTTTTTTTGTGGTGCCAATTCAAGGTAATTGGAATGGATAGTTTTAGTTTCTGGAATTGTAAAATTTTTTAAAATTTCTCTTTTTATTTTTGTGAAGGAGATATCTCCGACACTTTAAAGTATATATATTATTGATCAGGATCACCTTGTGAGTTGACATGAGCATGTTCGTCTGGCCCTCTATCCGTCTGTCTGTCTGTTTCTACGCGGACTAATCTCTTAGTTTTAAAGCTATCGACTTGAAACTTTGCACATACCCTTCACACATAATTTGCACGCAGTATTTAAGTCGGTATAGTATATAGGGATATAGGGCAGTATATAGGGATCGGCCGACTATATCCTATAGCTGCCATATAGATTTTTTTTTTCAATTGTTGACATCGGCTTGAGCGGCTCTCGCCCAGGACACATTTTATTCAGAACGCACCATCTTCTCCTTCTGGCGCTGCAGCTTTTTCTTGGACAGCTTCTTCTTTCCTGGCTCGTCGTCCGTGACCTTGGACACGACCTCCTCCTTCTCGGTGAGGATCACCTCGACTTGGCATGGAGACGACATGTAGGGGTTGATGCGACCGTGGGCACGGTACGTGTGGCGACGCAGGCACTGGCATGCATGCGCATGGGCATGCGCTTGATGGCCTGGGCGGTCTCATGTGTGTTCTTGAAATGCACACGTAGATTGGGGCCGCGCGCCTTGCAGGATTTGGCCACGTTGTCTGACTCGCGGGAGTAACGGCCCATAGTTCAAATCTTGCCGAATCGAAGTTAAAAAGAAGGAGTGAAGGAGAAATGATTGATGGGAAATGCTATAGCTTCGGTGTTTTTAAAGCTAGCGAGTTCAAGTCAAAGCCCATTCCTCATGAGTGCTACTGTTGGCAAAATAATATTACCCACCGAATTTCATAAGGTTATTATTTCAGAAATTATTTCACAATTTCATTTCATAAGTCTATATCCAATAGCTGCCATATAACTGAGCAATCGGAAATGACCCAACTTTCGTGTTTTTGGAGATAGAAAGTTGTAACTTCGTACAGATTATATTTTTGGTCAGTTGATCCGACCTTCCAAATTTCATAACGATCGGCCGACTATATTTTATAGCTGCAATATAACTGAATGATCGGAAGCGGTATTTGGTAAAAATACCAACTTTGGTTTTTTTAAATCCAGAAGTTTGGGACTTTTTTAAGATTTTGTATTGTAATAAATTGGTTATATATTGAAATTCTCATAAGGATCAGCCAACTGTATCCTATTATTGCGTTGTATATCCGGTTTCAACTGCAAGGGTATATTAACTTCGGCTCCGCCCGAAGTTAGTTCACCTTTCTTGTTTTAAATAAATATTCCTTAAATTGTCCTACCTTATAAAGCTCGCAAAATTATTTTTTTTTTTTTGGCTGCGTTCCCAAATTAAAAATATTCTTAATGTTAATTTAAAACATTTGCCATCGAACTTGAATTCAAAATTGTAACGAACTGTTTTTCCGCCTGCGCACATAGATCTTTCCAAACTCTTTAATTAGAAGATTTTCCAAAATACAATGGCTTGATCTCAATACCGCTCCGTATTCTCGCTCCTCCTGGTTCTGCCCGGCTCCTTCGTCGGCGTCTCCTGATGGTTGTGTCGGGTGTCCCGGTCGCCGCCGCTGCTCCGTCGCCGCTGCTACTCTTCGTGCTGCGTTGCCTTAGGTTCCTCTTACCGTCGCACTTTCGCTGGCCACGCGCTGGCCACGCGCGGGCCTTCCTTCCTCTCGGAAACAACCCCTTGGGTCGTCTGCGACTGATCAAAGATTTGGCAGCGCTCTTCCGCTCCGCTACTCCAGGGAACCACCGCGTATACGCGCTGGCGGGCTGGGATTGGTAGTTGGGTACGGACTGTCGCCCCCGCTACAGCTGGACACGGCGCATACGCGCTAGCGCCAGGATTGGAAGTTGCCTTTGCTTGTCGCACCCATTAAACCTGGGATTCACCGCGCATACGCGCTAACGATCCAGGATTGATCGTGGCAACTGCCAGTGGTTGTCGCGCCCCCCACTACATCTGGGTACACCGCGCATTCGCGTTAGCGTGCCAGGATTGGAAGTTTCACTTTATTGATCGTTTGTCGCGCTCTCACTTTACCGGGGACATACCGCGCATACGCGCTAGCGAGTCTGGAGTTAGAAGTCTCTGATTTGGGCGTGAGCTCGCGAGGATAGGCTAACGCCTATCCTTGTTTTGCAGAACTACGCCTGTTGATTGCGATTTCAGGAGTCGGTAAGGCGTACTCCAGACTTGTCTTTTCATGACTTCCTTGATACCTGCCGAGGTCTGGAATGGACCAACTCGACTCTAATACACTGGGCTTGTAGAGGAACAGTCCTGCAACGGATCCTTTCACTCGCTATTTAAGTTCTCACTCTCGCTCTTACGTTCTCTAACACTTAAATGTCGGACGTTTTCTAACACTTGACTCGTCCCGATTCGCTCCAATGGGCCCTCTTTTATACTGACTGGAGCGCCCGTTGATCCTCCTGAATTCTGCTCCTGCTGTTAGTCCTGCTTTCAAAATACCGCCACACTCGCGTTGGCGGGTCGCCGTCCGTGCCCCGCACTTCTTCCGGCCACGGAACTCTGCTGCTGCTATTTGCTGCACTGGTGGGCTTCCAGGGCCCGCTGCACTTTGCGTCGCACCCCCCCCCCTTTGCTCCTTGCTTCTCCGCTGCTGCTCACCCCGCTACACCGCGTCCGTCGGTTCCGTCTTCCCACGGGGCGGCGGTGTTTTGCCCCTCGCCGGGAACCGTTACGTTGCATGTCGATTCCGTCTTCCCACGAGCGGCGTTTTGCCCCTCGCCGCCTCCTTCGCTCCTTGACCCAAGGCACATGGCCTTCAGTTTCCACCAAACCCACCGTACTGCTCCTGGTTGACCGGTGCTCGACATCCTTTGTCCCCCTACTACTTGTCTTGGCTTGTGGGGGGACTCAATCTCCTCACAAAATAAATTAGTTGCCTCTGACACATTTAAAGAAAATAAATGAAGGACAAAATTTCAGAGAATAACCGATACGGAATAGAAGATGCTCTTTATGAACTTTTAGTTCTTATTCCTATTTGTATTACATTTATTTTATCCACCTTATATATTAACATATTATATTATATTAAATCGAATTATTATTTCTTATGCCAATAATAAAGATATAAAATCTAAACTTAATTTTTTTCCAATACGGTTAAAGATTTTTGTATTTTTTTTTTTCTATTTTTCTATCAATTTTTTTTTTTCCCCCTATTACCTTCAGTACGTACTAATCCACGCACTGGAATTTCTTTTAAATAATTATTGATAACTGCGAAAGAATAGTGCACTAGTAGAGGTTTACCGACCAAAAAACAGGAACCAGCGTGTGCAATCTCCTTGCAGCTTTACTACCAACTGCCCGCTACCATTACCGGAGTACATGTTAAAATTATTTAAAACAGCGCCTTACGGCGCTTTTTAAGCTGCCCAAAAAAATGAAACGTAAAAAATAAGATACCTACGTCCTTCCTTCCAAGAAAAAACGCGTTTTTCTCTTTTTTTTCTCCGAAAATATTGGAAGCTCTGATCAAGCGCGTTGAATTACTTCCAACTTGACCGTCTTGTAAAACGTAGGGAGCGAGAAAGCGCGCTAATGCTTCTATCCCTACCATCGATGTCTCTGAAGCCAAACAGCGCATTAAATAGCACCGCGATTTCTTTAACAACTTTAACCGTAAAAACAACAACAGCCGCAACTGTATTGACAGCGCGTTTAACGCGTTTAATATCATCAGCTAGTAGCACAAATATTAATATGTCTTGTCACGTCCAAATCAAAAAAAAACTGAGCCCCCTAAATTCTCAACCCAAAATAGCAGGGACCGTAATTGTTATAATTTTTAAAATAAAAATTATTAAATAAAAATTATTTGTTGATTTTTATGACAAAAATTGAAATATAACTCTTATTTTCCATTTTTATAATAATTATTAAGAATAAGAATTGTTTTTCAATTTTTATAAAAAAAATAAAAATAAAAATTATGATTCAATTTTTATTAAAAAAATTGAAAATAAGTGTTACGATTCAATTTTTATTATAAAAATTGAAAATAAAAATTGAATGCGAATAACTTCTGAACCGAGTGGACTATTAAGAAACCGCTTACATTTTTATGATCTGTGGCGCAGTACCTTTCAAATGATGTATCGAATGTCCTTAAAGAAAATAATCAAGGATTCCTTAATAATTCCATAAATAACCGTGTTCATTACAAAAGGAAGACTCGATTATGTGAATTATGTGAAGAAAAATTTTTTAATAATGGCATCTGCAATGACAATATTACTCTTTATTAAAAAAACAGGTCCTAAAAATGTTTTAATCATGGAATCCTCAATTTTTTAATTTATTTAGTTATATTTCTACTAGAAATTTTCAAGTGTGGGCCAACCATGTAAAAGTACACACCGAGTTTCTTAAAATTATTTCGATTATTTTGAAATATTTGTTGTATTAAATTCGTTTCAAGCCAAAGCTTATAAAAATATAATTGTTCGCTTTGCAATTTTTGAGTGGCTATAAAAATAGGTTCTAGTGCCGCCAACAGCAAGTTAATTTCCTCCCAATTTGATTCCGTTAACTGCAATGTTTCACTTAGATTTTCTTTTGAAAACTCCTTATATACGCATACGTTTTTCAACATAGTGTACGTTGAGATCCACCTTGTTCGCACATCCAGTAGAGGTTGGGGGATGTATCCATAATTATACCCTTGCAGAGGGTATTATAATTTTGTCCAAAAGTGTGCAACGCAGTGAAGGAGACATCTCCGACCCTATAAAGTATATATATGGGCAATTCCATAGACACGCACGCGACAATCGTACGCGTTTAAAGTGCAATAAAAAAAAAGTATTGGTTTTTTTCACCCAATGTTTTCAGTGTTTAAGAGCCTTAATACTGAACTATTTTTGGTAAAAAATTTGAGGGCTGGCGATGAAAGGTTTCTAAGATATGAGCAAACTTTGTGTGGAACGCACGCGACAAAAAACGGAAGTGGCTTTTTTTTAAGTCCACTCAAGCTTAGAATTCAGCGAATTGGCTTGATATTTTTTAATGCGGTCTTTTAAAAAATTAAGGGGACATATGTACCTTTCTTTCGATATATGACTCATTAAAAAATATTGGGTAGTTTATTTTTAAAAAATTAAAGTTTGGAACGTTACGCGACAGAACGCACGCGACAAAAATTTCCCTAGTACCATATCACTTAAAAAACAAGTCCTATGAAAAGAAATCAGTTTTATTAAATGTAAAAAGAAAAGAATTAAGTAATTTCAATAGTTTTTGATTAAATTTTTTAGTTTTTGACCAAAAAAATTAATATCAGGCGACTTTAAAAAGCACGCTTTTTAGCAGAAAATGCAGTCTGTGCTGCTTTTGTTAATAAATTTCGATCACATGATAAGTGATGCAATTTATGAAGTCCATAAATACTCGGGACTTTCCTCCATTTTTTATTTAAGATTGGTGTATACTCGTCAACATCCTTTGTAGAAATATATAGTAGTTCAACACTATTTATATGCTGTTTTGCGCATTCATAAAATGCATAAGCGTCTTTTAGTACTAAATGTTTGGCTTTTACAACTTGCCAAACTTTCCTTTTTAAAACAGCACCTACCTAAAACAGCACCTGGAGTCATCTATAAATTTTATGAATAATTTTATATACACAGCTCATCAATGTAGAAAAAAATTATAATTTTTTACTTACATTGGGAACGCACGCGACACACTTAATGTATTAAAAACTTTAACAAGTTCTTACCGTAAAAATATGGAAAAATATTTTTTAGTTTTTAGGCTATGAACTCTGTTTAGAAATCAATTTTCAACCACTTTTAATGATCGACACCGATGTAATGATAACAAATGCTCCAAATACGGAACGCACGCGACATTGAAATTAGCGAAATATAAATTAAGACGTAAGCTAAGATTATGCATTCCTTATCTTCCCGTGTATTTTTTTTTTCTTCTCTATTTCTCTGAGATAGATAAAAACGCATTGGTATAAGCATAGTTGATCTCTATTTAGAATAATGAATTAAAAAGGAAAGCCATCAAAAATGTAGCGAAATGAAAAAATGTACATGTTGAACTTTAGGCCCACGTATTTTGCCATTAGAATATATTGGAGTCTGAAACTGTTTAATATATAAAAATTTAACTATTTCTTAGTTTAAAGAAGTTTATACAATATGGATTTATTATCATTTAATTTTTCGGTCACGGTTGACCTTTCTATGGAATTGCCCATATTCTTGATCAGGATCACCTCCTGAGTTGATATGAGCATGTCCGTCGGTCCGTCTGTCCGTCTGTCTGTCCGTCCGTCTGTCCGTGGCAATGCTGGCCTAACTGCAATAGAAACACGCATGAAATCAAACCGATTTAAAATCTTGGCAGACGTCTATGAGATTGAGGCGGCGCCCATTTTTATACGAGTTAAAATTCCAATGTTCATGTCAACAAAATTATTGAGCTTATTGTCAAAGATATATTCCACATAATATCCCTTGTAAGCCGCAACATTCAGGAAACAAAAGCTCGAACGAAGTTCCAAGATATTTTTAGAGCATTATCAAAATATGTTACCGAGACAAAAAGAACTTTTACACGTACCACCTGAAAAGCAGTAAGAGCCAACAAGTCGTACTAAAAAGCATAGTCAAAGGTGCCGCAGCCACTCTTTAATATTGAGCTCGAACCAGAAAATTAGCCCCTGAAGAAATACGAAATGCAGCCTATATACAATCTTCAGTTCCTGCTGCACCGTAGAAATATAGTTGATTTACCGCACAAACGCAATGGCCGGGCACAATGTACGAACTGTTGGTGGAGAGCTTCATTACTCCGCACACTGCCAAATAGGCAAATATGACTGCATCTCGAAACAGTGCGGCAACTGGGGGGGAAATCACACTGCTAACTATAGAGGATGCCCAGTTTATAGGGAGCTGAAACGTCGTATCCACAAGAGAGGAATTACAGCCCGCACCCAAAAAGCAACTTTGAAGCTTTAGTATGCAGGCTATAACAAAGTCTTACGAAATTTATGTCGCTTATGCGCAAAACTATGCAACATTTAATGCAAAACCAAAATCTATTGATCCAAATAAAGGTTTCACAACAATACCAATAATAACTTCCCCAGGAACTATCTACGTGGAACGCTAACAGCGTTTCACAGCATAAGCTTGAGTTAGCTCAATTTCTACTTGAAAATCATATCGAGGTTATGCTACTTTTACAAACACACCATACAAACAAATACAATTTTAACTACGAGGATATTCACTCTAACGAACAAATCATCCAGACGTTAAAGCACATGGTGGGGCTGGGATCTTAATCAAAAGCCATATTAGGCACCACTATCATAACAAATTTCTAAAACCACCTACAGGCCACATCTATAAATGTACAGCTAAATACAACTGGCAACCAACTTACACTAGTCGCTGTGTATTGGCCTCCTCGCTTCACTATAGCTGAAGATGAGTTTATGTAGTTTTTCATCTCACTCGGAGACCACTTCATAGCAGCAGGAGACTACAATGCCGCACACACACTGGGGATTTCGTCTCGTGACCCCAAAAGGAAAGCAGCTCTATAATGCAATTATTAAAGCCAAGAACAAGCTCGCCCATGTTTTTTCTAGCACACCAACATACTGCTAAGCTAAGTCCTCATCCCAACGATGAAGCCAACGTAGACAGTTAATTGTTAATTCACTGGAGTCTGTACTAGTCGCTGCAGTTCGAGCCTCAACACCTCAAACTATAAATACACAATCCCACCAAAAAAATACAAATTTACAAATCGAACAGTTTGTCCTCGAAAAGCGATGCTTACGTCGGGAGTGACAATTCCACGGATCGCCATCTGCTAAGCAAAACTTTAGACATGCGTCACGTCAACTTACTAAAGCTCTACAGCAAGAAGAAAAATATGTCCACCGCCGCTGCATATAGCAATTTTCAACTTCTAGTACAAAACACTCACCATAGAGCCCACCCAACTCTGAGCTCACCGAAAGAAACCGTGATGCCTATCAGAAATCCCAAGCAGACAGAGCAAGTTAAAAATTTCTACCTTAACTGCCAACTACCTTAAAAATGTCTTCACTTTGTCGACAAACATTATCAAATATCAACTGAATCCGTAAAAAATCCCTGTGCTGCGACTTCATAGCTTCCAAAATAAGCGTATTGACTTGGATAAACGCATACCTAGAAATCCAGGAACATCAATTTGTTTCATGAAATGCGTGGAACAATTGTGCAGGTCAACCGTATAACATCAACATCGAAAAATTACTGCACTGCAATATTTTAAGATGTCGTTTAGAAGGTCGAAGGTCAAGACAATGCGCCTCTGCAACATCCACAAGCTTTTAGTCTTACCTTTACGACAGAAATTTTGTCGTGAGGTGCAACATTGCTATTACTGATGATTTTACTGATGGAGCTAGAGTTCCTTAAGGTAGCGTGCTAGGGCCAACATTATATCGACGCATTTCCGCGAGAGTATCGTATGTTGAAAAATCCAATTTTACAGGAGAAGCTTTTTCTTGATTTAATGTCTTACAAACAATAAGAAAACAATAAGCATAAGATGTTTAAGCGATTATAAACATTTTTTATTGTATCTCTTTATTTTTGTGCGTTATAAGTATTTCCATGCAAAAAATTTTTATGGACATACGATAATTTCGCACGCACATTGAAAAGCACTGTAACATACGATAACATTGAAACTTAATTTTTATCGGAACTATAGGGTTTTTAGTTATAATATTTTACATTATAGTTATAAATATTTTATTTTCGGAAAAAAGCGACTTACGATACTTTCGGGGAAATGCGTCGATATGTCCTCTACATAGCCGGCATCCCGACAAGCACACGACTAACAACATCTACTTTTGCTGATAATACAGCTATTCTAAACCGCTCAAAATGCTTGTTATTGAAAAATGGCTGTCAGATTGGCGATAGCCACTGAACAAACAAAAATGCAAGCACCATAGTGTGAGCGAGACCCCACCCCCTCCCTCCCCCCTCCCCCAGCAGACAATGAAGTGGCTGAGGAGGTAACGGAAGAGGAAGTTCTGGTCATAGGGAGAGGCCTGGCCCCCAATAATGCACCCAGCCCGGATTCGGTTCCTAACCGAGCCCTGAAGCTGGCTCTAGCTCTGCAGCCGGGCAGCTTTGCAGAGCTTTACAATAAATGTATCCGCGAAGGCACTTTTCCCACCAGGGGGAAGGTACAGAAGCTCCTGCTGCTCCTCAAACCAGGGAAACCAAGGGAGGAGGCGTCGTCCTATAGACCAATCTGCCTGCTGGACACAACGGGCAAGGTCTTCGAGAGCCTCAGACGTCGAGAGACGTCGTCGGCTTCGCTGGGTGTGATGATCGACGCCCGGCTCTCCTTCCGCGAGGACCTAGAATACATCCAGGCCAAGGCTGCAGGCCCTACCAGGGGTCTCGCCAGGATCCTTCTAAACACCAGAGGCCCCAAGCAGAACAGGAGAAGGCTCCTCGTAAGCGTTGCCTCGCGCAAATTCTGTACGCAGCGCCCATATGAGCTGAGGTGATGAATACGCCCAGCTACAGGAGAGGGGTAGATGCAGCGTACAGGCTGGGTGCTATAAGAGTCGCTTCCGGCTTCAGGACAGTCTCCGACGACGCCATTCTGGTCATTGCGGGGATGGAGGAGGTCAGCTCCGCTGAAGGAGCGCGCTCGAGAACTCAAGAAGCTTAAGGAAACCCATGCTCGCAATGAGGGTGCCGGCGGTGCCGCCGATACAACTGCAAGGGAGGAGGCCAAGGAGAAGTCGCTCACAGCCTGGCAGGATTGCTGGGACGCGTCGACGAAGGGACGATGGACACTCACCCTCATTGATTGAACTTCCTCTATCTGTTACACATTTAAATGGGCGATTGTTAATAGTTATTCTGATATAAGGATTTCTATTTCTTCTATTGGATCCGATGCTATTTGATGAAAATTTTTTCCATTTCCATTTTATATTGATCGCTTGAATATTCACGCTGTCTTTTGACTGGTTTGTTAGAATTAGTACCTTGTAAAGAAGATGTTGGCTGTTGATAATTCACAGGATTCGGAGCTCTACCTTGATTTAAGTTTTGCTGCAATTCCTGTCGAAATTGTTGTTGATTGACATTATTTGGTTGCCTAATCGAGGCGACAAGAAAATGTGAAATTTCCTGTGAAGTGGGTTCCCATTTAAGAATGGTTTGAGCTGTTTAGTTTTAATTCACTTAAAAGGAGTGAAAAATATTTAAGTCGGGATTTCCGTTTACCCAAATATTGTTTTGGTTTTCAATCTGAAGTGACTCTTAGAAATTGGAAATCTGAAATGAGGCTGTTTTCAGCCGAATTGGAATAATTAAACGTTTATGTTTTTACAAAAATTGGAATTTGCAGCTGGGTTACGAATTTCAATACAAAAGGCTTCAGCTTCGGCTTACAAAATTTACTGATATACACTTAAAGATTTTTTGATTGATATTTTACTATATATAAAAGAAAAAAATATATGTTTAGTATGATCATACACATGGTTGTAAGTTTCTTCATGATTAAAACTTATACTTAAAAACACTTAACTGACTAGAAAATAACTGGATTTTATTACTTTATTGCTTGCTTAATCACAAGCTTAAGCGTCTCGCGAAATATACATATGTGCATAATATATTTCGACAGCGGCCACGTGATCGTTGCCTTACATAAATATCAAAGCCTCCTGCACCGAGGCAATCCGTTCGCCACCGCTTCAAGTCCGCCTACGCCAGTAAACGGCACAAAGGATTAGTCGAATGTGCAGGTTAGTTTCGCTTCCGGGTCAGGAGCCGTCCTACTGGGCACGGCCCTTATCAACGTGTGCCATTTGGAGTGCAGCGTCCAGGCACGAGCACTGATAGACTCAGGGTCCGAAGCGACTTTCATAACAGAACGACTGTTCCACCTTGTCAAGTTTCCCTTCAAGACGATTTACGCGCAAGTTTCCGGCCCTAATCAGACCATTTCCGCGCAGTCTACTAAAGTGTGCCATTTCTCCATTCGGTCGCCGTCTAGACCCTGGCTACAATTAGAAACTGCGGCTTACGTTCTTCCGCAGTTGGCAGGAAATCTGCCATCATATCCGATTCCGCGAGATCGTCTCAAGGGGCTGCCCGACGTTCCCCTGGCAGACTATACGTACATTTATATATAAAATAAAAATATGTTTAGTATGACCATACATATGGTTGTAAGTTTCTTCATGATGAAAACTTAAACTTAAAAACACTAAACTGACTAGAAAATAACTTGATTTTATTACGTTGTTGCTTGCTTAATCACAAGCTTAAGCGTTTCGCGAAATATACATATGTGCATAATATACTCCGACAGCGGCAACGTGACCGTTGCCTTACATAAATATCAAAGCCTTCACATACATATGTGTGTGTGCATAAGATAATTAAATTATGTGGTGGTATATTATATTCGGATATCCCTCGCTGCAGTCAGTGGTGACGCAGGAGGTACAGAGATGATGGTGTAGTAGGGGGTAGTTGTCCCTGGCGGTTGCCGAGAGAAATTCCTTCTACGACAGGAATTACGGTGGGAGCACTTGCTTCGTTATCACGACCCTTGAGGCGCGGTGACCAATTCAATAAAATGAATTAACTATTTAATGGCTGTGCCGGATTATGCCACAAATGCCTTCTTCATTGAATGAAGCGCAAATACAAACTGAAACTTAAAGCTAACAAAAATGTATTTCCTAGCGGCCACGCAAATATGCAGTGTTCGCCGGCTATGCATCCGGCATCCGGCCAGACGCTGTGTCAGCAGTTTGGCCAGAGTGAGCTCTTAAATAATCGGACATTGCCGTTGCGCGGTTATCTCCTTCAGGAATGAGGCCGTCCTATGAATACCATCTGGTATAATTGATCGTGGTTGAAGGCAATCGGTGATGGTAAGGAAGACTGTGGATAGTGACGTTCAGGGAAGGAAAGCTGGCCACTCCTCAGCCCTCTTCTGGGCTGTGTCATGATTGACCAATCGAGTTTCGTTGACGATGGCACCTTCTGCAAAGGTGACGAGATACGTGCCCCTTATATGGACACAGGTGCCATTATCCACTCACGCGAGCCGGCCGATCATTTATAATTACAATGCCCTCATCAATTTAGGTAATGGGGTGTAAATCGCTTTGCTGGATCTCGCAATGAGCCATGCTTCTAGGGTGGAGCTCTTGAGCGCATGATCTTTTTCGCGCCAGCTGGCAAAATGTAGCCACTGATGTCGCAGAGCAATTTATTACTATGTGGATGTCACATTCACATTATTGTCACATTATACATTATGTCACATTATTACTGTCACATTCAGCAATTACGTTGTCTTCCAATCTGAGTATGGTGTCGTTATGCGACACCGGGAAAACGGTGATCTTGTTACAGGCCGACTTGATTTTTGGAAACTTAATAATAAAGTGTAAGATATTATCGGATTGTAATATCTTAACGGACGATACGGACAAAACAACCCTAATCGCGGTCTCGGTGGGCTCTTCCATCCACACACCCTCTAGGTCTGCATGACCTAAGATGCTAGGGCTAACAACATTAACCTTGGGAAGTGCTACTGCCAGCATTAAACCCTGCAGCTCCATTGCGACCATTCTACTTCGAGTAACAAGCATCTCGAATAGGTGCCCTGTATCAATTTGGGACTTTTTAGCTGATCTCAGAAGTTGGTTGACTGTAGCGGAAATTTTATTAATTTGAATTTGTACTTTATTGTTGATATTGACCTGCCTATTCTTTACATTTGTTAATTGGAATTCATTAAATTTAATTCTTTCAAAATCTTCCGCGTCCGGCATTCCTGCCACTACCTTTAGCGCAGTCTCTAAGAAGTCTAAGTCTAAACTTCTTGCTACCCTATGATGGATGCTCAAAGAGTCGAGCATGTCGCGTAAGTGGGCGACATCAACAACTAGGAGTTTCTTTTTTTTTTTTTTTTTTAACGTTGCTTTTATTTCCTGAACCTTCTCTTTGCGAGACTAACAAGAGGTGTATCAAATCTTATATTTTTAACTTAACTAACAGTTATATTGACTGATACGGAGTTAGACGGCCCTAAAAATCGATTGCTGGGTTGGGAGGTCGTTGCGTCTCAGGCGGGATACGCTAGAAACCCGAGTCAATCCCCGAGCGAGAAAATTTGGGTGCGAAGACAGTTTTTCTTTGTATGACTCTTTTTGCTTCTGGATTTCGTCTTTCACTGCGAAGATGCCCAGATCCCGGTGCATGTTTTCGTTGCGAACATACCAAGGTGCCCCTGTGATAGTTCTCAAGATTTTTGATTGTGCGCGCTGTATGATGCCTATGTTGCTGCTGCTCGCGTTCCCCCACAGCTGGGACTGAATTGTACAGTAGTAACTTGTAGCCCAGGCACAGTGGCGATCGTGAGTTTATGATCCAGTGGAGGCTGCTGGTTTTCAGTTTTAGGTGCATCTTGTTGCATTCGATGTGCTTGCGCCAGGTAAGTCGTCTATCAAGGTGAACGCCAAGGTACGTTACATCGTTAGCTTGAGGAATCTGCATACCGTTTAGTAAAAGCGGAGGGCATGTCTGTCTATTAAGAGTAAACGTTATATGTTTTCACTTTGGTCGTTTATTTTAATGCGCCAGTCGGACAGCCACCTTTCCACTATTGTGAGATGATTAGCCAGTTGGGTTGTTGCCTGCGTTGGGCATCTGGAGCGACTAAGGATAGCGGTATCGTCGGCGAACGTTGACGTTGTTAGTTGTGCGCTCGTAGGAATATCCGCAGTATACAAAACATATAGACACGGGCCGAGTGCGCTTCCTTGTGGAACTCCAGCTTCGATGGTATAGTCGCCCGAAGTAGCTGCGTTGCATCTCACTGAGAATACCCTATTGTAGGGGTATAATTACAGTAGCTTGTGGGTGTATGTTGGCAAATACGTTTTAATTTTGTACATGAGTCCGATAAGCCAAACTCGGTCGAAAGCTTGAGATACGTCGAGGAAAATAGCGCTGCAGTATTCTCGCTTTTCGAAGGCTGGGCGTATTTCAGATGTTAATCTGTTCACTTGTTCGATGGTTCCATGGTTTCTTCGAAAGCCAAATTGGAGTGCCGGGATAATATTGCAAGCTTTCAGATGTGGTATTATGCGAGTTAGCAAGCATTTTTCAAACAATTTAGACAAACAAGGCTGATTGGTCTGTATGATGACGGAATTGTGTGGTCTTTTCCAGGCTTCGGTATCATTATAATGATGGATTTCTTCCACTTTTTTGGGAAATAGCCAAGATTAATGATTCCATTAAATAGTTTGCAGACGACCTCTATAGCGCATTTTGGAAGTTCGATCAGCATCTTTGGGTCAATAGGTCACCACCGGGAGCCTTCTTTGGTTTTAGCCCTCTTATGACTTTTTCGATTTCGTTCGGCCGGAATGAAGGTGCGGCTGGCTGAGGAGAGGACTCTGGCTGAATTTCTGGCAGGAGGAATGAATTTGAGGCTGGGTTTGGCTGGAAGACACTTTGGAGATGTGTGGCGAATGTTTCAGCTCGGTCTTCGTCACTGCGAGCCCAGCATCCCGAAGAGTTTCTTATCGGGGTGGTCGTTTCAATTGGGGCGCTAAGATTTGGGTGGGCCCTCCACAGGGGGTACTTTGTGCTTGTTGGCAAGAGATTCTGGATGTACCTCAGCTGTGCATTTTCTTCCTGTTGGTGAAGAGCCTGGTCGAGTGATCGGGTTGCTTCCTTAAGGCGTTGTTTTGAAGCTGGTAAACTGCTGTTTTGCCAATCTCGACGCGTGCGCCTCTTTTCTCGCAAGAGCTGTTCGATTTGCTGATTAGATTTGAAGTGTTTGTTTCGGTCTACATCTTTCCTATGAGGAGTAGAGATTTTAGCTGCCGAACCGTATACTTCTCCAGGGCCCTTGTAGTGTAGTCGATGTCCGATTCCATGTTAAATTCCGGGGCGAGTTCTATGTGGGCACTCACGTTCTTTTTGTATTTATCCAGTTCGTTTTTGGCGTCGTCAGGCTGAAGGGGTGTTCGGTTATTTCTGGGCTTTGAAGAAGCGTTAGAAGCACAGGCGAGTGGTCTGATGATAAGTCTGAGACTGCTTTGGCACTTATTAGATTGCGAGGTTTGTTTTTTGTCACCGCAAAATGAATAAGGTCTGGGAGCTTGCGTGAGTCGGTTGGCCAGTATGTGGGATTTCAATGGAAAACATAGCCCGGTTTTTTTCTTATTTGAAAGTTTTATTTGCTTGTTTCCACCAGTAGCATAACGTCAATATGGTTTGCGGTCAAGAATTGTGACAATTTTAGATTATTTCGTGAGACACCATTGGCCTATGTTCTTGAAAGGCTCTTTATTTGGTTTTAGGTTTTTATTGTATTCGGAGCCACTGTTGTTGCCGCTCCGAGTTCATGGGAGTTTCTGCTTTTACAAATTTACTTATGAGTTAAAGGAAGTCTAAGTCTCGTAGCTGCGCTGCCCAAAGCGGCAGCGGAGAGACGGTTATGTATTCTTAAATATTAAGATATGAATATATATTTATATTATGTTCGCTTAGGCGGAGGTATGTGGACATGCATAAGGTCCACTCGTGTTACGTATATGCGGACATATGCACTTTTCGGCGTACAGCAAAGGCACAGCGGGCGATTCATATTTCGGTGCACTTAGGTTTATGACCGAGACCTTGGATAACATAAACAGTGTGTTACAGTGTGTACCCTTTAAGTACTCTTGGTACAGTGGGTGGTCGATATATATATATATGATATTAATAGTGCATATATGTGCATATTACATCTCCCTCCTTTTGAAAAATAACGTAATATAATGAAGTTATTTTCTAACATAGATTGTACAAAATTTAATAAATTATGTTAACAATAAGTTTTTTTTTGTATTTTTATATTCGGTATGCTTATTTTTCTCTTTTTTTTTACGTCTTATATTTATGAAATGTTGATTGATTATGAAATAAAAAGTTTTAATCTATCTTTATGTACTATTTGTTTTTTATTTTTATTGTCTGATATAGTTATATTATCCCTATCTCCTATTTGTTCTACCTTATAGGGGCCTGTATATTTAAAATCTAGCTTATGTCCAGTTTCATTTTTTAATAAGACCTTATCTTCTATTTTCAATTTTTTGTTTTATTTTATGAGATTCTAGCATTAGTCTGGCTCTCTTAAATGCCTGTTCTAATCTGAATTTTGATTCCTTAGCATAGTCTTCTATATTATAAAGGGGTTTTATGTTTTCTATGCTATTAAAATGCTTTGGTAAATTTGATGTTTTACCAAAAACTAGCTCGTATGGACAATAGTCATGTGCCATCGAGGGGGTCGTATTAAAGCAATAGACGAAGTATTGTAGCCATACGTCCCAATCCGTTTTGTCAACTGAGATGTATGAACGAATGTACTCATTGAGTGTTCTGTGGCTTCGCTCCACGGTACCTACAGTTTGGTGATGATGTGCAGTAGAAGTTATGTTTTCAATATTTAAATTTTTACATAGACCTTCAATAATTGAATTTTTATGTTCCGTTCCCATGTCCGTAATGAACGTCTTCATTGGATCGTACTTTAGAATAAAATCTTCAAATATAGCTTTTGCTACCGTATTTGCACTTTTATTTGGTATTGGTATCGCTACCAGGTATTTGGTTAAATCGCATATGAGTGTTACTGCATACTCGTTTCCATTGTTTGATTTTGGTAGTGGACCAACCGTATCCACAATTACTCTATCGAAAGCTCTTTGTGGAGTTTCAGTTATAGTTAATGGGGTCTTAGTGTGTTTAGTTGTTTTTGACTTTTGGCATTTAGGACATTTCTTTATGTACTCTTTTATGTATTTGGACATATTTTTCCAGTAATAGTGCCTCTGGACCTTGGCCAAGGTTTTTGTAATGCCTGTATGACCACCTTGTATTGGATCATCGTGAAATGTAGACAATATAGCTTCTTTTTCTTTATTATTTTGTATTACGGTCACCGGGTTGAGTAGCGCTACTCTTAATGATTTCAATATATAATTTCCCATATTTTTAAAATTATCAATTGAAACATGTTCAAAGATATTTTCCCATGGTGCCACTTTAAGTTGGCTGATTTTGTGCATACCGGCTTGCTTTTCAAGCCTTTGAAAGAATTGACCTAAGTCAAGGGTTCCATTAGTATACAAATCGCTAACATTATATCTTGCTGTAATTTTCCTTTCGTGCTTAAATAAACAGATATTGTCATTTACATGCAAGGTCACTACTTTACGTACTTCATCATTATTAATGACTTCATATACGTTGGGCTTTGAAGCTTTTTCTATGGATTGCTTATGCAATTCTATTTTTTCTTTTCCTGAGCAGGATTTTTGTCTACTTTGGTTTCTGGTAGTGACTTTCAGAATTTTAATGTTTAAATGTATGTTTTTCAAGTCGGTGATTGTTAGTCTAGACAGCGCATCGGCTACATAATTCTCTTTACCCTTTAGATACTCTACTGTAAAATTATATTCCTCTAATTCAAGTCTCATTCGTGTTAGTTTGGAACTGGGATTTATCATTGAAAATAAATAGGTAAGTGCTCTGTGGTCTGTTTTGACAGTGAAGTGTCTACCATAAATATATGGTCTAAAGTATGTTATTGCCCAATGAATAGCTGCTAATTCTTGTTCTGTAGTGCTCTTGTTGCTTTCACCTTTCGTAAAGGATCTTGATACGTATGCAACTGGGAGCTGTAATCCACTTTTATTCTGAGTTAGTACTGCTCCACAAGCGTATTTGCTAGCATCTGTAATTATGCAAAATTCTTTGCCAAAATCTGGGTATTGCAACAGAGTTGGGCTTATAAATGCTGATTTTAGGTGTTCGAAAGCGTTTTGACATTCTGTTGTCCATTCGAATTTTACATTTTTCCTACATAATCTTGTTATGTGACGGGAGTATTCTGCAAAATTCTTTATGAAACGTCTGTAATAATTGCAAAATGCAACGAATCTTCTAGCGCTGTCCACATCATGTGGGACTGGGTAATTTTGAATGACGTCGTATTTTTTGTCGTCGGGCAAGATTCCTTTATTTGTGCATTTATGTCCTAGGAAGGTGACTTCATGCATGAAAAATGAACATTTTTCGGGATGTAACTTTAGGTTGTGTTTCCTACATTTCTCGAAAACATCAGTTAGGTTCTTGAGCATGTGGTTTTCGGAGCAACCTATGACTATTAAGTCATCCATGTAAAGAAATGCTTGGGAAGGCTCCAATCCAGAGAAAGCTATAGTCATCATTCTTTGAAAGGAGTTTGGCGCTATTTTTAAACCGAATGGTAATCGTGTGAAACGATATGAACCATTGTTCGTTGAAAAGGATGTTATATCTCGTGAATTTTTTTCGAGTTCAATTTGGTGAAAACCGGACATTAAGTCGAGACATGAGAAATACTTTGCTCTACCTAGTTGATCTAAAATGTCATCGATTCTAGGGAGTGGAAATTTATCAGATAAGAGTTTTTTTATTAATTTGACGATAATCTATTACTAATCGCCATTTTTTATTTTCTGAATTTGGGAGTGACTTTTTTGGTACTAGCAAAAGTGGGCTATTATAAGGTGATACAGAGGGTTCTACTATTTTATCATTAATGAGTTTTTAGACTTGTTTTTGAATTTCGTCTTGTTGACTATGAGGGTTTCTGTAATTTTTTGTATATACGGGTTCATCATCATTTAATCTCAGTTTTTGTTTATAGAAATTATTTGTAGTGATCGCTTCGGTTTCTAGTCCGAATACATCACTATACTGGGTGCATAATTTTGTTGATTATTGAATTGAGGTGGGAAGTTTTTTGTAAGTTGGGATAGTACAGTTTTTTTACGGTTTTCGGGGTCTGTTTTTACTACATCCTGATCCATTTACATCCATTAACTACCTGATCTATATTTGTGGTATTTAGTAGTCTTACATATGCATTCTGGACTGTTGCTATGGTATTTGCTATATAGATACCTTTATGAATCTCTTGATTCGGAATCAATACACTATTTTCTTCGGAATTTATCTTAACTTTTCGGATGACTTGGGATCTTGCTGGCAGAATTAGGGAGTTTTTGCCAGAACTGTATGTTATCGGAACATAAATTGGATATTTGAGATTATTTGGTCTAATTACAAGCCAGTCTTCAGAAGGCTTGAAGTCTAATTGACAATTGTACCTTTTGATAAAATCTATTCCCAGTATCCCATCACAAGGAATAGCGAATTGCACATTTACTATATGGAAATCATGTGGGATGATGTACTTAGAAGTCTGAATTTCAATAGAAGTTATGCCTTTTGATTTGGTAACCTCTTGGCTTATACCCTGTATGTTTATGACATGATTATCTTGAATGTTTTGAAAATTATCAGAATTTTCCTTTAATATGGA
The DNA here is from genome assembly GCA_018153235.1 of Drosophila malerkotliana malerkotliana. NCBI lineage: Eukaryota > Metazoa > Arthropoda > Insecta > Diptera > Drosophilidae > Drosophila > Drosophila malerkotliana. Next base: position 20,491,136 of record JAECXV010000075.1, on the reverse strand, counting down.
AATTTCTGCACCTGTATCTAGTAGAAAAACTAATTCTTTTCCTGTTGCTGCGTTTATGAAACTAACGAATGTACTTTGACTGAGATTTATAGTGTGAATCTTGTTGTTTTTTACTGACGTGTATTTAAAGGTGTTTGGGAGTTTTCCGAATTCGTTTCGTTCGTATTACCGCGATAATTATTTCCTCGTTGGGTGTATAATATTGAATTGGCATTACCTGTCATTTCAGTACTGCATTGTATGTACTTTGTGACGGCTTCATTCATAGTTATGAAAGTGCCTGCTTCCAATAATGTTTTGAGGCGGCCATGCTCACAGTTTTTAACCATTGTGGTTATGGCCTCCTTGGTACTGAATTTGTCAGCGTGTTCGGCCGATAGGCCTTCGTCAATGTACGAAGCTTCTAGGAGCTTCCTTAAGTTGTCTATTTCCGTCGTGAATTTTTCCGCGGTTTTGCCTTTCTGGGTTGTTTTCGCCATTTTGGCTTTAATTATGTCAGAGGTTTCTCCGACTATAGTGTCTTGTAGTTTTCTGATTATTGCTTCTTTAGTTCCTTCATTTTGAACTCTGTATAAAGTTGATTCAATTATTTTGGATTTAATTACTTCTACAGCCAAATTCTCGAATGTGCCTTTCGTAAGGTTAACTAACCTCAAAGCTGTTATAAATCGTTGAAGGTGTAACCTTTGCCCGTTAAATTCCGGGATGGCATTCGATATTTCTCTAATGTATGCCCTTTGGGCAATGCTCTCGTCAGCCATTGCGGTTGGTTTTAATTCTACAATGCTGTCGTTAAATTCAGAGTCGGAAAAGTCCTGGTCTGATAATTCAGATTGAATAAGGACTGCCGGAACCGTAAGGTTGTTAATATCGCTTTCTTCTATTTCTTGTTGGTCAATTACTTCTTTTGATTCTGGTTCGTCACCAGCTTCAATTGTTATTGAAGTATTGAGAATAGTAGGTATTGAAATATCAAGCTTGAACCTTTCTTTAACAGATGTTAGATTAGATCGTAGTCTGATCAAAAACTTTGATACTCGAGACCAATGATCCGGATTTAGCTTTTCTCTGTGTTCATATATTAATATTCGAGCTTCATTGAAGCATTTAACTAATATTTCTACGTGTTTATTGACCGTTGTTTTTTGTATCGGTCTATTCTGTGTTAGTGACTTATGAGATTTGTCGAATTCTGCTTTAATGCTTGATAGTTCTTTCGATAATTCATTCCATTCCATTATATTAAGGGTATGGATTATCTTTTAGAAACCATCATAACAATCGTTCTACCTAAAAGTAGATGCTCGTCTATTCTTGATTTCACTAGCACACCCAAATTGTTGTTAATACTATTCCTTTTTGGGTTGCGGTGCAGTGAAACAGTGGTGAAACGTGGCAGTTAAATGTTTCTGGGGTTGTTGATACTAACTGCTTGATCCTTTCTTGGAAATAGGGGTCCTTTTCATATGTTTTGTCTATGGCTCTTTGTTTACTCATACTGGAATTATTTTCTTTTAAACTATCTTCATTTTATTTATTTTTTATATTTTATTTTCATTGTACATAAAGATAAGATTATTCATGAACATATGGAATCGTTTTTTTTTTTGTGTATATATCATAGGTGCTTTTTTTATATTTTTTATATGTCTAAAAATTAATTTTTATTTTTTTTTTTTGTTATATTTTTTTTTATATTTTGTCCAGATCGATAGCCTGGCTTTTATTAATCGCACTTTTTGGTATACATTTATTATGAAAAATGTATGCTTTATAAAAAATGAATGCGATCAAAATGAATACAATAATTGATAATAGGATATTTGTCAATTCTGTGTTCGTAGTGCTGGACTCAATTTTATTTATTACATTTGCTGTGGAGTCCACTTGTTTTACATCTACTAAACCCATTTTGGGTATTTTCTCTAGAATTGGTATATAATTTTTTGTGTAAATTGTATGATTTAATTTATTATTTATTTGCCATTCAGTTTGGCTCATTTAAAGACTTGCCTTATTTGGCTATGTGTATATTGCGTTTTTTTTTTTTTGTACCTTTTTTTTTATAAAACCTGCCTATAATTTTTTTTTTTTTTTTGTATATATATTGGTTGTTTTTCTTTGTTGTTCATTGTATTTTTTCCATAAAAACCTGTCTATTTTTTGTATCGTTTTCAGGCCACGCGCTAATCGGGCAACTTTAATGTCGCTCAATTTTACAAAGGATTTTTTATATTAAAAAAAAATATGCATCGCAGTGCAATACAAAAAAATATGCAACGCAGTGCATGGGGAAAAAAATTTTTGCGCTCTTGGTAGCGCTGTCGGTTCACTGTTCCGGGCTTAGCTTGGAGCGCTAAACGGGGCCGGTGCTGGCTGCACAGGTGTTTCTTCTTTATTTGGTTGTTGGGGCACCGGTGCTGGCACAGGTTTGTTCGCAGAAGGGTGCTTCCAGGGGTCCTCTGCAGTCATTGGGGCATTTTTTCTTTATTCTCGGTAACTCCTGTTTTGGTGGTGGATTAAGTTTTATCTTGTCTTTGGATATGTTGGGTATTGCAGTGTAAGTGGATGTGTGTGTGGTTGTGGTTTTATTTTTTCTTTGCGTTAGAAGGTTTTTGATGTGTTCAACTTAGGCGTGTATTTTCACCGAGTTGTTCCATTCTAATTTACATCCGCTATTTAGTAGCTTCAGTAATTCAGCCTTTGTGGCTTTTAAACGTTGAACCACGCCACTACGTTTTGCACACATCGCACTCTACTTACTGCGATATTTTGTTTTTTCCATTTAGATCATTGGAATTCCATTTAAAAGTGGCTGCTGCTGTGTGTGTTGTTTTTTTTTTTTCGTTGATATTGTTTTTTTTTTTTCTTCAGTTGTTGATCCTATGATGCCTTCTGCGTTGGGCATCCTTCGTTGTCCTTTGGTCCTGTCACGGTCGCCATGTGATATGTTCTTGAAAGGCTCTTTATTTGGTTTTAGGTTTTTATTTTATTCGGAGCCACTGTTGTTGCCGCTCCGAGTTCATGGGAGTTTCTGCTTTTACAAATTTACTTATGAGTTAAAGGAAGTCTAAGTCTCGTAGCTGCGCTGCCCAAAGCGGCAGCGGAGAGACGGTTATGTATTCTTAAATATTTAGATATGAATATATATTTATGTTATGTTCGCTTAGGCGGAGGTATGTGGACATGCATAAGGTCCACTCGTGTTACGTATATGCGGACATATGCACTTTTCGGCGTACAGCAAAGGCACAGCGGGCGATTCATATTTCGGTGCACTTAGGTTTATGACCGAGACCTTGGATAACATAAACACTGCGACAAAGTGTTACAGTGTGTACCCTTTAAGTACTCTTGGTACAGTGGGTGGTCGATATATATATATTAACTATTAATAGTGCATATATGTGCATATTACAATAGATTATTTAGACTGTTGTGCTACGAGCAGCTGTATTACCATGTTCTGGTTTTGAACAAGTGTTTGCATAGTTGTTTTCATGAATGACATATCATTATACTTTGTTGGAAGCTGATGCCTTCGGTTTGTTTTCGTTTCCGTTTGGCTATGTGGCTATTCTGGAGCCTGTTGAGCGCTTTTTGAGTTAGGCTGAGATTGATTTTCCATTCCAAATTGTAGAGCATCGCCAAAGGAGAAGCGGAGGACCGAATGAGGACCTCGCAGATGTGGCGGAGAAGACATTCTGTGGATTTTGGTTGCGCGTTGCGGTCTCTTGACGCATGCGACTCTTTAACTCCTTTTACACCATACATCCTCTATAGTTTGCAGTATGACCTGGTGTGTCCATACTTTTGGCAATTAGTGCACTGCACTGGACCGTTGCGTTTATGTAGCTCTTCAACAGTGATTCTCCGATGCAAAAGATATTGCAGCTTGTAGATTGGGTGGACTTCGTTCTTCTTAAGCGACCTGCTTTCTCGTTCGAGGTCGACCTTAAAGAGGGTTTGTAGCTTTTTATCTTTATTTAAAATGTTAAGAACATTTTTGGCGGCGAAGCCCTTTTCTTTAAGGGCGTTTTTTATTTTCGCGGAGGTAACTTTACTTACCACTTGTAGGCCCTGGCTGCTTTTCAGCTGGTACGTGTAATAGTTTTTCTGAGCATTGTACAGATATTTGGTTACGATTCGGAAGTGCTCGCTTTGGTAGTTTCGATTTGGCACTTTCCGAAGTTGTTGTTTTTGTACTCGCTGTAGTCGTTGCCGTCGCGGTACATTGAATGGCAGTGGCTGTCGCTGTGGTTGCAGAAATTGTAGCACTTATGTATTTATTTAAAACACTGCACTAGTTTTGGTTTAGCACATCAAAACTGTTATAATAAGCTTGTCTATTGCTTTTAATAATTGTGGTTTAGAGTCTTTTCGTTTATATTGGGTTACCCCAGTTTTTTTTTTTTTTTGTTTGGTTAACTTTTTTATGTTACAGTTTTCCCGGAGCTCGGGCAAAGCACGTCAGTTCAGTTCGGTAGTTCGATTCCGGAGGCGAATTTATAAATTAAGCTATTATCATAATGCCGCAAACATCCGGGATCCTCTCCAAAAGCCAATTTCAGTTAGGGAAGTGATGCTCTTACTTTTTTGACTGCATAAGGTGCCTGAAGAAGATCGGGAGTCTTTCCTTATATTCGATGATGGCAGTAATTTCACAAAGACTCTGAGCCTCGCTTGGGATCCTGTAATTAATATTTTTCAATGACGGAAAATAGAAAGTCCGAATGTATTTTATTTTGAAACGTAATAAAAATCTTTATTTGGCCGTATATGAATATGGGATTTTACAAAGGAAAGCCAATTTAGGGTGCGAGCGCAATAAGATAACGAACGAGAGTGCCAACCTTAGATAATAGGCTGAGCGGATGCTCGCTAGAAGGAGTCGGCTTGCACACAACAATGCATACATTATTAATTGATTATTTGAACCTAACAGTTGTTTGCTGCCTGACCCGACATTCTCCCCCCGGTTGGGGCTTCTATCCAACTTCATCAATAGCAACAGACACAGCGTAGACACTGCGGGCTTGGTAACTCCATTATTCTAGCAAATGGCCATTTCCTAGGGGGGTAGGTTCTCGTCTTTGACTAGCACCACATCGTTCAGGGCTAAATCAGGCACGGAGGCACGCCATTGGGAACGCTGCTGAAGAAGGTTTAGGTACTCCTCCCTTCATCAGGACCAGAAAGACACCTGCCGGAAAAACACGCCCTGCCAGCTGTCCAATCGGTTAAAGTTCAGCTTTGTGACATCAGGCTCGATAAAGCCGACTGACGGACCACCAGTTAAAAAATGAGCTGGGGTTAGAACATCGAGATCTGCAGGATTGTCTTAAAGAAACAATAAAGATCGTGAATTTATGACTGCCCTAATATGGCACAGCAGCGTTCGCAGCTCCTTAAATCCAAAAACTGCAGTTCCAACAGCCCGGAAAAAATGGTGCTTGGCGGTTTTAACAGCCGCTTCCCACAAACCCCCGAAATGCGGAGATCGAGAAGGAATAATATGCCATTCGATGGACTCCATAGAGAAAAACTCCAGAGTTGATGCTCGTCGCTTATTGTAGCTAATTTAGCTAGTTTTTGGCTCCAAAAAAGTTGTTTGCGTTGTAAGACCAACTATTTTAAGACCTTCGGCGGGTGAGTATAAATTGCTTCAATACATGCAGAAAAGAAGTTGTGGACAGACTCCTAGATGGACGGCTTCGGCGGCAAAACAAATAAAAACTGAAGCCTTATTACGCAATTCCGGCTTATAATAAAAAGGCCCACAGAAATCTACACCAGTGACTCCAAAGACCTGGGTGCCGCAAACTCTTTGCTCCAGAGATCAGCCATAATGTGCTCAAGCAACCGACGCTTAGTCCGGAAGCATCGGATACATTTGTGTAATGCCTTTGTCACCGTTCCGCAACCCCAACCCCAACCCCAACCAAGAAAGTGATGAATTTTTGTGAAGCTTGGACAAGAAGAAATTACGGATGCAGTCGCAGGTAAAATGCCATAGTTGTGGAAAAATTGGTCACAAACACGCCCAATGCCTCGCTCGCATGCAGAGCTCATTCTCCACCAAAGGAAAGAACTACAGTGGAGTAAGCAGCGTGTCTGGAGTAAAGGAGCGTTCAAACATAAGATGCTACAAGTGTGGTGAGGCTGGATATATTGCTTCTGTTTACCCCAATGGTAGTTCCAGTGGAAACGGCGAGTACAAGGAGAAGCGCGTGAACATATGTCAAGTTCTTCAGCACAAAGGCTTATTCTATTAAAGGGGTGAGACCTTTCCATTGTTTTTTTTTTGACTCGGGTGCCGAGTTTTCTTTGATAAAATAAAAATTAAGTAAAAAAATTTCTGGAAAAAGATTCAATAATTTAATTGTACTACGAGAAATCGGCTACAATATTGTTAAAAGCCATTTGCAGATTTTGTCTACGATTCAAATATCACAGTTTAATTTAGAAATTTTGTTCCATGTCGTATTAGAATATTATTCTAATATTAATATTATTCGTATTATTTAAAGCGATATATCATGATTGAACAAGAAATATTCCTTGGTTCCTTAGCTTGGTTTTGGTGTTATGATCGATACAGACAAATTTAATATTTACAAAACTAAGATTGTTAATGGTATACATGAAGATACATCCATTTTTGAAAATGTACTTGATACCAACATAGAATTAGGTGAAATTGATAAATGTAAACTAAAAAACATATTGAAAAATTACTCTGACAATTTTATAAATGGAATCCCAACTAAACGCGTAACCACAAGAGCATTAGAAATTCTTTTGATAGACAAGAATAAAACTGTTCAAAGGCGGCCTTATCGGCTCAGTGTAGATGAAAAGCTATTGGTTAGGGGAAAAATAGACCAAATGATTAAATACAATGTGATCCCTCCAAGCAATTCGCCATTTGCCAATGTCCAAGTCCAATGCTGTTAGTCAAAAAGAAAGATGGCAGCGACAGACTGTGTATTGATTTTCGTGAGCTAAATTCAAACACAATCTCAGATAAGTACCCGTTGCCATTGATTTCTGATCAGATAGATCGCTTGCGAGGCGGAAAATATTTTTCAACTTTATACATGGCCAGTGGATTTTATCAAATACCGATCCATCCTGACTCCATAGAAAGAAAAGCATTCGTTGCCCCAGAGGGTCAGTATGAATTGCATCTTCTAATTTTTAACGTGCCATAGTGCGAGCCCTGGGTGACTTAGCCTATTCCTACGTAGTGGTCTACATAGACTATGTTCTGATTGTAGCACAAACAAAGGAGGAAGCATATGAAAGGATAGGCATAGTGCTGAGAGTTTTGCCTGAGGCAGGTTTTACATTTAACATAAAGTAGTGCGCTTTTCTTGGCACATAAATAGATGACCTGGAATTCTATATTAAAAATAGTGAAAGTTTGAATGGTAAGAAAAGCATGAGCAGATCCGACAAAAGATTATCAAAGTACTGACGTCTGACCCCGTACTGACAATCTTTGACCCTGAACTCCAAGTCGAATTGCATATACATAGATGCCAGTCGACACCGCCTTCCTTACCACTGCCGATAGCGCCATGGGGGCAGCCGAAACCATGCAATTGCAGCTGGATTTGGCAAAAGCGACTGGCAAAAGCGATGCCACATTGCCGTCAATAATGAGAAGTCTACTGCCACCACATTTTCTCTCTGCAAAGGCAACTGCCCTCCAGTTAACCTTTCCAATCCCGCAGGAAGACAATCTCAAGTACCTTGGATTCACCCTAGACAGGAGGCTCACCTGGAGGCCCCATCTGATTAAGAAAAGGAAACAGGCTGATCAAAGACTTCGATCCTTCTACTGGCTCATGGGTAGGAGATCGAAGCTGAGAACGTCCACGAAACTTCTCATTTACAAGGCCATAATACGCCCAATCTGGACGTACGGCAAACAGCTCTGGGGAACTGCGAGCAAGACGAATGTCCGAACTATACAAACTTTCGAAAATAGAGCCCTTCGAATCGCCACCGGGGTTCATGTGTATCATGAAAATCGCACCATCCACGAGGTTCTCAATTTTTCTTGGGTCAAGGACGAGATCCAAAGAAGCAGCGCACGCTACATGCAGAGGCTTCATAATCATTCGAACCTGTTGGCCATCTCCCTGCTGGACAACAGCGAGCAGCCCAGAAGACTAAAAAGGACGCACCCGCTGGACCTCCTCTGGATATCCTAACCATAATCTTTAAATACCATAAGCTAGGCTAACTTTCTACTCTAATTTAGTTCTCCAATTTTAATATGTAAAATTATCTATAAATGAAGTTCATGTAATAACATTTAATGGTTGTCCCTACAGGACAGTTTTAAAAAAAGTTATCCTGCTATTAAAAAAAAAAAAAAAATACAGATGCCAGTAGTACTGGGCCCCAGTACCGAATGGAGAGTGGAATCCTGGCTAAGCTATGCAAGTTACAGATATTGCATTTTTGGTAAGCACATCTAGATGGGTCAAAAGCTAAGGAACCAAGTCTGGAAATCTCTAACCGCTATATGTATATATAGCGAGGGGGCTCCGTGTTAATATGTGGTTATAGTACGCGAGAGGTAGCTTCACTTCTCGGAAATGGGGCGCAATGTGGCCACGTCCGTTTTGTTGCTAGGCGGCACCAGGGCCGATTCCAGTTCGGATATGTCCAAGTCCGGGATGGGGTCGCGGCAGTAGTTGAAGATGGAGAACTCGGCGGAGGCTTCGTCGTGCTTTACCGGCGTGAACAGTTGATACAATGCACGCCATGCTGCAGTATAAGGACTGGAATGTTTGGGTCAGCTCGTGCTTCAGTTTGCACTTCGTGGTGAAGATGCGCATGATGGGAATGCCCACGGCACGATAGGCCCACACATCAATGATCCGATTGCCGTAACCGGCGTAGAAGGGCTCCTTGTCGGGGAACAGATCCCTGATCTCCGACAGAGAGGCAATCTTGAACTGCTCTGCCTTCTTCTCGATCACCTCGCGATGGAAGGCCGAGGCCAGGGACGTGGGGTTAAGCAGCCGTGGCCCGTCTGCCACGTCATCACATTGCCTTGTTGAATGGAGCGCAGATACTCGGCTCTGGCCAATGGCCGAGGACGTCCGTTTTGGTGATGGTGCCGTCAACGTCCGACATCACCACCTTGTCGTTGTGCTTCCATTGGAACAAATAGCACTTGCAGCGCGTTGTGCCCTGGTAGGCGGTGGTTACACTGAACTCGATTTCGTTCATGCATTCCTTCTGGTTAAATTTTTTTATGGCAGCGGAGCTGAGGCGCAGTGACTTCTTGTAGCGCTCCTTGGGCTCGTCGCTCTTGTTGGATGCCATGATCAGCTCTTCCAGATTATCCACCAGTGCCGAGGTGTTCTCCGCATCCTCTGGCGAGATCGGGCGCGAGGTTTGCGTGACCACAGCTGCCTGGCCACCATCTTTTTCATCCTTGCCCGTTGGAATTCCATGGGCATTGGCCACATGGCTCGGGGCAGCATCCTACGAGCGCCGCCAGCTCCACCAGTAGCGCTTGGTCTGAACAGCATTGTCGGCCTGGGCGGCTGTTTCCGACTTGTCGTTGCACTTGCCGCCCTCCACGTTCTGCGACATCAGCTACTTAATGGCATCATTATGGCATCATTGGCATCATTGTCATGACAATGGGGCATGCAGCCATCTAGGTGTGGTGTAGTATTTTCCATTCAGCCGTACGACTAGGTTAGGCGATGAGAATATGCTGGGGCTTTTGCGCACGTCCGGATAGCTGACCAGGTTGTGGTCGAACTCCTCGTCCGAGGGGGCGGCTCCATGCTCCGGCATTCCACACGTCGACATGGCCACAAAGTCCAAATACTTGGATCCGCCTGGCTGCTGCTTGCTCTCATCAAAGTCCGAGTCGATGCTCTTCTGACCCTCCTCCAGGGAGCTGTTTTCAGTGTGTTTCAGTGTATCCGACTAGTACCAATGTAAATGACTTCGAGGAAGGTTGTAGAGAGTCCCTTATGACGGCAACGGCTCTTGGGGGACTATCTATAGTAAGTGGTGACCTAAATGCTAAATCGTCTATTGGGGGAAACTCTACGCATGATAATAAAGGTCAAATTTTAGAACAGGTCCTCATTTCTGCAGGCTTTTCCTGTTTAAATGATGGTTCTCCCACATACTCTCCTAATCAGTCATATTTTACTGCACTTGATTTAACTTTTACAAACAAAGAAAACCTTTCTCTTAAATGGTCTTACTTAAATTCCAAAATTTCCAATAGTAATCTTTTCCCAATAGAATAGTCTAATTTTACTGCTTCTATGAATAGTCATAAGCTGCTACAGTCTAACATTTTGGATGATTTTTTCAAAATTAAAATTACATCTTTAGACAATCTCACAAATACAACAAACAACATTTTAAAAAGAAATACAATTAAAATTAATGAGAATAACAAATATATCCCAAAAAAAAAAAATTTTATTTATGCTTTATTAAACTTTTATGAGATTCTATCATTTTATTTGAAAATAAAAAAACTAAATAATTATTTTTATAAGGTAAGAAAGGAAAATATGGAGAAATTAGCAGATAATTTGACAAACCCAAAATTCAGTGTTCTTTAACTATAGAAAACTATTTGAGAGTGGCAAACTATCAAATCCTTAAAATCTTACAAGCAAATTAAACCCACTAGCAGCCAATATGAGAATTCTGATCACATCGCTTTCCTACACCGCTTTCCTACACCAAATTTCCTATAGCATGCTTCTCTCCTTACCCCTGACGAAATCCAAACTTTAGTATCTATGGTTAATGAAATTTTTAACGATGGCACAGTACCGGATTCTTGGCGTAGAATTAAAGTTTTTCCAGTCCCATAAAAAGAACACCGACTCGTCTATAATTACAAATAGCCGTCCAATCTGTCTTTTTAGTGTTGTGCTTAAATGTCTAGAAGGTATTATTAAAGTCAACATGGAGATGCACATAAATAGTTTTAGTTTAATTCCAAATCGGTCTTGCACTTTTAGGAAAAACCACTTTACAGCTCACTGCATTCACGATGTTATTAATAATATGTATAGCTAATCTAAAATCTAAAGGTTTTTATGTCACAGCAGCAGTACTAGATACAAGTAAAGCTTTTGATTCGGTCAACATCCCATTTTTGGCAAATATTCTTTTACATAGAGGTTTCAAGTCTTTAGCTATTAATTTTATAATCGGCGTCCTAAGTAAAAGAATTTTAACAATGGGTAACTCCAAAATTACTGTAAGTAAGGGGGTCAGCCAGAGTAGCTGCCTTTAACTTTTTAATTTGTACACCTCAAATTTGCATGCCATAAGTGATAATCAAAGCATTTTATTTCAATACGCGGACGATTTCTTTCTCAATACTTTTGACAAAGATTTTACGACTGAAAGAAATGAACATAAACTAAATGTTTTTAAGGAAATGTGCAATTCTATAAATTTAACTTTTAATCCTCTCAAATCGTCTGTGGTGCATTTTTAATACGAGGGTAGGCTGATAAAAAGTCGGCCTTACAAAGAAAAACATTTTTTTTTAAATTCGTGAATATTTTATTCGATTAGTGTTTCTATCAGATGATTACTGTGAAAGTTTCATTCGGTTTTTTCAACACTGGTAATTTTGGCGGGACTTTTAGCGCATTCAACTTCAATTTAAATTTTTTTATTCGTCAACATGAATAAAATCAAATATCGTGCTTCCATAAGATTTCTGTTTTTAAAAGAGAAATCCAACGACCATATTAAAAAGGAGTTAGACAAAGTTTATAAGAATTCAGCTCCATCGTTTTCAACAATAAAATATTGGACTGCTGAATTTAAACGCGGGCGGGCAAGCATTTTTGTTTATCTAGAAATTGTAGATAAAGTCCATGGAATGATATTGGATGATCGCCGAATCAAGCTGCGAGAGATTGCAAATGCTCTAAACATTTCTCGGGAACGCGTTGGAAACATTTTACATTTAAGCTTTCGTCAAGATGGGTGCCGCGATTGCTCACAATGGAAAATAAACGCAACCGCTTGCACATTGCCAAAGAGAGTTTGGCATTGCTTAATGCAAACAAAAGCGAATTTTTTCGTCGTTTTGTAACTGTTGAAACCTGGATTCATCACCATACACCAGAGAGTAAGGAACAGTCAAAGCAATCGATTTCAACTGGAGAAACGGCACCGAAAAAGGCAAAGATCGGTTTGTCGGCCAACAAGGTGATGGCAACGGTTTTCTGGGAGGTTCGAGGTGTAATTCATGTGAATTATCTAGAAAAAGGCAGAACAATTACGGGAGAATACTATTCCAATATCTAAGGACGATTTGATTCAGAGCTGAAGAAAAAAAGGCCGCACAAGGCGAAGAAAAAAGTTTTTTTTCACCATGACAATACTCCCGTTCACAAGAGCGCTGTCGCCATGTCGAAATTGTGTGAGTTGCACTACGAAATTCTACCCAATCCACCCTATTCTCCACATTCAGCACCCTGTGACTATTATTTATTTCCAAACTTAAAAAAATGACAAATCCTATTTTATGGAAGGTATTGGGAAACTGGAGCATCGGTGGTCCAAGTGCATACGTCTAAAAGAAGATTACGATGAGAAATTAAAAAGCTAAGTGCATTCATCCCAAATAATTATTTTACATTGTTTCAGCACTATGTATGCCTATAGACGAATGCTTTTTTATGTTGCGCACTGCATGACAGAAGATGCAATGGACAATGCGAAATGTTTTGCCAATTCCACGTTGTGCATAAAAAAAATCCTCCTTGTCCTGCCGCATCTACGAGCATAATGCGAGCATTTCTACAGTAGAGCTGGGAAAAATCGATTCTCAGCGCATCGATTATTTTCGATGTTTAAAAACAAAACATCGATTAAATAATAAAAAAAAAACATTTTTTTTCTGATATGTATAGAGACCAATCAATCTTATTTAATAAGAGACCAAACAAAAATACTTTTCTATGAAATAAACAAGAAAGGAAAGCTAGCTTTGGGCGGAGCCGAAGTTGATATACCCTTGCAGTTAAAATCGGATAAATATCGCAAACATCGGATAAAGCTGGCCGATCCTTATGAGAATATCATAATAAAACCAAATAATTACAATAAAATATATAAAAAAAAGTCCTAAACTTCTTTCTTCAAAAATACGAAAGTTGGTATTTCTACCATTTCCGATCGTTCAGTTATATGGCAGCTATAAGATATAGTCGACAGATCGTTATAAAATTTCGTAGGTTGGATCAACTGACCAAGAATCGAATCTGTACTAAGCTCCAGCTTTCTATCTTCAAAAACACAAAAGTTAGGTCACTTCCGATCGTTCAGTTATATGGCAGCTATAAAATATAGTCGGCCGATCCTTATGAAATTTGGCACGTCGTATTGTTTTGTCAAAAATAGCTCTCATGTCAAAATTGAACTCTCTCACTCTAAAAACACCGAAGTTATACCATTTCCGATCAATCAGTTATATGGCAGCTATAGGATATAGTCGGCCGATCTGGGCCGTTCCGATTTATATACTGCGTGCAAAGGAAAGAAGGGTGTGTGCAAAGTTTCAAGACAATAGCTTCAAAACTGAGAGACTAGTTCGCGTAGAAACGGACAGACAGACAGACGGATAGACGGACAGACGGACATGCTCATATCAACTCAGGAGGTGATCCTGATCAAGAATATATATACTTAATAGGGTCGGAGATGTCTCCTTCACTGCGTTGCACACTTTTGGACAAAATTATAATACCCTCTGCAAGGGTATAACAAGAAAGGAAAGCTAACTTCGGGCGGAGCCGAAGTTTATATACCCTTGCAGTTAAAACCGGATATATATCGCAAACATCGGATATAGTTGGCCGATCCTTATGAACACATCATAATAAAACCAATTAACTTAAATAAAAAATCTAAAAAAAGTCCCAAGCTTCTATCTTCAAAAACACGAAAGTTGGGTCATTTCCGATCGTTCAGTTATATGGCAGCTATAAGATATAGTCGACAGATCGTTATAAAATTTCGTAGGTTGGATCAACTGACCAAGAATCGAATCTGTACTAAGCTCCAGCTTTCTATCTTCAAAAACACAAAAGTTAGGTCACTTCCGATCGTTCAGTTATATGGCAGCTATAAAATATAGTCGGCCGATCCTTATGAAATTTGGCATGTCGTTATGTTTTGCCAAAAATAGCTCTCGTGTCAAATTTGAACTCTCTCACTCTAAAAACACCAAAGTTTTACCAATTCCGATCAATCAGTTATATGGCAGCTATAGGATATAGTCGGCCGATCCGAGCCGTTCCGACTTATATACTGCGTGCAAAGGAAAGAAGGGTGTGTGCAAAGTTTCAAGACGATAGCTTTAAAACTGAGAGACTAGTTTGCGCAGAAACAGACAGACGGACATGTTTATATCAACTCAGGAGGTGATCCTGATCAAGAATATATATACTTTATAGGGTCGGAGATGTCTCCTTCACTGCGTTGCAGTGATTAATTATTATTAATTATTTATATCCAAACTTAAAAAAATGGCTTGGGGGTACGAAATTTCAGCAAATGAAAAGGTAATCTGTAAAACAAACGCCTATTTTGAGGACCTGGACAAATCCTATTTTATGGATGGTATTGGGAAACTTGAGGACCGGTGGTCCAAGTGCATACGTCTAAAAGGAGATAATGTTGAGAAACAAAAAAGCAAAATTAAAAAATAAACGTAATTTTTTTGTAAGGCCGACTTTTCATCAGCCTATCTTCGTAATAGCAGAAAATTATTAAATATTATTTGCAATAATTTAGCTATCAACGATGTAGATCAGGTACATCGAGCATTGTCCGATTGGTTAAGCTTGGTAAATTTATTAGTAGGAGTCTGCTACTATAAGATTGAAGATGAAGATTTACATCCCAATTAACCTCCTAAGTGAAAAATGGGGTCCTGATGTACTCCTATTGGGAACTCCAGTCACATAAACCGTACTCCAGACCAAAAAAATGAATAAGCTTTTAGAAGTCGATAAGAGGTCGATAAATTCTTTTGACGACCTTTTTATGAAACCAAGGACTCATTAAGCCTTATTAACCATTGTGGAAAAATGGTCGGCAAATTAAAGTTTGGTGTCTAATGGGTCGCGGAGATCTTTAACCTGAGTTAATTTCTCCAAGGCAATCCCATACATAGTATACGTAGCTTGCAGAGGGCAAGAACGATAAAAAGACTTAAGCTTGCATTTTGATCCATTAAGTATTAAATCATTTGCTAAACACCATTTTTGAAAGTTTTCAAGATCGAACTGAAGACTGCATTGGGCAGAGATGGATTTGTATTGAAGGCAAAGCTTTACATCATCTGCATACATAAGAACTAGAGAGTTCGTTAAAGCAGGGGGCAAGTCATAAATAAAAAGAGTAAATAATAAGGGGCCAAATGACTTCCTTGAGGGACGCCAGATGTAGCACGGACAGGTGGTTCCATGGGTGAACCCAACTTAAAAACCTGCAACTCATCCTGGGTGAATATCCTGGAATATAGCTGTCCTCAGAGAAAACCCTGACGCAACGATACATTTCGCAAATGTCTCCATTAATGGCCACCCGATGGCATCGGAACCTTAACAGAATATGCAGCAACTTTGGCGGAATAACTGAGACAGACATTAACACGTCATTCAATGAATATCCAGAAGTGTTGACAGCACATCCATCATAAACAACCATGATCTTGTTTGTTTAACTTTCCTCCTTTAAAACACAATGGTGGGGCAGAAAGTACTGACTAATGACGCTCGCATCAGCAGGGACTGGAGACATATGACCCAACTCCAGTTACTCCTTTATGAAGGCAGCATATTCCTCTTCAATTGAGGACGGCGATAAAGCTTCCTTTCGAGGGACAGATATTGTCGAACGGCTTGGGAGTAGGACAAGGGAAAGCCAATTTAGGGTGCGAGCGTTATAAGATAACGAACGAGAGTGCCAACCTCAGATAATAGGCTGAGCGGTTGCTCGCTAGCTTGAGATCCCAAATTAGATGAAGCCATGCGACCGAAAAGAAATCAACCAACAATGCGTACGTTATTAAGTAATTATTTAAACCTAACAGTTCCTTGCTGCCTGACCCGACAGATATGTTTTTGAAAAAAAAATTTAAGTAAAATTTAAGAGTAATAAAAAAGACGCTATAACATTAGTTCATACAAATTTATTGTAATTTTCATTTTTCAATGAAAAAAAAACCCTTTGTTCTTCCATTGAGATTGTATTGTTGAATCTGCAAAACAAATTTGAAACCAATCGGATAAAAACTCTGAAAAGTCTTACCAGCCAACTTCAAAAATGAAGTGTCAAGAAAAACGCGATAACAGATTTAGCGCGGGGCGGTACTCCAAAGCGCGCTTGAATAGTGCAGTAGAACGAGCGGAAGTATTTATTGAAATAAGGTCAGATTGAGATTGGCTAGGAGTTTGACAGGTTATTTATATAATACCAAGGTACCCTATGGGCCAATATTTTTTCGAAAATTTTAAAATTTGATCGTTGTGTAACCTCTCAAAGGAAAACCAAAATAGAAAACATATGTCTTGTTTGTTCTTTTTATTGAGTTGTCTAAAAATACCAGAGCCGGGTCCCGTGGTCTCGTCGTAAAGCTGGTTCCCACCCCTTGAGCAAGCTTGGCTCCCGTCGTTCATTGCTCTCCAATAAGCAGCATTGGTTCGTTGCTAGTCCTGAAGCTACCGACAAATAACGTCGGCAGCGAAAGAATCAACACCGTGACAGACATGTAAAGTCTGGACGCACAATGTGGATCCCAACGAGCGTATCCGCACCCCCATTCGAGCGATTCGGGACAATATGCCATCCGAATTCGCGCAAATCCAGCTAGCGGATGAGCCATACTGCAAGCCCACGACCATCTCAGCTGTCCTGATAGCCGGCGTCTTTCCCACGGTTCTCCAGCCGGTTCTTATGACTGCGGAGAGAGCATGCCAATCGCCCAAATCCATTTTTGGGTAGACGGGTTGGAAAACTCAACCATCAAGAAGTAGTTAACATAAGTAGTTAATTAGAAGTAGTTAATAAAATCACAGACAACTTTGATAGAAGAAAATAATCATTCCTTTAAAAAGGAATTTTGCAAAAGACGTATGACATAATGGCATAAAGGACTCCTTAATAAGCCGCAAAGCATCCTATCACGTAGCCTTTTTTAACGAACTGTTTTTTGTGCTCGCTTGCAAACATTGCGGCGTATAGCTCAAAGAGGTTTGTGGGAACGTTCCATCGAATTCATGTTGTTGTTGAATTTATGTTGCTCCTGTTGTTGTTGTAACCGCTCGTTCTGATTAGTTTAGCTATTGGCTTACTGGTTTAGCCCTTTCGATGGCCGCCACCTGATCCGGGTTGGCCATTAATATACGAAGGCCCGAAGTGGCTCACTATCTTTCAGGAAGCACACACAGTTGCGTTCACCAGTAGGCACCACACACCAACGCGCAAACACGCTGCCGGATCCATGACGGGTCAGGGACTAGGCGTCCCACCAGTGATATTTGCAGGATCACGCCTATTCGTTAGGTTAGGACTTGATTCTTTTACGATGAACCGTCCTGGCATGGCTTTTTTTTGACTCGCTTATATTCTCGCACTTTACTGTCTCTGGACTGTCTGACTCTCCAAAGGCAGTCCTCCAGCTCTTTCTAGGAACACTCTAACAGTTGATTGTCGGACTCTCCAAACTCGTTCCTTCAACTCAACGCTACCATCTTAAAATTACTGTTCCTGATTCAGCTCGTGTCCAACACCTCCGCTGCCGGGTTCCCTCCCGTGCCCTCTCAACCCGGATCTCTCTCCGGATCCCTCCAATGCCCTCTCCGGATCTTGCTATGTCCCCGTCCCATAGCTAGCTGTTGCTACGCAGGGTACCGGCCCCCACTCCTTCTCAGCTGTCGCTCGCCCAGCCGCGTTGACCCCCCTCAAGTTGCATAATAAATCCCAGGAAATCCAATGATTATCGCCACCCCAGCGAGCTCCATGTCCTGTACCTTCATCGACTGCACGAGGAAAGATGCAGCGGGATTAAAGGATCCTAAGGCAGAACCGCAGGTATTTGTGCAAAAAATTTAAAGTTGAGAAAAGACGAATTAAATCTACGTCTTGTGCTGAAATATTGCACCCTCCTTTCAATTCGTGGCGCATACGTACTTGAAATTATTAAAGCTAACAATTTGAATAGTTTGATTAAAATAATTAAAAAACTGCCTGTGTGTAAAATAAACAAACATCATAATACATATATCCACATCACTGTCGCCCTCCTTTACCCCTCGTTAGTTTTTCGTCAAACAAAATAATTAAATTTGGTGCAGACAAACATTTATTTATATGCAAATATATGTCCATATAGTACATATTTACGTGCATAAATAATTTGGCGTTCATACAAATATAGTCAGCGGTAAAATTCTCGTTTTCGCTTCAACCATTGTCCGCTGCTTTGTATGTATGTATGTATGTTTATGCATTAATTTGGTGCACTTATACACCTTTTTCGGTGTCATTGGCAACCAACTATTTTTTTGGATACTCAGTGCCTCGACTATAAACATTATTTGACTATTAATTAATTAATAAATTTCTTCATCTTTTTCGCCATATATTATTTAATTATTTTTTCGTTTTCCGCCAGATATTAAATAAAATATTTTTTTCGTTTTTTTCGCCAAAGTTATTAATTTAATTAATTCATAATTAAAAAACTAATTAGAATAAAAAAATATATTTTTATTTTAAAAAATTAATCATTTAATTATTAAATTAATTATTTTATAAATTAAGATTAAATATAATATAATTAATAATATAAAGTGATTATAAATTTTATAAATTATAAATTAATTAATAAATAAAATAAAATAAAAAAGTTTTCGTTTAAAAATACAAATAATAAATTTTTAAAGTTTTATTGTGGTTGTCTGTTTATTAAGAAATAATTAGAAATAAATAAAAATTAGAATAAATAAAATTATAAAATAAGAAATAAATAAAATCAGAAAATGGATAATAATAAACAGAAACTAAAATCCTCGACTCTTGATGACTTAATCTTCTTTAAATGTCAGAGTAAAAACCATTCGCCGGTTACAGGAACGTTTGGAAGCTGGGTCAGTTCCTTTAGTAAAGACCGAGCTAGAGTACAGGCTTTAAGTTTTAAATGAGAGAATTTTTAAAGAAAATAAGTTTTTAGGACCAGATTGATTAGATGGGGAAGATGAACTTGGAGCCGAGTTAGAAGAATTAGAAAAAACGACTGAAGCAAGGGTAAAGTCTTTATTTTTTTAAGAACCATTTGAACATAACCGGGCGCTTATGATGGGGTGAATATGGTACATATGTGATATGGGCCTAGACTATATACCTAGACTATTGCTTGTGTTTTACTTGTTCTTCGGCTCTTATTGTGCCCAACACTGCCAACATACGGTAAATGCTCACGTTGAGAGTGTTGAGCTAAACGATGATGTATAAAAAGAAATCATGATAGTGAGCGGAATACCAACATCTAAGCTTAATTAAGAGAGTGACTGAGTAACAGTTGGTTGCAAGTCAAGAGAATAAAAAAAGGAAAAAAAAAAAACAGAAACAAAAGCGTAATTAAATGAGTGACTGTGTAACAGTTGGTTACAAGTCAAGCAAGTCATAAAAAAAAAAAAGAAATAAATAAAATTCTTAACTAGGCAACAGTACGAATCAGTACTGTTTAATTATTCTTTTGTTCTTAAGTTAAAAGAAAAAAATTCTTTTAAATAGAGAGATAATCTGTTTGTACAAAGGCAGCTACCCTTGGAATAAGCTGACATGGCCAGCGGCAAAAAAATGAATAAATGAATCTGCAGAATTCTGCAGAATTTCTGCAGAATTCGCAGAAAAAGGGAAATGGGTGAAAATATAATCAAACCTTTCCTGTGTGAAACCATTGAAAAATTGCTGTTACGAAACGAGTGGGAAAGATGGTTCCGCGCATTTCAAATACTTGTATATATCGATGCTGAAGAGATTGAAACACCTACCAGGAAACGAAATAAATTGCTTCACTTGGGAGGCGTGCAATTGCAAACAGTTGCTTTCTCCATACCCGATGCTTTAGTAGGCCCGGATAATAACAACAAAGTCGACGTATTTCTGGTGCTGGTGAAAAAGCTAAATGATTATTTCTTACCGAAACATGTTTAGGAACCTTTCACCTTTGAAGGTGCAAAATTTACGATTCGGCTACGTCAGAAAATACAGAAATGCAATTTCTGCAACTGATAGAGTTCAATAGGAGGGCAGCTTGTCCCCCTTATCATCGACTCAGGCTCGCGTTTTAATCTGATTGGTCAAGCTGACTGGTTATTAATGGAAGCAAACAAAGCCGTAGTCTTCAACATCAGATCCAACTCGGAGAGACAATTTCGGGGTTATGCTTCAAACCAATTGCTTAATGAAATTTGCGTATTCGAGGCTCCCATATCAACAGGCTCAGATAAAGAGATCATTGCTTTATTTTATATGGTTGAAAATGGAAAACAATCGTTACTGGGCCGAGAAACAGCGATGAAATTGACCGTCTTAGCATTGGGATTACAGTTCAGCCGATCTAAATGCATTATTTCATTTCCCAAGTGGAAAGTAGTAACAGTCAAGTTATTAATTGACCCTATGCGACGTACACCGGCTGCCATGGATGCTAAGGTACTGGAAACTTTTGGAAAGTTTGGAAACTAAAGGAGGCTCTAAGCAGTGACATAATAGAGCCAGTGGTCGGTCACACCCCTTGGATCTCGCGTATCGTAATAGCTTTTAAAGAAAATGGCGACATCCGGTTGTGTTTGGATATGCGGACTACTGCATAGCTTTGATTCGTTTATGACAAAGTTGAAAGATGCTACATACTTTTGAAGGCTCGATTCGAATGATGCATATCATCAATTAGAACTGGATGAGGCAAGCCGACAGATAGCAACCTTTAAAAACCCAAAAGGTTTGTTCCGCTACAAACGATCAATGTTTGGGATAAATTCAGCCCCCGAAATATTCCAGCGACGGCTTGAAGAGTTATTGTCGCCATGCCCCAACTTTCTTCATTATATAGATGCTGTCATCATTTTTGGATCAAATGAAGATGAGCATGACGAGACGGTCAGGAAAGTCCGGCCAATTTTCAAGAATAATAATGTGGTACTGAATGACTCAAAATGTGTTGGGAAAACACACCGGTTAAAATTTCTGGGCCACATTCTATCAGACAAGGGAATCAGTGGCGATCCCGAGGAAAAAGATGTCATCATTTCATTCCGAGACCCGAAAAATAAGGAGGAGACGAGAAGCTTCCTAGGTCTGGTCACTTACGTCGAGAAGTTTATTCCGGATTTATCAGAACACGTCTGATTGCTGATGCAAGCCCGCTGGCGCTGGGACCAGTACTGCTACAATTCACAGAAGGAAGCTTACTCCAGATCATTTCTTTTGGCAGCCGAAGTTTGTCTGATATGGAGCAGCGGTACTCACAAACCGAAAAAGAAAGATTGGCACTGGTATGGGCGGTAGAAAATTTTTATAACTATTAGCCGGTTTAGAGTTTGAGTTGGTTACCGACCACAAGCCGCTTGAGACAATATTTAAGCCATCGTCAAAACCACCAGCTCGCATCGAAAGTTATAAATTTAAAGTTATTCATAAAGCTGGGAAGGAAAACATCTCAGACACTTGTTCTCGTTTGTGTAATATATCATCCACAAAGGATTTCGAGTCAAGAGCCGAATATAGCATTTTTGGTATACTGGAGAGCTGAATCTCTATGTCAATGATACATCGGAGATAAAAGCATCCTTGATGAAAAAATTGTGGATGCCATTACTTGCTTGCAAGATGATTCGTTGATTTCCGGCGCATCAAATAACCTCTACCCGTTCCAGTTCGAACTTTCCACAATCGGGAACATTCCGACTTCTCTGCGGAAAAAGGTGCTAGAGCTAGCCCATGAAGGCCATCCAGGCGAATCCGCAATGATGCGTCGGTTATTCTTTAAGGTTTGCTGGCCTATAGATCGTGAGGCTGAAAAGTTTATAAAGTCCTGCAGAGATTGCCTTCTAGTCTCGCAAGCAAACAATCCAGCACCGATGAGTAGAACACCGTTTCCAATAAGTCCTTGGATATGCGTGCCTTCCGATTTGTTGGGTCCCTTGCCAAATGGCGAATTCTTACTCGTTTTCATTGATTATTAATAGCGGTACATGGAGTATAAATTCCTGCGTTCGATAACATCAACGACCATTATCGATGTAATGAAAGAAATTTTTTCCACACTTGGTTTTCCCAAATACAATGGACGGCAGCACATCAGTAGTGAGTTTAAAGAATATTGCAAGGTTTGTGGCATAGAGCAGATTAGTACTCCGCCTTACTGGCCTCAGGCAAATGGTGAGGCGGAAAATACAAGAAAAATAACTATAAAGAGGAGATACAGAAATTTGTGTTTATGTACAATGTAACGCCACAAAGTAGCACAAGTGCTTAAGGTGTAGGTAATGTTGAATAGGATGATCCGTGATAAGATGCCAGAGATTCAGTAGTTAGTAGTTAAACAGGTTCAGTAGTTAAACAGGTGTAGTTAATGTTAAATAGGCTGATCCGTGATAAGATGCCATAGATTCAGGATTTGGGCGCGGAAGTATTAGACTCAGCAGAACGAGACCAAGACTGCGTTTTAAAACAGAAGGGGAAAGAATCAGCTGATAAAAAAAGCGGCGAAGAAATTTGAAATAGGAGTAGGTGACAAGGTCCTAATAAAAAATGTTGTGTTCCCACATAAGCTAACACCAAACTTCGGCCCTACCGAATACGATGTAATAGAGAGAAAAGGAAACATAGCTATAGTGTCAAGAGATGGTAGACGTTTAACCAGGAATATCAGCCACTTAAACAAGATACCAATAAGGAGCCCGTCGGACAGTAGCTCCGATCCTGAATCTTTTCCACAGGTCCTGATTTAAACACAGAACAAACGGAACACCAGCCAGTACAGACAGCCGGGATGGAACAGACCAAGGAGTGACATTAAAGCTGGTAAAACAAGAAAGGAAAGCTAACTTCGGGCGGAGCCGAAGTTTATATACCCTTGCAGTTAAAACCGGATATATATCGCAAACATCGGATATAGTTGGCCGATCCTAATGGGAATAGGAATATATAATCCAATTTTTTACAATACAAAATCTAAAAAAAATCCCAAACTTCTATCTTCAAAAATACGAAAGTTGATAATTCTTCCAAGTACCATTTCCGATCGTTCAGTTATATGGCAGCTATAGGATATAGTCGGCCGATCCTAATGAAATTTGGTAGGTCGGATCAACTGACCAAATATATAATCTGTACCAAGTTGCAGCTTTCTATCTTCAAAAACACGAAAGTTGGGTCATTTCCGATCGTTCAGTTATATGACAGCTATAGGATATAGTCGGCCGATCCTTATGAAATTTGGCATGTCGTAATGTTTTGCACTCATATATAAAATAGCACTCATGTCAAATTTGAACTCTCTAACTCTTAAAACACCAAAGTTATACCATTTCCGATCAATCTGTTATATGGCAGCTATAGAATATAGTCGGACGATCCCGGTCATTCCGACTTATATACTGCGTGCAAAGGAAAGAAGGGTGTGTGCAAAGTTTCTAGACGATAGCTTCAAAACTGAGAGACTAGTTCGCGTAGAAACAGACAGACAGACGGACAGACGGACAGACGGACATGCTCATATCAACTCAGGAGGTGATCCTGATCAAGAATATATATACTTTATAGGGTCGGAGATGTCTCCTTCACTGCGTTGCACACTTTTGACCAAAATTATAATACCCTCTGCAAGGGTATAAAAAGGAGGGATGTGGGAACCGGAGGCGAAGAGCGAGGGCGATGCCGGTAGCAGCGACGTCAGCGCCGACTCAACGATTGATTCATTTGCTCTCTTAATCGCCGGACCAGCATCGCCGGTCCGCAAATAAAATGTAAAAGTTAAAATAAAAGAAACAAAATTACATATATATATATATATATATATGTATATACATATGTATACATATATATATACATATGTATATACATATATATATATATATACATTTTATGAGTCTCTTCGAGACATTTTAAAATTTCACAAAGATGTGAAAATTCCTTTTATCGAGAAATTTAATCATTTAATTTCTTCACTTTCTGGTGAAGTCTCAGGAACTATCAAGGCATTCCAATTCACCGAAAGTAATTGTGATAAAGCTATCGCTAGTCTAATAAGAGTTTACGATAACGATTTCTCATCTTTGGAACCAAATAAGCAATTTATTCAGCCTTCCGAAAAATCTCCAGCCGTCTGCGATGATCCAGTGTGGAAGATGACACTAAAAATGCAAACTAGATGATTATTTATTTAGTTTGGAGTAGAGTACATCCAGTGACTAGACAAAAATAGGAAGAATCACTGGATTATGAGGAATTGCCGCTGTGGTGCGATTTCGAAAAAATATTAAATCGTAGGTACCAGCACCTCTTCGCTGAAAAGACTGGCAAGCCAAAACAGGAGGAAACTGTGTTCGGGAAGCAGCACAATAGAAGTTCGTTGGCTTGCTCTGCTTCCAACAAACAACCTTGCAGTTATTGCAACGCACAAGACCATAGTCTTGCCCAGTGTAGTCCGTTCGCTCGCCTTGCTGTGATGCAACGGTTTGAGTTTGACAAGTCAGCCTCATTATATTTAAATTGTCTGCGAAAAGGTCACACGGTTGTGAAGTCTAAATCGACTAGGTGTCAAATTTTCACTAGGTGTCACCTGAACAAGTGTTATGTGAGGAACATTATCAGGAAAAAAACAGTTGTACTGCCTTCAGGTCGATTTGAAGTCAGGATTGCATTTAAATCGGATCCAAGCGTTTTGGGAAACCCGTTCGAGGTAGCCAAACTCCGTTTTTTGTCGCTCGAGAGAAGATTATATCGAGATCCGAATTTAAAGCAAATGAATTTGGAATTTACATATGGTTAAGCAAATTTGTTCTTGCTACTCCACACTACGTCATACCCCATCAGTGTGTCTTACGGCCTTAAAGCGCATCGACCAAACTACGAGTCGTGTTTGATGAGTCTTGTAAGACATAAACACAGGAGTGCCTAAACGATCTATTGATGGTTGGTCCTACAATCCAGGGAGAGTTGTATTCGATTCTTCATAAGTTCCGGCTGAACAGATTCGCTCTGATGCCGACATAAAAAAGATGTATCGAAAAGTAATGTTAAATGAAGCCGATAGGCGATACCAGTTGATAGTGTGGAGGAAAGGCCCATCAGAGTCCTTAAAACTTTAGAAGCTCAACACATATGGCACATATGGTTACATATGGCACTGCGCCAGCCCCATTCCAGGAATCCAGTACCGTCCTCGTTGAAGTCGAGGCCGTTCTGAACGCACGACTTTTGGGCGCTCTGAGTCAGGAACCAAGCGACGGCGAGGCGCTTACTCCCGGGCACCTGTTGACAGGCGGGCCGCTCATCGCCCCACCAGCGCCGCAGACCCCGGACCAGCAGGGTCTAACGTGCTTGCGGCGATGGCGGATTGTCTCGTCAATCAAGCAAACGTTTTGGCAGCTATGGTTCCGGGAGTACGACTTGTGGCTCACAGGAGGAGCAACGACCGCCGGCGCGGACGGAAGGGTGAGGGTCGCCGTCGTCAGCTTTGGAGCGGAATACAGGAGAGCAGTCCACAAGCTGGCGCGGCTGCCAGTGAGTTAAAGCCGGATGGAGGCCTTCAACGTGGCCGGTGTTAACGGATTCGTCGTATTTGATTGGATTTAATGTTAATTTGAAGTTGGTTTTATTTTGAATTGTAATTTGTAGTTGTATTGTTAGTATCTAAATCTAGTCTAAGATAGCTTAGGGCGGAGCGGTTCGCCTCGTTTCGCCGAAATCGATAAATAATGCTTAAAATTAAAAAAAATATAGATCGAATTATAACATTGACGAGGCCACATCTTTTTCGTTTCCCTTTCGCTATTTTTTACATAGTTAGGTTAGGTTAGGTTGAGGCGGCGTTGCGGAGCCAGTGACTGACACCCCCATCTTCTTAAGCCGCTGGGGCTCCTTGTGATACCGCACAGGTCCTAAAAGAGGACCTCTCCCTTCCTATCTACTGATGTGCCCAAGAGTGTACTATCCTATCCAGGGCATTGACACAGGAGGTGTGCGGCTGTCTCTTCCTCTTCTACATCCCCACAGCTCCTGCAGTAGTCATAATGTGGCACCGCTAGTCCAGCCGCGTGTGCTCTTATTAACCAGTGTCCCGTGATGGCCTTGACAACCAGACTACAGTCCTGCCTATTAATTGCGATAAGCATATTTGACCTCGTCCTAGAGCGGATGGGCCATGTCATGCGTGAGTTCCTGCCGTTTTGGAGATTTCTCCATTTCCTCAGTGATGCGCGGTCAAAGTGATCCCTGCATTTTAGCCCACACGTAGCTAAGAGGATGCACTGGTTCCTTCTTCGATAGGAGAGGATTGGTAGTACCTGCTCTTGCTAGTTCGTCGGCGGCGCAATTACCCTCGTGGTCCCTATGTCCGGGCACCCCGGGCACTGTCCTGGAGTTGGATGAGAATCCGTCATGGGATTTGAGTGACGCTTGACTGTCTGAGAAGACAGATTGTTTCTTGATTGCCAGTAAGTGCTGGGGATCTAAGTGCTTCCCCGATAGCTATTACTTCTGCTTGGAACACACTACAGTGGTCGGGGAGTCATTCCTCCCTTGTTGGAATGGAAACCTTGTATTTTAAGGTGGGATGATCAACAGGTACGCAGTAGTCTGTAGCCCTCATTAGCGTGCAGTGGTGTAGGTCCAACTTGGTATGTCCATAGTCGGTCCTTTTCCATATGCCCGTCTCGCGTAGCCTTATTGCCAATAGCGTGGCTATCTTGACCCCCATTATCTCTACAGGTAATAGGTCGAGTATGAAGTCTAGGGCATCAGTCGGAGTAGTACGTAGGCTGCCTGTGATACAGACCTCCGCCATCCCTTGGGTTTTCCTAAGTTTCTCTCTAATTGTGGAGCTTGTGAAAGCAGGCCACCGGACCCCCACCCCGTAGAAAAGGATGGGTCTTATGACCGCTGTGTAAAGCCATCTTACTATTTTTGGGGACATTCCCCATTTAAGGCCAATAGCTTTTCGGCATGTTGAGAGCGCGATTGTTGCCTTGTTAGGTCTATCCATAGTGTTTGACTTCCAGTCCAGTTTCCTGTCTAGCGTAATCCCTAGGTACTTGGCGCTACCGCTGAGGAAGAATGTTTCTCCTGATAGTTTTGGAAGCCATAAGTTTGGTATTTTGTACTTCCTGGTGAAGAGAACAAGCTCGGTTTTGGACGGGCTTACACGTAGTCGCTTCCTAACTGCCCATGTTGAGAGGACCCTAAGATTGTCCGTCATACGGTCACATAAAGTCTGAGGAAATTTCCCAGAGAAGGCAATTGCGACATCATCCGCGTAAGCGATAACTTTGCAACTTTGCGTATTCCTTGTCACTAAAAGCCTTTTCGACGAACGTAGTGATCTCGTGGAGTGCCGTCTCCGTGGATCGGCCCTTCCTATACGCATGCTGTGATTCCGAGATATCATCTGGGTTGATAGTAAGATTAGTGTGGAGGTTGATTAGTCTTTCCATTGTCTTGATGAGGAAGGACGATAGGCTTATAGGTCTGAAGTCCTTTGGGGTGCAGTGCGATGGTTTTCCCGCCTTGGGTATAAATACGACTTTCGTCCGCAATCACATTGCGGGTACGATGCCTATTCTGAAAATTGCTGAGAAAGCTTTCTTGACCCAAGACCTCAGATTGGGTCCGGCTTTAATTAGTTGAGCCGGGACAATGCCATCTGGGCCTGGAGATTTGAAAGGCTTGAAGCTATTTATCGCCCAGCTGAGATACCTGCCACTCAAAAGGTGTTCAAGTTGGTTAGGGGGGGAGCGGCTGTCCCCCTGTCTTTGCGTTTCCAGGGTTATTTCTTCTAGAAAGCATCTTGGGAAATATGCCTCTGTGTTTCTTTGCTGGACGATTTCCAGTTATCTTCTGAGGTTTTGATATATCCTACATTTGGTGCGGCAGTTGCGAGGACCATCCGGAGTCGGAAGGCCTTTGATGTTTGCTGAAATTCGTGCAGAACTTGGTCCAGGCATTCCTTTTGCCTTACGAAGTTCTTTGTTATATTGCCTAATGTTCGCTTTATACGTCTCCCAGGCTGTCTCCGAGTTTGTCTTCCTGGCAAATTTAAAGGCCTTGCGGGCCTTGGTCTTAAAGGGCGCAAGTGTTTGCGACCACCATGGTGGTTTCTTTGACTTGCTATTGCCCGATCTGCTTTTGGGACAAGCTTTATTGAATGCCCTGGCGCACGCTTCCGTAAGCGTGTCCACCATGGCACCCAGGGCTTCCCTACTGTCAACGTCCCTTGTTGGAGGTTTCCCCAAGGAAATATCTAGTTCTTTCGTGTACAACTTTTATATAGTTAGCAGCCACTAAAAATTTTTATTTATTATATTTTATCGTGAGAGATAAACTAATCTTTTTCAACAAATACATTCAAAAATATTGTGTTTAAATTTCATATAGATCAGTTTATCTATTTTTCGACATATGTATAATATATGTCGGCGCATTGAAACTGCGTGGTTGCGAATGTATGTGTGTGTGTGTGCGAATACACATTTTTGGGTATTTCACCAGAGTCCTCTTGCGCTGTGAGTGTGTGGTTGCCAGGCAACCATTGGCAGGCGACCGTTGCTAGGATGTTGTCGCTTTAAAAAAGTATCCTTGAAGCGAGGCGACAGCGTTGTGTCGCTGTCGCCGATCGAAGTTCGGTAGTATGCACAGTAGGTAGAGAATTAGAAGCAGGCTGTTGCGTACCAGAACTTGAAGTGTGTACAAGGCTGAAACTCGTTGCGCCGCAATGTAAGACAACAACAACAACAACGATCATGATTTGACAACAGAAGTGGGATCTGGCCACCAGACTTCAACACTAGATGGACCCTGATGGAATTGCAAAATAAAAGTTTAATTGAACTAGTGAGAGCCATAAAAACAACTGTACCTGATGCAGGGCAGAACAAAACTGTGCAACTACCCAAATTCAACCCAGACAAACCAGGCGCCAACGCATCATCGTGGTGCACAACGGTGGAAATAGTTTTACAAGAAAACACATTGAGAAGCAGTGCATTGGTTATGGCTTTGAGTTCGGATTTAGAAGGAAGTGCTTCGCAATGGCTTGCGCAAGTGTGCTATGCTGAAATTACTTGGCCTGAGTTTAAAGAATTGTTTATAGTATAAACTTTATACAACGCTTCGACACTATAGAAACACCAGCCGCTATGTTTCTTAATATGCTATCACATCGACCGACTGATGGCGAGAGTCTGGCTTTTCATGCAAGTCGCATGGTTACCGAACTACCGACGAATTGGCGCCAAATGGATAACGAAGAGATTGCTGTGTCTGTGACCCTTGCGCTGCTGGCAAGCTTCGATCACCGATTGCAGCGTTTAAGTTTTACATCAAATGTTCGAACCAGAGGCGATCTACAGTCCGAATTAAAAGCCTTCACTTTTATTAAAAGGAAAAGCGGGCCGTAAAATGTCTGAATGCAGATTCAGGAAACAACAGAATCAATTCGCGACTGATAAAACCCAACATGGCAGGCATGATGTTCATCCGCGTGGAAAATCAAATTTAACTAGCTTCAAGTGCGGAGAATTGGGTCACATATCCACCCAATGTACAAAGAAGGAAGCTGACAGGAACAAGGCATTCAATCGGGAGAAGCGAGTGGAACAGTGCAGCGTTGCAGTACCAAAGGGATGCCTGAACCATAGAGGCCAAATTTTCGAAATCACCTTCGATTCGGGATCTCGTTGCTCGTTGATAAAAGAAAAACTAAGTACCAAATTTTCTGGTAAAAGATTCAATAATATTGTTATGTTAAAAGGTATCGGCAGCTATGGAATATGTAGTACTTTACAAATATTAAGCAATGTAAAAATTGATGATTATTGTATCGAAATTTTGTTTCGGCGATGTATGATGTACAAAACGACATTGTAATTGGTCGTGAGATATTAAATCAGGGTCTTGATATTGTCATTTCATCAAACCAATTTAGGATCTCAAAGACCAAAGTAGTTAATTTGTGTACCGGCAATGAGCCAGCCGATATTGATACTGAGCTTGAGGGACAAGATAAAATAAAACTACATTCACTGTTGGCAAAGTACTCAAATTCATTTATAACTGGGATCCCAAGTACTAAAGTCAGAATTGGCGAAATGAAAATTAGGTTGATTGATCCAACAAAAACCGTACAGAGAAGGCCATATCGTTTAAGTCCATGAGAGCGAAGAGTTAATTACTTTACATGTCTAGACATGGCCAGCGGATATTACCAAATTCCTTTACATTCAGATTCTATCGAGTAAACGGCGTTTGTGACTCCGGATGGTCAATACGAGTTCCTGTCCATGCCATTTGGGCTCAAAAACGCACCTTCCGTTTTTCAACGATTAGTAATACAGGCGCTAGGGGATCTAGCAAATTCCTTTGTCATGCGAGGCGCTAGAAAGATTACAGATCGTTCTAGATGTTTTGACAAAGGCTGGGTTTTCATTCAATCTTACAAAGGGCTCATTCATGAAAACATCGGTTCAATATTTGGGTTACAATATAAGTGCGGGTGAGATTTGTCCAAACACACAGAAAGTTGAAGCGTTGACTGCTCTTCCGCCTCCACAGTCAGTCACTTCACTTAGACAATTCATTGGGCTAGCATCCTATTGATCATTCAATCTTACAAAGTGCTCATTCATGAAAACATCGGTTCAATATTTGGGTTACAATATAAGTGCGGGTGAGATTCGTCCAAGCACACAGAAAGTTGAAGCGTTGACTGCTCTTCCGCCTCCACAGTCAGTCACTTCACTTAGACAATTCATTGGGCTAGCATCCTATTTCCGACAGTTTATTAAGGGATTTTCACAATTAATGAAACCGTTATATTTCATAACTGCAGATAAAAACAAATTTATTGGGAAAACAGAGCATGAACAGATACGGAAAAAGGTCATTGCCACTCTTACCGACAAACCAGTCCTTGTTATTCTTGACCCTTATTATCCAATCGAATTACACACAGACGCCAGTTGTAGTGGCTACGGTGCAATTTTATTACACAAAATTAATAACAAACCCCAGGTAATAGAATACTATAGCAAAACTACTTCACCGGCAGAATCAAGATATCACTCGTACGAGTTGGAAACCTTAGCTGTCGTGAACGCCATTAAGCATTTTCGACATTATTTGCTGGGCAGGAACTTTGTAGTTTATACTGACTACAGCTCGCTTAAGGCGTCGAGAAATAAACGAGATTTAACCCCCAGAGTACAGCGTTGGTGGGGTTATTTGCAGTCATTCAAATTCGATATTCAGTATAGAGAAGGGAAAAGGATGGCACACGTTGACTTTTTATCGAGAAATCCCCCTTTCAAAAAAACCTACTACAACCGCAAAAATAGTCGAAGAGAAAAGAGTAAACTGGCTTATTGCTGAACAACGTCGATATTTGGACATAATCGAAATTGTTAAACATTTTAAAAACTTTTCTCTGCCTGAAGATATTGCGAAAACCTATGAATTAAGGGCAGAAGTTCTTCATCGAAAGATACAAAGAAATGGGAGAACACGTTGCTTACCAGTGGTGCCACGAGCTTTCAGATGGTCTGTCATAAATCAAGTGCATGAGTCCATAATGCATTTAGGTTTCGAAAAGACATTAGATAAAACTTACGATTTCTACTGGTTTGACAATATGTCAAAATACGTAAAAAAATTTGTCGACAACTGCATCACTTGTAAAATGCCAAAATCCAGTTCAGGAAAAATACAGGCGGAATTACATCCAATACCAAAAGTCACTATTCCTTGGCACACTATCCACATCGATATCACAGGAAAATTAAATGGCAAGAGTGATCAGAAGGAGTATGTTATTGTTCAGATAGACGCGTTTACCAAATATGTCTATCTTAGTCATAGTCTTAAATTGGCAGTGAGAGTTGTATAAGGGCCGTTCAATCTGCCGTTTCATTGTTTGGAGTACCAAACCGAATAATAGCTGACCAGGGGAGGTGTTTTACAGGCGCAAAGTTCAGTCAATTTTGTTCAGATCAAAAAATAAACTTGTATTTGATAGCCACTGGTGCAAGTCGAGCTAATGGTCAAGTGGAGCGAACTATGAGCACGTTGAAGAATATGTTAACGGCGGTTGAAACGGGAACACAGTCTTGGCAGGATGCGTTGGGAGAGGTGCAGTTGGCAATCAATTGTACAACCAATCGCACTACGAAAGCAAGTCCTTTAGAAATGTTATTGGGAAAGGTAGCACGCCCATTGGGATAACTTCCACCTAGTGATATAGAAAATGTTATTGATTTGCCAAACGTAAGAGCGCAAGCTGCAAAGAATGTATTACCCAGTGCAGCTTATGATAAAGAACGATTTGATAGAAATAAGGCAAAAGTAAAAAGGCACAAAATTGGAGATTTCGTATTACTTAAGAGCGAAGAAAGACACCAGACCAAGCTAAGTCCAAAATTTAGGGGGCCTTTTGAAATAGTAAAAGTTCTAGAAGGTGACAGGTACATTTTAAAGTCTTTAACTAATAAAAGAAATTATAAATATGCACATGAGGATTTAAGAAAATTATAATAATTTAGATGTAAGAAACGTAACCGCTACAGAAGAGAGTGAAAATGAAAATATTGAGAGTATTGAAGAAAAGAGTGAAAATGAAAATACTGAGAGTATTGAAGAAGAAAATGAAGTACACCAATAAGGGTGACAAAGTTGTACTGCTGGCCAATGAAAATGGCAGAGTACTGAGTCCATAAAATATAATGCAAGCTCAAGTGCAAAACATATTGTTTGTTTTGATCATGGCGTGTGGGGTATTTGATTATGCGACTATAAGAGTGAATAATGAAGAAGAATGGATTATATAAAAGAAGAAGAAAAACAAAGAAATGAAAAGAAAGAAAGAAAAATTGAATTGAATTGATGAAAAAATTATAGTTATGGAACTGAATACTGTTTTGTGAAACTGTCAATAATATAATTTGTTATGAATTAAGATAAGAAAATTGGATTTTGTTATGAAACTATTTAATGTTCAGTCTAATAATTAAAAGAAAGAAAGAAAATTCGAATGCTGCTATTTTCTACACGAGGTCGTGTTAGGGTCGGGATGGCCGTGTCGGCGCATTGAAACTGCGTGGTTACGAATGTATGTGTGTGTGTGTGCGAAAACACATTTTCGGGTATTTCACCAGAGTCCTCTTGCGCTGTGAGTGTGTGGTTGCCAGGCAACCGTTGGCAGGCGACCGTTGCTAGGATGTTGTCGCTTGAAAAAAGTATCCTTGTAGCGAGGCGACAGCGTTGTGTCACTGTCGCCGATCGAGGTTCGGTAGTATGCACAGTAGGTAGAGAATTAGACGCAGGCAGTTGCGTACCAGAACTTGAACTGTGTACAAAGCTGAAACTCATTGCGCCGCAATGGAAGACAACAACAACAACAACGATCATGATTTGACATATACATATAAAACAAAAATAACAAGTATTAACAATTTTAAAATTTTTTGAAAATGCTTTAAAATTAAAAGAAAAGAAAGTTGTCAACTCAAATATACGAAATAGTGTTTTTTTTACATAGGGAGTAAACGTAGCCTGCAGAGGGCAAAAACCATATAACGACTTAAGCTTGCTTTTCGATCCATTAAGTATTAAATCATTTGCTAAACACCATTTTCGAAAGTTTTCAAGATCAGACTGCAGACTGTATTGGGCAGAGATGGATTTGTATTAAAGACAAAGCCTTACATCAACTGCATACATAAGTACTAGAGAGTTCGTTAAAGCAGGGTGCAAGTCATTAATAAAAAGAGTAAATAATAACGGGCCAAGATGAGGGACCTTGTAGACCTTCCTTGAAGGACGCCAGATGTAGCACGGACAGGTGGTTCCATGGGTGTATCCGACTTAAAAACCTGCAACTCATCCTGGGTGGAGTCCCGCCAAAGAATTCACTGAATATAGCTGTCCTCAGGAAAAACCCTGACGCAACGATACATTTCACAAATATCTCCAGTAATGGCCACCCGATGGCATCGGAACCTTAACAGAATATGCAGCAACTTTGGCTGAATAACTGAGACAGACATCACCGCGTCATTCAATGAATATCCAGAAGTGGTGACAGCACATCCATCATAAACAACCCTGAGCTTGGTTGTTTATCTGTCGTCCTTTAAAACACAATGGTGGGGCAGAAAGTACTGGCTAGTGACGCTCGCATCAGCAGGGACTGGAGACATATGACCCAACTCCAGATACACCTTAATGAAGACAGCATATTCCTCTTTCAATTGAGGACGGCGACAGAGCTTCCTTTCGAGGGAGAAATATTGTCGAACTGCTTGGGAGTAAGATTCTCCCAGCAACTCCCAGGCGAAGCAAAGAATCTAACTGATCATCCAGCATAGTTGCGCTCTTCGGAACGTCCTTGTATTTAATTTTAACGTTATAAAAATCATTATTTATTTATTTATTTCCTTTTTTTAAAAATTGAAAAAAAGGAGTGTAATAAAAAGGGACGCTATAACAACATTGTAATTTATTGTAATTTACAATTTTCAATTACAAAAAAACCCTTCGTTCTTCCATTGAAATGATATTGTTGAATCTGCAAAACAAATTTGAGACCAATCGGATAAAAACTTTGAATAGAATTACCGGCCAACTTTAAGAATGTTGTGTCGAGAAAAACGCGATAACAGTTTTCATAGCGCGGGTCGGTACGCTAAGGCGCGCTTGAATAGAGCAGTAGAACGGCCCCGGTATATATTGGAATTAGGTCAATTGGAGATTGGCTAGGAGATTGAAATCTTGACAGGTTATTTATATAATACTAAGGTATCCTAAGGCCCAATATTTTTTTTGAAAATTTGAAAATTGAAATTATTGTTGTGTAACCTCCTAAAGAAAAACAAAATGGAAAACATATGTCATGTTTGCTCTTTTTATTGAGCTGTCTAGAAAAAGCAGATCCGGTTCCTCTGTTCCTTTGGGTCCGCGACAAGTAACGTCGGCAGCGAAAGTATCAAAACCGTGACAGACAAGTACAGTCTGGACGCACAAAGTTCATCCCAACGAGCGTATCCGCACCCCTATTCGAGCGATTCGGGACAATATGCCATCCAAATTCGCGCAAACCAAGCTAGCGGATGAGCCATACTGCAAGCCTACAACCATCTCAGCTGTCCTGGTAGCCGACGTCTTTCCCACGGTTCTCCAGCCGGTTCTTATGACTGCGGAGAGAGCATGCCAATCGCCCAAATCCATTTTTGGGTAGACGGGTTGGATAAACTCAACTATCAAGGAGTAGTTAACATACGTAGTTAATTAGAAGTAGTTAATAAAATCACAGACAACTTTGATAGAAGAAAATAATCATTCCTTTAAAAAGGAATTTTGCAAAAGACGTATGACATAATGGCATAAAGGACTCCTTAATAAGCCGCAAAAAACTAACGAACTGTTTTTTGTGCTCGCTTGCAAACATTGCGGCGTATAGCTCAAAGAGGTTTGTGGGAACGTTCCATCGAATTCATGTTGTTGTTGACTTTACACTCGTTACACTCGCCGCTCGTTCTGATTAGTTTAGCTATTGGCTTACTGGTTTAGCCCTTTCGATGGCCGGCACCTGATCCGGGTTGGCCGTTAATATACGAAGGAAGTGACTGACCGACTCTCCTAAAGCAGTCCTCCAGCTCTTTCTAGAAACTCTCTAAAACTTGATTGTCGGACTCTCCAAACGCGGTCCTTCAACTAAACGCTACCATCTTAAAATTACTATTCCCGGGTCGCTCCAATGCTCCTCCTTCGCGGCCGTTAAATCTCCTTGAATCAGCTCCTTTCCAACACCTCCGTTAGCGGGTTCCCTCCCGTGCCCTCTCAATCCCGGATCTTGCTATGTCCCCGTCCCATAACTAGCTGTTTCTACGCAGGGTACCGGCCCCATTCCTTCTTAGCTGTCGCTCGCCCAGCCGCGCTGACCCCCATCAAGCTACCATAGATAAGAACGCAAAGATCATAACCAAAGACAAGAGTGCCTCAAGGCGGTGTAGTTGGTCCCTTACTGTGCCTAGTGTAACGAAAGGCATACCAGCCAATTGGTTAAAGTTTCCATTATTGTACTTTCGTTAGATGCCATTTGTACAATGTCGTCCGCCAAAGTTTCTATCATAGATCCTGTAGAGATTGAAAAAACTATTGTTAAACGCTGATAAACTTTAAAATCGGTTGAGAATTTTAAAATCAGTTTAGAAATTTTTAAAAGCACAAGTCCCGAAAAATGTTTTTATACCCTTGCAGAGGGTATTATAATTTTGTCCACAAGTGTGCAACGCAGTGAATGAGACATCTCCGACCCTATAAAGCAGTGGTGCCCAAGCTCTGCATACGGAAGAGCAAACTCCCATACCAATGCAAAAAATCACCAATACATTGGTGCGAGAATTTTTTTCCCATCCATGTGGCTGCACTGAAAAATAAAATTATAGTAGCATTCACAAGGGGTTTAAAAATATCCATATAATAAAGATTATTACAGCAATTAAAAAATGGCCCTACATATTTTAAAACAGCTTATTATTATACTATGACAAATATGCAGAGCTTCTTAGTTTAAAAAAAAATGTTTTGCGAAGAACAAATTTATCGCTACAGGTCGACCATTTTGGCAGAAACAAAAACAAGAATGAATTTCTTGCAGTGAAAAGTTTTCGTCACTCCAACAACAAAATTCATTCGGATTAGTACGATTGAGGAGAATAGGGAAAACACGAAAAATTGTTATTGTAATTGCCCTTTGCTTATGATGGGACCAACGATGCTTATGGCGTGAGCAACGAATCTTATGGCGTGAGCAGACTCACACAACTCGGTAGGCATGAGCATTTGCAAAAACAAATGAGCAGCGAGAGCAATGGGATGAGCACCACTGCTATAAAGTATATATATTCTTGATCAGGATCACCTCCTGAGTTGATATGAGCATGTCCGTCTGTCCGTCTGTCTGTCTGTCTGTTTCTACGCGAACTAGTCTCTCAGTTTTAAAGCTATCGACTTGAAACTTTGAACACACCCTTCTTTCCTTTGCACGCAGTATATAAGTCGGAACGACCGGGATCGCCCGACTATAGCCTATAGCTGCCATATAACTGATTGATCGGAAATGACCCAACTTTCGTGTTTTTGAAGATAGAAAGCTGGAACTTGGTACAGATTCTATTCTATATTCCGGTTTTAACTGCAAGGGTATATCAACTTCGGCTCCGCCCGAAGTTAGCTTTCCTTGCTTGTTTTTTTTTTAAACAAATAAAGATTTTTAGGGTATTACAAATATTTCAAACATGGTTTTACAATTCTGATTCTACCTGATAAAACATTCTTACTATGTCATTAAAAATTTTTAAATGACGGTTGTATACATGATGATCATGTAAAAATATTTTCTGTCACTCCTTATGTAGTTTATGTTGATTTGGAATATGCAAAATTAGTAAAGATCAATAGAATTAAAGAATACATAAATGCAGATAACAAAACTATAATCCATTTTCACAAAATGGATAAACTTTAAAAAAAGTAAGTTTTTAGCTGAAAATTTTTTTTGTAAGTTGTCGAAACTTAGTAGTAAAAAAAAGATTTCTTTGTTTATTACCTGGGTAATAAACTCAAAAGGATTGTGTTCCAATTTCATACCGATCAGTGTATCTTTTTTTCGACATTGTATATATGTTAGTTGAAAAAAAAATAGTTTTTACAATTTTAAAATTTTTTGAAAATGTTTTAAAATTAAAAGAAATGACAGTTGTCGACTCCAATGTACGAAATTGTTCAATTATTAATGTCTTTTTATTACATATCAAGATTTTTACCTTATACAACAAACTAAAATGCAATGTAAGTACAAAATCGACAGTTTGTA
This sequence comes from Drosophila malerkotliana malerkotliana, assembly GCA_018153235.1. NCBI lineage: Eukaryota > Metazoa > Arthropoda > Insecta > Diptera > Drosophilidae > Drosophila > Drosophila malerkotliana. Next base: position 20,452,939 of record JAECXV010000075.1, on the reverse strand, counting down.
CAAATTATCTTAGAATACAGCAATTAAAAAATTTAGATTATAAAATAACTATTTTGCGCATTATTTAAAATATTTTTAACATAATGCAAGGATCTCTTGCTTCGAATTTATTTTAATACCATGGTTCACTTTCGATTGAAATTCAAATTGTGCATACTGCCATGATTACTACTATTTTATAAACATTTTAAAATGAAATTTACTTTCCTCTTAGTTTTAGGATATTGCACCTAACAATTTGTACATGTGTTTAAAAAATTAATGAAAGAAATGTTTTCATAATATATATAAAAAACACCATCCAAACTTTATTGGACTACAATTTTTTCATTAAGTTTATGTTTTATTTTTACAATTTTTTTAAATGTAGAATTACATCCAGAAATATGTTTTGCCAATGTTTTGAAAAATATAATGTTTCTTTAAAATGTATACTGCAATTTCCGCGCACAATACGCTCTTTTTAAACTAATTAATTAATTGTTAGGAATTTATTAATTTTACTTTTAATGTTAGAGGACAGAGAAGCTAACATTGATCTAAGTCTATTTAAATCTAACACAATTTTTTACTGCTTTCATCACATGCAGGAAAAATATAGAAATTGGTTCTCCCTTTACTTATCAAAAATATTATCTACGATTTTTATACAATAAATATGTTTTCATGGATAGCGGAAGTTGAAGCTGTTGAATACGTTCCTCTAAATTCACACGCCCAATTTTTTGACGAATAGTTCGTCGGCATAGATCCATCAATGGCAAAGGCTCAGCTAAAAACAAAAAAAAAAGTTAGATGCTATTAAAAAACATTATTTTACTGATTTTCATAATTTTAAAGGATTTATTTTTTGTAAGCCACGCTTGCTTATTTGGATGTTTTTTTTTTGGCTTTTTGCTAGGAAAACAATTTTTTTTTCCTTTCGAACATTTTACTGTGGTGTTTCCCTTCAAACTCATCTAGCAAGATACTCAACATAGAGTTTTCAAAAACAAAACGTTGCATACTTTTAGGTTTTCGTTAAAATTAAGAAAGAATCAATGGCCGGAACACAATAAATTGACTTTTTAAAATAATACTCTGCACTAAATTAAAATTTGTACTCTGCTCCAACGTCTCCAAACTCTGCTCCTAGACTCATTAAAAGTCTAAGGGTCGCTATTTCTGTTTGTATAATTTGGAAAGATTTTAATCATCTAATTCTAATTATGCTTTCAAGATAAACCAGACCAAACAAAATTTAGTTTCTGTACATTGTTGATACAAATGTGTTTAAATAAATTTCAAAATATATACTTACGATCAAGTCCACCAATGTAGCGCATAGTTATTTCACAGTGACCCCAAACTGCCGAAACAACTGGATATAATTTCTTTCCTCTTAGACCTCTAAATGCAATGCCGAGGTATTGTTGATCAACAATAAAGCTTAATGTTCCTTCGTCCATATCTAAAGCTACTAAAAACTTGTCTGGAACCAAAAAAGCTTCGTCGTTTTTTAGAATGGCTGGATATGTGACACCGGCACAGTTTTTGGAGTCATGATACAATTTATTTCTTCCTAAGTCCCAACCCCAACTTTGTTCAGTAGATCCTACTAAACTTTGGTAGCCAACAGAATGCAATGGTGCATCAGCGGTGGAAACGCCTACAACAGCATGAGTTCCTCTTTGTCTAGTCGGCCAAAATATTTCCCAGATATGTAATCCTTTCGTGAGACCCACTTTACCTCGGATACAATCCGTGCTTTGCGCGACAGGGTGTCTGTGAAAGGTCAATTTATCATCTTCTTTTACAAAAATATTCAAAGATCTATCCTCAGAGTTCCAAGAGTGCTTCATTTGTAATTCTCGAGAAGCTGGCGGCATATCAAGTAAAATATCAATACGCGCTGGTTTGACAAAGTCTGCTTGCAACTCTCTAGGTATTACGGGCTTAAATGTAGACTGTGAATCATTTCGACTAACGGTTTTGACTCCACCACTAATTTTTTGACCCATGTTCATGCCACGGCAGCTTCTAGATCTTCTTTGGTCGATTGCAACTTTATAAGATAATCGAAGGCGTTCAAAATCCCTGGGTTCCAATCTGGACAACACAACTCTCGGGGATATTGTGGATAAAGAGGAAACACTTTGAGGACGCCGCCTTTCACTGGACCTAATAGGTGTCCGGCCACCCTTATACCTGAAAAAAATTGGATATGTAAATACTTTTTAAATGTTATTGTATTTCTTAAGCTAGTTCACACTTTTTGCAGAAATATTTCTTAGGCAGGACTTTAGTCGTGTTTAAATTAGGAACAGTACAAACTCATGCATACATAAATATTTTTTACTTGATTAAACAGCGCAAACATATTGTAACCCACATAAAATTAAAAAAAAGTGCAATTATTTCAATTTATGTATATTTGTACCTCTTTTTTCCGAGTTCCATCTATAATAAGGAAAATTAATAATTCGACAAAATGGCGTCAGCTACAAAGAACTAATCATTAATTTAACTAGTAAAACTTTATTTGACTAGTTATTATTTGTTGTGAATTATAAGATATAGGATTCGGAATACATTTATAGGTAATTAAATTGTATGTGAGTCAAAAAATTTATTTTTAAATGTGAGAAATACGTTTCAATACAAAATTCAACCGTTTTGCAACCACTTCCACAGCAGTTTAAGGCTGCACAAAAACAGGGTGATTACGGCCATTGGAAAATATTTTTCAAGGGCCGCTGTGCACGTTACAATTTTAGTTTTTTATGTGATCAATCTTTGAACCATTACTTTTTTTAATTGAACATTCCTTAAACATTTAAAACGAATGATTTATAATAAAACAGAAAATATATATATATATATAGAAAAGATAAGACAATACCCTTGCTTCTTCAGTTTAAAAAATAAATACTTTCCTTAAATTCTACATACTGTACTTTAGTTGAAAAGCCTAGTATTCAGATTGAAAAACGTGTTTAACGAGCAAGAACGTTTATTCTTTCCAGTGTGAACGAATATTTTTGACACTACGGTCATACCTACAAATTCATTTAAATTTGAATTTAAAATTGACAATGTTGGCAACAATAGATTAAAATAGATCTTCTATTATAAGATAATTCTTTTGTTGTTTTTGTGTCTATTTTGGTGTGAAAATATTAATTAAAAATAATTTTTAATCAAATTAGCGCAATTCCAATTCGCGTAATACCCTGCCATGAAATTAGCACCAAACTATGGTTTGTACCACAAATCTGAAACAATAAAAATTTTCACTAATTTAATTAAATGAATATTTTTACTACATAGAATCCATCAAATTAACTTTGAAAAGCATTTACATCGATTTCTGCATTATTGCAACAAAAAAGCCTTAAAAATGTCTTGCATGCCAATAATTGACCCTTCAAACGGGTTCAAAAATTTGAATCGCTAGAGACCTGTAAAACTTTCATTGTTGTTGGTTGGCAACCCCATGTAAGGAGTACGGGTTGGCGAACAGACCCTGTGTAAAGTTATATTTTACCTATTTTTGACTAGCTCACTCATATAGTTTTTGTAGGCTTAGAAATAAAAAAGTGATTTTCAGGGTCATCAATCTCGGAGATGGATCATCAGGATAAAATTTGTACGCGAGAAACTGACCTTTTTTGAATTTTTGTCGTGTTTTTCGTACTTTGACGCCATTTTTTCGGTACAACTTCCGAGAAATGGTATTTTTGATACATATCGTTATTGTGTCGTTAATTCTGCATAAAAACGAGACCAATTTCATGAGGAAATTATGAAAATTGTTGAAGTTATAACGCTTTTCCCAAAACAAGTATATATATCCCATATATACATCTGCTAAATATATACATATATATTTATTGTGTTCCGAAAAGTTTTTTTTTATATAGCAACTAGCATAATCAGCCAACGGATGATTCACTTTAAATTTAAATACCTTGTGTAATATTTTTTTTTTTAATTTATATTAAATGCCGATTAAGGGGTGAAAAGCCCGCTTACTTTTCTTTTGACTTAAGGATGTAGTCTCATGTTCCGGCCTACTTTTTAGAGGTTATTTCAAAAAATTTTTTTTTGAATAAAAAATAATGCGATTAAATTAATTTTCAAATATGTTTTTATAGGCATCATAAACTATTTGAAAATATTTTGTTTAATTTATTCTTGTGTAGTTTAATACACTTGTTAAAACAACATATCCAAATTTCAGCTAGATCGGTACCATAGAATTTTGTGAATTCTGCGCCGCACACAAAAATGTCGTTCCGAGAAAAACGCGTTTAAAGTTTAGACGCTACCGAAAAACTCATACTTTTTGGTGTAGGCGCGCTCTCGATTATAATAAACGGGAATTATAAAAGTGAGAACGGAAGCACATTACCTCTACTTTTTGTCAGAAAGAAGTAATTTTTTTGTAAAAGTAAACACCGAACCCTTCCTTTATATTTTATGTTAATACCTATAGCAGTGGTCGGCACCCCAATACAATGATATGATTTAAACGCATTAGTGTTAGTAACGAATAGCAGAAAGTAGGCTGTGAGCATGATGTTTGACACATTTATACTGTGTGTGTGTGTGGCAGAGCTCGGGCAGAGAAATTTCCTATGCCCTCGGGATAGGGCCGTGCCGACCTCTAACCTATAGCATAGAAAATATAAAACATGGATCAATAAGTTCCAAGACTTCATCAACATAATCACTTTTAAGGGTGTCACAATCGTTCCAACGATTTTCCAATTTTTTATATGGAAATGCTATATTGACGTGGCCATATGGACTCGTTGTTGTTTTTGTTCCATCAAAAGCAATTGCGGCACCCACTTGGAAAAAAAAACTTTTTCATGCTCAATTTTTCATGAAGGATAGTAATACATTTCCATATGATTCCATATTCCAGCAATGTCACAGAGCTTCACTTTACGATCTTTCATTATAATTTTTGTTATTTTTACATTTACATTTTCCGGTGTAACGGCTTCCACAGGTCTACCCGAGCATTCCGCGTCATTTGTGTCGGTACAACCACGTTTAAACTCATCAAGCCACCGACAAATCGTTGCTTTTGATGGACAAGAGTCCGGGTAACATTGTTCAATCCATTGTTTCGCTTGCACGGTGTTTTAAACCATTAAAAAACAATGTTTCATCAGAACACGAAACTCGGGTTTTCTAATTTTTTTAAACAAACTACAAAACGACTTTACTCCACCCTCGATAACTCAGCTGTTTCTGGTCCGATCGACTTACAGTTTGAACACGTTTTAAGTAAAGGTTAGTACTCTAGAAAGACCTGGTTACTTCCAAAGTTTCACTTCCAAAATCAGACCCTGAAAAGAAACATTGCTGTGGGAATATGACTCTGAGTCTTCCTCAAAGAATTTTTAAACATTCCCCAAAATTAAAAACTCAATAAATTTACAAATATGTTTTATTCGGTATATTCGATGTTTTAGATATTTCAGTAGGAAGCTTACTTCTTGAGTTAAGGGTGTAGTCTCATGTGTGAGGTTGAAAAAATTGATTCTTTTTTTCACATATTTCAAAAGTACTGAGAATGTACTGTTGAAGTTTCAAGTAAAAATATCAAATAATGACAGAGATACAGCCCATAATCAAGAGCGCGCTCACACCGAATAGTATGAGTTACTCGGTAGAGTCTAAACTTTAAACGAGTTTTTCTCGGAACGAAATTTTTGTGTGCGGCGCAGGTGATTCACAAAATTCGTTGATACCGATCTAGCTGAAATTTGGATTTGTTGTTCTAAAAAGTAACACTTCAAAAGTAACACACTTTTTTTTTAAATTTTTTTTTGTGAGTTTGCAATTTTGTTATTAACAAAAATATTTCATTCTAGTACGGGACAGAGCCATAAGCTTACAAAACAATAATCTATTCTAATTTTTTGTTTCGGGTGACTCTAGCAGTCGAAATCACCTGCGCCAGGGACCTACCACTTTTTATACCCTTGCAGAGGTTATTATAATTTTGTCCAAAAGTGTGCAACGCAGTGAAGGAGACATCTCCGACCCTATAAAGTATATATATTCTTGATCAGGATCACCTCCTGAGTTGATATGAGCATGTCCGTCTGTCCGTCTGTCTGTTTCTACGCGAACTAGTTTCTCAGATTTAAAGCTATCGACTTGAAACTTTGCACACACCCTTCTTTTCTTTGGACGCAGTATATAAGTCGGAACGACCGGGATCGGTCGACTATATCCTATAGCTGCCATATAACTAATTGATCGGAAATGGTATAACTTTGGTGTTTTTAGAGTTAAAGAGTTCAAATTTGACATGAAAGCTATCTTTGGCAAAACATTACGACGTGCCAAATTTCATAAGGATCAGCCGACTATATCCTATATCTGCCATATAACTGAACGATCGGAAATGTCCCAACTTTCGTGTTTTTAAAAATAGAAAGCTGGAATTTAATACAGATTCTATTTTTGGTCAGTTGATCCAACCTACAAAATTTCATAAGGATCGGCCGACTATATCCTATAGCTGCCATATAACTGAAGGATCGGAATTGAGCCAACTTTTGTGTTTTTAAAGATAGAAAGCTGGACTTGGTAAAGATTCTAGTTTTGGTCAGTTCATCGAACCTACCAAGTTTCATTAGGATCGGCCAACTATATCCGATGTTTGCGATATATATCCGGTTTTAACTGCAAGGGTATATCAACTTCGTCTCCGACCGAAGTTAGCTTTCCTTTCTTGTTTTAGATGTATTCTTTGGCATGCTATAAAGTATACTAAACTACACAAGAATAAATTTAAAAAAATATTTTCAAATAGTTTATGATGCCTATAAAAACATATTTGAAAATTGAAACTATCGCATTATTTTTTATTACAAAAAATGTTTCTTTAAATAACCTCTAAAAGTAGACCTGAGTATCGCATTCGCATTAGTTTTTATTACAAAAAATGTTTCTTTTAATAACCTCTAAAAGTAGACATGAGACTACACCCTTAAAGCGTCTCCAACGTACCCATGTCACCCTATACTTATTATTTAAACATTTTTTCTCGAAATAATTTTTTATAGATGATCAGACTTCCTTTAATTAAAAAAATATTTAAAGCTGTATACATTTTGGTATGACATTTATTTTTTTAAGACATAATAGTGGAACAAAATTAACTTTTGATTTGAAGTCTCTTAATGAAAATTGATCTGCTGTAGCAGACGTCTTCAAATTTGACACAGAACATTTTCAAATAATTACCCAGGTAGTAACTGTAACAAATTCTATGGCGCCAGTACAGGAATGTTTTTTTTTTGATACCAAACTATTTCTATAACTTATTTACAGCTGAATAACCAATTTTAAATTGGAATTTAAATGGAGGAAATATAGACAATTATAAACCAATTTTTATATAAACGAGGATGCCACAAATGCAGATGCAAAATTCATTTTGCACGCATGGATATCAAAGACTATAAGAGAATGAATTATCCAATTTAAAACTTGGACTCAAGTTGTGTCAAAATTTTTGGGACTTCGTACAGATTCTATTTTTGGCCAACTGATACGATCAACTAAAATTAATACATTGGTTTCGGCAGACGCAATCATTGTAAAATTACTGGGATAAAATTTAATTCCTCTTAGTAGATCTAATGATCTACTAAATTATTATCAGTCATTGCATTTCTTGAAATTTTTTATAATTGCAAAATTTTCAAAGTGTACTCTTTGTGCATCATAGCCCAGCTTACTTCAACGCGCCATTGCAACTGACTTAAAATTTATTTTTGATATCAAAATATAGATATCTAATTAAACTATTAGAATTTATGACAGGTTATTGCTTTAAGGGGTTATATACAGTTGTAATAGATAAAAAAATAGATGAAAAATGCAATTGATTTTTTATTGCATATTCTTTAAGTATATACTGTTGAGAATACTTGCACAAAGATTCATAACGATCGGAGCATTAGAACCGAAGTTGTAGCTATTTATAGCGCACTACCTGCACATAAAACTTGAACAAACTTGAAACTTTAAACGCGATTATCTCAGAATCTTGTTTTTGGGAAATTACCTTTGCGGTGGACACGATTACTAAAACACTACTAATCCGATCAACACCAAATGACCACTTATTTGTTATGATATTAGCTAGTCCGTAAACGAGGGATTTTTTCAATTTTTTTGAAAACTCCTTTTTTAAAGCATAATCGAAAATCTTATACCTTGAAAAAGTAAATTTTTTGTTAAAACCATCGCCATTTTTTTTTTTTAATCAAAATTTTTAAAAATCCTTTGTTTACGGACTAGACCAGAGGTCGGCACGGCCCTATCTCGGGGGCATAGGAAATTTCTCTGCCCGAGCTCTGCCACACACACACAGTATAAATGTGTGAAACGTCATGCTCACAGCCTACTTTCTGCTATTCGTTACTAACACTAATGCGGTAAAATCATATCAATGTATTGGGGTGCCGACCACTGGACTAGACAATACCAAATACTAACTAAATTTTTTTGAATTTTGGATTTCAGACGAACCGTTTTTGGGATATGATGTCCACCGCAAGACACCATCGAAAAAAGACGATCCGGGAATTCGGCTATAACATTTTTATTACTTAATATTTTTTTGTGAAAAAATTTAATTAAGTACCCAGAAACATGTACTAAAAAAAAAAATGTCAAAAAAAAATCGATAAAATTCCATTTTTTTGCGCGGAACAACTGTATATAACCCCTTAATTTGAACAAAAATAATTTCAAATTAACAAGTAAACACCTAAATAAAAAAATAAAGAAAATATAAACAAGAAAGGAAATCTAACTTCGGGCGGAGCTTAAGATGATATATATCGCAAACATCGGATATAGTGGTCCGATCCTTATGAGAATATCATAATAAAACCAATTAATTACAATAAAATATCTAAAAAAAAACACAAACTTTAAAAATACCAAAGTTAGTATTTCTACCAAAAACTACCAAAAAAACTTTTTTGAATAGCAAAATACCATTCCAGCAAATACCATTTCCGATCGTTCATTTCAGATCGGCAGCTATAAGATTTGGTAGGCCGATCGTTATGAAATTTAGTAGGTCGGGTTAACTGACCAAAAATAGAATCTGTACTAAGTTCCAGCTTTCTATCTTCAAAAACACAAAAGTTGGGCCATTTTCGATCGTTCAGTTATATGGCAGCTATAGGATCCTTACAAAACTTGCATGTCGTATTATTTTGCCAAAAATAACTATCATGTAAAATTTGAACTCTGTAACTCTAAAAAGACCGAAGTTATACCATTTCCGATCAGTTTCAATCAGTTATATGGCAGCTATAGGATATAGTTGGCCGATCCCGGTCGTTCTGACTTGTATATACTGCGTGTAAAGAAAAGAAGGGTGTTTGCAAAGTTTCAAGATATATTTATGTACATACATACATATCTAAGATTTCTGATTTTAAATTTTAGAAGCAAAATAAATTTGTATGTATGTACATATGTACAATGTTAAAATATCTTTTGGTGTCATTTATTCCACACATACATACATATGTATATACATGAAGTGTGAAGTTTAAAAACAAATCCATGTACATATACGTACATATGTATGTATGTAAGAATGCCCTCAAGTTACAACGAATCTGCTTTTACATACATGTACATACATATGTATGTATGTTAAAATGCTAAACTAATAAATCAAAGCTAAATCGCCAATTTTTTTTATGTAATAAAAAAAAATGAAGCAAGGATAGTCATAAATATAAACAAAATACTATTAACTGGACTGAATTAATATGTACATTAATGTATTGTATGTATGTATTATGTTGGGAATATGAGTTGGAGTTTCACTCGTTTTATTAAATGTACCCGAATTATGTACGTCAATACATTTCAAAAAACTGATTGTGTTTAAACCTATTCATTTACTTACATTACTTCCTCCTTCTTAAATTCTTTAAATATAAACAAAACACATAAAGTAGTAAAACAAAATACGAACAAGAAACGATTGAAGATGAAACAATGAATATCTACACATATATGTATGTATTAATGTATGTAAGTTCGAAAGTAACTTTAGTTCCTAGGTTTATAAGACAAGGGCATGTTACACTAAGAGACTTCTATAATTTTCTGTTCAAACAAAAATTATAAAGAGGTTTGTAATTTTGATCATATGTTTTTGTTAAAAAATCAGAAAAACATTTTTCTGTATTGACTGCCGCGGAATATGTATCGTAATGGTTGATGTGGTTTACTCGACTATTGCACCATAACATATTTCATCTGTCGCGAATTTTTTGTATTTTTGAATCACAACTAATAATATTGTATATTTAATATTAATCAATTATATAAATATTGATAATATTAATAAATTAATAATATTAATAATATAATATATTAATAATATTGTATTTATCTACGATTTGTTAAGAGGGATAAGTTTATTAGCAGGTACTCTTAATGTACTCAATATTGGGTACTCCAGACACATGATTCATAATCCAGTATCAGACGCAACACATATAAACTTTTAGTGAAATACGGGTCGTTAAATTCTTTTGACATCTGTTAATAAAAGCTAGGACATCTTTACCCTTATTAACCATTGTGGAAATATGATCGGCAAATTTAAGTTTTGAGTTCAATAGGACACCGAGATCATTAGCCCGGAGAGGGCAAGAACGATAAAAAGATAAAAAAAATTATTAAATCATTCGCTAAACACCATTTTTTGACAATTTTCGAGATCGGACGGAAGTTTGCATTGGGACAGAAGCGAATTTGTATTAAAGACAAAGCTTAACATCATCTGCATACATGAGTACTAGAGAGTTCGTTAAAACAGAGGGCAAGTCATTAATAAAAACAGTAGACAGTAACAGGCCAAGATGACTTCCTTGAAGGACTTCAAATGTAGCACAGACAAAGCGGGAATATACATTTTTCCCGCATTACTATTATATTGCATAGTAATATACATTACTCCAAAGTACTTTAACTTTGGAATGGCTGATGGCTTATGGAATGGAATGGCTTATGCACGGTGAAATTTGACCGAGCATCCAAATATTTTTAAAAATGTATACTACTGTATTTTTTTTATACTACTGTAATTTGTGGTACCTCCTTACAGTAGGAGGAGGAACCAAGGAGATTTTTTTTTAAGCGGACGGATATTTTTACGGCACACATGAGTTAAAAATGTATTTAAAATTTGGTAATATTTTCATGACATTTATATCGGTGCATGCCAGAATATCACCCATGTGCACCCGGCCTTGTCTCGTGCATAAGCTATATTTCTATCTTTCTTCGCCCATTGTGTGCAACCTTTTTATACATTAGCCACCAAGCACCTGGAATCTTCACTTCTAATAATATTATCGCGTCCTCTATATAACCGCAATAAAGGGGATTTAATTGAATAGTTGCATATTTATTGGGAACTGGGAAAACTGCCGGTACCGAAAACGCTCGGTAATTCAACATTTTGGAGACTTCAGGTGAAGCCAGAATTTTTGGTCATTGAGATTTTTCAACGACAATAATTCGCTCTGGAATAAAAAGTCAGAAAATAGTTAATTTAAAAACGTTATATCATATAAATTTGAGAATAAAAACAGAGAAACGCAAATTTAGGGTGCGCAAAGAGACCAAAAACGCGAGTGCTCCCGCCTTATATAGTAAGATGAACGAAAGCTTCATCCTTAAGGGGGAATAGGCACAGCTTAGACACTGCGCGCTTGGTGATTCGGTTTTAATCACCGCCACTCGAGAAACTTCATCTCGACCAGGGACTAACTCCATTATTCTCGCCATTTTATCTCGGGTAGGTTTTCGTCCTTGACTAGCACCACACCGTCAGGGCTAAGACAAGGCCGGAAGCACGCCATTTGGAGCAGTGCTGAAGAAGAATTCTCTTCTTTCCATCGGACCCAGAAGGACTGCTGCAGGAAAGACACCCACTTCCAGCTGTCCAATCGGTTGAAGATAAGCTTCGTGACATCAGACTCGGTAAAGCTTACTTACGAATCACCAGTTAAAAAATGAGCTGGCGGTAAAACATCCAGTTCTGCAGTATTCTCTGAAAGAGACAATAAAGGTCGTGAATTTAAGACAGCCCCAATATGACGCATTAGCGTTCGCAGCTTCTCGAACCCAAGCACAACAGCCCGCTATGAATGGTTCTTGCCGGTTTCAAAAGCCGCTTCTTACAGTCCGCCGCAATGACTGAAAGAGGAGGACCCTTGCACGTAACTCGAGGGTCGATATCTCAGATGGGACCACGGTTGGCCACTCATTTAAGGCTCCAAGGAAAAACGGAGGACAATAAGACCACAGATTATTCTCAGTCGAATCATTGGATGCCCGCCGTTGCTCCATTGCTCTTGTTAGCTCCTGAATAGTCAAAACTCGATTGGCGACGAAAAAACTTCCCATTTTAAACCTTTAACTACGCTACTTCCGACATAAGTGGAGCCAACAACTTGGCTTCCGATAACTCTAGCTTCAACACCCTAACCGCCTTTAAAGGCGCGACTTGTGAAAATACAAATGAAAATAACAAGTAATCAGTCGCAGGATCCCAAGCGAAGCCTAGAATCTTTGAAACTGCTCTCATCGAACCCCACCAATAGCTCCCGATCTTCTTTAGGCACCTTAGACAGTGAATTTCCCTCACCATCTGCAGACGATTCTGGCGCAAGTTTAGCTTAATCTATAGAGTCACCTCCAGAAATTACAGCATCCACATAAAGGTCGCGACGCAGAATTTTGGCTTTTGGGAACATTTTTTGCTCTTCCTTTGCCAACTGATGCATTGATAAAATAAAAACTGATAAAAATGACGCCGGCTGAGTTGCATAGGTGATAGCTGTCCAACTTGTTTGTTAAGCTTGGTTGTTAAGCTGTCCAACTATAAAACACAATGGTATGGCAGGAAGTAGTGGCCAGTAGTGGCCATTTGCATTAGAAGGGACTGGAGACATATGCCCCATCTCCAAATAGTTCTTTATAAAGGAAGCAATTCCCTCAATTGGGGATGGTGGCAGAGCTTCCTGAATCCAGCCGAGCAACATGTTTCGAGCAACACGAAATGCTCATCGCAATCTAACTTCTCTTTGTCTTCTAACTTTACTTATCTCGAACTTTTCTTTCTCTTGCGTTTCACAAAATACTTTAAGCAGTCTTTGATTTTCCAAAACTGGCAGAGCAGAAAATATAAACGTTCATCCAGCAGGCTTGGGCTCTTCACAACATCCTTGTGGGCAGTGGAAACGAGTCTTCCCTGCATATGTGAGACGCCCCCACGCACGACCCATCCATTCGGGTTTACTTCAGCAACGGAAAGCCAGCTGAGAGCTGGATTTGCCCAACACAACATAGCTCATAGAAAAGAAGACTGGCTCCGATAAGCAGATCGATACGCTCCGGCGAAAATCTAAATCAGCCAACGAAAAATATATATATATATATATATATATATATATATATATATATATATATATATATATAAATGTACTGTTGATGTTTCAAATACAAATATCAAATAATGACAGAGATACGGCCCATTATCGAGAGCGCGCAAACACCGAATAGTATGAGTTACTCGGTAGCGATTAAACTTTAAACGTGTTTTTCTCGGAACGACATTTTTGTGAGCGGCGTAGGTGATTTACAAAATTCTATTTTTCCGCCATTTTGTTGATTATTGAAAAAAATATTTCATTCTAGTAAGGGACAGAGCCATTAGCTTACATAACAATAACCTATTCTAATTTTTTGTTTCGCGTGACTCTAGCAGTCGAAATTACCTGCGCCAGGGACCTACCACTTTTTTTAGATGTATTCTTTGGCATGCTATAAAGTGTACTAAACTACACAAGAATAAATTAAAAAAAATATATTTTTAAATTAGAGACCATTGTAAAATTCTCGTTAAATTCGTCGTTAAATTCTATTGACCATCTTTTAATGAAACCAAGGACACCTTTAGCCTTATTAATCATTTTAACTGGAGACATCCAAACTGACACTAGGCTGGAGGTCCGTGATGCTGCCGGCGAAGGCAGCGTTAACCAGGTCGATCCAGAATCCCACACAGCTCGGCATGGAACAATGGCTCCAGCAAGCAAAGCCATCGCTACGACTTTGGGCAATAAATGCGTTTGCAGTGGACGGCGATGAGGCTATTGGCTCGGTGCACTCGGTTATGGCTGACGTGGGAGCAAATATTATAAATTACTTAGATGGAACATCCGGGCCCAAAACGTTCAACTTTTTTCGTCGAGCTTGTTGTTGAGGGGGGAACGCACATGCATACAATACGAACGCACATTAACATGTATGCGTTAAAAAAAAATGTATGTATGTGTTACTGCTCGCACGACAAATTTCAATTTCTCAACGTTTCTGTTTCCAATGCGCCGATGTGGTAGTAGAACAAAGAGTGCTTTTGTAGATGCTCTTTGTACAATTTTCCACGGTTCCAATCCTGCTCAGGACTCCGATGTTTTTCTTTTTTTTTTTTAATTATCTTTAAAATAAAAAAATTAAACGTTATGACCGTTAAATTCCAAGGAAGTCCTCATAATAAAATTAATAAAAACATAATTATTTTTACAATAGTAATAAAATGAAATTAAAAATAATAATAATAAAGTAAATATGAAAAGTAAACAAAAAATATGAATAAAAAAATAATAGTAAAAAAAATAATAAAAAAAAAATAAAAGTAAATATAAAAATAATCATAAAACTAAAACTTTTAAAAATGGAAACAACCGCCCACTAATAAAATCGAACCCAGGATCCCAAGGATACGGAGCGCGCGCTTTCCATCTAAGCTAACCTCCAAGTTGATTCAATGATACTTAAAATTGGTTTTAAAGTAAGCACGAAAATATATAGTCAAATCCGAGCTGAAGAGTAAAGATAGTAGAAGATATTTCTGATCTCTTTGCTCTCACACGGGTTCGATTTGAACGTTTTAAACTTTCATCGTTCTAAAGATGTTACGTTCTAAAAATAGAACGTATAATAGAAATAGAAAATAAATTCTCTCTTTCCCTCTCTCATCTGCCACCCGTTTGTCGTGGAACGCGCTCTCAAATATTTTCATTTTTACAGCGGGTTCCTCGACGTGGCCTGCCAAAATGCCATAGAACCCGCTATTAGAGAGATTTTAACAGTCCCAATGCTGGAACCCACCATAGAAAAATTTTCTTTGTATGAGACGACCCACCGATGTACCTTATAATCTTTGGTGGGAGGTACAACCAAAGGTAGACGATTCCACAAAATGCAGCAGGCCTGCTTTCTCAACTGCGATAATTAACAGCGAGGCATTTACGCAGTTGAGTTACGCAGTCCGAGACTTTGAGGGAGCGAATTGCTTCAAAAGCGGAAGGCAAGCAATTTACAGCATTTGGTTTTCCGAACCAGTCCATCGAAGGTCACTACTAATCTGCGAAATATCCAAATCTTCAAGAACCCCGTGGATGGCCTTAAAGTCATTGAACATGGCGACTAACAGGACATGTCGCTCTTGGAGCAAGGCATCATCCACCTCGGACGACAGCTGAAGAGCTCTTTGGATCCTTTTTAAGTCTTGCAGAATATCCTGTGCCTGGAGTTCATCGTCGATTATATATTTAGTTACGACCAAAGTAATAAAACCCGCAGTAAGCGATTGAGGTGACAAAATTGTATCGCTTAATATTTAATTGCTCGTGCTGAACACGATCTATCCCACTGTGCGCTCAGAACCGTAAACGAAATTGTGGAACGTATACATGTATGAAGTCTATGCGCGGGCGAATGCTCTTGAGTTGTGGAACGTATGTAAGTTAACTGAAGTTAACCAAGCAACGGCAATGTCCGATTACTTAAGAGCTCGCTCTGGCCAAACTGCTGACATAGCGTCTGGCCGGAAGCTCATGCATAGCGGCAAGCACTGCACATTTGCGTGGCCGCTATGAAATACTTTTTGTTAGCTTTAAGTTTCAGTTTGTGTCAGAGTCTCATACAATAAAGAGCACCATAAAACCAATCTCCGGCACTGCCGTTAATTTGTAAATTCATTTGTTGAATTGGTCACCGCGCCTCAAGGGCCGTGGCAACGGAGCAAGTGCTCCCATCATAACTCCCGTCACAGAGCGGATCTACCCTCGGCAACCGCCAGGAATCTCAACCACTACCTACCAGAAGTAACAACACCCCCCGGCAACCGCCAGGGGTAATTATCTTACAAACATCTCCGGCGTCTGCAGCATCATCGACTGCAGCGAGGGATAACTAACTACTACTATATTTACCTACAAATCAATTTATATTTACTGGCGCCCATCGTAAAAGAACCATGTAAGTGAGCACTTTTATTTACACAGTTTTCCAAGTCTGCATGAATTTTTCTTTGTGTATTAAAAAATAAAAAAAAAAAAAAAAAGAAAGAAAGACAAGAATAGTAAATTATTGTGCCTTACGCTAATAAAAAACTGCAGCCCCATAAAATTTAAGAAAAAAAAATTTTTAAATAATCTTTATTTAGTCGGCTGACGGTTTAGCATTAACACTTTTTACCTATTATAAAATATTTAAACCATTTCATTTGTGAACCAATTATTGTCCCAATATTGTTTGCATTTTTGTTTTTGTGAATAAATAAATGAATATTCTATATAACACAAAAAGTGCGGAATAAAAATTCCTAACCAAAACAAAAAAATCGCTGGCGGAAAATTTTAAATTTCAATCGGAAATAATTCATATAATCGCGTGTATTTAATTCAGCTTTTATATGTCTTTTTTGTTACACAAGAATTCTTGATATTAGCCGCGCAGTTTTGGTTATTTATTTTTCTTTTCCGTTTTGTTTCCCCACTCCACTTTCGAGAACACGATACGGCCGCGCATGCAGTGTGGCACTTTGTTGTTTTTGTTGTTTTTTGTCTCTGTTTGCATAAGCGGCGGCTCAGTCCCCGCGCACCCCTCGCCTTACCGCTACTTGACACAGCAGTAGCGCAACTTGACGAGCCCGCACACTGAAGCGGCAGCTCAGCCCCCGCGGCCCCTTCACCTTTTCAATCGCCTCCATCGGCACATAATTCATACATAAATATTTTTTATTTCGGGCGACTTTATAGCCGCAGCTCCACATGAGCAATCCGTTTCAACAATATAGAAACATAAGACAACTCTCTAGCGATTCTGAGTCGGAGACCGAAGAGCCGGCCAGATCTTCCACCCCTAAAAGCGTTAACACTAACGCGAACATGGCTTTCAGCATGGATCAGATGGCAGCCACCATACAGGTGGCCGTTCAACATGCTGTTCAAGAAGCCAATATCGAACACCAGCGCAGAGAAGACGAAATGCGCCTGGCTATACACCGTCTGACCGAACTGGTCAACGAAAGACAAATCGCTCCCGCCCAAGCGGAGGCTCCCCAAATAAAAAAATATGAGCCTATAGAAATTAGGACAGGAAGCATACGTCTCCTGGAGACAAGCGGCAGTAGCCGCATATTACATTTTCAGAAATTACGAACATAGCTCGCGCCATTATCAGGCGGTTATTATTATTAGGAATAAAATAAGGGGCCCTGCCGATGCCGTACTGTCTTCGTTTGGCACTGTACTAAATTTCGACGCGATTATAAATCGACTCGATTTTACGTACAATGATAAGCGGCAGATACACGTTATCGAGCAGGAAATGGGCACTCTTAGGCAGGGAAACATGACCCTTCTCCAATACTATGACGAGGTCGAGAAAAAACTCACCTTGCTCACCAACAAAGCTACCATGTCGTACGAAGCCTCGGCGGCAAAAGTTTTGTGTGACAAATTCCGGGATGACGCACTCCGAGTATTTATCTCGGGGCTTAAGCGCAGCCTCACGGATGTCCTTTTCTCGGCAAAACCGAAAGATATGCCTTCAGCTCTCGCTTTGGCACAAGAAGTGGAATCCAACCACGAAAGATACTCCTTCGCGGCTTCTTTTGCCAAAAGCCAAGAGGATAAAGATAGGAAACAGCACCCGAAAGCGCAAGAGTACCGACAGGCCTCTGCGCAGACAAATGCACAAACAAATGCGGGAAAAAATCCGTACTACGTCAAACAACACAAGGCGCAAGTACACTCCGCCCCACACAGTGGAGGCGCTCCTGAACCCATGGACATCGACCCATCGCTGTCCAAAATGCTTAGGCCATCCCAGGCCCCGGCGTACCAAAACAGGAAGCCGGCTGAGTCCGATCGGTCTGCCCCACACAAAAGGCAGAGGGTCAATCACGTCGCGCAGGGCGCGAGCGAAACCGGGAATAAATATACCGCCGCAGCACCGGGCACCGACGAAGCTGGAAACCGTAAAATGCGGCTAGTATTAGACTTTCGAAAATTGAACGAGAGGACAATACCGGATCGCTACCCTATGCCAATTATCCCTATGATACTAGGGAATTTAGGCAAAGCCAAATACTTTACAACGCTCGATTTAAAGTCCGGCTACCACCAAATTATTCTGGCAGAACGTGACCGTGAGAAAACTTCCTTTTCCGTAAACGGGGGAAAATACGAGTTCCGTCGACTGCCATTCGGGTTAAGAAATGCTGCCAGCATCTTCCAAAAAACCATCGACGACGTACTGCGAGAACAGATTGGCAAATTTTGCTACGTCTATGTCGATGATGTCATCGTCTTCTCAGAGGACGAAAACGCCCACATACAACACGTGGACTGGGTTCTAAAGAGCCTACACGACGCTAACATGAGAGTGTCGGCGGAAAAATCGGTCTTCTTCAAAAAAAGCGTAAAATTTTTGGGGTTTGTAGTCACCAACGAGGGGACCACGACAGACCCGGAAAAGGTCAGGGCCATTAAGGAATTCCCTGAGCCCAAAAACGTTTTCGAAGTAAGATCGTTCATGGGCTTGGCTGGCTATTATAGATGCTTTATTAAAGATTTTGCATCAATAGCTAAGCCCATTTCGAGCATTATAAAAGGGGAGCTCGGAAATGTCAGCAGACACAGATCCAGAAGCATCCAGGTACAATTTACCGAGCAGCAACGGCAAGCTTTTGAAAAGCTACGTAGCATCCTGGCCTCTGAGGATGTCATCCTCAGATACCCCGACTATAAAAAGGCGTTTGATCTAACGACAGATGCCTCAGCATATGGCATTGGCGCGGTGCTTTCACAAGAGGGACGCCCCATCACTATGATCTCTAGGACCTTAAAGGACAGAGAAGTTAACTACGCTACCAACGAAAGGGAGCTGTTAGCTATAATTTGGGCGCTAGAGAACCTGCGCCACTACCTTTATGGGGTCAAAGATTTAAACATCTACACTGACCACCAAGCGCTGTCCTACGCGGTATCGGATTCCAATCCGAATACAAAAATTAAAAGATGGAAAGAACGCATCGATGAGTGTGGTGCCAAAGTCCATTACATGCCTGGCAAGACCAACCTAGTTGCAGATGCCCTCTCGAGGCAACAACTCAACGTTGTAGAAGAAGAGGAGGCATTCTCAAGCGCGGCCACAATTCACAGTGAGCTGTCGCTTACCCACACAATTCAATCCACGGACAAGCCCCTCAATTGCTTTCAAAACCAGATAATTCTGGAGGAAGCACGCTCTCCGTCAAAGCGGAACTTCGTTCTCTTTGGAAACAAGAGACGGCATATTATTGACTTCACTCACGAGGAGTCATTGCTGGAGGAGCTCGCAACCATAATAGTTCCTAAAGGTGTAAACGCCATTCATTGCGATCTGCATACGCTCGCAGTGATACAGGACAAACTAATCCGACAATTCCCTGCCACCAGATTCTGGCACTGCAAAAACCGAGTAACGGACATTTTTGCAGTTGATGAAAGACGGGAAATTCTTACTGTCGAACACAACAGAGCTCACAGATCTGCCAAGGAAAACGTGAAGCAGGTACTCTCCGAGTACTACATCCCGAAAATGGCCAAGCTAGCGAACGAAATAGTCATTTCGTGCAAGACTTGCGCCAAGGCAAAATACGACAGGCATCCGAAAAAACAAGAGCTTGGCGAAACCCCAATCCCATCTCAAGTAGGAGAAATGCTGCACATAGACATCTTCTCCACGGATAAAAAATATTTCCTTACGTGCATCGACAAATTCTCGAAATTTGCCGTAGTCCAACCAATTCCCTCTAGGACCATAGAGGATCTCAAACCAGCATTACTACAGCTGATGAATATTTTCCCTAAGGCCAAGGTCGTATATTGCGACAACGAACCATCGTTGAACTCGCACACCATCGTGACCATGCTGGAAAACCATTTCGGCGTTAGCATCTCAAATGCTCCGCCCCTACACAGTGTCTCCAATGGACAGGTGGAGCGTTTCCACAGCACTCTGGTAGAGCTGGCTAGATGTCTTAAAATCGATAAAGGCATCAGCGATACCGTAGAGCTGATACTTCTGGCCACTGCCAGATATAACAAGTTCATCCACTCGGTCATCGACAAGAGACCGGCTGACGTGGTTCAGGCACAATCAGGTGAGCCACAATATGAAATTCAAGATAAAATTAAACTCGCCCAAGACAAGCTCCGGGACAGAGAAAACGCTTCCCGCCAAAATAGAGTGTTCGAGGTTGGCGAGAAAGTCCTAGTGAAGTCTAACAGGCGCCTAGGCAACAAACTCTCACCATTATGTGAAGAGAAAACCGTTGAAGCGGACATGGGGACCACAGTCCTCATTAAGGGGAGGGTGGTCCACAAAGACAACCTTAGGTAGGCCGAGCGCGACCATATTATCGCCCGCCTGATAATCCCAATTTTCATTATCTTTTTTCTAGCCACTAGGCATAAGTTTTGCGCCCTTTATTATTTTAATCATGCTTTGGTGGTGGGCTACCCAACTTCAACACAATTTATAACACATCAAAATTACAGGTTTTCAACCATATCCCTGATTCTCCTTTTGGCCACAACTTCGGCACGCGTCACGGACTATTCCAAAGCCAAATATATCCCCATCGTTGATGGGCGAATCCTGATATGGGAGGAATTTGCCTTTGTAAAGCACTCGGCAAATCTCTCGGAATATAGGCGCGTCATCGAAGAAACTAATGGGATGACCGTCATGTTCCCGCAATCCCACATGCAGAAACTCCTGGTTGTTGACGTCGCCGACCTACGCGACATGCTCGACTCTTTGAGCGTCCACCATAGAGTAGCAAGAAGTTTAGACTTCTTAGGGACTGCGCTAAAGGTGGTGGCAGGAACGCCGGACGCAGAAGATTTTGAAAAAATTAAATTTAATCAATTCCAATTAACAAATGCAAACAATAGGCAGATTAATATTAACAACAAAGTACAAATTCAAATCAATAAAATTTCCGCTACCGTCAACCAACTTCTGAGGTCAACAAAAAAGTCCCAAATTGATACTGGGCACCTATTCGAGATGCTTTTAACTCGAAATAGGATGATAGCAATGGAACTGCAGGGTTTGATGCTAGCAGTGGCACTTGCCAAAGTTAATATTGTTAGCCCCAACATCCTAGATCATGCAGACCTGGAAGGTGTGTGGATGGAAGAGCCCACCGAGACCGCGATTAGGGATGTTTTGTCCGTATCGTCCGTTAAGATCTTACAGTCCGATAACATATTACATTTTATTATTAAGTTTCCAAAGATAAAGTCGGCCTGCAGCAAGATTACCGTTTTCCCAGTGTCACATCACGACACCATGCTCAGGCTGGAGGATAACGTCATTGCCGAATGCAACAGTGAGATCCACACCGTGGAAAAGTGCTCCCCGACATCAGGAGCTACATTTTGCCGATTGGCTCGCAGAAGATCATGCGCCCAAGAGCTTCACGCTGGAGGCACAGCGCATTGCGAGATCCAGCAAAGCGATTTACATCCCATCACTTATGTTGATGAAGGAATAGTAATTGTGAATGATCGCTCGGCTCACGTGTGTGTGGACAATGGCACCTGTGCCCATATAAAAGGCACATATCTCGTCACTTTTGAAAAGAGTGCCATGGTCAACGAAACCCGATTGGTCAATCATGACACGGCCCAGAAGAGGGCTCCAGGAGTGGCCAGCTCACCCTCCCTGAACATCACCATGGAACGTGACGTTCTTAGCCTTCCATACCTTCACCGGCTGAGTGAACGTAATCTGGAGCACATCAAAGAGTTCGGGAAGGAAATTAATCACCAGCGACTACATCAGTTGGTGTTCATAGCGGGAGCAATATGCTGCGCTCTAATTTGCATCGGCTTGACCTATCGGCGAGTCACTCAGGCCCGAAAAACCGCGGCCCAGCTGAAGGAGATGATTGCCCAAATAGGGTCGGCCGAGGGCGGCCTCATTCCTGAGGGGGGGTAGTTAACTGAAGTTAACCAAGCAACGGCAATGTCCGATTACTTAAGAGCTCGCTCTGGCCAAACTGCTGACATAGCGTCTGGCCGGAAGCCCATGCATAGCGGCAAGCACTGCACATTTGCGTGGCCGCTATGAAATACTTTTTGTTAGCTTTAAGTTTCAGTTTGTGTCAGAGTCTCATACAATAAAGAGCACCATAAAACCAATCTCCGGCACTGCCGTTAATTTGTAAATTCATTTGTTGAATTGGTCACCGCGCCTCAAGGGCCGTGGCAACGGAGCAAGTGCTCCCATCATAACTCCCGTCACAGAGCGGATCTACCCTCGGCAACCGCCAGGAATCTCAACCACTACCTACCAGAAGTAACAACACCCCCCGGCAACCGCCAGGGGTAATTATCTTACAAACATCTCCGGCGTCTGCAGCATCATCGACTGCAGCGAGGGATAACTAACTACTACTATATTTACCTACAAATCAATTTATATTTACTTGTATGTATGAAATCTATGCAGGGGAGAACACACTTGCGTTGTGGAACGTAACAACTGAACTGCCGTTATGTATGTTTATGCTTATGTATTTGTAATTTTTGTATTATTGTTATATTCTCTACCGAACAATCTCACTTTCCTTTAATTCAAATCTAAAAACATCTATTCCAAAAGTCTTAAGAGAGAAAAAGCATCTATTATAAATGTCTTACGACAGTACAGTAAATAACCTACAGTAAGTACAGTAAAAGATCGATGATTTGAGGCAGGTGGAACCCAAAATCCACTAGCTTCATGTTTTGTGGGACTTCCTAATTGCTGACGTTAAGCTAACGCTGGCTTGAAGGTAAAGACAGTCTTACCGAGATGCCATTCATTCCAATTCCAGCATTCCAAACAGGTATAATTTAGATTCAGGAAGCTGCAGCTGAGCATCAGAATCGCGAAGAGCTCGACAAAGCAAAAGCTTTTCAAAGCTGTTCAAGATATTGTCCACCGTCCGTAGGTGGCGTCACAACAGTGGCTGCAAAACTGCTGTAGGGTACCTCGGACAATGCCATTAGCCTCTAACTGATAGCTGGAAAGGGATGCGGGAAATGCCATAAGTTATGGTTCCTTCGTACCTTCGACCTTCTACCTGAGTAGCGTTGTCTACCTGTGGCCACCTGTGGCTCCACGAAACATTCCATCGCCTTCTGAATCGGTAATGCAGTTAATGGTCTCCGGATCCACCTGCATCTCGTTTTATTTAGACGGACTGCGAGCGTCCAGCTTTTCAGGTAGCACAAGCGCGATGTCGTGTTCCAGCGACGGCCCATATATGCGATTTGAATTTTTCAGAAGGCTCTTGCTTCCCTTGTCAGTGAGGTCGTAGAAGTTAACTCGTAATTCGATCTTTAGCTCCGCGAGATCCAGTTTGGCCATCTGGAATTCCATCACTTTTGAAAGATTTGCCTATCCAAATGCTCAAACATCACGTCAGCACGTTGACACAAAGACGCCATCCCTCTCGAGACAATAGACTTCAAATTATCCTAGAACGGATTTATATTTGCAACTTAAATCAATATTGCCAATATTTGCAGTAGCGAACCGTACTCAAACACGCGGTCTATTACCAGAGTAATGAGACTGGATGTAGAAGCTCTGCACAAGCTACAAAAAAAAAATGCGAGCGCGAAAAAAAGAATCAAAGCTGAGGTAGATTAAAACGAGAATTATAACATACTGGTATCACCCATCGTGTTGTCTTATGAAACTATACATATTAAACAATATGTAGCGCTCCTTTAGAACCGTATTCCGCCGGAATGCAAGCAAATGATATATTGTATTCGTGTGAATGTATGTAAAATAGAGTAAATAAAATAGATCTCCAACCCCATAAAGTATATATATTCTTTATCAGCATCATCATCCGAGTGGATATAGAAGCTCAGGTCAAGTTTATTTTTTAATTGTTCCCACGAATATTCTGAAAATCGAATATTTTTGTATCAGCATTAGATGTATTTTAATGCAAAATTATTTCTATGGCTATATCTGGAAAACAGTAGCCGAATTCAGACGAATCGTCTGATTATTTAGGGAAATATAGACATTCTTATACCGATTTCTATACAAACGAGTTAAAATTTTGTACAGGTGGATATAGAAGACTATAAGAGATAGAACTATACAATACAATAGAACTATACAAAAATGTTTTGATATCAAACCATAACAATGGCTAATAAATACCAACCAGCCCAAATTCAGCCAGCTCGAGTGGTCGAGAAAAATTTTTAGAGGAGTTATGTCCTCAAGTTATTCCTTCCTTTTATTATTTTCTCAAGCACAAACGAATGCAAAAAATACTTTGTTGTGATGTTTTTGTTGTGAGTCTATACTTTTGATCTTCAAAATTTATAAGTGATGTAGGGTGTGTATGTGAATGTGTATGTGATATATGTGAATGTGGGGTGAAAAATATAATATAAAAACTCTCTTGTTTTTGAATTCACATTATTTTTTAATGAAAAAAAAAAAATAATGCGCCACATACTGTTTAACCAATTTAGTGATTTCTAAGACAAGAGTAAGAGTAGATTTATTTTATTGGTATCCCAGGAAAAAATTGCTTCTGGCCTTATTTTGCGCAATGACTTAATGTCTGGTTCTGAGTGATTTGTTACGTGTCGTGTGTAGAAAAACAAAACAGAATGCTGGTTTAAAAAAAAACGGAAAAGAAATTTTCGGAAAGAAACGGAAGAACGGAAAGAAACAAAAAAAAAGTTTTTATTTGGCCATTGGTAGGGTTTTTTCTCTTGCCTCCAAAGTTAGCATTTCTTCTCGAAAAACGTAAATTTTGAATTTCTTTAAACTTACTCCTGTTTTTATTTCCTTGCAGAGAGTATAATATCCTAGTGATAAGGAGTGTGTTGGTTTATCTAAAATAATTTGAATAACTTCGATTATGAATATTTGAATAACTTCTCGCTTCATTATTATGGGCACCATCTCTATTTGGTTTGCTTCAGAAAAACAGACAATTCTGTCGTCACATCCATACAGTCATGTGTGGATAGACACTTGGCGAATACGACTTCCAGCTCGGTGCTCTCGTTTACAAACAAAATCCTGCATGTACAGCAACAGACTTCTCTAGGTATGTCTTGTAAAACCAAGACCTAGCTGTAGAACCAAATCCAGCACAGTCAGTTACCAAGTTGAAGTTACTTCCTACCAGGTAATGGCGGAACTTCTCAAGGCTAGATAAGCAGCTTTTACTTTAAGATAAAAGCTATGACGTGATCCAATAGTACATCTGGTACATTAAAAGCCTTCTAGCTGCTGCAGTAACACCCCTCCAAAATCCGTGCATCTGTTGGCGGTCTCCTCGAAAGAATATGCAAAACAAGCTTTTTTGTCTCTCAGTAGGACCCGTAGTGAACCGATAGTGACGAACTTTCCCAGCAAATTCTTTGGCAATATCGGCACCTCTTCGTAGAAATTTCCTACAAAATTCCGTAAGGCCTAGAAACGAATTTACTCCTCTGAAGTTTTTTGGGACTCCAAGCCCACTAACATAGTATGCTTTTTTTTTAATCCCGGCCTGAAATGACATGACTCAGAAAATGTTTTTGGGTCTGCAGAAAAGCACCCATCTTTCACATAATGTAACGATGGGAGTTTCGGCGTATAACAATATCATCAATAATATCAATAATAACATCATTCATATATAGCTGCATAATATTGACATTTTTTGGATCTTAAAAAATGTGCAAACTTTCTAAGCCCTGCTAGTGGATTTGTGAATCCAATTGGTGCTGTGCTGAATTTAAAGAAGCCCTCTCTCTGTCATGAAGGCTGGAAAATGTTGTCATTGGCTTTGGCATATGTAAAAATCCATTCTCTAAGTTCATCGTTCTCTAAGTTCTAAGTGGTCGTTGACAACTCCGTCAGGAACTATTTGCAACTCCAAAGGACATAGCATGACCTCACTCTGCGCGACTTTTTGGTCAATAATATTTGTTTGGTCAGTAATTATAAATCAACTTGTATTAAGATTTATAACGTTTAATAAATCTTTATTTGGCCGCATATGAAATTGGGATTGTCACCGCTTGGCCGATCACGGGAATGCCTTATAACACTCGCAGATAGGACAGTTGTTGAAGTGATGTGTAACGAGCGTTTTATTCTAAAAGACAATTGTTCTTAACCTGATACATAATTACTTATCCTTACGGGCAGTTGAAGATCCATTCGACTCCCTTAGACGACAGCTCGCCCTGGATCTGTGCAGGCTCGAACACTTCGCTGAACCTCTTAGCCTCGGCTCCAACGAAGTTCTTCCCATTGTCGCTCCTTATCCTGACCACTGGTCCACGGCGGCTCATGAAGTTCCTCATGGCGATTATGCAGGAGTCGGTGGACAAATCGTGAGCCATCTCCAAGTGGATAGCCCTCGTGGTCAGGCACGTAAACAGTGCCACCCACCTCTTCTCTGTGCGACGTCCAACTGTCACAAAGAGCGGCCAAAGTAGTCCAGGCCAGTAGACTTAAATGGCCATCCGTTGGCCTCTAGTCGATCCGCAGGCAGGGGGCCCATCTCGGGCTGTGTGGGTCGTGCCTTCAGCAGCTTGCAAACGTTGCATTTGCTCACCACCCTCCGTAGCAGTCTCCGCAAGTTCGTTATCCAGAACTTGCTCCAATCCTCGAAGGCTGCGGCCAATTCATCCGGTAGCGGCTCGTCCCAGTTGACTCCTCTCCGCCAAATCTCTCTCAGCAGCAGTTTGGCAGTCACCATGTAGCAGCTCAGGAACCCAATCGGGTCAAACGTAGACATCACCAAGCTTAGGAACTCCCTCTTGGTAGGGACTCGTTCCCCCGTCATCACGTTCCTCGGGACTCGATGGTACTTGACGCCGAACTTAAACTCATCGGTAGCCGGCTGCCAGTACATCCCAAGCACCTTCTCCTCAGCTTCGGTCCATCCGACGATGGCGATGGGCTCAAGTGGGTTCAGCGCTCTGACCACACTTGCCGAACTGGAGGTAAATCGACTGGAGGTAAATCGAATTCACCCGTGTCGAGATGGCGATAGCTTCGTCCTCGCTGGCGAAACTGTCGACGTAGTCATCCACGTAGTGGTATTCGTTGATGGCCAGGGCTGCTCGCGGGTCCGTGCTGCTATACCGCAAGGCATTCACGGTCTTCACGTAGTCCGCCGAACATGGTGAGCAGGCCGCTCCGAACGTCATTACTGCCGTCTCGTATACGTCCGGCTCTCGCTGGTCATCTCCGTCTCTCCACAGAAACCTCTGGGCGCATCTGTCCTTCGGCTGCATCAGTACCTGATGAAACATCTCCTTGATGTCTGCACAAACTCCAACCGCTCCTTCCCGAAAATGGAAGAGCACTGCTGGGAGGGGCTTGTAGCGCTGTGGGCCTTTCAGTAGCGCTGAATTCAAGAACACACCGTCCACCTTGGCAGCTGCATCGAAAACCAGCCGGATTTTCCCAGGCTTGTTCGGGTTTTCCACTCCGAAGTGCGGCAGGTACCACACTTTGCCCTCCTGAAACCTCTGGACTTCCTGGGCCTCCAGTCGTCGTGCGTATCCCTTCTTGACATAATCGTCCATTATCCGGATGTAAGCCGACGCGAAGTCCACATCGCGCTTCATTTTACGCTCTATGTTGACGAGCCTCCTGAGGGCCATGCTGTAGCTCTCCGGCAATCTCACTTCAGCAGCCCGGTCTCGTATCTCTGGCCTACACGTTTGGTCGTCTTCTTCAGGGTGCTCAGGGCCCGTGCGTCGCCGCTATCTCCGACTGACGGCTCCAGGTCCACTCTGCCAGCTGCGACTGGCTGCACCGGCTTCGCTCCGAAATTCTCGGTCTCGAAGTAGTCTCTGGCCATCTTCTCCAGAAGATCATCCTGGGGCACGGCTAGGAGGCACGAATTCAGAAGTGGCGAGCTCGGCTTTCCGTTCACCGGTCCATATACCACCCATCCAAGTGCGGTGTCTGCTGCAAACGGCCCTCCAGATCCATAACTTTTGGTTCTGAAGGGTACTCCTAGATGCGCATGATCCAGTCCAATTAGGATCCTCGGCGTCGCATTGTTGTACGGCATCACCGGCAGACGCGTGTTCGCCTTCACTGCTTGTACATCCTCCTGACGCAGGCTCTGCATCGGAAGGTTCAGATTGGCCACTCCGTACACATTTTTCAGCCCATGGCGCTTTGGTTTGCCCGCTGCGCTGATCTGCAGGCTGACCACCTTGGTGTGCTCTTTGGCGGATTTTCCACCAAACCATTGCACATTCAGCTGTCGACTCTCGCCTTTCAGGTTCAGGCTGCGGATTCATCCAGCAGTGCGTACGTGTCGACCTTCGTATTCTCGCCGTACAGCGTCACGGGTAGAATCCTGAACAGCAGGTGGCATCCAATTGAGTCGATGTTGAGGTTTCGGTGCGGCAACTCCTGGCGATCGTACGCCGATCGCCCTTCATCCCGCTCACGTCGCGTGTCTACAACTGCGGCCGACGTAGGATGGTTCCTTTCGCTGGAATCCACTGACCGTGGCACTCCTCTCCGATTGTTGCTGTCTCTGTACGGCTGTCGGTCCTGATCCCTCCTGTGGCCCCCATCTGCGACTGGCGGCCGTTTGGATCGTTCAGGTACTTCGTGGAGCAGGTGGGTATGCCTCATCTGGCATCCGAGGACGTTGCATCCGCGGCTCTTCCTGCATATCGCTCCTCCTCGCGAACACTGCAGAATCCTTCGCTTCGGTTGTTCCCTGGCTCCGGCGTCCGTGACAGTGCACACCAGTTTGGCGAATTCATGAAGCCACTCGCTCAGGTGCGCCACCGTCGGATACGGCTGTATCGTGGCCGCGTGCCTTGCCCAGTCCAACCTCTTGCTTAGCGGCAACTTGGCTATCAGCTCCTCCATTAGGGTTGGGTTGGCTAGGTGCTGGCTGCCGGTCGCGGTCGACTGCAGGAACGCTGACAGGTTGCTAACCTTCGTCGCGAACGGCACGATCCTCGCGATGTTGGCCTCCTGAATCGGCTGCACTTCGCGCACGCTCTCCAATTGGCTGCGGATCAGTTGCTCCGGGCGTCCATACCGGAATCGTAGCTGCTCCATAACAGCTTGTACGTTGCTGGGATAGATGAGCAACGACTTCACTGTTTCGCGAGCCTCTCCCTTCAGGGCTTTCACTAGCCTCTGGTTGTTCTCCAACTCGGTGCACTGGTAGGCTGCAGTTGTCTCCGTGAACGCACACAGGAATATTGGCCATTCCTCTGGCTGACCCTCGAAATCGGGAAGATCAGGTAGTCTGCGTGGCGTCCATCCTTGTATGCTTGTCGTCGGCGCTCCATATGATATGGGCGATGGCGCAGGTACCTATGGGTGAACATAACCTAGCACCGGCTGTGCTGCGGCGGTCACACAAGATGGCGGAGAATAGCGCAGTATTGTTGTTGTCGACACAGGTTGCCCGTTTGCCCAATGGCCGCCAAGCGTCGGCGCCAAATTCGCACTCCATTGTGGCGGCAAATTTGCACTCACTTATGCCGGCAACTGCAGCGATGGCTTCACTCCGAGATCCGTTTGCAGATTGTCCCTCATCTGCCTGGGCAGGTTTTCGCTAAAACTCTGCCGTGGCGCTGCTCCATGATGTGGCAGCGTTCCACTCGAACATGGCGGTGTATTCGCTGCACCGCTCACTCCAACGCCGCGTGCCCCGATTCCAACGGGATCTCTGGCGGCCTCTGCTTGTCCTCCACTTGCTCTTGCCTTCGCCAGCTCCGACTCCAGACGTGCGATCCTTTCCATTAAGGCCGCCACTACAGTTGTGGAATCCGTAGTCTGCCCCGTCGCTTCGGGCTGCAGGTTACTTGCTGTGGGCGTGGTGGTCGCAGTTGCGGGAACGCCCGAGGCTTCCAGCCTGGGGCTCCGCCTGGGTGAGTGCTTCGTGGGCATCATCTTGCAAACTGCGAATAAAAGAATTTGTCACCGCTTGGCCGATCACGGGAATGCCTTATAACACTCGCAGATAGGACAGTTGTTGAAGTGATGTGTAACGAGCGTTTTATTCTAAAAGACAATTGTTCTTAACCTGATACATAATTACTTATCCTACATACCGCAGTTTCTCTTCCCCTTTCTGTGATGGCGCAAATCGATGTGTTTTATCCGCCAAATATTGTGTTCCTGTTTACCCGATTTTAGTGCGACCAAATAACCTAAACTAAATACTAGACTTCACAAAAATACTGACTTCATAAAAATCCTGACTATCGATAGCCTAATCCGTTCCGCGACAGGGATCTATGCACAATACGGGAAATCTAATTTAGAGTGCGAGCGCAATAAGAAGACGAACGAGAGTGCCGCCAACCTTCCAGAATAGGCTGAGCGGATGCTCGCTATCTTTAAATGCCGAATTAGTAAAGCCGAGCGGCCGAAAGAGAATCGGCTTGGGGCTTCTACTCCAACTTCATCCTTAAGGGGCAACAGGCACAGCTTAGTTACTGCTCGCTTGGTAACTCCAGATAAGGTTTTTATCACCGCCACTCGAAAGATTAACTCCATTATTCTGGCAAGCGGCCATTTCATCGGCGGTAGGTTCTCGTCCTTTACTAGCACCACATCGTTCGGGTCCAAGGCAGGACCGGAGGCACGCCATTTGGAGCGCTGCTGGAGAAGGTTTAGGTACTCCTCCAACCGGTTGAAGTTCAGCTTTGTGACATCGAGCTCGATAAAGCTGACTGACGGACCACCAGTTAAAAAATGAGCCGGGGTCAGAACACCAAGGAATGCAGGATTTTCAGAAAGAGACAATAAGGGTCGTGAATTTATGACAGCCCCAATATGGCTCAACAGCGTTCGCAGCTCCTTAAAACCAAGAACTGCAGACCCGACAGCTCGATAAAAATGTTGCTTGGCGGTTTTAAGAGCCGCTTCCCACAGACCATCGAAATGCGGAGATCGAGGATGAATAAAATGCCATTCGATGGACTCCATAGAGCAAAAATCCAGCAGTGCCCGTTGATGCTCATCGCTTAGAAATAATAGGAGCAGCTCCATTAGCTCGTTTTTGGCTCCGACAAAGTTGGTTGCGTTGTCAGACCAAATATGTTGAGGACTTCGGCGGGTGCATATAAACCGCTTCAAAGCCTGTAAAAAAGAAATTGTAGACAGATCCCTACCGCCTCTCCCTTCCATTTTTTAGCGCCTTTATGTCCTCCCAAAAATGCACACGCTGCATTAGTCGCAATAAAAGCTGCGTTCCAGATTTTATATCGCTAGCCGTGACACCGTTGTGGCGAATTCGGAGTACGGAGACTGAATGAGCAAGACCCTTGCACATAACTCCAGGGTCGATCTCTCAGATGGGAGCGCGGTTGGTCAAGCCTCTTGGGATCCAATGAGAAACGGAGGACCGTGAGACCACAGCTTATTCTCAACCAATTTATTGGGAAGAGGGGTTCAATAAAGTGGGAACATACCGCCACTCCATTTCTCTAGTTAGCTTCTGAATGGTCGAAACTCGATTGGCGACGAAAACATTAAACCGAGAGGGTTCTTCTCGAATCCAAGACAGAGCCACAGCAGATACGTACCAGTAAAAATACTTTCCAACTTTAAGTCGAGCCAACAACTCGGCTCCCGATAACTCCAGCTTCGGTACCGTCTTTAAAGGCGCAACTCGGGACTTCGAGCAGAGTAAATAGCTTGCAGATCCTGCGCCCTTGGACACGACATAAACGCATGCCCCATACGCCTCAATGCTGGCGTCACAGAATCCATGGACCTCCACCTCGGATTTCGATGTTTCGCCCATCTAGGGAATTCGGCGCGCTGCGTACTAACAAAGCTGATACAAATCTTATTCCAGTCGGAGTGAAGAGCTTGAGGAAGACTTTCAACCCAGGACAACTTCTCACGGCACAGTTTCTGGAGAAAGATCTTCGCCTTTAAAATTACAGGACCGACAAGGCCTAATGGGTCATAAAGCCTAGCGACTGATGAAAGAACGATGCGCCTAGTGGGTTTTGAGATTGACTGAATCCCTTCAAAAGAAAATAGCAAGCGGTCAGTTGCAGGATCCCAAGCAAGACCCAGTGCATTTGTGAAGTTGCTGCCATCATCAAACCGTAGGAAAGACTCCCAAGCTTCTTCAGGCACCTTATCCAGCACGTCAGCAACATTGGAGCCCCACTTCCTTAACCGGAATTGGTCTTTGGCAAGGATCCCGGATGTTTGCTGCATTATGCTAATAGCTTCATCTATAGAGTCGCCTCCAGAAAGTAGATCATCCACATAAAAGTCGCGACGCAGAATTTTGGTCCCCTTTGGAAACATTAACTGCTCATCATCTGCCAACTGATGCATTGTCCGAACTGTTGACATGTGACCCAACTCCAAATACTCTTTTATGAAGGCAGCATATTGCTCCTTCAATTGAGGACGGCGACAGAGCTTCCTTTCGAGGGAAAGAAATCGTCGAACCGTTTGGGGGTAAGATTCTCCCAGCAACTTAGAACCACATTTTAACAGAAGCCTCACAGAGTAAGCGCCGGAATCCAGCCGAGCAACATGTTGCACGAAATGCGCATCGCAATCTATCTTCATCGCAATGTGAACCGCCTCCACACACGACCCAGCCAAGTCGGGTTTTCTGCAGCAATGGCAGGCCGGCAGAGAGCTTAATTTGCCCAATACACAGCAGCTCATAAAACAGACTGGCTCCGATAAGAAGCTCGATGCGCTGTGGACGGATAAATTCAGGATCAGCCAAAGAAAGATTGCCAGGAATATCCAAACTGAAGCTAGGCTGCAGGTCCGTAATATTGGCGACGATGACGGCGTTAACCAGGGCCGAGTATTCGGAGCAGTGGAGAGCAGGAGAACATTAACATAGAATCCATCTATCGCAAAGCCGGTATCGCCAATATCAGAAACCGCCATGAATGATTTGTACCTCCGGAGCTGCAGCTGACTTGCCAGCCGGGAAGTGATCACGTGCATCTGCGATCCATCCAATCCAAGAGCTCGGCATGGAACAAGGTATCCAGCGCGACTTCGAACACGACTTCGCTGTAGCAAGCAACGATATATCGCGGCGAAAAGGCTGCAGGCTCGGCGACCTCGGCTATGGCTGACGTGGGAGGACCAACCAAAGGCTGGCCGCTAGATGCCTGGGGCTCCAGAAAATGCAGCAGGCTGTGATGCCTCATTCCACAACTGCGACAATTAGTAGCGAGGCACTCACACATGTGATGGCCCGTTCGCAGACACTTCCGACAAAGACCGAGTCGCCTGGCCTCACCGAGGCGGTTCTCAGGGGGCATTGATAGAAATCGGGGGCATCCAGACATTATATGGGACCATCCACCGTATGGAGCACAGGCAGACGGAAACGAATTAGTAACAATAAAGGATGATCTACTATTATTTGCACCTCGACGCCTTCCCACGTGAGCGCCCGGGGCGTATGCAGCCATGGCCACGTCCATAGCCTCCAGCTACGAGCTCCGAAACAGTCCATCGAAGGTCACTGCTGATCTGCAAAATGTCCAAATCCTCAAGCTCCCCGTGGATGGTCTTGAAGTCGCTGAACATGGTGGCTATCTGACCATGTCGCACGTGTAGCATGGCATCATCCATCTTGGAAATAGGCTGAAGAGCTCCTTGGATCCTCTGTAAGTCCTGGAGAATACCCAGGGCCTTGCACTTTAAAATAGCACTCCGGGTTGGAGTGGGTGCTCCTGTGACGGCGCCGCTGGAGTTCATGATTTATTATATTGAGTTCCGAACAACCCGAAATAAATTTTATTTGCTCGCGGCGTACACGATCTGTCCCACTGTGCGCTCAGAACAGTAGCGGAATTGTGGAATGTATATATATATGAAGCTATGTGCGAGCGAATGCACTTGCGTTGTGGAACGTATGTTTGTATGAAGTCTATGCGCGGGCGAATGTACTTGCGTTGTGGAACGTATGTTTGTATGAAGTCTATGCGCTGGCGAATGCACTTGCGTTGTGGAACGTAAATATGTATGTGTGCTTGCAAACAAACGTTTATGTTTATGTCTGTATGTATGTATAATATATTATATATTATAATTTGTTTATTATTATAAACAAACTTATTAGCCACGTATGAATATTGTTCACATAACTGTTTAAAAAATTGTTTTGTTTTTGTTTTAGTAATTTGTTTATGTGTATATAAATATATTAACGATCACGTCGGGGTTCACCAACGTTTGGTCATTGATAATTTTCAATGTCAGTAAATAAAAATCAACTTGTATTAAGTTAAAGGTTATAAATCTTTATTTGGCCGCATATGAAATTGGGATCTATGTACAATATGTGAAATCCAATTTAGGGTGCGAGCGCAATAGAAAGACGAATGAGAGTGGCGCCAATCCTCCAGAATAGGCTGAGCGGATGCTCGCTAACTTTAAATGCCGAATTAGTAAAGCCGAGCGGCCGAAAGAGAATCGGCTTGCGACCAAAAAGCATCAGTTAATAATTAATTATTATGTTTAAACTGGTTGCTTGCTGCTTGACAATATTCTTCAAAGCTTGATGATTTTATAATGGAACTTCAAAGGGCGAGGATTTCACAACGTTGTACGCATTTCTATACATGATCCACGATCAATCTTATTTGATTTAAAGACGACAATTCTTCTTGGAATCATAGCCCAACAACGTGTCATGTCTCATTTCTGTGTTGCGAACTATCAAGAAGTCAGGCTTGCGTTGATTTTGTCGACCTCAACATTGACGTAAAAAAACCAATTGTCTGTGTTTCTTTATTTCCCAGGTCGCGTTATACTTTCTCGCTGCTTCTCCTGTCGACTTTCTCCATTTTTAGACACGTCCGATCCTGTGTCTACCAAGTATAAAACAAAAATGATGATGATAACATGTTTATCATCTCAAGGCTTCTTCGCAGCGCGAGATATGTCCTCCTCGATTGCATTTGAAGCACTTTGTATTCGCTCAACAATCTTTTTGGCAAGTGCTTATCACATCCGTAGTTTTTTAAAAGTAGCTTTTAGTTTTAGGTGCATACAATGTGCTTACGCCAGGCTAGTTGCCTTTCGAGGTGGACAACAAGGAACATTACTTCGTTAGCATGAAAAATGAAGTGCTGTAGTTAGGGTTGTTGATAGTATATCAAACTATCGATATTTATCATAATATCAATAAAAACAAAATAATATAATACAAAAAGTATATCAAAGTATCAGCAGTTACCCCCGGCGGTCCCCCACCGAAACCCTCACGCCAGCCAAACAATTAATAGCCAAAGTACCGCCTCAGCAATGTAGAAAATAAAGTACCCTGTATATTTTAGTATGTTACAATGCACGCTTGTATAGTTATTGGAAAGCGAAAGTGATCTTGAAGTATTGTATCGCTCTAAAGAAATAAAGAATAAGAAAATATATTTATAATTTTTTTTTGTCTTAACTTCATTTTATCAGTCGCAAATAAAGTTTCGAAGCACACAGAACACACAGTATTCTGATTTTGTCGCTTCGAATTCTGCCACTCAAAAGGTTATGAACAAGACAAGATCGATATTAAGAACAATGAGTGCTCTTTATCAAATTGATAAGTTAGAGGAGACGAACTATGACACATGGAAAAAACAGATGAGATCTGTATTGGTACATTCCGGTTAGTAGAGTGTTACGTCCGGAGAGTTAGCTGAAACGTATGTTCCAGAAGGACAACAGTTTGCGGCCTTGGACAGTAAGGCGTTGGCAACAAAAACATTGAGTGTAAAGACATCTTAACTGGCCTACATCAAGAATTGCTTGACGGCTGTGGACGGCTGTGAAGGGAGTTCATCAACCAAGCTGACCCGTACGAAAAGTACAGTTATACAAGAAACTGCTTAATAAACGGATGGGGGAAGGGCAGAGCATGACGACCTACATAAGTGAATTTGTGGAAATTCTGGATGGTCTAACTGGAGTTGGAATAGAGCTAAACGACGAACTTCGCACTATCGTTAAGTCCACATTAAGTCCCAGTGTCGAAGTGAGGGTGAGGGAGATCACTGCACGGCATCAAGAAGTGTGATGAATCAACAAAGCAGCCATGCATGGAGAATGCATGGTGAAAGCCAAAAAGATTGGCAACTTGTACTTGTTTGAAGGTGGCCAAAGTAAATGTTTTTCCATGTCAGCTGCTGATGGGATTTTGCTCCACAAGAGATACGGACAAATTAATTTCTCTAGCTTGAAAGATTTGGTATCCAAAGGGATAGTTCGAGGGATAGATAATATTCGGTTGCCAGAGAATATTAATTACAAAACGGTTATGGTTAGCAAAATCCATGTTCAAACTTTTCCATAATCGGACGAAGGAGCATTTGGATCTGATACACGCAGATGTTTGTGGACCTTTTCCAACACTGTCCCTCGGAGGTTCCAATTATTTTCTGACGTTCATTGTTGATAAGTCCAGGAGGATCCAGGAAGAACGAGGTGCTATCCAAATTCATTGAATTCAAGAATCTGATGGAACGGCAGACAGGAAGAAGACTTAAATGCCTGCGGAGTGATAATGGCGCAGAATTTGTCAATCAACAGTTTGACGAATGTCTGAGGCAGCATGGAATCGACAGACAGCTAACAATAGCGTATACTCCAAAATGGAGTTGCGGAACGTGCAAATCGTACGCTAGTGGAGATGTCGAGATGCCTTCTGGTCCAGGCGGGACTGGGAGATCATTTTTAGGCAGAAGCTGTCAACACTTCGGTTTATCTGCGAAACCGCTCCCCTACCACCATATTAGAGAGTATGTCTCCTATGGAAGCGTGGAAGGGTAAGAGACTTTATGTAAAACACCTAAAGGTTTTTGGATCTCTTGCAGTTGCTCTGAACAAGGGTCCGAGGGAGAGCATCAAATTTCAACCTAAGGGCAAAGAGTACATTATGGTGGAGTACTCTGTGGCAGCCAAAGGTTATCGACTGTATGACCCATCAACTCGACAAATGGTCGAGAAATGGGATGCATTATTTGATGAACATCATGACGTGGCATCCAAGGGTGATACTGTGCCAATCGAGCTGGAGGAACTGGAGGAGGCTCGCCAGAAGCGCGTATCTTATCTGTATGCAGTATCTGTATGCACCGCGTATCTTAACAGCGATCTGAGTGAGTCGGTCTACATGAAGCAGCCGGAAGGGTACTCAGATGAAACAAATCCTGATAAGGTATTGCTTCTAAAGAAAGCAATATATGGTTTGAAGCAATCAGGAAGGGCCTGGAACAAGAAGCTAAATGGTGTATTGGTAAATATGGGATTCGTTGCCTGTGATAACGAGCCATGTTTGTACAAACATTGTGGAGAAGGTAATCTTGTACTAATCCTTGTATATGTTGACGATATACTTATAGCTTGCCAATCGCACGAGGGTTTGCTGAAAATATGGGTCAGATTAACCATTTCTGGGCATGGACATCGAACGAGGATATTTTGGGACATACGCAATATATCAAGGACTTATTGCATACCCATGGGAGTAATTTTTGCAAGTCGGAGACACCTTGGGATGCTGATTTCCAAGTAGATTGTACAAGCGCCCAATGCAAAAGTGGATCCTACTTCCTATCAGTCCGTAGTAGGAGAGCTTATAGCTCTTACAACAAGGCCAGACATATTTCATTCGGTGTTAAAATTGGCACAACGGAATAATAGCACATCATAAAGCACATCTTTAGATACCTCTCATCTACGATTGACATGAAACTACACTATCGGCAATGTGGTCAATCGTTCTGTGGATTCGTGGGTGCGGATTGGGCCGGCGATAGGCTTCTTGGCGTCCGATTTCTTGGCGTTCGAAAAAGCAGCGAAGTGTGGCGTTAACCAGTACCGAGGCGGATTACATGGCACTATCGGCGGCATTTATTCACATAGTCATGTGAAGGCTGATTAGGGAGATTGGTTGCAGAGACAACGACATCCCGATCGTCGTGTATGGGGATAATCTGAGTGCGCAGGCGTTAACCAAGAATCCTGTTCATCATTCCAAAACAAAGCACATTAATATACTTTATCATTTGTTTGAGAAGTTGTTAAGGAAGGGTAAGTTTTGTTGAAGTAAAAATATACAACAGAAATGATAGCAGATATTTTGACAAAAAATATTTCTAAAACAAAACGCGAAAAGCTTACAAAAATGTTAAATTTGTTTTGATATTAATTTTTGTAAAAAAGCTTGTATTGAGGAAGGGTGTAGAAAATAAAGTACCCTGTATATTTTAGTATGTTACAATGCACGTTTGTATAGTTATTGGAAAGAGAAAGTAATCTTAAAGTAGCTATAATTGTCTCGCTTTAAAGAAATAAAGAACAAGAAAATATATATATCAATTTTTTGTTTTTTTCTTAACTTCATTTTATCAGTCGCAAATAAAGTTCCGAAACATACACACGGTGATCTGATTTTGTCGCTTCGAATTCTACCGCTCAATAAGAAATACCCTCGGCGGGCCCCCAAAACCCCAGGGCAACCAAACATCTAGCAACCAAATACTTCGTTGGCAATAAAGTTGGCAACCAGACACAAACTTCGGAACCACTTTAGATCCAAGTCCCACTTATACATCGGCTCCAATTTCAATTCCATTCCGCTGGGTCAGCCTAAGTGGATGTATACCTTTGAGTGTTAAGAAAATAGAATATTAAAATATTGAGAATATTAAAAATAAAGAGTGGAGTTCAAGTAATATCAATAAACCAAACACAAGTCGTATTCTTAATCTTGAAACGGGGCTCCAAAACCCAACTGGATACAAATACTGTTAACTCACATATTGTTAACTGGCGCAGTCGGTAGGATCATATTTTTAAGTCGCGTCAACCCAAGAAATAACTAGAAGATTGGATTTCAATTTAATCAAAAAACATTGCGGTGGGATTAAAAACGGCGTATCCAAGTGCGATATGAGCAACAAAATAATAAAATAAAATAAAAATACGTCATCACATTTAAAAAAAATTTCACATTAAAAATGCATAAGAATTCAATAATAAAGTCTCTGTCGGGTCAAGCAGCAGCACGGCGTTTAATGTTTATGTTTAATAATGTTTAAATAATGTTTATTTAATGTTTAGTGTATTTATTAGTGTAATGTTTATTTATTAGGCTTAAGTTTGTACAAAGGCTTTGTTGATCGCAAGCCGACTCTTTCTCGGCCGCTCGATCAACAAGCTTTCTATAGAGAGTTTTAGCTCGCAGTGTCTAGGTCGGGCCGCCCTCTCCATTATTCGAGAGCTTTAGCTTCGCAGTGACCAGTCGGGCCGCCCTCTCTGTACCTTTACTTGAGTCCCTGCATGCACCATAGCCGGTCTATCTGCGGATCATCCGGCTTGATCTGCATGCAGAAATGAAACATTTATAACGTCATATTAAATACAAAATCGTCTTTTATTTACGGCATTGAAAACGCTCAATGACCAAACATTGGTGACCCCGACGTGATTTTACTTAATATAATTAACAATTTAAAAATCTACTGACCCGCGAAAAAGCATTTAAAAACATATATACATACGTTCCACTGGCCCGCGCATAACGGCTTCATACATATATATGTTCCACAACGCTACTTGCGGTTCTGAGCGCACAGTGGGACAGATCGTATTCGCCGCGAGAAAATATGTTTGAGCGATAAATTATGGCGGAGTTTCTGAAGCAGCGATGCAGGACGTTGGAGGTTTTGGATGTGACCACTGGCCACAACTATGGAGCTCATCCCTGGCTGCGATGGAGTACTTCGAGCGGGACGGATTATGCACTGCCTTTCCCCTTACGGATGGAGTTGGAGGACAGGCCCCAACGGGGGGGGGGAATGTCGGGTCAAGCAGCAGCACGGCGTTTAATGTTTATGTTTAATAATGTTTAAATAATGTTTATTTAATGTTTAGTGTATTTATTAGTGTAATGTTTATTTATTAGGCTTAAGTTTGTACAAAGGCTTTGTTGATCGCAAGCCGACTCTTTCTCGGCCGCTCGATCAACAAGCTTTCTATAGAGAGTTTTAGCTCGCAGTGTCTAGGTCGGGCCGCCCTCTCCATTATTCGAGAGCTTTAGCTTCGCAGTGACCAGTCGGGCCGCCCTCTCTGTACCTTTACTTGAGTCCCTGCATGCACCATAGCCGGTCTATCTGCGGATCATCCGGCTTGATCTGCATGCAGAAATAAACATTTATAACGTCATATTAACTACAAAATCGTCTTTTATTTACGGCACTGAAAACGCTCAATGACCAAACAGTCTCAAAGTAAAAAATTTACAAATAATATTTTGCACAATATCTATACATATAAAAGAAAGTCGTGTTATGTTACACCACTTATAAATCAAGAACGGCGGAACAGATTTGAGTGAAAATTGGTAGGGAGGTAGCTTAGAGCCAGGAGACGGAAATGAATACTTTTATCCCGTTCGAAAGCGGGAATTATACTCCTCCGAAATGGTAAAACTTATAGTTATAAATAACAGTAACACAGACTGTGGGCGTAACGTATCGTACATTTATGTGTGTGACATATACCTTAA
The DNA here is from genome assembly GCA_018153235.1 of Drosophila malerkotliana malerkotliana. Classification (NCBI taxonomy): domain Eukaryota; kingdom Metazoa; phylum Arthropoda; class Insecta; order Diptera; family Drosophilidae; genus Drosophila; species Drosophila malerkotliana. The sequence goes on along the minus strand of JAECXV010000075.1, from coordinate 20,411,931 downwards.
AAATACGGCCCTGCCGACCACTTTCTACAATTCCAAAAAAACGCAATTGGGCCAATTTGAGTCGTTGAAAGGTCAATTCTAGAGTTAGCACTAACATAAGCACTAATATTAGGAGAAAAAATCGAACTAGATAATGAAAATGCGTATGTGAGCATGGCACATTTACGTGAATCACAATCGAAAGAGGCACGAGACGAACGTAATCAGCGAAGACAACTACAACGAACAGAAAAGCTCAGATTCATAGTTAGGAGAAGAATTGGGGATTTATATCAGGGCGTTTTTTTTCGACTAGCATTCCAGTACGAGCCTGAGGTAGAATATTCTGCTTATTCCAAAGTGATTATTAGAACTTTGGAAACGAACTGCCTGTATTCCTGAATGCTCATCAGCCTGTATTCCTGAATGCTCATCATTCGGGTACAACTACTCGAAATTAAAACACCACCTCAACCATTTCGCGGCATACTTCTCGGTACAGATCCAGATTCTACCATGTTCCTTGAAGTCAATTCGTACATTTAATTTATGCTTCCAAATTACATCCCATCTACGATACTGTAGAAATGACAGGCATTGTTAGTCGCAATGTTTCACTACTTAATGACGAACAAAAAATTATTTACGACCGCATTATGCTCGCAGATGGAACAAGGAGGATTTTTGGCAAAACAATCGTCTATGGGCATAGTTCTGAAACCTTGTAAAATAATTATTTGGGATGAATGCACTATGGCATGTAAATATTCGCTTGGAGCATTGGAATGGATATTTAGGGATATATAAACTATTATTTACTCCTTTCAGGTGATTTCAGACAAACTCTTCCCGTTATTACACCTAACGTACGCTAATTAATATGTTACTAGAAGTTTTGGAGATTTTCACGGTCACGTAGCAGCGAATGTTAGCCTAGAACTTGTCGTCCATTTGAATTTGCGATCCAAAGGGAACAGAGGCATCGAAATCTGTGGAATAATCTATAAAAAATCATAAAGAAACAGCAACCACGTGCCCAAGTAGTTCGCGTATTGGTTTAGTTATTGAGCAATGACCAGAAGTACTGAACATACAGCTAAAAGTGGGGACCCGTAGAGTGATCACCACCGGCCGGTTAACCTCGCGCAAGTCGCGTGGCGCAATGGCGCTTTTCCCATATTTGCAACGGTATGGCAAGTGGTCACTTGCAAAATACAAAGGCAACCGGTCGGAAAAAGGAAGCGGCGTAAGGTGGAAAGAAGAAGGATAGAGAGATAGAGATCACGTGGAAGAGGAGCCGAGCACACGTACAAACTAACCCCAATATGATGATGCTATAGGCGCTAAGCAAAGCAGCTAAACTTAATCTGGCTCATTCGAGTGTATCGGCGTAACCAAAACTGCTAAACCACGCCGTGGTATTGTTGCCCCGACCTCGTACCACTATTCCACATTTTCTACAATGGCTCACATCAAGCACTGATCCCAGCTCTGGCCAAGCGAATTACCACTAGGGGAAAAAAAGTTGAATACGTTTGATTAATTGGAGTTTAGAATTAGGAATTTAGAAGAGACATTTATCTAGGTTAATTTCGATTTTTAATTTAGTATCTAAATGTAACTGCACATGCACCACACAGCCACCTCATTCCTCCACTTGTAACACGAGAAGCGATCTATTTACAGGAATCTGCATCTTCGATGGGCCCAACGATCCTGCATCGCCGGAAACGAGTGTAAGTCCATAAAAAAATATAAAAAAAAAAACGTAAATGTTTAGCTCTATATATTTATAAGTGAATGCGGTGACTATCGGTGTGGAAGATAGGCTAAGATAACGTAAAATGAAGCTGATACAATTTTGGAATTTTAGTTTTTGTTTTTTAAATTTTGATTTATAATTTCGATATTCTGTTATGGCGCAAATGCGTATGAAGTTTTTTTTGAATCTAATATTAAAGAGAGCACTTATTATGATGGAATAGACGGTTATTATTTGGGTCTGTTGCTTTTGTGATGCGGTTTTCAGTTACCTCCGAAGTCGTTTGAATCTATAGAGAACATTTTACAATGGATACCCAATATATCCATATTGAGGTATCAAGCTAGGGAGGGTAAAGAAAGGGGAGCGAACGACACCTTAGCCACCCTGATTAAACGACAGTTTCTCTGTCCTAATAATACAAAATTTTTGAAACGGTTACTTGGTTTCGCGCCCGAAGCGGACGTTGAAGGAAGTAACTTTCCTTGGCCCCGAAGGCCCCGAAGTGAGTGGCGAGACTCGTCTAGTTGCTCTATTTTTTTAAAGCTTTTAAGGATTTAGTTTCAGATATCATTCAGGAGCACGTTGAGAGCCTGACAGAAAGTATCTGAAAGTTCGCGCATTGGAATTGCGACCGCGATTCGAGTACGTACGGATCGGGACGATCACGTGAACATCAGATACTGGAACGGCCTTCATAGCATGTGAATGAGAATCAGCTGAAGAATTTATTGTGGAATTGATGAGGTGATTCCGGATACCGTATCTAGGAATCGCGGCCTTATTTCAAGGGAACAGGAATGGTCGACCAGAACATCTTTCGGAGGTACTTCTATTGAATAGTACCGGAACAAAGAAGACAAACTTAAGCCGTTAAGTCAACATTGATGTTTATAATTTTAGCGAATGAGCTTAAAGCAACTACGCGGTGCGGTCATACGTTCCATAATCAGTTCATACGAGAATGCTTGACGCAAACGAGCCAGTGTCCTTTGTGATACACCGAATGCACGGCTAAACAACTTTGTTTGTCGCGCAATAATTTATTGGCAGAGTTATCAGCTGCAGAATGCGTAGTCGATACGGCACCATCAGGCAGTAACAACATTGTGGTAGAGGTAAATCCTAATCCAAGCAGTGATCAGAATTTCTTTATCGAGTTGAGCATTAGCTAAGCAGAATCTCAGCGGAGATAAACAGCTTTTATTTGATCATTTACACCTATTCTTTATAGGCAAAGCAGGGGAGTGGTTCTGGAATTTTCATCGTTCCTACCAACATTTCGAGTGGAGAGACTTTTGCAGAGAATTTAGGAATAAGTTTAGAGACAGTGATTCGGATATGGATATCTGGGAGTTGATTAACAGCAGACGACAGGCAGAAAAAGAACCTTTCGAAGAATACCAATTCCAAGTAGAGAAGCTCGTAGCCCGATTAAATACCCCGATTACAGAAGAGTCGTTGGTAAAGCTTTTCATCAGTCACGCCAAGCCATCACTTCGATATAAGCTTATGCATTTGCACGTGCCCACCTTAACACAATTAAGGGCGGAGATCCGCACACATGAGCAGTTTTGTAGACAGATGCTACCTCAAGGGAGAGACAGCTTTCATCAGAGACCGATAGTTACGCAATTGGAACCAGACGTGGATAATGAAGATTTCAGTGAAGTGGCAGCAATTCAACGAAAGCCGTTGAAGTGTTGGAACTGCGGCAAGCCCGGACATCGCTTCGACGACTGTCTCAACGCTTGCAGTATCTTTTGCTATGGATGCGGGGAAAAAGACACTTACAAGCCCCGATATCAAAAATGCAACCCGTCGGAAATCCCTTCTCTGGATGCGATGCGGAGAGCAATGTGAAGGCGTCGCATCCAAAACGATAATAGTACTCAGACAAAACTTACGATAAGTCTTTTTCCGCTCAAGAAGGAGCACAATTTTAACGAAACATTACCAGATAGATCAATTCAGTTCAAGCCCTATCATATTTGCGAAGCAAATTATAAGGCAGCAAGAGAACGGATCCTAAGGAACGCCAACTCTTGTGAAAGAAATACGGGACGTTCTAAAAGAAGAATACAGAGATTTTGGAGGGAAGATCAGACGTGTCGGCAGAAGTTAGTCTCGGCGATAATTTTGAACTCAGATAACAGGCTTTATACAGAGATTGAAATAGAGAAGAACCGATACCCTCCGTTACTGGACTTAGGCGCGTCCATAAGTTGCATAGGGGGCAAAGCAGCTATTGAATTGACACAACAAATGTCGTTGGTATCATGACAAATCACGACAGAGATAGTTTATCGGGATCTTAGAAAGTCGATCGAATTTTTTGTAATCCCAAATCTTAAGCAAGACGTCTATTTAGGCATAGATTTCTGGCGGATTACTAGATAAAATTATGGGACAAGAGCAATTAGTATCGGAAATTACGGAAGACAGAGAGGAGTCAAAGTGTAAAGTTCAATGATAGATGCTAGATTTAGTCATATCAAAGTTACCCACCTATGAAAGAAACGGTTTAGGGAGAACACCGGTGTTGGAACATTGATGTTGGTGATGCAAAGCCTGTCAAGCAGCGACATTACCCGATCTCATCAGCAATTGCGTTCTTGTTAGAAAGGTTCATTTATTTTTAGATTCCAGGGAAGAAAACAAACTCACGGTCAAGGATGCGTATCCACTACCCCATGTGGATGGCAATCTTAGTCGCTTGCCACCAGCTCGCTACATTACGGGACAAGATATGAAACACGCGTTCTGGCAAATACCATTGGAAGAGAAGTCACGGCAGTACACAGCCTTCACTATTCCCAACAGGCCATTGTATCAGTACAAAGTAATGCCTTTTGGTCTTTGCAACGCGGCTCAAATTCTGTGCAGATTAATGGCCCAGAAAAGGTCAATGCTCACAGAACATCGGAGCAGATGCATTGTCACGTCGCGAAAAAGAAACAATAGATGAGATAATGGATAGTGGCCCTATTATTGACTTCGATTCAAAAGCGTTTAATTCAGCGCAATACAAAGAGTTACGAGAACAGATCAGAGCTAATCAAGACAGGTTACCGGATTTTAAAATTGTCGACCAGTTAATTTACAAAAAGACAGAAACATCAAGCGGAGATGAAGTGCAAGAACAACAAGCGTAGAAACTGTACGTTCCAGTTAACTTAGTTGACGATGTGATATCGCGAGGTCACAATCTAACCGACTCTGCTCACATTGGCATGGCCAAGATGATCGAAAAGCTTTTTTTTTTTTTTTTTTTTTTTGTAACGTTGCTTTTATTTCTTGAATCTTCTCTTTGCGAGACTAACAAGAGGTGTATCAAATCTTATATTTTTAACTTAACTAACAGTCATATTGACTGATACGGAGTTAGACGGCCCTAAAAATTGATTGCTGGGTTGGGAGGTCGTTGCGTCTAAGGCGGGATACGCTAGAAACCCGAGTCAATCACCGAGCAAGAAAATTTGGGTGCGAAGACAGTTTTTCTTTGTATGACTCTTTTTGCTTCTGGATTTCGTCTTTCACTGCGAGGATGCCCAGATCCCGGTGGATGTTTTCGTTGCGAACATACCAAGGTGCCCCTGTGATAGTTCTCAGGATTTTTGATTGTGCGCGCTGTATGATGTCTATGTTGCTGCTGCTCGCGTTCCCCCACAGCTGGGAGCCATACGTCCAGATTGGCTTTAGGACTGAATTGTACAGTAGTAACTTGTAGTCCAGGCACAGTGGCGATCGTGAGTTTATGATCCAGTGGAGGCTGCTGGCTTTCAGTTTTAGATGCATCTTTTTGCATTCGATGTGCTTACGCCAGGTAAGTCGTCTATCAAGGTGAACGCCAAGGTACGTTACGTCGTTAGCTTGAGGGATCTGCATACCGTTTAGTACAAGCGGAGGGCATGTTTGTCTATTAAGAGTAAACGTTATATGTTTACACTTTTGTTCGTTTATTTTAATGCGCCAGTCGGACAGCCACCTTTCCACTATTGTGAGATGATTAGCCAGTTGGGTTGTTGCCTGCGTTGGGCATCTGGAGCGACTAAGAATAGCGGTATCATCGGCGAACGTTGACGTTGTTAGTTGTGCGCTCGTAGGAATATCCGCAGTATACAAAACATATAGACACGGCCCGAGTGCGCTTCCCTGTGGAACTCCAGCTTCGATGGTGTAGTCGCCCGAAGTAGCTGCGTTGCATCTCACTGAGAATACCCTATTGAAGAGGTATGATTCCAGTAGCTTGTGGGTGTATGTTGGCAAATACGTTTTAATTTTGTGCATGAGTCCGATGAGCCAAACTCGGTCGAAAGCTTGAGATACGTCGAGGAAAATAGCGCTGCAGTATTCTCGTTGTTCGAAGGCTGAGCGTATTTCGGATGTTAATCTGTTCACTTGTTCGATGGTTCCATGGTTTCTTCGAAAGCCAAATTGGTGTGCCGGGATGATATTGCAAGCTTCCAGATGTGGTATTATGCGAGTTAACAAGCATTTTTCAAACAGTTTAGACAAACAAGATAGAAGGCTTATTGGTCTGTATGATGACGGAATTGTGTGGTCTTTTCCAGGCTTCGGTATCATTATAATAATGGATTTCTTCCACTTTTTTGGGAAATAGCCAAGATTAATGATTCCATTAAATAGTTTGCAGACGACCTCTATAGCGCATTTTGGAAGTTCGATCAGCATCTTTGGGGTCAATAGGTCACCACCGGGAGCCTTTTTTGGTTTTAGCCCTCTTATGACTTTTTCGATTTCGTTCGGCCGGAATGGAGGTGCGGCTGGCTGAGGGGAGGACTCTGGCTGAATTACTGGCAGGAGGAATGAATTTGAGGCTGGGTTTGGCTGGAAGACACTTTGGAGATGTGTGGCGAATGTGTCAGCTCGGTCTTCGTTGCTGCGAGCCCAGCATCCCGAAGAGTTTCTTATCGGGGTGGTCGTTTCAATTGGGGCACTAAGATTTGGGTGGGCCCTCCACAGGGGGTACTTTGTGCTTGTTGGCGAGAGATTCTGGATGTACCTCAGCTGTGCATTTTCTTCCTGTTGGTGAAGAGCCTGGTCGAGTGATCGGGTTGCTTCCTTAAGGCGTTGTTTTGAAGCTGGTGATCTGCTGTTTTGCCAATCACGACGCGTGCGCCTCTTTTCTCGCACGAGCTGTTCGATTTGCTGATTAAATTTGAAGTGTTTGTTTCGGTCTACTTCTTTCCTATGAGGAGTAGAGATTTTAGCTGCTGCAACGAGTACTTCTTCCAGGGCGCTCGTAGTGTAGTCGATGTCCGATTCCGTGTTAAAATCCGGGGCGAGTTCTATGTGGGCACTCAGGTACTTTTTGTATTTTAGCCAGTTTGTTTTTGTCGTCGTCAGACTGAAGGGGTGTTCGGTTATTTCTGGGCTTTGCAGAAGCGTTAGAAGCACAGGCGAGTGGTCTGATGATAAGTCCGAGACTGCTTTGGCACTTATTAGATTGCGAGGTATGTTTTTTGTCACTGCAAAATCAATAAGGTCTGGGAGCTTTCGTGAGTCTGTTGGCCAGTATGTGGGACTTCCAGGGGAAACGTAGTCCAGTTTATTTTTCACATTTATAATTGCATTGTACAATTGTCTTCCTTTGGGAGTCACTAGACGTGATCCCCAGTGCGTATGTTTGGCGTTGTAGTCTCCTGCGGCTATAAATCGATCCCCAAGTGAATTGTAGAAGTCCATAAATTGTCCTTCCGAGATTGAGAAGCGAGGAGGGCAGTAAACGGCAGCAATTGAAAGGATTCCGTTGCTTGACTGAATTTGTATCGATGTGGCCTGCAAGAAGTTTGTTGCAAACCTTTTGTGAAAATGGTGTTTAATTCGTTCTCTGATTAGAACTCCAGTTCCGCCGTGGGCTTTCCCATCTGGATGATCTGTGCGGTAGATTGTGTAGCCTCTTATATGAAAGTTGTATTTGCTTGTAAGATGCGTTTCCACCAGTAGCATAACGTCAATATGGTTTTCGGTCAAGAATTGTGACAATTCTAGTTTATGCCGTGAGACACCATTGGCGTTCCACATTGATATTCGTAGCGCCTGCATAGATTATTTGGACTGTTGTGCTACGAGCAGCTGTATCACCATGTTCTGGTTTTGAACAAGCGTTTGCATGGTCGTTTTCATGAATGACATAAGCTCCATCATACTTTGTTGGAGGGTAAGCATCATAGTTTCCGTTTTGCTGTGTGGCTGTTCTGGGGCCTGTTGAGCGCTTTGAGAGTTAGGCTGAATTGGAATTTCCCTTCCAGATCGTAGAGCATCGGCATAGGAGAAGCCGTTGGTGGTGTTTAGTGGACCGAATGAGGATCTCGCAGCTTTGGCGAAGAAGACGTCTGGCGTGGTTTTTGACGAAACGTACGCATTCTGTGGATTTTGGTTGCGCGTTGCGGTCGCTTGACGCATGCGACTCTTTAACTCCTTATACACAATACATCCTCTATAGTTTGCCGTATGGCTGCCTCCGCATTTTCCACATTTCTTCACGGTACTGTCCTTGTTTGTAGTGCAGCAAGCGGACTTGTGGGCGTCCCCGCAGACTACACAGACAGCCCGAAGTGTGCAGTAAGACCTTGTGTGTCCATACTCTTGACAATTGGTGCATTGCACTGGACCGTTACGTTTATGTGGCTCTTCAACAGTGATTTTCCGATGCAAAAGATATTGCAGGTTGTAGATTGGGTGGACTTCGTTCTTCTTCAGCGATCTGCTTTCAGGCTCGAGCTCGACCTTGAAGAGGGGTTGTGGCTTTTTATCTTTATTTAGAATGTTAATAACATTCTTGGCGGCGAAGCCCTTTTCTTTAAGGGCGGTTTTTATTTCCTCGGCGGTAACATCAGGTTCTATTCCCTTTACTACCACTTGTAGGCCCTTACTGCTTTTCAGCTGGTACGTGTAATAGTTTTTCTGTACAGTGTCCAGATATTTTGACACTATTCGGAAGTGCTCTTCAGTCTTGGTTTGCACCTTTGTTTCATGGATGTTCCCTTTGGTAAGCGGAACAACATGAAAGTTTTCACCGTTCCCGATCAACGACGCAATTTTGTTGACCAGGGCACTCGAGCTTTTTTCCCTAATATATATTGGAGGGGGCTTGGGTTTTTTTGCGGTGTCTTGGGCTGGTTGGTTTTCCTCAGCCGCCGCCAGTAGGGCAAATCTGTTAGTAGTGGATCTGTCTGGTTCATTATCGTTATTCAGGACACGATTAATTTTTGTTTTGTTGCCTGCCGGATTACTCTGCGGGCTAAGCTTGCGCTTAATTTGGATGTAGCGATCCATTCCAGTCTGTGTGGCCGTTGCCGCTTTGGCACTTTCCGAGGTTGTTGTTTTTGTACTCGCTGTAGTCGTTGACGTCGTGGTACTTTGGGTTGCAGGGGTTTTCGCTGTTGTTGCAGAAGTTGTAGCGCTGCTTGTTGTTGGTGCGAAATTTGTTTCCGATATTGGAGGGGGGGTTTTACACTGCGAACTCCATGACGCGGGAGTCGGAGTGAGCAGAGCGGGTGAGCAAGACCGTGCCCTTTGGGTTTCAGCGGTCAGTAAAGCCGGGTTGCTTTTAAGCGCCGATTTTTCCACTTCGGTATCGCGTTGAAAAGTAAGAGTAGAAGCCGTTTCTTTGGTTCACTGAACTTCTACGCTCGTTCTTTTGGTCGTTGCTCAATGAGCTCATTGCGTGGTACGTATTTTTTTTTTTCAACAATGCACTAGTTTTGGTTTAGCACATTACAACTGTTCAAAAAAAAAAAAAAAAAAAGCTTGTCTGTCGCTTTTAGTAAATTTTATTTCAGTGTCTTTTCGCTTATATTGGCGAAAATATAAGCGAAGTGAAGTTTTCCCAGAGCTCGGACAAAGCACGTCCGCTCAGTTCGGTAGTTCGATTACGATCGAAAAGCTAAAGCGATATTTATACTGGCCAGGGACGGTTAATAAAATTCGTAGATACGTCTCTGAGTGCCCCGTTTGTAAGACGAGCAAGAGTGCGAACACCATACTGAGACCACCGTTAGGGAAACCCACAGTATCGGAAAGACCGTTCCAGAAACTTTACATCGATTTGCTAGGAACTTACAATAGATCTAAGAAGGGAAATATAGGATTGTTGATTATATTGGATCATAATACGAAATTTCATTTCCTACAGCCTTTGCAGAAGTTTACCTCTGATAGGATCTGTGACTACATTTGTTTTATACATTTGGTGTTCCGGAGTCAATTTTAACAGATAACGGATCCCAATTCAAGTAAGGTCAATTTAAAGCATTCTTAACTCGGTTTGGAGTCAAGCACATATGCACAGCAATCAATTCACCTCAAGCTTATGCGAGCGAACGTGTTAACCGATCTATACTAGCAGCGATTAGGGCGTACATAGATAGTGATCCTACAAACTAGGATTTAAAAATCCTAAAAATCCGATCAGATAAGTGCATCTTTAAGGGCCAGTGTGCATCGCAGTACGGGCTTTTCGCCGTATTTCCTATGTTTTGGTCAGAACATGATTGTAGACGGACGAGATTACGAGTTACTCAAGAAATTAAATGCTTTAACGGACGATGTAGCGTTAAAAACACCGGACTTAATATTGTTGGCTCGAAAGAAAGCGAAAAAAAGAATCAATCAGTGTCATGAAGCAAATACCAAAATTTCCAATTTACGCAGTCGCTCCAAAAAGTTGAAAGAAGGAGATACAGTTTAGGCACGAACTTTTATGAATCTCGATGGGCCCAACGAACCTGCATCGCCAGAAACGAGCGTAACGAGCGTCCATAAAAACAAACGTAAATGTTTAGCTCTATATATTTATAAGTGAATACGGTGACTATCGGCGTGGCAGATAGGCTAAGAAAACGTAAGATGAAGCTGATACAATTTCGGAATTTTAGTTTTCGTTTCTGAATTTTGATTTATAATTTCGATATACTGTTATGGCGCAAATGCGTACGAAGTTTTTTTTAAATTTAATATTAAAGAGAGCATTTATTATGATGGAATAGACGGTTATTATTTGGGTCTGTTGCTTTTGTGATGCGGTTTTCACTTACCTCCGAAGTCGTTTTAATCTATAGAGAACCTTTTACAAGGGATACCCAATAGATCCATATCGAGGTATCAAGGTAGGGAGGGTAAAGAAAGAGGAGCGAACGACACCTTCGCCACCCTGATCATACCATAGTTTCACTGCCCCTAAACACAACTCGACAGGTCCCATTTCAACTATTTGCCCGATCATTAACGAACAGTGATGTGCACTTAAATTATTATTAGAGTAGAGTGGTGTTACTTAGGAGACAGGGAAGAACCTCCACCGTTCCGACGAGCTAAGAACCGAGCAACGCTAGAAGTGCACAACACCGAAACCTCCTATACACCGTGGCTAAAGACTTCCGTTGATCAGGGTGAACGCAGACAGTAAGACCTTTCGCAGCCAGGCTTCCTTCATAAATATGGTAAAGCGGAAGGAAAGGACATTGAGGGTTTTTAAGGCCCCATTCGACAATTGGCCACTGCTTTTACTAACTGTACACTACAACTGACCAATATCCTTCCTCCAAAATTTCCTCTAAACAACTGTTAGATATTGGCGTTGGGAAAGTTGTACGTAAAAACATCCAGTGTACTGGAAAAACTGGAAAATATTTATTAACCAAAATAAATGAAAAAAAATCAACTAGCCCTTCTAGAAAACAAAAGGGGGCAAAACAACGTTTGCCGGGGTTGCTTGTAGATTAATATTTGTCCAAGAAATTTGATACAATTTTTTCTGGCTTTTATTTAACAAGCCCTCCATCAATAAGGCTTGTTTAAAATATGTTTGGCAAATCGTCAATAAGACTCATTTAAAAATATGTTGGACAAAAATCTAAAGTTTAAATGAGTCTTACGTTTAAGTTTCCAATGAGAATTTCATATTAGAAAATAAAAGTAATCATGTATTGTATGTTCGATTTTTCATTAGATAATATTATAACAGTGGGGGGAAAACTCTCATTTTCCTGCCGGCACACTGACAATATGAGCACTTTCAAATTTTTTTGAAGCTCTCTCATCTGCAAGAACTGTTGCTAGCAAAGCTTTCTTTAAAATAAAATATTTTTTAAAGAAATAATACTATTTTAGTGCCCATTCCAACTTTTGAATTAACGAAAAATGAAATAAAAACAACGTTTTTTTCGGTCAGTGAATGCTCTGCTCTCATTGTTTTTCTCTGCTACGCATACACTCAAATTTTAAAAATGTGTGCGTTTTGCTCGCCACTGTATTATAATAACAAAAAACATCTTGACGAGGTAATATATCGGTGACAAACTAAGATAAAAGATAAAATATCTAAGATAAAATTTTGTGGCGAAAAATTGCAATATAGTTATAAGAAAGTACACAATGAAATCTATTCTTTCATGAATAAGAATATGGTTTTTCTTGAACGTGCCGAATAAAAATTGTTTTTAATGTGTAATTTTATACCTATAATATTTTTTTTGTCATAAAAATGGATATTAGATATTTTTTTAAAATCAAGATTCCAATATCCTCCCTAACTCTAATTTAGTGAATCAAAATACTGATAGAAATTTGACAAAATGACAAAAATTATCTAATTAAAATAATACCTTTCGATTGATATTTAATTTAGGGAGATATTTTAAAAGCTGTTTAATGCCAAACAATTTCTATAGCTAATTTATATCTGGAAACCAGCAGCCAAATTCAGACGAATCGTCCGATTTTTGGAGGTGATATAGACATTTTAATACCGATTCCTATTCGAACGAGGTAAAATTTAAAATATCCACGGGGAAAGGATATTGGGTACTATAAGAGATAAATCAATCCAATTTAAAACTTTAACTCGTATCGTATCCGCGAGGATCAAGCTTATGCGCATATCAAGAACTCAAACAATGTATTCAAAAATGATTCGATATCAAACTATTTTAATGGCTGAAATCTACGTCACCTGATACAACAGCTATTCAGAGCCGTTCAAAATGCCGATGCAAGCAATTGCGCAGCCTATCAAGGCTGCCTATCAAGTTGACGAATTAAAGTGAACGAACTAGAATGCAAGCACGTTACGTTCACATTGAAACGGCTCGGACTTCCCTTAGCCTGGAATAAAAACTCCTGCTGTAGAACTTGGTACTAAAACCTATATGGATGTACGGCTTGCAGTTATGGGGGAATGCCAGCAAAAGTGACATAGTCCAGCAAGTTCAGTCAATGATCTTGAGAACAATCACCGAGGCACTGTGGTACATTTGCAACGTATACATACATACATCGCGACTTAATCATTCTGCCAGTCAAAGAAGTGATCGCAGAAGAGAAGGAAATGTTCTATACCAAGCTACTGTTGCACCCTAAACACCTTGAATGAGGTCTAACAAGGTTGAGCAATTAATCACGTCTTCGTCGCAAAGACGTCTACCCACCGAGCGACTGACTTGAGGGACGTGCAGCCAGAATGCAGTCGTAGTATACTGATAGTTAAAGATGTTAAGATTCGTTAACTTATTGATATTATTAAAATAATAAAATTATTAATTTTGATATTATTTCAATAAATTAAAGCAATTTAAAAAAAATACGAAAATTTATGGAGAAAGGGGCGTGGCGAAATTGTAAGCTTCAATTTATTTGACGGTAACAGAAAATTAAAAAAATTTAATTTTAATTACATTTAATTAAATTTAAATTAAAATTTAGACCAAATATAAAATTTGGTCTACCTCTAATAATGTCAGTAATATCAAATTATTTCATTTTTAGTGAATGGGGGAATGTTGATGTAGTCTAAACCAACATTATACGAAAAATCGCTTTCAAATCCCTCTTTTGGTTCACTTGTAATATTTGTGGCTATTTATCCATAGGGCAGTGGTGCCCACACCAATTCATTTACATGTTAGTATTGCATTTGTATTAGAATACGTAGAATTCTCCCGTAAGCACACTATCTCTTACAGTAGTTTACGGTGTACATTGGGAGGAAATGCCAATTTTGTGGCATAAAGTCCCAAATTATGTTGATTAATTTTAATAAAATTAATATTTCCTATTTTTCCGAAATTTGGTTAATTTGAGGGTTAATTTTGGTAGCCCTCCAAGTTTCACTGTATATCATTTAAAAAAATTACATTAATATAAGGCTTATGTTTGGTCATCGAGAGTTTTCGGTGCCGTAAATAAAAGACGAATTTAAATTTAGTATGAACGTTATAAAAATATTTATTTATGCCTGCAGATGAAGCTGGGATCAACCAGTGTGATCATCCAGCTTATGGTGCATGCAGAGACTAATAAATGGACAGAGAGTGCGGCTCGACTAGACATACGCGAAGCTAAAGCTCTCGATAGTGGAGAGGGCGGCCCGACATAGTGATTACGAAGCTAAAGCTCTCTTAAAATGGGCCCGTTGAAGTCGAGCGGCCGAGAAAGAGTCGGCTTGCGACCAACTAAGGCGATATATCCATACTTAAGCCATAAATAAACATTACCAAACATTACGCTAACATATTTAAACATTAAAAACTACACCGCTGCTGCCTGACCCGACATTCCCCCCTCCGTTGGGGCCTGTCCTCCAACTATATTCGTAAGGGGCGAGGTACAGCTTAATCAGCTCCCAGCGAAGCACTCCAACCCGAAGAGGGATCCGCTCCATAGCTCTGCCCAGCGGCCACATCCATAGCCTCCAAAGTCCTGCATCGCTGCTCCAGACTCCCAAGTAGGGATGGCGTCGGAACTTGAAGAATTTAGACTCTCCTCCCACTTCACCTGGGTAGCTGGGTCCAACCGTTGAAGAAGAACCTGGACAATGATGCAGCCGGCTATCTCATTCGTCGAACCCAAATTCTTCAAAGTTTTCATATGGGCATTGAATTTGTCGGATAACCCTCGAAGACCTGTTATTGAATCACCTTCCACTAGAGTGAGGCCAAGAATCTCGTTCACGTGAGCCTGAAATATTAAACGACGGCTATTAAATCGTTTCTCCAACAAATTCAGCGCGACATCATAATTATCATCGGAGACTTCCAAGGAGCGAACTACTTCGAAAGCGGACTCCCGAAGGCAAGATCGCAACCTTTGCAGCTTTTCCACCTTACTGATGCTCGGATTACCGCCAACGATTGTACAGAATATCGAGTAAAACTCAGGCCATTCAGAGTATCCACCGCTGAAGGTAGGAAGAGGCAAGGGAGGCAAAGCTTGAAACCTTTGACCTGACCCTGAGTCACCCTGCATGGTGGACATTCCGCTAGCTAGGGTGGAGTGGGCAGCAATTCGGGAAGAGCGAAGGGTCGTCTCGTGCTCGATTTCGGCCTGCATTGTCACTACCAGCTCCGAGACAGTCCATCGGAGCTCACTACTGATCTGCGAAAAGTCCAAATCCTCAAGCTCCCCGTGGATGGCCTTGAAGTCGCTGAACATGGCGACTATCTGACCATGACGCACGTTGAGCATGGCATCGTCCACCTTGGAAACAGGCTGAAGAGCTCTTTGGATCCTCTGCAAGTCCTGGAAAACACCCAGGGCCTTGCACTTTAGAACAGCACTACGGGTTGGAGTGGGTGCTCCTGTGTCTGCGCCGCTGGAGTTCATGGTTGATTTATTAAGTTCCGACAAACCCGAAGTAAATAATTCCGGCGCCAAATTTTATCGCTCCAAATTGATTTGCTCGCGACGAACACGACTTGTCCCACTGTGCGCTCAGAATTGTAGCGGAATTGTGGAACGTATATATATATGAAGTCTATGCGCGGGCGAATGCACTTGCTTTGTGGAACGTAAATATGTATGTGTGCCAATAATAAATAATTTACCGGGCCACAACTGAACTGCCGTTAGGTTTATGTTTTGTTCTTAATTTGAATTTGTTTATTATTTTATATAAACCCGATTGCTTATTAGCACCAAAACCGTTCATGTAATTTTTAATCTGCACCACATATGTTTTCGCGGGAATAGTTTGGTTTAGTTTTAGTAAATTATAGTTAATAATTTAGTTAATTATATTAACTATATCACGTCGGGGTCACCAATATTTGGTCATCGAGAGTTTTCGGTGCCGTAAATAAAAGACGAATTTAAATTTAGTATGAACGTTATAAAAATATTTATTTATGCCTGCAGATGAAGCTGGGATCAACCAGTGTGATCATCCAGCTTATGGTGCATGCAGAGACTAATAAATGGACAGAGAGTGCGGCTCGACTAGACATACGCGAAGCTAAAGCTCTCGATAGTGGAGAGGGCGGCCCGACATAGTGATTACGAAGCTAAAGCTCTCTTAAAATAGGCCCGTTGAAGTCGAGCGGCCGAGAAAGAGTCGGCTTGCGACCAACTAAGGCGATATATCCATACTTAAGCTATAAATAAACATTACCAAACATTACGCTAACATATTTAAACATTAAAAACTACACCGCTGCTGCCTGACCCGACAGCTTAGATAATAAAAATTTTTTTTTTTTTTATATTAAGTTACTTCCTGTAGTGGAAATGAAAAATTTTAAACAAGATATATTGATTTTAGCTCAGAATGATTACGAATATTTGCCATTTTGTTATACTTTAATTGGCCGGCAGCCAACGGGTACAACAGGGGGACCTATACGCAAGCAATTGCGTGTCGTAACTGTGTACACCGTTGGTAATGCGACTATACTCTCTACGTGAGGGCAGCTGAAAACAGATCCCTGTATGATCACGTAGTAGTATAGTGGAGAACGACACTCCGAGGCCCTCAAAAGCCAAGGAGTTTCTGGGATGGAGAAGCTCCCTACAGAGGGGCAACATCCGGAGGCGGGACGCGACGTTGCGGAGGAGGGTGGCACCCTTGGAAATGCATCTTTTTCTAAAGCGGGACAAGCAATGGGAGCAACGACCGACGTGGCGACGAGGAACACAGGGTAAACCTCCTAACCAACCGGCGGGGCCTCTAATGTAAGCCCCGAGTCCCGGAACCCCCGGAAAGGCTCCTACAAAGACAGGAGAACAGTAGCCCTCAACCTGATGACTGCGCAGACAGGTTGTCTTCTGTCTGTACGTAGAGACCACGAAGATCCTAGAAGGGTCTCGAACACCGGATTAAATACGGATTTGAACACGTAACGGTCCGAATTAACATGTCCGATCCCAAGAGTAAAGCACGAGGCATTCATCTGCAGCCAGACGCACAAAAGCCAGACTTGGAGCCGACCGAAGAGGGGCACCCGGAAGGAATGTCGGATGAGGAGGAGGACTTGGCAAGGGCACTTAGGGGCGTCGGGATGAAGGACGATTCTCTGCTCCAAGACGGAAGCAGAGGTTACAGTGGTGAAGAATCTCAAGAATGTCTCTCACTTCCCTCTCTTTCTCTTAAGCGAACGGTCGTGTTTTTTTTGTGCGCTCTGCGCTTATGATAAATATTGGTAAACCTGTGTTTACTCACTTGTGAATTGAATATATTGAGAATCTTAAGCTTAAACCGTATCGCTTCGCGAGTGCTGTGGTATATTTGGAAGTCGAATTAATAATACATACATTAATACATACAGTCGAATTAATAATTTGTATAATTTCAATTCCAAGCATAGCGCAGCTCTGCTTCTTCCCCGTCTTATCTCTATTTTTGCATTTTTCTTTTGCTCTCTCAAAAGCTCCCACTTCGGCTTCCTATTTGGCACAGTGCTTCAAGGTATAGTGTTTTTTACCTTTTTATATATTAATTTTGTTTTATTTATTAAAAAAATGGAATTTTAACTTGTCTGGGCTATGAAGTCTTGTAACAAGACAATTTCCACATCCCAGCCTACCATCCATTGCTGGCTATGTGAAAACGTCGTACACGCCAAGTATGCCGGGTTCACTGCCTCAGTTTCGGATGCCATTTCCCATAGGTCTGGTTTACATTATTGTTGTGATAATTGTCGTGCTGTCCAAGACGAAATGAGGTCGTTCATGAGACAGACAAAGAATGGATTTAAAGAGTTGATCACTGGTTTTCGCAAAATCAATGACCAGCTCTGTGCGCTTGACATTCCGTTTAGCGGCCTTCAGTTGTTAAATGAGTTCCCTAAGCGTATTAAATCCGCTGTGTGTGAACTGCCTCAGCCTGCTCAGCCTAAATTAGCGCAGCCGCTCATACCTCTGGCCACCCCAAGGGCTAGAACTGAAAAAAATTCGCCGTCTATCGCACTACAAACGAGCAATTGTCGGAGATGTCCTCCGTGGCATCCCTTCAAGTGATACCATGGGTCCTAGTGAATGAAACCCCCGTTAGAGTCACCCAAAAGGGTATTCCAAAGTCCGGACCACCGGCACCGACTGATGCTGCAGTTCTCGTACCTGCGACACCAAAACCCTTACAGGTGATTCCTCCATCGAAACATATATTTGTTTTTCGGCTTGCCCCTGATACTTCAGAGATGGATATCTCGGCTTATATCTAAGCCAAAACAAAAGCCGATATAAAGGTGGAGGACATAACTAAATTTAAATATAATTATACACGGCCAACGTCTTCTTTCAAGATTCGTGTGCCCGCGCTGATGTTCAAGACGGTTTGTTCTTCCAGTTTTTGGCCAGAGAATCTTTTCGTCCATGAACATCAGCCTAGTTCCGTAAAGAAAAAAGTTATAAAACCAGTGGGAGTGAGACTTCCCAATATCGGAACCACTGACCAACCCTCCACCTCTTCTTTGTCCACTTACCCAAAAAACTAGTATCGTCACTAACACTTACCTATCAGAACACAAAGGGGCTCCGTAGCAAACTCCCTAAACTATATTCTGATAGTTCGTCCTTTGCATCCCATATTATAGCCTTTACAGAAACTTGGTTAAATCCGTAGATCTTTAGCTCCGAAGTTTTCCCAAGTAAGTACACCAATTTTAGACGGGATCGACCTCAGCGGAGGGGGGGTGGAGTCCTCATTTCGGTAGACTCTACTCTTGCTTCTGAAGAGGTGAAATCCCAAGAGTTTGGTGATGTAGAATTTATTTGAGTTAAAATCACTTTGTCCGTGAAATCTGTGAACATTACATGTTCATATATACCGCCTATGTCTGAACCGCGTACATATTGGCAGCATTTGTCCGCTATTCGATACGTCTTTAGTGACCAACTTGTAGCGGTGGGGGACTTTAATATCCCAGAATTAAAGTGGTCCAACGTCGATAACTCACCATCTTTGTCACTTATAACTCACCATGACTTCACCGCGGGTATGTTTGACATGTCCCTAGGTCAGATTAGCCATGTTAGAAATTCGTTAGGTCGGCTTTTAGACTTATGTTTTGTATCTGATCCTGATGGTACCGCTCTCTCCAGAGCATTTCCCCTTTCAACCCCAGAGGATCCATATCACCCCACGCTGGAGGTCTCTATCGAAACTATTCCTGGTAGATGTCTCTATGCGTGGCAAATAAGATTCGCTGCTTCCGTAAAGCTGATTTAATTTAATAGAAATTTAATAGTCTTATCGATACATACGATTGGTCCGATATTCTGGCATGCACTGATCTTAACGTCACCTGCTTACGTTTGAAAATTCCTCGGCGACTTCTGATCAGGCCATTGCCGATCTATTCGCAGAATTTTTTCAAACAACTTATTCTTCGCCTAAATTGATAGATCAGCCTTACGCATATAACATTCAAGCAGCCAATCTTATTTTATGTCCGTTTTTTTCTGGAACAACTTATTATCTGGTCTTTTAAGGGTAAAACCCATTTATTCGCCAGGCCCCGACGGAGTACCATTCGATTATCTTCGATTATCACTCCTTGTCAGCATGGCTTTATTAAGCGTAGCTCCACCACCACAAACTTATTGGAGTTGACATCCTTTGTCATAGATGGCTTTTGTAAGGGATATCAAACCGATGTAATTTACACAGACTTCAGCAAAGAATTTGATTCAGTTAATCACTCACTCTTGTTGAGTAAACTGAATATGCTGGGTTTTCCTAAAGACCTCTTAACGTGGATCTCCAGCTATTTAGATGGAAGGACACAAAGAGTCTTATTTAAAAACATACAGTCCCGTCTGGTCCGTGCTACATCTGGCGTCCCTCAAGGAAGTCATCTTGGCCCGCTATTATTCACGCTTTTTATTAATGACTTGCCCCCTGCTTTAACGAACTCTCTAGTTCTTATGTATGCAGATGATGTAAAGCTTTGTCTTCAGTACAAACCCATCTCTGCCCAATGCAGTCTTCAGTCTGACCTTGATAACTTTTAAAAATGGTGTTTAGCTAATGATCTAATACTTAATGGATCAAAATGCAAGCATATGTCTTTTTATCGTTCTTGCCCTTTGCAAGCTACGTTTATTTATTTAAGCTACCTCTGCAAGCTATTTTTTTAAGCTTAGTTTGTTTTTATTGGATCACTCTTTATGAGTCTAACAAAAAGGTTGCAAATCTTAAACTAATACAATATCTAACAGTTTGTTTTGAACTGAATAGAGACTACGTGGTCCTAATAATTAGCGCTGGATTGGGAGGTCGTTGCGGCGAAGACGAGAACTGCTGGAAACTCGCGTGAGGGCTCTTGCGAGATGATTTGGATGTACTGATAGCTTGTTGTAGTACTTTGTTTTGATTTGTGCTATCTCTTCTCTGACGAGTGGTATGTGAAGGTCCCTGTGAATGTTTTCATTCCGAACGTACCACGGGGCCCCGGTGATGGTTCTGAGAATTTTTGATTGAGTTCGTTGCATTATATCCACACTGCTGTTACTGGCATTCCCCCACAACTGGGAGCCATACATCCAGATTGGTTTCAAGACGGTGTTATATAGGAGTACCTTGTAGTCCAAGCTAAGGGACGAGCGGCTATTGATAAGCCAGTGGAGGCCAGTGGCTTTGAGCTTTAAATGCGTTCTTTTGGCTTCAATGTGGCTGCGCCAGGTAAGCCGTCTATCGAGGTGTACGCCAAGATATGTTACTACATTTGCTATCGGAACCACTGTGTTGTTAAGAATAAGTGGAGGGCAGTCTTGCCTGTTAAGAGTGAACGTTACGTATTTGCATTTTTGTTCGTTAACTTTGATTCGCCAGTCGGATAGCCATTTCTCCACTGCCACCAGGTGTAAAGCAAGTTGCGCCGTTGCTTGCTTGGGGCATCTCGCGCGGCTTAGGATCGCTGTGTCATCTGCAAAAGTGGATGTGGTTAGATTCTTGCTCGTTGGGATGTCCACAGTGTAGATAAGGTAGAGTGTTGGTCCAAGCACGCTGCCTTGAGGAACTCCGGCTCTAATGATGTAGTCATCGGACATGGCTGAATTACATCTTACTGAGAATTTCCTGTTGTATAGGAATGACTTCAGAAGTTTGTGAGTGTTGGTTGGGAGCATTTCTATAATTTTGTGCATTAGACCTTCTAACCATACTCTGTCGAAAGCTTGTGATACGTCCAGAAATATCGCAGTGCAGTACTCCCTTTGTTCGAATGTATTTCGGATTTCTGAGGTTATGCGGTTGACTTGCTCAATGGTTCCGTGATTTTCTCGAAAACCGAATTGATGAATCGGGATTTTGTTGTGTGTTCTGAGATATGGGGTAATGTGTGCCAAGAAGCATTTTTCAAAGAGTTTTGATAGACACGTTAGTAAACTAATTGGTCTATATGATGAAGCGATTGTGCGGTCTTTGCCATTATAATGATCGACTTTTTCCATCTCTCTGGGAAGTGTCCGTGTCTCGTTATTGCATTGAAGAGCTGGCAAATAGATCAAACAGCACAGAAAGAAAGTTCAATAATCATTTTTGGTGATATTAGGTCGCATCCTGGAGATTTTTTTGGGTTGAGTTCGTTTATGATTTTGAGTAACTCATGTGGCCTAAATACAATAGGTTCATACGTTGATGTGTCGATATCTGATGTTGCTGGCAGTGAGATCCCGTTTGATGATGTGTTGAGCTGAAATACATTTTGAAGATGCTCTGCAAATCTGACGGCTCTTTCTTTGTCACTTCGAGCCCAATTGCCTGTGGATGTCCTTATTGGCACTGCAGATTCGATTGGTGCGCAGAGAGATGAGTGTGCTCTCCAAAGTGGGAACTTGGAGCTCATTGGGGATAACTGTAATGTTTTTGGGACCTTTCTTCTTCATGACGAAGTGCAGAGCCTCTCTGTAGCGTCTTTTAACCTTTGTTTTGCGGATGGTGAGCTGTTGGATTGCCATTCTCGCCGTGAGCGTCGCTTTACTAGAACGAGCTGCTCTATTTCAACGTTCGTGTATCTATTATTGTAAGATGTTTTTTGCGTTTGTGGAGTTGATACGCGAGCTGCTGCGACCAAGACGGATTCAAGAGTGTTTGTGGATAAGTTGATATCAGCTTCGTCATTCAAACGTGGATTCAACTCAATGTGCGAACTTATATATTTTTTGTACTTAAGCCAATTGGTTTTATTCGTTGTTAGTCTGAATGGTTTATCTACCGCAACTGGATGTAGATTTAGATGAAGAAGTACAGGCGAGTGATCAGACGTTAGATCTGGTAAGGAGTTGGCACTTATTAGGTTGCGAGGAATGTTTTTTGTGACTGCAAAATCTATCAAGTCTGGCAGTTTTCTATGATCTGTTGGCCAATATGATGTAGCTTGAAAATTATATTTATTTGTGAGATGAGTTTCTGCGAGTAGCATTACATCGATATGGTAATTAATAAGGAACTGAGTTAACTCGAGTTTGCGCTGTGAGACGCCGTTGGCGTTCCACAGTGCTATACGGAGTGGAGCCATTGATTATTTAGTCTGTTTTTGAGCAACAAGCAGCTCAATCAAAACGTTCTGGTTTCGCATAAGATCTTGCATAGTTGTCTTCATTAATGACATTAACTCCATCATACTTTGTTGAAGATTACATATCATTGTTTCAAGTTTGTTCGTAGACGGTTCTTCTGGTTGATGAGGGGAAATGATGATCTTGGATTGGTGGGAGCGGTACTTTTAAGACCCAATTTTAGAGCAGTTGCATAGCTTGCGGATTTGTCCGTGACCTCATTATTGGCTAAAGATTTAACAGCTGAAGGGGGGAAGACATTACGTGTAGATTTCATAGGTGGTGTATGTGAGTGAGCAGTGGTCACTCTTTGGTGTGTACGACTTTTCAGTTCTTTGTAGACTGGACAGCCCCTTGAGTTAGCCGTATGGTTGCCTCCACAGTTTCCGCACTTTTTGCTGCTGGGCTCCTCTTTATTTTTTGGGCATTTGTGAGATTCATGAAGGTCTCCACAAGCAACGCATACTGGACGAAGCGTGCAATAAGACCTTGTGAGGCCATATTCCTGACAATTATTACACTGCACCGGTCCATTTCTTTTATGCGGCTGCTCTACCGTAATTCTGCGGTGTAGTAGGAACTGGAGAGTAAAGATTGGATGCACTTCATTTTTTTCAGAGGCTTGGATTTGGTTTCGGGTTCAAGTTCTACCTTGAAAAAAGGTTGAGGTTTCTTTCTCTATTCAAAATGTTAATAACATTTTTTACATTAAAACCTTTCTCCATTAGTGCTCTTGTAGCTTCATCTGGTGTTACTTCCGGCTTGATACCTTTTAGTACTACTTGCTGGCCCTTACTGCTTTTTAATTGGTACGTGTAGAAGTTTTTATTATTGTCGTTTAAATACTTCGACAAAATTCTGTAGTTTACTTCCGTATTAGTCTGAACTTTAGTTTCATGAATATTTCCCTTTGTTAATGGATTCAGTATCGAGTTTACGAGAGCATTCGAACTTTTCTCTCGGATGTAAATCGGCGGCGGCTTAGGCTTTTTGTTGTCCTCTACGATGACTTCAGGAGGTGTATCGTCGGATTTATCTGCCAAAATAGCAAATCTGTTTGCTTCTATGGGTTTCTCTATTGTAGATTGTTTTGCGTTGCCTCGAGTTATTTTAGCAGAGTTGCGAAGTCTAGAGTTCTGCAGGCTAAGCTTTCGTTTTATTTGTATGTAGCGATCCATACCAGTCTGCACGGCCGAACGTTGTTTTGAAGGGGGCACGCTGGTGTAAGGTGCTGCATTATTTGCTTGCACAGCAGTTTCCGATATTACAGTAGATGGTATTGCGCGAGCAGTCGATACCATTGTAGTTGTTGTAATAGATGCCGTTGCAGTTGCTAATGACGTCACTGTACTGGTGACCGTGGCTATGCAGGCAGGCATGAGGGAAGGGTATGGGGTTTTATCCAACGAGAGCGCAGGAGAGCAAGAACGCGCCCTGCCTTGCGATGTTGGATAGAGTTCATTACTCGGGGTTGGGGTTATTGATCGCGGTTGGTTATTTTTTGTTGGGTTTGCGGTCGCGTTGTCTTGCGTTGACACAAATGAGTGGTATGCGTTGTTACGTAGCAAAGAGAGTCGACGCTCGTCTTGCTGACGTTGGAGCACCGTTTGAGTGTCGAATTCACTCATAGCTTAATGTTTTTGATTTTCTTATTTTTTTTTACACAAAAAATACGAAGTTCATCGCACTAAGCGTCTTTTCGCCCACTGTGTATTTTTGTTTAGAGCTTGCACTGCACTATGCTTAGTTTTTGTTTAATTTTCGTTGCACGATAAGAAGACAAAAAGAAAGCACGTCTGCACTCGCCGACGTTCGCGAACGAATCGTTATTATTTACGCTTTTTATAAACGACTTGCCCCTTGCTTTAACGAACTCTCAAGTTCTTATGTATGCAGATGATGTAAAGCTTTGTTTTCGGTACAAATCCATCTCTGCCCAATGCAGTCTTCAGTCTGACCTTGATAACTTTCAAAATGGCCGACCTTAATGGTTAATAAGGCAAAAGGAGTCCTTGGTTTTATTAAAAGGGGGTCAAAAGAGTTTAATGACCCCAATATAACCAAAACATTATTCATTTCTTTGGTCCGTCTTATACTAGAGTACGGTTCATGTGTCTGGAGTCCCCAATATGGAGTACATAAGGACCGCATAGAATCCGTACAAAAGAACTTTTTAATATTTGCACTTAGGGTCTATACTGGGATGCAAATCTTCAGCTTCCATCCTACAGTAGCAGACTTTTACTTATAAACTTACCTAGCTTAACGAATCGTTGCACAATGCTCGGTGTAGTTTTTCTGCATAACCTTATTAACGGGGATGTAGAAAGCCAGCATTTACTAACACGTTTAAAATTTAACATTCCTAATAGAAGGACTCGAAACTTTAGTCCTCTGACCCTTAGCCATTGTAGTTCGACATATGCACTGCATGACCCTTTTAGGGTATTATCTTCGAACTACAATGGTCTCTTCTCTTTTACATCTCCTTCCTGTCCCTCTAATTTAAAATATAGAATTTCAAATTGCCTTACTAATTCCTCTTAACTTAACAAATTTCAAATAGCTTAATATGTACTAACAAATCGTTTCTCGAGCGCCCCTCGGTCGTCTGGGCCTCTAAGCTTTATGATGAAAACAGGAATGCTAGCTGATGCTCTTATTGATGCACAAGCCATTTCCAAATTCTGAAAAACCACGAAAAAAAAAAAAAAAAGAATCTTGCAGATAAACATCCCCCACAGTAAGGCGGCGTCAGCTGCCCTGCTACTCCAACGAGTGTGGAGCTGATGTGGCCCGCATCCAGGACAGAAGTCATGCACTGCAAAGCTGATACAACAGGTAAAAGGCGAGCCCGCATCCTCGCAAAAAATAACCTTAACCCCTTTTTTTGCTACCTAATTTCATCCTACCTTCTGGTTCACTGTGACTACTGTAGGAGCTGCTTTGATGTAGAATAGGAGGAGACAGTCACACACCACCTGTTTCACTGCCCTGCGCTTGGGCGCAGTCGACACAAACTCCTAGGTGCAGCAACAAGGAGCACCAGCGGCTGAAGTGGATACGGGAAGTCAGTGTCTGGCCCCCGCATTGCCGCCTCAACATAAGTTAACCTAACCTACGTTGTAATTTGTTGATTTATTGAGTCATGTTACATACTAAACCTAACCAAAAGATAGTTGTTTTTCGTGGAGCAGAACGAGTAAAATTAACGTGAATTAAAAAAAGTAGTATGTTTTAAAGTGTATGTTTAAGATTTTACCTTGTTAAAACGTCGCCATTTTTTCGTTAATCAAAATTTTTTAAAAATCCTTCGTTCACGGACTAGACAATACAATATACTAACTAAATTTTTTTGAATTTTGAATTTCTAATGAACCGTTTTCGCGATATCATGTCCACCGCAAGACACCATCGAATAAAGACGATCCGGGAATTCGGCTAAAACATTTTTATTATGTAATATTTTTTTATGAAAAAATTTAAATAAGTTCCCAGAAACATGTACTAAACAACGTCGGTAAAACATTTTTCATAAATATTTTCTATGGTGTTAAAAAAAAACTCGATAAAATTTCATTTTTTTGTGCGGTACAACTGTATATAACCCCTTAATCGCACTGATGAAAGGGTCACGTATCATGCCAGCGTGTAGTGCGTTGATAAAAAGATAGTTTAATCTTTAAATAATCTTCAAATAGATTTAAGATTTTCACGTATTTTTCTTAACGGAGAATTGTATGGAACAAACTCAGTTTTAAAGCGAGACTTATTGTAGTAACACTTTTTTATTTTGGGGCTCCTCTTAAAAATATGGAGCTCATTGGGGATAACTGTTCTATGTAATGTTTTTGGGACCTTTCTTCTTCATGACGAAGTGCAGCTGAGAGCCTCTCTGTAGCGTCTTTTAACCTTTGTTTTGCGGATGGTGAGCTGTTGGATTGCCATTCTCGCCGTGAGCGTCGCTTTACTAGAACGAGCTGCTCTATTTCAACGTTCGTGTATCTATTATTGTAAGATGTTTTTTGCGTTTGTGGAGTGGATACGCGAGCTGCTGCGACCAAGACGGATTCAAGAGTGTTTGTGGATAAGTTGATATCAGCTTCGTCATTCAAACGTGGATTCAACTCAATGTGCGAACTTATATATTTTTTGTACTTAAGCCAATTGGTTTTATTCGTTGTTAGTCTGAATGGTTTATTTACCGCAACTTGATGTAGATTTAGATGAAGAAGTACAGGCGAGTGATCAGACGTTAGATCTGGTAAGGAGTTGGCACTTATTAGGTTGCGAGGAATGTTTTTTGTGACTGCAAAATCTATCAAGTCTGGCAGTTTTCTATGATCTGTTGGCCAATATGATGTAGCTTGAAAATTATATTTATTTGTGAGATGAGTTTCTGCGAGTAGCATTACATCGATGTGGTAATTAATAAGGAACTGAGTTAACTCGAGTTTGCGCTGTGAGACGCCGTTGGCGTTCCACAGTGCTATACGGAGTGGCAGGCAGGCATGAGGGAAGGGTATGGGGTTTTATCCAACGAGAGCGCAGGAGAGCAAGAACGCGCCCTGCCTTGCGATGTTGGATAGAGTTCATTACTCGGGGTTGGGGTTATTGATCGCGGTTGGTTATTTTTTGTTGGGTTTGCGGTCGCGTTGTCTTGCGTTGACACAAATGAGTGGTATGCGTTGTTACGTAGCAAAGAGAGTCGACGCTCGTCTTGCTGACGTTGGAGCACCGTTTGAGTGTCGAATTCACTCATAGCTTAATGTTTTTGATTTTCTTATTTTTTTTTACACAAAAAATACGAAGTTCATCGCACTAAGCGTCTTTTCGCCCACTGTGTATTTTTGTTTAGAGCTTGCACTGCACTATGCTTAGTTTTTGTTTAATTTTCGTTGCACGATAAGAAGACAAAAAGAAAGCACGTCTGCACTCGCCGACGTTCGCGAACGAATCGTTATTTTTTACGCTTTTTATAAACGACTTGCCCCCTGCTTTAACGAACTCTCAAGTTCTTATGTATGCAGATGATGTAAAGCTTTGTTTTCGGTACAAATCCATCTCTGCCCAATGCAGTCTTCAGTCTGACCTTGATAACTTTCAAAATGGCCGACCTTAATGGTTAATAAGGCAAAAGGAGTCCTTGGTTTTATTAAAAGGGGGTCAAAAGAGTTTAATGACCCCAATATAACCAAAACATTATTCATTTCTTTGGTCCGTCTTATACTAGAGTACGGTTCATGTGTCTGGAGTCCCCAATATGGAGTACATAAGGACCGCATAGAATCCGTACAAAAGAACTTTTTAATATTTGCACTTAGGGTCTATACTGGGATGCAAATCTTCAGCTTCCATCCTACAGTAGCAGACTTTTACTTATAAACTTACCTAGCTTAACGAATCGTTGCACAATGCTCGGTGTAGTTTTTCTGCATAACCTTATTAACGGGGATGTAGAAAGCCAGCATTTACTAACACGTTTAAAATTTAACATTCCTAATAGAAGGACTCGAAACTTTAGTCCTCTGACCCTTAGCCATTGTAGTTCGACATATGCACTGCATGACCCTTTTAGGGTATTATCTTCGAACTACAATGGTCTCTTCTCTTTTACATCTCCTTCCTGTCCCTCTAATTTAAAATATAGAATTTCAAATTGCCTTACTAATTCCTCTTAACTTAACAAATTTCAAATAGCTTAATATGTACTAACAAATCGTTTCTCGAGCGCCCCTCGGTCGTCTGGGCCTCTAAGCTTTATGATGAAAACAGGAATGCTAGCTGATGCTCTTATTGATGCACAAGCCATTTCCAAATTCTGAAAAACCACGAAAAAAAAAAAAAAAAAAGAATCTTGCAGATAAACATCCCCCACAGTAAGGCGGCGTCAGCTGCCCTGCTACTCCAACGAGTGTGGAGCTGATGTGGCCCGCATCCAGGACAGAAGTCATGCTCTGCAAAGCTGATACAACAGGTAAAAGGCGAGCCCGCATCCTCGCAAAAAATAACCTTAACCCCTTTTTTTGCTACCTAATTTCATCCTACCTTCTGGTTCACTGTGACTACTGTAGGAGCTGCTTTGATGTAGAATAGGAGGAGACAGTCACACACCACCTGTTTCACTGCCCTGCGCTTGGGCGCAGTCGACACAAACTCCTGGGTGCAGCAACAAGGAGCCCCAGCGGCTGAAGTGGATACGGGAAGTCAGTGTCTGGCCCCCGCATTGCCGCCTCAACATAAGTTAACCTAACCTACGTTGTAATTTGTTGATTTATTGAGTCATGTTACATACTAAACCTAACCAAAAGATAGTTGTTTTTCGTGGAGCAGAACGAGTAAAATTAACGTGAATTAAAAAAAGTAGTATGTTTTAAAGTGTATGTTTAAGATTTTACCTTGTTAAAACGTCGCCATTTTTTCGTTAATCAAAATTTTTTAAAAATCCTTCGTTCACGGACTAGACAATACAATATACTAACTAAATTTTTTTGAATTTTGAATTTCTAATGAACCGTTTTCGCGATATCATGTCCACCGCAAGACACCATCGAATAAAGACGATCCGGGAATTCGGCTAAAACATTTTTATTATGTAATATTTTTTTGAAAAAAATTTAAATAAGTTCCCAGAAACATGTACTAAACAACGTCGGTAAAACATTTTTCATAAATATTTTCTATGGTGTTAAAAAAAAACTCGATAAAATTTCATTTTTTTTGTGCGGTACAACTGTATATAACCCCTTAATCGCACTGAAGAAAGGGTCACGTATCATGCCAGCGTGTAGTGCGTTGATAAAAAGATAGTTTAATCTTTAAATAATCTTCAAATAGATTTAAGATTTTCACGTATTTTTCTTAACGGAGAATTGTATGGAACAAACTCAGTTTTAAAGCGAGACTTATTGTAGTAACACTTTTTTATTTTGGGGCTCCTCTTAAAAATATGTAAATATAGAAAATATATAATTGTTGGTAATTATGTACACATTTGCACAAAAAAAATTTTTCTGAAGAATGGCGTTTCGCAAAGAGCCCTCTTATAGTGTGAATATGAAAATGATATTTCTTTGTGAGGATCTTGGGAAATTTTTGTGAAGTTCTAAACGTTACTCTTCATTTTGTTAGTGACTTGCTGAAAATAATATTAATGTAACAATGTGGATCATTTTACTTTAATTGTTTATGTTTTTAATTCTACTTATTCTTAGTAGTTTGATAAAGTTTCAAATTTATTAAAATTTAGGTCGCTTCAAATATATGTGTGTTTCATCTTCTGTTAATCTCCGCACATTTTTGGTCCTGAAAATAAAGAAAAAAATAGAAATTATTGAATATATTCAATAACATATATGTTCAGAAACATATACATATAACATATATTCATAAACATATGTTTTTTAATCTTATATATACAATTTTCGTGTCACAGTTTTTGTCTCCATAATCCTCCTAAACGGCTATACCGATTCTCATGAAATTTTGTGAGCGTATTGAGCATGATACAATTATATAATTGTATCATGGTATTGAGTAGGTCTGAGAATCCGCCAGCATCTATTTTTCATCTTCTTAAATCCTATTCGACATACCCAAAATCGCATTTAAAGTAAGTTACTACCTCATCACACTGACAAACGCACGCTACCATAGCATTTTAACTCAATTCAAACTGGGGCAAAAATCCTTCATCATTAAGTAAATACAATAATTCTATTTATGAGTGTTTTTTGAGCAATTCCAAAAAAAAGCAAAGGGGTGAGCCGCGACATTATACAATTAGATCTCGAAACATGGGAAATAGAAGATCGGAACAAATCCAGCAACAAAATTCTGATGTGCGTGTTAGAACAGCGCAATTGCATCAAGAAGAGCCAGAAGATTCACGAGCTGAACGCAAAAACGTCAGAAGATTAGAACAACGATAATTACGCCGTTTCACAGGCAATTGAAGCAAAACAAATGACCAACAACGAAAACAGGTACATCGAGCTATATTAAATATAAATATCTGATTCATTCCTGCGACTAGCATTCCAGTATGAGCCTAGTATTGAGTGCGCATATTAAGTATTATGCTCACTCAAAAGTGGTGATTGGTGCTATGGACAAGGAATGTCCGCATTGCCATGCTCTGAAATTCAAAAATGAGCCAGCTGGGATGTGTTGCGCGTTAAGTTGGATCTCCGTTTATCCTACTTCGTAATTTGAAGTAGAAAACAGTAGAATCAGTCGATTAGTCATTCAAAAATTAATATAAAACGTCATCGAAGCCATTATTTTAAAAGTTCAGAGGTGAAAATATACTAGTACCACGGATTCCTATTATACTTACAGATGCGCCAATTTAATTCAAACGTAATCAGTTTCCGATTAGATTGGCATTTGCAATGATTATCAACAAATCCCAAGGTCAAACGATGTCTATTTGTGGCTTAGATTTAAGAACGTGGCATGCTCTCGCGTGGGTAAACCATCCAGTTTGTGTGGGTTAGCTAACACAAAATATTGTTCACGCTATAGCACTAAGAGAGTAACTTTCTGAATTACGATCAAATAATAACATAAAAATAATGTTTGTCTTTTGTTATTTTTATATTCCCTTATGGTTCACAGCGCATTCACATAAGTCTGGAACTGAGTAGATTTTGTAATTATAGAAATTATAAAGTCATCTGGTGGCAAAACAACGTTTGCCGGGTCAAACAGTATTATATAATATTTAGATATAAAATAGATATCAAATATTTTTTTTCGGTTAAATAATGGTGTATAACCCGCAGGCCACGCGCAATATATCTGATATCTATTTCTGTAAGGAAAAAATGAAAAAAGGTAACACTACACGTTAAAACGTAGTTTTACACGGAAACTATTTTTCTTTTTCTTTTTTTATTGTTTATTTATATTATTTCATGCACTCTATAACTCCTTAAAAAATGGTCAGATTGAGCCGAATTTTAATTTAAAGGTAATGGTTTGATTGAAGGATAGGCATGGAAATAGTTTGGCATCGATTCATTTTTACAAAAAACTTGTGTGAACTGGCGCTACAACGAGATTTCCGTTTTGATATAAAAATATAAATATATAAATGCATAAACTTTATTTGCGGGGAAACATTATTTAAGAAAACTTGATCTGCGAAAATCATATTTAAAATCATATCATTGTATTGAGTGCCGACCGAGTGTCGAGTGCCGAGTGTTGTAGACACATATCAGAACTAGTATATTGAAATCACCCAGCATTGTCCTTCAATTGGTTTAGCTTGGTAAGTTTATTAGTAAGAGTCTAGTACAATAAGATGGAAGTTGAAGAGTTGCATCCCATCCCCGGATTCTATGCGATTCTGATGTACTTCATATTGGAGACTCCAGACAGATGAACCGTACTCCAGTATCGGACGGACCAAATAAATATATAAGCCTTTAGTAATTTAGGGGTCGTTAAATTCTTTTGACTACCTTTTAATGAAACCAAGGACACCTTTAGCCAATTTATGTTTTCAAGTCTAATAGGACGCAATCCCATAGAGAGAATACGTAGGCTGCAGAGGACTAGAATGATAAAAGTATATAAGCTTGCGTTTTGATCAGGGCCGTAGCTAGCATGGGGCAGGTGGGGCGGTGCCCCAGGGCCCCGAAGGGAAAGGGCCCCGCCGGGACAAAAGACTTCCGTATAGGGGGCCCAAAATTTACTTGTTGCCCCAGGGCCCCCGAGGCTCTAGCTACGGCCCTGGTTTTGATCCATTAAGTATTAAATCATTTACATATTTAACGAGGAAAACCATTTACATGCTTGGCGCATAATAGTGGGATCCTATGATAATTCTTGCCTATTTGAGGAAAAAATAGGAAACTCAGTAGAAGTCCAGCGAGTGTAAGAACAAGTTGAGAAATATCGTCTAAAGTAGTAAAAAGTAGCAGAAAACTAAAATTGCTTGTAACATCGTATACAGTAATATTTATTTTCATATAACAACCAACCTTTAAAATGCTTAGAACCCTAACCAAATATTTATAGTTTATTAACTCTCCAATCATACCATACAACTAAACCATTACCTTTATCTCGACGAACAGAAAACTATTTTAAATTTAAATAAAAAACAATAAAATAAAAAACAAGAAAGGAATGCTAACTTCGGGCGGAGCCGAAGTTGATATACCCTTACAGTTAAAACCGGATTTATACCGCAAACATCGGATATAGTTGGCCGATCCTTATGAGAATATGATAATATAACCCAATTTATTATAATACAAAATCTAAAAAAAGTCCCAAACTTCTATCTTCAAAAATACCAAAGTTGGTATATCTACCAAAAACCATTTCCGATCATTCAGTTATATGGCAGCTATAAGATATAGTCGGCCGATCGTTATAAAATTTAGTAGGTCGGATTAACTAACGAAAAATATAATCTGTACTAAGTTCCAGCTTTCTATCTTCAAAAACACGAAAGTTGGGTCATTTCCGATCGTTCAGTTAAATGGCAGCTATAGGATATAGTCGGCCGATCCTTATGAAATTTGGCATGTCGTAATGTTTTGCCAAAAACAGCTATCATGTCAAATTTGAACTCTCTAACTCTAAAAAAACCGAAGTTATACCATTTCCGATCAATCAGTTACATGTCAGCTATAGGATACAGTCGGCCGATCCCGGTCGCTCCGACTTCTATACCGGCAAAGTTTCAAGTCGATAGCTTTAAAACTGAGAGACTACTTTACGTAGAAACAGACAGACGGACAGACGGACATGCTCATATCAACTCAGGAGGTGATCCTAATTCAGAAAATATATATACTTTATAGGGTCGGAGATGTCTCCTTCATTGCGTTGCACACTTTTGTACAAAATTATAATACCCTCTGCAAGGGTATAAAAATATCTTGTGAAACTAATTGGAACTTGCGAGTAAATCACTACTACTGAATAGCGCGGTCAGCGCGAAGGCAAAGTTCACTCCACTGTAATAACTGACAATATTTTTTGTTTGGTTTTTTAACTTCATCAAAAAGTACCTTACTTATTATACTAGTGATGCAATATAATGAGAGAATACTGCAATCACTTTCTTTTTTCTCTATTTTTGGCATCTTTTTGGGATTCTGCCCCGGTTTGCAGCTCATAGAAGCCTTTGTCCTTCCGCATATTGTAACTGACCAACCATCTCAACCCTTCTCTCTTTGAGAAGGAAATATCCAATGAGTGTGCATTAGCAGATCCCCAGTTCGATAAACCTGGGGGAATTTATCTACTCATAGGATCCGAACCCTATTATTCGTTACTCCTTCCGATTCAACGAAAACTGGGAGGAATTGTCGCAGGCAGAATAAAGGCCAGAACTAAATCGGCCGTGTCCTGTGGAGCAACGCTGACTCTAGAAACTTACCCATTGATTGAAAGGTTTCGGGAATTGGATAACCTGGACAATCAAACGAAATATCGATCTCCGACAGCAAAACATTGTGAGAAATACTCTGTAGAAAACCTTAAAAGATCAGCCAACAGAAGTCTTATTGTAAAGCTGCTTTTTGCCAAACACCCTTCAGCCCTAGGGGAGTCAAAAGACATTGCTACAAAAAGGTTTCTACCACTTGAGCGACGACGTCTCTTTGAATTTTTCGTTGATTCGGTATTCGCTGCACACTGGGGCAGAATCCAAAAAAGATGCCAAAAATAGAGAAAAAAGAAAGTGATTGCATTATTCTCTCATTATATTGCATTACTAGTATAATAAGTAATGTACTTTTTGATGTTAAAAAACCAAAAAAAAGATATTGTCAGTTATTACAGTGAAGTGAACTTCGTCTTCGCGCTGACCGTGCTATTCAATAGTAGTGATTTACTCGCAAGTTCCAATTAGTTCGCAAGTTTTTTATTTAAATTTTAAATAGTTTTCTGTTGATTGAAAAATTAAAGGTTGGTTGTTATCTGAAAATAAATATTACTGTTTATACTACTCGCAGTTTTGTGCTACTGCTGTCAGGCTT
The DNA here is from genome assembly GCA_018153235.1 of Drosophila malerkotliana malerkotliana. Taxonomy (NCBI): domain Eukaryota; kingdom Metazoa; phylum Arthropoda; class Insecta; order Diptera; family Drosophilidae; genus Drosophila; species Drosophila malerkotliana. The sequence goes on along the minus strand of JAECXV010000075.1, from coordinate 20,377,389 downwards.
CAAGAATATTAGGAATTTTTGTTTTCTGCTACATTTTACTACTTAAGAAAATATTTGATGCAGTGACGATAGGTCCCAACTTGTTCTAACACGCGCCAGACTTCTACTGCGTTTCCTATTTCTCCCTCAAATATGCGAGAACCGTTATAGGATCCCTCTGTTATGCGCCAATCATTTAAATGGTTTTCCTCGTTTAGCTCAATGTGGCATATCAGTTCTATCCGCGTTGCCGGATAGCGCAGACGTGAGGTACCACATTTTCTTCACCGCTGCCATGTTAACTTTATGGACCATGCTGGAAAATCGAGATCGTGGAATTGCTTCCACTTTATTACTTTTCCATAAAATTTGGGAATATTTATCCGGGGCATTTGAACATTACTGTGGTTCAGTAACGTATTAACCTTGGTCATAAGGGCGTTTTGCACATCTGCTTGTAGCTTAAGGTATGCCTGCTTGTTGGTTCCACAGTCAGTTGGATTTTCTGGACTCCATAATGATTTAAACAAGTCGCTAGGGGCACTCTAAGATGGCTTTAACTCTCGTAGAGCGAATCTTACAGACTCTCTGGTTCTCCTTGTCGACGACATAACTATGCTAATATTTCATTTATGTGGATAAAGGTGCGAAACTGATCCTAAAACTGAAGTGCGACCTGATATCTAGCGTCTTCCTTAAGACTCGTGCATTGCATTAGCTCGTCATGGCCGTCTTTAAACATGTCGCAATATTTATCGAACTTGTTCCGAAGGTCGCCACATTGGGAGTGGGGCCAGACCTTGCATACAAGATCCTGGTCGAGGGCAGGATTAAGATAGGATAGATCCATATGTAGAGTCAAGACGTGCAGGGCCCTGCGTCGCTGTTTCAGGTGTCTCAACATCGAGCACATCGCCCCATTCTGTTGCCTTAGATGGGAAAAAGTAGTGCATAAAGTGGCTACCTGCACGAGTGATGAAAATGACTTCCTCTGTGCAGCCGCAAATAAAGCAGAGTTTTTCCACGTCGGCGGCAGTATGAGATACTCAAGCCAGATTGGCAAGCCAGACTTAAGGAAGCTCAGAAGAGAATGAGGTTCATACAAATGTTATATTATTCCTACGAACTCCTGGCGCGATAACCAGGAAATAACCAGCGCGATAATAAGGACACGTTGCACAAAACAAGGTGCTGATCGCAGGAAAGCCTGGCCGGAGGAATGGGGCTCATCCCTCACTAACGCAAAGGCCAACGCGACTCTTGGCTGAAAAGAGGCCCGCAGAAAACGTTCAGCAGAGCGGTTGCGGCTCAATCGTGGCCCTAACGTTCTGCAGCAGCGTTTTATTCAGGACAAAATGGAATAACACTGCAAGCGATTACGAATACATAGTCTGCGACATCACGGATAGAGTGCAAACTTCCACAGACGGGAAACAACTGAGGCGTAATCTATTGACATTTCATCCCCATAAGTTCACCCAACAGCTGATGATTCCAGATCCTGTGGGCAAAGCGGAAAGCACCGCTCGGAAAATCTTGTCCGCGGTGCAACAGGGCTGCCGAGCAACCATAGGGTCTACCCGTGGCCATTCCAGACATCATGCGCGAAGTTTCTTTATTTACAAAAAATAAAACTAACATTAGGGCTTTTTTCTGTCCCTATTCTCTGCGGTAATGCCGCTAGGCATTGCTTCGCAGGGCCAGGGTTGGCGTGAGTTAACGCACCACTGTAACTGCTGCCCGGGTAGGAGCCTAGCCTTCGCCCAGATCGTTTCAAGCTGTCTCAACTCCTTCATGATTATGGCTAAGCTGTGGTTAACCTTTTTTTTGCTCCGCAGCGAGAAGGTCGATTGGGACCATGCCTGCAATGAGATGGTACGAGAGCTGCGTCATCGACGCGTCATCTTGTTTTGCCTACCTCCGCCCACACGGGGGCTTTGTATAGTATCGTTGCGCTGCAGACGGTCTTTGTAATTTGCGTCTTTGCTTTGGACCCCCGCAGCTTGGCATTATCTTGCCCAGTGCTTTCTATTGGCTTCTGCGAAATGCTCTCTGAACCAGAGCTTCGTGTTCAAAGTAACTCCTAGCATCTGATGGCCCTGATTGATGTAAACGCGTGTCCGCTGACATTAAACGTGGCTGTCTGCAGCCGCTTCCTGCTTGAGATCAAGACAGCCTCTATCTTGTGGTGGGCTAGGCTTAGCCCTACCTGGTCCAGCCAATCACTGACCCATCCAATTGCAGCTTTGCAGGAATTCTCGACTTCCTGGATTGTCTTTGGCGACGACCACTACTGGAATTTTGTCCGCAAATCCGACTAGGTGTTTTCGGTCTGAGAGATCAAGTCTGAGGACCCCGCCATACATGACGATCCATAGGGCTGCCCCTATGACGGAGCCTTGAGGGACACCATAGGTGACCCCATGCTCTTGTTTGCCTGTGGTCGTCTCGTACCTGATGGTTTGATCGCTAAGGTACGACCTTATAACCTCGACAATACTTGTCGGCACCCGGAGTATGTGCAATGCCTCCAACACCTGTGCAACACCTAATTTCTGGCAGTCTATCTGGTCTTCACGATTGCCATTGCAAACTAGTCTCTCAGTTTTAAAGCTATCGACTTGAAACTTTGAACACACCTTTCTCTCCTTTGCACGCAGAATAAGTCGGAAGGCCGGGATTTTCCGACTATACCCTATAGCTGCCATACAACTGATTGATCGGAAATGCTAAAGCTTCGGTGTTAGAATTAGAGAGTTCGGATTCTGCATGAGTGCTATTTTTGGCAAAATAAAACGACCTACCAAATTTCGGCCGACTATATCCTATAGCTGCCATATAACTGAACGATCGGAAGTATCGAAACTTTCGTGTTTTTGAGGATAGAAAGTTGGAAGTTGGAAAGTTCTTACAGATTTGGTTTTTGGTCAGTGGATCCGATCTGCCAAATTTCATAACGATCGGCCAACTATATCTTATGGCCAACTATATCTATCATATAATTGAACCATCGGAAATGGTATTAGGTAAAAAAAGCAACTTTGTTTTTAACAAAGAACTTTTTAATTGTTGTATTGTAATAAATTGGTAATGTTATGACATTCTCATAATGATCGGCCAACTATATCCGATGTTTGCGATATATATGCGGTTTTAACTGCAAGGGTATTTCAACTTCGGCTCCGCCCGAATTTAGCTTTCCTTTCTTGTTTCATATGCAATCTCTTGAAAGATTTTAGAGTAAGAGCGAGGCGAGTTGCGAGTAGAGCAACTCACCCAGAGCGTAGGATTGTTTTGTTGCATTCTGTAATTTAATAACTTTTAATTGAATGTTGTGTCACAAAATTGTGGTTTTGTTCCTTCTGCAGTTAAGCGAGTGGACGCCACTTTTTTTTTAACACAAAAGTAAGTGTTGCACTTGAAGCAAAAAAATCTTTGAATCCGTCACGATTACATTAATAGCTAAAAATAGAACAATGTAGCTTGCTTTTCGCAAAGCTCTTCCTCTGCCATCTTCTCACTTTGCTCATCGCTTCCCTTCTCGCGCCCTAACATCACCCTAATACACCATCTGCATCTCGCGAATAAACCATAAATTTTTACCCTAAAAATCATATAATTAACTATTTTCCGAATGACGTGGTGAACTATCCTATTGAGTTTTAAAATTCACTAAGGATCAGTTTTCATTATCGTGTGTAACATTAATCAACTTTGCAATGAAACAAGACTGGCTGAAAGCTGATGAAAAAAATCATTGAGGCAACAACTATTAAAAGAAAAAACAAATGGGAGGATGTTTTGATCTCTCGACCACCGTTGATTCAAACGAATTTACCGATCAATTTGAAACGCTTTCAATTTCAAGTATGTCTGGCCTATGAGATGATAATCAATAAATAGAAAGGACAGTCGTTAGCACTGCTAACTTAGCAGTCTGCGGAATCAACATGGTTTCGAGCATGGAAAAATTTACGTTTCGTGTTTGAGCATCTTATTTGTTTGTTTATTTACACATAAAAAAACAAATACAAGAAAGGAATGCTAACTTCGGGCGGAGCCGAAGGTAATATACCTTTGCAGTTAAAACCGGATATATATAGCAAACATGGGATATAGTTGGCCGATCCTTATGAGAATATCATAATACAAAATTTATTATATTACAAAATCTAAAAAAAGTCCCAAACTTCTATCTCTAAAAATACCAAAGTTGGTATTTCTCTAACAACCATTTCCGATCGATCAGTTATATGGCAGCTGTAATGTATAGTCGGCGATCGATATGAAATTTGGTTGGTCGGATTATCTGATCAAAAATAGAATCTGTCCGAAGTTCCAGATTTCTATCTTCAAAAAGCTATAGGATATAGTCTGCCGATCCTTATAGAATTTAGAATTATTATTTTATTATTTTTATTCTTATTATTTTAATATAAAATAGTGAAATTTGAACTCTCTAACTCTACAAAAGCCAAAGTTATGCCATTTCCGATCAATCAGTTATATAGCAGCTATAGGATATAGTCGGGCCGTTCCGACTTATATACTGCGTGCAGAGGAAAGAAGGGTGTGTGCAAAGTTTCAAGTCGATAGCTTTAAAACGTTTTATTTACGGCATTGAAAACCCTCAATGACCAAACAGATTGATTGTTTTAAACAAAGGTTTTTTGACTGATTTACTACAACTTGGACAGACAGACGGATGTGAACTGAGGATGATCCTTTTCAAGAATATATATACTTTATAGGGTCGGAGATGTCTCCTTCTCTGCGTTGCACACTTTTGACCAAAATTATAATACCCTCTGCAGGGGTATAAATATATCTTTTAAGAAAGCTTAAATAGATAAACATACTGAATTACAGTAGTGCGTGTCATTGGGGCAATATGCAATCTGCAATATGAAAGCTGCTAAAACATCTAGTGTATATATAAAATAACAATAATAATTTATCTTACCGTATTGATGAATCGTTATTTTTCGCAGAGTTTCGAATGTTTATATTTTCTAATGGAGGTGTTTTTTCCTTGATAATGTCGTCCTTATCCTTAAGACAAACATCTTTAGTTATATCCATGTTACTTTTTTTTTGTGAGTTGTTTGTTACAAATAAACTGGACATAACTTTTTCCTGATTTTCTGATACTTTTGTCAGTACATGGCTTTCTTTTATTTGAGTTTCGAAAGTACTTGATAGATTGTTTGTTTTAAACAAAGGTTTTTTGACTGATTTACTACAACTTGGCACATCCTTTACTTTTGAAGTCTGATATAAATCCATAGTCATTATGCTTAAATGTTTGTGCTCTTTATTCACATTTGAATGATCCTGTTTGTGTGCATTTAATGTTACTAATTTATTTTTTGAATTGTCGCCAGAACCCGTTTTGGAAGATCCGTCACTCAAAATATTTGACATATTACCGGAACCAAGGCGATTTAAATTTTTCTCGACAAGGAAGTTATTATTAATTTTTTGTTCAGGAGTTATAGCTGTATGTATATTTGTATCTTGGGAATTTTTAATAATTGTAGAAAGTTCATTCAAATGTAAAATATCTTCATAACCAATACTCGTAGGCAATGGACGTTTTTCATTAAAAATTTGAGAAAAGTTATTGTATAAATTTGTTTTTGATTTTTCTACAAATGAATTTTTGTTTTCTTCTTTCAATTGCTCAATATTGGATATATAACTTTGATTTAAAAAAAATTGATTTAATGAAGTTTCCATAATACTTCTATATTGTTCGTATGGGGAAATATTATTTTCTGGTATCTTGTCGCATTGGCCTTCTACACAACTCATTTGAGACACAACGTTTTGTGAAGTTGTAAACGAAGAATTTAAACTATATATTGATGAATCAAAATTATTTTCCTTAATATATGAATTCATTTTTAAATTCTGGTAGTAATTGTAGTCGTTAATATAACTACGGTTTATGTTATAATTATAAAGAGGCACCATTGATGTTGGCTGAATTCTATAGTTTACCAAGGTTTGCATCTAGAAAAACGGGAACAAGATTATAAATATTGAATTAAAAATTATATATTTTTTTATGAAAAAAGGAAATTTTTCTTAAAATTTTTTTTTATGACATAATTTTCAAATTACATACGACGTTTTCGTCAAAATCATGGGCTTTTTAATTCTGACTTATATTTTAGACTCAAATTTTTAAGACAAAGAGGAGAAACTATTTTTTATTATTTAAAATCAATTATTTTTGATGGTTGGAGTTACATAAACTGGATCTGCATGAGTTCCATGAAATTCTAAGTGAAATCCACGCATTTAAAAATGAAACAAGCCAGTATCAAATGTCACGAATCAGAATATGGGAATCTGAATTTAAATGTCTATAACTGTACAAATCCACCGATTTGGCTGCATTTTTTTTTAAACATGCTTCTGGACTGACGCTACAGAAATATGTGATTTTTGGCATAACGGGAGAAACCCACAGTGGATCCAATGAGAAATCTAGCGGAATAAAAGTCAATTTTTAACTTTTGAATAATACGTTAAAGCTACAAAGCTAATAAAAGCTTTTTAATGAGCTTTTCAGTGCATCTCTGATCGCCTGCAAGCTGTGAAACTTAACTTATTTGCGGCACGTGTCTGCACAAAGATTAGAGGTTATTTGTGATTCGTTTTAAATTATCAAAACAAGTGATATATTTGAGTATTTTGATATAAATAACTTTTGGTTCCCTTAAAATAAGGTATGTACCAAATATAAATTGTATGTTTCTGACCTGTCTTTCCATGTACATCTAAAAAATGTGTAATTTGTAAGTTGCTTTTGCAAGATTTGGCTTTGAGCAGTTTACTAACTTCATTGGACTATAACTAACTTTATTCAATCGTATTCAAGCTAATTTTAGTATTTATGTAAAGTGTGAGTTCTTGTGATGTGAAAATGTCCAAAATGATAACCAACTACGTCCAACTCTTAAGATTATTGCACTTTTTATGTGAAATGTCAGTCCCGAAGCGTGTTCTGTTTTGCAGGTGGCTTGGCGAAAATGACGCATCAAGAATATTGTTGGTGCTAAATGAATATGTATTTGGCACAATTTTGAAGAACATAAACATATCTGACAACGACATTAAAGAAATTAATAAAAAATTGGCTAATTTTGTAAGCAGGCTTGCACTGAAATGGAAGGATTGCCATTACAACACTAAGTTTTTTGAGAAGAAAAATCAGAAATGGCTTGATATGCCGCTCATTTTATATAATTTCACGTCAACATCAGATATTGGTAGGCCCAAAAAGGATTTTGGTGATTGATGGTGATTGTGAACAATTGATGGTGGCTACAAGCTCTAGTTTGTATAAATCTGGAAAGCGAACGGCTTCAAAAATTCCTGCCACACTTAATACAGATAAGAGTGCTGGACAACAAATAAAGAAGTCATTGGACACACCAGTGAAATTACCTGTTCCCTTCTCACCTGATGAAGCACTTGCACTGTATGTAGATGTTGGGCACACAAAACATACATACCAGCTAACGCGAATAAGTGCCAAGGAGAGGAATGCAGATATATACCCCAACTACCATAGGCTGCAAAAAGCAAAGATTATGTGTTACCCAGACGGACTAAAAGTAACCGATTATTCTGCTGAAATAACTCTACAGAATTTAGTAGACCATACGGTAAGCCGTATCATAAATGCGCACTCGCAGGTTGTTGAAAATCATGTTGCAGGGGAAAATAACAACAGAAGTTTGACTGCAATTTACAAATGGGGCTGCGATGGAAGCAGTGGCCACGCGACCTATTGCCAAAAGTTTCAAGATGGTGAAACAAGTATGGTCGATCAGCATTTATTTACTGTTTGCCTTGTACCATTTCAAGTTCAGCTTGGTTCGACAATATTGTGGAAGAACACGCGACCTTCAACCCTCTATTGTCGTCCCATAAACCTCATTTGTCAGAAAGAGACAAGTGAATTAATAACTTTGGAGAACGTCGATCAAGCCAACACTGACAAGCTCATATACCATACTCCATGAATTTCATCTGACGATGGTGGATGGTAAAACATTTGGTGTTCTGGCAGAAGCATCCACACAGACATGTGGAATTTGTAGAGCAGTACCAAAAGACATGAACAATTTGGATCTGGTGAAGCGTTACCCGATTGACTCAGATCTATTAAAATATGGCTTATCTAGTCTTCATGCGTGGATTAGATTCTTTGAACGTGTTTTACATTTATCATACAGACTTTCCATTAAAAAATGGCAAGTTCGCGGCACAGATAAGCCAGAGGTGGAAGCTAGAAAATTAAAAATACAGTCCGAACTAAGGAAAGAAATGGGCATTTTAGTGGACATACCAATGGCTGGTAGTGGCAATACCAACAATGGTAATACAGCTAGACGATTTTTCAGCATCGCTCGAAGAGCTCAAGACTATACCGTAAAGTGCTTATGGTAAGTTCTTTGAGGATTGGAAAAACTGTTGCAATAATTGTAATATATTTTAGGGGGATTACTTTGAAGGCGACAAAATAAACTATTAATATTAATAATTTTTCTTAAGAAAAAACCAAGTAACCTTACTTTTTGAACACACCTCGTATATCGAAAATAAAGCATCTTTAAAAACACGAAAGTTGGGTCATTTTTGATGGTATGTGGTATGTCGTATTATTTACGACATTATATAATATTATTTATTACACTTTACACCAAAGTTATGGCATTTCCGATCTAACAGTTATATGGCAGCTGTATATACTATATCCCTGCTTACGTTTGAAAATTCTTATAGATAGATTCTTATAAATAGAACAACTTATTCTCCTCCTAAATTGACTGATCAGCCTTACGCATATAACATTCAAGCAGCAAATCTTATTTTCTGTCCGGTTTTTTCTGAGAACAACTTATTATCTGGTCTTTTAAGGGTAAAACCCATTTATTCGCGAGGCCCCGACGGAGTACCAGGGTGTGTGCTAAAATACTGCGCCAGGGCTCTGTGCAAACCTCTTCTAAGACTTTTCAACTTATCTTTGGAAACCTCGATTTTTCCCCTTAAGTGGAAGGAATCATTTATAATTCCCCTACATAAAAAAGGGAAAAAGTCCGAGGCTGCCAACTACAGAGGCATCTCTAAGTTGTCGGCAATTCCAAAGTTATTTGAAAAATTAATTACCCCTCATTTGCAACACCTTTGCTCTTCGATTATCACTCCTTGTCAGCATGGCTTTATTAAGCGTCGCTCCACCACCACAAACTTATTGGAGTTGACATCCTTTGTCATAGACGGCTTTTGTAAGGGATATCAAACCGATGTAATTTACACAGATTTCAGCAAAGCATTTGATTCAGTTAATCACTCACTTTTGTTGAGTAAACTGAATATGCTGGGTTTTCCTAAAGACCTCTTAACGTGGATCTCCAGCTACCTAGATGGAAGGACACAAAGAGTCTTATTTAAAAACATACAGTCCCGTCTGGTCCGTGCTACATCTGGCGTCCCTCAAGGAAGTCATCTTTGCCCGCTATTATTCACGCTTTTTATTAATGACTTGCTCCCTGCTTTAACGAACTCTCTAGTTCTTATGTATGCAGATGATGTAAAGCTTTGTCTTCAGTAAAAATCCATCTCTGCCCAATGCAGTCTTCAGTCTGACCTTGATAACTTTCAAGAATGGTGTTTAGCTAATGATCTAATACTTAATGGATCAAAATGCAAGCATATGTCTTTTTATCGTTCTTGCCCTCTGCAAGCTACGTATTCCATTAATGGGATTGCCTTAGAAAAATTAACCCAGGTTAATGATCTGGGCATCCTATTAGACATAAAACTTAAATTTGCCGACCATATTTCCTTAATGGTTAATAAGGCTAAAGGAGTCCTTGGTTTTATTAAAAGGTGGTCAAAAGAATTTAATGACCCCTATATAACCAAAACTTTATTCATTTCTTTGGTCCGTCCGATACTAGAGTACGGTTCATGTGTCTGGAGTCCCCAATATGGAGTACATAAGGACCGCATAGAATCCGTACAAAAGAACTTTTTAATATTTGCACTTAGAGGTCTATGCTGGGATGCAAATCTTCAGCTTCCATCCTACAGTAGCAAACTTTTACTTATCAACTTACCTAGCTTAACAAATCGTAGGACAATGCTCGGTGTAGTTTTTCTGCATAACCTTATTAACGGGGATGTAGATAGCCAGCATTTACTAACACGCTTAAATTTCAACATTCCTAATAGAAGGACTCGAAACTTTAGTCCTCTGTTCCTTAGCCGTTGTAGTTCGACATATGCACTGCATGATCCTTTTAGGGTATTATGTTCGAACTACAATGGTCTCTATTACATCTCTTTCCTGTCCCTCTAATTTAAAATATAGAATTTTAAATTTCCTTACTAACTCCTCTTAGCTTAACAAATTTCAATTAGCTTAATATGTACTAACAAATCGTTTCTCGAGCGCCCCTCGGTCGTCTCGGCCTCTAAGCTTTATGATGAATACAGGAATGCTAGCTGATGCTCTTATTGATGCACAAGCCATTTCCAAATTCTGAAAGACCGCGAAAAAAACTATATAGTATAGATCACAGGTCGGCACGGCCCTATCTCGGGGGCATAGGAAATTTCTCTGCCCGAGCCTCTGCCACACACATACAGTATAAATGTGTGAAACGTCATGCTCAAAGCCTACTTTCTGCTATTCGTTACTAACACTAATGCGGTAAAATCATATCAATGTATTGTGGTGCCGACCACTGGTATAGATATAGTCGGCCGATCCCGCTCGTTCCGACTTATATAGTGCGTATAAATGAAAGAAGAGTATTAATTGAATTGCTTGAGAGACTAGTTCGCGTAGAAACAGACGGACGGACATATTAAGTCAGGAGGTGATCCTGATGAAGAGTATAAATACATTATAGGGTTGGAGAAGACATCTCCTTCAATGTGTTGAACACTTTTGACCAAAATTATAATACCCTCTGCAAGGGTATAAAAAGAAACAAAAAGTTACAAAAAACACAAATAAAGGACGAGTAAATCGAGTTACCCGACTATTTTATACGAGGTACTCATATCTTCCACCCACAATTTAAGGGGTTATATACAGTTGTACCGCGCAAAAATATGGAATTTTATCGATTTTGTTTTGACACCATAGAAAATATTTATGAAAAATGTTTTACCGAAGTTGTTTAGTACATGTTTCTGGGTACTTAATTAAATTTTTTCATAAAAAAATATTACATAACAAAAATGTTATAGCCGAATTCCAAGATCGTCTTTTTTCGATGGTGTTTTGCGGTGGAAATCATATCCCGAGAACGGTTCATCCGAAATAAAAAATTCAAAAAAGTTTAGTTAGTATATTGTATTGTCTAGTCCGTGAACGAGGGATTTTTAAAAATTTTGATTTAAAAAAAAAATGGCGACGGTTTTAACAAAACATGTACTTTTTCAAGTTTAAGATTTTCGTTTTTTGTGCTTTTAAAAAGGAGTTTTCAAAAAAATCCCTCGTTCACGGACTAGCTAATAACATAATAAATAAGTGGTCAAAATTTGGTGTTGATCGGATTAGAAGTTTTTTAGTAATCGTGTCCACCGCAAAGGTAATTTCCCAAAAAAAAGATTCTGAGATAATAGCGTTTAAAGTTTCAAGTTTGTTCAAGTTTTATATGCAGATAGTGCGCTATAAATAGCTACAGCTTCGGCTCTAATGCTCCGATCGTTATGAATTTTTGTGAAAGTATTCCCAATAGAATATACTTAAAGAATATGCAATAAAAAAAATCGATTTTTTCATATATCACAACTGTATATAACCCCTTAACTAACCTTTAAAGTTTACACTTTAACGGTATGGATTCTGTAATGTAGCTGCTCGGTTAGGGTAGGCTGTTACCGGTAGCGGTCTCTGTTAGGTGCCGGCTAACAGTCGCCAGGCACTAAACAGCGAATATAAATTAGAAAGTACCAAGCTTTTATTAGTTAGCCCCCGAATGTAGTGAGAAACAAGGATCAAAAATTGGCCAGTCTAGGAAAGGGACTATATCTAGAAAAGTGGGTGGTTTTATTCTGTTGCTCTGTGGCGATTTAATAGAAGGCTTCTTTGTGGTAGCATCAGCATCGACCGCGATTGTGGGTGTGGGTAGTCAGTTAAGTATCAATAGTCAATCAGTAAGTTTGAAATACGCGCCACTAAGGCGAACCTACGTTCAGTATTGTATTCGCGGTTGACACCTTGCTTATATCTGGCCACACTTATTGTGGTCTAACGCTACGTTAAGTTTGGCGCCACAGACACTCCGATCAGCGATCCCATAGAAAGAGGGAGGAGATACTGCGGTAGGTCAAATATATATTAGGTTGAGGTTAATTCTAAGTTATTTTTCCCCAACAGAATAAAACATACATCATTGGTTACGCTACAAGATCTCGTATTTTCTCGTTTCGGTGAAACTCCCCGGATTTAGATCGGCGTCAAGCCCTTGAAACAATTTTTTGAGGCGGAAAATTGTTTGATTTTTCTTAAAAATTAAATTAAAATAAAATTTAAAAATAATTATACTTGTAAATATGTTAGTCGATGAATAGTAAACCTTACAATAAAATTATTATAATGTTTTAGACAAACCCTTTTTTAGATCTCCGCTAAGGAACCTTTTCCTTAACACCTTTAAGGGGCCATACCATTGCTATGGGCGGGAATTATTGCAAAGGTTGGGTGGGCACAAAAGGAGCCGCAATACCAGCAGCGGATTCCATCCGATTGACCCCGATAAAGTGATGTCCTCAAATTGTCAAAGCTCGTGATTTTTTCTGTCCGGTTTGTTTTTGTTTTGGTTCGTTTTGCACGTTATGGCAATTTACATTATCACCCCCTTTAAGACGAGCCAGTAGCCGAAAATTATACGTGCGGTCATATCCGAGCATCCCAACATCCTGCCTAAAAAAGGTTACCCATTACAATTGTCAGAAAAAAATGTTTGTTGCATACTTTTGCAGAGCCCCTACTTCCACCAACGGATATACTATCGGTTCAGTAGGAAAGCAGACTAAAAAGTCTTTAACTCCTCTAAAAGAGTAAAAATAAAATTTTTACTTTACGCTACAATAAATTTCTGTTTTGGGGGCGGACATTTTTGGGGCGGGCTCGGACATTTTTAAAACAACTGTTAACTGCGTGGGAAGGTGTATTCATGCCAAATCCTATAGCTCTATCTCTTACAGTCAGTGAGATCCACGCGTTCATACGGGTCGATGGCGGTGGCTATACCGAGGAGCAAAGAGTGGAGGGCGACACATAACGTAGCGGTCCCTAGAAGTTGACCGGAGCCCCGCATAGCAACAGCAGAGGTCCGTGGCCGGGAAAGGTGAGGCACGGATGATGACCCGACGCGCTCCCATTGGATTACGAGGCCCATTGGAGTAAATCGGCACAAGTCTTTTTAGAAAGCTTGCATCGTTGAGTTGGAGGACCGGCTTTGGAAAGTCCGACAATCAATAGTTAGAGCGTTTCTAAAAAGAGCTGGTAGTTTGAGCTAACAGACGGCCTTTGGACAGGCCGTGGCAGGCACGGTTCCATTGAAGCCCAGTGTGTAAGAGTCATACGCCTTACCGACTCTTAAATCGCACCGGAATCACTAGCGGGTATGTGCGGTGTTTCCCAGTTACGGTGTTGTAGCGGGGGCGCGACGGAGATGAGAAAAGCCTCTGGAGTGACTACAAAACTTCCGAGGCCACTTATAATAAAGCCATATCCAAAGCGAAACGATCCTCATGCAACTACTTCTGCTCGGAAATTGAAGGCTCAGCTTAAGCTACAATACTTGGGAAAATCCTATCCAAATCAGCCACATCTTAAAAAAAAGATGGCTCCTGGACCAGCACAAGTGCAATGATTTAGCACTTTAGCAATGATACTGATACAATGAGCAGGCAATAAAGGCTCTCTTCCGAATGCTCTGCTTGAAAACACTAACCTGTGTTAGACTATTTACTAAAAACATAACAGATGTTGATTTGTATACGAGGTGTGTTCCAAAAGTAAGGTGACTGTGTATTTTCAAGAAAAACTATTAATTTATTTATCAATATTTATGTTGTCCTCTTCAAAGTAACCCCCCTCAGATACAATACACTAATACAAACGGTTTTTCCAATCCTCTTATAGCTTGAGCTCTTCTAGCGATGCAGTCTTTATCTCTTCAATCGTAGCAAATTACAGTTCTTTCATAGCTCTCTTTAGTTTTGGGAACAAGAACATGTCACATGGGGCCAAATCCGGTGAATATTGTGGCTGAAGCGTTATTGTGATGTTGTTTTTGGCCAAAAAATCTCCATGAATTCTTTTAACACAATTGTGGACGTTTCGTATTTCTTTCGTATTGTTTCTCGAAAGCGGCGCATAACTTCCAAACAATACTGTTTATTGACCCTACGACCATATGGTAAGAACTCCTGATGCACCATGCCATGGTAATCGAAGAAAACAGTGATCAAAACTTTCACATTTGATCGAATTTGAAGTGCTTTTTTTGGTCTTGGCCCACCTGGGCTCTTTCATTGGGGAAGTTCATCTCGTGCCTCTTTCGATTGTGATTCACGTAACTGCGCCATGTTCAAACGCGCATTTTCTCGATCCTCTTCGATTTGTTCAACTGATTTTCGTGCTCTTCTATCTCGCGCGGCTCTAGAATGGACCGTTGGACCCCATTGCGTTTTCTTGGCATTGCTGACTGTAGATTAAAGGGCGGCAGGGTCCTATTTTTCAGAGACATATAACACACATATAAATTTATTCATTTTTTTTTATTTGTTATGCATTACTATAAGTGCAGCCATTTCGGAGGAGTATAATTCCCGCTCTCGAACGGGATAAACAGTATCCGATGTCCTATGACTCTAAGCTACCTCCCTACCAATTTTCAAACCAAATCTGTTCAGCCGTTCTTGATTTATAAATGGTGTAACATAACGCGACTTTCTTTTATATATAAGTTATTAATAAGAGAGCTGTTATATTTGTTTAATTACTTTCCTTAAGCCTGTTTAGGCAAGAGTTAAATAATAAACCGATTGAGTTATTTTGTTATTACTTTATTTCCTTTAAACCAGTTAAGGTAATGGTTAAAGTTGGATTACAAATTATTAAGTTGTTAATAATTAATTAGAGCACAACTATGGTTGTGAAGTACAGATTAAGACTAACTAAGGTTCTGATCCAACTGCAGCTTGATCCGGCTGCAGCAGTAAGGGTCTGATCCGGCTGCAGCTTGCCTGGTCGCAGAGCTGTCGCTAAAAGTGTCGGGTTAGCAGTTGGTATCCGGTGACAATCACTCGTTGCACGAGTGTTCTGGTCGGGCTCCGGGCGATTGCCCCAAGAGTGCGGACTCGGCAGTTTCTTTACTGCGCGTGTTGGCTACCGGATAGGGCCTGCAATTCCGAAATTTCTCTTTGTGGGAACTGGGTGTGTTAACTTCTTCTCTCTTTAAGTGGTTGCCGTCCAGCTAGTTCCACGTCTTCCTAAGCTCCTGATTCGGGGTGACCTCTGGTCTTTAGATAATGGTAGCCGAGCCAAACGGTGGAGCATAGTAGGGCGAAGGCGAGTAGGGTGGGGGAGTAGATGAGGAAGGAACTCAAGGTAAGTTCTTCTCTAAGGGTCCCGATGGGGTGGAGGTTGTTAAGACTCAGCTCGTGAAGATATGGGAGACTTAGCCGGTTTTGGTGTGTCGGGATGTTGACGACGTTCATGGCCGACACAGCGGGCTTTTTCATCGAACTTCCCAGCTGATTTACGAACCAAGTTCCGTTGAGGTCTATCTTGTCAGAATAGGTTACCAAGTAGGTTCCACATATTTTTTGGTCCCGACCTTGGTCGTCGGTTATGGTCATGTTGGCCTCGTTTACTATGAGAGTGCCTATTTATTTTAACTATTCGCTGGGCTTGTACTATTAACTATTAACACTTGCACTTTTAACTATTAACATTTTGGAGCTCCCTGCAGAAGGTGGCGCCGACTGTCGTCTTGCAGTACCCGATGTTGATGATTCTTCTTGGGCACTCAACAACCAAGTTTCCACTTTCGGAGTCTAGGATCTTGTTGTGGTGCTAAACCGGATAGACCGTTATCTTCTTACATACGAGTTTAGTGTTAGGGAATTTAATAAGGAATTGAATGATATCGGAATTTTGGAAAACACTTATACTAGATACTTCTAATATTTCTATTAAACTAATGTTAATAGGCTGCTTGTCTTTAAATTCGCCAATGTCAGAGCTATCTAGAATTGCCGGACTTACAATGTTTAGTTTTGCTAGGGTTAGGCCCATTAGGATATTTTCCAAATCCGTGATTATGATTCTGTTTTTAGCCAAAATGATTTCCAAAAGGTGTGTTTCTTTGTTTGTTTCGAATTTTCGAATTTGGTTCATTGCGTTTACAAGATCGTTAAAACGTTCTTGAAATTTGATATTCAATTCAGTTTGTCCTTCATCTGCTCTCATTAGTTGCTCTTGGTTGAATTTTATTTGCTCCCAATCATTAAAGTTGGGTGTGCCTGCAATAACTTTTAAAGCTGTTCCTATTAAGTTCATATTCCTAGTGGCCCCATGATGAATTTTGAGGGTTGTTACTAACTTGCGAATGTATGTGAGGTCTGTCATTATGACTGGTATCCTGTGGTCGTCAGTAAATGTTCTTGTCAATTTTTCGGTCTGGTCAGCGTAGTCTTCGTAAGTTGTCATGTTCGTTGCGTGTTGTAAGTATCCGTAAGATTCCCAAACTACAATGTCATCGTCCTTCTTAGGGATATAGTCTGCGTTCGTTTCACCGCGTCTGTTCTAGCAGCCGTTAGTGCCCATACTAAAATGTATTTTCCTATCATAGAAAGAACTTGATAGTCCTAATAGGTCCTATTCTTATTTACTTGGCCAAGTCTCTTTTCTTGGGCTTCTTGAATTTTCCTACTTATTCTTTTCTCGAATTCTGCGGACTTTGAATGAACAATTTCCATTGGTTTTTTATCAGTTACTGAGTGAATTGAATTATTACGTTTGTTAGTCGTCAAAAGAATTAATTCTACAGTGTCATTTAGATTGCGTTTCAGTTTCAGGCATCTGGATATTTTAGCTAGAGTGCTATGAAACCTCTCTACTTGACCATTTATTGACCATTAAGAAATTTATAATGTGTAACAGAGGAGCTTTTATGTCCACAATAGCTCTCGATACGATGGTTTTAACTGTGGCGAATTTCGAGAATTTATCGACGCATGTAAGGAAAAGGTTCCGTCTGTTGAGAAAATATCAATGTGTAGGATTTCCCCCACAGAAGATGGTATAGGTGTTTCTGTTACCACCTGCCTAGATGGAAGGCGTTTGTATTTTGCCATGGAACAGGTTCTGCAGTTCGACGTAATTTCCGTTGCTATCCGAAGCATTTTTCGGAAAACATAATCAGTTAGAATTTGCTTTACATTTTCCTGTACTGCTCCACCGAGCACCGAGCACGAGGGCTCACCAGCCCAGTTGTGTTCTGCTATAACGATTTCCTTCTGCTCGGTCGTGTCCGTTATGTCTAATAAGAAGCTTTTTGTGTACTTGAAGGCAGTGCTAGGGAAGGACTCTATTAGTCGGTGCTAGATAAATGCCAGGGTTGGTAGGGTGCAAAGTATTGCATGTACCACTTCAGCGCTTACCACTTCCTGTAATGCATTATGTGCCCCACCTTGCTCTTAAACAAGATGAACGTTTCCACTGAAAAACTGTTTCCATACTAAATTATTATTTGATTTCGGAAACAGTTTACTGGGTTGTCGGTGGTATCGATAGTGTATGTCAGGGACTGTTCGCTATTAACGGTGGCTAAATCTGATTCCGGAACGTCCTCTAGGGCGTTTATGTTCTGGCGAGACAACGCGTCCGCCATGAAATTTTCGTTGCCGGGTTTATAGAACGCCTTTGCGCCATGATTGTCAATAATCCCTTTCCAACGCTTCAATTTTACGTTATGCGTTTTTTCTGAGACGGCAAAAGTGAGTGGTTGGTGATCTGTGAAGATCCGCAAATCTTTTACTCCGTAAAGGTAACATTGGAGGTTTTGTAATGCCCAAACAATGGCGAAGAGCTCTCGCTCGTTGGTTGCGTAATTTTTTTCGTTGTCACGTAGGCTACGTGATATCATTGTGATTGGGCGGCCATCTTAAGATAGTACCGCCCCAAGTCCGAGACCTGACGCGTCCGTTGTTAAATCAAGCGGCCTCTTAAAGTCTGGGTATGCCAGCAAAACGTCCTCTGATGCCAAGATTTACCTTAGGATATCTATCATCTACGGTTCTTTGGTTAAGCTTCCTGAAGTCTATAACCAAACGCTTCTTCTTAGCCCCATTTGGGTCTGTTCCCATTTTATCTACAACCCAGGTGGGGTTATTATATGGGGACTTGGATGGCCTTATTACGCCGTCCGCAAGAAGTTGTTTAACCTCTGCATTGACGAATTCGGTTACACCCATGGGGTGCAGGTACGACCTGGAGTACACCGGTTCCCCATCAGTTTTAATTGTTGCTATAGTGTTTATATTAAATGGCAGCGCTTCGTCCGAATCGGCGAAGGCTTTATGATTTTTTACAATCGGTCTTCATTATCGATTTTAATAATATTTACATTTTCTGCCTTAGTGAATATAATATTTTAATATAATTTCCATTGTTTGTGTGCACGGTAAAATCGAGTTTCGCATTCACTTGTTTAAGCAAGTCGAGCCCGATAATGCCGTCAAAGTCTTTGAGGTTATTTTTTTCGTAGGCTTTTTTTTCGTCGTCGGTTTTTTCTTCCGGCATCAAGTTTATATTTTGTTGGAATCGTCTCATAACTTTTAGTATCATAACTTTTTCTTTATCCTAATTATATTTATACACAAATATTCGCCACTCGACAGGTTATTAATGAAACACTTACTATAAAACAATGACACAACACATAATGACATAAAAATTAGTAAGTTTTATAGTACATGACTTTATTTTTAAAATTTATTTTATTTGATTGGATGATTGGACTCAATTTAATATTTATATTAAGAGAGAGAGAACACAAATGAAAACAATGTACTGTTTATTGTTCTGATAAGAAATATTTTTAAGACAAAAGTGACCAATTTCGGAATTTTTATTTATTTTTTTTTTGCCTATGGAATCAACCACTGTGCACTGATCCTTAAGCCTTAAAATTCCTAACCAGATTGCGATCAAGTTTGATAACTAAAAAAAAATATAGACACAATTTGGCTATATCAGTACAAACTATCCTAAAAACACAATTATCAGTAGAAGCTGGAGACGAATTAGAATCACAAAATTCACCACCCATCAACCCAGTAGAACCACAACATTTCGGTTCTAAGAGCCTCGACCAAACTAGGGAATTTTGATTCTAATATTATTACAATTAAAGAAAAAACGAATCATAATGGCAGACGAAACTATTGCCCAACGTCCATACATAAAAGATATATCAAATCCCATCCCAAAATTCAATGGCCAAAAATTAAATCGTCAAAGATTTATCTCAGCCTTGAATTTAGTAAACTTAACCAAAGGCACGTTTGAAGATATTGCGGTTGAACTAATTAAATCAAAAATTTTAGGATCAAACTTATACAAGATTAAAATGAAACTACAATAAACGGAATTATTAAAAAGCTCAAAGATACTATTATCAGTGAAACATCTTATAGTAAAAGCTTAAATGGCAAAAACCACCCAAAAGGGCAAGACGGTACCACAGAAAAATCCACATCAAACAATTTCGGAAGCTACTTGAAGCATCGTATATCGATAAGGGATAACCATCCGAACATGCTTATAAATTCAGCACAAAAGAGGCAATTAACACAATGATGAATAATGGTGAACATCGACGTTTTGAAACTATATTAGAGACAGGTAATTTTGCAACAATTAACGAAGCAGACACAAAGTACATAAAATGCAGTACTGAAATAAACGGAAATCCCAGTCAATTTTGTACTACCAAAGAGGACAATCACCAAAGAGGACAAGGAATCATTTTAGCCAGCACTATAACTGATTCAAGCAACACAATTGTTCGAATACTAAATAAAACTGACAAAAATAAAATCTTAAACATGTCCAAAATTGAGCTCGAATCATTAGAAAACTACCAAATAGTCCAAAACAAAGAAAATGAAAATAGAAATAGAAAAATAGAAATTTTCCAACAATGTTTAAAAGTACTCTCAATAAATTATGTACCGAATTAACTGATATATTCGGTAAGAAACAAAACCCATTTCAGCAAATAATTTTTATAAACAAAAGCTAAGGATAATATACTAATATACTACTAACTAAACTAAAGGATAATATACCAGTCTATATTAAAAACTATATAACAACCCATAGTCAAAAATATGAAATACACAATCAAGTACACAAATTAATAAAATACGATACAGTAGAACTCTTAGTATAGGAATACAACAGTCCATTGTTAGTAGTCACTTCCTGGCTCAGAATAAAAACTTTGGAGATTAGTTTTTGACCCCTTATCCCTGCGGTATCATAAGAAGCCCCAGCATCGCCGCCTCAACCTAACCTAAAATAGCTGGCGATTTAATCATTTCAGTCATTTCAGGAACAAATAATGCATTCCAGGTCACCGTAAACAACTACAAGAAAACAAAGCAAAAACGACTTCTTTGCAAACCAATTTAAGTTTCTCATCCGTCTGGGTGGCTGTAAGTTTTTAATAAGAAAATGTGCAGATCGGCTATGAGTAGCAAATATCGAAAGACAAATACAATAAAAAAAGCGTTTTAAACATAACAAAAATCTATCTTTTTTGGGATACCCACGGGATCATATGTTGGCGACGAGGTTAAACTTCATTTTAAAAATATAAGTTAAATAAATTACCTTAAATTATACTATTATAGGCGTAGAAAATAAAATACTTATTAAAATATAATACTAAAAGAAATAAATACTCTTCTTCTTAAAGAGTTATAAAAATAAATCTTGCTGTAAACCGGAGTTTACCAACTTACGATTTCAATTTAGAGAAACTTCACTCAATTTCACGTTTCGCGTATACTGTGACATATTTGGAGGCGAATTAATAATTTGTTTAATTTTAATCCAAGCATAGCTTAGCTCTGCTTCTTCCTTTTTTTTCTTCTGCTTTTGTTGCCTACTCCATTCGCTCTTTTTAAAGCTCTTTGTCTATTTGGCACAGTGGTTCAAGCTGAATTGTTTTTGAAACTATTTATATTTTAAATTTTTTAATGGAATTCAAGCTGGTCTGCTCAATGAAGTCTTGTAATAAGACATACTCGTCATCCCAGCCTACCATCCATTGCTGGCTATTGCTGGAAAAAATTGTACATGCCAACAGGCAATTGTACAGGCAGGTTCACTGCATCAGATTCGGATGCCATTGGTTGGTCTGGTTTCCATTATTGTTGCGATAATTATCGTGCCGTCCAGGTCGTCCGTGAGATATACTAAGAACGGATTTAACGAGTCTGCAAATAATTTCAATCAGCAAGTCTTATTTTCTGTCCGTTTTTAATATTCACAGCTTATCACAATAGCGCATTATCAGATCTTCTAAGGGTATCAGGCTGCATTCTTGAATACTGTACTAGTTCTTTGCGTAAACCTTTACATATACTTTTCAACTTATCTTTGGAAACCTCGATTGTGTCCACTTAGTGGAAGGACTCTTTCATCATTCCCTTATACAAAAAAGGTAAAAAGTCCGATAGTGCCAACTTTGAGAGGCATCTCAAAATCGTCGGCAATTCCAAAGTTATTTGAAAAACTATCAGTTCTTGATCAGTTCTCCAAATCAGCATGGCTTCAATTATCTTTATATTATAAAGCTTATCATCTTTATATTATAAAGAGACAAGCTATTGCTTTGTCTAAAAAGAGTTTACGATATCGAATGTCTCATCTTTGCGAACCAAATATGCAAATTATTCAGCAACGGTTTAAGTTTGTAAAGTCAGCCTCACTTTGTATAAATTGTCTGCGAAAAGGTCACACGGTTGCGAAGTGTAAATCGACTAGGTGGCAAATGTGTGCAAGATCGCAAATTTAACGTTTGCGAAAATACCCTAGCCTTACCACCACCGAATGAAAATCCTCCTCCAGCTCCAGGTTTTGTTAGCGACGTCGATCGTAAGCGTTCGAACTACGAATGGCGAGCACATATTGGCCCGAGCATTACTTGACTCTGGGTCACAAATGAACTTCATTACGGAAGAACTTGCTCAACGCTTACAGATCCGTAGGGAGGAATCGTGTATCAACTTGCTTGGAATTGGTCAAGCTAATTCCCAGGTTAAGAAAAAGATACACACTGTGGTGAAGCCAACGATTAATGGTAGTGAGTTTCCGTTCGACTTTTGGATTTTGAGAACTATCTCGGGTTATCACCCTGACCAGTCAGTGAACGTGAAAGATTGGGACCTACCAAAGAACTTGCCGCTAGCAGACCCATATTTCTACAAACCTCAGCGGATAGATATGTTAATTGGAGCTGAGTCATTTTTCGAATTGTTGTCCGTTGGCCAAATAAAACAAGGGCCAAACCATCCCATCCTCCAAAAAACTCTCCTTGGATGGATAGTATCGGGAAAATATAAGGCAAATACCTCAACTCCTCAACAACCTGTCTCTAGCCTAAATTGCCAAGAAGAACTACTCGAGTCGATAGATTGCAATTTGAAAAAATTCTGGTCGTTGGAAAAAGTACCAACTTCCAAAAAGCTTTTGTCACCTGAACAAGAGTTATGTGAGGAACATTATCAGAAAAATACAGTTGTGCTGCCTCCAGGTCGATTTGAAGTCAGGCTTCCATTTAAATCGGATCCAAGCGTTTTGGGAAACGTTTTGGGAGGTAGCCAAACGCCGTTTTTGGTCGCTCGAGAGAAGATTATCTCGAGATTCGAATTTATAACGTCGAAGAGGCAAGACCATTTCTTTCGTTTTCGTTTTCGCCTATTTTTTTTAATATTAAGCAGCCACCTTTTTTTTTTATCGACCCTTGATCGTCTCAAGGGGCTGCCCAATATTACCCTGGCGGACCCCAACTTCTTTGAGAGCTCCCCTGGGTCACAAATTAACTTCATTACAAATCCGTAGAGAGGAATCGTATATTAACTTGCTTGGAATTGGTCAAGCTAATTCACAAGTTAAGAAAAAGATACACACTGTGGTGAAGTCAACGATTAATGGTAGTGAGTTTCAGTTTGACTTTTGGATTTTGAGAACTATCTCGGGTTATCACCCTGACCAGTCAGTGAACGTGAAAGATTGGGACCTACCAAAGAACTTGCCTTTAGGAGACCCAATTTTTTATAAATCTCAGTGGATAGACATGTTAATTGGAGCTGAGTTATTTTTCGAACTGTTGTCCGTTGGCCAAATAAAATAGAATCCGAACGATCCAATCCTCCAAAAAACTCTCCTTTGATTAGAAGAATTACTCGAGTCGATAGACGGCAATTTGAAAAAATTCTGGTCGTTGGAAGAAGTACCAAGTTCTAAAAAGCTCTTGTCACCTGTGATGAAGATGTTATGCGAGGAACACTATCAGAAAAAGATTTTTCAGATTTTTCAGATTTTCAGATTTTTTGTCGTTCGAGAGAAGATTATCTCGAGATCCGAATTTAAAGAAAATGTATGTGGAATTTATGGAAGAATACAAATCCTTAGGTCATATGTCCCCTACAAGCAATCATGATCTTGCTACTCCACACTACGTCATACCCTATCAGTGTGTCTTACGGCCTCAAAGCACATCGACCAAATTACGAGTCGTGTTTGATGCCTCTTGTAAGACATCAACACATAAGTGCCTTAACGATCTGTTGATGGTTGGTCCTACCATCCAGGAAGAGTTGTATTCAACTCTTCTTCGGTTCCGGCTGAACAGATTCGCTCTGATAGCCGACATAAAAAAGATGTATCGCCAAGTAATGGTAAATGAAGCCGATAGGCGATACCAGTTGATAGTGTGGAGGAAAGACCCATCAGAGTCCTTGAAACTTTGCAAGCTCAACACCGTTACATATGGCACTGCGGCAGCCCCATTCCTGACCATAAGGTGTTTGAAGAGGTTGAGTGAATCTGTGAAAAATACATTCCCTCGAGCTGCCGAAGTTATTGGGTCCGACTTTTACGTCGACGACATGTTAACGGGTGCTGGTTGCATTGAAGAGCTAAAGACAATTAAGTCTAAAGTAAGTCAGGTTCTTCAAAACGCTGGTTGGGAATTAGCAAGTGGTTTTCAAACTCGCCTGAAGTTACTGCATCCGAGAGCACGGTTAAGCCAATAACACTTTCGGACTCAGAACTGAAATCAGAAGTTCCTAAAGAAGATATATTTAAATTTGAAATTGATGCTTCAGTCATGGGTCAAAGGACGACCAAGCGGAACATTCTTTCGGTGACATCGAAGCTGTTTGACCCCCTTGGCTTATTAAGCCCTATACTTATAAAAGAAAAGATCCTATTGCAGAAACTTTGGCTAAATAAGCTAGATTGGGATGAGTCGATTCCACTGCCCTTAGAAACAGCGAGGAACAAAATACGAATTGCCTTGTCGAAATTAGAGGACATCTCAATTCCGAGATTCGTGTTTATCGAGCCGATGTCACCGATTCAAATTCATGCCTTTTCTGACGCATCGATGCGAGCCTATGGAGCCTGCAGAAGGTATTAAAGTTTCATTGTTGACTGCAAAGTCCAAAGTAGCGCCGCTCAAGACAAAGACGCTTTAATTTGTCACCAGAACTTCTACATGTGGAAGCAAAAAAGAATGCGGTCGGATTAACCGCAATCGTATCTACCTCACATTTATTGAAAGTGATAGAGGGATATTCGTCTCACCTAAAACTGCTGCGACTCGCAGCCTGCGAGTGTTCGTTTATATGTTCCGCTATATAAGGAAATCGAAGACTAGCTATTACGAGCGACTAGCTAATGCATCGTACGACTAGCTATATCGTAAGATGCCAAGTTTCTAGTATTGTTGACAAAGCGCTCTCAATTTATTCAGAGCTACGTCCAAAAGTTCCATGAGTCGAGTTTTCATATGGGTCCACGAGCACTTGTGAGTCTTTTGCGACAGTTCATATGGATCGTAAATGCGCAGGAAGTCTGCAGTTTAATACGACATTGAAAATTCGTGGTAGGCCACCCTATAAGTTGTACATTGCCTTATTTGTTTGTTTTGCGTCCAAAGCAGTTCATTTAGAAGTAGTTTCCACCCTTTCAAATGATTCCTTTTTATTGCCCTTTTAAAGATTTTTTGGGCTCCGAGGATGCCCGCAGATCAATCACTGCGACAACGCGACGAACTTCGTCTGAACGAATGGCCACTTCGTGGAGCTTCGTCGGAAAATTGAGGACGAGGTCGACGCGGTCATACAATACGCATCAAGAAATGGATGCGTATATGCATTCATACCGCCGCGAGCTCCGCACATGGCCGAACATGGCCCTGGACCAGCAGGGTCTAAAGTGCTTGCGGCGATGGCGGCTTGTCTGGTCAATCAAGCAAATGTTTTGGCAGCGATGGTGCCGGCAGTACGTCGTGGGTCTACAGGCGCTGTCAAGATTGGAGCAAAAATATATAGATCGATTTATAACGTTGAAAATGCAGCATCTTTCGTTTCGTTTACTTCTCGTATAATCTTTAGCAGCCTTTTAAATATTTTTTATTTTTTACTGGTTGTGAGAGATAAACTAATCTCGATAAACCGAAGTCTATATATGATCCTCTAAGAAACATGGCGATGGGAATGTGCCTGGGATGACCCCAAGCGGGAGACAGGATGAATCAAATAAAAACGATGGCCTCGGTATATCCCTGATGTTGAGTAAATGACCATCAAAGGATGTCACATGAAGGACTCGCTGATGGACCCAGAATATTTTTTTGGGAAATTACCTTTGCAGTGGACACGATTACTAAAAAACTACTAATTCGATCAACACCAAATTTTAACCACCTATTTATTATGATATTAGCTAGTCCGTGAACGAGGGATTTTTTCAATTTTTTTGAAAACTTCTTTTTTAAAGCATAATCGAAAATCTTATATCTTGAAAAAGTACATTTTTTGTTAAAAACGTCGCCATTTTTTTTGTTAATCAAAATTTTTAAAAATCCTTCGTTCACAGACTAGACAATACAATATACTAACTAAATTTTTTTAAATTTTGGATTTCCGATGAACCGTTTTCGGGATATATTGTCCACCGCAAGACACCATCGAAAAAAGACGGTCCGGGAATTCGGCTATAACATTTTTATTATGTAATATTATTTTATGAAAAATTTTGAATAAGTACCCAGAAACATATACTAAACAACGTCGGTAAAACATTTTTCATAAATATTTTCTATGATGTCAAAAAAAAAATCGATAAAATTAAATTTTTTTGTGCGGTACAATTGTATATAACCCTTTAAACCACAACACTAAGTGACACATAGGGCCTAAGTTCATTGAAAGAAAGTCATTGTCAAACGGCTCGACATTCTTTTGGCAAAAGATACAATTTTGGCCGTTGAAAAAGGCGGTAGAATGAGACGAATTAGACGAATTAAAACCGATAAAGCAATTTATTCCCAGACGAGGACGCGCGACTCTCATCGACTCCAAGCGGTTCTCATCCTGGTGAACCGTCTGATACATTATAGGAGATTGGAGATTCAGATAGAGTACGAGGGTAGGCTAATAAAAAATCGGCCTTACAAAGAAAAAAATTTTTTAACGTTCGTAAATATTTTATTCGATTAGCGTTTTCTATCAGATGATTACTGTGAAAGTTTCATGCGGTTTTATTAACAGTGGTAATTTTGGCGGAACTTTCAGCGCATTCACTTTTGCATTGTAGTCAACATGAATAAAATCAAGCTGCGAGAGATTGCAAATGCTTCAAACATTTCTCGGGAACGTGTTGGAAACATTTTACACGAATTTTTACACATGAGTAAGCTTTCGTCAAGATGGGAGCCACGATTGCTCACAATAGAAAATAAACGTAACCGCTTGCACATTGCGAAGAAGAGTTTGGCATTGCTTAACGCAAAAAAAAACGAATTTTTTCGTCGTTTTGTGACTGTTCATCACCATACACCCCAGAGTAAGCAACAGTCAAAGCAATGGATTTAAACTGCACAAACGGCACCGAAAAAGGTGTAAGTCATTTGAATTATCTGGAAAAAGGCAGAACAATTACGGGAGAATACTATTCCAATCTCTTGGGACGATTTGATTTGTCGAAATTGTGTGAATTGCACTACGAAATTTTACCCCATCCGTAGATTAAGCACCCTGTGACTATTATTTATTTCCAAACTTAAAAAAATGGCTTGGGGGTAACAAATTTCAGTCAAATGAACAAGTAATCTGTGAAACAAACGCCTATTTTCAGGACCTGGACAAATCCTATTTTATGAAACGTATTGGAAAACTGGAGAATCGGTAATCCAAGTGCATACGTCTAAAAGAAGATTATGTTGAAAAATAAAAAAGCAAAAATTAACTTTTTATCAGCCTTCCCTCGTATTGAAGCTGGATGAACGTGGTAAGATGATTAATGGGAATGACCGCGCCTCACTCTCAATTTCTGGAGAAATATACAAGTGAGGAGTGTTGCGATATATAGTAAAACTGTTCACGTGGCATTTGGCAACGCGGAAGTTACGGAATCGATAGTTTAAGCTCGACTGTTGAATCTCTGTTAAGTCAGTCGTTAACCACGTGGAGACGACAGTGTTAGGAACTTTGAAAATCTGCAAAAGAGGACCAAATATCAGAGGAAAAAACCAAATATTTTTATGTGTTAAATTACTGGTGGTTGTTTCTCTCAGTTGCATTAGCGAATGATACGTGAGGCCATTGAAACCTTTGCATTACTTTTTAAGTTTTAGCTATCCGATTTGCCATAAACGGCAAGTGGATGACCAGATCCGCACTGTGTTGACAGAGAGTTTATCTACTATGGTACTTTGAATGAATTCAATGTAAAGTATACATTTGTTTAACTTAAATTTAAGGGGAATTGTTAAAATATATCAACTGAAGGTGTTGTGACAAATGCCTTTCATAGGGGTAATGTCATAGTTGAGCATAGTTCTGCACTGGATACTTTCAAAACCAAGCTACTAGCCAAAGTTCATTTTAATAAATGTCATTCATTTATTTACTTTTACAATTTTTTAGGTTTGTTTGGTAGGGTTGAAATTGTTCATTTATTTATGCTTCACCACTTTTCTTAGACTACTACTTTACCAAAATATAAAAAAAATCAAAGTAAAGCTTTGTTAAATTTAAAGGGAAAATTTAGGTGGATTCTAAGCTTAAAATGGACTAAGCTTAAATGGAAAAGATAAATAACGCCACTAAAGTATTTAAACGGCCCCTAGTATATACACGTCGGTAGTTTTTTTTTTTTATATAAGTTATTTCTTCGTAGAATATAATGCTGCGAAAAAATAATTCCTAGTAATCTGTTATTATGAAAACTATTTAAACTAAGAGTTACAAATTACATTTTTTTTTTTAAAAAGAGTGTTTGTGTCTCCAGTTATATTCTCCTAGCTAGCTCCCATAAAGGCCGCTCACGGGGAGTTAAACTTCGGTTTCAGTTCGATCATCGTCAAGGTGTATAAATCTGAATCAGGAGGCGATGCATCAGCAGCCAAAATCACTGAGGAACTGGCCTTTGAGATTGAAGCTTCAGATGCCGAAGACGCACATACAACAGATGCCTGTTGCTGCGCTGCATGGCAGTTAGTCGGCTGGACGATGACATCACCGACAACGAAGAGGGGAAAGTTACAGTGGTGGAGAAATTTACCAGATGTCCTTGCGGATTATGCAGATAAGGCTCTTTTACTGTAAGATAACCTCAGATACTCTCTTGCTTCATTTGGCTGAGGATGGAGTGGACATCGTCCTAGTCCAGAAACCCGGTTCTGGAAATCCAAGTAGGAGGAAGGGTCTCTAGACTGGGAACCAAAGATTACAAGCTACTTGCAGCCTATACAGAGAGTAAAACTAGAGGTTGCATTCTCGATAGAAAGCACATAAGCATATTTTTGCTCCATAATTTCAGTGACACAGTCATGGAAAATGCTCGAAAAAGGACAATTTTTGCCATCAATAACTAAGCCCGCAATTTTTGAGTTATGATTTTTATTTTAAAAATCACAAAATAATCATTATTCTCTGATAAAAAAAAGAAATAAAAATATAATCATTATTCTCTGATCGAAAAATAAAAATTACATAATAATCATTATTCTATGATCGAAAAATAAAAGTCATGAATAATCATAACTTTTGAATTTTATTTTTTTTTCGCTCAAAAATATCACTCAATTCAATGCACCAATTAGTTCACCAGCTAGCATTCCTACATTCATTACAAAGCTTTAGGACCTAAAAAAATTTTGTACTTTGCTGGAGCGAAAGAAAATGTACCAAAAAAACCCAACAAGTGGGGAAAATATTTTTTCATTTTCAATCAATAATTTTCAGTTTATTTTCCGTTGTTTGCTGTCGAGGGGGTCTCTTTTAACGCCGAATATTCAAAATTTCTGTCTGTTTCTGTGTAACACAGAAATGTCTGTGTAAAATTCAAAATAAATAAACTATCGGAAATTCCAAATCTAAATATATACGGAATCGTTCTAAAATTGAAATTTCTATATGCTGTATTTAGTTATCTTTAATTATTATTGGAGTTATTTTTATACCCTTGCAGAGGGTATTATAATTTTGGTCAAAAGTGTGCAACGCAGTGAAGGAGACATCTCCGACCCTATAAAGTATACATATTCTTGATCAGGATCACCTCCTGAGTTGATATGAGCATGTCCGTCTGTCCGTCTGTCCGTCTGTCCGTCTGTCCGTCGGTCCGTCTGTCTGTCTGTTTCTACGCGAACTAGTCTCTCAGTTTTAAAGCTATCGACTTGAAACTTTGCACACACCCTTCTTTCTTTTGCACGCAGTATATAAGTCGGAACGGCCCGGATCGGCCGACTATATCCTATAGCTGCCATATAACTGATTGATCGGAAATGGTATAACTTCGGTGTTTTTAAAGTTAGAGAGTTCAAATTTTACATGAGCGTTATTTCTGGCAAAATAATACGACATGCTAAATTTTGTAAGGATCGGCCGACTATATCCTATATCTGCCATATAACTGAACGATCGGAAATGACCCAACTTTCGTGTTTTTGAAGATAGAAAGCTGGAACTTGGTACAGATTATATTTTTGGTCAGTTAATCAGACCTACCAAATTTCATAATGATCGGCCGACTATATCTTATAGCTGCCATATAACTGAACGATCGGATATGGTTTTTGGTAGAAATACCAATTTTGGTATTGATAAAGATAGAAGTTTGGGACTTGTTTTAAATTTTGTATTATAATACATTGGGTTATATAATCATATTCTCATAAGGATCGGCCAACTATATCCGATGTTTGCGATATATATCCGGTTTTAACTGCAAGGGTATATCAACTTCGGCTCCGCCCGAAGTTAGTTTTCCTTTCTTGTTTAATTAACATATATATTTACTTACATCCACATTTTTTAATGCTCCCAAGTATGATTGTAGCGGCAGTGTTTGACTGAAATTAATTCTACAAAATTAAAAGTAAAGTTTTTATTTTTAATCTAGAATGCGCTACTTACTTTTCTGCTTCCATATGTTCTTTTTGGACTGAAATTAACAATTAAGAATATAAGAATAAGAAAATAAGTCCATATTACCATATTAAATTAGCGAGAATTTTTTAATTACCATAGTTTATTTGGAGTTCTTTTTCATACGTATCCCATGCATCTGCCTTTTCTTGTTCACTTAATTCTTGCTCGACTTTATTTTCTAAAAGACTGTCATGCTCATGATATTTATAAACCAAATCGGTTTGTCGTAGCAAGTCAGCTAATACCGTATCTTTTGGAAGCAAAGGCATAGTTCTGTCAGTACTTTGTGGAATTGACAACCTATAAAAGAAAAAATATGCCCTTAAATGTTATAAAGATTTTAAATCCAAGCTGCAAAAGTATTTTTTATTGAGAACTTAATTGACAAAATACATACGAGACAGGATCGGTCGACCACATCATATTTTAGCCTCATAATTTAACTTATTTTATTTATTTATTTTATTTATTAACAATGATCTGTTATTCTAGAATCTATATTATTATAACTAAAAGTAAGGATAATTAAGCTCAAAGAGATTCCATAATTTTTTATTTAATTACATCAAGGTATAGGTCCGGGGATAATAAATGGGACAATGAATTGTAATTTTTACAAATAACGCGAAATGGATCGTGTTCAACAAAATTAGACCCAGAGATTGGTAACCAAAGGGGTCGGAAGTATCTAGTTAATCTATTAGGTACGGAAAACAATAATTTGTCAATAAGTAATTTTGAGTCCACCTCTCCAAGAATAAGCACATGAAGTAGCATAACCCCAGCACAAGTACGGCGCTCTTTTATTGGAGGTAGGTTTAATAGTTTTAACCGGCAACGATACGACGGAAGGCAAGTGACAGTATCCCAGTTTAAACTTTTTAATTCAAATAACAGAAACTGCTTTTGGACAGATTCAATCCTCCTTTGGTGAACAAAGTATTGCGGACTCCAAACGCTAGAACAGTATTCCAAGATAGGACGAACCAACGATATGTATAGAGTTTTAGTTGTGAAAGGATCATCAAATTCTTTAGACCAACGTTTGATAAAAGCTAGCACACCTCTGGCTTTATTAACTGTTAGTGATATGTGTTATTGTCAAAAATGACTCATAAGACAAAAGGCTATACCGACACACACAATTATTGTATGAGTACAAAGTGTGTTTTGCCTTTCTTGCACTCGTGATTTTGTGCCTGTGTGTCTTCAGACGCAAAACACACAAGTATTTTTCGGTCGCTAGTGCAGATCATACTGGCCACCCTTAAAAAGAGTGATGTCGGTTCATGAAGCAGCCGCTGAATTAGTTTATAGTTTATTTATTAAGGGGGGACATCTGAGTAGAATTTTGAAAAAATCGAAATTTTTTTTTTTCGCTTAAAAAATTCTTTAGGGTCTTAAAAATGACATATCAAAATATAGAGTTCGGCAAAAGTGTCTAAGTGTCGAAATTTTTCATTCTGCGGCGATGCCTCACAGGTATATCCCACAGTACTTAAAATTTTAAACACGTTTTTCTCGAAACCGCTTTTTTTGAGTTGGCCGAACACATAACTCGAACAACTCTTAACCTATCGATCTAAAATTTTGACAGTATACTCAGAATACCTATGTCTATCGACATACGATTTTTTTTTATTTTGCTTACTTTTTTTTTTATCAACAATTTTTTGACGTTTTATGTTCGTGAAAATTGAAAATTTTGTTCAATCACTCACCATTTTGCAAAAAATTAATATATCAAAAAAATCCTACGTGTGTCGATAGCCGTTGAGATACAGAAACTAACCAAACTCGATTTTTTGTTCTAGATCAAAAATTAAGGACGTTAGGTGTTCGGCCATGGACCCCCTTTAAAAAAATAGGGCCTACGAATAAAGGCTGCAGGGCCGCCATTTTGTTTTCCATTTATTAAAAAAAAATATTATTGTTAACTTTAAATATAATATATCATAAATATAATAATATCACCTTGATAACTTTCAAAAATGGTGTTTGGCTAATGATCTAATACTTAATGGATCAAAATGCAAGCATATGTCTTTTTATCGTTCTTGCCCTCTGCAAGCTACGTATTCCATTAATGGGATTGCCTTAGAAAAATTAACCCAGGTTAATGATCTCGGCATCCTATTAGACATAAAACTTAAATTTGCCGACCATATTTCCTTAGTGGTTAATAAGGCTAAAGGAGTCCTTGGTTTTATTAAAAGGTGGTCAAAAGAATTTAATGACCCCTATATAACCAAAACTTTATTCATTTCTTTGGTCCGTCCGATACTAGAGTACGGTTCATGTGTCTGGAGTCCCCAATATGGAGTACATAAGGACCGCATAGAATCCGTACAAAAGAACTTTTTAATATTTGCACTTAGAGGTCTATGCTGGGATGCAAATCTTCAGCTCCCATCCTACAGTAGCAGACTTTTACTTATCAACTTACCTAGCTTAACAAATCGTAGGACAATGCTCGGTGTAGTTTTTCTGCATAACCTTATTAACGGGGATGTAGATAGCCAGCATTTACTAACACGCTTAAATTTCAACATTCCTAATAGAAGGACTCGAAACTTTAGTCCTCTGTTCCTTAGCCGTTGTAGTTCGACATATGCACTGCATGATCCTTTTAGGGTATTATGTTCGAACTACAATGGTCTCTACTCTATTACATCTCTTTCCTGTCCCTCTAATTTAAAATATAGAATTTTAAATTTCCTTACTAACTCCTCTTAGCTTAACAAATTTCAATTAGCTTAATATGTACTAACAAATCGTTTCTCGAGCGCCCCTCGGTCGTCTGGGCCTCTAAGCTTTATGATGAATACCAGGAATGCTAGCTGATGCTCTTATTGATGCACAAGCCATTTCCAAATTCTGAAAGACCGCGAAAAAAAAAAAAAAAAAAAAAAAAAATTAAAAACCTCATTTACAAATTTTCGATTAGCTGTTTTAATTTGGCCAAAAAAAAATTCCAGAAAATCCGCTTTTTTTGGCCCGTTACTCAGATGTCCCCCCTTAAGCTAAAGAATGGAAATATCGCCTTAGTCGAGCCTTAGAGGCGCAAGCCGCCTCTTTTTTGGCCACTCGACTTCAACGGGCTTATTTTAAGAGAGCTTTAGCTTCGCAATCACTATGTCGGGGCGCCCTCTCCGCAATCGAGAGCTTTAGCTTCGCGTATGTCTAGTCGGGCCGCACTCTCTGTCCATATGATTAGTCACTGCTTAGCACCATACACTGGATGATCACAATTATTGATTCAGTTTCATCTACCTGCAGCAAAAATAAATTAAAACGTGCAATACTTAAATTTGGCCTTTTATTTTGGAGCCGATTTATGGCATTGAAAACCCTCAATGACCAAACAAGTGGAATGAGAGAATAAGTAAAAAAAATTATCGTTGAAATAGAGCATGGGTATGAAAATCACACATGAAAGTCTCGGGTGATTTGCCAAATACCCGAATGTTTTAAAAAGCACTCGGTTGTCTACGCATTGGTCGGTGGGCTGCTTTCATTGGGTAAGAATAAGAATATCTTTTGCGATTTGTTTGATCCAACGAATAGATGTTTGTTCATTCTCGCAATGCAGTACATTCATGAATTACATATTACTTTTATTTTGTCAGTTTCCTTACATTTTGATGTTAAGTCAGTCAAATTTTTATGAGGATCCCAAAAAATTTGTTTTGGTTGAAAATTTTTTTTTTTAATTATCTAAAATTTTGTTTAACATTTTGTTTGACACGTACATATTATTTTTAATTTTATTATTTAATTAAAATTGTAAGTTTTTGTAATTGTAATTTAAGACTTGTACGAAAAAAAAAACTGAAGGCAAATAAAATCCTTTTTTCCCTTTTCTTTCTAACTAACTAACCGTCTTGACTTGGTGCCATATAGGCAGTAACCCAAAAAGGCACAGATACCTAGTACATACAAGTAAATATAAATGGGTTTGTGTGTTAATGTGTTTTAGTTGATTATCCCTCATTGCAGTCAGTGATGGCTCAGACGTTGGAGATATGTTGGGTTGATTATCCCTGGCGGTTGCCGGGAGGGGGTTTGCCTTTCCTTGGTGGTGGCGAGCTTCGTTTATATCCCTGGCGGTTGCCGAGGGAAATCCTCTTTACGCCAGGAGTTACGATGGGAGCACTTGCCCCGTTGTCACGGCTCTTGAGGCGCGGTGACCAATTTAACAAAATGAATTTACTGTTTAACGGCTGTGCCGGAGATTGGTTTTAATAGTGCTCTTTATTCAATGAGACTCTGACACAAACTGAAACTTAAAGCTAAAAAAAAGTATTTCATAGCGGCCACGCAATGTGCAGTGCTTGCCGCTATGCATGGGCCAGACGGTATGTCAGCAGTTTGGCCAGAGCGAACTTTTAAATAATCGGACATTGCCGTTGCTCGGTTAACTACTCCCCCTTCAAGAATGAGGCCGCCCTCGGCCGACCCTATTTGGGCAATCATCTCCTTTAGCTGGGCCGCGGTTTTTCGGGCCTGAGTGACTCGCCGATAAGTCAAGCCGATGCAAATTAAAGCGCAGCATATTGCTCCCGCTATGAACACCAACTGATGTAACTGATGGTGGTTAATCTTCTTCCCGAACTCTTTAATGTGCTCCAGATTACGTTCACTCAGTCGGTGAAGGTAAGGAAGGCTAAGAACGTTACGTTCCATGGTGACGTTCAGGGAAGGTGAGCTGGCCACTCCTGGAGCCCTCTTAAGGGCTGTGTCATGATTGACCAATCGGGTTTCGTTGACAATGGCACTCTTTTCAAAAGTGACGAGATATGTGCCCTTTATATGGACACAGGTGCCACTATCCACACACACGCGAGCCGAGCGATCATTTACAATTACTATCCCCTCATCAACGTAAGTTATGGGGCTCTCGCAAAGCGCCGTGCCACCAGCGTGAAGCTCTTGGGCGCATGATCTTCTGCGAGCCATCCGGCAAAATGTAGCTCCTGATGTCGGGGAGCACTTTTCCACGGTGTGGATCTCACCGTCGCATTCGGCAATGACGTTGTCATCTAGCCTGAGCATGATGTCGTGATGTGACACTGGGAAAACGGTGATCTTGCTGCAGGCCGACTTTATCTTCGGAAACTTAATAATAAAATGTAATATGTTATCGGACTGTTAAATTTTTACGGACGATACGGACAAAACATCTCTAATCGCGGTCTCGGTGGGCTCTTCCATCCACACACCTTCCAGGTCTGCATGATCTAGGATGCTGGGGCTTACAATATTAACTTTGGCAAGTGCCACTGCTAGCATCAATCCCTGCAGCTCCATTGCTATCATCCTATTTCGAGTTAAAAGCATCTCGAATAAGTGCCCATTATCAATTTGGGACTTTTTTACTGACCTCAGAAGTTGGTTGAAGGTAGCGGAAATTTTATTGATTTGAACTTGTACTTTGTTATTGATGTTAACCTGCCTATTCTTTACATTCGTTAATTGGAATTCATTAAATTTAATTCTTTCAAAATCTTCTGCGTCCGGCATTCCTGCCACCACCTTTAGCGCAGTCTCTAAGAAGTCTAAGTCTAAACTTCTTGCTACCCTATGATGGATGCTTAAAGAGTCGAGCATGTCGCGTAAGTGGGCGACATCAACAACTAGGATTGCTTGCTTTTATTTCTTGAATCTTCTCTTTGCGAGACTAACAAGAGGCGTATCAAATCTTATATTTTTAACTTAACTAACAGTCATATTGACTGATACGGAGTTAGACGGCCCTAAAAATTGATTGCTGGGTTGGGAGGTCGTTGCGTCTAAGGCGGGATACGCTAGAAACCCGACTCAATCCCCGAGCGAGAAAATTTGGGTGCGAAGACAGTTTTTCTTTGTATGACTCTTTTTGCTTCTGTATTTCGTCTTTTACTGCGAGGGTGCCCAGATCCCGGTGTTTTCGTTGCGAACATACCAAGGTGCCCCTGTGATAGTTCTCAAGATTTTTGATTGTGCGCGCTGTATGATGTCTATGTTGCTGCTGCTCGCGTTCCCCCACAGCTGGAACTGAATTGTACAGTAGTAACTTGTAGTCCAGGCACAGTGGCGATCGTGAGTTAATGATCCAGTGGAGGCTGCTGGTTTTAAGTTTTAGGTGCATCTTGTTGCATTCGATGTGCTTGCGCCAGGTAAGTCGTCTATCAAGGTGAACGCCAAGCTACGTTACATCGTTAGCTTGAGGGTATCGTCGGCGAACGTTGACGTTGTTAGTTGTGCGCTCGTAGGAATATCCGCAGTATACAAAACATATAGACACGGGCCGAGTGCGCTTCCTTGTGGAACTCCAGCTTCGATGGTGTAGTCGCCCGAAGTAGCTGCGTTGCATCTCACTGAGAATACCCTATTGTAGAGGTATGATTACAGTAGCTTGTGGGTGTATGTTGGCAAATACGTTTTAATTTTGTGCATGAGTCCGATGAGCCAAACTCGGTCGAAAGCTTGAGATACGTCGAGGAAAATAGCGCTGCAGTATTCTCGCTGTTCGAAGGCTGAGCGTATTTCGGATGTTAATCTGTTCACTTGTTCGATGGTTCCATGGTTTCTTCGAAAGCCAAATTGGAGTGCCGGGATAATATTGCAAGCTTTCAGATGTGGTATTATGCGAGTTAACAAGCATTTTTCAAACAATTTAGACAAACAAGATAGAAGGCTTATTGGTCTTATTGATGATGACGGAATTGTGTGGTCTTTTCCAGGCTTCGGTATCATTATAATGATGGATTTCTTCCACTTTTTTGGGAAATAGCCTAGATTAATGATTCCATTAAATAGTTTGCAGACGACCTCTATAACTCATTTTGGAAGTTCGATCAGCATCTTTGGGGTCAATAGGTCACCACCGGGAGCCTTCTTTGGTTTTAGCCCTCTTATGACTTTTTCGATTTCGTTCGGCCGGAATGAAGGTGCGGCTGGCTGAGGGGAGAACTCTGGCTGAATTTCTGGCAGGAGGAATGAATTTGAGGCTGGGTTTGGCTGGAAGACACTTTGGAGATGTGTGGCGAATGTTTCAGCTCGGTCTTCGTCACTGCGAGCCCAGCATCCCGAAGATTTTCTTATCGGGGTGGTCGTTTCAATTGGGGCGCTAAGATTTGTGTGGGCCCTCCACAGGGGGTACTTTGTGCTTGTTGGCAAGAGATTCTGGATGTACCTCGGCTGTGCATTTTCTTTCTGTTGATGAAGAGCCTGGTCGAATGATCGGGTTGCTTCCTTAAGGCCTAGTTTTGAAGCTGGTGAACTGCTGTTTTGCCAATCACGACGCGTGCGCCTCTTTTCTCGCACGAGCTGTTCGATTTGCTGATTAGATTTGAAGTGTTTGTTTGGGTCTACATCTTTCCTATGAGGAGTAGAGATTTAAGCTGCCGCAACGAATACTTCTTCCAGGTCGCTCGTAGTGTAGCCGATGTCCGATTCCATGTTAAATTCCGGGGCGAGTTCTATGTGGGCACTCACGTACTTTTTGTATTTTAGCCAGTTCGTTTTTGGCGTCGTCAGGCTGAAGGGTTGTTCGGTTATTTCTGGGCTTTGAAGAAGCGTTAGAAGCACAGGCGAGTGGTCTGATGATAAGTCCGAGACTGCTTTGACACTTA
Organism: Drosophila malerkotliana malerkotliana; assembly: GCA_018153235.1. Taxonomy (NCBI): domain Eukaryota; kingdom Metazoa; phylum Arthropoda; class Insecta; order Diptera; family Drosophilidae; genus Drosophila; species Drosophila malerkotliana. Next base: position 20,339,002 of record JAECXV010000075.1, on the reverse strand, counting down.
TTAGATTGCGAGGTATGTTTTTTGTCACTGCAAAATCAATAAGGTCTGGGAGCTTTCGTGAGTCTGTTGGCCAGTATGTGGGACTTCCAGGGGAAACGCAGTCCAGTTTATTTTTCACATTTATAATTGCATTGTACAATTGTCTTCCTTTGGGAGTCACTAGACGTGATCCCCAGTGCGTATGTTTGGCGTTGTAGTCTCCTGCGGCTATAAATCGATCCCCAAGTGAATTGTAGAAGTCCATAAATTGTCCTTCCGAGATTGAGAAACGAGGAGGGCAGTAAACGGCAGCGATTGAAAGGATTCCGTTGCTTGACTGAATTTGTATCGATGTGGCCTGCAAGAAGTTTGTTGCAAACCTTTTGTGAAGGTGGTGTTTAATGCGTTCTCTGATTAGAACTCCAGTTCCGCCGTGGGCTTTCCCATCTGGATGATCTGTGCTGTAGATTGTGTAGCCTCTTATATAAAAGTTGTATTTGCTTGTAAGATGCGTTTCCACCAGTAGCATAACGTCAATATGGTTTTCGGTCAAGAATTGTGACAATTCTAGTTTATGCCGTGAGGCACCATTGGCGTTCCACATTGATATTCGTAGCGCCTGCATAGATTATTTAGACTGTTGTGCTACGAGCAGCTGTATCAATATGTTCTGGTTTTGAACAAGCGTTTGCATGGTCGTTTTCATGAATGACATAAGCTCCATCATACTTTGTTGGAGGGTAAGCATCATAGTTTCCGTTTTGCTGTGTGGCTGTTCTGGGGCCTGTTGAGCACTTTGAGAGTTAGGCTGAATTGAAATTTCCTTTCCAGATTGTAGAGCATCGGCATAGGAGAAGCAGTTGGTGGTGTTTAGTGGACCGAATATTTGGAATGTACGCATTCTGTGGATTTTGGTTGCGCGTTGCGGTCGCTTGACGCATGCGACTCTTTAACTCCTTATACACCATACATCCTCTATAGTTTGCCGTATGGCTGCCTCCGGAGTTTCCACATTTCTTCACGGTACTGTCCTTGTTTGTAGTGCAGCAAGCGGACTTGTGGGCGTCTCCGCAGACTACACAGACAGCCCGAAGTGTGCAGTAAGACCTTGTGTGTCCATACTCTTGACATTGCATTGTGCATTGCACTGGACCGTTGCGTTTATGTGGCTCTTCAACAGTGATTTTCCGATGCAAAAGATATTGCAGGTTTTAGATTGGGTGGACTTCGTTCTTCTTCAGCGACCTGCTTTCTGGCTGGAGCTCGACCTTGAAGAGGGGTTGTGGCTTTTTATCTTTATTTAGAATGTTAATAACATTCTTGGCGGCGAAGCCCTTTTCTTTAAGGGCGGTTTTTATTTCCGCGGCAGTAACATCAGGTTCTATTCCCTTTACTACCACTTGTAGGCCCTTACTGCTTTTCAGCTGGTACGTGTAATAGTTTTTCTGTACAGTGTCCAGATATTTGGACACGATTCGGAAGTGCTCTTCAGTCTTGGTTTGCACCTTTATTTCATGGATGTTCCCTTTGATAAGCAGAACAACATGAAAGTTGTCACCGTTCCCCATCAACGACGCAATTTTGTTGACCAGGGCACTCGAGATTTTTTCCCTAATATAGATTGGAGGGGGCTTGTGTTTTTTTGCGGTGTCTTGGGGTGGTTGGTTTTCCTCAACCTCCGCCAGTATGGCAAATCTGTTAGTAGTGGATCTGTCTGGTTCTTTATCGATATTCAGGACACGGTTAATTTGTGTTTTATTGCCTGCCGGATTACTTTGCGGGCTAAGCTTGCGCTTAATTTGGATGTAGCGATCCATTCCAGTCTGTGTGGCTGTTGCCGCTTTGGCACTTTCCGAGGTTGTTGTTTTTGTGCTCGCTGTAGTCGTTGACGTCGCGGTACTTTGAGTTGCAGACGTTTTCGCTGTTGTTGCAGAAATTGTAGCGCTGCTAGTTGTTGGTGCGAAATTTGTTTCCGATATTGGAGGGGGGTTTTACACTGCGAACTTCATGACGCAGGAGTCGAAGTGAGTCGGAGTTGGGTTTCAGCGGTCAGTAAAGCCGGGATGCTTATAATTGCCGATTTTTCCACTTCGGTATCGCGGGTTGAAAAGTAAGAGTAGAAGACGTTTCTTTGGTTCACTGAACTTCTACGCTCGTTCTTTTGATCGTTGCTCAATGAGCTCATTGCGTGGCTCTTACTTTTTTTTTGAACAATGCACTAGTTTTGGTTTAGCACATCACAACTGTTATACTAGGAGGAAACTAGGAGTTCTGCATGTGAGATTGCGGGAACATGACGGTCATCCCATTAGTTTCTTCGATGACGCGCCTATATTCCGAGAGATTCGCTGAGTGCTTTATAAAAGCGAATTCCTCCCATATCAGGATGCGACCATCAATGATGGGAATGTATTTGGCTTTGGATTAGTCCGTGACGCGAGCCGATGTTGTGGCCAAAAGGAAAATCAGGGACATGGTTGAAAACCTGTAATTTGGATGTGTTATGAATTTTGTTGAAGTTGGGTAGCCCACCACCAAAGCATGATTAAAATAATAAAGGGTGCAAAACTTATGCCAAGTGGCTAGGAAAAAGACAATACCGCTCCCTTTCGTTGGTATCGTAGTTAACTTCTCTGTCCTTTAAGGTCCTAGAGATCATAGTGATGGGACGGGCTTTCCCTCTTGGGAAAGCACCGCGCCAATGCCATACGCTGAGGCATATGTCGTTAGATCAAACGCCTTTTTATAATCGGGGTACCTGAGGATGACATCCTCAGAGGCCAGGATGTTACGCAGCTTTTCAAAAGCTTGCCATTGCCGTCTGCTGACATTTCCAAGCTCCCCTTTTATAATGTTCGAAATGGGCTTAGCTATTGATGCAAAATCTTTAATAAAGCACCTATAATAGCCAGCCAAGCCCATGAAATCTTACTTCGAAAACGTTTTTGGGCTCAGGGAATTCTTTATTGGCCCTGACCTTTTCCTTTTTCTGTCGTGGTCCCCTCGCTGGTGACTACAAACCCCAATAATTTAACGCTCTTTTTGAAGAAGACCGATTTCTGCGCTGACACTCTCATGTTAGCGTCGTGTAGGCTCTTTAGAACCCAGTCCACGTGTCGTATGTGGGCGTTTTCGTCCTCTGAGAAGACGAAAACATCATCGACATAGATGTAGCAAAATTTGCCAATCTGTTTTCTCAGTACGTCGTCGATGGTTCTTTGGAAGATGCTGTATTCCTTAAACCGAATGGCAGTCGGTCACGTTCTGCCAGAATAATTTGGTGGTAGCTAGACTTCATCGAGCGTTGTAAAGTAATTGGCTTTGCCTAAATTCCCTAGTATCATAGGGATAATTGGCATAGGGTAGCGATCCGGTATTGTCCTCTCGTTTAATTTTCGAAAGTCTAATGACGCGACGTGATTAACCCTCTGCCTTTAGTGTGGGGCAGATCGATCGGATTCAGCCGGCTTCCTGTTTTGGTATGCCGGGGAATGTTTTGGTATTTTTCCAGCGTTTGTTTGTGCATTTGCCTGCGCAGAAGCCTGTCGGTATTCTTGGGCTTTTGAGTGCTGTTTTTTGTCTTTGTCCTCTTGGCTTTTGGCAAATGAAGCCTCGAAGGAGTATCTTTCGTGGTTAGATTCCACTTCTTGTGCCAAAACGAGAGCTGAAGGCATATCTTTCGGCGTTGCCGAAAACAGGATATCCGTGAGGCTGCGCTTTAACCCCGAGATAAATACTCGGAGTGCGTCATCCCGGAATTCGTCACATAAGACCTTTGCCGCCGAGGCTTCGTACGACATAGTGGCCTTGTTGGTAAGCAAGGTGAATTTTTTCTTGACCTCGTCATAGTACTGTAAAAGGGTCATATTTCCCTGCCTAAGAGTACCCATTTCCTGCTCGATAACGTGCATATGCCGCTTATCATTGTACGTAAAATCGAGTCGATTTATAATCCCGTCGAAATTTAGTACAGTGCCAAACGAAGACAGTACGGCATCGGCAGGGCCCCTTATTTTATTCCTAATAATAATAACTGCTTGATAATGGCGCGAGCTATTTGCGTAATTCCTGAAAATATAATATGCGGCTACTGCCGCTTGTCTCCAGGAGACGTATGGGTCCTGTGCTCCCGTAAATTCGGGCAGGGACTTGACGGTTCATATTTTTATAGGTTCATATTTTTTTATTTGGGGAGCCTCCGCTTGGGCGGGAGCGATTTCTTTTGCGTCGACCCGTTCGGTCAGTCGGTGTCAGTCGTTTTCCCTACGCTGGTGTTCGATATTGGTTTCTTGAACAGCATGTTGAACGGCCACCTGTATGGTGGCTGTCATCTGTTCCATATTGAAAGCCATGTTCGCGAGTTTGGGAGCGCTAGCGTTAGCGCTTTTTGGGGTGGAAAATCTGGCCGGCCCTTCGGTCTCGGACTCAGAATCACTAGAGAGTTGTCTTGTGTTTCTATATTGTTGAAAGGGATTGCTCATGTGGAGCTGCGGCTATAAAGTCGCCCAAAAAAAAAATATATTTATGTATGAATTATGTGCCGATAGAGGCGATTGGGCTGGTAAAGGGGCCGCGAGGGCGAGCTGCTGCTTTTATTATGTGTGCGGGCTCGTCAAGTTGCGCTATTGCTGTGTCAAGTAGCGGTAAGGTGAGGGGTGCGCGGGGACTGAGCGTCCGCTTATGATAAACAGAGAAAAAACAAGAAAGTAAAGCTAACTTCGGGCGGAGCCGAAGTTGAAATACCCTTGCAGTTCAAACCGGATATATATCGCAAACATCGGATATAGTTGGCCGATCCTTATAAAATTTGGTAGGTTGGATGAACTGAACCAAAAATATAATCTGTATTAAATTCCAGCTTTCTATTTTTAAAAACACGAAAGTTGGGTCATTTCCGATCGTTCAGTTATATGCAGAGCTTGCAAATAACTGTCGACCGTTTCTCGTTGTCTGCAAATAAGTGTCTCTTTCTGACTCTTTACGAAAAGACTCAGAGAGCAACAGTTTCATGGGTTCTTTAATGTGCTCGCTCGCGCTCAGAGCGAAACCGATTTTTTGTATTCTGTTTTGTTTCGGTTGTTGCAAGACCGTTTTGTCGTTTTCAGTGAAGCAAAAAGTCTTTTGCGTATGTATTGGTATGCATTTACACGCATAGGCAAGCAAATCGTTAGATGTTTAATTGCGATCGTGTATTGAGTGTGTTAAGTTGCGTTGTTTAGATCCAGTTTCTACAAAACTATCCATAATTTATGCTGACATTAAAAACTTCGACGTAACATTTGGTCGCTTGCCATTAAATTGCAACATATTGGATTTTTTCAATGATTTGAAACTTAGGATGCCGCATATAAGTGCACTAGCGCAGGTTGTGCTGGCTTCACCTGCAACGCAAGTCTCCGTCGAACGGGCATTCTCAGCCCTACATTTTATTTTAAGTGAACGAAGAAGTTCGATTAGCGCAGAAAATTTAAACTCCTTACTAGTTGTTAAGCTTAACACATAAATATAAAAAATTTTACAAAAAATATGAATGTAAGATATAAAATAAAAAAAAAATCTAAAAACAACATTGTCTGAAACTTTTTTTGCATTCCTTTTGCAGTAAAAACATAATAATTACGAAAGCAACAACAACGAAAGTAAATGAAAAGACCGTTTGGATTGAGTTTTTCGGTCAATCGGTCTTTTGCTGACTCTCTTTGTGCGAGCGTTTCTCGTTCCGCTCTTCACGCACTGCTCATTAAACGACCGAAATAAAAAGGCTCAACGAAAAGCGCTCAACAGAAAACAGAATTAAGGACAGCAAAAGTCTCTTGCTCAGAGCGAGAGCGAGAGAGTATGAACTTTTTCGGTTCTGCTCGCAACGAGAGCGCAAGAAAAAAAACGGTTGACAGTTATTTACAAGCTCTGGTTATATGGCAGCTATAGGATATAGTCGGCCGACCCTTATGAAATTTGGCACGTCGTAATATTTTGCCAAAAATAGCTCTCATGTCAAATTTGAACTCTCTAACTTTAAAAACACCAAAGTTATATCATTTCCGATCAATCAGTTATATGGCAGCTATAGGATATAGTCGACTGATCCCGGTCGTTCCGACTTATATACTGCGTGCAAAGGAAAGAAGGGTGTGTGCAAAGTTTCAAGTCGATAGCTTTAAAACTGAGAGAATAGTTCGCGTAGAAACAGACAGACAGACAGACGGACAGACGGACATGCTCATATCAACTCAGGAGGTGATCCTGATCAAGAATATATATACTTTATAGGGTCGGAGATGTCTCCTTCACTGCGTTGCACACTTTTGGACAAAATTATAATACTCTCTGCAAGGGTATAAAAATGAAGCACCAACATACTAAGAAGACCAGAGTTGCCAATTGTTCTTATTTCAATTGCATTTCTAAAGGGATTTTTTTCCAAAGGGAGAAAAACTAAAAAAAAAAGACTGGGGGAGTATTAACATTTGTTTGCCTCTCGTTGTCCGTTTAATAGAAAACGCTTCTAGCAAATTTTTTTTTTTTAATAAATATTAAACTGGAGTATTGTAGCTTCATCATTTGATTCACTGATAAAAAAAATATATGTTTATCTATTAAATTATCTATGTACAGTATGTTAATAATATTTGTGTATTGGGCTCATTTATGTTTTTGTAGTACGTAAGAAAAATGGGTTCTAACAATAATTAGCACATTATAATTACGTGTAGAGTTCCGCTAGTTCCGCCATGTTGTAATGTCGATCTATTTGTTGTTCATCTACAACACGAAAGCTCATAGCTTGCTTAGTAACGGAGCGAGAATAAACCTTTTCTTCCATTGTGCCCTGAAAAAATATTAAAACAATAAATTGTTTTTAAAAATACAGTACTTTAAAAATACCATTGCTAAAAGGCGATATATATAACAATTTTTTTTTTGACCCAGGCGAAACACCCTAAAAATATTTTGTTGGTCATTTGATGGATTCCAAGAGGTATCCAAAATAATGACTCTGTTAGCGCCAATTAGGTTTATGCCTTGACCTCCAGCCCTAGAAGAAATTAAAAAAACTCGTGCGCGCTTATTGGCGTCGCTGTTAAATCTTTTTATCATTTCATGACGAATATTTTTAGGCGTTTTTCCATCTAATCTGTAGTAATCTTGGCCATTGATCCATTTATTTGCATTTTTTTGGTTTGATGATATATCTGAAATAAAAAGAATAAAATATGGAGAAATTTATACATTTCCGGTAGGGGTAATATTCTACAAAAATATTACGAAACTTTTTTATATAAAGGTTTTCTATTCTTTTCTTCTATTCCTTTAACTCCTCTTATGCGGGTTACAATGTTATGGTATTTTGTAAATATAAATTAGTCACTTAAATAGATCAGCAAATAAAGTTTTTCTAAAAACTTTTCGGAGTTGTTGTTAGAAAATATGAATGTCATTTCTAGAGGTGGAAGACGGCGTGTCAAAGTCATAAAAACAGCTTGAGCCTTGACCACTTGACTAGATATAAACTTAACTTATAATAGTCGCTGAAAATAAGCGTTCATACAGACAGCGCTAGCGAAATTGAACTCGCATGTTGAGGGAAAAGCGTTATAACTTAAACAATTAATTTTGTAATGACAATATTGGTATGTGTGATATGATATATTTTCCTCTAAGTTGTAGCGAAAAAATGGCTTCAAATTCCGAAAAAACACGAATTACTCAAAAAAGGTTTGTTGCATAAACATTGCACCCAGTACATGACAAATTATTTTAAAATGAATGGTGATTTTATTCCATTAATTTAAGAAGAACCAATTATTCTCTTAGTTTGGCCGTTAGCGAACGGGTACAGCACGCAAGCAATTGCATGCCGTAACTGTGTACACCACAGGTGGTGCGACTATACCCTTCACGCGATGGCGGCTAGTAACAGGTCCCGGTACGGTCATGTCTTGCCAAGGATGCTGGCTAATCGTAGTCGGGCGGGGAGAAGAACACTCCCTTCCTTAAGGGGAGGTTATTTGGATTTTTTTGAAAAAATCGATTTTTTTTTGAATAAAATGAAAGTTAAATATGTGTAGAATATACGTCCCAAGGGATATTTCGATACGACGCGTATTTCTTAAGCTAGAGCGTGTCAAACATACCCATGATAACAAGAAAGTTATCTCAAGGCAAAGTTTCTAAAAACTTTAAACGCTTATTTCTCGGAACCATGTTTTCAAACCTCTTGTCGCGCACAGGGCTCGTTCTATTGATCCGATTTCATTCATTTAAAAAATTTTTAATAGTACATACTTTTTGTATGCCTTATACCTAAAATTGGCATAAAAAAATGTTTATTTATAATTTTTAAACGAGATCAAAGTAAAAAAAAAGAAAAAATGTCACTTTTTTTTTAAAGTCAATGAAATTAGTTTATTTTTACCAAAATTAATTGTCGATAGGCATTAGGCAAAGGAAATTCTATCAATTTTAATAAATTATATACATTTCTAAATTCAGTTCACTACCAGCGGCCCGACACTAGACAAAGCAGAAAAATAGAGGTCGACGAGATCGATCGAGATAATAAACAATAATTTGATAAGAAAAATATCTTAAGATAATAATTTATAATTAAGATAATAAAGATAATTTATCGTTAATAAACAACGAATCAAAAGTTCAAAAGCATAAGTTCGTATGTCTTTTCATTTTCCCGCAATCCGTTCTCAAAGCTTGCTCATTCTCATTTTTCGGAAAAATCCAAAAGAACCTCCCCTTAAGTCCCCCCAATCCAAGGAGGAACAGCATATTCCGAAAGTTGCGTGTCCAAGGGGGTTCATCTCAAAAACGCACATTTCCCAGGGTGTTCCAGGGAGAAAATAGTCCAGGAAATGCGGAGCCAGGGGGACAGCTCCCGAGTCAGCTCGAATACCTCCTCAGTAATAGGAATCTCATTTCGGCGATGCACAGTTTCAAGCCCTCTGAATCTCCAGTCCCTGATGGCACCTCCACACTTTAATAACTTAATACCCTTAGTGGTAACGTCAAGTACCTAAGAATTACGCTAGTCAGGAAACTGGACTGGATGCTAAATACTATGGATAGAGCAAACAAGGCGGCTATCGCGCTGTATACCTTCCACAGGGATATTGGTCATAAATGGGGTATGTCTCCGAAAATAGTAAGATGACTTTACACGTCGGTTATAAGACCTATCTTGTTTTAAGGAGTTTAGGAAGGAAGGAGGAAGGAGTTTAGGAGTTTAGGAAAGGTTTAGGAAAACGCAAAAGATGACGGAGGTTTGCATTACAGGCAGTCTTCGTACTACACCAACTGACGCCTCAGACTTCATACTCGATCTATTGTAGAGATATTGGCCACGCTATTGGCAATCAGGCTATGCGAGGCGGTTCTATGGAAAAGGAATAACTACGGACACACCCAGTTGGACTTATATCGTTTTAAGCTTATGGAGGTTGCGGACTGTATACCCATCGATCATTCCACCTTAAAGTATAAGGTCCATCGAGGGAGGAATGGGCTGCACAAATCCCGGGACCAGCGGGTACCCTTCATATATACATGGCTCGAAGGATGGCTCGAAGTTGAATGGACAGTTTTTGAGAGTGGGAGGACAAGGAGGTGGTTTCCACTGTAAGCATCTGTGCCAAACGAGACAATCACTCCCCGACCACTGTAGTGAGTTCCAAGCTGAAGTAATAGCTATCATGGAAGCATTCAGATTCCCATCACTTGTTGGCATACATGAAACTATTTGTATTTTCTCAAATAGTCAAGCGGCACTCAGGGCTCTTTACAGATTTTCATCCAACTCTAGGACAGTGAATGAATGTCGCAGATCTCTCAACGAAATGGCGGAGCAGCATGACATTCACCTTATATGGGCGCCTGGACATAGGGTAATCCTAAATGCGTAGAGCCTTTTGGCAGTTTTTGGTTGTATTTGGACTTAATTGTTCTGCTGTATAATTGAAACTGAAGAAAATTTGCAATGTTGCCATAGGTGGTACTTATCCATAGTGTGTATACATGCATAGTGTGTGTGTATTTCAGCCAAGATGAGTTGCGATTGATAAGCTTATCCAAAGGACTGTTGGTTTTTGGTACCAAGGAATTGGTTTTGACTTCGCTTTGTATGCGTTTGTCTGAAAGAGAAGAACAGTTGTAAGAATTGTTAAACTTTACCAAGAATTGATTCTTGTCCCTCAACCATGAAGGACCCTTCCACCACAATTGGAAGCCAATGAGCTCGGATACTACCAAGCTTCAAGATGCATAATCTGCTGGGTTTTATTTTGAGTCCACATGCCGCCACGCATGCTTAGGGATGGTATTCAAGATCCCTGCGGTGCGGTTTCCAACAAACGTCTTCAGTTGAGCTGGTGAGTACGATAGCCAGACAGGACAATCGTGGAGTCGCTTCATGCATAGATTGTCACGTCCTTGTGTTTTAATTCAGCCTAGATGAATTGCAAAAGTTGGCTCAGAAGAAGTGCGCCGCACAGTTCCAAGCGTGGCAGCGATTGTTGCTTTAAAGGTGCCACCCTTGTTTTAGCTGAAAGTATGGCTACCGAAATGGTTCCATCGTCCTTAACCATTCACTACGGCTGCGTATGCTTTCGTGGATGCGTCTCAAAATCCGTGCAATTCGATCTTGTCGGTGTCGCTCTCGACCAAGCGTGGTATCTGGAACTTTCTAAATCTGCTCGCCATTTAAGCCACTTGTCGGCTAATTTGTTTGGTAGTTCGTCGTCCCAATTCAAATTCAACAGCCAGAGTTTTTAAAAATAGCATGGACCGTAAATAATGATTATTGCTACGATTTTTATTTTAAAAATCACAAAATAATCACAAAAAATCGGAAATAATCATTATTCAATGATAAAAAAAAACTGAAAATAATCATTATTCTATGATCGAAAAATAAAAATCATAATCATAACAAAATAATCATTATTCTGTGAGCGAAAAAATAAAGTAATGAATAATCATTATTTTTTATTCTTATTTTTTTTTTTGCTCAAAAATATAACTTAGATCATGATTAAGTCATGGCCTTTAGCAAAATGGCCCGGCCCGTAAAAAACCCCGAAATAGGCCCGTAAAAGCCCGAAATGATTCCCAAATAATAAGTTAGTTTAAAACAAGAAAGAAAAGCTAACTTCGGGCGGAGCCAAAGTTGATATACCCTTGCAGTAAAAACCGGATATATATCGCAAACATCGGATATAGTTGGCCGATCCTTAGGTTGGATGAACTGACCAAAACTAGAATCTGTACCAAGTTCCAGTTTTCTATCTTCAAAAACAGTTATATGGCAGCTATAGGATATAGTTGACCGATCCCGGTCGTTCCGACTTATATACTGCGTGCAAAGCAGAGAAGGGTGTGTGCAAAGTTTCAAGACGATAGCTTTAAAACTGAGAGACTAGTTCGCGTAGAAAAAGACAGACAGACAGACGGACAAGCTCATATCAACTCAGGAGGTGATCCTGATCAAGAATATATATACTTTATAGGGTCGGAGATGTCTCCTTCACTGCGTTGCACACTTTTGGACAAAATTATAATACCCTCTACAAGGGTATAACAATGACCCTAAGCGCATTAGAAGTCAGGTTTCTTCCGGCAATCGCTCATTTGGTTGTGCTTTTCTTGAACCCCCCTTATAGAGAGATGAATTTCCTCTCAAAGGAAAATGTTTTAACTATGGTAAAAGCATTGCTCTCCTTGATTATAGATCAGTGGTCGGCACCCCAATACATTGATATGATTTTAATGCATTCGTGTTAGTAACGAATTTCGGAACAAATTTGAACTGTGTGCGTGTGAAGCAGAGCTCGGGCAGAGAAATTTCCTATGCCCTCAGGATAGGGCCGTGCCTACCACTGTTATAAATCATTAAAATAATAGCTTTGGTGACATAACTAATAACATAAGCCCAAATAAGCCATAGAGATTTCTAATTGGAAAACAAGATTCTCTGTCCTGCAGACATACCCAAAAATTTTGGACATCCATACAGACGATGTTTTGTAGAATGGCACTTGCTGCACTTTTTTGCTTCAAGCGCAACCAATCTTTTTTGCTTTGTCACCGATACATGATGCCGTCTTGCATCCAGTTGTTTCGCGTTTGCTTAGCTCCGTTTGCGCCGTCTGATAGCTTCCGCAAGGTGGCTGCGTCAGACCTTGTTGTTGTTGGAAACTTTATAAACTGCTTCTTAAATGAATTCACGATGTGCCGTGGACGATAATATCTATCATTAAGTCGCAAAAAAATTGAAGAAGAAGTCACAAAAAATGAAGACCTATTTCCAACATTAAACTATTCTAAAATAAAACGTCGGAAATTTTAAAATCGGTTTGAAATTAAGCGTTTAATCGCAAAAAAAGTCCCAAAAACTTTTTTTTTTTTTAAATAAATCAAGATTTTGAGGGTATTACAAATATTACAAACACGGTTGTGTGCTATATGCAACCTAATAAACCGTTCAAATTACCGATTTTTTTAAGTTTTTTCTTAATTTTTTTCTTAATTTTTCTAATTTTTAAGTAAACTAAAAAGAAAAGTTGTTATTTTGTTTTGTAATATTGTTTTTTGTAGCACAACATTTTTTTTTTGAAAAAATATTACCCTAAGTATAAAAAAAAGACTTTTAGAATTAATGTAAATGAGTTTGGGCCAAAAAAAAGTGAAACGTTTTTATTTATATTACAGAATGATTTTCTGCATGTTATGTTCAAGCTTAGTAATCAGATCGACATGGTTTTTAGGCTGTGAGCGTGAGCAAAGGGCAAATAGGTGAAAAACAGTATTTGACAGCCCGTATTTGACAAATAAACCCGAAATTAACATAAAGGTTAATTTTTCCAACCCGCACCAACCAATGAACGTTTCACAAATCCCTAGCGAAAAGATAAAACATTTTTATCTTTCATACCGTTTTACAGATACAGTGATACACTTACAAGGCATTTTTATATCCTTGCAGAGGGTATTTCAATTTTGGCCAAAAGATCCCTGCAGCGCTGTGAAGGCAACATCTCCGACCCTACAAGTATATATATTCTCGATCAGTATCACGTTCTGAGTTGATATAAGCATGTTCGTCCGTCCGGCTGTCTGTCTGTTTTTAAGTGAAACAAACAATGTTTTGAAGCCAAACTGTTCCAATGGCTAATCTATACCTAAAAATCAAAAAGCAGCCAAATCAGATAATTTTTAGAAGAGGGTAAGACTCAGTCAAAAAAAAATGATTTGCAAGTGGTCTTCCGATTTTTTTGAAACTGTGGGAAATAATAGTCTTAGGTAAGATAGTTTAGACCCCAAAAGGATTTTGAAAAATTTTCAAAATGGCGCCCGCTACGCCATGTTGAAAATCAGTGCAGTGTTTTTTTAGAAAATGTATATTTCTGAAAGTATTAAATGGATTTTAATGAAAATTACAGACAATGCAGCTAAATACACGTACTTTAATTTAATATTATGTTGAAAAAAAGTTTTCAAAATTTTGACCAAAAAAAAAATAAAAAAAATTTGTTGAACTGATTTTTCGTTAATTTGGCCACTTTTTAAAAATTTTTAGTATGCATATAAAGATTCCTTAGAATTTCACCTTTCCATAGAAAAAAAAAATTTATGGAGACTTTAATAGTTTTCGAGATATTGCGATTTTAGTGAGAGCGCGCACCGCGAATCCCCACTGTGCGCCGCGCCGGTGCGGCGATGTATCAAGCGAAGCAGTCAAACGTGCACGAACATGCACAAACCGGCATTCTGTCACTTCACATACATAGGAAGTATACATAGAGTTTTTTGGTTGTCCTACACTTAAATAAAATCATTAATTTGTATTAATCAATATCAAATCAAGTTTTTCTCATTTGTATACTACTTCTAAAAAGTTTTTTTTTGGTTATTATGTAGTAACAAAAACTTTGTAAATATTGTTTTTATTTTGTTTCATACAGTGTATTATTTAAATATACACATATTAGTATATTTTTTTTGTTTTATTCATTTTAGTGTTTCTTTTCTTCATTTAGTATTAAGAAATAAATAGATTTTAAGTATTGAACGTCGAATAAAGCGCCCTTTTTGATTTTACAATGCTACGGTATAAATGTTGCAATCCTTACAAAAAGGAAAATCATACCGCCGTTAATAAAGAAAGTATCCGTCCTGTTACAAAGCAAATAAGTGAAAGGTTTTCGGTTGACAGCAAAAGTTTAATTTGTAATACATGCCGTCTGCAAATAAGTAAAGAGTTACAATTTCCAATTCCACAACAGGCACAACTTTTATCTAATTCTGATGAAAATGTATGCGAAGAAAGAATTGAAATCCCCAATGAAATGGCTGATAATGTATTAGAAAATACTGATGACTCAGATAAAGAGTTAAAAATATAATTTTGGCAGCAAAGATCTTCGAACGCAATTATCACGAAAGAAGAAGGTAAGTGAAATTCGTAATCTTTTGCTCTCAGAAGGAACATGACAAAAAAGCAAGAAATTTAAAACAACGATTCGTCAAAGCTCAAACCATTACTGGTACACGAAGTTTTCACTCGTTTACGCCTATAAGTGAAAATAAAATCCAATGCAGATATTATTCTACTTCTACTGAAACATTTGAATTTGAAATTGAAAAAACAAGAAAAAGAAAACGTACAGATTAATTTGAGATTTGATTAATTAATTAATAAATTCTCAACTTGAATTTAAGGATGTAGTCTCATGTTCCGGCCTACTTTTTAGAGGTTATTTCAAAAATTTTTTTTTGTAATAAAAAATAATGCGATCGTTCCAATTTTCACATATGTTTTTATAGGCATCATAAACTATTTGAAAATATTTTGTTTAATTTATTCTTGTGTAGTTTAATACACTTTATAGCATGCCAAAGTATGCATATAAAAAAAAAAGGTAGGTCCCTGGCGCAGGTGATTTCGACTGCTAGAGTCATCCGAAACAAAAAATTAGAATAGATTATTGTTTTGTAAGCTTATGGCTCTGTCCCGTACTAGAACGAAATATTTTCATCAATAAACAACAAAATGGCAAGCTCACAAAAAAAAAAAATTTTTTTAATTTAAAAAATTTATCTTAAATGTATGATAAAAAAAAAACTAATCATTAAAAATAAATGATTCTAGTACGGGACAGAGGTGTTACTTTTAAGAACAACATATCCAAATTTCAGCTAGATCGGTACCATAGAATTTTGTGAATCACCTGCGCCGCACACAAAAATGTCGTTCCGAGAAAAACGCGTTTAAAGTTTAGACGCTACCGAGAAACTCATACTTTTCGGTGTAGGCGCGCTCTCGATTATGGGCTGTATCTCTGTCATTATTTGATATTTTTATTTGAAACTTTAACAGTACATTCTTAATAAACATTACTATCGAAATGTGTTGAAAAAAAAAAATCGATTTTTTCAACCTCACACATGAGACTACATCCTTAAATAGTCAAAATAAGCCAAAATTTTCCTTATGTTATAGTTAATGAATGTTCACGCTTTTGGTATGCGGACTTCACGGTGCGCGCTCTCACTAAAATCGCAATATCTCGAAAACTATTAAAGTCTCCATAAATTTTTTTTTTCTATGGAAAGGTGAAATTCTAAGGAATCTTTATATGCATACTAAAAATTTTTAAAAAGTGGCCAAATTAACGAAAAATCAGTTCAAAAAATTTTTTTCTTTTTTTCAACATAATATTAAATTAAAGTACGTGTAAATACACTGCATTGTCTGTAATTTTCATTAAAATCCATTTAATACTTTCAGAATTTTCTAAAAAAACACTGCACTGATTTTCAACATGGCGTAGCGGGCGCCATTTTGAAAATTTTTCAAAATCCTTTTTGGGTCTAAACTATCTTACCTAAGACTATTATTTCCCACAGTTTCAAAAAAATCGGAAGACCACTTGCAAATCATTTTTTTTTTTGACGGAGTCTTACCCAAGAATTAAAGACTCTTTAGTCTGCTTCCATACTGAATCGGTAGAATGGCTGTAGGTTTGTTTTGCTCAAGCCCAAAAGTATGCAACAATAATTTGTTGATGAGAATCCATACATTTAATGTTTCAACCATAAGGGTTAGTTAAATTGTAAGTGGAAGATATAGTACCGCTTATAATATAGTCGGAAAAATTAAAAGCTTAAACCATATAGGTTAGGTAAATTGTGGGTGAAAGAGATAAGTACCGGATGTAACGTAGTTGGGAATCTTGACTATAGTCGTCGTTGGTTTACACTGTTAGCTCCATGGCGCGGGAGTCGAAGTGAGCAGAGCGGTCAGTAGTTGCCCAGTTCTTTTGTTGCCCAGTTGCTCTTTAAAGCCGATCGCGGGTTTTAAAGTGACAGTATAAGCCGTTTCTTTGGTTTGGTTTATACGCTCATTCTTTGATCTTTGCACATTAAGCCAATTTGCGTGGCACTTATTAATTTAAAACAATTATTCACCAGTTTTTGTTTCAACACATTACTGTTAGATTAAGCCTGGTCATTTTTTTTTAAATTTTGTGGGTCAGCGTCTTTTCGCTTATCTATACGATTCTTTTTCACTTTTTTTACGTTTTCCCGAAGCTCGCGCACAATACGTCCGCTCAGTTCCGCAGTTATATGCAATCATTCATCTTACATATGAAAGATAAACTGAAACAAATAAAAAAAATTACGCAAAACATTTTTTGTAAATATTGTAGGTTGTAAATAGGCAAGGTTATGCAAAGTTTGATGTCGATACGTATAAAACTAACAACCTAGTTTGCGTAGAAACAGACAGACGGACATGATCAGAATTATATACCTATATGGCAGGCAGCCGACGTGTACAACAGTCGAACCAACGCGCAACGTGGCTCGGGCGTTAATATGCAAGCTCTGGAGGAACGGACCCTCCATTTTCAATCATTCATTGTGAAAAGCGGGCTGTCCAAACATGAATCCTACAAACCCAAAGAAAAATCAAAGAATAATCGGAACTCTCTTAAAAAGTCCGGAAATGGGATCAGTGATCCGTCAAACTTCAGGACTCTTAAAGGGCAAGAAGTTGCTGGGATGAAGAAGAGGGACACCCAGAGGCGGGACGTGCCGGTCACGGGTTGATGCTAAAGCTTCTTCCTCTACAGCGGGGCTAACCATGGGACCACCGAACGGCAAGGAGAGGATGACCTCAGGGTCAACCTCTGTACCAACCGGCGGGGTTCCTAAAGCAAGCCCTGGTCCGGCGGCGTCTCACTCGACGCAGCAATTAATCGGCAATTAACAGTAACCCGGCTCTACTGACCGCTGAAACCCAAAGGGCGCGGTCATGGAGTTCGCAGTGTAAAACCCCCCCCTCCAATGGCGGAAACAAATTTCGCACCAACAACAAGCAGTGCTACAATTTCTGCCACCACAGCGACAATCACTGCAGTTCAAAATACTGTGACGTCAACGACTACAGCGAGTACAAAAACCACAACTTCGGAATGTGCCAATGCGGCCTCGACCCTTCAGACTAAAAAAGGATCACTACATCGAAATTAAGCGCAAGCTTTGCCCGCTGAGTAATCCGGTAATCCGCGTCCTGAAGACCGACGAAGAACCGGGCAGATCCACTAGTAACAGATTTGCCCTGCTGGCGGAGGTTGAGGCAAACGAACCAGCCCAAGACACCGCAAAAAAACCCAAGCCTTTTCCAATCTATATCAGGGAGAAAAGCTCGAGTGCCCTGGTCAACCGAACTGCGGCGTTGATTGGGAATGGTGACAACTTTCATTTTGTCTCGTTTATTAAAAGGAAAATTCATGAAATAAAGGTGCAAACCAAGACTGAAGAGCACTTCCGAATCGTGTCCAAATATCTGGACAGTGCTCAGAAAAACTATTACACGTACCAGCTGAAAAGCAGTAAGGGCCTACAAGTGGTAGTAAAGCGAATCGAACCCGATGTTACCGCCGCGGAAATAAATGCATGCGTCAAACGACCGTAACGCGCAATCAAAACCCACAGAACATGTGTACCATGCGTCCAAAGCTACGCCAGACGTCTTCTTCGCCAAAGCTGCGAGGTCCTCATACAGTCCCCTAAACACCACCATCGGCTTGTCCTATGCCGATGCTCTACGATCCGGAATGGAAAATCCAATTCAATTTAACTCACAAAGCGCTCAAAAGGCCCCAGAACAGCAACATAGCAAAACGGAAACTATGATGCTTACCCGCCAACAAAATATGATGGAGCTTATTTCATTAATGAAAACGACTATGCAAACAACACTTGTTCAAAACAAGACATGTATTATCATGTACAGCTGCTCGTAGCACAACAGTCAAAATAATCTACGCAGGCTCTTCGAATATCAATGTGGAACGCCAATGGTGTCTCACGGCATAAACTAGAATTGTCACAATTCTTGACCGAAAACCATATTGACGTTATGCTACTGGTGGAAACGCATCTTACAAGCAAATACAACTTTTATATAAGAGGCTACACAATCTACAGCACAGATCATCCAGATGGGAAAGCCCACGGCGGAACTGGAGTTCTAATCAGAGAACGCATTAAACACCATTTTCACAAATGTTTTGCAACAAAACAGGCCACATTTTGTTGCAGGCCACATCGATACAAATTCAGTCAAGCAACGGAAACCGCACATACGCACTGGAGATCACGTCTAGTGACTCCCAAAGGCAGGCCAATGTACAATGTAATTATAAATGTGAAAAATAAACTAGACTATGTTTCCCCTGGAAGTCCCACATACTGGCCAACACACTCACGCAAGCTCCCAGACCTTATTGATTTTGCGGTGACAAAAAACATACCTCACAATCCAATAAGTGCCAAAGCAGTCTCGGACTTATCATCAGAACACTCTCCTGTGCTTCTAACGCTTCTTCAAAGCCCAGAAATAACCGAACACACCTTCAGCCTGACGACGCCAAAAACGAACTGGCTAAAATACAAAAAGTACGTGAGTGCCCACATAGAACTCGCCCCGGAGCTTAACATGGAATCAGACATCGACTAGACTACGAGCGCCCTGGAAGAAGTACTCTTTGCGGCAGCTAAAATCTCTACTCCTAATGGGAAGGAAGTAGAAACAAATACTACAAATCTAATCAGCAGAGGCACGGAGAAGAGAGGCGCACGCGTCGTGATTGGCAAAACAGCAGATCACCAGCTTCGAAGCAACGCCTTAAGGAAACAACCCGATCACTCGACCAGGCTCTTCACCAACAGGAAGAAAATGCACAGCTAAGTAACATCCAGAATCATTCGCCAACATGCTCAAGGTATCTCCTGTGGAGGGCTCACCCACATCTTAGCGCCCCAATTGAAACGACCACACCGATAAGAAACTCATCAGGATGCTAGGCTTGCAGAGACGAAGACCGAGCTGAAACATTCGCTACACATCTCCAAAGGGTCTTCCAGCCAAACCCGACCTAAATGATGGCTTTCAAAAAACATGAAAGATTTGTAAATACAATTTTTGCTG
The DNA here is from genome assembly GCA_018153235.1 of Drosophila malerkotliana malerkotliana. Taxonomy (NCBI): domain Eukaryota; kingdom Metazoa; phylum Arthropoda; class Insecta; order Diptera; family Drosophilidae; genus Drosophila; species Drosophila malerkotliana. The sequence goes on along the minus strand of JAECXV010000075.1, from coordinate 20,319,516 downwards.
ATTTGGTTAGAGAAGACAAGGTTCTTATTTACATGGAAGATATTTTGATAGCCACGAAAGATTGTGAGAGTCATTTAGAAGTATTAACTGAAGTGTTGATGCGACTGGTAGACAACAAACTCAAACTAAGGTTAGGCAAGTGCGATTTTCTTCAAAATTTGATTTTAGACGATTTGTAAAAGATTTTTCAACAAATGCAAAGCCATTATATAAACGGGTTAGAAAGGATAGAAAATGTAATTTTGGCGGAACAGAGCTAGAATGCTTCGAAATGTTGAAAAGAAGTCTTTTGTAAGATCTTTTTTTGGCATTGTATAGTCCGAAAAGTCTGACAGAACTACATTGTGATGGTAAGCCTTTACGCTTTGGTTCAATTATGATGCAGAAAAAGAAAGACAACAAATTTTCAACCGGCGTTCTATTTTTAAAAATGCACGACAGACGTGGAAGCGAAATATCATCGGAGCTGGAAGGGCATGCAATCCCTTGATGCACTGAGTAGAAACGCACACATACTCACGCTAGACTCATTTAAAGAAAACTTAATTATTTTCACATAAGAGATAATGAAATCAAAAGCATTGTTCAAGCATTGAACACGATTTTAAATACAAATTCCAAAGATAAAGTTTCAAGGGATCGGACCCATGGAAATACGAGACAATCAGCATGGTCTAAAACCGATCCCCTGCTGCCTAACACAAATACAGACATAAGTGGTGCGCTTATCGCACTTGAGAAAGGGTCGCATAGCATGTCAGCGTGCAGTGCGTTGATAAGTAGTTTTAAATAGATTTAAGATTTTCATGTATCCTTCTTATAAGAGAATTGTACAAAATAAAAAAGTTTCTAAACCGAATTCATTGTTGAAAAGTTGCACGAGAAGAGCTCAAAGATTATGACATGCGTAATAGATAAGTTTCCTGTAAACTAAGAAAGGATAATGAAGAACTTTTATTTTATGTACCAAGCGAAATGTTAAGATAAAATGGTAGAAGAGATTTCATGAGCTACTGGTTCCCAAAAGTTAGAGAAAAATGCAAGCTATACATTAACAACAGCCTCAAATGTATTTCCTATTAAAAAAAAGTCTGGAAAAAGGAAGGTTTTATTCACAGCATCCCATGAGACTTTTATAGTCCAGAAGATAAAAGTAAGTCTAACAAGCACGTTTACGAAATTCGTTTACGAAGCCTTAATCCAGCTAAAACCACAAAATCTAGGGAATAAATTTTACCGTGTAAGGATTATTTTAGGGCTTATAGGATGCCTAGTGATAGGGAAAATAGGGATGCATATCTTAAACTCCCTTCCTACCACAACAAACTTTTCTTTATTAACTTGCCTTCACTAACAAACCCTTTTTTTTTTAAACGACTTGTGCAGTTAACAGCCAGCGTCTACTGACACGCTTAAATTGAATGTTCCTATTAGAAGGATAAAAAATATTTGGGAGGCCCCTCGGTGGGTTGTGCGGGTGGTCTGTAAAAATGGGGTTACGGTTTATATTACTATTTATGCATCATAACCTTTAAGAAACTTCTGCACCTTTTCAGAGCCATCAGAGTCATTCAGCAAATTAGCGACGGATGAGCGGCAATTATTTTTTAAGACGAAAGAAGTGTCGATAAATGAGATAAAATTGGACGATGTTCTTTTCGGAGGAAATACGATAAAAGAGGCAGATGATAAATGGATAGATATCGGGCCGAACAAAATAAACTTGTATGGTTGCGAAAATTATGGCGAAAATGATGAGTGAAAGGGCTTATCGACTAACGCGCTAACTCGACCCTAACTTGGCACACCGCAATTTCTTTAACAACGTCAACCGTTAAAACAAGGACAACCGCAACTGTATCGTCAGCGCGTTTAACGACATTAATAGCTAGCAGCACAAATAAATACGACTGCCGCTGCGCTGCTCGAAAAACAAAACAAAAACAATCAATATATTAAGCCGGCTGCGCACACTGGTATGGATAGCTACATCCAAATCAAAAGGAAGCTGAGCCCCCTAAATTCCCAACGAAACTTAAGCCGTGGCAATGCTAGCCCAGCTGCAATAAAAAAGCCCATGAACTCAAACCGATTTAAAATCTTGGCAGACGCCTATGAGGCTGAGGCGGCCAATTCTACTGAAGAAAGCCTGTTTATAGTTTAAATTAAATTAATCTGAAAATAATTACATAGTATTATCAAAATATCTTACAAAAATAACTTTTACACACATCAGCTAAAAAGCAGCAAGGGCCTGCAAGTCGTACTTAAGGGCATAGAGTCCGACGTAAAGCCTACGTAAAGAGATAGCAAAGGCGCTACAAGAGAAGGAATCTAGCGCTAATACAGTTTTCATTATCCTGAACAGAGATAAAAAGCCGCAACCACGCAACTAAATACATTTGAGGAACCGCACAGACACAATGGCCCAGTACAATGTGCGTACTGTCAAGAATACGGCCACATAAGGTCATACTGTAAGCAGCTCCCGGTGTGTGTAAATTGTGAAAAGTGGCAATCACACTGCTAACTATAAAAGTTGCCCAGTTAGGGGCAGTTGAAATAAGCAGTTGATAGCATCTGGATCAAACTCTGAGGTCTTCTTCTCGACTACAGCCAGATCCTTAATAGGAGTCGTAAACTCTGACAAAAATGTGATATGCGAAAGCACTTTAAAATCAGGACTGGCCACCCCTGCCTCAAAAAGTTTATATCTGTAATCAGCATAGAGAACCCGGCTCAGCATCAATCGTCGGAGCAGCCAAAAAGCAACTTTGACGCTGTGATTTGCAGCCTACAGCAAAGCCTTACGGAATTTATGTCGCTTTACGCACAACTGTGCAAGATTTTTTTTATTTAATATCAAAAACAATATTTTAATCTGTTTTCACAACCATCCAAATAATGACTTCCCTACGGATATCTACGTGAAACGCGGCGTTTCACGGCATAAACTTCAGTTAGTTCAATTTCTACTAATGGGACAGGTGGGATTCCCTGGTGGGACTGGCATCCTGAAGCCGTATTAAACACTACTATCGTAACAAATTTTTAAAAACTACCTACAGGCCCCATTAATAAATATACGACTAAATCATGGCAACTATCTTAAACTAGCCGATGTATACTGCCCTTTGCTTCACTTTAGCTGAAGATGAGTTTATGCAGTTTTTCGTCTCACTAGGAGACCACTTCATAGCAGCAGGAGATTAAATTGCCAAGCACACTGGGAATTTCGTCTCGTGACTCCAAAAACAAAGTAGCTCTATAATGCAATTATAAAATTTTTTATTATTACTATTTAATAGGCTTTCTGATTACCAAAAACATTCCCAAAAATCTAAAAAGCGCCGAGTGACAGTGAGACAATGAAATGGAAAAAGTTATAATAATGATACCGGCAAAGCCGGGAAAAGACCACACAGTTCCCACGTCATATAGACCCATAAGACTACTATCATGCTTATCTAAACTCTTTGATGCGTATTGACTCGAATAAAATCATTCTTAAGAATTCAAAAAGGAATCCTGTTACGTTTCGAACGCGTTTGAAAACCGACCGTACTGTACTGCCATACTTTTAGATGTCTCTCAAGCATTTGATAGAGTCTGGCTAGAAGGTCTAATGTAAGAGATCGAGACAATGCTCCCTCACAACACCCACAAGCTTTTATAGTCTTACCCTTACGACAGAAAATTTGTTGTGAGGTACAACACTGCTATAACTGATGATTTCACTAATGGAGCTAGAGTTCCTCAAGGTAGCGTGCTAGGGCCAACATTATATGTCCTCTACACAGCCGGCATCCCGACAAGTACACGACTAACATCTACGTTTGCTGATAATACAGCTATTCTTAGCCGCTCGAAATGCTCGTTATTGAAAAATGGCCATCAGATTGGCCATCATTGAACAAACAAAAATGCAAGCACGTTACGCATAGCTTAATATTAAAACCTATATGGATCCCAGTTATGGGGGAATGCCAGCAATAGCAATATTGACATAATCCAGCGAGCTCAGTCGAAGATCTTGAGAATAATCATCTGGGCACCTTGGTACGTTCGCAACGAATACATACATCCCGACTTAAACATTTTACCAGTCAAAGAAGTGATCGCAGAAGAGAAGGAAAAGTACTTTACCAAGCTACTGTTCGACCCTAACCACCTGGCAAGAGGTCTAACAAGGTTGAGCAACCAATCACGTCTTCGTCACAATAACCATCCAGCGACCATCTTGAGGGATTCGGATCCAAAATGCAGTCTTAGTATACTGTTAGTTAGATTTTAGTGTTAAGATTCGAAAACTTATGGTTAGGTTCGTAAACTTATTGTTAGTTAAAGGCAAAGTTCTTTATCCAACTGGGAAATCTGGTTCGGATTAGGAAGGACCAGGAGTATTGAGCAAGAACGGCGGTCGTCAAAAGAGTTATGCGACGAAACAAGCGAAGCAAAGATTGGCCCTAATTAAGTGTTAATCCAATTAACGTAATAATTACGAGCAATCGGGTTTACGATGCGAATTCGAAAACCAGAAGAATCGTCATGTCATGGAAACACAGACACTCTGGAAACCAGAGTCAACATATCGAAATCTGCAAGCATTTGCAAAAAGTTATCACCACACGACAGGTCCAAATTTATCGCCACAGTTGAAGCGATTGGTATGAGCATCCATCTAAACGACCCGTTGATACTTCGAGAATTAGTGGAGAACAGTGATATAGTGATGCATAGCATGGAAATGAATATAAACTTAAAGGTTGAAATCAAAAAACAAATGGTGCACGACGGCAATAGTAACCAACAAGTCTGCCATATGTGTGATCGAGCACTCAAACATTTGAACCTCCGAGACAGGCAGGAGTTCGAAAAACTCAAGCAGGGAAGAAGAGAAAGCAAGAGAAAACTGAAACGAGTGTACACGCTGGGCTGGGATCTTTGCAAGGCTCGGAGAAGAGAAACCAATAATCCTAGATAAGACACCAAAATGCATTGCCGACGAACGGCGGTGAGAAACAGGTATTATTTTTCGATACGACAAGTTGGAGTTGCCGTCTTCATTGAGATAGCGAAGCTCCGATTTAAGTGCCTGGGGTCGCGCACGGAGGACCTAGAAACTTAGAAACAAAGGACGTAGAAACTCCGTAAATAAGCAACTAATAAAATACAAAGAAACTTGATATGTACATAAACTAAATGAAAATATGGTAAAAGAAAAAAAATTTTGGTATTTGATAAGATTAAAGTGAAGAATTAAAGAGTGTTTGCTTTCGCGTATCCGGAACGACTACATGAACTTCTGATTCCCTGACGCATATAATTCGTAGGAGATAGAGTCCAATCGTACCAAGAAAAAGCCACAAATAAGGTAACAAGTAAGGTAAGTCACGTTTTGTGCAGAGATGGCGTCGCTTCAAAGATTAGGCAACTACGAGCTTTTACTGGTCGCCCCGTGCGATAAGTATTTTCTTCTTTGTGCAGGGATTACTTCGGAGACGCAGAGAAGGCGAAGGTTTCGACCAACACGGGACATCCTGTATGCCTATCCCTTCTATCCTAGCCCCTTATGCCTATCCTAATCAGCCGGTGTTCTATACGCATGGTGATAATCTTATAATTACAGCAGAATTGAAATTTTTAAATTTTAAGCTTAAGATTTTTTATGTATTTCGTGGCATCTTTTGTTTTTTTTTTTCCTGAGCCTCTAGAATGGTTTATGGTTTGCCTTGGGACCATCTAGGTTTTTCATTAATCTTCTAGGGTCTGTTTTTTGTTCTCCGGCGAATTATCACCTCCAGTCTGAGGGGAAGCGGCCGCTCGTATGAGTAGCGAATGAAGTGAGCTGACGTTGGAATTTAATAATCGTTCGTGCATGCTCCTGAATTCTCCGCCGGCTCCGTGTACTTTTGCGGTCCTACACATGCTGATCCTTCTTTCCCAAGGTTCCTGGCCTTGCCAATTGAGGAACAATACGATGAAGTCCGACGTCTTGCCCTCTGCTTCGTTTGCCTCAAGTCTGAGCACTTACCATAGGCGGCTCCACCTGCTAACGCATTTGTGACCCACGCCACTCTGAAGAAGTGTTCTTGCCAACCGCCAACATTCTCGTTCGTGCCCGATCAGAAGCTTTCCTTCCGTGCCGAGTGCTATTTTTCTCCGGCTCACAAGTTTATCTCATCACTTCATGGCTGGTCAGCCCACTTCAGCTCCATCGGTCCAAAAGCTCTGTAGCGGCCTTAAGGGGCCCATCCACAGGCGAGCATGTTGGCGAACATGCTTGCCACCTTGAATTTCATTTGCCCACCAACTAGAGCCAACATGCGTGCGAACCTCATTTTTCGATAAACATTAAAGCAATTAACATGTCAATGGACAACGACAGAGGCTCAGTATTGCACAGATGGCAAACAATATTTGCTTAGAAAAAAAATATAATTTACATTTGTTTAGGTGAGGGGCCGTTGTGCCGCTCAGCTGAAGAGCGCATCCGCGCTGAAGAACGCACCCGCGCTAAAGAGCGCACCCACGCTGAAGAGCGCATCCACACTCGCCCCTCTGTGCCCTCTCTCTCGCTCGTTGGTTGTCGTCGATCGTCTCTTTTTGTACTAGTTTTTAAGTTGTCAATTCGATGTAAGCAGCCCAATAAAGCTGACCGCGTTATATTCACTGGAAGACGCCCCCGACTTTTTATTCAACATTTCTACTCCTGGAATCTTTTGCGGCAACCACGCCCCCCTACAAACATTGGTCCTTCGAGCCGGATAGATCCTGGATTTTCTTCAGCCAGCAGTTCTCGGCATTGTTCCGCCAAAAGATAAGTACATTTTTCCGTCCCCATCTCTCTGCCGGTCTTCAGCAGTGATCCGAACATTAAATTTCGTTCACACTGCTGCAAGATTGTTTTTCCCTCCGTGTCAACTCCAAGTCCGAGTTTTCCGACACAACGGCAGGTTGAGATTTTCTAATAATCTATAATAATCTTAAAATTCGTCAAATTTTTCTATCCGTCTCCGTTTTGTGTGCTGCCCATATTCCTCGCCCGTTTTTGGCCTCTCCGTTATTCATTCGCTTGCCAACGGTCGAGACATATGTGCATCCGCATACATACATACGCACATACATATTTTTTTGGTGCAATTAAACTGCGAAAAAGTCGCAAGTGAACAGTGAAATTGTGTGGTGACAAAAAGAAGGCATAATTAATATTGGCCACTGGTGTGAATTAGTTCCGGAATTTCCAAATTCACCGAACAGTCCGCCGCTGTCGTAATATTTGTTTTTATCTTCCTCAATCAGTGTCATTTTTTACACCACATAACTTTTCTGTTCCCCCAATTATACAGTCCACTTATCAAAGCTCCACTGTGCCAACATATGCCCACATGCCCTTACATATATCCGTACCTGCATGCATGTCCATATATTTTCTGCCTTCAATTCCTGGAAATATATAACCGATAAAATTTAACATATACAGTCCACTTATCGAAGCTCTACTGTACCATCATATGCCCCACATGCCCTTGCCCTCTTACATGCATGTCCATATAATTTCCAAATATTTTCTGCCTCCAATTTCAGGAAATATATAGCCGATAAAATTTAAAAAAAATGTACATTTTCTAAAACCAACAATTATAAACCGCCATTTCACTACAACTCCGTGATTGTGTCGCTTAAATTCTCGACCTAGCCGTTTTGTGTTTTTCGGTTCTGTTTATTTTTCTTTGAGGTACGTACAGGGTGCCGACGGCATAACCGGCTGCATAACAAAATAGATTAAAAAATCAATTAATTATAAATTTATGTATTTATTTTCCGTTCGAGCAAAGGGCCAGGTTTTTTTAATTCACCTTTCCGGCCACTCAATAATTAAAGTCGAAGATTTAATTATCGGAAAATTATAATTAATTAATTTAATTATCCACCTTCTGTCCGAATAAAGCCGCGGTTTTTAATTCCATCTTCCCGGCTTCGTGTTAATTAAATTCAATTAATTAAATATTTAGGTTTCAATTCCACCGTTCCAGCTTCGTGATAATTAGCCTCAATTGATTAAAAATTAAGATTTTCAACTCCACCCTTCTGGCTCCATCATATTAAAATCCGACAGTTAGCCAAAAATTAATTATTTATATTTTTGTGTGTTAAATTCAAGCCAAAGTTAAGTCCACCTTCCGGCTCCGCAAATTCGAAAATAGTGAAGAATTTAATATCTCAGTATATATTAAACTCAGTACGAACCACACAAGTCGAAATATACATACATATATAGACCGTTATCATTTTTTTCCGAACAAGCACGAATTTTCCGGTACTTTTTCCATTTTTTGTGCCTCCAACTCTCCTTCTACTCCGCATCAGGCAACATCCGCCTACAATCCGAACAAACCTCGTCTCCTTTTGGGTTTTTTCTGGTGCCTGAAGTTTTTCTTTCCAAATTCGAATTGTGCCGCACACGACTTTCCTTTCCACATCGGCGCCACTAGTTCGCACTTGCTCCTTGTAATTGCCTTTCATCCGCGATCTCACCGTTCTCATCACATTAGTGCGACCGGCCACCACTTCGTACGGTGCACCTGTTGCGCGAGTCAGTCGACAAGCGCTGACCAGCGAATTGGACTCTAAGAATGCCCACGGAAGACGACAAAAGGCCGCGTTCGATCCCAGCCATCCGTTTGGACAGATCTCAATCCGCATCTCCGCGGACGCCTCTTTTGAAGCCTAAGGCTACCAGTGCCAGTCCAAGGGCAAGGAGTGACGAATCCGTCAATACAACCCCCGGTCCTTCACAGAGGCAGACTCACTCCGTTGCAATAATGGCTCCAAGTGCGGTCGAAGTGGCGTTGAAAAAGTTCATCGCCACAACAGATCGAATTATCCAATTTGAGGCTAACATAAGTACTCCAGGCGCCCCAGAAACGGAAATAGGCTCCCAATACATGCGCGAAGTTCATCGGGACCAAATTCAGGCACTATGGGAGAAGGTGGAGAAGAGCTATGAGAACTGCTCCGATTTGCTAGCCGTGTCCGACGACAATGCCGCCTCGACAGTGCTGGAAGCGAAGTACAGCTACTGTTACTCCGTCTATTCGAGATGTATTGCCCAGCTTCGGGAGAAAATTGCTTCCCTATCCACTCAGGCTCCCGTCAATGTCCACACGCCCGCGCCTACAGGCTCCCGGTTACCTCCGGTGGATACCGAGGTCTTCGCGGGTGATTATCTTCGGTGGCCCACCTTCAGAGACTTGTTTACGGCTATTTACATCCAAAACTCGCGGCTCACCGCGGTAGAGAAGTTGTTCCACTTATTGTCCAAAACAAGTGGTGACGCCCACGCAATTGTTTCTAAGGCTCCGCTTACCCATGAGGGGTTTGTCGCCGCATGGCAAAGCCGCACAGACCGCTTTGAGAACCGGCGGCTATTGGTCAACAGCCAGTTGAAGATCCTTTTCAACATCCAGGCTATTTCTCAAGAGTCCGGGGTCGCGCTGAAGGAGCTGCAAGCTACCATTCAGAGTTGTTTGACAGCCCTAGAAATGTCCTCCATTAATGTTGAGGCTTGGGACTGTCTCCTTTTATTTATGATTTCGTCAAAGCTCCCCAAGGTCACACTTTCTATGTGGGAGCAATCCGTACATAATAAGGCCGAGATTCCAACATGGAAGGAATTAGACAACTTCCTGACAGAGCGCCATCGCACTCTGGAGGCCATCGACGACGTCAGGCCTAGTGGCTCCGTGCAATTTCCGCCAAGGTCGGGACTTCCTACTGCCCCTGCTCGGAGGCTCACTTCATACGAGACTCGAGTGGTTCCGGGCCAAAAGGGCTGTGATCTCTGTTCGAGGGAGGACCACCCCATTCGCTTATGTTCGCGGTTCCTAGAAATGGATGTAAATGGGCGCTCTGGATGTAAATGGGCGCTCTGACTACATAAGGAGGAAGCAGTTATGTTTAAACTGTTTTGCCCGAGGGCACCAGCAGCGAGACTGCACGAGCGCCCATACCTGCTCCACATGCCACAGCAGACACCACACCCTCTTGTACCGCGGCAATCCATTCGCAACCGCTCCAAGTCCGCCTACGCAGCTTACCGCTCCAAGTCCGCCTACGTCAACAAACGGCTCCGAGGATCAGTCGAATGTGCAGGTGTGTTTCGCTTCCGGGTCAGGAGCCATCCTACTGGGCACGGCCCTTATCAACGTGTGCCATTTGGGGTGCACCGTCCAAGCACGAGCACTGATAGACTCAGGCTCCGAAGCGACGTTCATAACGGAGCGACTGTTCAACCTAGTCAAGCCTCCCTTCAAGACGATTCAAGCCCAAGTTTCCGGCCTTAATCAGACCATTTCCGCGCAATCTACTAAATTGTGCCATTTCTCCATTCGGTCGCCATTCGATTCCAAGATCATATTCAGCACGATGTCGCCACGCCCACGCAACGCCCAGTCACTGGAGAGCAGATGTACTCGAGGTATACAATCCTACCGATGCCGAGTCTGCAATGGGATCCATCCGTTGAAGAAGTGTCGGCGCTTCCTACGCCTTAGTGCCGAGGAGCGGCTCCGAGCGGTTCTCGTGAACCGCTATTGCTCGAGCTGCCTGGCCCACGAGCACTCCGACGGATGCTGTCGGCGTGGGGACGGCTGTACGACGTGTGGTCAGGATCACCACACGCTGCTGCACCCCGGGACCAAGGAGCACCGGTCACCGCCCACGGGAGACAGTACACGGGGTGTCTCGCTCTCTCGTCGGCCGTCATCCGCCAACTCCCGGCGCGGTTCGGGTGCTTCTCGGCCTGCGTCCGCCATTTTTCGGCACTCACAAGCCGATCCACGGCCATCGACTTCCCGGCGCTCGTCGGCAACTCCTCGGCATTCTTCCGCCACTGGCTGGCAGTCGTCAAGCGCTCCACTGCTTTCGTCCGCCACTCATCGGGTGCCGTCCACCGCTCTTCCGCCCGCGTCATCCGCGCCTAGGCAACTTTCCGCCTCTCCTCGAGGCCCCCCGAAGGACGCGCTCGCTGCGCCCACCCTATCGTCGCTGCTGAAACGGAACAGCGTCAACATCGGGACCCGGATTTTCGACACGGGGGCCTTCATCGACCCGTGTACGCCCTCTTGCTGCAGTGACGAATAGCTAGCGACGAGGGATCTGTTGCAACCCGAGCGATTGCAAGGGGGGGAGAATGTTTAGGTGAGGGGCCGTTGTGCCGCTCAGCTGAAGAGCGCATCCGCGCTGAAGAACGCACCCGCGCTAAAGAGCGCACCCGCGCTGAAGAGCGCATCCACACTCGCCCCTCTGTGCCCTCTCTCTCGCTCGTTGGTTGTCGTCGATCGTCTCTTTTTGTACTAGTTTTTAAGTTGTCAATTCGATGTAAGCAGCCCAATAAAGCTGACCGCGTTATATTCACTGGAAGACGCCCCCGACTTTTTATTCAACATTTCTACTCCTGGAATCTTTTGCGGCAACCACGCCCCCCTACAAACAACATTAATTACATAAATTTTTTACTCATTTTGCGCTGTGCAAACACTTGTTCTCGCTTCTAAAAGTTTTTCCAAATGATGTTCATGCCAACGTTGCCATCCATTGGTGAGCATGTTGTTCCCAACGTAGACAAAACAGAATGATTCCAATTTCATGCAAGCATTTTGGCGAACATAAATTTGACGACGGAAAAAAGCCATCCACGGAAAAATTTCGGCGAGCACAACATGTTTATCAACATGCTCGCCTGTGGATGGGCCCCTTTAGCTACCACTATCCACGTATTCTGTATACATTGAGGCAGTTGTGGCTTTTCACATCGCAGGGCGTCAACCTGGCCTGAACATAGATGTCTCCAATTGGAAGGTTCCTGCCAATGTGGTTCTGGCAGATCCGAGCTTCCACAGAACGGAGCGTGTGGATTTGCTGATTGGAGCCAGCCTGTTTTTTTATCTGCTCTCAGTTGGGCAAATCGAACTAGAAGACAGAAGACGAGTTTTGGATGGGTAGTTTCTGAAGGTGGTTGCACCCAAGGAGAACCTCGTTTGGCTGCTTCATGTAAGGTGATTCCTGCTAACACCTCAGCACGATTGATTCAAATCGAGCTCGATTATTTTATTCTCCAATTCAAGGAATTGGAAACCTGCACTGATCGCCACTTCATTCAGGGTGGCGACTGGCAAAAGCGATGGAACATTGCCGTCAATAATGAGAAGTCCACTGCCTCCACATTTTCTCTCTGCAAAGGCAACTGCCCTCCAGTTAACCTTAACGGCTCTCCAATCCCACAGGTAGACAATCCCAGGTACCTGGGATTCACCCTAGACAGAAGGCTCACCTGGAAGCCCCATCTGATTAAGAAGAGGAAACAGGCTATTCAAAGACTTCGATCCTTCAACTGGCTTATGGGTAGGAGATCGAAGCTGAGAACTTCCACTAAACTCCTCATTTACAAGGCAATAATACGCCCTATCTGGACGTACGGCATACAGCTCTGGGGAACTGCGAGCAAGACGAATGTCCGAACTATGCAAGCTTTCGAAAATAGAGTCCTTCGAATCGCCACTGGGGCCCACGTCTATCATGACAATCGCACCATCCACGAGGTTCTCAATTTCCCTTGGGTCAAGGACGAGATACAAAGAAGCAGCGCACGTTACATGCAGAGGCTTCATAATCACCCGAACCGGTTGGCCAGCTCCCTGCTGGACAGCAGCGAGCAACCCAGAAGACTTAAAAGGACACACCCGCTGGACCTCCCCTTACTACTCTAATTTTTTTTTCTACCATATTAATATTTAAAAATATCTATACGTGAAGTTTACGTGATAAAATTTAATGGTTGTCCCTAATGGACAGTTTTAAATAAACATTACCCTGCTATTACAAAAAAAAAAAAAAAAAAAAATTCAGGGTGGTGTGAAGGTTTTTAAGCTCGGCACCCTAACGACAGCGTCTTTTCTATCAGTTCCCTTAAGGCACCATCTGACTAAGGATGAAGGTCCCGGTTTTCCCATTGGCTCTCTTATTGTCCTCCGAAATTTTTTTGTGAATGGCCTAATATCTGGTGCCTCACGAAGGCTGAAGCTGTTGAGATAATAGCCCATACATCCAACCTTTTGAACAAGGGTCAGTTTCAATAAAGGAAGTGGTGCTTCAACATCCCACCGATCCCAAAGACTTTTGGATTAGCCTGGGACCCTTCTGCTGTTTTCCTTTGAAGCCCTTCAGCATACCACAATCGCCACCGTCGCTCGGTTATATGACCCAAGGATCTGTCGTCACCAGGGCAAAGATTTTATGGCAGAAGCAGTGCAGGGAAAATTTGTCTTGGGATGAAAGCCCAATCTCTTCTCACCGAGTGACTGCAATTCTGTTCCAGTTTTGGTCAATCTCAGCGAATTAAGTTTAATTTGCCATTCCCTGCCAAGGAAAGCTCTTTACGCCAGAACCTTAATGGTTACGATTCCGCCCAGGGACATCGTATCATTGTCAAAGTTTGCCAATTCATTTCGCACCTTACAGAGAGTGTTCGTCCATATCTACAAATTTCTGTCAAATTTCAACATCTGCCACCGCATCGGTCACCAAGGCATTTCTGTCAAGGACCTCCAAGGAGGAAGCTACTGCTTTTGCGTGTCGTCCACCAAACTGAGTTTAAGGAATAGGCTTGTTAAAATCGCGCATATTGATTGTGGAGGGTAGCCTCAAGCCCGCTTGCCTCGCTTGCTCCCTTTGTAAATGATGCTGGTTTGCTTCGTGTTAACGGGCGACTTCAAAACTCTGCGTTGGACTTTAATATTCTTCCGAGACTTTTCCGTCATTTGGACTATATTGACTAATTTTCATGAGAAGAACCTACACTCTGCCCTCGGGCGCTTATTGTAAAGTTCAGTTCCCAGTATTGGCATTTTGGGGGAAGTAAGACGGTTTCTACCGTTTTCTAGTTGTCTTCTGGAGCATGCCATGGCTGATCTTTCAACCGAGAGAGTTGAATGTTTCCAAATTTTGATGTAACAGGTGTGGATTTTTGAGGTTAGTTTTTTTACAAGGCTGAGTCTCAAATAAGGACGTGAGCGTATTCATCTGCTTCAGAAGGAAGGCAATCCATTTAAAGCTCGCTCAGACGGTTTATTTGTACGCGACTTAAGTCGATATGGTCGGATAATGCTACCAATTTTGTGGTTGACAAAAAATAGCTGATTAAGTTGAAGTAAAGATTCCTCAGCAAGGATCACCAGACGTCTCTTCATAAGTTTTACTGCCTGAAACCATCGAGTAGCCTCCAAGTTCTGCCCATTTGGCGGTCTGTGGGAAGCAGCAGTAAAGACGGCAAAACATCATTTATAATGGTGGACCCACCATCACGCTACGGTGCCGCAATTCTTGGTTTGGACGAATTAAGGACCTGTTATGCTATATTGGCTCAATCAGTAATTCCAGCCCTCTTGTATCGATTTCAGAAAATCCCGCTCACCTAGATGTGCTACCTCCGACTCATTTCCTAAATGGCGGCCCTTCTTCAACATTCACCGAACCAGACAAGTGTTGCGACAAGTTTTCTGGGCGCGTTAGAAGGAGGAATATCTTACACTGTTTCAGAAGCGTTCCAAATGGGGCACCCCTAGCCCCGTAGTGTCTGTTGGTGACATAGTCCTGATGAAGGATGAGAATCTACCCCCAATAAAGTCACGTATAGCCAGGATACTGGAGCTGATTACTGGGAGTGACGGAGTGAACCGTGTAGCCGTAACCGTAAAAATTGAAATATTAATCAGAATATTAGTTGCGCAACAATTCTACTACAATTTTTTTTGTTTGTTTTTACATTTGTTGACTCCAGAGAAGGGTTAACATTTGAACCCTATGATGTGAAAGTCCGGGTCAGACCATGTGAGATAAACTTTAAGTAAAGCAAAGATGAAATTTATCGACTTTAGCTTACTTTGCTATTTCGCCTTTTTTTATTCATAATAATCATACAGTTTTAGCCAAGTCATAAATTCTATAAGCTAAAGTTTTTTTTTTTTAAGTATGTAGTTCAACGTCTTTTTGTGTAACATGGATTAGTCAAGGCTTTAATTGTCTTGATTTTACACTCATGATGAACAGATCCTCTCAGTTCCTACTTTTGAATATGAAAAAAACCAAGAAGTACAGAATTAGCGATGCATTACCAATGTAGTAGATGTCAAACATCTATAAATTTAAATCTCTTTAAATTAATTTTTTTTGCTTGATTCAAGCAAGTCCAAAGTTTACATATAAAAAAAATATGCGAGGTGTAATTCAAAATTTTGTTTTGTCTACCGAAAAGCTTGCTTTCTTTATTTGTTGGTGCAACATCGATTTTTATATGTTTACTCTTGATAAAAGCTGCTTTTAATCGCACTTTGCACTCTGGCAAGTTCAAACACAGGTCCGTGTCTAACAATCGATTCAGTCCTTCCAAATCCAAAATGCATAGCCAAATTTAGAAACAAAATTTATTTGCGTTTGTATTATAAAAAAATTCCAAATCGTATCGCTTCATTTCTTTACGGTTTAAGCAGGGGTTGCATTTACTACTCCGTAGCAGCGAAATGTATAGAAATATTGCTCTGCTATTGCTACCGCTGTCACTTTTTCCGAGAGCGGGAACGGAGCCATAGCAGAAAAAAGAAAATTGTCTGCTCTACTTTGCTCCAAGCTACGCAAAGTTCAAAGCTGTAGCTATAGCAATAGCAGAAAAAAGTATTCTGTGCTCCTCGTAGCCGTAGCCGAAGCCAAAAATCTACAGCGAGAGCAGAGAAGAGCTCTAGCGTAGTTTTGTTTTTTTCTCACATATTTTTAATGGACCGTCACTGTGTGACCACTTTCTTTACCTCTTTCCTTCCTTGCCCCCTTTACCCTTTAAGAATGCTTTTTAGGTAATAATAAATATTAATAAGTAATAATATTTAATATTTAGTTTATTCAGAAACAAAACAAAAATATTAATAGCTCCTAATTAAATCAAAATTAAAAAATTATGCTATTCAGTCATGTATTTATTATTCTATTCAAAAATTTATTTAGTAAATAATTAATCGTTGTCTACAAATAAACTCAAGTTGTCAATCGCATTATCTTAGTGTGTTGAGTTTAGGCGAACAAGGAGTATATTGTCTAATGTGGTTTTATGCGGTAAAATTTCAAATTTTAGGTGGTGGATTTCATATACGGTAATTTTAGTGATTCAATCTTTGCATGTACATCGGTTGATCCATATTACACAAGAACAAGAAAGGAAAGCTTACTTCGGGCGGAGCCGAAGTAGATATACCCTTGCAGTTAAAACCCGATATCTATCGTAAACATCGGATATAGTTGACCGATCCTTATGATAATATCATAATAAAACCAATTAATTAAAATACAAAATCTAAAAAAAAGTCCAAAGCTTCTATCTCCAAAAACGCGAAAGTTGATATTTCTACCAACTACAACTATAAGATATAGTCGGCCGATCCTTATTTGAAATTCGGTAGGTTGGATCAACTGACCAAAAATAGAATCTGTACTAAATTCCAGCTTTCTATCTTCAAAAACACGAAAGTTGGGTCATTTCCGATTGTTCAGTTATATGGCAGCTATAGGATATAGTCGGCCGACCCTTATGAAATTTGGCATGTCGTATTATTTGCCAAAAATTATACCAAAGTAACACCATTTCCGATCGATCAGTTATATGGCAGCTATAGAATATAGTCGGCCCGGCCGACTATAGTGCAAATAATATAGTCCCGGCCGTTCCGACTTATATACTGCGTGCAAAGCATAGAAGGGTATGTGCAAACTTTTAAGACGATAGCTTTAAAACTGAGAGACTAGACAAGTAGAGACTAGAGAGACTAAAAATTGAAGTGAAGTTGCTCCTCTTAAAACTGGACTATGGTCTTTTGTAGTGGAGCCATTAAAGTCCCATAACATTTCACTTACTATAAAATCGTCATCTCTTGATTTCAAAAGCAGTGTGTGCTGCTGCACAGCGACATATTTTTATATCGACGACAAGCGCACTTTAAGTTTTTCCAAAACGCTCGATTTGCTTTATGTACTCGACGTTCTCTTCAATACCGGCATCTTCCATGTCATCATCGCTCAAGTTCATTTCTGATAAAATTTTCGTCGTCTTTTTCATATTTGCCCCGTTATCTGAAGTAATTGACACGATTTGACACTGAGCTATTCCATATTTGTCTAATACAGAAAGAATCTCTTTGGCAAGATTTTTGGCTGTACTTTGGCAAGATTTTTGGCTGTACTTGATTTTTGGCTGTACAGCTCCTCTGAGTTCCACTATTCCAAGAACTCGCGATTTTATTTCATCTAAACTAATGAATTGAGCACTGACACCGAATATATCCCGATCATGTCGCGTTGCACTATCAATTTTTAATGATAGAATCCGATTGTTACGTTCGTTATGTATTTCTTATCGAATTTTTTCTGCTACCTGTCGTAGAACAAATTTGCACTTTGTTCCATTTAATGAAAAGTTTTTCCCACTTTTTTCTTTTAGACCTTGACATATGGGATCAATTATGTTACGCATATTGTCTGAATTCAGCACATTAAATGGGACGCTATTCTCGGTGACTAGACCAAGGTAGGACCGGATTAATTGATTTTTATTAATTTGAACTTTAATTTGCTGATGTTTAACTATTTTTTTGGCCTGCATGCCACTAGAATAACTTTCTTTTTGTTAAGGTCGGATGTCATGTAACATTTAATGTTTTTTTAAATTAAAGGCACGATCTTTTTCTAACATTCGAAAACATGTTTTGCATTTAACGAGTCCGTTGCCACCTTCAAAATATTTGAAAATATTGAACGATTTATTGGTCAGAGATATATTAGCACTTTGAATCCAAAATAACAAGTGACAAATCTTTTTTCTTCGTAGCATTCTTACAAGGGTAAAGCAAGTGGGTAAGGAAGAGAGGAGGTAAAGAAAGTGGTCACACAGTGACGGTGCATTACAAGCAGAGAAGAGAAAAAAAAACTACGCTAGAGCAGTAGCACATGCTAAAATATTTTTGGCTCTGCTCTGCTCTCGCTCTTGATTTTTGGCTACGGCTACGACTACGAGGAGCACAGAATATTTTTTTCTGCTATTGCTATAGCTATAGCTTTGAACTTTCTAGCAGAGCAATATTTCTAAGAATCTCGCTGCTACGGAGTAGTAAATGCAAACCCTGCTCTCATAATTTTTCTCCACCTTCTCCCACAGTGCCCGAATTTGGTCCCGATGGACTTCGGCCATGTATTGGGATCCTATTACCGTTTCTGGAGCGCCCGGAGTATTTTTGTTAGCCTCAAATTGGCTATTCGAAATCAAATATTCGATCTGTTGTAGCGATTAACTTTTTCAGCGCCACTTCGACCGCACTTTGAGCCATTTTTGCAACGGACTGAGTCTGCCTCTGTGAAGGAACGGAGATTGTATTGACGGATTCGTCACTCTTTGCCCTTGGACTGGCACTGGTCGCCTTAGGCCTTAAAAGAGGCGTCCGCGGAGATGCGGATTGAGATCTGTCCAAACGGATGGCTGGGATCGAACGCGGCCTTTTGTCGTCTCCCGTGGGCATTCTCAGAATTCAATTCGCTGGTCATCGCTTGTCGAATGACTTGCGCAATAGGTGCCTCGTACGAAGCGGTGGCCGGTTACACTAATGTGATAAGAACGGTGCGATCGCGGGTGAAATGCGATTACAAGGAACAAGTGGAAACTAGTGGCGCCGACGTCGAAAGGAAAGTCGTGTGCGGCACAATTCGAATGTGTAAAAAAACTTCCGGAACCCAAAAAAAAACCCAAATGGAGACAAGGTTTGTTGAGATTCTAGGCGGATGTTGCCTGATGCGGAGTAAAAGCAGCGTTAGAGGCACAGAAAATGGACAAGTACCGGAATATTCGTGCTCGTTCGGAAAAAAAATGATAACGATCTATATATGTAAATCTATATATATAAAAGAAAGACGTGTTATGTTACACCATTTATAACTCAAGAACGGCAGAAGAGATTTGAGTGAATATTGTTACGTGAATCACAATCGAAAGATCCACGAGATGAACATAATCAACAAAGACCACTTTTCAAAGAAGAGAAGCGCACAGATTAATAGTTAGAAGAAGAATTAACTAACAACGGCAACAAGTTTATCGAGGATTCACATCTGGGCAATTTCTTCGACTAGCATTCCAGTAAGAGCCTGATGTTGAAAATTCTGCTTATTCCAAAGTGATTATTGTGAACATTCAAAGTGAAAGTTCCAAAGTGAACATTCCTTATTTCGCTTCTTCCTGCCGAGTTACGATTAAAAAAAAATGGCAACGCATTGGCCATTGCATCTTCTGGCGTTGCAGCAACCTTATTAGATGGAGGCATAACAGCTCATTCAGCACTTAAGCTGTCATTGAACATTCAAAATAATCCAGATGCAGTTTGCAACATAAAAACAATCGTCTATGGGCATAGTGCCCATATTTTCGATGAATTCACTATAGGACGTAAAAATTCGCTCGGGGAATTGGATTGGTCATTTAGGGATATAAGGAACAATGATAAACTATTTTACGGCCCTTTGTTACTCCTTTCAGGTGTTCACGGTTAACGTACGCTGATGAATTCAATGCTTGCTTAAAATCATCGCAACTGTGGCGTAATGTTGAAAAAGAACTGACCAAGAATATGCGCGATCAAATGCTTCAGGATCCATCCTTTCTCTAAACAACTGTTAGATATTGGCGACGGCAATTTTGTTGCACGTGAAAATACTGGATGTACTTGAAATACTGAAAAACATTTATTAACCAAAATAAATGAAGAAAAAACAGCTAGCCCTTATAGAAAACAAAAAAGGCCAAAACAACGTTTGCCGGGGTCGCTAGTATACATATATATATGTTTAGTGTACATATACTTTTCTTTTTTCTGCTATGGCTCTGCTCCCGCTCTGGAAAAAAGTGAGAGCGGTAGCAAAGCAAAACGAAAAACTACGGGAGTAGTAAGGGAGTACGGGAGTAAGAACCGGTGTCTATTGGTCAATAGCCAGTTGAAGATCCTTTTCAACATCCAGGCTATTTCTCAAGAGTCCGGGGTCGCGCTGAAAGAGCTGCAAGCCACCTTTCAGAGTTGTCTGACAGAAATGTCCTCCATCAGTGTTGAGGCTTGGGACTGCCTCCTGGTATTTATGATTTCCTCAAAGCTCCCCAAAGTCTCACTTTCTATGTGGAAGCAATCCGTACATAATAAGGCCAGAATTCCAACATGGAAGGAATTAGATAACTTCTTGACAGAGCGCCATCGCACCCTGGAGGTCATCGACGACGTCAGGCCTAGTGGCTCCGGACAACTTCCGCCAAGGTCGGGACTTCCTACTGCCACTGCTCGGAGGCTCAATTCATACGAAACTCGAGTGGTTCCGGGCCAAAAGGGCTGCGATCTCTGTTCAAGGGAGAACCACCCCATTCGCTTATGTCTGCGTTTCCTAGAAATGGACGTAAATGACTATTTCTGACTACATTAAGAGGAAGCACTTATGTTTAAACTGTTTTGCCCGAGGGCACCAGCAGCGAGACTGCACGAGCACCCATACTTGCTTCACATACCACAGCCGACACCACACCCTCCTGCACCGCGGCAATCTGTTAGCCACCGCTCCAAGTCCGCCTACGCCAGAAAGGGCTCGACCCGCACAGACTGCCAGAAGCACAAACGGCTCAGAGGATCAATCGGAATCCGATTCCGCGAGATCGTCTTAAGGGGCTGCCCGACATTCCCCTGGCGGACCCCAACTTCTTTGAGAGCTCCCAAGTCGATGTGTTAATAGGAGCTGACATTCTTCCGTCCATTCTTCTCGGTAATTCCAAGGCTAACATCTGCGGGTCGCTTCTCGGTCAGGAGACCATTTTTAAATGGGTGCTGACAGGCCCATTATCTCCAGCCAACCCCCGCAGCATGTCCCTTCGGTCACCTTCGGTGTCAATTGTGCCCGTTCCTGGCGATCCGTGTCCTGCAACAGGTCGCTGACGACGAAGAGTCGAAGTATCCGCAGGCAAGCCAAATTATCCGGCATTTTATGTACGTTGATGACGTTTTCGTGGGGCAGACTCCAAAACCGAAACGCCTTCCCTCATGATTTCTGTCAGCGATGGGTTGACTTCCTAAAGAATTACTCGGTGCTCGATCAGATTCGTGTTCCTCGGTGGGTCGCGTTCCGACCACACCTAAAGGTCGAGCATCACGGGTTCTGCGACGCTTCGCTAAAAGCATACGGTGCAGCCATTTACGTCCGTGTCGAGGTTGGGTCTACGGTAATAGTGAACCTACTGACTGCAAAGACTCGAGTGGCCCCAGTTAAGACGGTGTCGCTCCCTCGACTAGAACTGTGCGGTGCCTTGTTGTTGTCCGAGATGGCCACCGCCGTTCTGCCACAAATGCCAGGGGCCGCGTCTGCCCTATACTGTTGGACCGACTCGACTATTGTCCTCGCGTGGCTGCATAAGCCAGCGTGCCAGTGGACAACGTTCGTGGCCAACCGGGTGAACAAGATCACCCAGTTCACCGACGGCAAGATGGCAAGATTTTTGGCTGTACTTGATTTTTGGCTGTACAGCTCCTCTGAGTTCCACTATTCCAAGAACTCGCGATTTTATTTCATCTAAACTAATGAATTGAGCACTAACACCGAATATATCCCGATCATGTCGCGTTGCACTATCAATTTTTAATGATAGAATCCGATTGTTACGTTCGTTATGTATTTCTTATCGAATTTTTTCTGCTACCTGTCGTAGAACAAATTTGCACTTTGTTTCATTTAATGAAAAGTTTTTCCCACTTTTTTCTTTTAGACCTTGACATATGGGATCAATTATGTTACGCATATTGTCTGAATTCAGCACATTAAATGGGACGCTATTCTTGGTGACTAGACCAAGGTAGGACCGGATTAATTGATTTTTATTAATTTGAACTTTAATTTGCTGATGTTTAACTATTTTTTTGGCCTGCATGCCACTAGAATCACTTTCTTTTTGTTAAGGTCGGATGTCATGTAACATTTAATGTTTTTTTAAATTAAAGGCACGATCTTTTTCTAACATTCGAAAACATGTTTTGCATTTAACGAGTCCGTTGCCACCTTCAAAATATTTGAAAATATTGAACGATTTATTGGTCAGAGATACCATATATTAGCACTAGAATCCAAAATAACAAGTGACAAAACTTTTTTCTTCGTAGCATTCGTGCCCATACTTTTTTATTTAGGCAGACAGCTAAGAAGAAAATGCCAAATGAAAATGTCAAATGTCAAAATGTCAGTTAGAAATGAAGTCAAATTCAAAGTCAGGCTCTCAAATTTAACAACGAACCAAAAGAATTGTGTTGCGCTTCCGGGAAAGTGAAATTGCCTCAACTCGAAGCACCACCACAGCCTCTGCACTCTCTATTGATATTTGTAAGAAATCAATAATAAAACTATTTCTATCTATATATATAAAAGAAAGTCGTGTTAGTTACACCACTTATAACTCAAGAACGGCAGAACAGATTTTAGTGAAAATTGGTAGGGAGGTAGCTTAGAGTCAGGAGACGCCCATGGGATACTTTTTATCCCGTTCGACAACGGGAATTATACTCCTCCGAAATGGCTGCTTTTATAGTAATGAATAACAATAAGTAGGCTGTGAGCGTAACGTATTGTACATTTATGTGTGTGTCATATGCCCCTGAAATAGGGGTCCGCCGATTACTTATCTACAGTCACCAATGCCAAGAAAACGCAATTGGGCCAATTTTAGTCATCAAACAGTCATTTCTAGAGCTGCGCGAGATAGAAGAATACGAGATCAGGAGAACAAATTTATAAAGGTAATGAAAAGGCGCGTGTAAGCATGGCACAGTTACGTGAATCACAATCGAAAGATGCACGAGATGAACATAATCAACAAAGACCACTTTTCAAAGAAGAGAAGCGCACAGATTAATAGTTAGAAGAAGAATTAACTAACAACGGCAACAAGTTTATCGAGGATTCACATCTGGGCAATTTCTTCGACTAGCATTCCAGTAAGAGCCTGATGTTGAAAATTCTGCTTATTCCAAAGTGATTATTGTGAACATTCAAAGTGAAAGTTCCAAAGTGAACATTCCTTATTTCGCTTCTTCCTGCCGAGTTACGATTAAAAAAAAATGGCAACGCATTGGCCATTGCATCTTCTGGCGTTGCAGCAACCTTATTAGATGGAGGCATAACAGCTCATTCAGCACTTAAGCTGTCATTGAACATTCAAAATAATCCAGATGCAGTTTGCAACATAAAAACAATCGTCTATGGGCATAGTGCCCATATTTTCGATGAATTCACTATAGGACGTAAAAATTCGCTCGGGGAATTGGATTGGTCATTTAGGGATATAAGGAACAATGATAAACTATTTTACGGCCCTTTGTTACTCCTTTCAGGTGTTCACGGTTAACGTACGCTGATGAATTCAATGCTTGCTTAAAATCATCGCAACTGTGGCGTAATGTTGAAAAAGAACTGACCAAGAATATGCGCGATCAAATGCTTCAGGATCCATCCTTTCTCTAAACAACTGTTAGATATTGGCGACGGCAATTTTGTTGCACGTGAAAATACTGGATGTACTTGAAATACTGAAAAACATTTATTAACCAAAATAAATGAAGAAAAAACAGCTAGCCCTTATAGAAAACAAAAAAGGCCAAAACAACGTTTGCCGGGGTCGCTAGTATACATATATATATGTTTAGTGTATATATACTTTTATTTTTTCTGCTATGGCTCTGCTCCCGCTCTGGAAAAAAGTGAGAGCGGTAGCAAAGCAAAACGAAAAACTACGGGAGTAGTAAGGGAGTACAAGAGTAAGAACCGGTGTCTATTGGTCAATAGCCAGTTGAAGATCCTTTTCAACATCCAGGCTATTTCTCAAGAGTCCGGGGTCGCGCTGAAAGAGCTGCAAGCCACCTTTCAGAGTTGTCTGACAGAAATGTCCTCCATCAGTGTTGAGGCTTGGGACTGCCTCCTGGTATTTATGATTTCCTCAAAGCTCCCCAAAGTCTCACTTTCTATATGGAAGCAATCCGTACATAATAAGGCCAGAATTCCAACATGGAAGGAATTAGATAACTTCCTGACAGAGCGCCATCGCACCCTGGAGGTCATCGACGACGTCAGGCCTAGTGGCTCCGGACAACTTCCGCCAAGGTCGGGACTTCCTACTGCCACTGCTCGGAGGCTCAATTCATACGAAACTCGAGTGGTTCCGGGCCAAAAGGGCTGCGATCTCTGTTCAAGGGAGAACCACCCCATTCGCTTATGTCTGCGTTTCCTAGAAATGGACGTAAATGACTATTTCTGACTACATTAAGAGGAAGCACTTATGTTTAAACTGTTTTGCCCGAGGGCACCAGCAGCGAGACTGCACGAGCACCCATACTTGCTTCACATGCCACAGCCGACACCACACCCTCCTGCACCGCGGCAATCTGTTAGCCACCGCTCCAAGTCCGCCTACGCCAGAAAGGGGTCGACCCGCACAGACTGCCAGAAGCACAAACGGCTCAGAGGATCAATCGGAATCCGATTCCGCGAGATCGTCTTAAGGGGCTGCCCGACATTCCCCTGGCGGACCCCAACTTCTTTGAGAGCTCCCAAGTCGATGTGTTAATAGGAGCTGACATTCTTCCGTCCATTCTTCTCGGTAATTCCAAGGCTAACATCTGCGGGTCGCTTCTCGGTCAGGAGACCATTTTTAAATGGGTGCTGACAGGCCCATTATCTCCAGCCAACCCCCGCAGCATGTCCCTTCGGTCACCTTCGGTGTCAATTGTGCCCGTTCCTGGCGATCCGTGTCCTGCAACAGGTCGCTGACGACGAAGAGTCGAAGTATCCGCAGGCAAGCCAAATTATCCGGCATTTTATGTACGTTGATGACGTTTTCGTGGGGCAGACTCCAAAACCGAAACGCCTTCCCTCATGATTTCTGTCAGCGATGGGTTGACTTCCTAAAGAATTACTCGGTGCTCGATCAGATTCGTGTTCCTCGGTGGGTCGCGTTCCGACCACACCTAAAGGTCGAGCATCACGGGTTCTGCGACGCTTCGCTAAAAGCATACGGTGCAGTCATTTACGTCCGTGTCGAGGTTGGGTCTACGGTAATAGTGAACCTGCTGACTGAGCAGAACCCTGCGGATCTCGCTAGCCGGGGCATAGCTCGATCGTTTCACCCAGCACGCGTGGAAGATTCGATGTCAGTACCAAGAGCACCTGACAGCTAATGAGGCTACGTCGGCTGAAAGTCTTCTAGTTTCCGTCACTCAACGTGGAAACTTCGTCTCCGAGATGGGCTGCTTAAGCGAAAAGCGTCCAGTATCAGCATCCAGTCCGATTCAAAATCTGAACCCCTTCATGGATTCGCAAGGCCTTATGAGAGTCTGCGGGTCACGTCCTCTGAACTTCTCTAATATGACGAACGGCACCCTATAATCCTTCCGTACGACTGTCATCTGTCTCGACTCCTTGTTCAATTTACGCATCGCATCACGCTGCACGGTGGCAATCAGATCCGTCTGATCCGGGCCAAATTCTGGATTCCAAGGGTGAGGAATTTGGGCAAGTCCATCGTCTATTCTTGTAGAGTATGTGTCATCCACAAGAAGAAGTTGCAGACACAACTCTAGGAAGAGCTACCTAAGGAACGGACGTCCTTCTCGTGCCCATTCACGTGCACCGGTGTGGATTAAGCCGGTCCTTTCGAGATAAAAAACTATACGGAGCGGGCTTGTCTCATCACAAAAGGTTATGTGTTGGTGTTTGTGCGCTTCTCCACTAAGGCCATCGATTTAGAGCCTACGTCGGACCTTACGACCGAGAAATTTCTGGCGGCTTTCGCTCGGTTCGTGTCCCGGAGGGGATGCCCTCGTTAAGTGTAGTCGGACAACGGGAAGACCTTTGTGGGGCCAGCTGCCCTACTATCTCGCGATTTTCTCCACAGCCTAAAAGGGGCTGTGACCGGTGCCTATAGTCACCAGCAGCTTCTCTGGCATTTCATGCCTGCGGGAGCTCCCCACACGGGGGGCCTGTGGGAGGCAGGGGTCAAGAGCTTCAAGACCTTCTTCTACAAGTGCACCGCCACGTGGAAATACACCTTTGAGGAGCTGGCTACTCTCCTGGCGAGGATCGAGGCGTGCCTGGATTCGCGACCGCTCGCGCCAATGTCCGAAGACCCAGCTGATCTGTTGGTTTTTACACCCGGGCAATTTCTCGTGAGAGGGCCACTTCTCGCCACGGTTGAACCCGAGATAAAGTGGGATACCACGGCCATTATTAACCGCTGGCAGCACCTGAATGCAGCACCTGAAGAAGGTACGCCAAGGAGCTCCATAAGAGGAATAAGTGGCGAGCCCCTACGAGGGATCTCCGCGTTGTGGATATGGTGGTCATCAAGGAGGACAACCTTCCGTCCAACGAGTGGCGACGCGGTGTATCCAGGATCTGATGGCCATGTCCGCGTGATCGACATCCGCACCGTGCGAGGGCTCGTCAACCGGCCCGTTGCTAAGGTCGTGCTTCTTCCGATGGATGCGTCCGCCTGCCCACAATAATTGTGCATTTCTTCCGCTCCAATGTTCCTGTCCATTGTGCTGTCTTGACGCTCTGCCCGTAGTTCCAAATCGTAATTCACACCAATTCTGATAACGTTGTTTTGTTTCTCCATCATATTTCCGCAAGTCATATTCAGCAAGATGTCGCCACGTCCACGCAGCGCCCAGTCACTGGAGAGCAGATGTACTCGAGGTACATAGTCCTACCGATGCCGAGTCTGCAGTGGGATCCATCCGTTGAAGAAGTGTCGGCACTTTCTGCGTCTCAGTGCCGAGAAGCGGCTCTGGGCGGTTCACGTGAACCGGTATTGCACCAACTGGCTGGCCCACGAGCACTCCGACGGATCGTGTCGGCGTGGAGACTGCTGTAGGACGTTTGGTCCTACACCACTCACTGCTGCACCTTGTGGAGAAGCCGCACGTCAATAGCAACACCAGTCACGGAGCGCGGGAGAAAGGACACGGAGTGTCTCGGCACTAGTTCCGAACCTTCATTTACACCGATTCTGATCATGTTATTTGTTTCTTCATCATATTTCCGTCAGCCATAGTCAACACGATGTCGCCACGTCCACGCAACACCTACGCATCGCTTCCTACGCTTAAGTGCCGAGAAGCGGCTCCGAGAGGTTCTCGTGAACCGGTATTGCTCGAGCTGCCTGGCCCACGAGCACTCCGACGGATCCTGTCGGCGTGGGGACGGCTGTAAGACGTGTGGTCAGGATCACCACTCACTGCTGCACCTCGTGGACAAGCCGCGAACAGCGTCAACGTGTTACCGACTGCGCTAGTGCGCATTGACACCGGGACCCGGATCTTCGACACGGGGGCCCTCATCGACCCGTGTACGCCCTCGAGCTGCATTGACGCATCGCTAGCGGCGTGTTTCCGTCTGCCCACTACCAGCATGGGGAACGAACAAGTTCGGCCACCGTGGGTTCCAAAACCGATGAAAGCGTTCGGCTGGAGGTCGTCTTCAAGATCGAGCCTCACGTGCGCGTTCGTACGCCGTCCCGAGAGCTGAGCGAGGCGGTGCGTGCCCACTTCCGAGGCGTGACATTGGCGGATGAGCTGTTCTATCTGCCAGCGACGATCTCCGTTATCCTGGGCGCTTCCTAAAGATCCAGGACGGGCTGCCAGTGGCCCAGAGCACCGTTTTTGGATGGGTCGTATCCGGAGCCTGTGACCAGCCGTAACGACGAGGGATCTGTTGCAATCCGAGTGATTGCAAGGGGACGGGATGTTTAGGTGAGGGGCCGTTGTCCCGCCGTTCATCTGAACTTAAGAGCGCATCCGCACTCGCCCCTCTATGCACTTTCTCCCGTCGGCCGTCGTCGATCGGCCGCTCTTGCTGCAGCGTTTTTTTTTTCTAAGTTAAGTTTAGTCCCATGTAAGCAGCAGCTGAAAATAAAGCTGATGTGAATGCGCTCGGAATATAAACTCACGACGCTCCCGAGTTCTTTCTTTTTCGAGCCGCTGGAAGCTTTTTGCGGCAGCACCGCCGCCGCAATATATAATATATATTTTTTATTTACTATCTAAATGTAACTGCACATGCACCACACAGCCACCTCCTTCACTTGAGACACGAGAAGCGACCTATTACAGGAATCTGCATCTTCGATGGGCCCAACGAACCTGTATCGCCGGAGCGTATGTCCGTAAAAAAAAAAAAAACAACAAACGTAAATGTTATCTCTATATATTTATAAGTGAATGCGGTGACTATCGGTGTGGGAGATAGGCTAAGATAACGTAAGATGAAGCTGATACACTTTTGGAATCTTAGTTTTCGTTTTTAAATTTTGATTTATAATTTCAATATTCTGTTATGGCGCAAATGCGTATAAAGTTTATTTTGAATTTAATATTAAAGATAGCACGTATTATAATGGAATAGACGGTTATTATTTGGGTCTGTTGCTTTTGTGATGCGGTATTCAGTTAGTTCCGAAGTCGTTTGAATCTGAAGAGAAAATTGTACAAGGGATACCCAATAGATCCATATCGAGGTATCAAAATAGGGAGGGTAATGAAAGGGGAGCGAACGACACCTTAGCCACCCTGATCAAACGATAGTTTCTCTGTCCCTAAATACAATCCGAGGTCTGTCCGTTTCCAACAGGTCCCATTTCAACAATTTGCCCGATCATTAACGAACAGTGATGTGCACTTAAATAATTATTAGAGTAGAGTGGTGTTACTTAGGAGACAAGGAAGAACACCCACCGTTCCGACCTTAGAACGAGCAACGCTAGAAGTGCACAACACCGAAATCTCCTATACACCGTGGGTAAAGACTACCGACGATCCCAGAGTGAACGCTGACAGTAAGACCATTCGCAGCCAGGCTTCATTGCTGAAGCAGAAGGGAAGGACAGTGAGGGTTTTTAAGGTCCCCATTCGACAATTGGCCACTGCTTTTACTAACTGTACACTACAAGTTGGGCAAATTTTCATTTTTCAATTTCAAGTTGGCCAACATGCTTGCCCCTTTACCTTTCCGATAGAAAATTTGATTTCATATAGTGAATTCACTTTTAGAGAAAGATTTCCTTAAAATAGCGTACTAGGGCCAACATTATATGTCCGCTACACAGCGGAAATCCCGAAAAGCACACGATTAATGAAATCTACGTTTGCTGATGATAAAACTATTCTTAGTCGCCAAAAGAACATCGCATAAACATTCTACCAGTGAAAGATATTGAGAACAATATCCGGGGCACCGTGGCACGTTCCCAACGAATACATACATCGCGAAAAATCTGCAGGGTTTCCGTTGCCTTATGATGGATTTTTCGTTGTGTGTCTCGAATATAACTTTAAAGTAAAACTGACAAACTAATGTGTTTCTGTGTTCTATTTTATATTTCTCCTTTACTTTTTGAAACCCAAGCTCTGTTTTAAGGGGTTATATACCTTTTTTATTTTCAAAAAATCGAAAATTTTTTTATTGCTTTATCTTGAAGAACAACTCCTTGAGAACATTTTCAGAAATTTTCATAGAGATTGGAGCAGTAGAACAAAAGTTACAGCGCTCCTAACCGCGCGCCTCGTCACGGCCTTGAACTAAACTTAAAACTTTAAACGCGAATATCTCGAAATGGTGTTTCTTGAAAAATGACTTTGCGGTGACATGGGTAGGCGGAAAACTACTGATCTGATTTACATCAAATTTTTTTTTTAAATGTTCGTAATGAAATTCTTCTGTGCTCAAACTTTTTTTTCGCCGAAATGAATTTTTTAGTGAAATTTCTAGAGATCAAAATTTTAATATCGATCGTTCAAGCACAAGGAATTACACAAAACTAATGAAATTTGTTTACTTTTATGGTTTCAGTTGACTTGTTCGACCTGGGGAACTGTCACCGCAAGGCTCTAAAAAAAACAGCCTCTAAGGGATGCAGCCACCCCTATTTAACTATTTAACTATTTAACTATTTAATATTTTTCCACCAAATTTTGCACAAACATTGTTAATAAAGTGTACTATCAAAAAATTAAAACATCCGTGTAATTAAATAATTGCTACATACCTAAAAAAAATCCGAACTTTCCTATTTTTCTTCGACAAAGAAGGTATATAACCCCTTAAGTGAAATAAAAAGTAAACGGATTTTCCACCCCTAAATTAATATCTAATCAAAACATAAAAAAAAAATATAGGTATTGACTTTTAATGTGTATCATTCGTTTGCCGAATTCGAATTTCGAATTTTCGTTTCGAATTTTAAATTAAACAAAACAAGAAAGAAATGCTTACTTCGGGCGGACCCCAAGTTGATACACCTTTGCAGTTAAAAGCGGATATATATTGCTATGGAAATAATTTTTTTTTTTAATTTTTGCTTTTTATTTCTTAAGATAATCTCTTAAACGTATGCATTTGGACCACCGATCCTCCAGTTTCCTAATACCTTCCATAATATAGGATTTGTCCAGGTCCTCAAAATAGGCGTTTGTTTTAGAGATTACCTGTTCATTTGACTCAAATTTCTTACTCCCAAGCCATTTTTTTAAGTTTGGGAATAAATAATAGTCACAGGGTGCTAAATCTATGGATGGGGTAGAATTTCGTAATGCAATTCACACAATTTTGACATGGCGACAACGCTCTTGTGAGCGGGAGCACTGTCCTGGTGAAACAAAACTTTTTTCTTCGCCATGTGCGGCCTTTTTTCTTCAGCTCCAAATCAAATCGTCCCAAGAGATTGGAATAGTATTCTCCCGTAATTGTTCTGCCCGTTATTGTTTTCCAGATAATCCACATGTATTACACCTCGGGCATCCCAGAAAACCGTTTCCATCACTTTGTTAGCCGACAAACCGATCTTTGCCTTTTTCGGTGCCGTTTCGGCAGTTAAAATCCATTGCTTTGACTGTTCCTTACTCTCTGGTGATGAATCCAGGTTTTGTCAACAGTCAAAAAACGATTAGTTTTTGTTTGCGTTAAGCAATGCCAAACTCTTCTTCGCAATATGCAAGCCGTTACGATTATTTTCCATCGTGAGCAATCGCGGCACCCATCTTGACGAAAGCTTACTCATGTGTAAAAATTCGTGTAAAATGTTTCCAAAACGTTCCCGAGAAATGTTTAAAGCATTTGCAATCTCTCGCAGCTTGATTTGGCGATCATACAATATCATTCCACGGACTTTATCCACAATTTCTGGTGTTGCAACCTCTTTGGGACGACCCGGGCGATCATTGTCAAAAATTGTCCGCCCGAGATTAAATTCAGCAGTCCAATATTTTATTGTTAAAAACGATGGAGCTGAATCCTTCTAAACTTTGTCTAACTCCTTTTTAATATCGTCGTTGGATTTCTCTTTTAAAAATAGAAGTCTTATGTCAGCACGATAATCGATTTTATTCATGTTGATGACAATCCAAAATTGAATGCGCTAAAAGTCTCGCCAAAATTACCAGTGTTGATAAAACCGCATGAAACTTTCACAGTAATCGTCTGTTAGAAAATACTAATCGAACAAAATATTTACGAATTTAAAAAAAAATTTAAAAGGCCGACTTTTTATCAGCCTACTCTCGTAGTTGGCCGATGAATTTATTAGAAAACAAGAAAGGAAAGCTAACTTCGGGCGGAGCCGAAGTTTATATACCCTTGCAGTTAAAACCGGATATGTATCGCAAACATCGGATATAGTTGGCCGATCCCTTTGGGAATATTTATATATAATCTAATTTATTACAATACAAAATCTAAAACAAGTCCCAAACTTCTATCTTCAAAAACACGAAAGTTGGGTCATTTCCGATCGTTCAGTTATATGGCAGCTATAGGATATAGTCGGCCGATCCTTACCAAACTTGGCATGTCGTATTATTTTGCCAAAAAAATGTACAATTTAAAATTTAAATCATGTAAAATTTGAACTTTCTAAATCAAAAAACACCGAAGTTATACCATTTCCTATCAATCAGTTATATGGCAGCTATAGGATATAGTAGGCCGATCCATGCCATTCCGACTTATATACTGCGTGCAAAAGAAAGATGGGTGTGTGCAAAGTTTCAAGTCGATAGCTTCAAAACTGAGAGACTAGTTCGCGTAGAAACAGACAGACGGACAGACAGACAGACGGACAGACAGACAGACGGACAGACAGACAGACGGACAGACGGACATGCTCATATCAACTCAGGATCACTGAGAATAGTCTCTACTTCAACGTACTGTGTTGATTCGATTACGATTACTTATTACTAGATTACTAGAAGCCATTTTGCAGCTTCCCATAGATCGCCATATGATGGCGCATCACCAAATGATGAATTTAAAGTCGATTTGCCTTTGTTTGCAGTGCTGGACTATGCTTTCCTTAGCATCCCTGGTAAAGACGGCGCTTTCTAACTCGATTTATTTTTTGTTGGCCCCAAAAAAAATTCGTAGCATTATCGCAATAGATCGTGGGACATTTTTCTTGACGTCGCAGGAAGTGGCGGAGAACGGCTAGAAAGGCATCTGTGGTAAGATCACTCACCAATTCTAAATAAAGAGCCTTTGTTGCGAAACAACAAAAATCTGCGATGTAAGTCTTGTCCGGTCGTTCGCCTTGAATCTTATAATGAATCCATAATAGGAACGCAATAGTCTATTCCAGTGTTGAAGAATGGACGATTTGATTTGGTTCATTGGTTTTGTCATTGACGATAGTTGACGAACTATGGCGCGTAAGGCTTGGGCATTACAGTGCAAGTTGTTTTCATGTAGTTCTCTCATGATCACGATCGTGTCATTGTAGGAGAGCAATACAGGATGTTTTGCATCTTAAGATAGATTAGAATTCTCTTATAAGCCTATCAATCTCTTATGGATTAAGCTATATGGTCCGAAGATGGGGGCCAACGATGCAAGAGAATTATTTTTATCTACGGTTTTTGTATCGTTTTAACTGTTTGCATTTTGCATTGCATTGTTAAATTCAATCTGCTGAATTGTACGCAGGATAATTGTGCGTCGTAGGCTCAATTCGCATAGGCATAGAGCTTTTGTTGACGCTCTGCTGATTTTGTACCAGAATCAGAGCACATATGCAGTCCGTTGCTGTTTGTGGAACGAGTTGCTGTGCCGGCAATTGTATAATTCTTCCCCGAATGCGTCCTTTGCGGCTACCATGCTGCCGAATTTTGTCTTCTTCTCCTAACTGATCCAAAAGATGGTTGGCATGTTAAACCAGTTCTCCTTAGATCCATGCAAGAAAAGAGGACCATAGAACCAAATAGTATTATGTGTTAGATTGCTGGCGGTAGTTCCTCTGGACAAAACATCAAGTCCGTTGTTAGTGGATGGTATATGGCGCCATTAAGACTGCTCCGTTACTTCTTGAATATTGGCTATCCTATTCGCCACAAACAGATGTGTAGTTCCTGTGGGACTGGAACCTTGCCATCAATTAAGATGTTAAATTTGTTCAATGCTTGAAGCTCAGAGCGATAGTTTTTCCATTCTGACTGTAAAACTAACGGGAGTTCGTCGTCCCAAGCTATTTTTAATTCCCACAGGCGTTGCCTGAAGATTTTTGCTTTCACTAAAACTAGCGCAAATAATCCTATCAGGTCGAAGATGTGTGATATCTCAGAGCAGACCACTGGTTTTGTTATAATAAGAGCTTTGCTTTTTTCTGTTCTTCCACAAAATTGGTCTTTGTTGGGCATCCATATGAGCCCAAAGGTTTTGACACTGTATTGGTCCAGTATCTCACTTAATTTCACGTGGCTCTGAACTGTAGGACCCGTTTGTAACATGTCATTCATGGATTTCTCTCTTGACGTTTTGCAAGACGCATTAAATACTACTCGCAGTTTTGTGCTACTGCTGTCCAGGCTTCAAGACACAGTGATCACGAATAAAATATAG
Source organism: Drosophila malerkotliana malerkotliana (assembly GCA_018153235.1). Taxonomy (NCBI): domain Eukaryota; kingdom Metazoa; phylum Arthropoda; class Insecta; order Diptera; family Drosophilidae; genus Drosophila; species Drosophila malerkotliana. Next base: position 20,285,478 of record JAECXV010000075.1, on the reverse strand, counting down.
ATGTTTGGGTATATGGCTTGACGGCACCAGTATTATATGTCCCAACGCTTAGTACTCTTCCATGAAATCAGAATCACCTTTCCGAACGTTACCAGTCGAGCGTCGCTCAAGAGTGAGAAACCCTTTGATAGCAATGTCTTTTGACTCTCCTAGGGCTGAAGGGTGCTTGGCAAAAGGCAGCTTTACAATAAGACTTCTGTCGGCTGATCTTTTCAGGTTTTCTACAGAGTATTTCTCACAATGTTTTTCTGTCGGAGATCGATATTTCGTTTGATTGTCCAGGTTATCCCATTCCCGAAACCTTTCAATCAATGGGTCAGTTTCTAAAGTCAGCGTTGCTCCACAGGACACGGCCGATTTAGTTCTGGCCTTTATTCTGCCTGCGACAATTCGTCCCAGTTTTCGTTGAATCGGAAGGAGTAACGAATAATAGGGTTCGGATCCTATGAGTAGATAAATTCCCCCAGGTTTATCGAACTGGGGATCTGCTAATGCACACTCATTGGATATTTCCTTCTCAAAGAGAGAAGGGTTGAGATGGTTGGTCAGTTACAATATGCGGAAGGACAAAGGCTTCTATGAGCTGCAAACTGGGGCAGAATCCCAAAAAGATGCCAAAATTATAGAAATAAGAATGAAAGTGATTGCAGTATTCTCTCATTATATTGCATCACTAGTATAATAAGTAAGGTACTTTTTGATGAAGTTAAAAAACCAAACAAAAAATATTGTCAGTTATATTGTGTGTGACCGCGCTATTCAGTAGTAGTGATTTACTCGCAAGTTCCAATTAGTTTCACAACAGGTTATGAAACCTTTATCTCACGGCTCCCTTTGGCTTGAAATGTGAAACTATGCGTCAATCCTTTGGAACCATTTTTCTTCTGATCTGTGGTATCATAGCACCCGGTTGTATAAAGCATCTATACGTTGACCATAGGGGCTGCACCCGCGTTTGGGTAAGCCACTTAGCTGCTAATGACGGAAAGCAAGGACCATAAATTATCACAGCCTCTGCTCATAACAGTTACGGGACGGTGGCATCGGATTAAAAAGGGCATAGCTGCTGAGAATAAATTATCATACATCATCAAAACACCATAAAATTCATCCCTAAATTCCATCCCTAAAAAGAAAACACTCACACCGAACATGCATCAAAGTCCCCTCTCGAGAGCCACACCAGCATTGATAACAAGCGAGGCCTTGGATATGATGTCGTATGTAGTCCGCCCGTTTACACTAGTATCCCATCGAACTTGCCAATCCAACAGAACACATTTCTATTTCAACAAAACCTTTCATTCCCCTCAAGGTTATACTCCTATATAGACCTATGCTCTTCAGGTTCCTATCATATAACAATTCAATTTTCTACACAGACGATATCACGAACAGCCCTTCTGCCAAGATCCTACTCATTCCGCAAAACATGGCGAAGTTGGCCACAACTTGCACCGAACACATGACTTTGACCCGAGAAATATCTCCTCCAAATAACTACGTCCCGCAACCTACTTTTGTTCAATCTCCAAAAAACTCTGACCCAATATAGATTATCAAACGCCTGGTGCTGCTAGACGGGGTCCTGCACAAATCTCTAAGCGTCGTCAACAGACACTCGTCACCCACCTAGTCTCTCAAGCAACTCGCTCATCCACGCTCAAGAGATTTAAAGTGCTAAGTGAGCCTTGCGACGCCGCTTCTCTTACATAGTGCCCATAAAGGGCCCAATTCACACTCCCAATGCGCCACCCATGAACCACAGTGGCCACAGCTTGAGCCCCACCAATCTCATTGGGATTGTGATCACTCACGCAGCTGATCACGCGTTCTATAAGAGATAGAGGATTTCTTCGAAACCTGTCGGGTAGCTTCAGAAGAACAGTCACTCTTGCACATTTCCATATACTGGGGGAAACCTCATCATTTACATTCTTATCATATCATTCATATAAATAATCCTGTATGGATTTTCATACATGTTTGCAAACTTCTCCAGTAAAAACCGGGGACTGTCTAAAGCTAAGCCTGAAAAATGCCCACTCCAGCTTACTCACTAGTAGGGGCTCAGCCACACCCACTTCAATAGGCAATGGATGCTGATCCTGATCCTGTTGCTGATCCTTCTCATACAGGAAAAAAATACTAGAAAAAAACTCATACAAAAACATTTTACACAATCCCTCCAAGTAGTCAGCTCAGAGCCTTCAACCAATCTACCTCAAACGATTTTATATATCCCACCCCAAGGATCATCCTTATTGCGTTTTATGTCAAAAAAAAGGCAACTAATTTTCTTTCACGCTTACAATTCTATCCTTGTAATCATTCATACGCCTCTCAAAAATATGCCTCAATGGTTACATTTTCAACGTAAGAAGAATCTTTATTCTTCTTTCCTACTATATTGCTTCAGCTTCTGTTTTTCAAGTATATAAAATTATTCAACTAAATTTTCTAAGGTTGGGTGAAAGATATGAGTTTTGAATATCTTGTTTGATTTTGTTTAGCCGAAACAAAGTTGGAAAACTTTTAGTTTTAAGCTGAACTAGTGGAGGGAAAACGAAATTTTTCTTTTTTTGTTATTATGACAGGGGCGGATTTTATTTTAAACTGTTTAACAGGGATAACCATTAAATATTGTGAAAGAAAACTTGGCTTATGTGTAACTTAAGTTAGAGGTGGAAAAATAAGAATGTCTAAGAGTTATTCCGGATGAGGTCCAGCGGGTGAGTTCTGCTCAGCGTACTATTGGCTGATTGGCTGATACGCCTTTAATTCGCTGTTGTCGAGGAAAGTGGTCGCCAACTCGTTGGGGTGGTTCCTCTGGGGTGTAGCCACTGAATGTACTTGATGCTGCTTCTCTGGATCTCCTCCTTGACCCATGGGAAGCCAAGCACCACGTGGATTGTCTGGTTGTCGTGGTAGACGAGGGCCCCAGTGGCGATACGGAGGGCTCTGATTTCAAATGTCTGGATAGTCTGAATATAAGTCTTGCTGGCCGTGCCCCAGAACCCCGTAAAACTAAAGCCCTTCTAAAAGACTTCTCCTTGTAAAAAACAGTAAATAAACAGTCGCAGATACCAGCAAGCAGCCCGAGACTATTATTATTAAATATTCTACGCTTTTGCTGTCGCCTCTAAAAACTAGCCTCACAGATTTTCTATTCGCACACTATATGTACCTTCCCACTTCCCATGAGGGTACCTACCCCAAACACCATCTCAACCCGAGCGAGACTCGGTCCTCCGACACGGTGAAGTGTCAGTTCCACGAATGGGATCACTATGGGCGGGTCTGACACGGCCAAGATCACTAACTGATTGATCGGAAATGGTATAACTTCGGTGTTTTTAGAGTAAGAGAGTCAAATTTGACATGAGAGCTGTTTTGGGCAAAACATTACGACATGCCAAATTTCATAACGATCGACTGACTATATCTTATAGCTGCCATATAACTGAACGATCGGAAATTGTTTTTGGTAGAAATACCAACATTGGTATTTTTGAAGATAGAAGCTTGGGACTTTTTTTTAGATGTTTTATTGTAATTAATTGGTTTTATTATGATGTTATATTTTTGGTCAGATAATCCGACCTACCAAATTTCATAAGGATCGGCCGACTATATCCTATAGCTGCCATATAACTGAACGATCGGAAATGACCCAACTTTCGTGTTTTTGAAGATAGAAAGCAGGAACTTGGTAAAGATTATATTTTTGGTCAGTTAATCCGACCTACCAAAATTTATAACGATCGGCTGACTATATCTTTTAGCTGCCATATAACTGAACGATCGGAAATTGTTTTTGGTAGAAATGCCAACTTTGGTATTTTTGAAGATAGAAGCTTGGGACATTTTTTTTAGATGTTTTATTGTAATTAATTGGTTTTAATATGATGTTCTCATAATGATCGGCCAACTATATCCAATGTTTGCGATATATATCCGGTTTTAACAGCAAGGGTATATCAACTTCGGCTCCGCCCGAAGTTAGCTTTTTTTTCATGTTTTTGAAGTGCCTTTACTTATTAACATATTTTGTAATAACTGCAATAAGTTAAATTAAAAAGTTATGAATATTAATATATTCAAAAAAATTAAAGTTTTTACTGTGCATTAATTTCATACATTTTTTACATATTGAATCAAAATAAGGCTTAAAAATCCTTTTAGGCTGAATTCTGAATGTAGCTTGTTTAATTATAAATTTATACCAGTCTCGTCCTGCACTACTTGGGAAATTTACATTTGTTAAGTAACTTTGCCTTTTTTTACGTCAACTTGTTTGATAGGTAAAATAGCCAGAAGGAGTAGCGAAAAAAAACGTACGTGTTTTTTGTTCAATACTGATCAAATTTTCAAATAAATCAAATAAATATTATGTGTACAAAAGTCACTAAGTTAAAAATTGGCCATAATACTAATTTTGGTTGATATGATCTAGCTATAAGGGGGTTTCTAGCTTGTTGGGTGAATTTTTTTCATGGAAATTATAAAAGGTAAGAGAATAAAATTTCAGCCAGTTGTAAAGTACAGTTTCATAAAGCTTTTTGGGGGCGATCAAAGTGAAGGGGGGAGAAGGCGAACCCAATAGTAGCCATATTTCGACGGCAACTCGTCATCATTGTGGAAGTAGTAGAAGCTGAAAGGAAAAAGACGAGCATGATAATCTTAATTAACGTCCTGTAATATCTTAATGTCCTATTAGAATGAAGGAAAAAGTGAAGAATTTATGAGTCTTTGAAAAACAATCAAGTTTATTCTGTTTTTCGTCACTTATAATTCTATTAAATAAACAATTTCCAATATCCATTCCAATATAGCCAATTCAGGTACCAGGATGCACATTTTTTGAGGGACATGTGTATAAAATTGTATGCTCGATTTTTGAGACCAGTAGAACTGTTACCAACTCGAAAAACATGGTTTCGAGAAAATTGCGTTTGTACATTTTGAACACGCTGACCCGCGCGCTGGACACCGGTCCACCAAACGGCTAAAATCTTTCCTGATGTAAGGGAAGTCGGATGAAAGTTGGAAAGTAAAATTGAAACATATATCTATCTAAAAATAGGGGGTGTTGACATGCTCAATTCTTTGTATAATAGCTTCCTATAGCCTAAGCCAATATAATACAAACATACTGCAGTCAAAAATCTGTTTTTGTTTAATGCTAGAAAAAACGTTTATTTACCCGTTTATATTGCTCTGAATTCAATGAATATATATTTATTTTTGTGTATTCTAAATGAATATGAGTTGTAATCAATTCAGAAACATTTACTTACGGCCTAGATGAAGTAAATCGGCCTCACACTCGGACATTTTTTGTAAAAAGTATTCAACCACGTTAAGTACAGCTACAAATGCTGAAAATATGAGACTGAAAATACAAACATTTTAACATGCGTTAAATGAAATTAAATTGAAATGAAATTTAAGGTCTTATCGTTAAGTTGGAGCGGCAAAAAGAAGTCATTTAACCTTTAACGAATATATATTTTCGTTCATATATATATATATGTTGATAAAGCTGATTGGAATACATGGCCTAAAATTAAGTGTATTGTTTTAATACTACACTCCCCTTGGCACATAATTGTTGTCCATAAGTCTTTACAAAATAATTAATTTAATTTAAGAAATGTTTAAAAAAATTTAAACAAAGCATTTTAAAAGACAAGTCATTTTATTTTTATTAAATTATTAGTAAAAACAATAAAGAGGTAATTTTGAACGCAAAAGAAAGTAAATAAAAATGATTGAGAAAATAAGAAACGAAAGCTAACTTCGCGCGGAGCCGAAGTTGATACACGCTTGCAGTTAATAATACGATGTGCCAAATTTCATAAGGATCGGCCGACTATATCCTATAGCTGCAACATAACTGAACGATCGGAAATGACCCAACTTTCGTGTTTTTGAAGATAGAAAGCTGGAACTTAGTATAGATTATATTTTTAGTCAGTTGATTTAACTTACTTAATTTCATCAGAATCGGCCGACTTTATGCTATAGCTGCCATATAACTGAACGATAGGAAATGGTATTTGGGAGATAAACAAACTTTGGTATTTTTGAAGATGGAAGCTTGGGACTTTTTTTTATATATTTTATTGTAATTAATTGGTTTTATTATGAAATTCTCATAAGGAACGGCCAAATATATCCGATTTTAGCGCTATATATCCAGTTTTAACTACAAGGGTATATCAATTTCGTCACCGACCGAAGTTAGCTTTCCTTTCCTGTTTTTTTTTTTTTGCTGTCTTTTAGAATTTCGGAAATGGCTTGTGCATCAATTAGAGCATCAGCTAGCATTCCTGTATTCATCGTAAAGCTTAGAGGCCCAGACGACCGAGGGTCACTCGAGAAACGAATAATTAGTAAATATTAATGTATTAATGTATTAAGCTAGGAGGAGTTGGAAAGGGAATTTAAAATTCTTTACTTTAAATTTGAAGGACAGGAGAGAGATGTTATAGAGTAGAGACCTTTGGAGTTCGAACATAAGACCCTAAAAGGGTCGTGTTGTGCATATGTCGAACTACAACAGCTAAGGAATAGAGGAATAAAGTTTCTAGTCCCTAGGAATTAGGAATGTTAAAATGTAAGCGTGTTAGTAAATGCTGGCTATCTACATCCCCATGAATTAGGTTATGCAGAAAAGCTACACCGAGAATTGTCCTACAATTTTTTAAGCTAGGTAAGTTTATTAGTAAGAGTCCACTATTATAAGATGGAAGGTGAAGATTTGCATCCCAGTTAAGACGTCTAAGTGAAAAAGTTAAGAAGTTCTTTTGTACGGATTCTATGCGGTCCTGATGTACTCCATTTTGGGGACTCCAGACACAAGAACCGTACTCCAGTATCGGACCGACCAAAGAAATTAATAAGATTTTAGTTATGTAAGCGACGCTTAATGAAGCCATGTTGACATGGAGAGATGATCGAGAAGCAAAGGTTTTGCAAATGAGGAGTAATTAATTTTTGAAAAACCTTTGGAATTGCCGACAATTTAGAGATTCCTCTGTAGTTGGCAGCCTCGGACTTTTCCCCTTATTTATGTGGGGGAGTTATGAAAGATTCCTTCCACTTAAGGGGAAAAATCGAGATTTCTAAAGATAAGTTGAAAAGTCTATAAGTTGAATTTTACCACACAGCCTGGTATTCCATCGGGGCCTGGCGAATAAATGGATTTGACCTTTAGCAGAGCAGATAATAAGCTATCTCGGAGAAAAATGGATAGAAAATAAGATTTGCTGATTGAATGTTGTATGCGTAAGGCTGATCTGTCAATTTAGGCGGAGAGTAATTTGTTTGAAAAAATTCTGCGAATAGATCGGCAATGGCCTGATTAGAGGTCGCAGATGAATATTCAAACGTAAGCAGGGGTGGAAAAAAAATGTGTTTACAACTGCATTGGATCCTAAGTAAATTGTATCGGGCAGCGGCGAATATAATTCCTTTAACATTCAGCGTTAAGCGAGGTAAAATTTGACCGAGCAAGTAGATATCTTGAAAATTCTATAATACTCGATACCAGAAATGGTTTCGATTAAAACCTCAAGCGTGGGGTGATAGCCTTTGGGGTTGCCCGCGGTGAAGTCATGGTCTGAAAGATAACGTGAGTGTCTTTTTTCAGTAGGGGCAACTGGCAAGATCTTACCGGGGGGAAAATTATCCCGGATTTGGTCGTTGTTGCGTAGGTGATACCAAATTGGACTGATGCTTTTATGGCGATCAGTTATCGTGTTGGTTATCTCATCCGTCTCGTCTCATCTTATTCGCTGTAATCCATTTGCAAGTAGACTCATTTTAGATGTGGGGATCACAAATGATTGCTCCAGCTGGGCACCCTGATACTTTCCTCGTTGATGCATCATAATGGTCATCTGTTGTTTCAACGATCCTAGGCGATTGGTCGTAGCTATGCTTCCTTTTTTCACCACGTTAATGGTAGAGTCAACAATTGAGAATTGGTTTTGGCAGCTGGAGGAGGAATTCCTTGTTACCTTTTACCTTTGCAATAGTTTTAACCATATCTTCTACGTACGTGGAATTAAGTACGCCAAACAATTTATTGGGCACAGTTCCAATTATTTTTAACAGTGATCGTCGTTGTCGGAAGTGATGTATTTGGATTCCTATATAATGGTCTATAATGGGCTATAATGGTCTAACGTTGATCTGCACGATGCAGTGCATTTCAATTCTTGACATTTGTGTAAGAGTTCAGTCAATCCATCCGAGAGACTCTTTATGTCCTTCCAATATTGGTCCAGATCGTAGTAGACTGTCTTTATCTACTCTAAGACTACCATTCTTGTTGTTTAATACTTTCGTAGAACATTCCTGGCTTGTTGCTGAACTCAGTCATTTTTATAGGGTGTGCCATGGCAGCAACAAAAGTTCTAAGATTATGGGTATTGGTGACAGGAGTCCTCTTTTGCATTGCTTAGGGGGATCCTCCTACTGTTCAGGCTTACAGGTGACGTCCAATGAGCGCTTGTTGTTGATTTCATCTGGAAATGGGGGAGCTAACTGCGTCACTGGTCTTTTGAAAATTCCAGATGAATTTTTTATGTCGACTACCCGGACGAAACTATAGGGTCCATCACCAGCATATTTTCTTCCCTTAAGAGGACTAGCAAGCCCTCCTTGTTATTTTGAAACGCATGCTTCCATTTTTGACGATTGTGCAGATCTTGTAGGTACTCACATGCCCACTGCTTCCGCATGCTTCGGTGTTGAAACCAGTTGACATCATTTTAGTAGAGATTTTTCCCACAGGGTGGTTTTTGCATCAGGAGGAACCGTCAATGGCTTGCCAATTAAGAAATGTCGTTAATGCTGATTTGTCAGCGGGGTCTGACGGCATAGGAGTGATAGGGCGCGAGTTGAGAATTGTCTCTACTTCAACTTACTGTGTTGATTCGATTACGATTACTTCAAATGTTAAGGAACCATGGAAGCAATGGTACTAGAAGCCATTTTGCAGCTTCCCATAGATCACCAAATGATGGCGCATCACCAAATGATTTGCCTTTGTTTGCAGTGCTGGACTATGCTTTCCTTAGCATCCTTGGTAAAGACGGCGCTTTCTAACTCGATTTATTTTTTGTTGGCCCCAAAAAAAATTCGTAGCATTATCGCCATAGATCGTGTCACATTTTTCTTGACGTCGCAGGAAGTGACGGAGAACGGCTAGAAAGGCATCTGTGGTAAGATCACTCACCAATTCTAAATAAAGAGCCTTTGTTGCGAAACAACAAAAATCTGCGATGTAAGTCTTGTCCGGTAGTTCGCCTTGAATCTTATAATGAATCCATAATAGGACCGCAATAGTCTATTCCAGTGTTGAAGAATGGACGATTTGATTTGGTTCATTGGTTTTGTCATTGACGATAGTTGACGAACTATGGCGCGTAAGGCTTGGGCATTACAGTGCAAGTTGTTTTCATGTAGTTCTCTCATGATCACGATCGTGTCATTGTAGGAGAGCAATACAGGATGTTTTGCATCTTAAGATAGATTAGAATTCTCTTATCAGCCTATCAATCTCTTATGGATTAAGCTATATGGTCCGAAGATGGGGGCCAACGATGCAAGAGAATTATTTTTATCTACGGTTTTGTATCGTTTTAACTGTTTGCATTTTGCATTGCATTGTTAAATTCAATCTGCTGAATTGTACGCAGGATAATTGTGCGTGGTAGGCTCAATTCGCATAGGCATAGAGCTTTTGTTGGCGCTCTGCTGATTTTGTACCAGAATCAGAGCACATATGCAGTCCGTTGCTGTTTGTGGAACGAGTTGCTGTGCCGGCAATTGTATAATTCTCCCCCGAATGCGACTTTGCGGCTACCATGCTGCCGAATTTTTTCTTCCTCTGGACAAAACATCAAGTCCGTTGTTAGTGGATGGTATATGGCGCCATTAAGACTGCTCCGTTACTTCTTGAATATTGGCTATCCTATTCGCCACAAACAGATGTGTAGTTCCTGTGGGACTGGAACCTTGCCATCAATTAAGATGTTAAATTTGTTCAATGCTTGAAGCTCAGAGCGATAGTTTTTCCATTCTGACTGGAAAACTAACGGGAGTTCGTCGTCCCAAGCTATTTTTAATTCCCACAGGCGTTGCCTGAAGATTTTTGCTTTCACTAAAACTAGCGCAAATAATCCTATCAGGTCGAAGATGTGTGATATCTCAGAGCAGACCACTGGTTTTGTTATAATAAGAGCTTTGCCTTTTTCTGTTCTTCCACAAAATTGGTCTTTGTTGGGCATCCATATGAGCCCAAAGGTTTTGACACTGTATTGGTCCAGTATCTCACTTAATTTCACGTGGCTCTGAACTGTAGGACCCGTTTGTAACATGTCATTCATGGATTTCCCTCTTGACGTTTTGCAAGACGCATTAAATACTACTCGCAGTTTTGTGCTACTGCTGTCAGGCTTCAAGACGCAGTGATCACGAATAAAATATAGATGTTTGGGTATATGGCTTGACGGCACCAGTATTATATGTCCCACACTTAGTACTCTTCCATGAAATCAGAATCACCTTTCCGAACGTTACCAGTCGAGCGTCGCTCAAGAGTGAGAAACCTTTTGATAGCAATGTCTTTTGACTCTCCTAGGGCTGAAGGGTGTTTGGCAAAAGGCAGCTTTACAATAAGACTTCTGTCGGCTGATCTTTTCAGGTTTTCTACAGAGTATTTCTCACAATGTTTTTCTGTCGGAGATCGATATTTCGTTTGATTGTCCAGGTTATCCCATTCCCGAAACCTTTCAATCAATGGGTCAGTTTCTAGAGTCAGCGTTGCTCCACAGGACACGGCCGATTTAGTTCTGGCCTTTATTCTGCCTGCGACAATTCGTCCCAGTTTTCGTTGAATCGGAAGGAGTAACGAATAATAGGGTTCGGATCCTATGAGTAGATAAATTCCCCCAGGTTTATCGAACTGGGGATCTGCTAATGCACACTCATTGGATATTTCCTTCTCAAAGAGAGAAGGGTTGAGATGGTTGGTCAGTTACAATATGCGGAAGGACAAAGGCTTCTATGAGCTGCAAACTGGGGCAGAATCCCAAAAAGATGCCAAAATTATAGAAATAAGAATGAAAGTGATTGCAGTATTCTCTCATTATATTGCATCACTAGTATAATAAGTAAGGTACTTTTTGATGAAGTTAAAAAACCAAACAAAAAATATTGTCAGTTATTACAGTGGAGTGAACTTCGCCTTCGCGCTGACCGCGCTATTCAGTAGTAGTGATTTACTCGCAAGTTCCAATTAGTTTCACAAGATATTTTTATACCCTTGCAGAGGGTATTATAATTTTGTACAAAAGTGTGCAACGCAATGAAAGAGACATCTCCGACCCTATAAAGTATATATATTTTCTGAATTAGGATCACCTCCTGAGTTGATATGAGCATGTCCGTCTGACCGTCTGTCTGTTTCTACGCAAAGTAGTCTCTCAGTTTTAAAGCTATCGACTTGAAACTTTGCCGGTATATAAGTCGGAGCGACCGGGATCGGCCGACTGTATCCTATAGCTGCCATGTAACTGATTGATCGGAAATGGTATAACTTCGGTTTTTTTAGAGTTAGAGAGTTCAAATTTGACATGAGAGCTGTTTTTGGCAAAACATTACGACATCATAAGGATCGGCCGACTATATCCTATAGCTGCCATTTAACTGAACGATCGGAAATGACCCAACTTTCGTGTTTTTGAAGATAGAAAGCTGGAACTTAGTACAGATTATATTTTTCGTTAGTTAATCCGACCTACTAAATTTTATAACGATCGGCCGACTATATATAGCTGCCATATAACTGAATGATCGGAAATGGTTTTTGGTAGATATACCAACTTTGATATTTTTGAAGATAGAAGTTTGGGACTTTTTTTAGATTTTGTATTATAATAAGTTGGGTTATATTATCATATTCTCATAAGGATCGGCCAACTATATCCGATGTTTGCGATATAAATCCGGTTTTAACTGTAAGGGTATATCAACTTCGGCTCCGCCCGAAGTTAGCATTCCTTTCTTGTTTTTTATTTTATTGTTTTTTATTTAAATTTAAAATAGTTTTCTGTTCGTCGAGGTAAAGGTAATGGTTTAGTTGTATGGTATGATTGGAGAGTTAATAAACTATAAATATTTGGTTAGGGTTCTAAGCATTTTAAAGGTCGGTTGTTATATGAAAATAAATATTACTGTATACGATGTTACAAGCAATTTTTGTTTTCTGCTACTTTTTACTACTTTAGACGATAGGTCTCAACTTGTTCTTACACTCGCTGGACTTCTACTGAGTTTCCTATTTTTTCCTCAAATAGGCAAGAATTATCATAGGATCCCACTATTATGCGCCAAGCATGTAAATGGTTTTCCTCGTTTAGCTCAGTGTGGCATATCAGTCTCTCCGCATTGCCGGATAGTGCAGACGTGAGGTACCACATTTTCTTAACCGCTGGCATGTTAACTTTATGGACCATGCAGGAAAATAGATCATGGCATTGCTATCACTTTATTACATCTCCATAAAACTTTGTAATATTTATCTGAGCTATTTGAAAATAACTGTGGTTCAGTAACGAAAAACCCTGGTCATAAGGGCGTTTTGCACCTCTTCTTGTAGCTAAATGTATGCCTGCTTGTTGGATCTACTGTCTATTGGATCTTCATATTTCGCAGGGCCCTGCGTCGCTGCTTCAGGTGTCTCAGCATCGAGCACATCGCCCCATTCTACAAAGAGTAGACGGATAGAAGCAACTGGTGCCTTAGATGCGGGAAAGCAGTGCATAAAGTGGCTACCTCCACAAGTGATGCTGGAAAGCAGTGCATAAAGTGGCTACCTGCACAAGTGATGCAAATGGCTTACCCTGTGTAGCCGCGAATAAGGCAGAGTTTTTCCACGTCGCCGGCAGTAGGATTTACTCCCTGGGCAAGCCAGACTCAAGGAAGCTCAGAAAAAAATAAGGTTCATACGAATGTTATATTATTCATACGAACTCCTGGCACGATAACCACGATAATAACCAGCGCGATAATAAGGACACGTTGCACAAAACAAGGTGCTGATCGCAGGAAATTTCAAAGCCTGGCCGGAGGAATGGGGCTCATGGGGCCTCACTAACGCAAAGGCCAACGCGGTTGGCCAGATCCTCTGATGATTCTGAGCTGATGATTCCAGATCCTCTGGGCAAAGCGGAAAGAACCGCCCGTAAAATCTTGCCCGCGGTGCAACAGTCCTGCCGAGTAAGCATAGTGTCTACCCGTGGTCATTCCAGACACCATGCTCGAAGTTTCTTTATTTACAAAAATTATAACTAACATTAGGGTTTCCTTCTGTCCTAATCCTCTGCGGTAATGCCGCTAGGCTTTGCTTCGCAGGGCCAGGGTTGGCGTGAGTTAACGCTCCACTGTAACTACTGCCCGGGTAGGAGCCTAGCCTTCGCCCAGATCGTTTCAAGTTGTCTCAGCTCCTTCATGATTGTGGCTAAGCTGTGGTTAACCTTTTTTTTGCTCCGAGAAGGTCGATTGGGACCATGCCTGCGATGAGATGGTAAGAGAGCTGCGTCATCGTGATGGTACGGAAGCTCGAGCAAACCCTTATGGCGCACAATCTGTATGTGCTGTTCGGTACCCAGGTGGGCGACCTAGTTTTGGCCCACACGGGTGCTTTGTATAATATCGTTGCGTTGCAGACTTTGCGTCTTTGCATTATCTTGCCCAGTGCTCTGGCGACGTTCGCTGCCTTTCTATTGGCTTCTGCGAAATGCTTCCTGAACCAGAGCTTCGTGTTCAAAGTAACTCCTAGTATTTGATGGCCCTGATTGATGTAAACGCCTGTCCGCTGACATTAAGCGTGGCTGTTTCCACCCGCTTCCTGCTTGAGATCAGGACAGCCTCTATCTTGTGGTGGGCTAGGCCTAGCCCTGCCTGGTCGAGCCAATCACTGACCCTTCCAATTGCAGCATTGCAGGAATTCTCGACTTCCTGATTGTCTTTGCGACGACCACTATTGCAATTTTTTCAGCAAATCTGACTAGGTGTGTTGGGTCTGGTAGCTCAGTCAGAGGACCCCGCCATACATGACGTTCCATAGGGCTGTTCCAAAGACGGAGCCTTAAGGGACGAATTGGTTTGGCTCTTATTGTCAGACTATGGACAAAACGGCCAATGCGGTTAGTTCCGTTCGGATTATTGCTTACCCTGAGATCTTGGAACCATTTTTGTATATAATATTGTTGGAACGTATAAGGATTGACTGAGTTTTTAAGTAATTATTAATGTTAACAGACGTTAGATGACAGACATGTTAACAGTTGTTATTAGATGTAAAATTTAAGGGTTTCTGTTTTTTTTTCCTGCTGTATTTTTCTGGTATGACCCATCCGTATAAATTAAGGTGTAGTTATTGAGTTTAGTTTTTTTTTTAGACAATTAATTTGTAAAGCTGGGGTAAAAAATTAGAGCTGGGGTGTTAAGATTGGTTTATTTTCTAAGTGTCAATTGAAGATTCTGGAAAAAGCCATGGTGGCTCGTGTTTAAATTTAGACCATTGTGTGGATTAAATGGTATGTTACTTTTTCCGTAGGCTCATATTGTTCTTTTAAAACTTGATAAAACTTTATATTTCCTAGTGCGTTTGTTTTGCTTTTAATATTTATAAATAGGTGAATCCTTACAGAATCCTAGAACTCTTTACATGTATCCGTCAACAAAAATGTGAAATTACAATCGGAATTAGCTCAATGAGCAACGATCAAATAACCAAAGAAACGGTTTACGAAATAGAAAAAAAAACATCTCGGCTCTTCTGACCGCTGATAGCCTAAGGGCGCGTCATGGAGCTCGCAATGTAAAACCAAAAATTATAAAGTACATAGATGGGACATCAGGGCCCAAAACGGTCAACTTTTTTCGTCGAGCTTGTTGGTGAGGAGGGAACGCACATGCATACGATTCTATTTTTAGAACTCTTTACATGTATCCGTCAACAAAAATGTGAATCTATGTTTGTATGTGTGACTGCTTGCACGACGGCGTAAAAATGTTTTGGCTTCCAAATTTCAATTTCTCGTTTCTGTTTTCGATGCGCCGATGTGGTAGAACAAATAGTATTTTTAATCGCCGCAGATCGAGACAGGATGGTAGCGTAATGCATAGAGTAGTTACTCTATGTGTAATTTTTCTTTGTTCAAATCCTCGTAAGGACTTTGAACTTTTTCGTTCTTTTATAATTATTATTTTTTTTTATTTTTCTTAAATTTTAATATTTTTCTTTAATTTTACAATTGTAAAATTGTTTTATTCTTCATTATGTCCCGCTAATAAAATGCCAATAAAATTTCAAGGGAGTCTTTCCGGCATTTTGTCCGTCACTTATTTTTACAATTGTAATAGAATGCAATTAAAAATAATAATAAAGTACAAATTAAAAGTAAAAAAAAAAAAATTAAACAAAAAATAAAAGTAAATATAAAAAGAATCATAAAACTAAAACTTTATCAAAATCGAAACAACCGCCCGCTAATGAAATTGAACCCAGAACCCCACGAATAAAAACCACGCACTTTCCATCTAGGCTACCCTCGAAGTTGCTTTTATGATACTTAAAATTGGTGTTAAAGGAGGCGCTAGAATCCATACCAAAAACAGAGCTGACGAGTAAGGATAGTAAAAGATATTTCTGATCTCTTTACTCTTACATTAGTTCGATTACAACGTTTCAAACTTTCATCGTTTTATAGATGTTACGATCTAAAAATAGAATTCTCTCTTTCCCTCTCTCAACTGCCAGCCGTTTGTCGTGGAACCCGCTCTCAAATGCTTTCATTATTACAGCGGGTTCCACGACGGAAAAAATGGAAACATTTGAGAGCGGGTTCCACGACGCGGCCTGATAAAATGCCGTAGAACCCGCACTTATAGACATTTTTACAGGGGGTTCCACTACAAACTGAGACAATGTTAATGGGATTTTAAAATTTTGTATTTTTTTATAATGGATTATAAATTTAGGAAAACACATTAAAAGAATAAAAATTTAATATAAATAGATTTAAAATTTAAAAAAAATGGATGTCCCGAGCCTGGTTTGAACTCGTTTTACTTTGCACACCAGCCAAGCACTCTACCACTCGGCTATTCCTCATTCGTTGTTGCGGGAACAATTTCTCAAACTTAACTTGTCGCGCAATGGAACCCGCTCGTTCCAGCTCGTTCCAGCGGGTTCCACTGTTGGAACCCGTTCGTTCCAGCGGGTTCCAATACTGGAACCCGCCATAGAAAATTTTTTTTTGTATGAGATGTCCCATCTATGTACTTCATAATCTTTGGTTTTACATTGTTTTATAACATTCATTTTATTAAATGATAAAGTGGGAGTCAACTTTATACATGAAAAGTCTGACCAGTAATATTTAAACCTGATGCAAATATTCAGGAGCTTCTCTTTCCGCTTCTCTGTTTGCAAAAATGCAAACATCTACACCAGTGGTGCCCAAGCTCTGCATACGGAAGAGCAAACTCCCATACCAATGCAAAAAATCACCAATACATTTGTGCGTGAATTTTTTTCCCATCCATGTGGCTGCACTGAAAAATAAAATTATAGTAACATTCACAAGGGGTTTAAAATATCAATAGAATAAAAAATACATTTTATTACAGCCATTAAAAAAAAGGCCCTACATATTTTAGAACAGCTTATTATTATACTATGACAAATATGCAGAGCTTCTTAGTTAAAAAAAAATGTTCTGCGAAGAACAAATTCATCGCTACAGGTCGTCCATTTTGGCAGAAACAAAAACAAGAATGAATTTCTTGCAGTGAAAAGTTTTCGGCACTCCAACAACAAAATTCATTCGGATTAGTACGATTGAGGAGAATAGGGAAAACACGAAAAATTGTTATTGTAATTGCCATTTGCTTATGATGGGACCAACGATGCTTATGGCGTGAGCAACGAATCTTATGGCGTGAGCAGACTCACACAACTCGGTAGGCATGAGGCTCATGCCATGAGCATTTGCAAAAACAAATGAGCAGCGAGAGCAATGGGATGAGCACCACTGTTATAAAAGATATGTTTTTTTGGCTTAAAAGCGATTGTTATTATAATGTCTGCAAATAGTTTAGACTAGAATAGCAAATAGACTTTCGGAGTCGGATTTTCCTTGTTTAAATCCAACTTGATTAGAAAGTAATACATAAGTTGTTGGTGTTTACGAACCACCACAGTCATTTTGAGATTATTTTAAAAGTAATTTTTGCTGAACAGCAGTTTAAAGATATGGGTCTGTATAAATTAATATTAGTTATATTAGAATTAGGTTTAATGACTGGTATTGTTATACCAGTAGACTGACTAATATAGATTGAACTTGAATGATTGTGGAAGGTTGTTATTAAATATGTAAACACAGTGTATAGTGTAACAATGTGTTATTTATTATTAAATATCAACAGTACAACTTCAACCTCCGAAGAGATAAGTCGTGCCAAAACAGCGTAAAGCCTACCCTCGCGCAAACTAAAAAAGTTATTAGCAAAATTGTGCACAAAAAAATATTAACCACAAAAAGAAAATAAAAAACCCAAAAACACCAAACACACGAAAACCTCTAATACGGGCTCAAGCCCTTCATCCAATCATGACAGACCCACCTGACATTTTCAAAATTACCTCAAAATCGTACCATTCCCAATTAGGCGACCCAAAATTTATTGTAATTAAAAGGAAGGACAACGACTCCTTTGAAAAAATATCATTGCTCATAGTTAAAAAATCCGTGGACTTTGCATGTGGAGGAGAAGTTGACGGATGCAAAAAAATAAGAGACAGAACATTATTAACAAAAGCTAAAAATGAATTGCAACCCAGAAAGCTCCTTACACTTACAACAATCGCAGAAATGGAAGTAACAACAAGCGAACATAAAAAATTAAACTTCTCTAAGGAAGTTATTTATTGTAACGATCTTAGATATATTGACGAAGACACAAGGACTAAAACCACAAAAAGTAAGCGAAGTGAAAAAAAATAATGAAACGTCAACACCCCAACACTAACTCTGATAGCAACAACACACCACCCTAGTTGAAACAGGATTGATCATTGTGGGAGTCTGTACCTCCGGTGATCTCTGAGAGCGAGAGAGCGACCCATTTTGACTTTCAATAAGGCCATACTTTGACTCTTTTCTATTCTTGTATTCTCATCTAATTCTTTGAGCCGGAGTGAACAGACCAGCGCGCATAAATATATATATGAACATAATAAACAATTGTTTCCATTATTGGTACGGTTACCGGGTTAATACAATCATTATAACATTTGATACACACAATCTCCCAGAAATATTGCGAATACGTTACGAAACAGTGCGTGTACAAGAGTATATCCCACTTCCCACTCCGATGCAGTAAATGCCTCCGCTTTGGTCACCCAGCACCAATATGTAAAAGCTCCGAAACGAAAAAAAGTGACTAAACAACAACCCATCAACACAGCCCAAGAGACCGCAACTGCACCACTTTCATAAAAAACCAAGAATTAACAGATATTAAAACCACACAAAAAGTTGACCACAAAACTGCCGAACGTATTTATTTCCAACGACACGAATCTCAATTGAAGAACACCTAGGCCAAAACACTTGCAAACGCTTACAACTCAGATGACAACAAACCCTCAATCACCGAATACTACGATAAATACGCACACAAAAACAACACAACCCCAACATAAAAATTCGAACACTACACTCACATCAGGAACCCATACCCCTCCATCGAATGCAACAGCCACCGGATTAGCCATAACAACTCTACCATCAAGCCAAACTCTTCAACACCATCACCACCACGATTTCGACAAACTAAAAGACATGGATACTGACTACATCACATATACCAGAAAACTAACCACACTATACTCGTCACAACTCACAGAAGACTCACTAAAAATAAAAATCTTCCATAAAGATAAGTCTAAAAACCTAACAATAAATCTTAAAGCATCTAAGACTAAGGCGAAAGCGCTACACACAAACAAACACGCTAACAACAACCTTAAACTCTATGTAAGACTTAAACTTAAACCGCTAATACCACAAATACAAGCTAATAATGCTAAGTAAGTTACAAGCTTTCATCTTCACTATAATGACATTAACAGTAATTCAATGGAACTTAAAAGGATATGTAAATAACTATAACCAACTCTTTATTCTCATTAAAAAATATTCTCATTAAAATATTATAATTTCCCTCCAAGAAACCCACATACAATACACTAATAATATACCAACCCCAATAAACTACAAACTATTAAGAACTACATAGCAACCAACAGATTTGGCGGCGTAGCACTTTTAGTTCATAAGTCAATTCAACACACTTCCCTTAACATTACAGACGACCTAGAAACAATAGCCATAAATATACAATCTAAACTAAAATTAAACATATCTTCAACATACATACCTCCCACCAAAAACATTACTAACCAGACACTTCAAAACACATTTAACACATAACAAGCAACCTCTTTAATTATAGGGGATTTTAATGGTTGGCATCCCTCCTGGGGCTCACCAACAACAAACACACGAGGAACAAGAAAGGAAAGCTAACTTCGGGCGGAGCCGTAGTTGATATACCCTTGCAGTTAAGACCGGATATATATCGCAAACATCGGATAAAGTTGGCCAATTTATTACAATACAACAATTAAAAAAGTTCCAAACAACTATCTTCAAAAAAAACCCATTTTGGTATTTTTACCAAATACCATTTCCGATGGTTCAATTATATGATAGCTATAAGATATAGTTGGCCGATCATTATGAAATTTGGTAGATCGGATCAACTGACTGAAATTTGGCTCGTCATTTGCCAAAAAGAGCTCTCACGTAAAATATGAACTCTCTAACTCTAAAAACACCAAAGTTATACCATTTCCGATCAATCAGTTATATGGCAGCTATAGGATATAGTCGGCCGATCCGGCCCATCCGTTCCGACTTATATACTGCGTGATAAGGATAGAAGGGTGTGTGCAAAGTTTCAAGACGATAGCTTTAAAACTGAGCGACTAGTTTGCGTAGAAACAGACAGACGGACAGACAAACGGACAGAAGAACAGACTGACATGCTAATATCAACTCAGGAGGTGATCCTGATCAAGAATATATATACTTTATAGGGTCGGAGATGTCTTCTTCACTGCACACTTTTAACCAAAATTATAATACCCTCTGCAATGGTATAAAAATAACTCAAAGATTTATTGACAATGCACACCTTATTATACTGAACGACAAATTTTCCACTCATTTTTCAACTCACAATAATTACACACACATCGACCTTACACTCTGCTCTCCAATTTTGGCCCCCCACGCTAAGTGGGAAATACTAAACGACCTTCATGGTAGCGACCATTTTCGTATTATCATCACCCTATTTCCATCAAAAATTCAACAGACCCTTCTTTCAGCTAAAAGAGGCCAACTGGGAAAAATACAACCTTCTTACACATCAATCAAACGAAAAATACCCAACCTCTCAAAACGTAAACAAAGAAGCAGCCCAAATTAACAGAATTATTCTATCTACCGAAAACCTTTCCAACCACCAAACTTCACTAAGTACCCATCCATACAGGGTTCCATGGTGGAACAAAAATCTCGACCAGCTATAAAAAGAAAAACAAAAAGCGTGGAAAACACTCAACCGCCACATAACTTTAGAAAACATCAAAGAGTACAGACGTAAAAGTGAAAAATTTAGATACACCTAACAAAAAAGTAGAAATGAAGCCTTTAGATCCTTTACTTCAATCATCCAACCGTCAACCCCTTCATCCAAATATGGGCGAATATAAGACGCCTCTGCGGACTTAACCAAGTTAAGCAAATCCACGCCACAAAAACCCCAGACAACAACGAAGTAACTACAATTAATAACGAAATTGCCGATGTCTTTGTTACAAATTATTCAAACCTGTCAGACGACATGAATTTCCCAGAACAATTTCGAAACAACAAATACAGAAACAATACCGGAGATTAAACACCCTCCCCATCAGCTCAAACCATAGAAAAACAGATTTCAATCTTCGAACTAGCGTCAGCACTACAAACTCTCTAAGGATCTGTCCCAGGACAGATCAACAGAATCTTCTACCAAATGATAAAAAATAGCTCCAATACTACAAATAGCAGAATAACAGCACTATTTAAGGATGTAGTCTCATGTGTGAGGTTGAAAAAAGGTTGATTTTTTTTTCACATATTTCGATAGTATTGTTTATTAAGAATGTACTGTTAAAGTTTCAAATATCAAATAATGACAGAGATACAGCCCATAATCGAGAGCGCGCCTATACCGAAAAGTATGAGTTTCTCGGTAGCGTCTAAACTTTAAACGCGTTTTTCTCGGAACGACATTTTTGTGTGCGGCGCAGGTGATTCACAAAATTCTATGGTACCGATCTAGCTGAAATTTGGATATGTTGTTCTAAAAAGGAACACCTCTGTCCCGTACTAGAATCATTTATTTTTAATGATTAGTTTTTTTTTCATCATTAATTTAAGATAAATTTTTTTAATTTTTTTTAATTTTTTGTTTTGTGAGTTCGCCATTTTGTTGTTTATTGATAAAAATATTTCATTCTAGTACGGGACAGAGCCATAAGCTTACAAAACAATAATCTATTCTAATTTTTTGTTTCGGATGACTCTAGCAGTCGAAATCACCTGCGCCAGGGACCTACCTTTTTTTTATATGCATACTTTGGCATGCTATAAAGTGTATTAAACTACTCAAGAATAAATTAAACAAAATATTTTCAAATAGTTTATGATGCTTATAAAAACATATGTGAAAATTGAAACGATCGCATTATTTTTTATTACAAAAAAAAATTTTTGAAATAACCTCTAAAAAGTAGGCCGGAACATGAGACTACATCCTTAACAAAACTTCAAAAGTAGCCTTATAATTCCTATCCGGAAATCAAAAAGTGATAAAACCCAAACTACCTCTTACAGACCCATCTCCCTAAGCTGTTGCCTAGCAAAAACACTAGATAAGATCATAGCCAAAAAACTTTGGTGGTTTGTAACTTACAACAATCTGCTAAATAAAAACCAATTTGGATTTCAGCACATCTCACTCGTCACTCTTGATTTTTCAAAAGCCTTTGACCAAATAGGTGTGCATTCTACTTCTCTCTCTTCCTCTTAAGCGAACGGTCGTTTTTTTTTTGTGCACACTGCGTTTTTGTAAATATTGCGTTTATAAATGTTGGTAAACCGGTGTTTACTCGCTTGTGAACCGTATCTAGAATCTTAAGCTTAAGCTTAGCGGACATTCCGTTCAGCGGCCTTCAGTTGTTAAATGAGTTCCCTAAGCGTAACAAATCCGCTGTGTGTAAACTGCCTCAGCCTGCTCAGCCGAAATTAACGCAGCCGCTCATATCTCTGGCCACCCCAAGGGCTAGAACTGAAAAAAATTCGCCGTCTATCGCACTACAAATGAGCAATTGTCGGAGATGTCCTCCGTGGCATCCCTTCGGGTCCTAGTGAATGAAACCCCCGTCAGAGTCACCCAAAAGGGTATTCCAAAGTCCGGACCACCGGCACCGACTGATGCTGCAGTTCTCGTACCTGCGACACCAAAACCCTTACAGGTGATTCCTCCATCGAAACTTATATTTGTTTCTCGGCTTGCCCCTGATACTTCTGAGACTGATATCTTGGCTTATATCAAAGCCAAAACTAAAGCCGATATAAAGGTGGAGGACATACAAAAATTTAAATATAATTATACAAGGCGCACGTCTTCTTTCAAGATTCGTGTGCCCGCGCTGATGTTCAAGTCGATTTGTTCTCCCAGTTTTTGGCCAGAGAATCTTTTCGTCCATAAACATCAGCCTAGTTCCGTAAAGAAAAAAGTTTTAAAACCAGTGGGAGTGAAACTTCCCCATATCAGAACCACGGACCAACCTTCCACCTCTTTTCGTCCACTAAGCAAAAAACTAGTATCGTCACTAACACTTACCTCTCAGAATACTAAAGGGCTCCTTAGAAAACTCCCTAAGCTTTATTCTGATAGTTTTCTCTTTGCATCCCATATTATAGCCTTTACAGAAACTTGGTTAAAGCCGGAGATCTTTAGCTCCGAAGTTCTTCCAAGTAAGTATAACACGTTAGGTCGTCTTTTAGACTTATGTTTTGTATCTGATCCTGATGGTACCGCTCTCTCCAGAGCTTTTCCCCTTTCAACCCCAGAGGACCCATATCACCCCACGCTGGAGGTCTCTATCGAAACTATTCCTGGTATCTATCAGATGTCTCTATGCGTGGCAAACAAGATTCGCTGCTTCCGTAAAGCTGATTTTCAGAAACTTAATAGCCTTATCGATACATACGATTGGTCCGATATTCTGGCATGCACTGATCTTAAGGTCACTTTAGAAAAATTTTACTGCACTTTAAATAAATTTTTTGACTCCTGTGTGCCATGGAAATATCCGTCCGCTTCAACAAATCCTCCTTGGTATACAAGGTGCCTCACTAACCTAAAAAATATTAAAAATAGGCTCTTACTAAAATACAAAAAAACCTGCAGTAGTGTTGATTTTTCAAGATACCTACTAGCTCGGTCGAATTTTACCGGGCACAACGCGGAATGTTATACGAATTATATTGACCGCTGCCGGATACAATTTACTCAGGATCCAAAGCTGTTTTATAATTTTGTAAACACGTATCTTTTTCAACCCTGCTTACGTTTGAAAATGCCTCTGCGACCTTTGATCAGGCCATTGCCGATCTATTCGCAGAATTTTTTCAAACAACTTATTCTCCGCCTAAATTGACAGATCAGCCTTACGCATACAACATTCAAGCAGCAAATCTTATTATCTGTCCGTTTTTTTCTGAGAACAACTTATTATCTGGTCTTTTAAGGGTAAAACCCATTTATTCGCCAGGCCCCGACGGAGTTTCAGGCTGTGTGCTAAAATACTGTGCCAGGGCTCTGTGCAAACCTCTACTTAGACTTTTCAACTTATCTTTGGAAACCTCGATTTTTCCCCTTAAGGGGAGGTTCTTTTGGATTTTTTCGAAAATTAAGCAAACTTTGAGAATGGATTGCGGGAAAATGCAAAGACATACGAACTTATGCTTTTGAACTTTTGATTCGTTGTTTATTAACGATTAAAAAAAAATTTAATATTCAGGAAATTCAAAATGGCGGCTTCAAAATGGCGGATCTCGTAGACCTCCAT
Source organism: Drosophila malerkotliana malerkotliana (assembly GCA_018153235.1). Taxonomy (NCBI): domain Eukaryota; kingdom Metazoa; phylum Arthropoda; class Insecta; order Diptera; family Drosophilidae; genus Drosophila; species Drosophila malerkotliana. The sequence goes on along the minus strand of JAECXV010000075.1, from coordinate 20,261,129 downwards.
TTTTCTGCTTTGTCGAGTGTAGGGCCGCTGGTAGTGAACTTAAATTAGAAATGTATATAATTTATTAAAATTGATGGAATTTCCTATGCCTTATACCTAACGACAATTAATTTTGGTAAAAATAAACCAATTTCATGGACGTTTAAAAAAAAAATTGACATTTTTTCTCTTTTTTTTTACTTTGATCTCGTTTAAAAATTATAAATAAACAATTTTTTATGCCAATTTTAGGTATAAGGCATACAAAAAAGTATGTACTTTTAAACATTTTTTGAATGAAGGAAATCGGTTCACTACTAGCGGCCCTACACTCGACAAAGCAGAAAAATAGAGGTCTACGAGATCCGCCATTTCGAAGCCGCCATTTTGAATTTCCTGAATATTGAATATTTTTTTTTAATCGTTAATAAACAACGAATCAAAAGTTCAAAAGCATAAGTTCGTATGTCTTTTCAATTTCCTGCAATCCATTCTCAAAGTTTGCTTAATTTTCGGAAAAATCCAAAAGAACCTCCCCTTAAGTGGAAGGAATCATTTATTTATGCCAACTACAGAGGCATCTCTAAGTTGTCGGCAATTCCAAAGTTATTTGAAAAATTAATTACCCCTCATTTGCAACACCTTTGCTCTTCGATTATCACTTCTTGTCAGCATGGCTTTATTAAGCGTCACTCCACCACCACAAACTTATTGGAGTTGACATCCTTTGTCATAGATGGCTTTTGTAAGGGATATCAAACCGATGCAATTTACACAGACTTTAGCAAAGCATTTGATTCAGTTAATCACTCACTCTTGTTGAGTAAACTGAATATGCTGGGGTTTCCTATAGACCTCTTAACGTGGATCTCCAGCTACTTAGATGGAAGTACACAAAGAGTCTTATTTAAAAACATACAGTCCCGTCTGGTCCGTGCTACATCTGGCGTCCCTCAAGGAAGTCATTTTGGCCCGCTATTATTCACGCTTTTTATTAATGTCTTGCCCCCTGCTTTAACGAACTCTCTAGTTCTTATGTATGCAGATGATGTAAAGCTTTGTCTTCAGTACAAATCCATCTCTGCCCAATGCAGTCTTCAGTCTGACCTTGATAACTTTCAAGAATGGTGTTTAGCTAATGATTTAATACTTAATGAATCAAAATACAAGCATATGTCTTTATCGTTCTTGCCCTCTGCAAGCTACGTATTCCATTTATGGGATTGCCTTAGAAAAATTAACCCAGGTTAATGATCTCGGCATCCTATTAGACATAAAACTCAAATTTGCGACCATATTTCCGTAATGGTTAATAAGGCTAAAGGAGTCCTTGGTTTTATTAAAAGGTGGTCAAAAGAATTTAATGACTACATAACCAAAACATTATTCATTTCTTTGGTCCGTCCATTATTCATTTCTTTCTCTGGAGTCCCCAATATGGTACATCAGGACCGCATAGAATCCGTACAAAAGAATTTCCTAACTTTTTCACTTAGAGGTCTAAACTGGGATGCAAATCTTTACCTTCCATCTTATAATAGTAGACTGTTACTCATAAACTTACCTAGCTTAACAAATCGTAGGACAATGCTCGGTGTAGTCTTTCTGTAGTTGTAGTTGTAGTTCGACATATGCACTGCATGACCCTTTTAGGGTATTATGTTCGAACTACAATGGTCTCTACTCTATAACATCTCTTTCCTGTCCCTCAAATTTAAAATATAGAATTTTAAATTTCCTTACTAACTCCTCCTAGCTTAATAAATTACAAATAGCTTATTCTAACAAATATATTCTAACAAATCGTTTCTTGAGCGCCCCTCGGTCGTCTGGGCCTCTAAGCTTTATGATGAATACAGCAATGCTAGCTGATGCTCTTATTGATGCACAAACCATTTCCAAATTCTGAAAGACCGGTAAAAAAAAAAAAAAAAAAAAAAAAAAACAAAATTGAAGTCAAAATTGATTAATTTTTTAAATTATTGTATGTCGTGAATAATATTATTGACCCAAAATAATTATGAAATCCTAATGTGTCATATCCGATTGAACCCGAATCCCAATATCCTCCTTCACTTAAGTAAAATATTCAAACAAAAAGTACATTACTATGTTTGCTAATGCTATAGTATTACCTAAACATTTACTATGTTTAGGCGATTGCAATCACAATTTTTTGAAAGCGTGTTATAGAATCAACCATGTGTAAAATGAGGTATTTTAGTCTGGTCAGACTTTCACAAAAAGTAAAAAAAATCAAGCAACGCGATGGAAAAACTTTAACTCTTCATTCGGCATCTATGACCCGGGAAATTAATTTCCAAATCGCTAAGTGGCAGCTTCCTTTTTTTTTTAAATTTCAACTTTTATATGGCGTTGCTACCCAATTGTAGAACATACCATGGTGCCCCAGGTTCTTAAGATTTTTGATTATTAGCGCGATTGTATGATGCCTATGTTGCTGCCGCTCGCGCTCTCCTCCAAACTGGGAGCCATACGTCTAGATTAGTTTTTGGACTGAATTGTTAAGTAGGATTTTGTAGTCCAGGCATAGTGGCGATCAAAAGTTTATTATCCAGTAGAGGCTGCTAGCGATGAGCTTTAGGTGAATCTACCTGCAATCGATGTGCTTTGGCCAGGTTCATCGCCTATCGAGGTGGACGCCAAGGTACTTAACTTCGTTAGCTTGGGGGTATAAGCAAATCGTTGTGTGAAAGTGGAGGGCATGTTTGTCTATTAAAAGTAAAAGTTATATTTATACGCTTCTAATCGTTATTGTGGAGGTATTGTACCTATTGTAGAAGTACGACTCAAGTAGCTTATGTGTGTATGTTGGCATATGCATTTTAAATTTTGGCATTCGAATTAAGCGAAAATTTAACGCATTAAGCGAATTTCGGTCGAAAACTTGAGATACGTCGAGAAAAATAGAGGTAAAGTATTCTCGCGGTTTTCGATTCAGTTCAGCCGGAACGAGGGAGTAGTCTTCGTAACTGGGAGCCCAGAATTGCATGGAATTTCTTATCGGGGTGGTAATATCGATTGGAGCGCTTACATTTGGATAAGTCCTCGAAAAGGGATACTTTAAATAACAACAATAGGGGATTAATAGTAAATAATAACAAATTTCTTAGTAAGTTTTCCACGCTCCCTCTCGCCCTCAAAAATCTCGAATTTCTGTAGCGCCAGTACAGGAAGGTACTTTTGATGCCAAACTATTTCTATAATAAAATATGTGGAGATAGACCTTTTCCCATTTCCCTAGAATTTGGGATCGTCTGATATCCAGATCAAGTTTGTATTAAAATTTTGCTACGCTCACTCTCGCCCCCAAAAGAGAAATCTTGTTGTAGCGCCAGTTCGTTAATGTTTTTGGAAAATGTTTTGATGCCAAGCTGTGGCATCCAATGGCTAATCTACACCTATAAATCAAAAAGCACCTAAGTCGGATAATTTGTAGAGGAGTTATAGAGTTTTTAGTTTTCTTCCCTTCTGAATAGGTAGTATTGCCGTAGGTTTGTTGTTGAAAAAGTAAGAGTAGGCGCTTTGGTTCTTCTTTGGTTCGAAGCTTCTTTGGTGGCTATTTTGCGTGACACCTATTTATTTAAAAGAATTGTGCACCAGATTTTTAACATATCACAACTGCTAGATTAAGTTTGTTTATTACCATAGCTCGCAAATAAATGTTAACCGATTGCTGGGGTCTCAAAATAAGTGTTGTTTAATGAGCTTTTGATAAAAAAGTCTTTATCCGAAAAGGTTTGTTCGTATACAAATTTTGCTTTCGCTCAAATGACAAGCAATACTTTCTGTTACTAACTGCTCTATTTTTTCCTGGACCGTTTGACTTTGTGAGCCGATTCAAATTGTCTGCCGATTCAAACAAGACCCACTAACTTTTACTTACACACATACATAGTGTATATGAAAGTTAGTGGGTCTTGTTTAATTTGCCTTTGTGACATTTGGATATTCTGTAAAAATAATTAAAACGAAAATGGGACGGGAAATAAAAAAAATTAGAACGACGATATACTACATTATTGTACAGATGTAAGGCTAAAATCGCCAAACCTAAGTGCGCTTGCACATGTAGTCTTGGCCATCCCGGCTACTCAATTTAACAATTTATAACAATTTATTCTAAGCAAAAGGCGAACCAGTTTAGCAGCCAATCGGTTTTTACAGACCCGACTTATTCAATAAATAATAATTCTACTGTTCAAGATCAATATTTTTTCGAACTTCCAAACTGAGCGGACGTGCTTTGCCCGAGCTGCGGGAAAACTGCAACGTAAAACAGTTAACCAAACAAAAAAAAAAGTGGGGCAATCCAATATAAGCGAAAAGACGCTGAACCACAATTTATGAAGATCAATAGACAAGCTTTTCATAACAGGTGTGATGTGCTAAACCAAAACTAGTGCATTGTTTTAAATAAATATGTGCCACGCAATGAGATCATTAAGCAACGATCAAAAGAACGAGCGTAGAAGTTCAGTGAACCAAAGAAACGACTTCTACTCAACCCGCGATACCGAAGTGGAAAAATCGGCGATTAAGAGCAACCAGGATTTACTGACTGCTGAAACCCAAAGGGCACGGTCTTGCTCACCCGCTCTGCTCACTCCGACTCCCGCGTCTTGGAGCTCGAAGTGTAAAACCCCCCCCCCTCCAATATCGGAAACAAATTTCGCACCAACAACAAGCAGAACTAAAATTTCTGCAACCACAGCGACAACCATTGCAATTTAAGGTATTCCATCAGCGACTACAGCGAGTATAAAAACAACAACTTCGGAAAGTTCCGGAAAGCGGCCCCGGCCACACAGATTGGAATAGATCGCTACATCCAAATTATGCGCAAGCTTAGCCCGCAGAGTAATCAGGCAGGCAATAAAAGAAAAATTAACCGCGTCCTGAAGACCGACGAAGAACCAGGCAGATCCACTAGTAACAGATTCGCCCTACTGGCGGAGGTTGAGGCAAACCAACCAGCCCAAGACACCGCAAAAAAACCCAAGCCTTTTCCAATCTATATCAGGGAGAAAAGCTCGAGTGCCCTGGTCAACCGAACTGCGGCGTTGATTGGGAATGGTGACAACTTTCATTTTGTCTCGTTTATTAAAAGGAAAATTCATGAAATAAAGGTGCAAACCAAGACTGAAGAGCACTTCCGAATCGTGTCCAAATATCTGGACAGTGCTCAGAAAAACTATTACACGTACCAGCTGAAAAGCAGTAAGGGCCTACAAGTGGTAGTAAAGCGAATCGAACCCGATGTTACCGCCGCGGAAATAAATGCATGCGTCAAACGACCGTAACGCGCAATCAAAACCCACAGAACATGTGTACCATGCGTCCAAAGCTACGCCAGACGTCTTCTTCGCCAAAGCTGCGAGGTCCTCATACAGTCCCCTAAACACCACCATCGGCTTGTCCTATGCCGATGCTCTACGATCTGGAATGGAAAATCCAATTCAATTTAACTCACAAAGCGCTCAAAAGGCCCCAGAACAGCAACATAGCAAAACGGAAACTATGATGCTTACCCGCCAACAAAATATGATGGAGCTTATTTCATTAATGAAAACGACTATGCAAACAACACTTGTTCAAAACAAGACATGTATTATCATGTACAGCTGCTCGTAGCACAACAGTCAAATAATCTACGCAGGCTCTTCGAATAACAATGTGGAACGCCAATGGTGTCTCACGGCATAACTAGAATTGTCACAATTCTTGACCGAAAACCATATTGACGTTATGCTACTGGTGGAAACGCATCTTACAAGCAAATACAACTTTCAAATATGAGGCTACACAATCTACCGCGCAGATCATCCAGATGGGAAAGCCCACGGCGGAACTGAAGTTCTAATCAGAGAACGCATTAAACATCATTTTCACAAATGTTTTGCAAGAAACTTCTTGCAGGCCACATCGATACAAATTCAGTCAAGCAACGGAAACCGCACATACGCACTGGAGATCACGTCTAGTGACTCCCAAAGGCAGGCCAATGTACAATGTAATTATAAATGTGAAAAATAAACTATGTTTGTTTTCCTTGGAAGTCCCACATACTGGCCAACACACTCACGCAAGCTCCCAGACCTTATTGATTTTGCGGTGACAAAAAACATACCTCACAATCCAATAAGTGCCAAAGCAGTCTCGGACTTATCATCAGACCACTCGCCTTCAAAGCCCAGAAATAACCGAACACCCCTTCAGCCTGACGACGCCAAAAACGAACTAGCTTAAATACAAAAAGTACGTGAGTGCCCACATAGAACTCGCCCCGGAGCTTAACATGAAATCAGACATCAATACACTACGAGCGCCCTGGAAGAAGTACTCGTTGCGGCAGCTAAAATCTCTACTCCTAATGAGAAGGAAGTAGACCGAAACAAATACTAAAAATCTAATCAGCAGAGGCACTGAGAAGAGAGGCGCACGCGTCGTGATTGGCAAAACAGCAGATTACCAGCTTCAAAACAATGCCTTAAGGAAGCAAACCGATCACTCGACCAGGCTCTTCACCAACAGGAAGAAAATGCACAGCTAAGGTACATCCAGGATCATTCCCCAACAAGCTCAAGGTATCCTCTGCGGAGGGCCCACCCACATCTTAGCGCCCCAATTGAAACGACCACCCCGATAAGAAACTCTTCGGGATGCTAGGCTTGCAGAGACGAAGACCGAGCTGAAACATTCGCTACACATCTCCAAAGTGTCTTCCAGCCAAACCCTGCCTCAAATTCATTCATCCTGCCAGTAAATCAGCCAGAGGCTACCCCTCAGCCAACTGCATCTTTGTTCCGGCCGAACGAAATCGAAAAAATCATAAGAAGGCTAAAACCAAAAAATGCTCCCGGTGGTGACCTTCTGACGCCAAAGATGCTGATCGAACTTTCAAAATGCGCTATAGAGATCGTCTGCAAACTATTTAATGGGATCATTAATCTGGGCTATTTCCCTAAAAAAATAGAACAAATCCATCATTATAATGATACCGAAGCCTGAGAAAGACCACACCATTCCGTCATCATACAGACCAATAAGCCTTCTATCTTGTTTGTCTAAATTGTTTGAAAAATGCTTGTTAACTCGCATAATACCATATCTGGAAGCTTGCAATATTATCCCGGCACACCAATTTGGCCTTCGAAAAAACCACGAAACCATCGACCAACTGAACAGACTAACATCCGAAATACGCTCAGCCTTCGAACAGCAAGAATACTGAACTGCGCTATATTTCTCGACGTATGTAAAGCTTTCGAACGAGTTTGGCTCAATGGACTCATGCACAAAATTAAAACGTTTGTTAACTAACACCCACAAGCTACTGGAATCATACCTTTACTATAGGGTATTCTCAGTAAGATGCAACGCAGCTACTTCGGGCGACTACATCATCGAAGCTGGAGCGCTACAAGGAAGCGCACTCGGCCCGTGTCTATATGCTTTGAATACTGCGGATATTCCTACGAACGCACAACTAACAACATCAACGTTCGGCGACAATACCGCTATCTTTAGTCGCTCCAGATGCCCAACGTAAGCAACAAACCAACTGGCGCATTAAAATAAACGAACGAGCTTGGATGCAGATCCAAGCTAACGAAGTAACGTACCGTGACGTCCACCTTGATAGACGACTTACCCGGCGTAAGCACATCGAATGCAAGAAGATGCACCTAAAACTGAAAGACAGCAGCATCCATTGGTTCATAAACTCACGATCGCCACTGTGCCTGGACTACAAGTTACTACTCTACAATTCAGTCTTAAATCCAATCTGGACGTATGGCTCCCAGCTGTGGGGGAACGCAAGCAGCAGCAACATAGACATCATCCAGCGCGCACAATCTAAAATCTTGAGAACTAACACTGGGGCTTCAGTATGTTCGCAACGAAAACATCTACCAGAATCTGGGCATCATCGCAGTGAAAGACGAAATCCAGAAGCAAAAAGAGTCTTACAAAGAAAAACTGTCTTCGCACCCAAATTTTCTCGCTCGGTGATGGAATCGGGATTCTTGCGTATCCCAGCTGCAACGTTTAAACATCTACCAGAATCTGGGCATCATCGCAGTGAAAGACGAAATCCAGAAGCAAAAAGAGTCTTACAAAGAAAAACTGTCTTCGCACCCAAATTTTCTCGCTCGGTGATGGAATCGGGATGGATTAAAAAAAAAATGTATCTCTTAGTTCAACGGAACAACGAAACTTAGGACAATTTTGAACTTTTTTGTTAATTTTGTTTGTTAATTTTAATGTTTTTTCAGAGATCAACTCAGTCATATTCCCCATTCCATATTCATTCTCTCCCTGAATGTCCTAGAAAATTGACAATTTCGGGTTAAGAAAATTGGAAACCTTAAGATCAGTTTGTTTAAAAATTTTATTTCGTAATTAAAAAATAACTCACCACTTTTCTCCTTTTTCTTCACACATTCGCAGAATGGAAAACATTACACGGAGCTTATTACTTGGTATAATGGTATTTAAGTCTTTTTTTGTTAGGTATCGTCGCCACCAATCATTTGTTACCGACATTACACCACTTTGACTATCATATATATCATCTGGTAGATCTTCATCGGAGTTCGAAACTTTTTTGCTATCCTTTTTGGTTTTTGGCTATAAAAAATTTAAATTGATATAAATTTATTATATTGTATATATATATATATATAGGTTAACACTAGTTAACAGTTGACAATATACACTATGATAAAATAAATAATAAATAAAATTAAAACATAATAGACCCAATGAAATAGGCACCATCTGTAAATACTTAAATTTACCATAAGTCCAGCCTTCTGCTGACTCAGCACATCCCGGTTATGTGCAGTCGGGCCACCGACCATAGCTTAGATTTAAAGAGACATTAAAGAGACAGACAGACATTTATTTATGTTTATTTTCTAAACTTATTATCTTAAAAACTGTTAAGATATTGTATATAAGGCACTTACAATCAAAGGCCGAAACAGAGAACAAAGCTTTTTGGTCACAATGAGTTGATTTGAAACTGCCAAGCCACGGCCATCACCCACAGTTTCTGCAGTACACCTTAGAGACCTTACACCTTGCGTTGATAATTGTAATGGTTTTTACTCATATCATTTTTGAAATGTATGTAAGTTATCCAACCCCTAAATACAGGCCACATATGGCTTTTATAAACAATATTTTCAATCTCTGCATTTGCCTTTGGCTTGATCTTTGGCTCAATTATCCAACCCACAAATACAGGCCACTTATGGCTTTCCACTTATGAATTTTATAAACAATATTTTCAAACTCTGCATTTGCCTTCGGCTTTGTCTTTGGCTCTGAGGCGCGATCTCGGTTCCCCATAAACAAATCAAAATCAAAAGTAAACATCAGCTTCCCTCCGAAGCCCAATCAATTACGCCTTTTGCGTTTCAAGTACCCACCAAATTGTATCGATCAGCTTAATCGAATTTCACAATAAGATGCGACAGTTTCATGTTAAGCCTCTAATCTAAACACAACTGATGGCCGAGGTTCTTTGGATCAGATTTAGAATTAAGAAGGCAGTCCTATTTTGACCGAGACCGCGAACGGTTGACAAAAATATTTAAGAAAAATCCAAAGTGTCTTGTAATTTTTGCGTTTAATAAATAAAGGTTTAACACCAAGTTGTGAAATTAAAAAATAAAATTTTCATTTTTTTAATTCACCAAACTACAAACAATTTAACTTGTATACTAACTGTTGAGGTTTTTCACTCATTTTCACTGACATTAATCGGCTTCTAAATAAATCAATTATTTAATGACGTTTTAAGAATATATATTCTGCAGGCTGATGTAACTGGATGATCCCAAGATTAACTTGCCTTTATGATGCTAAGCAGTGACTTAGTGTTATGTACAAAGAGTGTGGCCCGACTAGACATTGCAAAGCTAAAGCTCAAGAGAGGACGGCATGACCTAAACATCCTTAAAAATTATGAAATTTGGTAGTTCGGATCAACTGACTAAAACTGAAAATAGAATCTGTACGGAGTTCCAAATTTCTATCTTCAAAAACATGAAAGTTGTGTCATTTCTGATTGTTCTGTTATATGGCAGCTATAGGATATAGACGGCCGATCCGTCGTACTATTTTGCCAAAAAAACATATTTTTCCTAATAGATTTCATACGAAATCCAAACTTTCTAACTCAATAAACACTAAAGTTATAGCACTTCAGATCAATCAGTTATATGGCAGCTATAGGATAAAGTCGGCCGATCCCGGCCGTTTCGACTTATATACTTCGTGAAAAAAGGTGTCTGCAAAGTTTCATGTCGACAGCTTTAAAACTGAGACATGCTCATATCAACTCAGGAGGTGATTCTGATCAAGAATATATACACTCATATCAGGGTCGGAGATGTCTCCTTTACTGCGTTGCACACTTTTGAACAAAATTAGAATATCCTCTGCAAGGGTATAACAAGAAAGGAAAGCTAACTTCGAACGGAAGTTTATACCCTTGCAGTTATGATCGGATATTAATCATTATAATTTTATTAAAAAACCCAATTTATTATCTTAAAATACCAAGGTTGGTTTTTTTATCAAATAACAAATCTCACTTTCGTTCATTCAATAATGAGGAAGCTATAAGATATAGTCGGCCGCTCGTTTTTAAATTTGGTAGGTTGGCTCAATTAACGAAAAATAGAATCTATACGAAGTTCCAACTTTCTATCTTCAACTATGTTTATACCCGGTACTCGTAGAGTTAAATGGTATATTGTAGTCATGGAAATGTATATGAAATAGAGAAGGAATCATTGATCCCACAAAGAATATATTTTTTTGATCAGCATCAACATTCGAGTCACATGGCCATGTCCGTCTATCCATCCGTCCGTATGAACGCGTGGATCTCAGAGACTATAAGAGATAGAGCTATAAGATTTGGCAATACCCACGCGGTTCAAGTTTGTTTGCTGTTTATATTTTATTATTGCTGTTCGTTAGACTCGCTAAAACTTAAGAACTGCTGAACTGATGTAGCTTGTTCTTTTTGAAATGACTAGTCTTAGTCTTACGTTAGTCTTGAAATGTTCGTGAACGTCTAGAAATTTCAAATGCTTTGTTCATATAACAGGGCCCTGTCGACAAGTGATCTTCAGACAGTAAAACTGTACAAAATGTACAGCTGGCGATAAAGAAGTCCGTTCAAATTTACTCTTCTCTTCTTTTTTCTGAAGCGAACGGTCGTGTTTTTTTTTCGCACTTCCTTTTTTGACACATCTTGCTGTAAAACGGTGTTTAATGAATTGAGAATTGAATTTATATTTGGTTTAAGTTAAAAACGTCATAAAAATTTTTTTTGGCCGCATATGAAACTGAAAAAAATACAGAGAACTCCAGATTAGGGTGCGATCGCAAAGATATCACGATACTCTACCTTCTACTCCAATTTCTCCTTAAAAGGCAACACCGCGCGCTTGGTAACTTCCCATCGGGTGTAATTTCTCGTCCTTGACTAGCACAAATTACAAAAAAAATACGAACTTCCGGCTTACAATAAAAGGGCCCACAAAAACTCATGGCTGGCGTCACAGAACCCATGGATCTCCACCTCGTATCTCGATTTTAGCGCCCATCTAGAAAATTCGGCGTGCTGCGCCCTGGTACAGCTGCTACTAATCATATCTCAGTCGGAGTGAAGAGCTTGAGGAATGCATAACTTCTGGGAAAGATTTTAGCCTATGCAAAGACAGGACCGACAAGGCCTAATGGGTCATACAGCCAGGCGACTGAAGACAATGTCATATACGTGTGTTGCTGTGTATAGGCAAAGGCCAAGAACAATAAACATTTTTCGTGTTTTGCCTATTCTTTTCAATCGCTCTAATCCGAATGCATTTTGTTGTTGGATTGCCAAAAACTTTTCACTGCAAGAAATTTATTCCTTTTTTTGTTTCGGACAAAATGGTCGACTTGAAGCATGAATTTCTTCTTCGCACAACATTTTTTAAGTAAGAAGCTATGCATAAATTAGCAAAGTAAAATAATAAGCTATTGTAAAAAATATACGGCCTATTATTTTTATTAAAATTATTTTTATTTGAAACAATTTTATTTGAAAGTGTTATAATTTTATTTTTCACTGCATCGACATGAAAACAAATTTTTGTTTTAATGTATTGATTTTATTGATTTTTTTTTATTTTTGTATATATTGATTTTTGCACTGGTATTGGATTTTGCTCTGCCGCATGCTGAGCTTGGGCACCCTTGATCTATAGAGTTGCCTCCAGAAAGTAGATCATCCGCATCAAAATCGCGGCGCAGAGCTTCGGTCCCTTTTGGAAACATTAATTGCATCATCTGCCAACTGATGCATTGACCGAATTGATAAGAATGAGGCAGGCTTCGTTCCAAAGGTCTCAGTTTCTATCTTAAAAACCTGAAACTGATCCTGGTTGGAGTCCCGCCAAAGAATACACAGTAGATAGCTTTCCTGACGCAACGATACATTTTGAAAATATCTTCAGTAATGGCCACCCGATGACATCTGGTAGGCCAGCAGAGAGCTGGATCGATCCAACACACAGCAGCTCATAAAAAAGACTGGCTCGAATAAGATATCCAATTCGCTGTAGCCGAAAAAACTTTGGATCAGCCAAAGAGAGATTTCCCGGAAGATTCCAACTGGAGACATCCAAACTAAAGCTAAGCTGTCCGTGATATTGTCGGCGTTAACCAGGGCAGAGCAATCGGAGCAGAGAACTGCATAACTCAAACATAACTTTTTGTTGAGTCCACTCATAGCAAAAATTTCATTCAATTCAAGTCATAGGGCGAAACTCAGTGTCAGATCAGGCAGCCGCTAAATTAGTTTATAGTTTATTTATTAAGCTAAAGTATCGACATATCGCCTTAGTTGGTCGCAAGCCGACTCTTTCTCGGCCGCTCGTCTTCAACGGGCCTATTTTAAAAGAGCTTTTGCTTCGCAATCACTATGTCGGAGCGCCCTATCCGCTATCAAGAGCTTTAGCTTCGCGCATGTCTAGTCGGGCCGCACTCTCTGTCCATATGATTAGTTACTGCTTAGCACCATAAACCAGGCAGATGAAACTGGGATCAACAATTGTGATCATCTATCGTTCGTTATAAAATTTGGTAGATCGGATTATCTAACCAAAAATAGAATCTGTACTAAGTTTCCATGCATGCACGCGTGCATAGGGTAGGAAATGACAGTGTTAACACTCTTAAATTTTTTTAGACAGCCCAAAGTTAAAAATCAAAATGTTTCCTCTGAGAAAAATTTTCTTAGAAATTGGGTTGGAAAAAGTTTTTCATAGAAAATACAGATAGGGAAGCGCAGTTTTTCAAATTTTAAACATTTGTGCATTTTGCCCCCCACTTTTATAAATTAAAAATACAAGTACATATAATTATAATATAGTATTTACATACATAAACAATTGTTGTGAAATTACATACTTTAAATTTTTCTTGTTTCTCTCTTACAGTCATCAGAATCGCACAAGTGCTGCTGTCAGCGCTGAGTTTACTCATACGCGTTGAGTTTTTCCATTCGGGGGTGAGTGTGGTCATTTACGTTTTCGCTTTCGTTTTAAACGATCATTGCTGAGCCGAGATAAGCTGTTAGAACATGAAAATGAATAAACTGAACTTCGCGAACTTCGCTCAACAGCTCATATGGGCACGAACGCCAAGCGAGCCAAGACAGCAAGGAAACAGAGCAACAAAACTTAAGACTGGCTCATCCTCGTACCACTATCCTTCACATTCCACAGTGGACAGTGGTCTGGCTATATGGAAAAAATGGTCATAAATCAGAAACTCAACGTAGAGAGTTCGAAATTTCAAAATTCAAAATGGGGGCTCCGATATGGCAATTGTGACTTACGTAATTAGCTGGTGTATCTAATTCAGTATCTAATTCTGAGGAAACGTTCTGATTTAATGGCAGCCTCAAATGTCCCGTAACCTCTTTTGCTACAGGCTTTGTGTACTTTTGAAAGAATTTTGATTTTGATGGTATTACTGGATTAGAAGAAATTAGCAAATTGTGCATCAATTCCATCATGGTATCTTTTTTAGATATTTTTGGTGTATTATTTTCTCGAAATCAGTATTTTATGGACGGAAGCTGGCATATAATACCAATTATACATGTCCACATACATTTTTGTTGTATCGCGCGTATATACCTCGAATTTTTTGCTATTGATTTCAAAACTAGAAAACAGAGTTTGCAAAATTATGCCAAATCGTTTTATTAAAATTATGTCGACGCCCGTCATTTCAGATTAAATATCTGGATCGTTAAAAAAACTTCGTGCAGTGTTTCCGTCGTTTGTTGATCCACTACCTCCTGTTTTAGGGAATACTAATAACAACCCAATCTTCTTCCTGAAGGCTGCTTAAATATATGCCTTTCTGCCTGCTAGCTTTCTCTGAAGGACGAAACATGCCATTTTTTTAGGTCCAAGCGATATGCATTATGCAGTATTGTGAGCATGAAGTTTCACACACTTATACTGTGTGTGTTGCAAGGCACGAGCAGATAAATGCAGACTGATCTATATTAATGGATTCCTTGCTGAAAAAGATAAACTGAAAAGCGTTTGCTTCTTTTTTCGCTAATAAGTTACTAAAGGCCGTCAGCCAAGCAATTACACGCAAGCAATTACGTGCCGTAACTGTGTACACCGCTGGTAGTGCGACTATACTCTCCACGTTAGGGCGGCTGGTAACAGGTCCCGCTAAGGTCATGTCTCTGTCGAGGATGCTGGCTAATGGTAGTCGGGCAAGGAGAAGAACACTCCCTTCCTTAAATCACCCCAATCCAAGGTGGAACAGTATATGTCGAAGGATGCGTGTCCGAGGAGAAGAGCAGCCTTCATTCTGATGAGGACGGACCCATCGGCCGAAGCCAACCCGGACCAGGCCGATATCATTAAGTGGGCAAGGGAGATCCTGCCCGACTTTAATCCGGGAAAGGCGGGTGTGAGGCTGAATCCGAATAAACGTACTGGGTCAGACTCTGCAAAGGAGATCGCGCAAAGCGCGAAAAGGCAGACGTCCACGGAGGGAGAAGCCCCCCAGGCTAAGAAGAGGAAGGCCCAGCGGCAGCCGTGCCCCAAGAACCCTTGAAGAACTCCAAGGAACCCCATCCCCAAAGACCTTTGGCGACGAGTGGTAAACGAGTTGCATGGGCGCTTCGTGGAGGAGATGCTGTGATGCGGAGGACTCCCACCAGAATGCGAAGACGCAGGATGGTACCAGGGTAGCGTTAAAGTAATTGCCTGCCAAGACGCGCGATCGGTAGAGACCTACAAGCGTATGGTAGCATGTGGCTCACTGAAAAGCCAGCCGACCCTAAGACCATCCTAACTATGCTTAGGTTGTGCAATCCGACGCTTCCCACGGCGGACTGGCGAATCGCCAAGGTCGAGGAGGCGGTGGGACTGCGAAGGCAGGTCGTCCTCACACTCAACGAGGAGACCGTAAAAGCCCTAGAGAGGTCGGAGAACCGGCTGAAGTACGGATTTGAACACGTGACGCTCCGTATTTACAAATCCGATGAGAAGACCAAACCAGGAGGTATTGGGCTGGAGGCAGACGCGCAAGAGCCAGACTTGGAGGAGCCGACCGAAGAGGGGCACCGGGAAGTAATGTCGGATGAGGAGGAGGACATCCTGGAAGGGTACACCTCAGAGGAGAGCGACTTGGCAAGGGCACTTAGTGGAGTCGGAATGGAGGAGGACTCTCTGCTGAGCTCCAAGAAATTGTAAGAATGTCCCTGACAATCTTGCAGATAAACCTCCATCACAGTAAAGCGGCATCAGCTGCCCTCCTACTCCAGCTCGCCGAGAGTGGAGCTGATGTGGCCCTCATCCAGGAACCCTGAATCCTTGGAGACAAAATACTTTGGTTGGGGGCCTCGGAGTAAAGCCGATACAACAGGTAAAAGGCGAGCCTGCATCCTCGCAAAAAAGGACCTTAACCTCTTTTTGCTACCCAATTTCAGCAATGAAGACCACGTAGCCGCAGTAATAGAGAGCCCAAATGGCCCTCCAAGGGTATGTTCCGCGTATATGGGCCACGACCAGGAGGCCCTCCCCCCGCACCCGCTACTCAAACAGCTAGTGGAAGACAGCAAGAAGCACAAGATCGACCTGATCATAGGTTGCGATGCTAACGCCCATCATCATCAGTGTGCAAGCACTGACACGAACGAGAGGGGTGGGTCAATCTTCGATTTTATTCTAGGCTCCAATCTTCTGGTGGGAACAGGGGTACAGAACCCACCTTCATAGTCAAGAACAGAACGGAAGTATTTGACGTCACTCTTTACTCAGAATCCCTAGCAGACAAGATTGTTAGATGGGGAGTCCTAGAGAAACACTCTTTCTTGGACCATCGATACATAGAATTAGTGGTTAATTTTGAGAACTTTAATCGACTAACGGTACGCAACCCGAGAAAAGCCAACTGGGAGTTATACATGAAAAAACTATAAAGTTCCTTAGGAAACCTCCCACAAAGGACGTTGACAGTAGGGAAGCCCTGGATGCCATGGTGGACACGCTTACGGTAGCGTACGCCAGGGCATTCAATAAAGCTTGTCCCAAAAGCAGATCGGGCAATAGCAAGTTAAAGAAACCACCATAGTGATCGCAAACACTTGCGCCCTTTAAGACCAAGGCCCGCAAGGCCTTTAATTTTGCTAGCAAGACAAACTCGGAGACAGCCTGGGAAACGTATAAAGCGAACCTTAGGCAATATAACAAAGAACTTCGTAAGGCAAAAAGGAATGCATGTACCAAGTTCTGCACGAACATTCAGCAAACATCAGAGGCCTCCCGACTCGCAACTACTGCACCAAACAAAGGATACATTAAAACCTCAGAAGGTAACTGGTCATCGTCCAGCAAAGAAACCCTAGAGACACCCTCACAGAGGCACATTTCCCGGGATGCTCTCAAGAAGAAACAACCCTGGAAACGCAGAGACAGGTGGATAGCCCCTCTCTCCCTAACCAACTTGAATACCTATTGAGTGACAGGTATCTCAGCTGGGCGATAAATAGCTTCAAGCCTTTCAAATCTCCAGGCCCAGATGGCATTGTCCGGCTCAACTAATTAAAGCCGGACCCAATCTGAGGTCTTGGGTCAAGAAAGCTTGCTCAGCAATTTTCAGAAGAGGCATCGTACCCGCAATGTGGTTGCGGACGAAAGTCGTATTTATACCCAAGGCGGGAAAACCATCGCACTGCACCCCTAAGGACTTCAGACCAATAAGCCTTGTCGTCCTTTCTTCTCAAGACAATGGAGAGATTAATCAGCCTCCATATTAATCTTACTATCAACCCAGATGATATCTCGGGATCACAGCATGCGTATAGGAAGGGTCGATCCACGGAGACGGCACTCCACGAGATCACTACTTTTGTCGAAAAGGCACTTAGTGACAAGGAATACGCACTCATTGCTTTTCTAGACATAAAAAGTGCTTTCAACAGCATCTTACCAAGCTCGACCGCATGACGGAAAAACTTAGGTTCCTATCAACATTGGCAGTTAGGAATGGACTAGGTGTAAACCCGTCCAAAACCGAGCTTGTCCTCTTCACCAGGAAGTACAAAAAGTACAAACTTAAGGCTTCCAAAGCTATCAGGAGAAACACTCTCCCTCAGCGGTAGCTCCAAGTACCTGTAGAGATAATGGGGGCCAAGATAGCCACGCTATCGGCAATTAGTCTACGCGAGACGGGTATATGGAAAAGGACCGAGTATGGACATACCAAGTTGGACCTACACCACTGCACGTCAACGGGGGCTACAGATTACTGCGTACCTGTTGATTATCCCACCTTAAAATACAAGGTTTCCATTCCAACAAGGGAGGAATGGGCCACACAAATCCCGGGACCAGCCGATTTTTTCCATATTTACACAGACGGTTCAAAATTGAATCCAGGGGGGAGGCGGTTTCCATTGCGAATGGCTGTGTCTAAATGAGTCCTTCGAACTCCCCGACCACTGTAGTGTGTTCCAAGCAGAAGTAATAGCTATCGGGGAAGCACTTAGATCCCCAGCACTTACTGGCAATCAAGACACAATCTGTATCTTCTCAGACAGTCAAGTGGCACTCAAAGCCCTTGACGGATTTTCATCCAACTCTTGGACAGTGAATTACTGTCGCAGATATCTTAACGAGGAGGCAGAACAGTATGACATCCACCTCATATGGGTGCCCGGACATAGGGACCACGAGGGTAATTGCGCCGCCGACGAACTAGCAAGAGCAGGTACTACCAATCCTCTCCTCCCGGAGAAGAAACCAGCAGGCATCCCCTTAGCTACGTGTAGGCTGAAATGCAGGGATCACTTTGACCGCGCATCACTGAGGAAATGGAGAAATCTCCAAAACTGCAGGAACTCACGCATGATATGGCCCATCCGCTCTAGGAAGAGATCAATGATGCTTATCGCCCTTAATAGGCAGGACTGTAGTCTGGCAGTCAAGGCCATTACGGGACACTGGTTAATAGGAACACACGCGGCTATACTAGCGGTCCCACATTATGACTACTGCAGGAGCTGTGGGGATGTAGAAGAGGAAGAGACCTAACAGACCTCGGTGAGATTGCTCCACGCAGACTCGTAGCTTTCATCCGTAAATCAGGATGGGGCCGCAGGAAGGATAGCACGCTCATGGGCACATCAGTAGATAGGAAGGGAGAGGTCCTCTCGTAGGACCTCTGCCTGTGCGGTATAACAAGGAACCCCTTGAGTCGCTCAAGTGAATGGGGGTGTCAGTCACTGGCCCCGCATCACCGCCTCAACCTAGCCTAACCTAATTGTGGAAGTGCATGATAGATCTTAACATCGGCAAAAAGCCAGAAGGTCTGCTGTATATGGAAAAATTTATAATTTGAAGGCTAAGGAGAAAAAGTTATCAACTAGTAAATTACGCCTAGGTTAGGTTAGGTTGAAAATTAGGCTGAAAATAATTGCCCAAATACATTTTCAGGATATACGAATTATATAAAATATTTCGATATTGATGCAGAAACTATTGCAATTTTGAAGTTGAAAACCGAAAAGCTTTCTTTCAGGCATGCTCCGGTTTTCACTTTCAGTTTTCGTTTTCGTTTTGGGACCAAAACCGAGATTTTCGTTTTTAGGTGCTTCGGTTTTCACAAGTTTTTAGTTATCGTTTTGCTATCGAAACGTTTCATTTCTCATAACTTCTTGCTGCCGAAACAGGTGATTTGAGGTTTTGGTGCAAAAAACGCGAAAAAATGACTTTTTTATATTCAATTACATCTTTCGTAGCCAAAAGAATTAAGGGGAAAAGCCAGAAAAGCCAAGTTAAGGGGATGCCACCTTTTCAATGGGTTTCAATTTCATTTCATTCCGGTGTTTTCAACAATTTTATTTTATACACTTTTAGAACATAACTAATTAAATTAAATTAATTAATTTTTAAAAAACATATTTTACCCAATTTCAACAAATTTATCGCCATCCATTTGATTATACAAGTATTTTTAACTTGCTTTTTTATTCTATCAAAAGTATGGCAGCTTAGGCGATAACTTATGGTGTCAGACTTATCGGTCGTTCATGGTCGAAAATTGTTGTTGCCGACGGCAAAATTTGATATCCAAATTTGAGGTGGGGTCAGAAATTACTCGTTTTAAAAATAATTACAAGCCTAATTGATCTTCTAGAGGTCTTAAAAGAACGACAATAAACCAATAAGTCAACTTCTTTTTTTCCTTTTGCAAATAAGATCCGATTTAATATAGAAAAAGGCATTTACTTTTCATTTACTTTTCATTACTTTATTGTCGTTTTCAAAACGAAAACGAAAACCGAAAGTGAAAACCGGAGCATGCCTGTTTATTTTGTATTTAAGCTTTTCTTAAAAATTTAAAATCCATATTTGGGATTTGATTCTAATTATATATTATTTACAAATTTTCTACTGTCAAAAACAATTGTTTCTGCATTAGCCATCGAAAAATTGTACATGTATGTATGCTTAACAAACTGTTTACTTTTCAAGTCGAAAATTTCGAGACCAACAAAATATTGCTGATGTTCAATAGTGAGCCTTGTGAAGAGGTCAACGAAAAATGAGATCTTACTTTTGAGGTGCGCGAAAGTATCTTTTTCTCGGACGGTACACTTAGCTTATCGATGAATTGCCCATTCTTAAGCAGAGTTTTGGACCCAAATTGGTAATGTTTTTTATACATTCATTTTGTTTTATTTAATGCATTTATTGAATAAATTCTTAGATTGTGATTTTTTTCTCTCATTTCTTTTAAAGTAAGAGGAAGTCCAGAGTTTGAACTTACTTAAAACATTCCCTCAACAAAGCGAAGGTAAGAAGGCAATAATTGCACTACCTTACAACATTTTTTACAAAATTCACGATTAAATAGTATATTGATATATTTATGTCGCAATATTGTAGTATACAAGTACAAGTATACAATTCAAGATTCGAGGGACAATTTCATTATATACCAGAGCAGCGTTGGAGTGCTGCAGTCTTATGTGAAAGTGAAAAATGCGGAGATTTTCATTTACATATTTTTACATTTTTTTCCTTTGATAGATCTCCACATACATATGTAATGTAATGTTAAATGTAGAAATAAAATTTCTAGTATTTAGAAAAGTGCACCTTTAATTTAAGAAATATTTGTATATATTTAAAAAAGGGTTTTCTTAATTTAAGGGCGCCTTGCCCTGGGGGTTAGAAAAAAATCGCCATGACATCAAGACTTTTTTTCCTTAGTTTTAGAAAAGTACTTTTTAAAACCTAGAAAAACAAACCCTTATTTTATGAAATTTTTGTCTATTTTTTAGAAATTTTTGTCTTTTTTTAGGGCAATTCGCCCTAGATTTTAGAAAGGGAATGCCATTAATTTAGAAAAATTTACCCTAAATTTTATGGTGCGGTGCCATTGAAGACAAAAATAGGGCGAATTTATAAATCTTAGAGTTAATTTTATTTTGAGTGTAAAAACACCAAAGTTGTAGCATAAAAAAACACCAAAGTTATACCATTTCCGATCAATCAGTTATATGGCAGCTATAGGATAAAGTCGGTCAATCCTGGTCGTTCCGAGTTATATACTGCTTGCAAAGAAGGGTGTGTGCAAAGTTTTAAGTCGATAGCTTTAAAACTGAGAGAATAGTTTGCGTAGAAACAGACAGACGGACATGCTTATATCAACTCAGGAGGTGGGCCTGATCAAGAATATATATACTTTGTAGGGTCGGAGATGTCTCCTTCACTGCGTTGCACACTTTTGGACAAAATTATAATACCCTCTGCAAAAACAAACCATGTCTTATAATGCGTACATATATCCTATATATCCTTATAATCCTTATAATCCTTATATGTCCTATAAGGGCCGATAAGCAGGGAAATGCCAAAAAAAACGCCTAGTAATGGACTTCAGAAAACTTAATTTATAGACGATATACGACAAATACCCTATCCGAAATATAGTTTTTATCCCGGCCAATTTTGGGAGGGAAATAGGAAATACCCTTCCACATTAAATTTGAAGTCCGGTTTTTCATCAGATACTACTCGCTGAAAACGATAGGGTAAAAATGGCCTTCTCGGTAGGAAACGGGAAATTTGAATCCTGTAGAGTTCCCTCTGGATTGAAGAATCCACCCAGCATGTTTCAGAGAGCCATTGATTATGTCGGTAGAGAACAAATAGAAAAATCATGCTACATACGTTTACGTCGATGACGTTATTATTTTTTCAGAAAATATGCACGATAATTGTAGCCGGTAAAAATTGGCCGGTAATTGTAGCCGGTAAAAATTGTAGCCGATATTGATGACTTCGAGAACATTAAATTCACGCAGAATGAACACAGAGAATCAGAAAATAGACAGATAAATATAAACAAAAAACCACAAGAACAAATAAACAGCCTTACAAAAACGGTAAGCCTATTAATAAAAATGCAAAAACAAAACGAATAAATACAGACAATTTATATTTTAGCTTGCTTTCAAGAAATAGAATTATTATTTCCGAACTTGAAGCCTTGATGTTGTTAGTTACACTTGCTAAAATTAAAATAATCAGCCTCGCAATTTTAGACTCTAATGATTTACAAAATGTAATCAATGAACATTCCACAAATATTACTAATACGGATCTAATGACAGTTGCTTAAATTAAAGTTAATTATTGATCAATAATTTTTTACACTTTATATTAAAATATCCTGAGCCATACATAGATTGTATGGCACAACGGCACTATTCTTAATTTTGCTGAAGAAAATAGTGTAGATGAGTGCGGGAAGAAAATTATGCCGATTAGAAACTGCAGCGCTGCCCTTAATACAACATATTTCAGAGAAATTCCCTACACATCCTGCGCACAACTCCACTCAGGAGGCCATGCACACTGTTCGACTCGCACCAGCCACCTTGAGCCACTAACAATCATTGACGATGGCGTTATTATTTTCAATGACGTAAAAGCTACTCTCAATGTTCTAACTGGAACGTTAATTAAATTTTATAAGGAGATAAAATTAAACAACACTGTAAAACACCAGCCCCCGCTGCATCAACGGTCCTTAACATTACAGGCCATCAAGAAGTACTAAGTTTACCTACGATTCATGGGCGAAATGGAAAAGGGACTGGTCAAAAGCCTATAATATGTGCTATAGGCCAAGTTATAATTGACAGTTTCAAGAAGACCGAGGACGTACTTCATCTAAGCAAGGGAGGAGTTACCACGGTTACCCATCAACAACAAAATTGCCAAGCTGATCCCGCATAGAAAATAAGGCAAGGCCAGAGTCACCAGTGGATACTGTGAAACGACGTCGCCTTCCGGTCAGCGCAGTCAGAGGGCAAAGCACTGCAAATAATCAGCGGCTACCCAACACCAAGCACGGGGAGCCGGGTCAGCACTTTCAGAACTTAGGGATAGCTTTTTATATAAGTATTTATGTTCATAACTAAGTTGAATTTTGGAAAAAAACGGTGACGATCGTAGCCTGGCTAAACCCAAGGTCTTCTCATTTGCACAGTAACTCGTGTCTTAAATAAATCCTGAAAAAGGATATAATTAACTTCAACAATTATTATAATTTCTTAATAAAATTGGTCTCGTTTTATTCAGTATTAATGAGAAAATATTGATATGTATCATCAATGATAGAATTTGTACCGAAAAAAATGACGTCAAAATCCAAAAAAACAGGTGCGAAAATTTCAGTTTCTTGTGTAAAAATGTTATTCATTTTGTTTACAAAATTGAATCATCAATTTTATAGGGTGTTACAAATATTTCAAGCACTGCTTTGTGTTATTCGACCTGATAGACGATTCTCACTAAGTCACTTTTAAAGTCCAAAATCACTGTTGCACTGTGTTATTTGTATTGTATATAATATAATATATTATAAGTTGTATGAGATTTTTTTCTTCAGTATCAGTATTACGTTTTACTTCTGTTAATGTTTACATAAGCTTCTGTTTTCTTTAGAGAACTACTTTTGGTAAATATTTTTTATTTTTGCAAGAACGAGTCATGTTGATATAAAATTCTTGACTCTAACACATTTTTTTATATTTTTTCAATTTTAGTTCTTAATATATCAAAAAAAAATTTTAAATTTAAGCTTTGCATATATTTTTTTACTAAAAAAGAATTTGGTATTACCTTATTAGCATTTTTCCAAGCATCTTCCAAAACTTTTGGGTGGGTCCATATCTATATTTAAAAAACCACATTATAAATAAATTAGTTGAACGGCATTTTTTTTATTACTTTTCTTAGAACCGTATAATCAGTTATAAGGCTTTTTCCCCTACAATCATCTCGTTTTGAAATAGCTTCCAGAATATACTCATACAGTGTGTTCTAAAAAATGAAAATAAATATTGGAAAGTTGATTAATGTTGGTTGATTTTATATTTCATTAAGAAGTAGGTAATAAACGATAAAAACAGAAACTATAAAAGCAAACGCTCATTTTCCATAGAACGCGTGCATTTTGAAGCTCTGCCGCAGCGCGCCCTGCACACTGACACACTAATAAAAATTTTTCAGAAATTTGGTTGGAACAAGTTTTCTTCATAGAAACTATGGACAGAAAGCGTAGTTTTTTCATTTGCTCAAGATCTGTTGCTAGAAAAGTTTTCTTAAATATAAATTAGACTATTTTAGTGTCCATTAAAAATTGAATTATTAATTAATGAAAAATAAATTAAGGAAAAATGAAATACAAAATACGTTCAACTTAAGTAACTATAAGCTCACCAGTTTTCTTTCAATACCAGAGGTCCGAGGTAGAACAGGAGAAGGCTCTTAATGAGCGTTGCCTCAACACAAATGACTACAGGCTCAGAATGAATATGGCTTACAGGAGTAAGGAGCTTACAATAGCTCAAAGAATTGCACGACATTCACTTTTGTTTTCGAGATGAAAAGCTGATTCTTATGAGTCAATAAGGAACGGTGCTGGGGAGAGGACTTTCACAGTATAGCCGGCGAATAGAGACAATGCGACGAAGGGACACCAGACGCACACTATTATCCCCTCGAAGTCCCCACGGAAGCCACGGGCAGATTAATTTAAACCTGAAAACGCGTAATCCAGAATGTGAGAGTGCAGATCGATTGTGATGATCCCACGGATCCAAGATTTGGACCAAGGATGGGAAGACTTCGTGGTGTCCAATACCGTAGGTTCTCGTGTCCGCTGTGTATTTGTTTTGCTGAGTTGATGATGTAACGTAGTCGTTTTTACTTTTGCTTGTTTGGAATTTATTTTTTTTTTTTTTTGTTGAATTAGTGTATTATTATTTATTCACCGTATCAATTTTTTTGTGAGGCTGTCGTTTGGGTTTTTCCGGGTGTTCCCATCCCTGTAGGTGGATGCGTGCTAGCCGGCGAAGTGAAAAATCCCAAACAAGAAAAGAAACAAGCAGACCCTTACAACTTTTAAGTACCGCACTTTCAAAGTAGCTAACTAAAAACTGCCTCTTCTCAACCACGTGACTTTGAGCTGCAACAGCTGACTTTAACAGTGCATAGCCTTAAAACTGCACTGTTAATTAATATTTTTGGTATGGAGTCATATGGAGCAATTTGTTTTTAATATGTTTACATAAAAAAACCCAAATATTTAAACTTTGATAAAATAACTAAATACCATGAAATCGGGCAAATTCCACATAGTGCGACTGCCTCAAAATATGGTCCTGCCTTCGATAGCTTCTAGTTTTCCAGCGACGAATCTACCATATCCCGGGCAAATCGGTGACACTGATGAACAGCGCACACTCCGGATGCCATAGCGCCTGGCCAATAATAACATAATATGGATATATGTCATAAACGCCGAATCAACAGCGACTCCGCGCGAAGATATTTCGTTTATGACGCACGCAGATATGTCGAATCGAAAGGCTAAAGAACTTAGATAAAATTAAAACGCACCCTTTGTAAATCATAATATTAAACAGTTATCAAATAATAATGAACACCACATTTTGGGGGCTCTTCCAAAGCGTAGTGTGTACAAAAAAACGGTAGTGCAATGCGAATACAAAAAACACTAGGGATTTTGAAAGAAGTTGATGTTGACCATTCAGCTAAAAGTCAGGGCTAAAGGAAAAATTTGTAATGAAAGCTAACGAAACGAAATTGCGCATTTGTTTCGTCGTCAAGAGA
This sequence comes from Drosophila malerkotliana malerkotliana, assembly GCA_018153235.1. NCBI lineage: Eukaryota > Metazoa > Arthropoda > Insecta > Diptera > Drosophilidae > Drosophila > Drosophila malerkotliana. Next base: position 20,235,363 of record JAECXV010000075.1, on the reverse strand, counting down.
GAGTAAGCCAGAGAGTATGAAGCGAACACCAGGAAGGAGTCAGAGTAGCCGACAAAAACGAGAGGATAAGCCAGAGAGCGTGAGTTAGATAGAAACGCTGCTTTGCTTTGAAACCGACAATGTAGCGACAAGAAGATTCAAATGTAAATACAGTCAATGGAAAGAAAAATAGAACAGTTGTTGGCCCTAAAGTTGGGAGTTGAGAAATCCGTTCCAATTGCAAATTAGTTTGAAATTTTTGAAAGAAATTCCGACGCTCACGAACTCTTCCAGATAATAACTTTATTATAAGTTAAAAGACTCGTTGGTAGACGAGTTTTCTCGATCTTTGAATAGTGCAGATGAGCATAGAAAGTAAGAAGAGCTTAGAAGGTTTAAAAGCAAGTCGCTATATGAAAACTTGTTGCATATGTGCAGGATTGCTGCGATGAGGAACGTGAAATAGAGGCGATAATCAGTCACATGGTCAACGGAATGGACATTCGGAACGAATAAAAATGCTTAGTGCTACGCTGCAAGTGCCTTGAGCTGAAAATTGAGTTTGAAATCTACGATCGTTTAATTATGTCTAAGCTGAAAAAGGAGTGTTTAGTCGTAACTTGTTTTAAAAATAATATGTGAGGGAAATACGTAGAACTCGCAACTTGGGCTACTTAGCTATGAGACGGGGCATAGCAAGCTACGAGCAAATAAAATAACCCCCAACGAGCCCGAGCTGCAAGAGATCTACGTGTGTTCCTTACTCCCATACTTATGAGAAATATTGGAATTGTACCGCCTAAAAATATTATCGCTATGTTAAGTACTCGTTCTTGTTACTCGCTGCGTCGCAGTATCGAAGGAAAGAATAGAAGGAGCAGTTAGAAACTAGTAATAAATGAACTTCCATTGAATTCGGTTGATGCGTTTCTACTGGGACCAAAGTTGCTGGCCTGAAACAGGCATTTTCGCAGTTTGCCATTTGGAGCAAAAATTTTTTGGCGCCCCCGGGTGGACTCAGAAGGACGTATCATCATATATACATAGCAGATCAGCTATACGTCCATCCGCAATCGCAATTCGGGCTTGTACTCGACAGGCCGCTGGAATTCATCGTTCATATAGCAGATCAGCTTTACATATATACATTCACAGTGGAATCTCAGTTGGGCTTGTACTGGACACGCCGCTGGATTTCCTTAACCGCTAAGTAACAAATTGATACCATTTCGGTAAATGAACTACATACATAAGCCCTCAAATATCAGCCAAGGCGTAAGTTTTGTGGCAAACACGTGTCAAGATTACAGGTTGGTTCTTTAGTTGCTTGGTGCCGTTCTTTCTCTCTTCACATGCACATACCATCGCACACATCACACACACATACATACAGCAAAAATACAGTTCATCGATCAGAGGGAGCTTTGAAAATCGTTGCAGCACCTTAATTGCGCTTCGCCCGAGTTTAGTGGATTCGAGTTGTTCAATTTGTCTCTCTGCTGTAGAGTAACGGCTCATGCTTGCACTTCAGCTTACATACAATTCGTGTACAGTTATAACAAAGTTCCAAAGTTAAAATAAGTTCAATCAACAACCTATCGTAACACTAGATAACTGTGCTTTCTACTTGAGAATTCAATTTAAATTAAATCAGTGGGTGGCAAAGATTCACTTATATTGACATTTTAGCGTAAAATTGCATCATGGCTCCGAAGCGACGTTTAAGTCGTCAGCAAAGTTCAAGTGTACATGATGTCAATGATGGCAACGATCGTGCTAATTCATTACTCTCGCGTCTTGAAAGTGTTAAGGGTGACATAGACCGCATGAGAGAGTTTATGCAACAACAAGTCGTATCCATTCGAGGCAGCGAATTAGAGTGCAGATTAGACATTTTAAACAATTACATAAATCGTGCATTTAACCTTCAAGAGGAAATTGAGTCCATTAATCCGGTATTGTCCTCGCGAGCTGAGCTTGAGGATAAGTGTGTAGCCACAAAATCTCTTTATATGTCAGCTAGTGTACAGAATCAAAGACCACCATTACTTAACTCGACCCTTAATACCACAAGCTCCCACAATAAAAATTTACCTCGAATGAATTTACCCAAGTTTTCCGGATGCTACTCAGAGTATAAGAACTTTATTGGATTATTCACCAGTCTCATAGATAGCGATCAAACTCTTAGCGACGTCGAAAAATGTAATCACCTGTTGTCATGTCTTAAATCGGGTGTACGACAATCAGTGTTTAATTTTTTTTGATTGTATTTCACGCCTCTTCGACATTCCCTCAATGCAGGGTCCGTCCGCCTTGTCACTGCGTCACATGATAGATACTGTCACAGCTATCTACGAATCCTTGCTTTCACTAGGCAGTGACAAAGTAATAGCAAATGCAATGCTCATACACATCGTCATGACCAAAGTGGACGCAAAAACTAAGTCTAAATGGGAAGAAAGTTTAGACTTTCTAAACATCCCCCTTTGGCAGGACTGCCAAGATGCACTCAATAAACGCTACCAACATTTAGCAGCAGATGAAGCTACGTCAAACACGCAAAGGTCTCGTAAGCTGGGGCGGCCAAATTCTTTAAAGAACTTTAGTAAAACTTCCTTGTCCGTTGCCAATACTACTCGAACCCAGGATCCAAAATGCTATTATTGCAAAGCTGTGGATCACTACATTCACGCGTGTAGTTCGTTTGTGGCCACAACAGTCGCTACACGATTCAAATTCGCTAAGACATTCCGATTGTGCATAAACTGCCTAAGGAAAGGGCATTCCGTTCTTTCTTGTCAATCCTCTAAGTGCCGCGTGTGTTCGAAGACACATCATTCACTGCTTCATAGATACAGCTCCGACTTTTCACCGTCAGAGCTAGCTTCTACTCAAGAGCCGATGGTGACACAACCTTTGACCCCCTCTGCCGTCCACCACGCGATGACAGCCGACTCAAATCAAATTGTATTAGCTACAGCCCTTGTTAACATTACAGGTAGCAATGGTCAAATGCACATTGCTCGTGTGCTTTTAGATTCCGGGTCACAGTAAACTTTATAACAGAGGAGCTATCCAAAATTCTAAAACTTAAGCGCGATCGAAAAGACACAAACCTTCTTGGAATAGGTCAATCAGCTGTATCAGCTCGCCATGTAGACCAAGCGACTATACACTCCCGAACACAGGCATTTCAATTGGAAGCTGAACTTATTGTTCTAATGTCAATATCATCGTCCCAACCAGAGAGGGCAGTTCAAGTGTTAGACTGGAACCTCCCTGACAACATAAAGTTTGCTGATCCACTGTTCTACAAACCTCAGATAATTGACATATTGCTTGGTGCTGACGCATTTTTCGAGTTGTTAAAGGAAGGGAAATTCAAGCAATTCAATTTCAAACAGGCTACCTCAATGTTGAGCGCGGTTCAAGATCATTGCAGTGTAGACATGTTGATTCGAAAATTCTAGGAAATAGAAAATCTCCCGAGCATTGCACAGAATAAACTTTACACTCCGGAGCAAATTATGTGCGAAAAGGCATTCATCGAGAGTATTGTTCGGTTACCCTCCGGTCGACTTCAAGTTTCATTGCTATTTAAGTCCAGCCCTACTTGTCTCGGCTCGTCGTTTGAAATCGCAAAAAAGCGATTCTTTGCACTAGAAAGGAGGATGTCCAATAACCCAGAAATAAATTCCATGTACGTTGGCTTTATGAAGGAGTACATTTCCTTAGGGCACATGACGTTGGTCAATGATGAAATTCCTACTGAGCCTTATTTCTTCATTCCTTATCAATGTGTGCTCAGACCGCAAAGTTTAAGAACTAAACTTAGAGTGGTTTTCGATGCATCGAGTAAGACAAGCTCTCAAGTATCATTGAACGAATTGCTGATGATCGGACCAACTATACAGCCGTGTCTATACGCGACATTGCTAAGGTTTCGTTTTCGCAAATACGCCATTACAGCAGATATCGTCAAAATGTACAGACAAGTGGAAATAACTGAATCCCATCGTAATTTTCAACTAATAGTATGGAGACAGTATAAGGATGAAAAATTACAAGTCTATCGCTTAAATACCATTACATACGGCACGGCCTGCGCACCGTTCTTAGCTATCCGCTGCGTCAAGTACCTCAGTGAGTTATATTCAGTTTCCCACCCTCTAGGATCCTTAGTCTTATCGAATAGCTTCTATGTTGACGATCTTTTGTCAGGCGCGGATACAATCGAAGAACTTACGTCGATGCGAAACGAAGTAGTTGAAATCTTAGGCTCGGCCGGGCTTGTTCTTTCGAAGTGGGCAACCAACTGTGAGCAGTTAATAGATCTTAATCAGTCTACAGATGTATCTGTCGGGGAGCACGAAGATACAAAGGCGTTAGGCTTCGTTTGGAACCCAAAACATGACATTTTTAAGTTTTCTTCGCGAGAGATGTGTACAAGCCATGCGCCAACAAAAAGATCTATGTTGTCCCTTACTGCTCGCCTATATGATCCTCTCGGGATTATCTGTCCTGTTGTCACAAAGGCAAAAATTCTTATACAACAGATTTGGCTGCTTAAGAAAGAGTGGGATGATCCAATTCCTGAAAGCCTTCAGCAGAAATGGCAATCGATCACAATTGGTTTGGAAGAGTTGGATGTATTGACTATTCCAAGGCATGTAGGTACGACAAAAAATACCGTATGTCAAATACATGGCTTTGCAGATGCTTCATGGTGTGGAAGTTAAATTGCTTACTGCAAAATCAAGAGTGGCCCCTCTGAAAACAAAGTCGGTACCACGACTGGAGCTTTGCGCGGCGCACTTGCTAGCCAACTTGTGGGAAGAAGTTTGTCCTCCAGTTGAACGAGTTGTAATGTGGTAATGTGGAAAAAATTCAGCAAATCAACACTAACGAAGAGTTAGAGATTCGGAATATTACTACTAGCCACGTTACAACACAACTCGAGCCGAATCCGATAGAAAAAATTGTAGAAAATGCATCTTTATTTCTTAAAGTAATGCGCATTGTTGCGTATTTCCTACGATTCGTTAACGCAACAAAATCTCGCTTGTGGTCTTCGCTAAAACCTACCTTGGTTGAGCTCGGCTCGGCCTTCTTACTTGTTGTAAGCGTCATCCAGCAAAAGCATATAAAAATGAACTCATAAAATTACAAAAATCAGTTAAATTGCCAGACTCACTTCAAAAATTAAGTCCATTCGTTGTGACTGAATCAATCGGAAAGTACACATTTTGGAGGCCCACATTTGGAGGGCTTTGGGAGGCGGCCGTTAAATCGGCTAAACACTTTTTTCTCCGAGCTGTGGGTAACGCGTTACTAAAGGAAAACGAGCTCCAGACGGTGATCGTAGAAGTTGAAGCAGTGGTGAATTCGCGGCTGATTATCGCTGACGGCTCAAGCCCAAACGATGGTGAAGCTATAACCCCTGGGCACCTCCTCGTCGGGACCAGTTTGGCGACCTTGCCTCCAGCATCCGCTCAGGCAAATGTGGAACCGAATTTATCGTTTCTTCAGCGCTGGCAGTTGGTGTCTGCGATACAACAACGCTTTTGGCAGAATTGGTCACGAGACTACTTGTTAAGCTTACAACAACGCGTGAAATGGAATAAGGAGTCGCCAAATGTAACTGCTGGAACCGTTGTCGCAATTCAGGAGGACAATCTGCCACCTCAGACATGGCTTTTGGGCATCATCACTGAAACGATTACAGGTGCTGATGGAAGGGTCCGAGTGGCCATCGTAAAAACTAAAAATGGAATCTACAAACGTGCTATCCATAGACTAGCACCATTACCTATCAATTGAAGCCCTTCGGCCATTCAACGCGGCCGATGTTTAGTCGTAACTTGTTTTAAAAATAATATGTGAGGGAAATACGTATAACTCGCAACTTGGGCTACTTAGCTATGAGACGGGGCATAGCAAGCTACGAGCAAATAAAATAACCCCCAACGAGCCCGAGCTGCAAGAGATCTACGTGTGTTCCTTACTCCCATACTTATGAGAAATTTTGGAATTGTACCGCCTAAAAATATTATCGCTCTGTTAAGTACTCGTTCTTGTTACTCGCTGCGTCGCAGTATCGAAACAGTATGCTGGCCTGAAACAGGCATTTTCGCAGTTTGCCATTTGGAGCAAACAAGGAGTACCGAGCGCAATAGAACAAAGCACAAAACGGGAAAAAAAGGTACTCGAAGGATCTTATGAGCACTTGCGAAAATATTGTGTGGCGAATAGAAAGTGTTTCAGTTGCAACCAAGAAGGACATATCTCAAGTAACTGTCCTAACAGAGTGGGAGCAATGAACGTAGTTTGTGTTCAAAACCGTTTTAAGAAGATAAAAATAAACAAAATTGATGTGTTATGCTTGGTGGTCACACAATTGGAAGTGTCAATAATAAAACAGCACATAATACAAAAAATAAAGGGGTCGACTTAAGGGGGGACATCTGAGTAGAATTTTAAAAAAAATCGAAATTTTTTTTTTCGCTTAAAAAATTCCTTAAGGTCTTTAAAATGACATCTGGCAAAAGTGTAAAGCCATGTACGTTGGCTTTATGAAGGAGTACATTTCCTTAGGGCACATGACGTTGGTCAATGATGAAATTCCTACTGAGCCTTATTTCTTCATTCCTTATCAATGTGTGCTCAGACCGCAAAGTTTAAGAACTAAACTTAGAGTGGTTTTCGATGCATCGAGTAAGACAAGCTCTCAAGTATCATTGAACGAATTGCTGATGATCGGACCAACTATACAGCCGTGTCTATACGCGACATTGCTAAGGTTTCGTTTTCGCAAATACGCCATTACAGCAGATATCGTCAAAATGTACAGACAAGTGGAAATAACTGAATCCCATCGTAATTTTCAACTAATAGTATGGAGACAGTATAAGGATGAAAAATTACAAGTCTATCGCTTAAATACCATTACATACGGCACGGCCTGCGCACCGTTCTTAGCTATCCGCTGCGTCAAGTACCTCAGTGAGTTATATTCAGTTTCCCACCCTCTAGGATCCTTAGTCTTATCGAATAGCTTCTATGTTGACGATCTTTTGTCAGGCGCGGATACAATCGAAGAACTTACGTCGATGCGAAACGAAGTAGTTGAAATCTTAGGCTCGGCCGGGCTTGTTCTTTCGAAGTGGGCAACCAACTGTGAGCAGTTAATAGATCTTAATCAGTCTACAGATGTATCTGTCGGGGAGCACGAAGATACAAAGGCGTTAGGCTTCGTTTGGAACCCAAAACATGACATTTTTAAGTTTTCTTCGCGAGAGATGTGTACAAGCCATGCGCCAACAAAAAGATCTATGTTGTCCCTTACTGCTCGCCTATATGATCCTCTCGGGATTATCTGTCCTGTTGTCACAAAGGCAAAAATTCTTATACAACAGATTTGGCTGCTTAAGAAAGAGTGGGATGATCCAATTCCTGAAAGCCTTCAGCAGAAATGGCAATCGATCACAATTGGTTTGGAAGAGTTGGATGTATTGACTATTCCAAGGCATGTAGGTACGACAAAAAATACCGTATGTCAAATACATGGCTTTGCAGATGCTTCATGGTGTGGAAGTTAAATTGCTTACTGCAAAATCAAGAGTGGCCCCTCTGAAAACAAAGTCGGTACCACGACTGGAGCTTTGCGCGGCGCACTTGCTAGCCAACTTGTGGGAAGAAGTTTGTCCTCCAGTTGAACGAGTTGTAATGTGGTAATGTGGAAAAAATTCAGCAAATCAACACTAACGAAGAGTTAGAGATTCGGAATATTACTACTAGCCACGTTACAACACAACTCGAGCCGAATCCGATAGAAAAAATTGTAGAAAATGCATCTTTATTTCTTAAAGTAATGCGCATTGTTGCGTATTTCCTACGATTCGTTAACGCAACAAAATCTCGCTTGTGGTCTTCGCTAAAACCTACCTTGGTTGAGCTCGGCTCGGCCTTCTTACTTGTTGTAAGCGTCATCCAGCAAAAGCATATAAAAATGAACTCATAAAATTACAAAAATCAGTTAAATTGCCAGACTCACTTCAAAAATTAAGTCCATTCGTTGTGACTGAATCAATCGGAAAGTACACATTTTGGAGGCCCACATTTGGAGGGCTTTGGGAGGCGGCCGTTAAATCGGCTAAACACTTTTTTCTCCGAGCTGTGGGTAACGCGTTACTAAAGGAAAACGAGCTCCAGACGGTGATCGTAGAAGTTGAAGCAGTGGTGAATTCGCGGCTGATTATCGCTGACGGCTCAAGCCCAAACGATGGTGAAGCTATAACCCCTGGGCACCTCCTCGTCGGGACCAGTTTGGCGACCTTGCCTCCAGCATCCGCTCAGGCAAATGTGGAACCGAATTTATCGTTTCTTCAGCGCTGGCAGTTGGTGTCTGCGATACAACAACGCTTTTGGCAGAATTGGTCACGAGACTACTTGTTAAGCTTACAACAACGCGTGAAATGGAATAAGGAGTCGCCAAATGTAACTGCTGGAACCGTTGTCGCAATTCAGGAGGACAATCTGCCACCTCAGACATGGCTTTTGGGCATCATCACTGAAACGATTACAGGTGCTGATGGAAGGGTCCGAGTGGCCATCGTAAAAACTAAAAATGGAATCTACAAACGTGCTATCCATAGACTAGCACCATTACCTATCAATTGAAGCCCTTCGGCCATTCAACGCGGCCGATGTTTAGTCGTAACTTGTTTTAAAAATAATATGTGAGGGAAATACGTATAACTCGCAACTTGGGCTACTTAGCTATGAGACGGGGCATAGCAAGCTACGAGCAAATAAAATAACCCCCAACGAGCCCGAGCTGCAAGAGATCTACGTGTGTTCCTTACTCCCATACTTATGAGAAATTTTGGAATTGTACCGCCTAAAAATATTATCGCTCTGTTAAGTACTCGTTCTTGTTACTCGCTGCGTCGCAGTATCGAAACAGTATGCTGGCCTGAAACAGGCATTTTCGCAGTTTGCCATTTGGAGCAAACAAGGAGTACCGAGCGCAATAGAACAAAGCACAAAACGGGAAAAAAGGTACTCGAAGGATCTTATGAGCACTTGCGAAAATATTGTGTGGCGAATAGAAAGTGTTTCAGTTGCAACCAAGAAGGACATATCTCAAGTAACTGTCCTAACAGAGTGGGAGCAATGAACGTAGTTTGTGTTCAAAACCGTTTTAAGAAGATAAAAATAAACAAAATTGATGTGTTATGCTTGGTGGTCACACAATTGGAAGTGTCAATAATAAAACAGCACATAATACAAAAAATAAAGGGGTCGACTTAAGGGGGGACATCTGAGTAGAATTTTAAAAAAAATCGAAATTTTTTTTTTCGCTTAAAAAATTCCTTAAGGTCTTTAAAATGACATCTGGCAAAAGTGTCAAAATTTTCCATTCTGCGGCGATGCTTCACAGGTATATCCCACAGTACTTAAAACTTTAAACGCGTTTTTCTCGAAACTGCTTTTTTCGAGTTGGCCGAACACATAACTCGAACAACTCTTAACCTATCGATCTAAAATTTTGACAGTATACTCAGAATACCTATGTCTATCGACACACGTAGGATTTTTATTTTATTTTATTTTGCTTACATTTTTTTTTTATCAACAATTTTGTGACGTTTTTTGTTTGTGAAAATTGAAAATTTTGTTCAATCACTCACAATTTTGCGAATAATCCGGTAGGCTTTGAACCTAAAGCATCGTTTTATTGTTTGTTAAAAAAAATAAAAATAAAAATTTAAAATTTTTTCCAACCACCAAACAAATATAAAACCACTCTTATTTACTTAATCTTGCGGCCATTCTTGGGCAAGACCCTCCCAGTTCCATTAAAATCAAGCCGCCTTCGAAAAAGAAAGCCTATTCTAATTTTCAAGATGACGATTCCAGCGACTCCGAGCATGGAGAAATGAAGCGGAAGTCTGCTAAAAAACCCATTATGGAAGACGAACCTACCACCAGCGAAGCAGCCAGAGCTGCACTTAAAGCTAATATTGAAAAAAATTATTATGCAATTCTATCTGATTTAGACGATGGAAGAAAAAAGATGACAAGAAGACCAAGCAATCTGCGGAAAAAACGGCGAAAATCATCAAACCGCCTTCAATTTTTATCCCCAAAAGACATTTCCCACCTCTTAGGCGGGGATGTTGAAGTGACCTACAAGCAGGGACCGTAAATAATGATTATGAGTTTAAAAAAATTGAAGCCCAAAACAGTCTCCAAAAAAATTGAAAAAAATTGTCATAAGTTAAATTTTCATGGCGAATTCAAAAACAAGATAAATTTTTTTTTTCAATTTTTATGAAAAAAATTGATTTTTAATAATTAAAATTAATTTTAATAATAAAAAATTAGTAATAATTATTAAGTATCAATTTTTATATAAAAATTACGCAATAACTTTTATTTTGTAATTTTTATTATATAAATTGGAAAATAAAAATTATTCGATAACTTTTATTTTGAAAATTGAAAATAAAGATTGAATCTATATATCTTTTGATCCGTTGAAGCAATTGCTAGCCTTAATGTAGTATATGTTTTATTATTTTTTTATTATTAAAATAATTAATCTTTTGGAAATCTTACCTGAAAGTCGGTGTTCGCAATGTCTTCAATAATTTAATGAACTACTCTTTCTCAGCCGCCGCAACAATAGTTGGGTTAGTTATTATAGTATAGTTATTATAAATAGTTATTTATGAATACTGCCAATACTGCACAGGCACATAAGCGGATAAACATATATACACACTTATTATATACCATCTGAAAGGTATTGATGTATAGATCATATATATACATATATATTGGATCTGGCTTCAACGGATCAAAAGATATATAGATTCAATCTTTATTTTCAATTTTCAAAATAAAAGTTATCGAATAATTTTTATTTTCCAATTTATATAATAAAAATTACAAAATAAAAGTTATTGCGTAATTTTTATATAAAAATTGATACTTAATAGTTATTACTAATTTTTTATTATTAAAATTAATTTTAATTATTAAAAATCAATTTTTTTCATAAAAATTAAGAAATAACTTTTATTTTGTAATTTTTTGCTTTTTTAATTATAACCGTTACAGTCCCTGCCTACAAGGCAAGCACTAACAACACAATTCGCGTCATGACTCCAGACAAGGATACTTACTCAACTCTGAAAAAGTTCCTGAGCGAAAATAACCATCGATACCACACATTCCAGCCCCGAGACGAGCGCGCTTATCGGATCGTCGTTAAAGGGCTCCACTTCTCCACCGAACCGGAGGATATTAAGGTGGGTTTCAGCAGCCATGGACACAAAGTCAGGGATATACATAATCCTACGCAAAAAGGTACAAAGAAGCCACTAAACATTTTCTTTATTAACCTCGAGCTAGCCAAAAACAAAACGGTGCAGCACGGTGGTTACGGTTGAGCCACCAAAAAAATTCGACGATGTGCCCCAATGCCATCGCTGCCAGGGCTTCGGTCACACGAAACGGTACTGCCATCTGGAGTACAGATGCGTAAAGTGTGGAAATAGGCACCCATCGTCCGAATGCACCAAAATCGCCAGTGAACCAGCCGTCTGCCTCCACTGCGACGGATCACACGCGGCCTCTTACAAGGGCTGTCCAGCCTACAAAAAGGGAAAGAGCACGTTCGCCCCCAAGCAGACTGCCCCAAGACGCCAGCAACCTCAATTCAGCAAAATTAACCCTAACATCAGCTATGCTAGCGCAGTCAAAAACGGAGCACCACAGTTTGACTCCAACCCCAATCCCGATCCCAGTCTTCCAAGTAATCCAATGGACAACCTAATGGCTAGGATGGAATCTTTGTTTGAGCGCATGATGGAGAAGGTCTTGAGCCAAATAGCCCAAATGATGGCCACCGTTTGCAAATCCTTATGCATTCGCAATAAGATATAACCATATGGAATGCTAACGGCCTGGTAAAAAGAAGGCCAGAGGTCGAGCTATATTGCAAGACCCACCAAGCAAACGTTCTCCTCATATCAGAAACGCATTTTACCAACAGATCATACTTGACTATTAGAGGATACGACCTCATTGCCGCTAACCACCCGAACGGTAGAGGTCGCGGGGGCACGGCCATCCTTATTCGCAGCTGCATTAAGTATGAGGCACTTCCAGCCATGTGCGAAGACTAGGTGCAATGTGTTCAAATTAAAATCTCCACTTCCAACGGGGACATAACAATCGCTGCAGCATATTGCCCCCCAGGCACAACATCCACGAACAGGAATTCGGCTTGCTACTGGATTGCTTCGGCCCCAAGTTCATAATCGGAGGGGACTTTAATGCTAAACACCCCTGGTGGGGGTCCAGGATTACGAACCCAAAGGGCTCGGCCCTATACAGGCAGATTCAGTCCCGAAACATGAGCTGTCACGCAACCGGTGCACCCACATACTGGCCTACGGATCCCCACAAAATCCCTGATGTCCTAGACTTCGCCATCTCCGGAGGACTGGATTCTGCCGGAATTCAAGCGAGAGAAGTAGAAGACCTCTTCTCGGACCACAGCGCCATTGCCGTGTCACTTTTCACCCCAGCCTTGCTCAGGTCAGCCCGCAAAAAGCTGATCTACAAGACAACAGACGTTGACAAGTACCAATCTTACCTGAACAACGTTACCGACCCCAGCCCGACACTTGACTCCCCGGTTGACATCGACACCGTTGTAGAGGAGTTAACAGCCCATATTCAGGCGGCAGCTTCTGAAGCAGCACCAAGGCCCTCCAACCGCCCAAGAGCCACTGACAGGGACATCCATTTTTGGAGCCCAGAAGTCGAAGAACTCAAACTTGAAAAGCGACGACTCCGAAGAGTGTGGATGCTATCGAGGAATCCTTTGGACAAAACCGCCTTCAATAGAGCGACCAAATGTCTGACAGAAACTCTGGCAAGACTAAGAAAGCAGACTTTTGACGGATTCGTCTAACAACTTGAGCCAGGCGACCCTCAACATAACTTATGGCGAGTCACCAAATCTATCAGACAGCCGCTGAAAAGGATCCCACCTGTACAAAGAACCGACGGCAGCTGGTGCAGATCGCAGATGGACAGGGCCAACGCTTTCGCCGAACACCTCGAAGGTGTCTTTACGCCTTTCGATCGCTGCTCACCGGAGGATGCTGCTGAAACTGCCCGTCTGCTAGCCGAGCCTTCCAGGGACGCCGATCCAATACCACCAGTGACTGAGGAGGAAACAGCTGAGCTCATAACCATCATGAGCAACAACAAGGCCCCGGGCGATGATGGTATCAATGCAATTGCATTAAAAATGTTACCACCTCCAATTACGAGGATCTATAATAAATGCTTGGAGATTGGGTACTTTCCGTCCACATGGAAACGTGCCCAGGTAACTATGATACCTAAGCCCGGGAAACCCGAAGCAAACCTTTCGTCCTACCGACCAATAAGTTTGTTACCAATGCTCTCCAAAATACTTGAACGAGTGTTTTTAAGCAGAGCACTGCCAGTATTTCACGAGGCTGGACTGATCCCTGACCACCAGTTTGGCTTCAGGCGGCGGCACGGTACGCCAGAGCAGTGCCATCGGGTAGTGCAGTGCATCCTGGACGCGTTTGAAACCAAGAAGTACTGCATGGCCGTCATGCTGGACGTGAAGCAGGCGTTTGACCGAGTCTGGCATCCCGGTCTTCTATATAAATTAAAGACTGGCCTACCCCGACCATACTTCCAGTTCCTAAAGTCCGTAAATTTGCGGCTAGATGTGGCGAGGCCATCTTCGGTATAAGAGAAGCTCACGCTGGTGTACTTCAAGGCAGCGTTCTTGGCCCGTTGATGTACAATGCTTACACGGCCGACCTCCCTGTTCTTCAGAGGCGTGACCTGCCCGCAGCAACCTATGCAGACGACACCGCCTTCCTTACCACCGCCGATAGCGCCATGGGGGCAGCCGAAACGATGCAATTGCAGCTGGACTTGCTCAGCGACTGGCAAAAGCGATGGAACATTGTCGTCAATAATGAGAAGTCCACTGCCACCACATTTTCTCTCTGCAAAGACAACTGCCCTCCAGTTAACCTCAACGGCTCTCCAATCCCACAGGAAGACAGTCCCAAGTACCTGGGATTCACCTTAGACAGGAGGCTCACCTGGAGGCCCCATCTGGTTAAGAAGAGGAAAAAGGCTGATCAAAGACTTCGATCCTTCTACTGGCTCATGGGTAGGAGATCGAAGCTGAGAACGTCCACGAAACTTCTCATTTACAAGGCCATAATACGCCCAATCTTGACGTACGGCATACAGCTCTGGGGCACTGCGAGCAAGACGAATGTCCGAACTATACAAACGTTCGAAAAGATCATCACGTCTATCATGACAATCGCACCACCCACGAGGTTCTCAATTTCCCTTGGGTCAAGGACGAGATCCAAAGAAGCAGTGCACGTTATATGCAGAGGCTTCATTATCACCCGAACCTGTTGGCCAGCTCCCTGCTGGACAACAGCGAGCAGCCCAGAAGACTAATAAGGACACACCCGCTGGACCTCCCCTTACTACTCTAATTTATTTCTACCATATTAATATTTAAAATTATCTATAAGTGAAGTTTATGTGATAACATTTAATGGTTGTCCCTAATGGACAGTTTTAAATAAACATTACCCTGCTATTACAAAAAATAAAATTGTGTACTTTAAATATAATATAATAAAGCCTCATTTACAAATTTTCGATTAGCTGTTTTGATTTGGCCAAAAAAAATTCGAGAAAATCCGCTTTTTTTTGGCCTGTTACTCAGATGTCCCCCCTTAAGAAGCAGTCAGAAAGTATTACGTGACTTGGAAAATAAAGAATCGAAGCCGGTTGGATATTTTAGCGCTGAAGTTAACGTGGATGAAATCAAAACAAAGCACGATTTTCTGGTAGTTCGCAACCCAGACATGAGTCATGACGCTTAATTGGGTCACGATTTCCTCAGAAAGGGTCACCTTTTGGTGGACGCAGAAATTTGCACGTTTTTACCAAAGGAAATAGAAAGTGTATCATTAAAGTCGCAGGAAAATGTTTCAAATTTGGTGGAATCCTTACCCTTTGAAGTGCCAATTCAATTTTAACAGAGTCCCTTTTGGATTACAAAATTTACCGGCAGCGTTTATAAGGTTTGCGCAGCACATTTTTCAAGATCTAATCAATGTGGACATTATGCAGTTGTACATGGATAATATTATTATCTACGCCACGACATCAGAAGAATGTTTGAAAAAGACCGAGAGTTCTCCAGCAGGCTGCACGAAATAATCTTTGCATCAAATAGAAGAAGTATACTTTTTGCAGTGCACTTTTTACTTTATTCCATATTTACCGTGTAGCGCCAAGAGAGCTACTTGTACGGACGCGTCTAAACATGGATTTGAAGCGGTGTTACTTCAACAGCTTAAAGGCGGCTTGCACCCCATTTACTATTTGAGCAAAAAGACATGGGAAGCTAAGTCGAGATGTCACAGGTATTATCTAAAATACCTTATTTTTAAGGGCCTTAAGAGGTAACAAACGTTAAGAGTTTGCAAACAAACCGCAATAATATGAAGCTCTGGAGATATGTAATACAAATCGAAGAAGTCTTGTCATATGGGGGAGATGATAAACAGGATGGCCGAATGTAAGCGAATGTAGAGCGAGTTGCAAAGTCGTTGCAAAAGTAGTCCAAAAGTTTCTTGCACGTGCCAAATAGGCATATTTTGTAATTTTCATTGTTATACCTATATAAAATTTTTTGTCATTTACGACATTTTTTATGTGGGTAAGTACATACATGTATGAGTGGCGCCAAGTAGCACTGCTGCACTCAGTTGACTGAAGAAAATTAGTAGCCTAATTAAAAGTGTATGACTATATTGGGAGTAAGCGGAATAAAGTGACACCATCTTTGGGGCTATCTCCAAGTTTAAATAATTCAAATCGTTGAAGCAACGAAAACCGAAACCCAATTAAAAAAAATTACAATGCCCCAAAATAAAAATAATTGGTGAAAATAACGCTCCAAATAAAAATAAACTATTTTAAAAGTTGTACAAAAAATTCTAGTTGAATAACTTTTAAACGTTCGAGAAGATTGGTTTAAATCGACCCTTAAAAAAACACATCTACAAGTAAACATGTACAATTCCCTTGGGGATCGTTTTATAGCCGCAGGAGACTACAATTCCAAACATACGCACTGGGTATCACGTGGTTTTGGCCAATAGAGGCCAAAAGCTGACGTACAGCAAGGCAGGGCGGGGGTCTATCATCGACATCACCTTCGTTAGCAGCGCACTAATAAGGAGGTGCAACTGGGAGGTCAACGACGCTTTTACTTTCAGCGACCACCAGGCAATACACTTCACCCTTGGAGGGGTAAGTAGGAAACGGATTCCCAAGGTGACAGGACCGAAATGGACGGACACGCGTTTGGACCGAGAAGCACTCTCAGTAACCCTGCAGACGCTGGACCGGACTTCATCATCCTCCCCGGAGGGAGCAGCGGAGGAACTCTCAGGATCACTAGCACACGCTTGCGACAGTGCCATGCCTAGGAGGAAACCTAGCAGAAGAGGAGCACCAGTACTGGTGGAATCAGGACATCCAGCAACTAAGGACCGCCTGCCTGCGGGCAAGAAGACGCTTCCAAAGGGCAAGAGGCTTAGAGGACCTAGCCACCAGAGCGGAGGAGTTCAAGGCGGCTAAGAGGGCCTTGAAACTGGCTATAAAAACGAGCAAACGGGAATTCTTTAAAAAAAATATGTGACGAGGCGGAGGTGGACCCATGGGGCACAGCCTACAAGGTCGTCATGAAAAGGATTAAAGGGCAAGATCACCATAGACCAACACGTCCTACCTTATTAAGGAAAATAGTGGAGGCTCTGTTCCCAAAGCACCCGCCAAAAAGGGAGACAATACCAGCCGATGATGGGGAGCTGTGTACGCTAGTTACGGAGGAGGAGATCCGAAGCTACGCGAAAAAGATTAAGGCTGGAAAGACTCCAGGACCAGACGGAGTGCCAAATTCCGTCCTGAGGCAGGCCATGCAGGAGAAACCGGAGGTATTCGCTGAGACCTTCAACAAGTGTCTTCAGCACGGCACTTTTCCAAAAAAGTGGAAGAGGCAGAACCTCATTCTGCTGCCGAAAGGGAACAAGGCGAAAGACGACCCATCAGGATTCAGGCCCATATGTCTCCTAGACACGGTAGGGAAAGTCTTTGAGATGGCCATAGCTACTCGCGTCTCGAAATTCGCTGAGACCAAAGGAACGCTTTCGGTCAGCCAGTACGGCTTCCGTAAGGCGCGCTCCACGGTGGACGCCATCAAAGCCGTGACCGACACTGCGGAAGCAGCCATCGCGGGAACTCGGTGGAAATGGGGAGATAGGGAGTATTGCGCGAAGGTAACACTAGACATCCGCAACGCCTTCAACTCGGCTAATTGGACACGTATCCAACGAGCCTTGTCCTTGGCAGGCACTCCTAAATACCTGCAACTAATTTTATCCAGTTACCTTTCAGACATGACGCTGCTGTACGACACGGACGAAGGACCAAAATCCTATGAGGTGACTGCGGGGTACCGCAAGGATCGGTTCTCGGGCCACTTCTTTGGAACATAATGTACGACGAAGTACTCAGGATCCAACTACCGACGGGATGTAAACTCATCGGCTTCGCGGACGACCTGGCGCTACTCGTGGTGGCGAAGGAAACCAAGGACGTGGAAACCAATGCGAATGAAGCAATACGGAGAATTTCAACATGGATGTCTGACTCTGGACTGGACCTAGCAGCACATAAAACGGAGGCAGTTCTCTTCAAGAGCAGGAAGAAGATGGAGTACATTCAGGTGGGCACCTGCTACATCACGTCGAAGGAGGCAATTAAATACCTAGGGGTAATGCTAGACAACAGGATGTCCTACGGAGCGCACGTGGAGTACTCCACCATAAAAGCGGCAAGGATCCAAAGAGCACTCTCAAGGATGCTGCCAAACGTGGGAAGCCCAAAGGAAGGCAGGAGACGTCTTCTAGCCAGTGTCGTCACGTCTGTCTTGCTGTACGCAGCGCCGATATGGGCTGCGTCAGTCAGAAGACATCAGGGGCTTAAGAAAAAGCTAGGGGCATCGTACCGACTAGCGGCCCTACGAGTCATATCCGGATTTAGAACCATATCCGAGGAAGCCGCCCTCGTTCTAGCCGGAATGATTCCCATTGATATTCTGGCTAATGAAGCGGAGGAAATCTACGCAGCCAATCGGCAACGGGGAAGGAACTCATCCCGAGAGGCCATTAAGAGGTCAGCCCGACAAGCGGCATTATCCTCATGGCAAGAGAGGTGAGACGCAACGACCAAAGGTAGATGGACGCACAGGCTAATACCAAACATCCAGGAGTGGATCGGAAGGAATAACGGTCAGGTTAGTTACCAGCTTACCCAGTTTCTTTCTGGTCACGGGGGGTACAGAAATTACCTCTATAGATTCGGACACGACGAGAGTCCAATGTGCCCCAACTGCCCAGGAGCAGACGAGGACCCAGAGCACATCTTATACAATTGTAGGATATATCGTGCCGCCGTCGGATCGCTACCAGATCCAGAGCTGCTCGTGGAATTCATGTGTAGCTCACAGGAGCAATGGAACTGGTTAAGCCAATTGATAGCTTATACACAGGGCGACTTAAGAAGACTCGAAAATGAACGTCGCTTAAGGGAGAATGCCTAGATTAGGCAACCCTTCCCCGCGAAGTAATACTTAGCAGTGGTACCGCGGGGTCTGTGGTGTGTGCGGGAGTGTCTTTAGTGTTTAGGCGCCGGCTAGACATGCCGGTGAATCGTGCATGCTATTGGTACGGGCCAATAGTATCTAGGATAGATTTTCACCTCAATGGCGCAATCCAAAAAAAAAAAAAAAAAAAAACTGGGTATCACGCCTAGTGACTTCCAAAGGAAGTACAATTGAGAATTGCATTGCACAATGCAATTATAAATATGAGAAATAAACTATGTTTGTTTTCCTTGGAAGTCCCACATACTGGCCAACACACTCACGCAAGCTCCCAGACCTTATTGATTTTGCGGTGACAAAAAACATACCTCACAATCCAATAAGTGCCAAAGCAGTCTCGGACTTATTATCAGACCACTCGCCTGTGCTTCTAACGCTTCTTCAAAGCCCAGAAATAACCGAACACCCCTTCAGCCTGACGACGCCAAAAACGAACTAGCTTAAATACAAAAAGTACGTGAGTGCCCACATAGAACTTGCCCCGGAGCTTAACATGGAATCAGACATCGACTACACTACGAGTGCCCTGGAAGAAGTACTCGTTGCGGCAGCTAAAATCTCTACTTCTAATGGGAAGGAAGTAGACCGAAACAAATACTACAAATCTAATCAGCAGAGGCACGGAGAAGAGGGGCGCACGCGTCGTGATTGGCAAAACAGCAGATCACCAGCTTCGAAGCAACGCCTTAAGGAAACAACCCGATCACTCGACCAGGCTCTTCACCAACAGGAAGAAAATGCACAGCTAAGGTACATCCAGAATCATTCGCCAACAAGCTCAAGGTATCTCCTGTGGAGGGCCGACCCACATCTTACCGCCCCAATTGAAACGACCACACCGATAAGAAACTCATCAGGATGCTAGGCTTGCAGAGACGAAGACCGAGCTGAAACATTCGCTGCACATCTCCAAAGGGTCTTCCAGCCAAACCCGACCTAAATGATGGCTTTCAAAAAACATGAAAGATTTGTAAATACAATTTTTGCTGATTTGGTTAGAGAAGACAAGGTTCTTATTTACATGGAAGATATTTTGATAGCCACGAAAGATTGTGAGAGTCATTTAGAAGTATTAACTGAAGTGTTGATGCAACTGGTAGACAACAAACTCAAACTAAGGTTAGGCAAGTGCGATTTTCTTCAAAATTTGATTTTAGACGATTTGTAAAAGATTTTTCAACAAATGCAAAGCCATTATATAAACGGGTTAGAAAGGATAGAAAATGTAATTTTGGCGGAACAGAGCTAGAATGCTTCGAAATGTTGAAAAGAAGTCTTTTGTAAGCTCCTATTTTGGCATTGTATAGTCCGAAAAGTCTGACAGAACTACATTGTAATGGTAAGCCTTTACGCTTTGGTTCAATTATGATGCAGAAAAAGAAAGACAACAAATTTTCAACCGGCGTTCTATTTTTAAAAATGCACGACAGACTTTTTTTTTTGTTTTTTAGCTTTGCTTTTATTTATTGAATCTACTCTTAATTTTGAGACTAACAATAAGTTGACGAATCTTAACATTAAAATTTAACAACAGTATACTAAGACTGCATTCTGGTTGCGCGTCCCTCAGGTCGGTCGCTGGGTGGGTAAGTCATTGCGACGAAGGCGTGATTGGTTGCTCAACCTTGTTAGACCTCTCGCCAGGTGGTTAGGGTGCACCGATAGCTTGGTTAAGTACTTTACCTTCTGTTCTGCGATCACTTCTTTGACTGGTAGAATGTTTAAGTCGCGGTGTATGTTTTCGTTGCGAACGTACCACGGTGCCCCGGTGATTGTTCTCAAGATCTTCGACTGAACTCTTTGAATTATGTCAATGTTGCTATTGCTGGCGTTCCCCCATAACTGGGCGCCGTACATCCATATAGGTTTTAGTACCGAGTTGTACAGCAGGACTTTATATTTAAGCCTAAGAGGGCAACGAGCGTTGATGAGCCAATGAAGGCCGCTGGCTTTTAGCTTTAGGTGTGTTCTTTTGGCTTCAATGTGCCGGCGCCATGTGAGTCTTCCGTCGAGATGTACTCCTAGGTATGTTACTTCGTTTGCTTAGAGTAGAGTGTTGTTTAATATTATAGGCGGGCAGTTTTGCCTGTTCAGAGTGAACGTAACATACTTGCATTTTAGTTCGTTCACTTTAATTCGCCAATCTGACAGCCATTTTTCGACATCGACCATATCGAAGAGCTAGCTGCGGAGTTGCTTAAATTGGGCATTTGAAGCGGCTAAGAATAGCTGTGTCATCGGCAAACGTAGATGTTGTTAGTCGTGTGCTTGTCGGGATGTCTGCCGTGTAGAGGACTTATAATATTGGCCCTAGCACGCTATCTTGAGGAACTCCAGCTCCAACAGTGTAATCATCAGATATAGCAGTGTTGCACCTCACAACAAATTTTCTGTCGTAAATGTAAGACTCTAAAATTCTGTGGGTGCTGTAGGGGAGCATTGTCATTGTTGATATTGTACATTAGACCTTTTAGCCAGACTCTACCAAATGCTTGAGAGACATCTAAAAATATGGCAGTACAGTACTCTCGTTTTTCGAACGCGTTCCGAATTTCGGATGTTATCCGGTTGACCTGCTCAATTGTTCCATGCTTTTCACGAAACCCAAATTGGTGTGACGGGATTCCTTCATTAGGCATTTTTCAAAGAGTTTAGATAGGCAAGAGAGTAGGCTTATAGGTCTATACGACGTGGGGATAGTGTGGTCTTTCCCCGACTTTGCTATCATTATTATAATTGACTTTTTCCATCTTACTGGAAAGTGGCCAAGTTTTGCGATGGCATTAAATAGCTGGACGAGAGTGCAAACGGCGCAGTATGGGAGCTCAATGATCATTTTGGGAGTTATGAGGTCGCAGCCCGGGGACTTTTTCGGATTCAGTTGTCGTTTGATGATGTTAACGATTTCGTTTGGGCGAAACTCAGTCGGCTCATGTTGAGGCTGGGGCTCATCTGATAGAGTCAGCAAAGTAAACGCATTGGTGGGAGGATTTCGTTGGAAGACATTTTTAAGGTGTTTGGCAAACGTGCTGGCTCTGTCTGCGTCCCTGCGCGCCCACCCGCCTGTGGAATTTCTAATAGGCATCACGGTTTCTTTCGGTGAGCTCAGAGTTAGGTTAGCTCTCCATAGTAAGTGTTTTGTACTGTTAGTTGACAATTGATCTATGTAGCGGCGGTGGACATACGTTTCTTCTTGCTGTAAAGCTTGATTAAGTTGACGTGAGGCATGTTTGAAGCGTTGCTTAGCAGATCTGTGACATTGCCATTCTCGACGTAAGCGTCGCTTTTCGAGGACGAGCTGTTCGATTTGTAGATTTGTCTTCTTTTGATTGCGTTGTGTGTTTATAATTTGAGGTGTTGAAACTCGAGCTGCAGAGACGAGTACAGACTCCAGCGAATTAACAAAACTGTCTACGTTGGCTTCGTCGCTGAGGTGAGGACTCAGCTCAATGTGTGAGCTGATGTACTTCCTGTACTTAACCCAATTGGTTTTATGTGAGGTCAGATTTGATGATTGATCCCATGTTCCTGGGTGTTGGAGTAGAGTAAAAAGAACAGGCGAGTGATCAGATGAAAGATCCGAAAGGCATTCGGCGCTTATCAGATTTTTAGGAATGTTTTTGGTAATCGCAAAGTCAATTAAATCGGGAAGTTTCTTTGGGTCTACCGGCCAGTATGTTGGTGTGCCAGAAGAAGCACAGTCTAGCTTGTTCTTAGCTTTGATAATTGCATTATAGAGCTGCTTTCCTTTTGGGGTCACGAGACGAGATCCCCAGTGTGTGTGCTTGGCATTGTAGTCTCCTGCTGCTATGAAGTGGTCTCCGAGTGAGTTGAAAAATTGCATAAACTCATCTTCGGCTATGGTGAAGCGCGGGGGGGCAGTATACGGCAGCTAGAGTTAATTGCTTGCCAGTATTTAGGTGTATATTTATTGATGTGGCCTGTAGGTAGTTTCTTTGCAAATTTCGTATGATAATGGTGCTTGATACGGCTTCTGATTCAAATTCCAGTCCCGCCGTGTGCTTTACCGTCTGGAAGATTTGTTCCATAGAATGAATATCCTCGTAGTTGGAAATTGTATCTGTTCGTAAGATGTGTTTCTGAAAGCAGCATTACGTCGATTTGATTGTCTAGTAGCAATTGCGCTAACTCGAGTTTATGCTGCGAAACGCCGTTAGCGTTCCATGTAGATAATCGTAGGGAAGTCATTATTTGGATTGTTGTGAAACCAGCATTTGTATTAATAGATTTTGGTTTCGCATTAGATCTTGCATAGTTGTACGCATAAACGACATGAACTCCGTAAGGCTTTGTTGTAGACTGCACATCATAGCTTCAAAGTTATTTTTTGGCTGCTCCGGAAGTTGATACTGCTGAGCCGTGTTCGGTTCGTGGTGTGCTGATTGCGGCAGTGAGCTTTTTGAGGCTGGGGTAGCCAGTCCTGATTTTAAAGCGCTTGCGTATGTGACATTTTTGTCAGAGTTTATAAGTCCTAGTGAGGATCTGATCGAGTTGAGAAGAAGACTTCAGGGTTTGACCTGGAGGCTATGAACTGATTATTTTGGGTGCGGGCAGTAAATCCCCTCTGGTGGATGCGACTTTTCAGCTCCTTATAATCTGGGCAACCTCTATAGTTAGCAGTGTGATTTCCACCGCAGTTGCCGCACTATTTCGAGTTTTGGTCATCTTTGCTCGCTGGGCAGTGTGCGGAGTCATGAAGCTCCCCACAAACTACACAAACTGGGCGCAGTTTACAGTAAGACCTTGTATGGCCATATTCTTGGCAGTTCGCACATTGTACCGGGCCATTGCGTTTGTGCGGCTCCTCAACTGTAATTCTGCGGTGCAGCAGGAACTGAAGATTGTATATAGGGTGCACTTCGTATTTCTTGAGGGGCTTAATTTGTGGTTCGAGTTCAACCTTAAAGAGTGGCTGCGGCTTTCTATCCCTGTTAGAGATATTGAACACTGTCTTAGCGCTAAATCCCTTCTCTTGTAGCGCCTTTGTTATCTCTGCAGGCGGTACTTCGGGCTCTATGCCCTTAAGTACGACTTGCAAGCCCTTGCTGCTTTTTAGCTGATACGTATAAAAGTTCACTTTTTTGTCGGTGAGGTATTTTGATAATACTCTGTAATTATCTTCAGACTTCGTTTGAACTTTTGTTTCCTGGATAGTTGTCCTTGCCAATGAGCTATATAATTTTGTTGAAAAGAACGTTGGAACTTTTTTCTGGTATGTATATTGGCGGGGGCTTAGGCTTCCTTTTTTCGACTTCTGTAGATTCGGCGTCATCCTCATAGTCTGCCAAGATTTTAAAACGGTTTGAGTTCGTGGACGTTTCTATTGCGGCTATGTTAGCATTGCCACGGGTTATTTTGCGTTGAGAGTTTAGGGGGCTCAGCTTCCTTTTGATTTGGATGTAGCGATCCATACCGGTCTGCACAGCCGGCTTAATATTTTCTTTGTTTTTGTTCTCTTTTTCGGGCAGCACAGCGGCTGAAGTATCAATGTTTGCGCTGCGCTGTTGATGTTACGGTTGACGTTGTCAAAGAGGTTGCGGTGCTAGTTACTGCGCTCTTTGGCTGCAGAGACATCGATGGTAGCGAGGGGGAGCAAGAACGCGCTCTCACGCTCTCTACGTTTAAGAATTCGTCCAAGTTTGGGATAATTGACCGTGTTTGGGATGAGCTGGCATTACTTTCGGTTGCTTTGAAAGTGAAGTAAGCGTTGTTCCTTTGTACTGAGAGCCGTCTCTCGTCTTGCTCACGTTGACGTTGTGTGCTAACGTCGTTTAGACTCATTGCAATCGAGGTTGATATTGTTCGAGTTTTAAATGTTATGTTTTATATTAAATAATTAATTAATCAATATAAACATTAGCGATTTCATCGCTGAAAGCGTTTTTTCGCGTTGTTGTTGATTTACGAAACCAGTCACTGCACTTTTTTGATATTGTTGAATAGTTTTTTTTTTTTTTTTTTTTTCCCCGGAGCACAATAAATACACGTCTGCATGCGACGACGATTCGCGATTCGCACGACAGACGTGGAAGCGAAATATCATCGGAGCTGGAAAGGGCATGCAATCCCTTGATGCACTGAGTAGAAACGCACACATACTCACGCTAGACTCATTTAAAGAAAACTTAATTATTTTCACATAAGAGATAATGAAATCAAAAGCATTGTTCAAGCATTGAACACGATTTTAAATACAAATTCCAAAGATAAAGTTTCAAGGGATCGGACCCATGGAAATACGAGACAAACAGCATGGTCTAAAACCGATCCCCTGCTGCCTAACAGACATAAGTGGTGTGCTTATCGCACTTGAGAAAGGGTCGCATAGCATGTCAGCGTGCAGTGCGTTGATAAGTAGTTTTAATTAGATTTAAGATTTTCATGTATCCTTCTTATAAGAGAATTGTACAAAATAAAAAAAGTTTCTAAACCGAATTCATTGTTGAAAAGTTGCAACGAGAAGAGCTCAAAGATTATGACATGCGTAATAGATAAGTTTCCTGTAAACTAAGAAAGGATAATGAAGAACTTTTATTTTATGTACCAAGCGAAATGGAAAGATAAAATGGTAGAAGAGATTTCATGAGCTTAGAGAAAAGTTAGAGAAAAATGCAAGCTATACATTAACAACAGCCTCAAATGTATTTCCTATTAAAAAAAGTCTGGAAAAAGGAAGGTTTTATTCACAGCATCCCATGAGACTTTTATAGTCCAGAAGATAAAAGTAAGTCTAACAAGCACGTTTACGAAATTCGTTTACGAAGCCTTAATCCAGCTAAAACCACAAAATCTAGGGAATAAATTTTACCGTGTAAGGATTATTTTAGGGCTTATAGGATGCCTAGTGATAGGGAAAATAGGGATGCATATCTTAAACTCCCTTCCTACCAAAACAAACTTTTCTTTATTAACTTGCCTTCACTAACAAACCCTTTTTTTTTTAAACGACTTGTGCAGTTAACAGCCAGCGTCTACTGACACGCTTAAATTGAATGTTCCTATTAGAAGGATAAAAAATATTTGGGAGGCCCCTCGGTGGGTTGTGCGGGTGGTCTGTAAAAATGGGGTTACGGTTTATATTACTATTTATGCATC
This sequence comes from Drosophila malerkotliana malerkotliana, assembly GCA_018153235.1. NCBI lineage: Eukaryota > Metazoa > Arthropoda > Insecta > Diptera > Drosophilidae > Drosophila > Drosophila malerkotliana. The sequence goes on along the minus strand of JAECXV010000075.1, from coordinate 20,209,427 downwards.
ATAACCTTTAAGAAACTTCTGCACCTTTTCAGAGCCATCAGAGTCATTCAGCAAATTAGCGACGGATGAGCGGCAATTATTTTTTAAGACGAAAGAAGTGTCGATAAATGAGATAAAATTGGACGATGTTCTTTTCGGAGGAAATACGATAAAAGAGGCAGATGATAAATGGATAGATATCGGGCCGAACAAAATAAACTTGTATGGTTGCGAAAATTATGGCGAAAATGATGAGTGAAAGGGCTTATCGACTAACGCGCTAACTCGACCCTAACTTGGCACACCGCAATTTCTTTAACAACGTCAACCGTTAAAACAAGGACAACCGCAACTGTATCATCAGCGCGTTTAACGACATTAATAGCTAGCAGCACAAATCAATACGACTGCCGCTGCGCTGCTCGAAAAACAAAACAAAAACAATCAATATATTAAGCCGGCTGCGCACACTGGTATGGATAGCTACATCCAAATCAAAAGGAAGCTGAGCCCCCTAAATTCCCAACGAAACTTAAGCCGTGGCAATGCTAGCCCAGCTGCAATAAAAAAGCCCATGAACTCAAACCGATTTAAAATCTTGGCAGACGCCTATGAGGCTGAGGCGGCCAATTCTACTGAAGAAAGCCTGTTTATAGTTTAAATTAAATTAATCTGAAAATAATTACATAGTATTATCAAAATATCTTACAAAAATAACTTTTACACACATCAGCTAAAAAGCAGCAAGGGCCTGCAAGTCGTACTTAAGGGCATAGAGTCCGACGTAAAGCCTACGTAAAGAGATAGCAAAGGCGCTACAAGAGAAGGAATCTAGCGCTAATACAGTTTTCATTATCCTGAACAGAGATAAAAAGCCGCAACCACGCAACTAAATACATTTGAGGAACCGCAAAGACACAATGGCCCAGTACAATGTGCGTACTGCCAAGAATACGGCCACATAAGGTCATACTGTAAGCAGCTCCCGGTGTGTGTAAATTTTGAAAAGTGGCTGTTTAACGAGATTGTTTTATCTCACACTTTAAATAACAAAACAAAAAGGGTGGCTGCTAATATTTAATAAAAAACTGGGCGAAAACGAAAACGAAAGGTCTTGCTTCTTCAACGTTATAAATTCGAGTATATTTTCTAATCTTTCTCTAATCTTAAGCCTAACTTATCTATTGCGGCGAAGCGGGGCGAATTCGCACAAGAGCGAATATGAGCTTTCGCTCCCGCTCCGCCCTAAGCTATCTAAGAGTAAATTTACGGACTAACAACTAACAAATACAATTCAGCTATAAATATAATTCAATAATGGCCAGCTATAAATATAATTCAAATTTTTTCGACTTCAATAATATAAATCAATTTACACCGGCCCCGTTGAAGGCCTCCATCAGGCTTCAACTAACTGGCAGCCGCGCCAGCTTGTGGACCGCTCTCCTATATTCCGCTCCAGAGCTAGTTCGGACGACGGCGACCCTGACCCTTCCGTCCGCGCCGGCGGTTGTTGCTCCAACTCGTCCCGTGAGCCACTGTTGTGGCGGCTGGTGATCCTCTGCGATCAGGACCAGCTCGCCCGTCCGGATGTCGTCCTCCTGGTGCTGCCACTTCGACCGCGACTGTAGGCCCAAGACGTACTCCCGGGACCATCGCTGCCAAAACATTTGCTTGATTGACGAGACAAGCCGCCATCGCCGCAAGCACGTTAGACCCTGCTGGTCCGGGGTCCGCGGTGCTGGTGGGGCGATGAGCGGCCCGCCTGTCAACAGGTGCCCGGGAGTAAGCGCCTCGCCGTCGCTTGGGTCCTGACTCAGAGCCCCCAGGGGTCGTGAGTTCAGGACGGCCTCGACTCCAACGAGGACGGTCTGCAGCTCCTCCGCGGTCAGTCTGGCGTTCCCTACCGCTCGTAGGAGTAGGTGTTTTGCAGACTTCACACCTGCCTCCCATAGTCCGCCCATGTGCGGAGCCCGCGGCGGTATGAACGCAAATACGCATCCGCTTTTTGATGCGTATTGCGTGACCGCGTCGACCTCGTCCTCGATTCTCCGACGAAGGTCTGCGAAGTGGCGACTCGCTCCGACGAAGTTCGTCGCGTTGTCGCAGTGCACGATCTGCGGACATCCTCGGCGCCCAACGAACCTTTGAAAAGCCAATAAAAAGGAATCAGTTGAAAGGTCGGAAACTACTTCTAAATGAACTGCCTTGGACGCAAAACAAACAAATAAGGCAATGTAGGACTTATAGGGTGGCCTACCACGAATTTTCAATGTCGTATCTATAGGGCCACAAAAATCAACACCACATATGGAGAATGGGCGGAGAGCACGAATTCTATCTAAGGGTAAATCACCCATGATTTGAGTCATCAGACGAGGCTTGCATTTAAAACAGCGAATGCATGACCGTACTGTCTGACTGCAGACTTCCTGCGCATTTACGATCCATATGCGCTGTCGCAAAAGACTCACAAGTGCTCGTGGACCCACATGAAAATTCGACTCGTGCAAGTATCGGACGTAGCTCTGAACAAATTGAGAGCGTTTTGTCAACAATACTGGAAACTTGGCATCGTACGATATAGGAGCATTAGCTAGTCGCCCCCCAACCCGCACCAACGAAAAGGTAAGCCCAGCCTCTGAAGATTCGTGTAGAAAGGGATTTAGCTTTTGTAGGCTAGGGCTAACACTTAAATTTTTTCGGATCTTTTCTATTTCATCTTGATACTCGTGCTCTTGGACTATTTCGACTATTTTCTTGAATGCTTCATTATATTCGACAGGTGAGGGAACAATATCAGAATTCACTACTAATTTCTTCGATTTCCTTATAAAGCGGAACATATAAACGAACACTCGCAGCAGTTTTAGGTGAGAGGAATAACCTTCTATCACTTCCAATAAATCTGAGGTAGATACGATTGCGGTTAATTTCGCTTCCATCTGTAGAAGTTCTGGTGACAGATCAAACCGGGGGCTCGTCGGCCACTTATCTTCCGGTTCCTTTAAAAACGATGGACCTGTAAACCAGATCGATTCTACAGTCTCCTTTACGTCTCCACCTCTGGACACTATATCTGCCGGGTTCTGTTTAGTTGGTACATGCCGCCACGTGCTATCCTCTGACCACTCTTGAATTTCAGCTACTCTATTCGATACGAACGTTGACAACGACGATGGATGGGAACGAATCCAATGAAGAGTTACTTCTGAATCCGACCAAAATACACTTCGTTCGATCGGAACTTTTATTAGAGGCTTTATCTTGCGGCAGAGATCTGCGAGAAGGTGAGCGGCACATAACTCAAGACGGGGGAGCGTCTTTGTCTTGAGCGGCGCTACTTTGGACTTTGCCGTCAACAATGAAACTTTAATACCTTCTACAGATTTGCAACGAATATAGACGCAGGCTCCATAGGCTCTCATCGATGCGTCAGAAAAGGCATGAATTTGAATCGGTGACATCGGCTCGGTAAACACGAATCTCGGAATTGAGATGTCCTCTAATTGAGACAAGGCAAATTGTATTTTGTTTCACGCTGTTTCTAAGTGCAGTGGAATTGACTCATCCCAATCTAGCTTATTTAGCCAAAGTTCCTGCAATAGGATCTTTCCTTTTATAAGTATCGGGCTTAATAGGCCAAGGGGGTCAAACAACTTCGGTGTCACCGAAAGGATGTTCCGCTTGGTCGCCCTTTGACCCATGACTGAAGCATAAATTTCAAATTTAAATACATCTTCTTTAGGAACCCAAGCGATTCCTAATGCTTTAGTCAGTTCTGAGTCCGAAAGTGTTATTGGCTTAACCGTGCTCTTGGATGCAGTAAATTCAGGCGAGTTTGAAAACCACTTGCTCAATTCCAAACCAGCGTTTTGAAGAACCTGACTTACTTTAGACTTAATTGTCTTTAACTCCTCAATGCAACCAGCACCCGTTAACATGTTGTCGACTTAAAAGTCGGACCCAATAACTTCGGCAGCACGAGGGAATGTATTTTTCACAGATTCACAACCTCTTCAAACACCTTATGGCCAGGAATGGGGCTGGCACAGTGCCATATGTAACGGTGTTGAGCTTGCACAGTTTCAAGGACTCTGATGGGTCTTTCCTCCACACTATCAACTGGTATCGCCTATCGGGTTCATTTACCATTACTTGGCGATACATCTTTTTTATGTCGGCTATCAGAGCGAATCTGTTCAGCCGGAACCGAAGAAGAATTGAATACAACTCTTCCTGGATGGTAGGACCAACCATCAACAGATCGTTAAGACACTCATGTGTTGATGTCTTACAAGACGCATCAAACACGACTCATAATTTGGTCGATGTGCTTTGAGGCCGTAAGACACACTGATGGGGTATGACGTAGTGTGGAGTAGCAAGAACATCTTTGCTTGTAGGGGACATATGACCTAAGGATTCGTATTCTTCCATGAATTCCACATACATTTTCTTTAAATTCGGATCTCGAGATAATCTTTTCTCGAGCGACAAAAAACGGCGTTTGGCTACCTCGAACGAGTTTCCCAAAACGCTTGGATCCGATTTAAATGGAAGTCTGACTTCAAATCGACCTGAAGGCAGCACAACTGTATTTTTCTGATAATGTTCCTCACATAACTCTTGTTCAGGTGACAAAAGCTTTTTGGAAGTTGGTACTTCTTCCAACGACCAGAATTTTTTCAAATTGCCATCTATCGACTCTAGTAGTTCTTCTTGGCAATTCAGGCTAGAGACAGGCTGTTGAGGAGTTGAGGTATTTGCCTTATATTTTCCCGATACTATCCATCCAAGGAGAGTTTTTTGGAGGATGGGATGGTTTGGCCCTTGTTTTATTTGGCCAGCGGACAACAATTCGAAAAATGACTCAGCTCCAGTTAACATATCTATCCGCTGAGGTTTGTAGAAATATGGGTCTGCTAGCGGCAAGTTCTTTGGTAGGTCCCAATCTTTCACGTTCACTGACTGGTCAGGGTGATAACCCGAGATAGTTCTCAAAATCCAAAAGTCGAACGGAAACTCACTACCATTAATCGTTGACTTCACCACAGTGTGTATCTTTTTCTTAACCTGGGAATTAGCTTGACCAATTCCAAGCAAGTTGATACACGATTCCTCCCTACGGATCTGTAAGCGTTGAGCAAGTTCTTCCGTAATGAAGTTCATTTGTGACCCAGAGTCAAGTAGTGCTCGGGCCAATATATGCTCGCCATTTTTAGTTCTAACGCTTACGATCGACGTCGCTAACAAAACCCTTTCTAGTGATGACGCATGCAAAGCATGTAACGTAGAAGGGCCATCAAGATGTAGCGCTGGGGGAGGATGTTCATTTGGTGGTGGTAACGCCAAGTTATTTTCGGTCACAGTAAATCGGTGCAGAAGTTTGTGGTGCGATCTTGCACAAATTTGACATCTAGTCGATTTACACTTCGCAACCGTGTGACCTTTTCGCAGACAATTTAAACATAATGAGGCTGACTTGACAAACTCAAACCGTTGCATTACAGCAAGGCGAGCGAACGGACTACACTGGGCAAGACTATGGTCTTGTGCGTTGCAATAACTGCAAGCTTGTTTATTGGAAGCGGAGCAAGCCAACGAACTCCTATTATGCTGCTTCCCGAACCCAATTTTCTCCTGTTTTGGCTTGCCAGTTTCTTCAGCGGACAGGTGCTGGTACCTACGGTTTAATATTTTTTCGAAATCGGACCACAGCGGCAATTCCTCATAATCCAGTGACTCTTCCCATTTTTCTCTGGTCACTGGATCTACTCTACTCAAAACTAAATGAATGATCATTGAGTTTGCAATTTTAGTGTCATCTCCTATGGATAATAGTGACCCATAGATCGATGACACTGTGTCGATGAGACCTCTCAACGACGACGCAGACGGCTGGGAAACTTTCGGAAGGCTGAATAATTTGCTTATTTGGTTCGCAAAGATGAGACATTCGTTATCGTAAACTCTTTTTAGACTAGCAATAGCTCTGTCGTAATTACTCTCGGTGACTTGGAATGCCTTGATAGTTCCTAAGGCTTCACCAGAGAGGCAAGAAATTAAATGGTTAAATTTCTCGATAACAGGAATGTTCACATCCTTGTCTACTAATGTCTCAAAGAGACTCATGAAATTTTTAAACTCCGAATAGTTTCCACTGAATTTTGGCAATGCCAAACTGGGAAGTCGAGCTCGAGTTGGGGCTGCAGAAATTGCAGTAGCTGGTGGGGACTCTTCAGCTAACGTGAAAGCATTTAATAAAGACATCATCCTTGCCTTAGTTGTTATCTCTAATTCTTCCAACTCGGCTCCAAATTCATCTTCCTCATCTAATTGCTCGATCTGGTCTTGCAACTCGTTTGCCTTAAATATTGTCTCATTTAAAACCTGAAGCCGGCACTCTAGCTCGGTCTTCACTAAAGGAACTGACCCAGCTTCCAAACGTTCCTCTAACCGGCGAATGCTTTTTACTCTGACATTTAATCTTCTTCTTAATTCATCAAGAGTCGTGGATTTTACTTTCTGTTTATTACTTTCCATTTTAAAATGTATTTATTTATTTTTAATAAACAGACGACGATAAAAAATTTAAAATTTTTGTTTTTATTTTTAAATAAAAAATTTTTTAATTTATTTGTTAATTAGCAAAAAAAAATAAAAATTTTGACTAATATACAAAATTTTTTAATTTTAATTATTTAATTAATAAATTAAATTCAAAAAACGAAAACGAACGAAAAAAAAAATATTTAATTTAATATCTAGCGAAAACGAAAATTAATTAATTAATATGGCGAAAAAAGATAAATAATTAATTAATTATTTGATAGTCGAATTATGTTGATAGTCGAGGCACTGAGTATCCAAAAAAATAGTTGGTTGCCAATGACACCGAAAAAGGTGTATACCCCACAATTATAGGGTAGCGCGTCACTTGGCGTTCCGGTAAAATAAATGCGCCAAACTAATGCATATACATACATACATATATAGCAGCGGACAACGGTTGGAGCGAAAACGAAAATTTTACCGCTGCATATATTTGTATGTACGCCAAATTATTTATGCACGTAAATATGTATTATATTTGTACATATATTTGTATATAAATAAATGTTTGGCTGCACTAAATTTAACTATTTTGTTTTGCGAAAACGAACGAGGGGTAAAGGGGGAGGGCGACAGTGATGTGGATATGTATTTATGTATGTTTTTGTCAATTTTAGCCACAGGCAGTTTGTTAATAATTTAACTAACTACTCAAATTTTTAAGCTCTACTAATTTCAAGTACGTATGCGCCAAGAATTGAAAGGAGGGTGCAATATTTCAGCACAAGACGAAGATTTAATTTGTCTCTTCTCAACTTTCAATTTTTCGCACAAATACCTGGGGTTCTGCCTTGGGATCCTTTAATCCCGCTGCCACTTTCCTGTTGCAGTCGATGCAGGTGCACGGCATGGAAGGAGATTGGTTATGATAAGTTCCTGCGGTGATGATCCTGCGGTGATGATCCTGCGGTGACGATCCTGCGAGGCTTGAGGGTTTCACGACGCGGTGATTTTTGGGTTTTATTTTCCACAGCACGGACGCGTCGCGAGTAGCTCTTTAAATTGTATGTATATATATATATTTTTTTTTTGTGTGTAATTATGTGTAATTACACAGTGTCACTGTCACTTTGTTTTTGTTTATTTATTAAATATCTCGCACTAAGTCCACCCGGGGGCGCCAAAATGTTTAACGAGATTGTTTTATCTCACACTTTAAATAACAAAACAAAAAGGGTGGCTGCTAATATTTAATAAAAAACTGGGCGAAAACGAAAACGAAAGGTCTTGCTTCTTCAACGTTATAAATTCGAGTATATTTTCTAATCTTTCTCTAATCTTAAGCCTAACTTATCTATTGCGGCGAAGCGGGGCGAATTCGCACAAGAGCGAATATGAGCTTTCGCTCCCGCTCCGCCCTAAGCTATCTAAGAGTAAATTTACGGACTAACAACTAACAAATACAATTCAGCTATAAATATAATTCAATAATGGCCAGCTATAAATATAATTCAAATTTTTTCGACTTCAATAATATAAATCAATTTACAGTGGCAATCACACTGCTAACTATAAAAGTTGCCCAGTTAGGGGCAGTTGAAATAAGCAGTTGATAGCATCTGGATCAAACTCTGAGGTCTTCTCGACTACAGACAGATCCTTAATAGGAGCCGTAAACTCTGACAAAAATGTGATATGCGAAAGCACTTTAAAATCAGGACTGGCCACCCCTGCCTCAAAAAGTTTATATCTGTAATCAGCATAGAGAACCCGGCTCAGCATCAATCGTCGGAGCAGCCAAAAAGCAACTTTGACGCTGTGATTTGCAGCCTACAGCAAAGCCTTACGGAATTTATGTCGCTTTACGCACAACTGTGCAAGATTTTTTTTATTTAATATCAAAAACAATATTTTAATCTGTTTTCACAACCATCCAAATAATGACTTCCCTACGGATATCTACGTGAAACGCGGCGTTTCACGGCATAAACTTCAGTTAGTTCAATTTCTACTAATGGGACAGGTGGGATTCCCTGGTGGGACTGGCATCCTGAAGCCGTATTAAACACTACTATCGTAACAAATTTTTAAAAACTACCTACAGGCCCCATTAAAAAATATACGACTAAATCATGGCAACTATCTTAAACTAGCCGATGTATACTGCCCTTTGCTTCACTTTAGCTGAAGATGAGTTTATGCAGTTTTTCGTCTCACTAGGAGACCACTTCATAGCAGCAGGAGATTAAATTGCCAAGCACACTGGGAATTTCGTCTCGTGACTCCAAAAACAAAGTAGCTCTATAATGCAATTATTAAATTTTTTATTATTACTATTTAATAGGCTTTCTGATTACCAAAAACATTCCCAAAAATCTAAAAAGCGCCGAGTGACAGTGAGACAATGAAATGGAAAAAGTTATAATAATGATACCGGCAAAGCCGGGAAAAGACCACACAGTTCCCACGTCATATAGACCCATAAGACTACTATCATGCTTATCTAAACTCTTTGATGCGTATTGACTCGAATAAAATCATTCTTAAGAATTCAAAAAGGAATCCTGTTACGTTTCGAACGCGTTTGAAAACCGACCGTACTGTACTGCCATACTTTTAGATGTCTCTCAAGCATTTGATAGAGTCTGGCTAGAAGGTCTAATGTAAGAGATCGAGACAATGCTCCCTCACAACACCCACAAGCTTTTATAGTCTTACCCTTACGACAGAAAATTTGTTGTGAGGTACAACACTGCTATAACTGATGATTTCACTAATGGAGCTAGAGTTCCTCAAGGTAGCGTGCTAGGGCCAACATTATATGTCCTCTACACAGCCGGCATCCCGACAAGTACACGACTAACATCTACGTTTGCTGATAATACAGCTATTCTTAGCCGCTCAAAATGCTTGTTATTGAAAAATGGCCATCAGATTGGCCATCATTGAACAAACAAAAATGCAAGCACGTTACGCATTGCTTAATATTAAAACCTATATGGATCCCAGTTATGGGGGAATGCCAGCAATAGCAATATTGACATAATCCAGCGAGCTCAGTCGAAGATCTTGAGAATAATCATCGGGGCACCTTGGTACGTTCGCAACGAATACATACATCCCGACTTAAACATTTTACCAGTCAAAGAAGTGATCGCAGAAGAGAAGGAAAAGTACTTTACCAAGCTACTGTTCGACCCTAACCACCTGGCAAGAGGTCTAACAAGGTTGAGCAACCAATCACGTCTTCGTCACAATAACCATCCAGCGACCATCTTGAGGGATTCGGATCCAAAATGCAGTCTTAGTATACTGTTAGTTAGATTTTAGTGTTAAGATTCGAAAACTTATGGTTAGGTTCGTAAACTTATTGTTAGTTAAAGGCAAAGTTCTTTATCCAACTGGGAAATCTGGTTCGCATTAGGAAGGACCAGGAGTATTGAGCAAGAACGGCGGTCGTCAAAAGAGTTATGCGACGAAACAAGCGAAGCAAAGATTGACCCTAATTAAGTGTTAATCCAATTAACGTAATAATTACGAGCAATCGGGTTTACGATGCGAATTCGAAAACCAGAAGAATCGTCATGTCATGGAAACACAGACACTCTGGAAACCAGAGTCAACATATCGAAATCTGCAAGGATTTGCAAAAAGTTATCACCACACGACAGGTCCAAATTTATCGCCACAGTTGAAGCGATTGGTATGAGCATCCATCTAAACGACCCGTTGATACTTCGAGAATTAGTGGAGAACAGTGATATAGTGATGCATAGCATGGAAATGAATATAAACTTAAAGGTTGAAATCAAAAAACAAATGGTGCACGACGGCAATAGTAACCAACAAGTCTGCCATATGTGTGATCGAGCACTCAAACATTTGAACCTCCGAGACAGGCAGGAGTTCGAAAAACTCAAACAGGGAAGAAGAGAAAGCTAGAGAAAACTGAAACGAGTGAACACGCTGGGCTGGGATCTTTGCAAGGCTCGGAGAAGAGAAACCAATAATCCTAGATAAGACACCAAAAGGCATGGCCGACGAACGGCAGTGAGAAACAGGGATTGATAGTCGATACGACAAATTGGAGTTGCCGTCTGCATTGAGATAGCGAAGCTACGATTTAAGTGCCTGGGGTCGCGCACGGAGGACCTAGAAACTTAGAAACCAAGGACGTAGAAACTCCGTAAATGAGCAACTAACAAAATACAAAGAAACTTGATATGTACATAAACTAAATGAAAATATGGTAAAAGAAAAAAAATTTTGGTATTTGATAAGATTAAAGTGAAGAATTAAAGAGTGTTTGCTTTTGCGTATCCGGAACGACTACATGAACTTCTGATTCCCTGACGCATATAATTCGTAGGAGATAGAGTCCAATCGTACCAAGAAATAGCCACAAATAAGGTAACGGGTAAAGGGGCCCATCCACAGGCGAGCATGTTCGTCAACATGCTCGCCTACTTTTTTTTTTTTTTTTTTTTTTTTAACGTTGCTTTTATTTCTTGAATCTTCTCTTTGCGAGACTAACAAGAGGTGTATCAAATCTTATATTTTTAACTTAACTAACAGTCATATTGACTGATACGGAGTTAGACGGCCCTAAAAATTGATTGCTGGGTTGGGAGGTCGTTGCGTCTAAGGCGGGATACGCTAGAAACCCGAGTCAATCCCCGAGCGAGAAAATTTGGGTGCGAAGACAGTTTTTCTTTGTATGACTCTTTTTGCTTCTGGATTTCGTCTTTCACTGCGAGGATGCCCAGATCCCGGTGGATGTTTTCGTTGCGAACATACCAAGGTGCCCCTGTGATAGTTCTCAGGATTTTTGATTGTGCGCGCTGTATGATGTCTATGTTGCTGCTGCTCGCGTTCCCCCACAGCTGGGAGCCATACGTCCAGATTGGCTTTAGGACTGAATTGTACAGTAGTAACTTGTAGTCCAGGCACAGTGGCGATCGTGAGTTTATGATCCAGTGGAGGCTGCTGGCTTTCAGTTTTAGATGCATCTTTTTGCATTCGATGTGCTTACGCCAAGTAAGTCGTCTATCAAGGTGAACGCCAAGGTACGTTACGTCGTTAGCTTGAGGGATCTGCATACCGTTTAGTAAAAGCGGAGGGCATGTTTGTCTATTAAGAGTAAACGTTATATGTTTACACTTTTGTTCGTTTATTTTAATGCGCCAGTCGGACAGCCACCTTTCCACTATTGTGACATGATTAGCCAGTTGGGTTGTTGCCTGCGTTGGGCATCTGGAGCGACTAAGAATAGCGGTATCATCGGCGAACGTTGACGTTGTTAGTTGTGCGCTCGTAGGAATATCCGCAGTATACAAAACATATAGACACGGCCCGAGTGCGCTTCCCTGTGGAACTCCAGCTTCGATGGTGTAGTCGCCCGAAGTAGCTGCGTTGCATCTCACTGAGAATACCCTATTGAAGAGGTATGATTCCAGTAGCTTGTGGGTGTATGTTGGCAAATACGTTTTAATTTTGTGCATGAGTCCGATGAGCCAAACTCGGTCGAAAGCTTGAGATACGTCGAGGAAAATAGCGCTGCAGTATTCTCGTTGTTCGAAGGCTGAGCGTATTTCGGATGTTAATCTGTTCACTTGTTCGATGGTTCCATGGTTTCTTCGAAAGCCAAATTGGTGTGCCGGGATGATATTGCAAGCTTCCAGATGTGGTATTATGCGAGTTAACAAGCATTTTTCAAACAGTTTAGACAAACAAGATAGAAGGCTTATTGGTCTGTATGATGACGGAATTGTGTGGTCTTTTCCAGGCTTCGGTATCATTATAATAATGGATTTCTTCCACTTTTTTGGGAAATAGCCAAGATTAATGATTCCATTAAATAGTTTGCAGACGACCTCTATAGCGCATTTTGGAAGTTCGATCAGCATCTTTGGGGTCAATAGGTCACCACCGGGAGCCTTTTTTGGTTTTAGCCCTCTTATGACTTTTTCGATTTCGTTCGGCCGGAATGGAGGTGCGGCTGGCTGAGGGGAGGACTCTGGCTGAATTACTGGCAGGAGGAATGAGTTTGAGGCTGGGTTTGGCTGGAAGACACTTTGGAGATGTGTGGCGAATGTGTCAGCTCGGTCTTCGTCACTGCGAGCCCAGCATCCCGAAGATTTTCTTATCGGGGTGGTCGTTTCAATTGGGGCACTAAGATTTGGGTGGGCCCTCCACAGGGGGTACTTTGTGCTTGTTGGCGAGAGATTCTGGATGTACCTCAGCTGTGCATTTTCTTCCTGTTGGTGAAGAGCCTGGTCGAGTGATCGGGTTGCTTCCTTAAGGCGTTGTTTTGAAGCTGGTGATCTGCTGTTTTGCCAATCACGACGCGTGCGCCTCTTTTCTCGCACGAGCTGTTCGATTTGCTGATTAGATTTGAAGTGTTTGTTTCGGTCTACTTCTTTCCTATGAGGAGTAGAGATTTTAGCTGCCGCAACGAGTACTTCTTCCAGGGCGCTCGTAATGTAGTCGATGTCCGATTCCATGCTAAAATCCGGGGCGAGTTCTATGTGGGCACTCACGTACTTTTTGTATTTTAGCCAGTTTGTTTTTGTCGTCGTCAGACTGAAGGGGTGTTCGGTTATTTCTGGGCTTTGAAGAAGCGTTAGAAGCACAGGCGAGTGGTCTGATGATAAGTCCGAGACTGCTTTGGCACTTATTAGATTGCGAGGTATGTTTTTTGTCACTGCAAAATCAATAAGGTCTGGGAGCTTTCGTGAGTCTGTTGGCCAGTATGTGGGACTTCCAGGGGAAACGTAGTCCAGTTTATTTTTCACATTTATAATTGCATTGTACAATTGTCTTCCTTTGGGAGTCACTAGACGTGATCCCCAGTGCGTATGTTTGGCGTTGTAGTCTCCTGCGGCTATAAATCGATTCCCAAGTGAATTGTAGAAGTCCATAAATTGTCCTTCCGAGATTGAGAAGCGAGGAGGGCAGTAAACGGCAGCAATTGAAAGGATTCCGTTGCTTGACTGAATTTGTATCGATGTGGCCTGCAAGAAGTTTGTTGCAAGCCTTTTGTGAAAATGGTGTTTAATTCGTTCTCTGATTAGAACTCCAGTTCCGCCGTGGGCTTTCCCATCTGGATGATCTGTGCGGTAGATTGTGTAGCCTCTTATATGAAAGTTGTATTTGCTTGTAAGATGCGTTTCCACCAGTAGCATAACGTCAATATGGTTTTCGGTCAAGAATTGTGACAATTCTAGTTTATGCCGTGAGACACCATTGGCGTTCCACATTGATATTCGTAGCGCCTGCATAGATTATTTGGACTGTTGTGCTACGAGCAGCTGTATCACCATGTTCTGGTTTTGAACAAGCGTTTGCATGGTCGTTTTCATGAATGACATAAGCTCCATCATACTTTGTTGGAGGGTAAGCATCATAGTTTCCGTTTTGCTGTGTGGCTGTTCTGGGGCCTGTTGAGCGCTTTGAGAGTTAGGCTGAATTGGAATTTCCCTTCCAGATCGTAGAGCATCGGCATAGGAGAAGCCGTTGGTGGTGTTTAGTGGACCGAATGAGGATCTCGCAGCTTTGGCGAAGAAGACGTCTGGCGTGGTTTTTGACGAAACGTACGCATTCTGTGGATTTTGGTTGCGCGTTGCGGTCGCTTGACGCATGCGACTCTTTAACTCCTTATACACAATACATCCTCTATAGTTTGCCGTATGGCTGCCTCCGCAGTTTCCACATTTCTTCACGGTACTGTCCTTGTTTGTAGTGCAGCAAGCGGACTTGTGGGCGTCCCCGCAGACTACACAGACAGCCCGAAGTGTGCAGTAAGACCTTGTGTGTCCATACTCTTGACAATTGGTGCATTGCACTGGACCGTTACGTTTATGTGGCTCTTCAACAGTGATTTTCCGATGCAAAAGATATTGCAGGTTGTAGATTGGGTGGACTTCGTTCTTCTTCAGCGATCTGCTTTCAGGCTCGAGCTCGACCTTGAAGAGGGGTTGTGGCTTTTTATCTTTATTTAGAATGTTAATAACATTCTTGGCGGCGAAGCCCTTTTCTTTAAGGGCGGTTTTTATTTCCTCGGCGGTAACATCAGGTTCTATTCCCTTTACTACCACTTGTAGGCCCTTACTGCTTTTCAGCTGGTACGTGTAATAGTTTTTCTGTACAGTGTCCAGATATTTTGACACTATTCGGAAGTGCTCTTCAGTCTTGGTTTGCACCTTTGTTTCATGGATGTTCCCTTTGGTAAGCGGAACAACATGAAAGTTTTCACCGTTCCCGATCAACGACGCAATTTTGTTGACCAGGGCACTCGAGCTTTTTTCCCTAATATAGATTGGAGGGGGCTTGGGTTTTTTTGCGGTGTCTTGGGCTGGTTGGTTTTCCTCAGCCTCCGCCAGTAGGGCAAATCTGTTAGTAGTGGTATTCAGGACACGGTTAATTTTTGTTTTGTTGCCTGCCGGATTACTCTGCGGGCTAAGCTTGCGCTTAATTTGGATGTAGCGATCCATTCCAGTCTGTGTGGCCGTTGCCGCTTTGGCACTTTCCGAGGTTGTTGTTTTTGTACTCGCTGTAGTCGTTGACGTCGTGGTACTTTGGGTTGCAGGGGTTTTCGCTGTTGTTGCAGAAGTTGTAGCGCTGCTTGTTGTTGGTGCGAAATTTGTTTCCGATATTGGAGGGGGGGTTTTACACTGCGAACTCCATGACGCGGGAGTCGGAGTGAGCAGAGCGGGTGAGCAAGACCGTGCCCTTTGGGTTTCAGCGGTCAGTAAAGCCGGGTTGCTTTTAAGCGCCGATTTTTCCACTTCGGTATCGCGGGTTGAAAAGTAAGAGTAGAAGCCGTTTCTTTGGTTCACTGAACTTCTACGCTCGTTCTTTTGGTCGTTGCTCAATGAGCTCATTGCGTGGTACGTATTTTTTTTTTTTTCAACAATGCACTAGTTTTGGTTTAGCACATTACAACTGTTAAAAAAAAAATGCTCGCCTACTTGAATTTCATTTTCCCCACTAACTAGAGCCAACATTCGTGCGATAAATTTTCAAACTATCAATATGTCAACGGACAACTATGGCTGCACTCTAATTGCACTTATGGCAATAAGTATTTGCCATAAATAATATTGCAAAATAATATTGCACTTTTTATTCATTTTTCTCTACCAAAACGTTTTTTCAAACTGACGTTCGTGCCAACATTGCCATCCATTGGCGAGCATGTTGTTGCAAACGTTGTCAAAATAGAACGATTTCAATTCCATTCGAACATTTTGACAAACACAAAATATGACAACGTACACTACCATCCACAGGAAAAATTTCGTCGAGCACAACGTGTTCGCCGAACATGCTCGCCTGTGTATGGGCCCCTTAAGTCACGTTTTGTGCAAAGATGGCGTCGCTTCAAAGATTAGGCCACTAAAAGCTTTTACTGGTCGCCCCGTGCGATAAGTATTTTCTTCTTTGTGCAGGGATTACTTCGGAGACGGAGAGGAGGCGAAGGTTTCGACCAACACGGGACATCCTGTACTTCTGTTGGATATGTAGTCCCATTTGCTGCTTCGTCGGTCATTGTTGCACTAATCTATCACACCTTAGGTGCTCGACACAACAGACATCCAAACTGGTTCTGCTATATCGCCCCTTATGCCTATCCTAATCAGCCGGTGTTCTATACGCATGGTGATAATCTTATAAGTACAGCAGAATTGAAATTTTGAGATTTTAAGCTTAAGATTTTGTATGTATTTCGTGGCATCTTTTGTTTTTTTTTCCTGAGCCTCTAGAATGGTTTATGGTTTGCCTTGGGACCATCTAGGTTTTTCATTAATCTTCTAGGGTCTGTTTTTTGTTCTCCGGCGATTTATCACCTCCGGTCTGAGGGGAAGCGGCCGCTTGTATGAGTAGCGAATGATGTGTGAATGAAATGAATGAAATTTAATAATCGTTCGTGCATGCTCCTGAATTCTCCGCCGGCTCCGTGTATTTTTGCGGTCCTATACTGGCTAATCCTTTTTGCCCAAGGTTCCTGGCCTTGCCAATTGAGGAACAATACGATGAAGTCCGACGTCTTGCCCTCTGCTTCGTTTGCCTCAAGTCTGAGCACTTAAGCGGCTCCACCTGCTAACGCAATTGTAACCCACGCCACGCTGAAGTAGTGTTCTTGTCAACCGCCAACATTCCCGTTCGTGCCCGATCAGAAACTTTCCTTCCGTGCCGACGTCTTGCCCTCTGCTTCGTTTGCCTCAAGTCTGAGCACTTAGGCGGCTCCACCTGCTAACGCATTTGTGACCCACGCCACGCTGAAGTAGTGTTCTTGTCAACCGCCAACATTCCCGTTCGTGCCCGATCAGAAGCTTTCCTTCCGTGCCGTGTGTTTTTTTTCTCCGGCTCACAAGTTTATCTCATCACTTCACGGCTGGTCAGCCCACTTCAGCTCCATCGGTCCAAATGCTCTGTAGCGGCCTTAAGGGGCCCATCCACAGGCGAGCATGTTGGCGAACATGCTTGCCAACTTGAATTTCATTTGCCCACCAACTAGAGCCAACATGCGTGCGAACCTCATTTTTCGATAAACATTAAAGCAATGAACATGTCAATGGACATCGACAGAGGCTCAGTATTGCACAGATGGCAATAAATATTTGCTTAGAAAAAAATATAATTTACATTAATTACATAAATTTTTTACTCATTTTGCGCTGTGCAAACACTTGTTCTCGCTTCTAAAAGTTTTTCCAAATGATGTTCATGCCAACGTTGCCATCCATTGGTGAGCATGTTGTTCCCAACGTAGACAAAACAGAATGATTCCAATTTCATGCAAGCATTTTGGCGAACATAAATTTGACGACGGAAAAAAGCCATCCACGGAAAAATTTCGGCGAGCACAACATGTTTATCAACATGCTCGCCTGTGGATGGGCCCCTTTAGCTACCACTATCCACGTATTCTGTATACATTGAGGCAATTGTGGCTTTTCACATCGCAGGGCGTCAACCTGGCCTGAACATAGATGTCTCCAATTGGAAGGTTCTTGCCAATGTGGTTCTGGCAGATCCGAGCTTCCACAGAACGGAGCGTGTGGATTTGCTGATTGGAGCCAGCCTGTTTTTTTATCTGCTCTCAGTTGGGCAAATCGAACTAGAAGACAGAAGACGAGTTTTGATGGGTAGTTTCTGAAGGTGGTTGCACCCAAGGAGAACCTCGTTTGGCTGCTTCATGTAAGGTGATTCCTGCTAACACCTCCGCACGATTGATTCAAATCGAGCTCGATTATTTTATCCTCCATTTCAAGGAATTGGTAACCTGCACTGATCGCCACTTCATTCAGGGTGGTGTGAAGGTATTTAAGCTCGGCACCCTAACGACACCCTCGGCACAAGCTCGGCAAAAATCCAGCGTCTTTTCTATCAGTTCGCTTAAGGCACCATCTGACTAAGGATGAAGGTCCCGGTTTCCCATTGGCTCTCTTGTTGTCTTTTTTTTTTTTTGTGAATGGCCTAATATCTGGTGCCCCACGAAGTCTGAAGCTGTTGAGATAATAGTTCGCATTAGGAAGGACCAGGAGTATTGAGCAAGAACGGCGGTCGTCAAAAGAGTTATGCGACGAAACAAGCGAAGCAAAGATTGACCCTAATTAAGTGTTAATCCAATTAACGTAATAATTACGAGCAATCGGGTTTACGATGCGAATTCGAAAACCAGAAGAATCGTCATGTCATGGAAACACAGACACTCTGGAAACCAGAGTCAACATATCGAAATCTGCAAGGATTTGCAAAAAGTTATCACCACACGACAGGTCCAAATTTATCGCCACAGTTGAAGCGATTGGTATGAGCATCCATCTAAACGACCCGTTGATACTTCGAGAATTAGTGGAGAACAGTGATATAGTGATGCATAGCATGGAAATGAATATAAACTTAAAGGTTGAAATCAAAAAACAAATGGTGCACGACGGCAATAGTAACCAACAAGTCTGCCATATGTGTGATCGAGCACTCAAACATTTGAACCTCCGAGACAGGCAGGAGTTCGAAAAACTCAAACAGGGAAGAAGAGAAAGCTAGAGAAAACTGAAACGAGTGAACACGCTGGGCTGGGATCTTTGCAAGGCTCGGAGAAGAGAAACCAATAATCCTAGATAAGACACCAAAATGCATTGCCGACGAACGGCGGTGAGAAACAGGTATTATTTTTCGATACGACAAATTGGAGTTGCCGTCTTCATTGAGATAGCGAAGCTACGATTTAAGTGCCTGGGGTCGCGCACGGAGGACCTAGAAACTTAGAAACCAAGGACGTAGAAACTCCGTAAATGAGCAACTAACAAAATACAAAGAAACTTGATATGTACATAAACTAAATGAAAATATGGTAAAAGAAAAAAAATTTTGGTATTTCTATAAGATTAAAGTGAAGAATTAAAGAGTGTTTGCTTTTGCGTATCCGGAACGACTACATGAACTTCTGATTCCCTGACGCATATAATTCGTAGGAGATAGAGTCCAATCGTACCAAGAAATAGCCACAAATAAGGTAACGGGTAAAGGGGCCCATCCACAGGCGAGCATGTTCGTCAACATGCTCGCCTACTTGAATTTCATTTTCCCCACTAACTAGAGCCAACATTCGTGCGATAAATTTTCAAACTATCAATATGTCAACGGACAACTATGGCTGCACTCTAATTGCACTTATGGCAATAAGTATTTGCCATAAATAATATTGCAAAATAATATTGCACTTTTTATTCATTTTTCTCTACCAAAACGTTTTTTCAAACTGACGTTCGTGCCAACATTGCCATCCATTGGCGAGCATGTTGTTGCAAACGTTGTCAAAATAGAACGATTTCAATTCCATTCGAACATTTTGACAAACACAAAATATGACAACGTACACTACCATCCACAGGAAAAATTTCGTCGAGCACAACGTGTTCGCCGAACATGCTCGCCTGTGTATGGGCCCCTTAAGTCACGTTTTGTGCAAAGATGGCGTCGCTTCAAAGATTAGGAAACTACAAGCTTTTACTGGTCGCCCCGTGCGATAAGTATTTTCTTCTTTGTGCAGGGATTACTTCGGAGACGGAGAGGAGGCGAAGGTTTCGACCAACACGGGACATCCTGTACTTCTGTTGGATATGTAGTCCCATTTGCTGCTTCGTCGGTCATTGTTGCACTAATCTATCACACCTTAGGTGCTCGACACAACAGACATCCAAACTGGTTCTGCTATATCGCCCCTTATGCCTATCCTAATCAGCCGGTGTTCTATACGCATGGTGATAATCTTATAAGTACAGCAGAATTGAAATTTTGAGATTTTAAGCTTAAGATTTTGTATGTATTTCGTGGCATCTTTTGTTTTTTTTTTCCTGAGCCTCTAGAATGGTTTATGGTTTGCCTTGGGACCATCTAGGTTTTTCATTAATCTTCTAGGGTCTGTTTTTTTGTTCTCCGGCGATTTATCACCTCCGGTCTGAGGGGAAGCGGCCGCTTGTATGAGTAGCGAATGATGTGTGAATGAAATGAATGAAATTTAATAATCGTTCGTGCATGCTCCTGAATTCTCCGCCGGCTCCGTGTATTTTTGCGGTCCTATACTGGCTAATCCTTTTTGCCCAAGGTTCCTGGCCTTGCCAATTGAGGAACAATACGATGAAGTCCGACGTCTTGCCCTCTGCTTCGTTTGCCTCAAGTCTGAGCACTTAAGCGGCTCCACCTGCTAACGCAATTGTAACCCACGCCACGCTGAAGTAGTGTTCTTGTCAACCGCCAACATTCCCGTTCGTGCCCGATCAGAAACTTTCCTTCCGTGCCGACGTCTTGCCCTCTGCTTCGTTTGCCTCAAGTCTGAGCACTTAGGCGGCTCCACCTGCTAACGCATTTGTGACCCACGCCACGCTGAAGTAGTGTTCTTGTCAACCGCCAACATTCCCGTTCGTGCCCGATCAGAAGCTTTCCTTCCGTGCCGTGTGTTTTTTTTCTCCGGCTCACAAGTTTATCTCATCACTTCACGGCTGGTCAGCCCACTTCAGCTCCATCGGTCCAAATGCTCTGTAGCGGCCTTAAGGGGCCCATCCACAGGCGAGCATGTTGGCGAACATGCTTGCCAACTTGAATTTCATTTGCCCACCAACTAGAGCCAACATGCGTGCGAACCTCATTTTTCGATAAACATTAAAGCAATGAACATGTCAATGGACATCGACAGAGGCTCAGTATTGCACAGATGGCAATAAATATTTGCTTAGAAAAAAAATATAATTTACATTAATTACATAAATTTTTTACTCATTTTGCGCTGTGCAAACACTTGTTCTCGCTTCTAAAAGTTTTTCCAAATGATGTTCATGCCAACGTTGCCATCCATTGGTGAGCATGTTGTTCCCAACGTAGACAAAACAGAATGATTCCAATTTCATGCAAGCATTTTGGCGAACATAAATTTGACGACGGAAAAAAGCCATCCACGGAAAAATTTCGGCGAGCACAACATGTTTATCAACATGCTCGCCTGTGGATGGGCCCTTTAGCTACCACTATCCACGTATTCTGTATACATTGAGGCAATTGTGGCTTTTCACATCGCAGGGCGTCAACCTGGCCTGAACATAGATGTCTCCAATTGGAAGGTTCTTGCCAATGTGGTTCTGGCAGATCCGAGCTTCCACAGAACGGAGCGTGTGGATTTGCTGATTGGAGCCAGCCTGTTTTTTTATCTGCTCTCAGTTGGGCAAATCGAACTAGAAGACAGAAGACGAGTTTTGATGGGTAGTTTCTGAAGGTGGTTGCACCCAAGGAGAACCTCGTTTGGCTGCTTCATGTAAGGTGATTCCTGCTAACACCTCCGCACGATTGATTCAAATCGAGCTCGATTATTTTATCCTCCATTTCAAGGAATTGGTAACCTGCACTGATCGCCACTTCATTCAGGGTGGTGTGAAGGTATTTAAGCTCGGCACCCTAACGACACCCTCGGCACAAGCTCGGCAAAAATCCAGCGTCTTTTCTATCAGTTCGCTTAAGGCACCATCTGACTAAGGATGAAGGTCCCGGTTTCCCATTGGCTCTCTTGTTGTCTTTTTTTTTTTTTGTGAATGGCCTAATATCTGGTGCCCCACGAAGTCTGAAGCTGTTGAGATAATAGCCCATACATCCAACTTTTTGAACAAGGGTCAGTTTCAATAAAGGAAGTGGTGCTTCAACATCCCACCGATCCCAAAGACTTTTGGATTAGCCTGGGACCCTTCTGCTGTTTTCCTTTGAAGCCCTTCAGCATACCACAATCGCCACCGTCGCTCGGTTATATGACTCAAGGATCTGTCGTCACCAGGGCAAAGATTTTATGGCAGAAGCAGTGCAGGGAAAATTTGTCTTGGGATGAAAGCCCAATCTCTTCTCACCGAGTGACTGCAATTCTGTTCCAGTTTTGGTCAATCTCAGCGAATTAAGTTTAATTTGCCATTCCCTGCCAAGGAAAGCTCTTTACGCCAGAACCTTAATGGTTACGATTCCGCCCAGGGACATCGTATCATTGTCAAAGTTTGCCAATTCATTTCGTACCTTACAGAGAGTGTTCGTCCATATCTACAAATTTCTGTCAAATTTCAACATCTGCCACCGCATCCGCCACCAAGGCAATTCTGTCAAGGACCTCCAAGGAGGAACCTACTGCTTTTGCGTGTCGTCCACCAAACTGAGTTTAAGGAATAGGCTTGTTAAAATCGCGCATATTGATTGTGGAGGGTAGCCTCAAGCCCGCTTGCTCCCTTTGTAAATGATGCTGGTTTGCTTCGTGTTAACTTCGTGTTTTGTTAACTTCAAAACTCTGCGTTGGACTTTAATATTCTTCCGAGACTTTTCCGTCATTTGGGCTATATTGACTAATTTTCATGAGAAGAACCTACACTCTGCCCTCGGGCGCTTATTGTGAAGTTCCGTTCCCAGTATTGGCATTTTGGGGGGAGTAAGACGGTTTCTACCGTTTTCTAGTTGTCTTCTGGAGCATGCCATGGCTGATCTTTCAACCGAGAGAGTTGAATGTTTCCAAATTTTGATGTAACAGGTGTGGATTTTTGAGGTTAGTTTTTCTACAAGGCTGAGTCTCAAATAAGGACGTGAGCGTATTCATCTGCTTCAGAAGGAAGGCAATCCATTTAAAGCTCGCTCAGACGGTTTATTTGTACGCGACTTAAGTCGATATGGTCGGATAATGCTACCAATTTTGTGGTTGACAAAAAATAGCTGATTAAGTTGAAGTGAAGATTCCTCAGCAAGGATCACCAGACGTCTCTTCATAAGTTTTACTGCCTGAAACCATCGAGTAGCCTCCAAGTTCTGCCCATTTGGCGGTCTGTGGGAAGCAGCAGTAAAGACGGCAAAACATCATTTATAATGGTGGACCCACCATCACGCTACGGTGCCGCAATTCTTGGTTTGGACGAATTAAGGACCTGTTATGCTATATTGGCTCAATCAGTAATTCCAGCCCTCTTGTATCGATTTCAAAAAATCCCGCTCACCTGGATGTGCTACCTCCGGCTCATTTCCTAAATGGCGGCCCTTCTTCAACATTCACCGAACCAGACAAGTGTTGCGACAAGTTTTCTGGGCGCGTTAGAAGGAGGAATATCTTACACTGTTTCAGAAGCGTTCCAAATGGGGCACCCCTAGCCCCGTAGTGTCTGTTGGTGACATAGTCCTGATGAAGGATGAGAATCAACCCCCAATAAAGTCACGTATAGCCAGGATACTGGAGCTGATTACTGGGAGTGACGGAGTGAACCGTGTAGCCGTAACCGTAAAAATTGAAATATTAATCAGAATATTAGTTGCGCAACAATTCTACTACAATTTTTTTTGTTTGTTTTTACATTTGTTGACTCCAGAGAAGGGTTAACATTTGAACCCTATGATGTGAAAGTCCGGGTCAGACCATGTGAGATAAACTTTAAGTAAAGCAAAGATGAAATTTATCGACTTTAGCGTACTTTGCTATTTCGCCTTTTTTTATTCATAATAATCATACAGTTTTAGGCAAGTCACAAATTCTATAAGCTAAAGTTTTTTTTTTTTAAGTATGTAGTTCAACGTCTTTTTGTGTAACATGGATTAGTCAAAGCTTTAATTGTCTTGATTTTACACTCATGATGAACAGATCCTCTCAGTTCCTACTTTCGTCTATGAAAAAAACCAAGAAGTACAGAATTAGCGATGCATTACCAATGTAGTAGATGTCAAACATCTATAAATTTAAATCTCTTTAAATTAATTTTTTTTGCTTAATTCAAGCAAGTCCAAAGTTTACTTATAAAAAAAATATGCGAGGTGTAATTCAAAATTTTGTTTTGTCTACCGAAAAGCTTGCTTTCTTTATTTGTTGATGCAACATCGATTTTTATATGTTTACTCTTGATAAAACCTACTTTTAATCGCACTTTGCACTCTAGCAAGTTCAAACACAGGTCCGTGTCTAACAATCGATTCAGTCCTTCCAAATCCAAAATGCATAGCCAAATTTAGAAACAAAATTTATTTGCGTTTGTATTATAGAAAAATTCCAAATCGTATTGCTTCATCTCTTTACGGTTTAAGCAGGTTTTGCATTTACTACTCCGTAGCAGCGAAATGTATAGAAATATTGCTCTGCTATTGCTACCGCTGTCACTTTTTCCGAGGAACGGAGCCATCTGCTCTACTCTGCTCCGAGCTACGCTGTAGCTATAGCAATAGCAGAAAAAAGTATTCTGTGCTCCTCGTAGCCGTAGCCGAAGCCAAAAATCTTCAGCGAGAGCAGAGAAGAGCTCTAGCGTAGTTTTGTTTTTTTCTCACATATTTTTAATGGAACGTCACTGTGTGACCACTTTCTTTACCTCTTTCCTTCCTTGCCCCCTTTACCCTTTAAGAATGCTTTTTAGGTAATAATAAATATTAATAAGTAATAATATTTAATATTTAGTTTATTCAGAAACAAAACAAAAATATTAATAACTCCTAATTAAATCAAAATTAAAAAATTATGCTATTCAGTCATGTATTTATTATTCTATTCAAAAATTTATTTAGTAAATAATTAATCGTTGTCTACAAATAAACTCAAGTTGTCAATCGTATTATCTTAGTGTGTTGAGTTTAGGCGAACAAGGAGTATATTGTCTAATGTGGTTTTATGCGGTAAAATTTCAAATTTTAGGTGGTGTATTTCATATACGGTAATTTTAGTGATTCAATCTTTGCATGTACATCGGTTGACCCATTTGGCACAACGCTTACACTTAACAAGAAAGGAAAGCTTACTTCTGGCGGAGCCGAAGTAGATATACCCTTGCAGTTAAAACCCGATATCTATCGTAAACATCGGATATAGTTAACCGATCCTTATGATAATATCATAATAAAACCAATTAATTAAAATACAAAAACCAAAAAAAAGTCCAAAGCTTCTATCTCCAAAAATGCGAAAGTTGATATTTCTACCAACTACAACTATAAGATATAGTCGGCCGATCCTTATTTGAAATTCGGTAGATTGGATCAACTGACCAAAAATAGAATCTGTACTAAATTCCAGCTTTCTATCTTCAAAAACACGAAAGTTGGGTCATTTCCGATTGTTCAGTTATATGGCAGCTATAGGATATAGTCGGCCGATCCTTATGAAATTTGGCATGTCGTATTATTTGCCAAAAATTATACCAAAGTAACACCATTTCCGATCGATCAGTTATATGGCAGCTATAGAATATAGTCGGCCCGGCCGACTATAGTGCAAATAATATAGTTTCGGCCGTTCCGACTTAAATACTGCGTGCAAAGCATAGAAGGGTATGTGCAAAGTTTTAAGACGATAGCTTTAAAACTGAGAGACTAGACTAGTAGAGACTAGAGAGACTAAAAATTGAAGTGAAGTTGCTCCTCTTAAAACTGGACTATGGTCTTTTGTAGTGGAGCCATTAAAGTGCCATAACATTTCACTTACTATAAAATCGTCATCTCTTGATTTCTACTCGACAGTTTCAATAAGGCTTAAAATACTTTTCGCCTTATTGATTTGGTCAACCATGTTGTAAGTTGATCCCCATCTAGTTGGACAATACAATTGAGGTAATTTAAAAGTTTTCAGTTCAAACAAATCACGGTAACCATTTGATTGCTTCCGAATGTATTTCGTAAGATTTCGGCACATTAACAAATATTCTCTAATATTTGCATTTTTTATCACGTCGAGAGCACAAAGCAGTGTGTGCTGCTGCACAGAGACATATTTTTATATTACCGACAAGCGCACTTTAAGTTTTTCCAAAACGCTCGATTTGCTTTATGTACTCGACGTTCTCTTCAATACCGGCATCTTCCATGTCATCATCGCTCAAGTTCATTTCTGAAAAAATTTTCGTCGTCTTTTTCATATTTGCCCCGTTATCTGAAGTAATTGACACGATTTGGCACAGAGCTATTCCATATTTGTCTAATACAGAAAGAATCTCTTTGGCAAGATTTTTGGCTGTACATGACCCAGTAGCACATAAATAATATATTTTTTGCTCTGCTCTGCTCTCGCTCTAGATTTTTGACTACGGCTACGGCTAAGAGGAGCACAGAATACTTTTTTCTGCTATTGCTATAGCTATAGCTTTGAACTATAGCTATAGCTCTATAGCAATAGCAAAACGAAAACCTACGGAAAAAAGGCAGGACGGACATTAATTTTTATGTCTTTATAGGCTGAATTATTGAAGCCGATAAAAAATACTTATACTTTCTGAAGTCGCAGACGATTTCTCTCTTATATACATTCGCACAAAAAGAATATATTTGTGATACAACTATACGAGTACAGGGTATAATAATAAATTAAAACAATTTTGAATAGGTTTGATGTGAATACCTGAACTGCGGTCATCGGAATAAACAACACGTATTCAAACTTCTCAGGTAAAAATGTTTTTAGGAGCTCGGCCTCCTTTCTCTGGAAAAAAAAATAAGACAAATCCATAAATATTTTTTCGCTTACATAGATTAGTCTAGTCAATTACCTGAACGAATTTAGAAAGCTTCTTGTGCAATACATACGATCTTTGCTTCATTACAGTAATGTCTTTTTTGCTGGAGTCTTTATGTTGTCCGTTTTTTATAGGATTTGCATATAAATTAGCAAATTCTCGCTCGGTACCAAGGTATAATGGTTTTATAAAATTAACCATGCTGTAATCTGTGAAAGAAAAAATAATTAGTTGCAGCGTTTATTTGAGTTTCTTAAATTAATAAATTGTTTAGACAAAACTTTGTTGTTTTGACCAAAATAATAATACTATCTCCAAGGGTGCTATTAGCTGCCACCGTTTTTAACAGCTTCGATTTATTTAACATTTAGTCTACGCAGCAAAACGACAATTATCTGCACGTCCTTGAGCAGAAATGCTCGGGCTCAAAGCTGAAATCAAAATGTCATAGCCAATACCCAACTTTCGTTGCAATAGTTGGCGACAGACTAAGAGTGTATTTCAAAAGTTGATTAGTGGCTTTCACATAATTAACGACTAACTCTGTGCGCTTGCCTTTTACTTTAACCTCTCGCCTCTTTAAAGTGAACTCAGCCTTTTTGGTTTTCCAAATGATCTTCTCAATTGGATTTTTTTATTAGAAAAAATTGTATTTTACTCAACCTGACTCTTTTAAAGATGTTTACTCGGGTTAAGTTACATTTGGTGTCCCCCAAAGAGGCCGCCTTGGACACTTACTTTTTACACTCTTGACACATTCATAAACTACATGACCCTTGCCCTAATTAGTTTCTCGGTGTTCACGTTACCTCAACATTACCGAAATCCGATTTGGATTACTTTCAAAACGGGTGACTAACAAATTACTTAAAGTTCAATCAATCGTTTGGACTACAACGATGTCTACCACATGAATGCATTTTTTCTCTAATCTTCTCAGTATTCGCGGATCTATTCCCGTGCCTAGAATCGAACTCTTTGCAAAGTGTATTTTAATTGAAAAAAATTAAAAGTGTGCAATACAGTGAAGAGAAGACACAAAAAAGTTCCTGTACTGGCGTTACAGAAAAATTTGATTTATGGAAGGGGAGAGTGGAAAAAAATTTGAATCTGATCATAAATATATATACTTTATGGGGTCGGAGATGATTCCTTCTCTATGTTATTATACATATGTACATTCACACGACTACAATATACCCTTGTACTCTATGAGTGCCTGATATAAAAACAATCTATTTACATTTAATATATCTCTTTTGGAGATCTTTGGGGTGACCTCGTTTCAGTCTTCTGGGTCCCCTTATACCTGCAATTCTGCGTTCTCTTAGTATTCTCTCTTATTACCGCTTTGTATTATCTTGTTGTATAAACCTTGTAGGAGAGAAATTTTCAAACCCATGGGATAGGCTTTGGGCATTTATAAATTCTTCCATTCTTCGAATTTATGAAGATATGAAGGCCCATTCTTCGAATTTATGAAGATATTTTTGCAGCGCATTTATAGCCGTGAACATGCATTTGTTTCTTGCCAGAATGACAGTGTCATCTACAAAAGTTGACATTATTGAACTCTGGTTATTTCTATTGGCAGGCATGTCATGTGTGAATAATGTAAGGAGTAGTGGGGACAAGACTCTACCTTGAGGGAGTCCTGCTCGGATTTTTTTGGTATTGGACTCAGCGCCTTCTAGAACCACTGTGAACGATCTCTGTTCCAAAGTTGAGGTAGAGGAAGAGTCTTCTGTTTATATTTAGAAGCTCAGCGTGCCATATCGATGGCTTGCTGTATATCGAGGTACGCAGCCACTACATAATCCCTGGCCTTAAATCCTTTCAGGATAAAGTTTACCACCCTGTTTAGTTGTTCAGGCATTCCGTGTGATTTACGGAAACGAAAGTGAAAGGGAGGTATGCTGTTCTTGATTTCCCTTATGTCCAATAAGGGTTTAGTCATTTAGTCGAACAGCCCTTGAATAAGCTGATTGGACTATACGAATATAGGCTTTTCGGACTTTCAGCGGCTTTAGGGACCATGCATATTTTCGCTTTTTTCCGTTGCTTAGGAAAGTATTTAAGCCTCAACATGGCATTACAAATAAGCCCCAAGAAGAGAAAATAATTTAAAGGCAGATCCTTCAAAGGGTAATTGTCAAGTCCATCACCCTCCTTGGCACCTTTAGCACCTTAATGTGGATTGAGACCTCATTCCTCTACAGCGAATGGTTTGTTAAACCATCCCATGAGATTCCCTTCATTTAGAGATGCCTTTTGCAGGAGCACCATAATCCAGCAGTTTTGTCACTCAGTTGGGAATCCTCCGATAAATCCTGTAAAGGATTCCCTTTTTTGACAAAAATGTCTTTGTAGCCTCCTATTTAGTATAAGCACTAACCATACAGCATATAGACAACCCATTTCATACAACGAAAATGGACGAAAAAATTTCTTGCGACAGGCCCCAGCAGGCCCCAGAGCGGATTTCTTACGCTCATCGTTCGTTCATCTTACGGTCATTCTCGCATTAAATGTTTTCTGTTTCTCAGTCTCTAAACGGAGCGCGATGAAGAAGGTTGGCCTGCGCTTCGGTTGATCTTTGTATGTATGCGTGTCACACATTCACATACACGGGTGTATGTGTGCGTGCGATTTCGTTTCGAAGCCAGCGCACAAAATTTGGATTTTTCTTACTTTTCAGGCTTGCTACCCTAACAAAATTCGTGTATTCGTATTTGATGAAATGACGAAAGATATTATATTATTTTTTATATTATATTTTTTATTATTTCAGCATACATTTTCAATTTATTTAGGAATAAGATTAAGTGTTAGTAGTAAAATGTTTTCTGTATATATATTTTTACGAATCATTAAAAATCAATATACTGAGAAAGTGTCAGAGTATATATCAGTCGGAGTCACTTAAAATGCCGATTGCTTTTAAGTTTTTGTTGTTCTGCAAGAGGTATCAGAAAACCAATGTAAATATATATATATATATATGTATATATATCTGTAACAAATTCGAGCGGCGACTTTTTTAAAGTTCCAAAATATATAAGGAAATTATTAAATTAACGACAATAATTTAATTAAATCTCACAATAACCCAAATTAATAACAAGTGCCTGAAAAATTGTAAACAAAAAAGGTAAACAATTCCATCCGCTGTTTTCGTGTCTTCACCCTCCCCTAAAAATCATTCCATCGTTAGAGTAGGCATGCACAAGCCTCTTGCAGAACAAAAAAAACTTAAAATTCAAGATCATTCCAAAATTCAAGGCCTAAAATGTGGGTGTTTATACATTAGAATTAATGAATTTTAAGCATAGTTTTTAACTGGTTTTGTGTCTTGCATTTCTTTAAACTGGCTTGGAAGGCATTCACATTGGTCTTGGGGGGTTTATTATTTGCAAATTAGTGCGAAGAGCATCAGCATAGGAGAGATTTCTCCGTACAATAGTCGCAGGGACGAATTGATTCTGTCTGAGATAATTTAAGCGTCGAAAATAGGCATATGTTATGTTACGAAATGTTACGCCTACGAAAATAGGCGGAATATGTTAGTACCTGCGACACTAAGATCCATACAGGTGATTCCTCCATCGAAACATATATTTTATTCTCGGCTTCCCCCTGATACTTCAAAGATTGATATCTCGGCTAATATCAAAGCCAAAACAATAGCCGAAGGTGGAGGACACAACTAAATATAAATGTATAAGGCACACGTCTTCTTTCAAGATGCTTGTGCCCGCGCTGTTGTTTAAGACGATTACTTCAACCTGTTTTTAACCAGAGAACATTTTCGTTCTTTAAAGAAAAAAGTTCCACACTTTTCCTAACACTTCCACATATTATAACCACGGATCAACCTTCCACCTCTTCTTTGTCCACTAATTCAAAGAACTAATATTGTCACTACACTTACCTCTCAGAAAAATAGATTACCCCACAATAATATCAGATACCCAATAAAGTTTTCAGGATAAACGACACTTTCAAATTTCTTTCTCCAATAGGCATACATCGATACATTTTCGATCAAAATTGGCGTAGGTTTTTTTAGTTTGGGACTTAAGTTGGTCATCTCTTGGTCGGTTAGTTCCTCAGCCAGAGCAGGCTGGCTAAGCAGATAAGGTTCTTTCTCATTTGCTATTAATTCAAATCGGTTCGTTGAAGTTGGTATTTCCTTATAGGATTAGAAGATCGAATAACTGGTTTAAGAGGAAGTCTTTTCTTTTTTAAAAGAACCATCTGCCATTTTGGCGTAATTGGAGGAGTTTAAAGTGAATCATACCTATTCTCTTTATTCTTAAAGTAGAGCCTGCATATGTACTACATGCGGCAGTTGATTTTTTGGCTTGGCTGATGTGCAAAGTAAAACGAGTTCAAACCAGGCTAGGAACATCCATTCTTTTTTAATTTGAAATCTATTTATATTAAATTTTTATTCTTTTAATGTGTTTTCCTAAATTTATAATCCAATAAAAAAAAAAACATTTTAAAATCACCTTAGAATTGCCTCAGTTCGTAGTAGAACCCGCTGTAAAAATGTCTATAAGTGCGGGTTCTACGGAATTTTAGCAGTCCGCGTCGTGGAACCCGCTCTCAAATGTTTTCATTTTTTGCGTCGTGGAACCCGCTGTAAAAATGAAAACATTTAAGAGCGGGTTCCACGACTGGCTGGCAGATGAGAGAGGGAAAGAGAGAATTCTTTTTTTAGATCGTTCTATTTTTGGAACGATGAAAGTTTGAAACGTTAAAATCGAACGTTTTAAATGAGATTCTCTTTAGGAACCTATGGCTAAAAAGACGCGTGACTGACGCAATGATAGCCAGCGATGGACAAGTTCGGCGGGTGACCATCACGACGCAGCATGGTGCTATAGAAAAACCAGCAACAAAGTTAGCAGTTCTGGACGTCGGCTTGGAGAATGGTAGCTGACCAGCGATCGGGATAAATTACGGGGGAGGGAATGTTACCGCCGTCATAGAACTAGGTTTTATATTTGAAAAATGAAATCGTTAGAATAAGTGTTGAATAATGTTTAGAATAAGTTTTGAAAAATGCTAGACGTAAGCATATCGAATTATGAAAAAATGCGATGCCTGGGTGAAACTAACGAGGCGAAAGTAAACGACAAAGTTTTTTCCTTTTTTTTTAAGAATCGTGCACCAACCTCGCCCCGATCCCAACAACACTATTTTACTGCACCCTTTTGACCAAAATTATAATAACCTTTGGAAAGGTGTAATAAAAATAAAAAAGGTTCAAATAATAATTTATAAGCTAAATCGCTGTGCAGCATTTTTCAAGAGGTGATTCGAAAACTGCCACGAAGCATACTGCTTCGGCAATATGCATCAACCAATAAGCACAGGTATTGTTATTAATACAACAGCATGCAAAATTTAAGCGGTTACGTTTTTTTAGCTTAATGCCGATTTTTAAATGATGGCATCTACATATTGTGAGGAGATTAAATCTCTCCACACGCCAAGACATATGAGCGAGTTGGACGAATGCAAGGAAGGGGAAGTTGGAGTAGTTAATAGAGCGGTAAAGCTAAGCAACGGACGAAGAAGCTGAAGACGAGCGATAGCCTAGGTGGATTCAGAGCAGATCAGAGTACGTTGAGATCTTGCATTCAATCTGTAAAAACCAAGACCCTAGCTATTAGCTAGACCCTGTAGCTGTTTTTATTGTATCTTGACGGTGAATCGTTCCCAAAAACCTCAGTGAGCGTCCATTGTTGAGAGCGAGAAGGCGATGGAACGAGCGGGCTCCATTTTTTGTTAAATTTGAAATCTATTTATATTATATTTTTATTCTTTTAATGTGTTTTCCTTAATTAATAATCCAATAAAAAAGAATACAAAATTTTAAAATCACCTTAACATCGCCTCAATTCGTATTGTAATCCGCT
This sequence comes from Drosophila malerkotliana malerkotliana, assembly GCA_018153235.1. Lineage (NCBI taxonomy): Eukaryota > Metazoa > Arthropoda > Insecta > Diptera > Drosophilidae > Drosophila > Drosophila malerkotliana. The sequence continues at coordinate 20,176,969 of JAECXV010000075.1, read as the reverse complement.
GTAAAAATGTCTATAAGTGCGAGTTCTACGGCATTTTGGCAGGCGGCGTCGTGGAACCCGCTCTCGAATGTTTTCACTGTTTCCGTCGTTGAACCCGCTGTAAAAATGAAAACATTTCAGAGCGGGTTCCACGACAAACGGCTGGAAGATGAGAGAGGGAAAGAGAAATTATATTTTTAGATCGTAAAATCTTTGGAACGATGAAAGTTTGAAACGTTCAAATCGAACCAGCGTGAGAGCAAATAGATCAGAAATATCTTCTACTACCTTACTCTTCAGCTAGGTTTTTGGTATGGATTCTAGCGCTTACTTTAAAACTAATATTAAGTATCATTAGATCAGCTTCGAGGGTAGCCTAGATGGATAGTGCGCGCTCCTTATTCTTAGGGTTCTGGGTTCGATTTAATTAGCGGGCGGTTGTTTCAATTTTGAAAAAGTTTTAGTTTAATAATTATTTTTATATTTACTTTTATTTTTTTATTAATATTTTGTTTTTACTTTTCATATTTAAAAAAATGTGAAACGAAAAAATATATTCCTTCAATCATTATGTTTAAAATATTTTAATGCCAAACTATTTCTATATTTAATATATAAATAAAAAACAAATTTCATCCAAATCGTTAGATTTTGGAGAAGTTATAGTTTTTTGGAGAAGATATTTATATATACCCATACAAACGGGGTAAAATTTTAAACACGTGGATTTCGAAGACTATAAGGGTTAGAACTAGATTTGGAACTTGGTATCGTATGATAACCGCGGAGATGAGTAACCATCAAAATTTTTTTACGCTAAATTTTTTTTATGCTAAATTTTTTAAGGATCGGCCGACTGCCATATAACTAAACGATCTGAAAGGACCCAACTTTCGTTTTTTTGAAGATAGAAAGCTGAAACTTACTACAAATTCTATTTTTGGTCAGTTCATCCCACGTACCGAATTTCATAACGATCGTCGGACTATATCTTATAGCTGTCATAAAACTGAACGATCGGAAATGGTTTTTGGTAGAAATACCAACTTTGGTATATTTGAAGATAGAAGCTTGGTTTTTTTTTTGTAGATTTTTTATTGTAATTAATTGGTTTTATTATGATATTCTCATAAGGATCGGAAAACTATCCGATGTTTGCGATATATATCTAGTTTATATTTTCCTCTTTCCTGGTTGCTGTTATATGGCACTTTCCTAGTTGCCCATTCGGAGTCTTTTGCTGCCGCCGAAGAAGTGACCGGGCTTACGATCGGTATTCGTAAACTTTGATTCTCCGCGCCTGCCGCTGCGGTCACTTGTTAACACTTTTCCTAGATTATCGCTTTTATAACATCGATACTGACTCGAGCCCTAGGGTTGGGCTTAATCTTAATAAAACTATGAACTAGTAGGCTCTTATATAATAAATATTACTATTATAAATTGCTAAGGCTGATGCGATGCGATAATATATAAACTAGTAGATTGTGCTGTTGTATTCTTTGATTTATTTGCCGTTGATTTTCAAGTCTCGCGTGTTTGAAAGCTCAGGTGGTAATTTTATTTATGTATAGTTTAATTTATTTAATATATTAATACCCCGCTTATTTAAAATAACTTTTCTGGGTGGTTTATATAAATTGTTGAACTCTCCTTTTTCGTTCCCACTTCAGTTAAGCGGGAACGCTACTTTTTTTATACCCTTGCAGAGGGTATTATAATTTTGTCCAAAAGTGTGCAACGCAGTGAAGTAGACATCTCCGACCCTATAAAGTATATATATTCTTGATCAGGATCACCTCCTGAGTTGATATGAGCATGTCCGTCTGTCCGTCTGTCCGTCTGTCTGTCCGTCTGTCTGTCTGTCCGTTTCTACGCGAACTAGTCTCTCAGTTTTGAAGCTATCGTCTTGAAACTTTGCACACACCCTTCTTTCCTTTGCACGCAGTATATAAGTCGAAAAGGCCGGGATCGGCCGACTATATCCTATAGCTGCCATATAACTGATTGATCGGAAATGGTATAACTTTGGTGTTTTTAGAGTTAGAGATTTCAAATTTGACATGAGAGCTATTTTTGGCAACAAATTACGACATGCCAAATTTCATAAGGATCGGCCGACTATATCTTATAGCTGCCATATAACTGAACGATCGGAAATGACCCAATATTCGTGTTTTTGAAGATAGAAAGCTGGAATTTGCTTCAGATTATATTTTTGGTCAGTTAATCCGACCTACGAAATTTCATTAGAATCGGCTATATCCTATAGCTGCCATATAACTGAACGATCGGAAATGGTATTTGGTAGAAATATCAACTTTCGTATTTTTGAAGATAGAAGCTTGGGACTTTTTTTTAAATTTTTTATTGTAATTAATTGGTTTTATTATGATGTAATCATAAGGATCGGCCAACTATATCCGATGTTTGCGATATATATCCAGTTTTAACTGCAAGGGTATATAAACTTCGGTTCCGCCCGAAGTTAGCTTTCCTTTCTTGTTTTAACACAAGTTATTAACTAAGCTAACGAGCCCGCTTCTCGCAAAGCTCTCACTCTGCCATTTTCACGCTTTGCTCATCGTTTCTCGTTTCTTTCTGATATCAGCGTGATACTGGGAAAACTACCTGCTAGTGGACTTACGGCTAATCGCTGTTAATGTAATGTTTCCTTAAGGGGGTGGTATGGGATACAATTTTTAAAAAAAATTTGTTAAATCGAATGTACAAATATGGAAGAATATTGTCTCATTTCAGCTCATTCAGAATTAAACTGACTAAGATATGACGTCAAACACCGAGCCCCTTCGAAACCCTTCAAAGAATTGACTCCCAGCCAACGGTCCCAATTTATTTAATTTTTTGTTTCTATTTTACAGCCACAAAATGACGAATTTTTAGGGCTAAAAACGAACTTTAAAAAACCAAAAAACAATTTTCTTTTAAAAGGGCAACGGCAAAAGTAGGTATACTTCTGAAGAACTATTTTTTTTGTATCCCATGTGTTTAAGATGATTCTACGACCTTATAACCGGGACACCGGAATGTGCGCAATGAATTCCGTTGAGTGCCTACTTCCAAAAAAAAATATTTGAAATGTTACTGAATAATATGATAATAAAACTATTCAAAAATATTCAGTAGTTTTATAAAGAAAAAAAATCTTCAAAAACTCTTTTTTTGGCCCGTTCCCATACACCCATGCAAGCTAAATGACCACCTAAACAACACCTTCCTGTTAAGAGAGTTGGTAGAATAATGGCCGAGCCACAGTGACACCATCAATACTCGAGATACTCCAGGTCCCGCAACGAATACACCCATGTCCAGAATAGCATGGAAGCTCGCGGCATCTCGGAATACAATCCATCAACGTATAACGCTTCGCAAAGATAAGTTACCCATGACATCGTATGCAACAGTGCACTCCATCCTATCACCGAATGCGAGGTATTTAAAAAGGTACCTTACGAAAAGAAGCAGGAAATTGTTCGAGAAAACAGGGTTTGCTTTAAATGCTTAGAGATACATGTTAACAGATGCTTCTCAACTAAGCTGTGTGTGACCGGGGGATCTGTGTGACAACAACAGAACCTACTGGATAAACAAAAAAGCAAACGCTGGACATAAAGGAGTTAACTAGTACAGGGTGACAATAAATAACCCGGTCAAACTTTGAAGCAATCTATTATAAATGTATTATGATGCAGCCCTTAAATAAATGCATTTATCGATAGCTTGTACTTTTCTGAAACAAAGATATTTACATTTTTGTGATTCCCATCCATTTGATATTTCTTTCGGGATGTCTAGCAATTGTTGTGAAATTGAAAAAATGTTTCAACAAGGAAATCGCCAATGCGACATTGTTCGTTTGTTTGGCATACCAAAACAAACGGTCTCTGACGCTATCCGGCGATTTAATGAGCTTGGCCATGAAGGTGACCGTCCCGGACGAGGCAGACCATGTACCGCTAACACTTCCAGAATTCGCCAGATAGTGAAAAAGCGGATCACTCGGAATTGCAGAGTCTCGGTCAGAAAAATAGCCCGTGAAATCGGAGTGAATCGAGAAAGTGTTCTGTTGATAGCAAAAAATGAACTTAATCTCAAGCCCTACAAGCTCAAAAAAATGCATCTTCTTACGGATGACAATAAGCGCGTGAGACTCCAAAGATGCCGTCAGCTAAAGCGTCGGGCCGCAGGTCAAAAATGGGAGCGTATTCTTTTCACGGACGAGAAGATATTCACCATCCAACAGGCGCACAATCACCAAAATGACAGAAGCTGGTCTGCTTAAGCTCCAGGTACCTCTGCAATAATTGAGCGCCGTCAATGTTAGCAGTCTTTAATGGTTTGGGAAGAAAAATGCGCCACTGGCAAAACACCCCTTGTTTTCATCGATCAAGGGGTCAAAATCAATCAGGAAGTGTACCGCCGGGACATTTTGGAAGCTGTTGTGCTTCCTTGGGCCCAGCAGCACTTCGGTGATACGGAGTGGACGTTTCAACAGGATTCAGCGCATAGAGCCAAATTGACTCAGGACTGGTGCAAAGCCAATTTCCCGGACTTTATCACATGCAGTGAATGGTCACCTTACTCGCCAGATCTTAATCCGATGGACTAGAGTGTGTGGTCTATTTTGGAGTCCAGGGCATGTGCTTAACGCCACATAAGTTTGGAAGCGCCGAAGCAATCATTGCTCCGAGAACGGGATCGATTATCGGAAGAACCTCCTGCGGCCCATTGCGCTAAATTTCCAGAAACGTTTAGGGCTCTGCATCGCAGCCCAAGGAAGGCACTACGAAACCAGCTGAATATATGTTAACACAATTTTTTCTCAAATACAGTTCCTTAAAAAGTTATGATCAAAAATGTTTGTCCGGGTTATTTATTGTCACCCTGTATATACACTCAACAATACACCAGTAAAAAAGAAATGCACTGATGCTGAACCAATGGTGCTAATTGGAACATATAATTGGAAGCTAGACGTTCCACGGAAAATAAGAGAAATAAGGTGGACAGACACCTCCGCATCCAAGTGCATGCAAGGCTAGAGAGTGCAAGGATCCGAAAAAGGCAAAAAAAAAAAGTCAATGCAACTGGATTGAAATTGACAAGTCCGTAAGGAAAAGCTTCAACGTAGAATCCGTCACTCCACGGACACTTCGCACTAACGATGATGAAAAAGCTTTCAAAATTTTGCAGGAAACGTGCGTAAAAATCAACGGACGGTACGAAATTAGCCTGCTTTGGTGACGAGCTGTTGGACAATGAGAAACCGGAACAAACCAAATAAGATTTGACGGGTTTTGACAGCTAGATCTCCGGCACATCCACTGTCTGACGTTTTGATAGCATTTAGACTCGGCACGATAGCAGTATGCGGAGATATAGCAGAGATGTTCCACCAGCGCTTCCTGTGGATCGTCGAGCGAACATAAACGTTTGGAAAATCTTGTCCTTGTATAGCTCATTACGTCCGGGGTAAAAATTCGGAGGACTACAAGATTTAGTATCCGAGAGCCTACAAAGCCATCACCCAAGCTCATTATGTAGACTATTATATGACATCCTGAACGACGAGAAAGAAGCCATCAAAGCGTCAAAGTCGGTTGCCACATCCGAAACTGGACTTCCAACTCACCCGAAGTCCTAAACGCATTAAATGGACAGTCAGCCTCAATACAGCCCACAAAAGATTTAGGAGTTGCTGAAAAGGTTTTGGGTATATTTTGGGATCCAACAAGTCATACATTTAAATATGTTTTCAGATTCGCAAAACTGTAGAGAAACGTACTCAGTGACGTCGAACGCCCCACTAAAAGAGAAGCGCCGGAATTTATGGACAGATGGTAGCAGTACTCAAGAACACCGATATTTGTTTGAAAATATTTTGGACCAAAATATCGTCTTTAATCGTCAAAGACTCAGTAGAGACTCACAGCCAACAAGAACGACGACAAAATTCTGGACGAGGTAAATTTAGGCATCGATTTTCTCTGCAGAAGTCGACCTTCCCTGAAATGCGGCCATAGCTCATTCTGAGGACCTACCGACTACAGCATCGCAATCGCAAAACATCAGGGCGGAACTGAAGGATCCACACTCGCACCAAGAAGACCCCCGCCACGATCAGAAGACACTAAGAGAACGCCATACGTTTCCAGAGACACACCCCAGGAGAAGGCGAATAAATAAATAAAATTGTTCTTCGACCGGTCTATTGGTGACCAGTCCTAATTCCTTGAGTAGGGCCTAGAGTTCGTCCTTGCGACGATAACTTATCCAGCGGACCCCAAGGTGGTCGCATATTTTGTATATGGCGCAGTGAAAAACTCCTCTGGCTGCGGCGAAGGACCTACGCTGCTGAGAGGTTCGTGCTTCTAATCAGCGCTCTCCGGCGATGTGCTAATTGAGGGTGTGGACATTTCTTAGCTCGCTCCCAGCGGGGTTCTATGTATGTAACACTGGCGTGTGGAATAAACTTTCTCGGTGATGCGCCGCAATGTATCCTTCGCGTGAGCTTCCTCGTTGTATGCCTCGTCGTTGCTTCTTCCTATGCTTCTTCGTTGCTCCGTTGTTGTCTTTTTCGTCGTATTCTTCGCCGTAATCTCATGCGTAGTTTTTGGAGTTACTGTTCAAAAATCCGGTTGCGGTTTTCCTTTCCACGTTTTATGCTCTTCTACGTTGCTTTTCTTTCCTGCTTTCTGCGTCGTTGATTTATTCCTGCTTCTTCAATTTTTTCTCTCTCATGTTCCTGCTTTTATTTTTGAAATTCCCTATGATCGAGTAATGGGTCTTTAGGCCATGATAAGTAACTCGGAAAACGGCTCCTTTGGTGGTATTAATTATTCCTATTTTGTCCGTGCTCGGGCGGTTCTCAGTCTGAGGTGACGATTTTCGCTGATGGCCGAGAATGAGGGCGAACGGACTCATAGATCCTGCTAGATGATCTAGAGGCAAGGAGTCTTTAGCTCGCGCTGACGCGGGAGTCACTTTTTAACTTTATTCCTAGCCTAACGTGCCTATCGACAGCAAGTCGAACCCTCAGGATTGGTTATTGAAAAAACTTTTTTTTCTATTTCAAAAAGTAATGTTTTGTTTATTTTACAAATAAAAAATTGATTTCAAAAGTTTATATTTTTAAGAGGAAAAAGCTATTTGTTTCATTCATAGTTTTCAGTATGAATTTCATTTTCTGCAAAAAATTTCATTGAGATATATTTTTTATACCCTTGCAGAGGGTATTATAATTTTGGTCAAAAGTGTGCAACGCAGTGAAGGAGACATCTCCGACCCTATAAAGTATATATATTCTTGATCAGGATCACCTCCTGAGTTGATATGAGCATGTCCGTCTGTCCGTCTGTCCGTCGGTCCGTCTGTCCGTCTGTCCGTCTGTCTGTCTGTTTCTACGCGAACTAGTCTCTCAGTTTTAAAGCTATCGACTTCAAACTTTGCACACACCCTTCTTTCCTTTGCACGCAGTATATAAGTCGGAACGGCTCGGATCGGCCGACTATATCCTATAGCTGCCATATAACTGATTGATCGGAAATGGTATAACTTCGGTGTTTTTAAAGTTAGAGAGTTCAAATTTTACACGAGCGCTATTTTTGGCAAAATAATACGACATGCTAAATTTCGTAAGGATCGGCCGACTATATCCTATAGCTGCCATATAACTGAACGATCGGAAATGACCCAACTTTCGTGTTTTTGAAGATAGAAAGCTGAAACTTAGTACAAATTTTTTTTTTGATCAGTTGATTCAACGTACCAAATTTCATAACGATCGGCCGACTATATCTTATAGCTGCCATATAACTGAACGATCGGATATGGTTTTTGGTAGAAATGCCAACTTTGGTATTTTTGAAGATAGAAGTTTGGGACTTGTTTTAAATTTTGTATTATAATAAATTGGCTTATATTATCATATTCTCATAAGGATCGGCCAACTATATCCGATGTTTGCGATATATATCCGGTCTTAACTGCAAGGGTATATCAACTTCGGCTCCGCCCGAAGTTAGTTTTCCTTTCTTGTTTTATTTTTACTTAGCCATTACTTTGTCATTCGTCGTTTCGCGCTCCCTCCCTAAGCGAAACGGCATATATGACAATATGACAATTGACCTCGTTATCGGCGTCCTTAGACCAAATTGGGTTGCTATGAATAGACAGTCGTTTCAAGAACACATTTTTAAATTTTAATAGTCGTCACAAAATTATCTTTCCCAAAACCCCTATCGTTTGTCCCTTAATAATAAAAACAGCATTCATAAACAGATCCTGCAAATTAACTGCGAGCTCTGTTGTGTATGATTGGCTCCCAACATTGTCCAACGCTGGGTTATTGAAGTTCTTTTATGTTTAATTTTAGTTGGTCATTTTTTCCGTGCGTAAATCTTTTCGCAAAGCTTTGGGTGCAGGTGGAAGGAATATGTTTTTACCCTTTTTTAGCAACGGTGAATATGACACTTTTCTTGTAAAAGCGTCGTCTTGTAAAGTGCCCTTCATCGAAATTTACAAAACTGGTAATTGGAGATGAGCCAGTAAAATCTGATCGTCAGTAATTTGTTTATCTAAGCTCTGCTTTGTCGTTACTAGGCTACTCCTCTTTGTCTTTCGTTTAAACAAACTTATATTTTTTTTTTTTTTTTTCATTTGATATATTAACTTTCTTTGTTGATCTAAATAACATTATAAAGAAATTATGTATTAAGCCTACGGCATAACATAACATTCATAACATTGAATAAAAAAAATACTTACATTCCTTAAGATTATTTTGAATTGGTGTTCCAGTTAATATAATACGCTTTCTGGTTTTTATTTTTGCCACCGCAAGACTTATTGCTGATCTGCTGTTTTTAATAATATGCCCTTCATCACAGATAACAATGTCTGCGCCTGTAAATATCTATAAATAATTAATTTGTATAAAAAAAAAATTTGTTATTTACCTGGATTTAACAAATATTTTTTTACTGCATCTCTAATGCTCTCCAATTTGGAATAAGTGGAACATCCTTTATATTTGTATGAATGGTAAAATACAAGAGTACGGAAAGCCTCATATCCTAATAACAAGCAACCAGCTTTTTCATGTGTAGATAGAGACCATTCCTCTAAAATACGTAGCTTATCAACAATATCGCTAAAATTAAAGATATCGCATTACAATATTAACATTTAAGGAAAATGAGAATGTTCAAATCGATAAAATCGTAGCCGATGTTATTATATCCTTATATTTTGTGGGTTACATAGTGTTTAATAAAGCATGCGTGGTTGAGTGGGTAAAAGGTGCGACTCCCAACGCTTGCTTCAACTCGGATGCGAGGATTTAAATAATAGCGACGCTTCTCTTATTCTATTGCAGAGGGTATTATAATTTTTTAAAAAGTGTGCAACGCAGTGAAGTAGACATCTCCGACCCTATAAAGTATATATATTCTTGATCAGGATCACCTCCAGAGTTGATATGAGCATCCGTCTGTCCATCTGTCTGTTTCTACGCAAACTATCAATGTCTCTCAGTTTTAAGTCTATCGACTTGAAACTTTGCACACACCCTTCTTTCCTTTGTACACAGTATATAAGTCGGAACGACCGGGATCGGCCGACTATATCCTATAGCTGTCATATAACTGATTGATCGGAAATGGTATAACTTTTGTGTTTTTAGAGTTCAAATTTTGTATGAATGCTACTTTTAGCAAAATAATACATGTTATATTTCATTAGGATCGGCCGACTATATTTTATAGCTGCAGTACTAAACAATAGGAAATGACCCAACTTTCGTGTTTTTCAAGATAGAAACGCTCTTATGGCCAAGGTTAGCCCATCGCCGGACAACATTGAAGTTCATATACCCCGGATAAACATTCCAAAATTTGATGGAGATGTAATGCAGTGAAAACCATGCTACGATCTATTTTCCAGCATGGTCCATGAAACTTTTTTTAGCAGTGAAGAAAATGTGGTTCCTCATGTGGTACCGCGCTTTCCGGAACTGCGCAGAGGCTGATACGCCACATTGAGCTAAACGAGCAAAAAATATTTACATGTTTGGCACCTAATAGTGGGATCTTATAACAATATGGAGCTGTATATAACCACTAACCATACAACATTAGGAAAGTTTGCCGACACAAAACATTACTTTAACTTTTTTTAGTCTGTTTTATGAATTTTTTAAAGTTGAACTTATTTTTGTTAAGTTTTAAATCTTAAATTTATTAAATGAAACAAAATATATTGCCAGTGTCCCAAATACAAAGACTATAAACAATATTTTTGTTGCTGTCCGCTCCCATAAAAATCATCCATCGGTAATCTAAAAGACGGTTGAAAATTTCTTTTTCATCTCATTTTATTGATTTGGATTCATTCGTAAAAATATAGAATATGTATAAAAAAATACATAATCGAAAAGCGGATAATTTTTGCCCGCAGTATATAAATTGGAACGACCGAAATCGGACGACTATATCCTATAGCTGTCAGATAACTGATTGATCGGAAATGGTATAACTTTTATGCTTTTAGAGTTAGAGAGTTAGAAATTTTACACTTGAGCTACTTTTGGCAAAATACATGCCAAATACGATATGCCAAATTTCATAACGATAGGCCGACTATGTCCTATAACTGCCATATAACTGAACAATCGGAAATGTCCCAACTTTAGTGTTTTTAAAGATAGAAAGTTGAAACTTTGTAGAGATTCTATTTTTTGTTAGTTGATTCGACCTACCAAATTTCATTTCGGCCAATTTATCTTATAGCTGCTATATAACTGAACGATCGGAAATGGTATTTGGTGAAAATACCAACTTTTGTATTTTAGAAGATACAAGCTTGAGGCTTTTTTTAAGATTTTGTATTGTAATAAATGTGTTATATTATTATATTCTCAAAATGATCGGCCCGCTAAATCCGACTTTGGCGATATATATCCGGTTTAAACTGCAAGGGTATATCAACTTTAACTCCGCCCGAAGTTAGCTTTCCTTTCTTGTTTTATTTCATGTCGTTATACTGAGAAATTATAGAACTATTCAAAATACTCAATTGGTAAAATAGGCAACAAAAATCGTAAGTATTAAGGATGTAGTCTCATGTTCCGGCCTACTTTTTAGAGGTTATTTCAAAAAAATTTTTTTTGAATAAAAAATAATGCGATCGTTTCAATTTTCACATATGTTTTTATAGACATCATAAACTATTTGAAAATATTTTTTTAAATTTATTCTTGTGTAGTTTAATACTATTAATACATGCTTTATAGCATGCCAAAGTATACATATAAAAAAAAAGGTGATTGGCGCAGGTGATTTCGACTGCTACAGTCATCCGAAACAAAAATTTAGAATAGATTATTGTTTTGTAAGCTTATGGCTCTGTCCCGTACTAGAATGAAATATTTTCATCAATAAACAACAAAATGGCAAACACACAAAAAAAAAATTTTTCTTAAATTAATGATAAAAAAAAACTAATCATTAAAAATAAATGATTCTAGTACGGGACAGAGGTGTTACTTTTTAGAATAACATATCCATTTAAGCTAGATCGGTACCATAGAATTTTGTGAATCACCTGCGCCGCACACAAAAATGTCGTTCCGAGAAAAACGCGTTTAAAGTTTAGACGCTACCGAGAAACTCATACTTTTCGGTATAGGCGCGCTCTCGATTATGGGCTGTATCTCTGCCATTATTTGATATTTTTATTTGAAACTTTAACAGTACATTATTAATAAACAATACTATCGAAATATGTGACAAAAAAAAATGTGACAAATCGATTTTTTTAACCTCATACATGAGACTACATCCTTAAGTCAATTAACAAAATGCCTGTCAAAATTAAATTTTTACTCCTTCCTTTTATTATGACAAATAATAAATAATACAAACGGCTTAAAACAATCATTTTCTGCAAAGAAAAAATTTAAAACCAATCTGTAAAATAAACAAGAAAGGAAAGCTAATTTCGGGCGGAGACGGTTAAAACCGGATTTATATCGCAAACATCAGATATAGTTGGCCGATCCTTATGAGAATATCATATTATAACCAATTAATTAAAACAAAATATTTAAAAAAAAAGTCCTAAGCTTCTATTTTCAAAATTACCAAAGTTAGTATTTCTACCCAATACCATTTCCGATGGTTCAGTTTACTGGAGGCTATAAGATAAAGTCGACCGATCGTTATGAAAGCCGATCGTTGGTCGGTCGGTTGGTAGGTCGGATTAACTGACCAAAAATTCGATCTGTATTAAGTTCCAGCTTTCTATCTTCAAAAACACGAAAGTTGGGTCATTTCCGATCGGTCAGTTATATGGCAGCTATAGGATATAGTCGGCCGATCCGACTTATATACTGCGTGCAACGCAAAGAAGGGCGGGTGCAAAGTTTCAAGTCGATAGCTTTAAAACTGGGAGACTAGTTCGCGTACAAACAGACAGACAGACGGGCATGCTCATATCAACTCAGGAGGTGATCCTGATCAAGAATATATATACTTTATAGGGTCGGAGATGTCTCCTTCACTGCGCTGCACACTTTTGGACAAAATTAAAATACCCTCTTCAATAACAACCGTTATTCAATTAGAATAACAATAGACACTATAGAATTAATTTTGTGCAGTCAAAAGATTTCGGCAATCCTGCACAAAATGCCTTCGGATTAGCGCATATAATCAGCAATGAAATTTTAGGGTAATTTACATCCCTATCCAACAGGATACACAGGTAGTCTACGCATTGTCGAGGACTGCAGTTGTTGACTTGACGCAAAATTGAATCCACATTCAATTGCAATTTCAATTTCAATGCGCAAATGCCTACGGATTAGCGCATATAATTCGCGATTGACGATAATAATGAAATTTTAGGGTAATTTACATCCTATCCAACAGAATACACAAGTAGTCTACGCCATGGAAAAAAATGTATTGTGAAAAAAAAATATTACAAGAAAGGAAAGCTAACTTCGAGCTAACTATGCGGAGCCGACCAAAAATATAGTCTGTACTAGGTTCCAGCTTTCTATTTTCAAAAACACGAAAGTTGGGTCATTTCCGATCGTTCAGTTATATTGCAGCTATAGGATTTATTTGGCCGATCCTTATAAAATGTGACATGTCGTATTATTTTAATATAATAAAACTTTCTAACTCTAAAAACACCGAAGTTATTCCATTTCCGATAAATCAGTTATATGGCAGCTATAGGATATAGTCAGCCGATCCCGGCCGTTCCTACTTATATACTGCGTGCAAAGGAAAGAATGTGTGAAAAGTTTCAAGTCGATAGTTTTAATATACATATAAGATATAAGATAATTGATATACCCTTGCAATTACAACTGGATATATATAGCCAAAATCTGATATAGTTGGCCGATCCTTATGAGAATATCATAATATAAATATATAATAATATAATATAAACATAACATAATATCACCAGGTACTATTTTCGATCGTTCAGTCATATGGGAGCTATAAGATACAGTCGGCCGATCGTTATTCAATTTGGTAGCTCGGATTAACTGACTAAAAATAAAATGTGTACGCAGTCCCAACTTTCTATCTTTCCATCTTTTGGACAATATTTTAATACCCTTTGTATAGTTTTACTTTAAAGAAAGCTTTTCCAGCAACAGTTCTTAAACAAATAAAAAACTACGCTCCCAATTTATATTTTCCTTTAGAGAAAACTTGTTCCAACCCAATTTCTGGTAAAATTTTTCTCCGTGGTAGCAAAAAATTTGAGCTGACAGTGTGCCAGCAGCGCTGCGGCAGAATTTCCAACCCTATGCACGCGTGCTATGGAAAATGAGAGTTTGTCCCCCACTGTTGTAGACCCTGGCCTGATCCTGCGTGGCTGTCTCCATGTCGTGTTTAGCTATTGAATGGGTTGCGTTTTCAGCTATTTTTAATTCTATTTTCATCTACATCTATTCTCGTATTGCCTGAATGTGTCGTCGCCTCGTTGAAAAAACTTCCTGGAGTTTGTAATTCTTTCACCTGTTTGTCATGTTGAACGACCGTGTGGTTCCCGTGTGCCGGATGTTGTTGTGACCACTGTTGTTCTTAGTGGCCACGACAAGCTCCTGGGCCGTGTCCTGGGCTATTTTTTCACTGAGCTTGTTCTTGTATCCTCTGCGCATAATTCGCTTGTGTGCCTTGCTGACTTCACCGGTGATGGGCGTGTACTTCCAACGTCTCGAATTCCTCTTAAAGCCTACTCTGCCAACGTATTACACTCCCTGTGCTTGCGTAAAAACTCAGGCCTACTGTTTCATTAGGCCCACTCCAGCTTTTGATCCTCCCCAACATTAACTACCTGAGTTTTAGATCAAGGTTTCTTTGCCCGCCGGTGATTCTGTGGATTGCTCGTGGCCGGTGGAACTGGTGCTCTGGTTGGAATCAGACGCTTGACGTACCCAGAGTACATGTGGTTTATCCCTAGGTCGATATGTCGATTCAAAAATCGTGATACGGAAGATATTTGAGGTCGATTCAAAATAAATTTTTTTTTTATTTTAGATTCATGTACATTTCTGTTTTTTTTTTTGGAAAGCTCTTTTTTTTAGTACAGTAAAAAGATTTTCCAAAATTCCAAGAAACTCCCATGTGAGAAGCATCGTGAGTGAAGAGCGTGTACAGGATGGATCCAAGAACGCTTCCTTGGGGTACTCATGCTGTGATTGCAGTTGCTGTGATTGCAGTTGCGGTGATTGCCTATCAGAAAGGAAGCTGCCAACAATTTTAAGAAGTTGTGGTGGGGAAAAGTCCTTTAAAGGAGCCCACGATGCCAAACACTGTCAATGGCCTGTTGGATGTCTCTTTATCGTTTAAATCCATCTAAAACGAATTTTCCCACTCGATGCAGTTGTTCGGAGGTCCCGTGTCCTCCTTTAAAACCGAATTGGAGTGTCCCTAATACTCAAAGGGAAAGAGTATTATTGTAAAGAGAAAAGTCAAATCGCACGATGGTTTCACAGAAATTCTGTCGGGGAAATAGGTTGACCTCTTCGTGGCCAAAACTTGCATGGGTATTAAGTTTAAAGCCTCAATCAGTATTTGCCCCTTTTATCCGTTGAAAAGCTGACCTAAGAGCTGTGTTTTGTGTTTTAAAATCTTTTCAAACAAGGAACTTTTCCCCTGCCTTATCCAAAAATCCTGCAGTAGCCGAATTGAGGGCTGGTGGAAGATAAGCTGCGGAAAAGTTTATCTAACCCAGAGAAGTAGGCAAGACTGCTCGGGCCATTTAAAGATGCCTCGGTAAAAATACCTACTGTTCTGCTGAAGGGTTTCAAAGATGAGCATTATATATGGTAAATGTCATGATTTAGAAGAGGAAGAGCTGAAGCTCATGGGATTGAAGAGGATTGAAGGATTGCTCTTTTTTGAGTTCTGCAACAGCGCCATTGCCATTGATATGCTCGACATTACTGAGGCGAGCTTTTTTACAGTGCTGCGTATTAGCATTGCCATTATTTTGGATTTATGTCTCAAACCAAAGACTGGTTGTCGTCTTGGGGTGAGTCATTTATTGGAGTGTCCTTTAGAAGGTATAGTTTGCCATGATAGTAGCATTAAAACCCGTTTTAGGAACAACACCTCTCCATTAAGAAGGGCTGGAAGCAACCAGGAGGGCTGGTGAGCTGGAAGCAACAGGAATTGATTATTTTGGCTTGGGAATGGAAAAAGAGGTTGAACGTACACTAGACCGAACACTATACAACGTATTATTTGATTCAATATTGGCAGAAGAACTGGAGGCAGAAACACTCTGGGAGCAGAGCTGTCCACATCAGAAAGGTATTGTAGGAGGAGCTTGATCAAGAAACCCTTGTGTCCATGTTAGACATTTGGCCACACAGAACAGCACTGCAGCCGACATACGTCAAAACAGGTTTGATTCTTGTCTCTCTGAATAAAAATTAGTAAAGGCAATTCAGCCGCACTTTTGAGCGGATTTATAGCACTGGCAATACACTGGCAATGCATAGCCGATAGGATGTACGGAAAACACAAATGGGCCTGCTACCTAATTATTTGACATACAAAAGATTATCTAACAGTAAATTTTAGCCCTGAAAAAAAAAAAAAAACATCCGTTACTATCATAAAACCGTGAAATAAACAAAACAGCGATTGATTTGGATTACAGCACAGTCCGACACCGATTTCAAAATGAAAAAAATTACTAAGAGCTTCTCGTCACAGATCCGAACGGTATAACAGCACGATTGAGACTCGTTCTTTTCTAATATTTGTCATATACCATGTATATGCGATGGCAATCACAAATTCTTTAAAGCTTGATATAGAAATAGCCTCTGTTAGCCTCTGTAATTTGATTTTAGTAGAGATGCCAGCCGTATAAAATTTGGTCTTTTAGTCTGGTCAGACTTTCATAAAAAGTAAGCAAACCAAGCAACGCGATAGATAAACATAAATTTTTCATTTACAATCGGCCATTGTGAAAATCTTGAATCGTGAAATGAAATCGTGAATTCGGCATCGCATAAACACAGTAACAGATAGCTTTCGATCGCGACAACTTTCAAAACTTGTGTTTTGCGAATTATTTAGTACTTAATGGATCAAAATGCACACGTATATCTTTTTAAAGTTGTAGTCATTTCCCGGCTTCGTATTATCTCTAGAAAAGGTATTTCCCTAGTGTTTGGTCATTGAGAGTTTTCAATGCCGTAAATAAAAGAATTTGTATTTAATATGACGTTATAAAAAATGTTTATTTCTGCATGCAGATCAAGCCGGATGATCCGCAGATAGACCGGCTATGGTGCATGCAGGGACTCAAGTAAGGTACAGAGAGGGCGGCCCGACTGGTCACTGCGAAGCTAAAGCTCTCGAATAATGGAGAGGGCGGCCCGACCTAGACACTGCGAGCTAAAACTCTCTATGGAAAGCTTGTTGAGTCGAGCGGCCGAGAAAGAGTCGGCTTGCGATCAACAAAGCCTTTGTACAAACTTAAGCCTAATAAATAAACATTACACTAATAATTACACTAAACATTACATAAACATTATTTAAACATTATTTAAACATAAACATTAAACGCCGTGCTGCTTGACCCGACATTCCCCCCCCGTTGGGGCCTGTCATCCAACTCCATCCGTAAGGGGAAAGGCACTGCATAATCCGTCCCGCTAGAAGTCGTCCATCGAAGCCGGGGATAAGCTCCATAGTTCCGGCCAGTGGTCACATCCCAAAACTCCAACGTCCTGCATCGCTGCTCCAGAAACTCCGCCATAATTAATCGCTCAACATATTTTCTCGCGGCGAATACGACCTGTCCCACTGTGCGCTCAGAACCGCAAGTAGCGGTGTGGAACATATATATGTATGAAGCCGTTATGCGCGGGCCAATGCACTTGCAGTGGAACGTATGTATATGTTTTTTTAAATGTTTTTTCGCGGGTCAACGGTTTTTTGAATTGTTAATTATATTAACTAAATCACGTCGGGGTCACCAATGTTTGGTCATTGAGAGTTTTCAATGCCGTAAATAAAAGAATTTGTATTTAATATGATGTTATAAAAAATGTTTATTTCTGCATGCAGATCAAGCCGGATGATCCGCAGATAGACCGGCTATGGTGCATGCAGGGACTCAAGTAAGGTACAGAGAGGGCGGCCCGACTGGTCACTGCGAAGCTAAAGCTCTCGAATAATGGAGAGGGCGGCCCGACCTAGACACTGCGAGCTAAAACTCTCTATGGAAAGCTTGTTGAGTCGAGCGGCCGAGAAAGAGTCGGCTTGCGATCAACAAAGCCTTTGTACAAACTTAAGCCTAATAAATAAACATTACACTAATAATTACACTAAACATTACATAAACATTATTTAAACATTATTTAAACATAAACATTAAACGCCGTGCTGCTTGACCCGACACCTAGAAAAATTAGCTTAGGTTAATTATATTGGTGTCCTATTGGACTTAATCACTTCTCTCTCTTTCTCTTAAGCGAACTGTCGTGTTTTTTTTGTTCGCACTGCGTTTTATGATATTGGTAACCCGGTGTTTACTCACTTAATCAATTGAATATATTGAGAATCTTAAGAATCTTAAGCTTAAACCGTATCGCTTCGCGAGTGCTGTGGTATATTTGGAGACGAATAAATAATTTGTATAATTTCAATTCCAAGCATAGCTCAGCTCTGCTTCTTCCCCGGCTTACTTCTATTTCTGCATTTTTCTTTTGCACTCTCAAAAGCTCCCACTTCGGCTTCCTATTTGGCACAGTGGTTCAAGGTATTGTATTTTTTAACTTTTTATATATCAATTTTGTTTTATTAATTAAAAAAAAAAATAATGGAATTTAAACTCGTCTGCGCTATGAAATCTTATAACAAGACAATTTCTACATCCCAGCCTACCATCCATTGCTGGTTATGTGAAAACGTCGTGCACGCCAAGTGTGCCGGGTTTACTGCCTCAGTTTCGGATGCCATTTCCCGTAGGTCCGGTATACACTATTGTTGTGAAAATTGTCGTGCTGTCCAAGGCGAAATGAGGTTGTTCATGAGACAGACCAAAAATGGATTTAAAGAGTTGATCACTGGTTTTCGTAAAGTCAATGACCAACTCTGTGCGCTTGACACTCAGTTTCGCACCCTTCAGCTACTAACGGAGTCTCCTAAGCGTAAGAAATCCGCTGTTTGTGATCCGCCTAAGTCTACTCAGCCGTCAATAACGCAGCCGCTTATATCTCTGGCTACCCCGAGGGCTAGAACTGAGAACAATTCGCTGTCCGAATTTCTCAAGGAAAATGAGCAATTGTCTGAGCAAATGTCCTCTGTGGTATCCCTTCAAGTGATACCATAGGTCCTAGTAAATGAAACCCCCGTCAGAGTCACCCAAAGGGTATTCCAAAGTCCGGACCACCGGCACCGACTGATGCTGCAGTTCTCGTACCTGCGACACCAAACTCTTACAGGTGATTCCTCCATCGAAACATATATTTGTTTCTCGGCTTGCCCCTGATACTTCAGAGATGGATATCTCGGCTTATATCTAAGCCAAAACAAAAGCCGATATAAAGGTGGAGGACATAACTAAATTTAAATATAATTATACACGGCGCACGTCTTCTTTCAAGATTCTTGTGCCCGCGCTGATGTTCAAGACGATTTGTTCTTCCAGTTTTTGGCCAGAGAATCTTTTCGTCCATGAACATCAGCCTAGTTCCGTAAAGAAAAAAGTTATAAAACCAGTGGGAGTGAGACTTCCCAATATCGGAACCACTGACCAACCCTCCACCTCTTCTTTGTCCACTTACCCAAAAAACTAGTATCATCACTAACACTTACCTATCAGAACACAAGGGGGCTCCGTAGCAAACTCCCTAAACTATATTCTGATAGTTCTTCCTATGCATCCCATATTATAGCCTTTACAGAAACTTGGTTAAATCCGTAGATCTTTAGCTCCGAAGTTTTTCCAAGTAAGTACACCACTTTTAGACGGCATCGACCTCAGCGGAGGGGGGGGGTGGAGTCCTCATTTCTGTAGACTCTACTCTTGCTTCTGAAGAGGTGAAATCCCATGAGTTTCGTGATATAGAATTTATTTGCGTTAAAATCACTATGTCCGTGAAATCTTTATACATTACATGTTCATATATACCGCCTATATCTGAACCGCCTACATATTGGCAGCATTTGTCCGCTATTCAACACGTCTTTAATCTTATGACGGATCGTGACGAACTCGTAGCGGTGGGCGACTTTAATATCCCAGAATTAAAGTGGTCCAACGTCGATAACTCACCATCTTTGTCACTTATTACTCACCATGACTTCACCGCGGGCATGTTTGACATGTCCTTAGGTCAGATTAACCATGTTAGAAATTCGTTAGGTCGTCTTTTAGACTTATGTTTTGTATCTGATCCTGATGGTACCGCTCTCTCCAGAGCTTTTCCCCTTTCAACCCCAGAGGACCCATATCACCCCACGCTGGAGGTCTCTATCGAAACTATTCCTGGTATCTATCAGATGTCTCTATGCGTGGCAAACAAGATTCGCTGCTTCCGTAAAGCTGATTTTCAGAAACTTAATAGCCTTCTCGATACATACGATTGGTCCGATATTCTGGCATGCACTGATCTTAAGGTCACTTTAGAAAAATTTTACTGCACTTTAAATAAATTTTTTGACTCCTGTGTGCCATGGAAATATCCGTCCGCTTCAACAAATCCTCCTTGGTATACAAGGTGCCTCACTAACCTAAAAAATATTAAAAATAGGCTCTTACTAAAATACAAAAAAACCGGCAGTAGTGTTGATTTTTCAAGATACCTACTAGCTCGGTCGAATTTTACCGGGCATAACGCGGAATGTTATACGAATTATATTGACCGCTGCCGGATACAATTTACTCAGGATCCAAAGCTGTTTTATAATTTTGTAAACACGTATCTTTTTCAACCCTGCTTACGTTTGAAAATGCCTCTGCGACCTTTGATCAGGCCATTGCCGATCTATTCGCAGAATTTTTTCAAACAACTTATTCTCCGCCTAAATTGACAGATCAGCCTTACGCATATAACATTCAAGCAGCAAATCTTATTTTCTGTCCGTTTTTTTCTGAGAACAACTTATTATCTGGTCTTTTAAGGGTAAAACCCATTTATTCGCCAGGCCCCGACGGAGTTTCAGGCTGTGTGCTAAAATACTGTGCCAGGGCTCTGTGCAAACCTCTACTTAGACTTTTCAACTTATCTTTGGAAACCTCGATTTTTCCCCTTAAGTGGAAGGAATCATTTATAATTCCCCTACATAAAAAAGGGAAAAAGTCTGAGGCTGCCAACTACAGAGGCATCTCTAAGTTGTCGGCAATTCCAAAGTTATTTAAAAAATTATTTACCCCTTATATGCAACACCTTTGCTCTTCGATTATCACTCCTTGTCAGCATGGCTTTATTAAGCGTCGCTCCACCACCACAAATTTATTGGAGTTGACATCCTTTGTTATAGATGGCTTTTGTAAGGGATATCAAACCGATGCAATTTACACAGACTTCAGCAAAGCATTTGATTCAGTTAATCACTCACTCTTGTTGAGTAAACTGAATATGCTGGGGTTTCCTAAAGACCTCTTAACGTGGATCTCCAGCTACCTAGACGGAAGGACACAAAGAGTCTTATTTAAAAACATACAGTCCCGTCTGGTCCGTGCTACATCTGGCGTCTCCCAAGGAAGTTATATTGGTCCGTTATTATTTAAACTTCAAAATGCAAGCATATGTCTTTTTATCGTTCTTACCCTCTGCAAGCTACTTATTCTATTAATGGGATTGCCTTAGAAAAATTAACCCAGGTTAATGATCTCGGCATCCTATTAGACATCAAACTTAAATTTGCGGACCATATTTCCTTAATTGTTAATAAGGCTAAAAGAGTCCTTGGTTTTATCAAAAGGTGGTCAAAAGAATTTAATGACCCCTATATAACCAAAACATTATTCATCTCTTTGGTCCGTCCTATACTAGAGTACGGGACGTACGGAGTACTATTGAGTACATAAGGACCGCATAGAATCCGTACAAAAGAACTTCTTAATAATTGCACTTAGAGGTCTATACTGGGATGCAAATCTTCAGCTTCCATCCTACAGTAGTAGATTTTTACTTATAAACTTACCTAGCTTAACAAATCGTAGGACAATGCTCGGTGTAGTCTTTCTGCATACCGTTATTAACGGGGATGTTAAAATGTAACATTCCTAATAGAAGGACTCGAAACTTCAGTCCTCTGTTCCTTAGCCATTGTAATTTTTAGGGTATTAGGTTCGAACTACAATAGAATGTTACATTTTCGTACTAACTCCTCCTAGCTTAACAAATTACAAATAGCTTAATACGTACTAACAAATAGTTTCTTGAGCGCCCCTCCTTTAAGCTTTATGATGAATACAGGAATGCTAGCTGATGCTCGTATTGATGCACAAGCCATTTCCAAATTCTGAAAGACCGCAAGTGGGTGTAAAATTCCACATATTAGAACCATTGACCAACCTGTTTCCTTGCATGACTACGTGGCAAATAAGATTCGGCTTATTTATACATTTCATTGGTCCGATATTCTGGTATGCAGCGATCTAAATGTCACCTTAGAAAAACCTTTTCCCAAACTTTGAATACTATTTTTGACTCATGTGTGCCATGGAAGTATCCGTCCGCTTCAAAAAATCCTCCTTGGTTAACAAGGTGTCTCTCTAACTTAAAAAATACTAAAATCAGGCTCTTACTTAACTATACAAAAACCTGCAGTAGTATAGAAAGAACTTTTCTAGCTCTAGGATTTTTCTAGCTACCGTGCATAACTCTAGGGATTATATTCGTCGCTGCCGGATTCAATTTCCTTAGGATCCGAAGCAAGTTTTATAACTTTGGAAACACCAAGCGTAAACATGTATCTTTTCCATCTCTGCTTACGTTTTAAAATTTATCTGCGACCTCTGATCAGGCCATTGCCGATCTATTCACAAAATTTTTTCAAACATGTTACTCTCTGCCCCAAATGACAGATCTGCCTTATGCATACAACATTCATCAGAAAATCAATTTTCTGTTCGACTTTTTCCGAGAAAAGTTTATTATTAGATATTCTAAGGGTCAAATCCGTTTATTCGGCTAAAATACTGCTCCAGGGCTCTATGCACACCTCTACATAGACTTTTCAACTAATCTTTGGAAGCCTCGATTTTGTCCCTTAAGTATTCCTTCCACTTTCATAATTCCATAACATAACAGGAAAAAGTCCGATCCTGCCAACTACAAAGACATCTCTTAATTTTCGGGAATTCCAAAGATATTTGGAAAAATTAATTACTCCTTTTTTGCAACAACTTTGCTCATCGATCATTTCTCCATGTCAGCATGGCTCAACCACCACTTATTTACTGAACTTGACATCCTTTGTGGCTTTTGAAAGGCATTTCAAACTGATGTTATTTACAAAGACTTTAGTAATGCATTCGATTCAGTCTTTCACTCACACCTGTTGAGTAAACTGAATCTTCTGGGATTTCTTAAAGACCTCCGTGGATCTCCAGCTACTTAGATGGAAGAACACAAAGATTCTTATTTTAAAAATTTACATTTCCGCTTTGTCTGTGCTTCATTTGGGTTTCCTTAAGAAAGTCATCTTGGCCCGTTACTGTTTACTCTTTTTATTGAAGATTTCTACATCTTCAATAAAAGTCATCTTGGCCCGTTACTGTTTACTCTTTTTATTGAAGATTTCTACAGGTCATGAAGAGGATCTGAGGAGCCTTTCAGCCTGCGTCCGAGGTGGATGATTCCATGCTCCACGTGCATCATGACCAGTAAGTTGCCATGTACGATGACTTCAGTGCCATCCACGGGAAGCTTAAGGAATTGAATAATCTAATACGTGCCAAAATCGAGCACGATACGTCACTTCGCTCTGCGAGGAATTGAATAGTCTAATGGACCAATGGACTGTTTTCGAAGTTGTAGCGACGATGCATGCCAAAATCGAGCACGATACGTCACTTCGCTCTGCTCAAACTGCTGCCCACTCCACCCTTGCCAAAGGATTATTCACCATGCAGCCGAACCCAGGGTTCAGTCAGAGCTTTCAAGCATTGCCTTCTCTTCCTTTCCCTACCATCAGCGGTGGTACGAGTATCCACGAGTATGGTGTGAGTAATACTTGATTTTCTCAAAAATTTAAGGAGATTCCGTTTTAAAGGAGGCAGTTCAACAACCAAACTCAGTTCTGCTTCCACTACAACTGGATATTCACTGTATGACGTGTTGATGTCTGGCCCAGTTATTCAGGCAAAATTATGCACATTTTTTTAAGGTTCCGATCCCATCGAGTAGCCATCACGGGAGATATTTGCAAAATGTATTCTTTGGCGGCATTCTACCCATAATGAGTTGCAGGTTTTTAAGCTGGATACTGTCACCTATGGAACGAAGCCGGCCCCATTTTTATCAATTCAGGCAAGCATCAGTTGAGAGCTATTAATGTTTCCAAACGGGGCCAAAATTCTGCGAATAAATTGTGCTGTCCTGATGGTCCAAAACCCTGATGGTCTGATTATTCATTGGAGGTACAGTTACAATGCTTGGTGGATCAGACAGTGGACAGAATATATGATGCACGTAATTAAAATGCTTTTATGGTCAATCAACATATTTTTTCGGTGTGCTTGGTACCATTAAAAGTAGTACCAAGGTCGACGATTATTTAGCAAAATATGAAACCTTCATCCATTCGTTATTACGAATTATAGTCCATTAAAATTGCTTTGTTTAAAAGAAACATCAGATTTGGTTAAATTAAATTTTTAAAGTCAAATAGCTGAACTAAGGCCGACGAAAAATTCAAAATATAATATATACATCATTGGATCCATATGACTATGATAAATGAAAAAGTATTTAGTGTTTTGGCACAATTACATCCCTAGAATATGTGAATATGTGGTACAAAACTATAAACATGAATGATTTAAATGGTACGCAGTGCAGATAACACTGTTGTATATATTAGAAAACTGGAAATACACGAAAATTTGCCGAAAAATATGGGCATCACTGATTCATTCTACTTTTTGTAGAATTTTATCCATAGTTTGATTGATTCTTGGTACAGAAATTATAAAATATTTGGCTCATGTCATAGGTCATTGCGTATCATTGCAAAAGTTCTCATGTGAAAAGAATCTCTCGAGGCTAGAAAAAAAGATCTACGATAATATTCCTTTGTAGCTTCGTTTTACACCACTTTCGGCAAAACTAGCGTCAAAACACGATAGAAATCTTGGTTCATACATATCTTATTTAATCCGACCCCTTTATAATATTTTTTTGTTTTTTAATTTTTTCACTGCGTGGCGAACTAATGTACATACATAGTAGTAGAAGTAGGCGCGAAGTGGATTGTTCAAAGGAATTTGGTCAAAAACGGTAGGCTAACATCATACGCTTTCTGGAAGCGTCGTACTCATTATCGCATTTACTTGGGGCGGTGGCATGACTGACGCCAAGACCGTGATTTCCATCGCATTATGGTGCTTTGTTCACAGGATCCACGGATCTTGACCCTCTTTCCATCCGAGTTTCTGCAGCATTTCGAATCCAATAATTCCCTCTTTCTGTTTTTACTCCTTGTAGTCACTTAAGTCCGGCTGCCGATTGTTTTAGCCTCATACTGTTCGATAAACTTCTTAAGTTCCTGGCAGAAAGTCACCGATGTGAAGCTTGCCCTCGCTCTGTTTTGTCAGGACTTTGGCCCACAAGGAAGTGGCTTCCAATTCGGAAGTCTGAAGTTTTTGTTCCCAGGTATCACCCTCAATACCCCTATCGGAGTCGTCACGTATTTAAATTTTCCTCCCCGCCCAAGGCGATCGATTTCCGCCCGCTTTCGCATCATGTCCAAAGCAGATTGTAGTTATCTTGTAGTTACCGGGGTGCTTGCGCCGGGTATGGGAAGATTCTTTTCACCCCAACGACTCTTGCATTTGCGTTTGCGTCGTTGTCTTTGAGTTTTCTGTTCATCCATCTCTTCCAGGACCTCCGCCCAGATTGGGACCCCGGCAGCAGCCGCTTCTTCGCGCCCCCGGCGCTCCTCATCGCTTAAGGTTAAAAACTCATCAATGTAACCAATAAGTCTTCGCAACCAAAAATCCAATAAAAGCCGGACTCTAAGCCGAAGCGCTGATTTATCTACATACCGGAGCCAAACGATGAAATATTTTTTTTTACATCGTGTTCGGTTTGAGAAAAAATGGATACAGTGATATAGTGGGTCAATCGAATAACGACGTAAACCTAAATCCTCGTTCACTTATTCTACTTAAGAACAGTAAGCTTTGAACCTAAAGCATCGTTTTATTGTTTGTTAAAAAAAAAAATAAAAAAGAAAAATTTAAAATTTTTTCCAAACACCAAACAAATATAAAATATTTACATAATCTTAAATCTTACATAATCGGGCAAAACCAACACAATGGGCTGGCAAGACCCTCAAAATCAAGCCGCCTTCGAAAAAGAAGGCCTATTCTTATTTTGAAGATGACGATTCCAGCGACTCCGAGCATGGAGAAATGAAGCGGAAGTCTGCTAAAAAACCCATCATGTAAGACGCACCAACGACCAGCGAAGCAGCCAGTGCTGCATTTAAAGTTAATATTGAAAAAAACTATTATGCAATTTTATCTGATTTAGATGATGAAGATCATGACAGCGACATGGAGGTTGACGGTATGAAGAAAAAAGATGACAAGAAGACCAGCATCAAGGGCCTCTCCAAAGACATTTCCCGCCTCTTAGGCGGGGATGTTGAAGTGACCTACAATGCAAGCAATAACAACATTATTCGCGTCATGACTCCAGACAAGGATACTTACTCAACTCTGAAAAAGTTCCTGATCGAAAATAACCATCGATACCACACTTTCCAGCGCCGAGACGAGCGCGCTTATCGGATCGTCATTAAAGGGCTCCACTTCTCCACCGACCCGGAGGATATTAAGGTGGGTTTCAGCAGCCATAGACACAAAGTCAGGGATATCCCACGCAAAAAGGTACAAAGAAGCCACTAAAAATTTTCTTTATTAACCTCGAGCCAGCCAAAAACAACAAGGAGGTGGTTACGGTTGAGCCACCAAAAAAAATCGACGATGTGCCTCAATGCCATCGCTGCCAGGGCTTCGGTCACACGAAACGGTACTGCCATCTGGAGTACAGATGCGTAAAGTGTGGAGATAGGCACCCATCGTCCGAATGCACCAAAATCGCCAGTGAACCAGCCGTCTGCCTCCACTGCGACGGATCACACGCGGCCTCTTACAAGGGCTGTCCAGCCTACAAAAAGGCAAAGAGCACGTTCGCCCCCAAGCAGACTGCCCCAAGACGCCAGCAACCTCAATTCAGCAAAATTAACCCTAACATCAGCTATGCAAGCGCAGCCAAAAACGGAGCACCACAGTTTGACTCCAACCCCAATCCCGATCCCAGTCTTCCAAGTAATCCAATGGACAACCTAATGGCTAGGATGGAATCTATGTTTGAGCGCATGATGGAGAAGGTCTTGAGCCAAATAGCCCAAATGATGGCCACCGTTTGCAAATCCTTATGCACACGCGATTATATATAACCATATGGAATGCTAACGGCCTGGTAAAAAGAAGGCCAGAGGTCGAGCTGTATTGTTCAGCAGACAGCGCCCTCGCCGTGCCACTTTTCACCCCAGCCTTGCTCAGGTCAGCCCGCAAAAAGCTGATCTACAAGACAACAGACGTTGACAAGTACCAATCATACCTGAACAACGTTACCGACCCCAGCCCGACACTTGACTCCCCGTTTGACATCGACACTGTTGTAGAAGAGTTAACAGCCCATATTCAGGCGGCAGCTTCTGAAGCAGCACCAAGGCCCTCCAACCGCCCAAGAGGGCCGTCTTTACGCCTTTCGATCGCTGCTCACCGGAGGATACTGCTGAAACTGCCCGACTGCTAGCCGAGCCTTCCAGGGACGCCGATCCAATACCACCAGTGACTGAGGAGGAAACAGCTGAGCTCATAACCATCATGAGCAACAACAAGGCCCCGGGCGATGATGGTATCAATGCAATTGCATTAAAAATGTTACCACCTCTAAGCATTCAGCTAATTACGAGGATCTATAATAAATGCTTGGAGATTGGGTACTTTCCGTCCACATGGAAACGTGCCCAGGTAACTATAATACCTAAGCCCGGGAAACCCGAAGCAAACCTTTCGTCATACCGACCAATAAGTTTTTTACCAATGCTCTCCAAAATACTGGAACGAGTCTTTTTAAGCAGAGCACCAGCCAGTATTTGACGAGGCTGGACTGATCCCTGACCACCAGTTTGGCTTCAGGCGGCGACACGGTACCCCGGAGCAGTGCCATCGGGTGGTGCAGTGCATCCTGGACGTATTTGAAACCAAGAAGTAATGCATGGCCGTCATGCTGGACGTAAAGCAGGCGTTCGACCGAGTCTGGCATCCCGGTAATCTATAAAAATTAAAGACTGGCCTACCCCGACCATACTTTCAGTTCCTAAAGTCCGTAAATTTGCGGCTAGATATGGCGAGGCCATCTTCGGTATAAGAGTAGCTCACGCTGGTGTACTTCAAGGCAGCGTTCTTGGCCCGTTGATGTACAATGCTTACACGGCCGACCTCCCTGTTCTTCAGAGGCGTGACCTGCCCGCAGCAACCTATGCAGACGACACCGCCTTCCTTACCACCGCCGATAGCGCCATGGGGGCAGCCGAAACGATGCAATTGCAGCTGGACTTGCTCAGCGACTGGCAAAAGCGATGGAACATTGCCGTCAATAATGAGAAGTTCACTGCCACCACATTTTCTCTCTGCAAAGGCAACTGCCCTCCAGTTAAACTTAACGGCTCTCCAATCCCACAGGAAGACAATCCCAAGTACCTGGGATTCACCCTAGACAGGAGGCTCACCTGGAGGCCCCATCTGGTTAAGAAGAGGAAAAAGGCTGATCAAAGACTTCGATCCTTCTACTGGCTCATGGGTAGGAGATTGAAGCTGAGAACGTCCACGAAACTTCTCATTTACAAGGCCATAATACGCCCAATCTTGACGTACGGCATACAGCTCTGGGGCACTGCGAGCAAGACGAATGTCCGAACTATACAAACGTTCGAAAATAGAGCCCTTCGAATCGCCACTGGGGCCCACGTCTATCATGACAATCGCACCACCCACGAGGTTCTCAATTTCCCTTGGGTCAAGGACGAGATCCAAAGAAGCAGTGCTCGTTATATGCAGAGGCTTCATAATCACCCGAACCTGTTGGCCAGCTCCCTACTGGACAACAGCGAGCAGCCCAGAAGACTAAAAAGGACACACCCGCTGGACCTCCCCTTACTACTCTAATTTATTTCTACCATATTAATATGTAAAATTATCTATAAGTGAAGTTTATGTGATAACATTTAATGGTTGTCCCTAAAGGACAGTTTTAAATAAACGTTATCCTGCTATTACAAAAATAACAAAAAACGTATTCTACTTAGCGTTGTCTTTAGTCAACTAACGGGACATAAGTTCGACTCATTTAAATAGTAAACAGTTTTGCTATATAGGTGTTTTTTTTGTGTTGACAAGCAGTGAATATTTGTAATAAAATTTTATGTATTTATGTATTTATGTATTTATTTTATGTATGTAACAGGAATAAGAGGACTTCTCGGCAAACAAAAACTAATAAGTTGTTTACTCAATTCGTACCCTAAACAACATTTTAGACCAGTGGTCGGCACGGCCCTATCCTGCGGGCATAGGAAATTTTTCGGCCCGATTTTAACGCATCAGTATTAGTAAAGCAGAAAGCAGAAAGTAGGCTGCGATCATAACGTTTCATAACGTTTCATCCGTTTATACTGTGTGTGTGCGGCAGAGCTCAGACATTTAAATATGTCCCTAGAATAGGGTCCTGCCGACCACTGTTTTTGACACTTCAAAAAATTTGTTATTCGGCCAATTCATTCAATATTATTCATTTGGCCAATTTCAATCTAAATTTTTCTAATTTTTATTCGATAGTTTGTGACATTTTTCAAGACTTTTAACTTTATAATGAAGAATTAATTAGCAACACTTGTAAGTTTTGCCGTTTCGAGATGACAGGCAACCCGTCCGTAAATTTCAAATGGCACATTGGAAGAAACTCAAGAAATAGGATCTGATACTTAAAACTTATAAGAAACAAGCCGAAGACGACCGTACACCAATAAAAAGAGGTTGGAAGGAGCAAATGTCCAAGTTAAAATCACCAAGTTAAATTTCTTAAATATTTTTTTAATTTTGAGGGTACAGCCCACGGGTTCATTAGGGGGACCTACACGCAAGAAAATGCGTACCCTAACAGTGTACACCTCTGTTAGTGTGACTATACTCTCCACGTGAGGGCGGGTGGAAACAGGTCCCCGTCTAATTGTAGTCGGTCGCGGAGAAGAACACTCCTTTTCGTAAATCACCCCAATCCAAGGTGGAACAACATATGTCGATGCGTGTCCGAGGGGGGGGCTCGACCACCCAGTTTCAACAAAGCTTATCGTGACAAACGGGCTATGTCATGATGGACGAACCCCTTCCCGCCTACTCGTTGGTCCAAATATGAATTCTACTTTAAAAAACAAAAACCAAAGCGGAGAACGGAACTCCCTAAAAAAGTACAGAAATAGGGTCAGTGACCCGTCAAATTCCAAGGCCTTCAAAAGCCAAGGAGTTGCTGGGATGGAGAAGCTCCCCACAGAGGGGCAACAACATGGACTTTCACGGAGACCGTGAAAGTCCTGGAAAATTCAGAGCAGCGGATCAAATACGGATTCGAGCACGTGACGGTCCGTATCTATAAATCTGATGTGAAGAGCAGAACAGGAGGTATCGAGGCAGACGCACAAGAGCCAGACTTATAAAAGCCGACTGAGAAGAAACACCCGGAAGGAATGACAGATGAGGAGGAGGACATCCTGGAAGGGTGCACCTCAGAGGAGAGCGACTTGGCAAGGGCACTTAGAGGCGTCGGGATGGAGAAGAACTCTCTGTGGAGCTGCGAGACAGAGGCAGAGGTTACTGTGGTGGAGAATCTTAAGAATGTCTCTGACAATTTTACAGATATACCTCTACCACAGTAAAGCGGCGTTAGCTGCCCTCCTACTCCACCTCGCCGAGAGTGGAGCTGATGTGGCCCTTATCCAGGAATCCTGGATCCTTGGAGATGCCAGGATGCCCTCCCACCGCACCCGCTACTTTAACAGCTGGTGGAAGACAGCGGGAAGCAAAAGATCGACCTGATCATAGGTTGCGATGCCAACGCCCATAATCGTCAGTGGGGAAGCACTGACACGAACGAGAGGGGTGAGTCAATCTTCGATTTTATCCTAAGCTCCAATCTTCTGGTGGGTAACAGGGGTACAGGACCCACATTCACAGTCAAGAACAGCAGGGAAGTACTTGACACTACTCTTTACTCTGACTCCCTAGCTGACAAGATTGTTAGATGGGGAGTCCTAGAGAAACACTCTTTCTCGGACCATCGATACATAGAATTAGTGGGCAATTTTGAGAACTTTAATCGACTAACGGTACGCAACCCGAGAAAAGCGAGAAAACTAGAAAAAACTAGAAACATCCTTGGGGAAACCTCCAGCAAGAGACGTTGACAGTAGGGAAGTCCTGGATGCCATGGTGGACAAGCTAACGGAAGCGTGCGCCAGGGCATTCAATAAAGCTTGTCCCAAAAGTAGATCGGGCAAACACTTGCGCCCTTTAAGACCAGGGCCCGCAAAACCTTTAATTTTGCCAGTAAGGCGAACACGGAAACAGCCTGGGAGACGTACAAAACGAACCTTAGGCAGTACAACAAAGAACTGGGTAGGGCAAAAAGGAATGCCTGGACCAAGTTCTGCACGAATGTTCAACAAACATCAGACGCCTTCCGATTCCGAAAGGACCTCGCAACAACTGTACCAAACGTAGGATTTATTAAAACCTCGGAAGGTAACTGGACAACGTTCAGCAAAGAAACCCTAGAGCAGTGTTGCTCATACCATTGCTCTCGCTGCTCATTTGTTTTTGCAAATGCTCATACATACGGAGTTGTGTGTGACTGCTCACGCCATAAGGTTCCGTTGCTCACGCCATAAGCTTCGTTGGTGCCGGCATAGGAAAAGGGCAATTACAATAACAATTTTTCGTGTTTTCCCTATTCTCCTATTTTATTTTTCAGTGCACCCACATGGATGGGAAAAAAATTCTTGCACCAATGCATTGGTGATTTTTTGCATTGGTATGGGAGTTTGCTCTCCCGTATGCAGAGCTTGGGCACCACAGCCCTAGAGGCTCTCTCACAGAGGCACACTTACCCGGGATGCTCTCTAGAAGAAACAACCCTGGAAACGCAGACAGGGAAACCCTGGAAACAGAGACAGGGGGACAGCCTCTCCCTCCCTGACCAACTCAAATACTTATTGAGTGACAGGTATCTCAGCCGGGCGATAAACAGCTTCAAGCTTTTCAAATTCGCAGGCCCAGAAGGCATTGTCCCGGCTCAAATAATTAAAGCCGGACCCAATCTGAGGTCATGGGTCAGGAAAGCTTTCTCAGCAATTTTCAGCATAGGCATCGCACCCGCAATAATGGATTTACTAATCAGCCTCCACATTAATCTTACCATCAACCCAGATGATATCTCGGAGTCAGATATGCGAATTTTTTTTCATATTTGTTTTAGTTTTGTATCATATTACATTACAATGTAATGATTATATTAAGTCAGTGAGCTTTTTTTTAACAATAACTTTTGGTGGAGCCCAGATAAATAAAAAGACGCGCTAAATTTCTTATTAAAATTAATGGTACTTTATTCACTTTTTATTACAGTAAAGGTAAACGCTCATGGCGAAAAATCAACATAAAAAAACATTAAAATTAATTCATATTTTTGTATAAAAATACCAGTTTATCCAAATTACTGCTGAGCAATCTTTTTCTACGCTCGCCCAGAACCATGCCAGACGTTGATAACATTCTTTCGCTCGTACCAGAGCTAATTGGTATAGTTATAATTTGCTTTGCTAGTTTTTGAAGACACTTAAGGTTATTAGCATTTCTCCAAAACTCTAAAACATTGTATTCATTTTCTTTGCCGCATTTGTAATAGTTATCTATTTCAATGTCGACAGCGCTGCGCACTAATTTAACCTTTTTAGCATTGGTTTAATCTCTAAATTCAAAAAAATCTTGGGCTTCATTAGCCGTTATGCTTTTCTCAGGACTGGTATTTTGAATTGAATATTTAGATAATATGAATTTAATCGTAGCAAAAGTGTCACTTCTTTCAGATTCTGTTAAAAAATTAAGCTGCCTAAACGGCGGGATTAAAAAAAGACCGACGTAATGCAGGTTGTTTGGCTTAAGACGCTTATCAAGTTGTAAAAGACTATTAGTTTTAAGTTGAGATATAACAAATTAATCTAACATTTTTTGATTACAGTGTGATTTTAATTTGTTGTACCAAAGAACATAAATATGTATGGTGGGTTCTTTTTCGGAACTAAATTTTTCAGAACTTTCTTTGATAGGCTTTAAGAGTTCTAGAACTTGATTTATAATTTCAAAGTTAATATCAACAATTCGATTCGATCGATTTTTTTCACTTAAAAGATATTTTATTTCATCCTTAACGTCAAATATACTTTGAAGCATGATATACACTGAGTTCCATCTAGTTTGTACATCTTGTTTTAGTGACTTGCTTAATTTATTGTTCAACTCTGAATGCTTGAAATATTTAACTAATTCGACGCATCAATAAGCTGCCTAATTTCATAAATTGGATCCCTTCCGGGGACATCGGTCATTAAAAGATTTAAATTGTGGCATGCGCACGATAGTCTCTTCAAATTATTAAAAGCCAAAACAACATTTGCTCCATTGTCGGTGACAATTACAGAGTTTATCAACTTATTGTCGATGTTAAATTATTTTAAAATGTCGGTTACATGCAATAAAATATTAGCTCCGGTTTTTTTCTCTGCCTCGAATTCTTTAACACCTAATATTTTAACATTTAACTTAAGCTTATATTATCCCTATATTATTGAACGCCATATGCAGCTCCATGAATTATAAGGGCTTGAGCATACTCCTGAAATCCTTCGCCTAAACAAAACAAAAAGTAATCCATCTATCTATATATATAATATATATAAAAATGCTCTGTTCGTATCTACTTCCTTTATAGACTTGAAAAGTTCTGAACCGTTAAAGCCCAAATTTTGACACAACATGCGTTGAGGTTCCAGCTCGGAACACTTTCCGAGCCTACTTTTGATGTTGATAGCTTATCTGCGTTTGCGAATATATCAGTTTTTTTCGCGTTTCCCCGTGCCCCTACTTTTCTTTCTTAAGCAGCCAGCTAACAAGAAATTGTCAAATGAAAATGTCAAAATGTCAGAAACGAATTCATGCCACCCAAGATGTCGAATTTGGGTCGTCATACTCACAATACAGAAGCAAAAAGACGTAACATTTCGAATATGACTGACGAAGAGCTTCATTGGTGATGATGGAGCTGAAGTCGATGCACGTTATGGAATCAATACCTCCATGAAGAAGCCCTTGTTCAAAACAGCAATCGATATGATGCCTTCGGATACCCATAAAATTGTCATTCATGCAGACAAAACGCCTGCTGGAGAACATATCAGGAGATATAATGCTCCAACTATAGACGAAGTGGCAATTGTCATAGTCGGGGATCAGTTCCAACCTCGAGATATTGTTCTCCATCGACGAAACGATCGATTGGTAAACGTCGCAGAAACTCACCGTTGTTACCATGCTTTGCAGTATCCACTCATCGCCTGGGATGGTGCCGATGGATATCATTTCAATGTGAGGATGGTAGATCCAGTCAATGGTGTAGAAACGAATAAAAAGTGCAGCGCGATGAACTTTTACTCATACCGATTAATGGTTTGCAGGACCGATGACAATCATATGTGTATTGAAATGTCGTCAGTTGTTTCATCAGTACATTGTCGATATGTATGCAAATATTGAAACAGAACGTTTGCTGTTCCTCCAATTGAATCAGACGAAACTTCGGTCCGAGAATATATCCATTTGCGGGATGCTGTGATGAATGACCGTAATACAACCAACGTTGGAAAACTCTCGATTTTGCCATCCTCATACATAGGTAGTCCACGCCACATGCAGGAATAAGCTCAAGATGCCATGGAATATGTTCGTTGCTACGGCCGTCCAGACTTATTTATCACCTTCACATGCAATCCAGCTTGGGACGAGATGCAGCTGTTATTTCCTGGACAATCGTCTACGGATAGGCATGACATCACAGCCCGTGTTTTCAGACAAAAGCTCAAGTCACTGATGGATTTCATTGTGAAAAATGGAGTTTTTGGATCTGTGCGGTACATGCAGTTTTCATCAAGAACATGATCCATGGCCCATGTGGTACCCTCAACCCAACCCTCACCATGCATGGTAGACGGGAAGTGTTTCAAGCGATATCCTCGAGCATAGGAAGTTAAGCAGTTAATTACCCTACGGAGTTTCTACACTCACTTAATCTGCCTGGAATGCCACCACACATATTGAAATTAAAAATAGGTGTGCTGATTATCATGCTCCGGAATATGAATCAGCCGAAACTCTGCAACGCTACGCGACTCGCAGTCAAGAAATTGATGAACAAAGTTGTAGAAGCAACGATCATAAGTGGTCCTTTTAAAGGTGAAGATGTCCTCATTCCTAGAATTCCTATGTTCCCGACTAATACACCGTTCCAGTTCAAGAGATTGCAGTTTTCTATTCGTTCGGCGTTTGCAATGACCATAAATAAAGCTCAAGGTCAATCTCTGGAGTTGTGTGGTTTGGATTTGGATGAAGATTGTTTTTCACACGGACAATTATATGTTGCGTGTTCCCGTGTCGGAAAACCAAATAATCTTTATATTTACGCGGAGAATGGAGAAACAAAGAATATTGTATACCCACAAGTATTACAGAATTAATATAATTTGAAAATTATTCTTTTTTGTTTGACTTATTTCTTATGCGTGCAAAACGTGGCAGGGTGCTGCTAGTTACATATATATACATATTAATTAATATTTAATACACTGGTGCCCAAGCCCAGTATAGGAAAGCGAGCTCTTTTCCACAATACACACAAATAAAAAAAAATTGATCCGATAATACAAAAACAGCGAGTTATCAGCTTGGGTACCACTAATTTAACACTCATATTCACACAAATAAACTCGTCACTGTATATTTGCCGTCACTGTCTGTCAAATAAGACTTTTGGCTTTCGCATTGTTAATTAATCTGTATTTTTCGGCTCCTTGGCAATCGCTTCTTGAATTTGAATGCGTCTCTCCATTTTTTTTTCTAGCATCCAGTTCAAAGAAACAATGTGATCGTATGTGTTCTACAGTTGCCAATTCTTGCTGAGGAAATATACTAAAAATAGTTCAGTCAAGCGATGTTGCCAATAAGGAAAAAAAAGTCAAATTTTTTTGAACATGCGAAACTTGATTGCGTGCAACACGAACACGCGTGTTGAGTCGTGTTCACGATGTGACACGAGAATTAATATGACACGCGCCCAACTCTAATAGGAAGGGCCGATCCACGGAGACGGCAATGCGCTGACGGAACTAGAAATAGACGATCAATCCGTACAGATCCTGGTACGGATCCATAAAGCAGATCCTGTTAAACAAGACTGTTGAGGCGTCACTAGGAGGAGAATCTATTCATAGTTACGTCAGAAGAGGCACCCCGCAAGGAGGCACGTGGCGGTTAATCCCTAAAAGGTGGTGGTTGCAAAGTTATTGCTCATGAGGATGATGTCGCAATTGCCTTCTCTGGGAAATTTCCCCATGCGACCGCATGACGGACAAACTTAGGGTCCTCTCAACATGGGCAGTTAAGAATGGAATAGGTGCAAACCCATCCAAAACCAAGCTTGTCCTCTACACAAGGCAGCCTACGTACCACACAAACCGACGCCCTAGACTTCATACTCGACCTATTACCTGTAGAGATAATGGAGGCCAAGATAGGCACGCTATCGGCTATTAGGCTACGCGAGACGGGCATATGGAAAAGGACCGACTATGAAAAAGGATCATCACAAGCCAACGGGGGCTACAGACTACTGCGTACCTGTTGATCATCCCACCTTGAAATATAAGGTATCCATTCGAACAAGGGAGGAATGGACCACACAAATCCCGGGACCAGCCAGTTCTCTTCATATTTACACAGACGGTTCAAAATTGAATGGCCAGGTGGAAGGCGGTTTTCATTGCGAACGGCTGTGTGTAAATGAGTCCTTCAGACTCCCCGACCACTGTAGTGTGTTCCAAGCAGAAGTAATAGCTATCGGGGAAGCACTCAGATCCCCAGCACTTACTGGCAATCAAGACACAATCTGTATCTTCTCAGACAGTCAAGCGGCACTCAATGCTTTTGTAGGATTCTCATCCAACTCCAGGACAGTGAATGACTGTTGCAGATCTCTTAACGAGATGGCAGAGCAGTATGACATTCAACTCATATGGGTGCCCGGACATAGGGACCACGAGGGAAATTGCGCCGCTGACAAAATAGAACAGGCAAGTAATACCAATCCTCTCCTCCCGGAGAAGGAACCAGTAGGCATTCCTTTAGCTACGAGTAGGCTAAAATGCAGTGATCACTTTGACCGCGCATCACTGACGAAATGGAGAAATCTCCAAAACTGCAGGAATTCACGCATGATATGGGCTATCCGCTCTAGGCAGAGGTCAATGATGCTTATCGCCCTAAATAGCTAGGACTGCAGTCTGGCAATCAAGGCCATCACGGGACACTGGTTAACAGGAGCGCACGCGGCATAGATTAGCGGTGCCACATTATGACTGTTAATTGCTTTGCTATTATATTGAAGTTGTCGAAAATTTGAATTATAGTTTATAGTTGAATTGTATTTTGTAGGTTAGTTTCTAAATTTACTCTAAGATAGCTTAGGGCGGAGCGGGAGCGAAAGCTCATATTCGCTCTGGCGCGAATTCGCCGGTGCGAATAGATAATATAGGCTTAAGATTAGAGAGAAATACATTCGAATTTATAACGTTGATAAGGCACGACCATTTCTTTTCGTTATCGTTTTTTTTCGCATTTTTAAATATTTAGCAGCCACTCTTTTTTTCCCAAGGCAGAACCGCAGGTATTTGTTCAAAAAATTAAAATTTGAGAAAAGACAAATTAAATCTTCGTCTTGTGCTGGTATATTGCACCCTCCTTTCAATTCTTGGCGCATACGTACTTGAAATTAGTAGAGCTAGAAATTT
Source organism: Drosophila malerkotliana malerkotliana (assembly GCA_018153235.1). NCBI lineage: Eukaryota > Metazoa > Arthropoda > Insecta > Diptera > Drosophilidae > Drosophila > Drosophila malerkotliana. Next base: position 20,138,999 of record JAECXV010000075.1, on the reverse strand, counting down.
GAATAGTTTAGTTAAAATTATTAACAAACTGCCTGTGGCTAAAATTGAAAAAAAAAAAAAACATAAATACATATCCACATCACTGTCGCCCCCCCTTTACCCCTCGTTCGTTTTTCGCCAAACAAAATAGTTAAATTTAGTGCAGCCAAACATTTATTTATATACAAATATATGTACAAATATAATACATATTTACGTGCATAAATAATTTGGCGTACATACAAATATATGCAGCGGTAAAATTTTCGTTTTCGCTCCAACCGTTGTCCGCTGCTATATATGTATGTATGTATATGCATTAGTTTGGCGCATTTTATTTTACCGGAACGCCAAGTGACGCGCTACCCTATAATTGTGGGATATACACCTTTTTCGGTGTCATTGGCAACCAACTATTTTTTTGGATACTCAGTGCCTCGACCATCAACATTATTCGACTATCAATTAATTAATTAATTATTTCATCTTTTTCGCCATATTAATTAATTATTTTTCGTTTTCGCTAGATATTAAATTAAATATCTTTTTTCGTTCGTTTTCGTTTTTGAATTTAATTAATTAATTAAATAAACAATTTTTATATTAGTCAAAAATTTATATTTTTACTAATTAACATATAAATTAAAAAATTTGTATTTAAAAATAAAAAACAAAAAATTTAAAATTTTTTATCGTCGTCTGTTTATTTAAAAATAAATAAATTTTAAAATGGAAAGTAATAAACAAAAACTAAAATCTACGACTCTTGATGAATTAAGATTAAATTTTTTTTTTTTATTATCAATCAATCAGATAGTTCTGTATATTCACTTGCCGTACCCGGACGTGTTTCTTCGATCGCTCTTGCCAGTTTGCAATTATTTTCGATCTTGAACTCAAGCTTTCTCCTTCTGCGACAAGTTGAAATATAACAATTAATCCCTAAAAATAAATTCGAAATAATAAGTTCATTGAACTTTTTATTTCCAATTTATACATTTAATCGGTTAAAGTTATCTCTGTTGCGCTTTAACTATATTCTCCAACATAAGTCTCTCCGAGCTGTACTCTCCGGACGTAACCCGTTACATTCATAGTTACTGCGGAGTTTGTTGTTCTTCACGACGCCGAACCTTCGTTGCACATCTCTTTTGTAACGTCATCTCTTACATCCGATCTGATCGTCCACTCTCGGCTACAGAGTGCGTCAGAGAGCCTAAATTCTTTACACGCTATTACAGTGGTCTGCATTCCGTCAAAAAGAAGCCAAAAATGAGTCTTACTTGCACAGCAAAAAAATGTGAATTTGGTGGAACCATCACGGGTGACTCATACCTGTCTTGTTGGCTCTGCAATAACTGCTCACATATTAAATGTGCTGGAGGAGGACACAATGGACGGATAAGTGACCTTATCAACAAGAAAATTGGCCTGACATGGTCTTGCATCGCTTGTAGAGAAATTGAGTCAGAGATGCGGACTTTTATGAAACAGACGAGAAATGGTTTCCTAGATGTCCGCAAGCAATTCTCGGCCCTTAATGAGCAATTCCTCGCTCTTGAAACTCAATTCCTTGGACTAAAGTTGTTAAGGGGTTATATACCTTCTTTTTCGAAGAAAAAGAGGAAAGTTTGAATTTTTTTTTAGGTATGTAGCAATTATTTAATTACACGGATGTTTTAATATTTTAATAGTACACTTTATTAAGAATGTTTTTACAAAATTTGGTGAAAAAATATTGAATAGTTTTTAAGGGGTGGCTGTTTTCCTTAGAGGCCTTTTTTTTTTTAGAGCCTTGCGGTGACAGTTCCCCAGGTCAAACAGGTCAACTTAAATCATAAAAGTAAAAAAATTTCATTAGTTTAGAGTAATCTCTTGTGCTTGAACGATCGATTTTAAAATTTTTTGTTTTTGTTTGGATATGGCAGCGTTTTATGCTAAAAATGAACGTTTTGGTCTCTAGAAATTTCACTGAAAAATTTATTTCGCCGAAAAAAAAGTTTGCGCGTGAAAAGTCGATTGTTCAAGCACAAGAGAATTTCATTACGAACATTTTAAAAAAAAATTTGAAGTAAATCGGTTCAGTAGTTTTCCGTCAATCATTGTCACCGCAAAGTCATTTTTCAAGAAACACCATTTCGAGATATTCGCGTTTAAAGTTTCAAGTTCAGTTCAAGGCCGCAATGAGGCGCGCGGTTAGGAGCGCTGTAACTTTTTTTCTACTGCTCCAATCTCTATGAAAATTTGGGAAAATGTTCTCAAGGAATTGTTCTTTAAGATAAAGCAATAAAAAAATTTTCGATTTTTTGAAAACAAAAAAGGTATATAACCCCTTAAGTGAATCCCCCAGACGAAAAATTCCGAACAACAACCTGCTGACTGCTAAATTATTGAATACCCCTACATCCCATGCTGTACAAGTCGATGAATTTTCAACACCAAACATTTTACCGTCGCCTACTAGTCTACCTACTTATGCTGTTCCAGTACCAAGGGACTTGATGAGCCTTCCTTCAGGGCACTCTAATATTCATCCCTCGCAAGAAGCGATCAGCGTACCAAGTAAAAATCTCGAGCCACCTCTCATCTTGGAGCCTCCATCGTTGGACATCGTTGGACAACGCCCATCGTTGGACAACCTACCCTCTGCTCTAGCTGTGATGTCTCCAAGGCCTCTGGTTGGTGTGGCGCCTGAAGTTAGATCTTCTGGACTTACGCTGAGGGCGGTTGCTCCTCGTAAGGCCATTTTTGTCTCTCGGCTTATGCCGGATGCTACTGTTGATGATGTCAAGAGTCACCTGTTAAACCATCTTAAGGTAGCTCCTAATGAAATAGCTGTTTTTAAGTTTAACTTTAAGCATAAGCGTTCTATATCTTCTTTTAAAATAGTTCTACCTGATTCCTACCTTGAAAAAGCACTTGATCCTGTAGCTTGGCCTGAGCACAGTATCGTTCATGAATTCCTAGCAAAAGACGCTCAGAATCCTATCCCTGCAGAAACTGCTTCAAAAAACTGAATAACATAGTATTTTCCTGCTGCTATCAAAACGTTAGAAGTATTCTGGGTAAGCTGAGCCAGTTTTTTACAAAGAGTGCTTCTTTTGATTTTGATGCTATCGTGCTTACTGAAACTTGGCTTAACTCCTCTGTCTCTGATTATGAAATTCTTGTTTCCAAATTCATAGTGTTTCGATTGGATCGTCCAACTTTTGCAGGTGGTGTCCTCATTGCTGTTACTTATAAGTACCCTTCTGAAATTATTCCTTTCACGAACGAGTTCGGAATTGAGTTCATTGCGGTGAAAATTTTAACTGGCTCGTCTCATATTTTTCTGACCTGTTCCTACATTCCTCCCATGACTGAAGATATTGTGTACTTTCACCATCTTGATGCCATTAGGTCTGTCTCTTCGTTGGCCAAGGACCGTGATTTAATCCTAATCATGGGAGATTTCAACCTTCCCATCATTTCCTGGATCCCGTCTGAGGTAGACAATTCCTTGCTTTCCAGTTGTCATAACGACTTTATCGATGGCTTAACCGATCTTGCCCTGCTCCAAATTAATCCAATTCATAACACTCATGGCAGATTTCTGGACCTTATTTTTTCTAATGTGTCATCCTCTGTGACAGTCATTCGGTCCCCGCCGCTATCGCTTCCTGAAGACATTCACCACCCTACACTATTAGCATCGGTGTTAATTGATGTGCCTCACAATGATGCTTGCTTTAATGCTAAACCTCGTTTCAAATGCTTCAGAAAGACTGATTTTATTGCCCTTCGGAATCATTTAGCTGAAATCGATTGGAATTTTCTTTCATCTATAAACACAATTGAAGCAGCTACGGATTCGTTTTACGAAATAATTCATAATGCCTTGAACAAATTTGTTCCGGAAGTCCCTGTATCATTGTCTATAAAACCACCTTGGTATAATAAACACCTTTCTCGTCTTAAGAACAGGAAATCCAGAGCTTACAAAAAGTTTCTTAAGTCAGGATCGATGTGCCACCAGTCAAACTTTCTTTATGTTCGCAACCAGTTTATTATTCTCAACGATCTACTCTATAAGCAGTATATCAGGAATTGTAAGGTAAACTTTCGAAATGATCCAAGCTCCTTCTACTCTTTTGTCAATATGAAACGTAAATCAAATCTTTTTCCTCCTTCCCTATCATATAAAAATATTTCACATTCTTCTGAGCAAGATATTGCTAATCTCTTTGCGTCATTTTTTCAAACCACCTATTCGTCCGATTCATATAACCACAATTCTTCTTATCCTTATAAATTACCACATATAAACAACATTTACTTTACAAAATTTCGAATTCAGGATCTGTTCGAAGCTCTTTCAACAATAGATATATCATTCTCTGCTGGTCATGACAATGTTCCTAGCTGTGTTCTAAGGTACTGTTCTGATATCCTTTGCTTTCCTCTCACTATCTTATTCAACTTATCCTTGGAGCTGGCATGTCTCCCCAAGAGATGGAATGAATCTTTTATTATTCCGCTTCATAAGAAAGGCTCTAAAGCACTTATTGAGAACTACCGGGGGATTGCTAAGCTATCTGCGATTCACAAACTGCTTGAGAAACTGGTTACTTTCCAACTGCAACATTTTTGTAAAAGTATTATTTCCACTTCACAGCATGGTTTTGTCAAACATCGCTCTACCACAACTATCCTTCTTGAATTCACTTCTTTTATCCACAGAGGTTTTCTGAGCCGCATGCAAACTGATGTGGTATACACTGACTTTAGTAAAGCGTTTGACTCTGTGAACCACCATCTCCTCCTTCATAAACTGTGTCTTTTGGGGTTTTCTCCTCATATAGTACAGTGGTTGACCTCTTATCTATCGAACCGCACGCAGCGTGTTTTGTTTAAAAACAGTTCATCACAGATTATAAATGTTTCATCTGGTGTCCCACAAGGTAGTCACTTAGGACCTCTTCTGTTTGTTCTTTTTGTCAACGATTTACCTAGTGTTATAAACTATGCTACTACATTTATGTATGCTGATGATGTCAAGTTATGTCTTTCTTTCTCAGACCATTTCCTTCATAGACACTTGCAACTAGACCTTAACGAAGTCTTCTTGTGGTGCTCAAACAATCTCCTTTTGCTTAACTGCTCTAAGTGTAAGGTTATGACGTTCAATCGCAGTGTGCCTCACATCGTTTCGTACTCTCTTGGGAATAACGTCTTAGATCGTGTTTTCCTAATTAACGATCTTGGAGTAATTTTTGACAATAAGTTGTCCTTCAACGACCACATATCACTAACAGTCAATAAAGCCAGAGGCGTGCTAGCTTTTATCAAACGTTGGTCTAAAGAATTTGATGATCCTTTCACAACTAAAACTCTATACGTATCGTTGGTTCGTCCTATCTTGGAATACTGTTCTAGCGTTTGGAGTCCGCAATACTTTGTTCACCAAAGGAGGATTGAATCAGTCCAAAAGCAGTTTCTGCTATTTGCGTTAAAAGGCTTAAACTGGGATACTGCCACTTCCCTCCCGTCGTATAATTGCCGGTTAAAACTACTAAGCCTACCTCCTTTAAAAGAGCGCCGTACTTGTGCTGGGGTTATGCTGCTTCATGTGCTTATTCTTGGACCGGTTGACTCACAAGTACTTCTTGAAAAATTAATGTTTTCTGTGCCTAATAGAGTAACTAGATCATTCCGACCCCTTTGGTTACCGATTTCTAGATCTAATTTTGCGGAACACGATCCATTCCGCGTTATCTGTAAAAATTATAACTCGTTATCCCATTTAATGTCCCCTGAACTATCCCTAGATGTAATTAAATCCAAAATTATGGAATATCTTTTAACTTAATTTATCCTTACTCTTAGTTATAATAATATAGAAATAACAGTTCATTGTTAATAATAATAATAAAATCAATAGTTATATTAAAAATCTGTCCGGAGTTATGGACAATAAATAAATTTTATAATGGGACCTTAACCTAATGAAATATTGAGTAGTACAATGTTTGCTTATCCTAGGAAACTAATTTCAACAGTAAACCTTAGCGATAGAATTCAAGTTATTTATTGTCGGGCCATTTAGTGGGCCTTGTTGGTTGTACAACTGCAGCTCAGTCCCTTTCGCCCGAGTGGCAGAGGTCCAGTGGGTGGGTCCGTTTTAGCCTCCTTGTGGTGTAGCTGTTGTCCAGAAGATTGATGGCCTCAGGGTTAGGATGACGGTCCAGCCTTTCCACGTACCTATTGGCGAATCGCTGAACTTCTTCGCTCACATATGGAACTCTCAGTTGGGCGTGGATTGTCGCATTGTCGTGGAACGGATCAGCTCCAGTTAAAGTTCTTAGGGCCTTGTATTGGGCGATCTGGATGATCCTTCGGTTGCTTAGACACGCCGTCCCCCATAGCTGGATACCATAGGTCCAGACTGGCTTTACAATGGCCTTATATATAAGGAGCTTGACTCTTAGCTTCAGCCATTTTAGCTTCTTAAGAAGATTAAATGTCAGGGTAAAAAGCATTCGCCGGTGAAAGGAACGTTTGGAAGCTGAGTCAGTTCCTTTAGTGAAGACCGAGCTAGAGTGCAGGCTTCAGGTTTTAAATGAGACAATATTTAAGGAAATGAGTTGCAAGACCAGATCGAGCAATTAGATGAGGAAGATGAATTTGGAGCCGAGTTGGAAGAATTAGAGATAACCACTAAGGCAAGGGTGATGTCATTATTAAATGCCTTCACGTTAGCTGAAGAGTCCCCACCAGCTACTGCAATTTCTGCAGCCCCAACTCGAGCTCGACTTCCCAGTTTGGCATTGCCAAAATTCAGTGGAAACTATTCGGAGTTTAAAAATTTCATGAGTCTCTTTGAGACTGGATGTGATGTGATGTGAACATTCCTGTTATCGAGAAATTGAACCATTTAATTTCTTGCCTCTCTGGTGAAGCCTTAGGAACTATCAAGGCATTCCAAGTCACCGAGAGTAATTATGACAAAGCTATTGCTAGTCTAAAAAGAGTTTACGATAACGAATGTCTCATCTTTGCGAACCAAATAAGCAAATTATTCAGCCTTCCTAAAGTTTCCCAGCCGTCTGCGTCGTCGTTGAGAGGTCTCATCGGGAAAAATGGGAAAAGTCACTGGAATATGAGGAATTGCCGCTGTGGTCCGATTTCGAAAAAATATTAAATCGTAGGTACCAGCACCTGTCCGCTGAAGAGACTGGCAAGCCAAAACAGGAGAGAATTGGGTTCGGGAAGCAGCACAATAGGAGTTCGTTGGCTTGCTCCGCTTCCAATAAACAAGCTTGCAGTTATTGCAACGCACAAGACCATAGTCTTGCCCAGTGTAGTCCGTTCGCTTGCCTTGCTGTAATGCAACGCTTTGAGTTTGTCAAGTCAGCCTCATTATGTGTAAATTGTCTGCGAAAAGGTCACACGGTTACGAAGTGTAAATCGACTAGGTGTCAAATTTGTGCAAGATCGCACCATAAACTTTTGCACCGATTTACTGTGACCGAAAATAACTTGGCGTTACCACCACTAAATGAACATCCTCCTCCAACGCTATCTCTAGAAAGGGTTTTGTTAGCGACGTCGATCGTAAGCGTTAGAACTAAAAATGGCGAGCATATATTGGCCCGAGCACTACTTGACTCTGGGTCACAAATGAACTTCATTACTGAAGAACTTGCTCAACGCTTACAGATCCGTAGGGAGGAATCGTGTAACAACTTGCTTGGAATTGGTCAAGCTAATTCCCAGGTTAAGAAAAAGATAAGATAAATGATAGTGAGTTTCCGTTCGACTTTTGGATTTTGAGAACTATCTCGGGTTATCACCCTGACCAGTCAGTGAACGTGAAAGATTGGGACCTACCAAAGAACTTGCCGCTAGCAGACCCATATTTCTACAAACCTCAGCGGATAGATATGTTAACTGGAGCTGAGTCATTTTTCGAATTGTTGTCCGCTGGCCAAATAAAACAAGGGCCAAACCATCCCATCCTCCAAAAAACTCTCCTTGGATGGATAGTATCGGGAAAATATAAGGCAAATACCTCAACTCCTCAACAGCCTGTCTCTGGCCTGAATTTCCAAGAAGAATTACTCGAGTCAATAGATGGCAATTTGAAAAAATGCTGGTCTTTGGAAGAAGTACCAACTTCCAAAAAGCTTTTGTTACCTGAACAAGAGTTATGTTAGGAACATTATCAGAAAAATACAGTTGTACTGCATTCAGGTCGATTTGAAGTAAGGCTTCCATTTAAATCGGATCCAAGCGTTTTGGGAAACTCGTTCGAGGTAGCCAAACGCCGTTTTTTGTCGCTCGAGAGAAGATTATCTCGAGATCCGAATTTAAAGAAAATGTATGTGGAATTTATGGAAGGATACGAATCCTTAGGTCATATGTCCCCTACAAGCAATAATGCTCTTGCTACTCCACACTACGTCATACTCTATCAGTGTGTCTTACGGCCTCAAAGCACATCGACCAAATTATGAGTCGTGTTTGATGCGTCTTGTAAGACATCAACACATAAGTGTCTTAACGATCTGTTGATGGTTGGTCCTACCATCCAGGAAGAGTTGTATTCAATTCTTCTTAGGTTCCGGCTGAACAGATTCGCTCTGATAGCCGACATAAAAAAGATGTATCGCCAAGTAATGGTAAATGAACCCGATAGGCGATACCAGTTGATAGTGTGGAGGAAAGACCCATCAGAGTCCTTGAAACTGTGCAAGCTCAACACCGTTACATATGGCACTGTGCCAGCCCCATTCCTGGCCATAAGGTGTTTGAAGAGGTTGTGAATCTGTGAAAAATACATTCCCTCGTGCTGCCGAAGTTATTGGGTCCGACTTTTAAGTCGACAACATGTTAACGGGTGCTGGTTGCATTGAGGAGTTAAAGACAATTAAGTCTAAAGTAAGTCAGGTTCTTCAAAACGCTGGTTTGGAATTGAGCAAGTGGTTTTCAAACTCGCCTGAATTTACTGCATCCAAGAGCACGGTTAAGCCAATAACACTTTCGGACTCAGAACTGACTAAAGCATTAGGAATCGCTTGGGTTCCTAAAGAAGATGTATTTAAATTTGAAATTTATGCTTCAGTCATGGGTCAAAGGGCGACCAAGCGGAACATCCTTTCGGTGACATCGAAGTTGTTTGACCCCCTTGGCCTATTAAGCCCGATACTTATAAAAGGAAAGATCCTATTGCAGGAACTTTGGCTAAATAAGCTAGATTGGGATGAGTCAATTCCACTGCACTTAGAAACAGCGTGAAACAAAATACAATTTGCCTTGTCTCAATTAGAGGACATCTCAATTCCGAGATTCGTGTTTACCGAGCCGATGTCACCGATTCAAATTCATGCCTTTTCTGACGCATCGATGAGAGCCTATGGAGCCTGCGTCTATATTCGTTGCAAATCTGCAGAAGGTATTAAAGTTTCATTGTTGACTGCAAAGTCCACAGTAGCGCCGCTCAAGACAAAAACGCTCCCCCGTCTTAAGTTATGTGCCGCTCACCTTCTCGCAGATCTCTGCCGCAAAATAAAGCCCCTAATAAAAGTTCCGATCGAACGAAGTGTATTTTGGTATTTTTAAAGGAACCGGAAGATAAATGGCCGACGAGCCCCCGGTTTGATCCGTCACCAGAACTTCTACAGATGGAAGCGAAAAAGAATGCGGTCGGATTAACCGCAATCGTATCTACCTCAGATTTATTGGAAGTGATAGAAGGTTATTCCGCTCACCTAAAACTGCTGCGAGTGTTCGTTTATATGTTCCGCTTTATAAGAAAATCGAAAAAATTAGAAGTGAATTCTGAGATTGTTCCCTCACCTGTCGAATATAATGAAACCTTTAAGAAAATAGTCGAAATAGTCCAAGAGCACGAGTATCAAGATGAAATAAAAAAGATCCGGAAAAATTTATGAGTTAGTCCTAGTCTACAAAAACTAAATTCCTTTCTACACGAATCTTCAGAGGCTGGGCTTACCTTTTCGTTGTTGCGGGTTGGGGGGCGACTAGCTAATGCTCCTATATCGTACGATGCCAAGTTTCCAGTATTGTTGACAAAACGCTCTCAATTTGTTCAGAGCTACGTCCGATACTTCGACACTTCGATACTCGACACGAGTCGAATTTTCATGTGGGTCCACGAGCACTTTTGAGTCTTTTGCGACAACGCATATGGATCGTAAATGCGCAGGAAGTCTGCAGTCAGACAGTACGGTCATGCATACGCTGCTTTAAATGCAAGCCTCGTCTGATGATTCAAATCATGAGTAATTTACCCTTAAATAGAATTCGTGCTCTCCGCCCATTCTCCATATGTGGTGTTGATTTTTGTGGTCCTATTGATACATTGAAAATTCGTGGTAGGCCACCCTTTAAGTCCTACATTGCCTTATTTGTTTGTTTTGCGACCAAGGCAGTTCATTTAGCAGTAGTTTCCGACCTTTCAACTGATTCCTTTTTATTGGCTTTTCAAAGGTTCGTTGGGCGCCACTTCGCAGACCTTCGTCGGAGAATCGAGGACGAGGTCGACGCGGCCACGCAATACGCATCAAAAAACGGATGCGTATTTGCGTTCATACCGCCGCGGGCTCCGGACATGGGCGGACTATGGGAGGCAGGTGTGAAGTCTGCAAAACACCTACTCCTATGAGCGGTAGGGAACGCCAGACTGACCGCGGAGGAGCTGCAGACCGTCCTCGTTGGAGTCGAGGCCGTCCTGAACTCACGACCCCTGGGGGCTCTGAGTCAGGACCCAAGCGACGGCGAGGCGCTTACTCCCGGGCACCTGTTGATAGGCGGGCCGCTCATCGCCCCACCAGCGGACCCCGGACCAGCAGGCGGCTGTCAATCAAGCAAATGTTTTGGCAGCGATGATCCCGGGAGTACGTCTTGGGCCTACAGGCGCGGTCGAAGTGGCAGAACAATGAGGACGACATCCGGACGGTCTAGCTGGTCCTGATCGCAGAGGATCACCAGCCGCCACAACACTGGCTCACGGGTCGAGTATGAGCAACACACGCCGGCGCGGACGGAAGGGTTAGGGTCGCCGTCGCCCGAACTGGCTCTGGAGCGGAATACAGGAGAGCGGTCCACAAGCTGGCGGGGCTGCTAGTTGGTTGAAGCCTGATGGAGGCCTTCAACGGGGCCGGTGTTAATTGCTTTGCTATTATATTGAAGTTGCCGAAAATTTGAATTATAGTTTATAGTTGAATTGTATTTTGTAGGTTAGTTTCTAAATTTACTCTAAGATAGCTTAGGGCGGAGCGGGAGCGAAAGCTCATATTCGCTCTGGTGCGAATTCGCCCCGCTTCGCCGCAATAAATAAGTTAGGCTTGAGATTAGAGAGAAATACATACGAATTTATAACGTTGATGAGGCACGACCATTTCTTTTCGTTATCATTTTTTTTTATAGCCACCCTTTTTTTGTTATTTTGCAAGTGTGAGATAAATCAATCTCGTTAAACAACGACTACTGCAGGATCTGTGGGGATGTAGAAGAGGAAGAGACAGTCGCACACCTCCTGTGTCAATGCCCTGCGCTGAGGCGCAGCCGACTCAAATTCTTAGGCGCAGCAGCACTCACGGACCTAACAGACCTAGCGGAGGTCGCCCACTCAGACTCGTAGCCTTCATTCGTAGATCCGAATGGGACCTCGAGCTGCCGGAGGAATGATAGCATAATCTTGGGCACATTAGCAGATAAGAGGGGGGAGGTCCCCTAGTAGGACGTCTGCCTGCGCGGTACCACAAGGAGCCCTAGCGGCTCAAGTGGATGGAGGTGTCAGCCTAGCAGCCTGATTATAGGACTCTCCTAAAAGCCCCAGGATGTGCTTTGTTGGGAGCCGAACCGAGTATGCACCTGTATCCAGCCAAACATGATGGTTGTCGAAGTGAGCCCAACAGTGAGCCTTAAGGTATTCCTTGCTAGCCTTTACCAAAGCTTTAAAACAAGTCTCCAATTCTTAGAATCGACAAAGAAGTTAATTAATTCTGCAGACGATTTAATAGATTTGGCAGGGCACAAGTGACAAGAAGCGGTTTAAGCCACCAGAAACAACACATCCAAGTCGCGTTTTTTGCTGTACAAATGAAAGGCCAAGCCGCAACTTGGCCAGCAAATAATAGATTGAAGAAGAGACTAGCTTGCAATTAATTAATAGCAATTAATAAATCGATTCGCTGAAGCTCAAGCTGGGATCGACAAGCGCCATGTTTCCATGGATATTCCAGTCCGAAATAATAATATGATCGCTCGTTTGAATCTAGATCATTTTTAAGGGCGATTATTGCCGTGACATGACAGAATATTCGATATGCCAAGACTGTAGACACCAATAGAATTTGCGTCAGTTGTTAACTCCACATCGTTAGGCCCTGATGTGAGAAGCAGAATCTAGTATAGCTTTGCATAGCTACCTGCGGTAGGTAGCATAACAATTTCCGAATGGCGCATTGAGGAGCATTGGCGGGAAGAGTGGAGTCAGCATTCTGATCAGGCGGGGAGGATACTTCTGAAAACGAGGATGCCCCGTGACTACCAAGAAAAATGTCCTGCCTACGACGATAAAGTCGGAAGAGTGGCGAGTTGCATCCATAAGCAAAGTGATTGGTCTGTAAATGATAAGGCATTACATCGCGGACAGGCGAATATGTCTTAATCGCCCCACACAGAGGATACTCATTGATACACCGTCGATAAGGGTGTTAATTACCATGCACGATCTCTTGTTAGTTGGTCTACGTTTTATTCTTATTGGTCTATCGTATTTCTATGAAGGGCAGCTTGAGTCTCCTCTCACTTGACTTGGATTTAAAAATCCAGCTTCTGGACAGACCTTGCATTTCTTGTAGGGCAGCCTTGTATTTATTTCGTTGATACAGAATCCATGAACGCATGTGTCCATTGAACTTGTCTGAAAACCCCGAAAGGATTGCAACGGAGCTGGACTGTACAATCCTAAGGTAAAAAATCTTATTTATGTGTGTCTGGAAAATTTATTGACGATTATTAAACCTGTTGCACAATAAATCAAGAGCAAGAGAATAATTTTTCAAGACAGTGGAAACAAGCCCGGATTATCATGATACCAAAGCCAAGTAGCCACTATCTCAAATCGATTCCTACCGCCCAATCAGCCTGCTATCCACTTTCACGAAAGTGTTTGAACGGATTTACTCAGTCGACTGTTGGAACTACCACAAGTAGAAGGCCATAAATGGCAACAAGTCGGCACGCGTCACTTTTTCTTTAAGACTGATCGACATCGTGCATACTTTCAATGGAGACACCATTAAAAACGCCACCACTCACTGTTACTTGGGAATACACTTTGATCAAAGGCTCATATGGAACACCCACATCACGGCGCTCAAAGCAAGTTTTGCTGCTCAAAGCAATCCTCACGCCAACCTGGACGTATGCAATCGAAGTATGGGGCACCGCATCCAAGCACCAAGCTAAACAGGCTGAGGGTAGAGCAGGCACGTGCTGCTCGACGGGCATCCGGACTTCTCTGGTATGTGACAAACCAGGCCATTCAAAACGATCTACGCCTTGTTCCGGTGGGCGACCTCCTAAATAAATACAGCCGACGGTACTCGGATAGGCTAACGAGTCATCCAAGTCCACTGGCTTTCAGGATGGCCGACACGCAAATTCTTAGACGTTTCAAAAAATTCCATCCCAGCGATCTGTCTTCCCGTATTGTACACTAATATTGTAAGCAAATGAAAATAATTGTAAATTATTGTGTATCTCTAGGCCCATATTCCACATGTACCATACTCACCCCATCTTCTAAGCGCCCGGTTATGTTCAAATGGTCCTGAACGATTCCGGCAAAAATAAAAAATTTAACTTGTTAAAAAAAAATAATTGGCACTGGCACTTTCCAGCAACAAAGAAGGCGCCGCCAAATGAGTAAAACGCTTGGCAATCTACAACGATTTCCCAGTGGCTATGCGGTTGAACTTGCAGACAAATGGGCTGCCGATTTCCTCATGTTTTTGGGAGGGAGTCGTGAAGCCCTATTCCAAAATATAAGCAACACAAAAGCATGAAGTTCTTCCAGCTCCATGTATGGTAGACAGTGGCAGCTTTCTTTATGAACTACTAGCGACCCCGGCAAACGTTGTTTTGGCCTTTTTTGTTTTCTATAAGGGCTAGCTGTTTTTTCTTCATTTATTTTGGTTAATAAATGTTTTTCAGTATGTCAAGTACATCCAGTATTTTCACGTACAACAAAATTCCCCTCGCCAATATCTAACAGTTGTTTAGAGAAAGGATGGATCCTGTAGCATTTGATCTCGCATATTCTTGGTCAGTTCTTTTTCAACATTACGCCACAGTTGCGATGATTTTAAGCAAGCATTGAATTCATCAGCGTACGTTAACCGTGAACACCTGAAAGGAGTAACAAAGGGCCGTAAAATAGTTTATCATTGTTCCTTATATCCCTAAATGACCAATCCAATTCCCCAAGCGAATTTTTACGTCTTATAGTGCATTCATCCAAAATATGGGCACTATGCCCATAGACGATTGTTTTTATGGTGCACACTGCATCTGGATTATTTTGAATGTTCAATGACAGCTTAAGTGCTGAATGAGCTGTTATGCCTCCATCTAATACGGTTGCTGCAACGCCAGAAGATGCAATGGCCAATGCGTTGCCATTTTTTTTTATTCGTAACTCGGAAGGAAGAAGCGAAATAAGGAATGTTCACTTTGGAACTTTCACTTTGAATGTTCACAATAATCACTTTGGAATAAGCAGAATTTTCAACATCTACTGGAACTGCTCTTACTGGAATGCTAGTCGAAGAAATTGCCCAGATGTGAATCCTCGATAAACTTGTTGCCGTTGTTAGTTAATTCTTCTTCTAACTATTAATCTGTGCGCTTCTCTTCTTTGAAAAGTGGTCTTTGTTGATTATGTTCATCTCGTGCATCTTTCGATTGTGATTCACGTAACTGCGCCATGCTTACACGCGCCTTTTCATTACCTTTATAAATTTGTTCTCCTGATCTCGTATTCTTCTATCTCGCGCAGCTCTAGAATTGACTGTTTTCACGAACGGAACCATTTGGTGCGTTTGTTCAAAACAGCAATCGATATGATGCCTTCGGATACCTATTAAATTGTCATTCATGCAGACAAACGTTAATAAATTTTCGAGTATTTGCAAGAAAGTGGCGTGATTCTTGTGTTTCGCCGCAAAGCAATGAATACAATGGCTCATGTGGCGGAGTCAAAACTGGCAATTTCACTTTACCATTAACGCAGCATAATCCAGGCGTTTCTCCGGAAAACTTTAATGCACCACAATACTCGCAAACAACGTCCATTTGCCCAATGCAAACGCTAGGATCCAAGCTGTAATCATTGCTGCAATCGTATCGAAACGCAGCTCGATTCAAATCAGCTAAATATCTTGTTCTGCGTCGCAAATTAAAATCTATTTGAGAAGCACGAAGTCGAGCCATACTATTGCGGCGCTGTTCACGTGCAATTTCTTGTTCTTCTTCAGTCTTTCATATACAGTATTTTGTATTCTTCTTGCATTACGGCTTTGTCGGGAAAGATTCGATCGTCTTGGTCGCGGCATTATTAATTAAACCATGATACAATTAAAATATATACAATATATAATTGTATCATGAATTAAACTTCACTTCACTTCAATCCACTTGTTAATTATTTATTTAATAGAAATAGTTTTAATATTGACTTCTTACAAATATCAATAGAGTGCAGAGGCGCTTGTGGTGCTTCAAGTTGAGGCAATTTCACTTTCCCGGAAGCGCAATCACAATCCTTTTGGTTCGTTGTTAAATTTGGGAGCCTGACTTTGAATTTGACTTCGTTTCTAACTGACATTTTGACATTTGACATTTTCATTTGACATTTTCTTCTTAGCTGTCTGCCTAAATAAAAAAGTATGGGCACGGGAGGAACGCTGTCGAACGGGACAAAAAGTATCCTATGTCCTTCTCCTGGCTCTAAGCTACCTCCCTACCAATTTTCACTCAAATCTGTTCTTCCGTTCTTGATTTATAAGTGGTGTAACATAAAACACGATGTTCTTTTATATATATAGATGCTCCTTATTGTGTCGTTAGTTTAAATGAAAATAATTTCACCAAATACAAACGAGAATGCAAGTACTTACAACTGCAAACGGTAACGTCGGCGTCACCAATTTTTAGCAGCCAATCGGTTTTTACAGCCCAGATTTATTCAATAAATCAATCAATAAATTCGACAGTTCAAAATCAATATATTATCGAACTACCGAACTGAGCGGACGTGCTTTGCCCGAGCTCCGGGAAAACTGCAACGTAAAACAGTTAACCAAACAAAAAAAAAACTGGAGCAACCCAATATAAGCGAAAAGTGGCTGAACCACAATGTAAGAAGAGCAATAGACAAGCTTTTTATAACAGTTGTAATGTGCTAAACCAAAACTAGTGCAATGTTTTAAATAAATGTGCCACGCAATCTTCTTTGGCTACTAACCCAAAAATCTAGTTTCCTCATTAACTCTTACCTATCAGAATACTAGGGGGCTACGTAGCAAACTCCCCAAGCTATATTCTGATAGTTCTTTCTTTGCATCCCATATAATAGCATTTACAGAAACCTGGTTAAATCCGGAGATCTTTAGCTCCGAAGTTTTTCCAAGTAAGTACACCACTTTTAGACGGGATCGATCTCAGCGAAGAGGAGGTGGAGTCCTCATTTCGGTAGACTCTACTCTTGCTTCTGAAGAGGTGAAATCCCATGAGTTTGGTGACATAGAATTTATTTGCGTTAAAATCACTATGTCCGTTAAAGCTTTATACATTACATGTTCATATATACCTCCTATGTCTGAACCGCCTACATATTGGCAGCATTTGTCCGCCATTCGATACGTCTCTAATCTTATGACGGATCGTGACCAACTCGTAGCGGTGGGCGACTTTAATATCCCAGAATTAAAGTGGTCCAACGTCGATAACTCACCATTATTGTCACTTATAACTTACCATGACTTCACCGCGGGCATGTTTGACATGTCCCTAGGTCAGATCAATCATGTTAGAAATTCGCTAGGTCGGCTTTTAGACTTATGTTTTGTATCTGATCCTGATGGTACTGCTCTCTCCAGAGCTTTTCCCCTTTCATCCCCAGAGGATCCATATCACCCCACACTGGAGGTCTCAATCGAAACCACTCCTGGTATCGATCAGATGTCTCCGAGCGTGGTAAATAAGATTCGCTGTTTCCGTAAAGCTGATTTTCAGAAACTTAATAGCCTTATTGATACATTTGACTGGTCTGATATTCTAGCGTGCACTGATCTTAATGCCACTTTAGAAAAAATTTATTTCACTTTAAATAAATTTTTTGACTCATGTGTGCCTTGGAAATATCCGTCCGCTTCAACAAATCCTCCTTGGTTTACAAGGTGCCTCGCTAACTCAAGATACCTACTAGCTCGGTCGAATTTTACCGTGCATAACGCTGGATGTTATAGGAATTATATTGACCGCTGCCGGATACAATTTATTCAGGATCCAAAGCAGTTTTATAATTTTGTAAACACTAAGCGTAAACACGTATCTTTTTCAACCCTGCTTACGTTTGAAAATTCCTCTGCGACTTCTGATCAGGCCATTGCCGATCTATTCGCAGAATTTTTTCAAACAACTTATTCTCCTCCAAAATTGACTGATCAGCCTTACGCATATAACATTCAAGCAGCAAATCTTATTTTCTGTCCGTTTTTTTCTGAGAACAACTTATTATCTGGTCTT
The DNA here is from genome assembly GCA_018153235.1 of Drosophila malerkotliana malerkotliana. Taxonomy (NCBI): domain Eukaryota; kingdom Metazoa; phylum Arthropoda; class Insecta; order Diptera; family Drosophilidae; genus Drosophila; species Drosophila malerkotliana. Next base: position 20,121,200 of record JAECXV010000075.1, on the reverse strand, counting down.
TTAAGGGTCAAACCCATTTATTCGCCAGGCCCCGATGGAGTACCAGGCTGTGTGCTAAAATACTGTGCCAGGGCTCTGTGCAAACCTCTACTTAGACTTTTAAACTTATCTTTGGAAACCTCGATTTTTCCCCTTAAGTGGAAGGAATCATTTATAATTCCCCTACATAAAAAAGGGAAAAAGTCTGAGGCTGCCAACTACAGAGGCATCTCTAAGTTGTCGGCAATTCCAAAGTTATTTGAAAAATTAATTACCCCTCATTTGCAACACCTTTGCTCTTCGATTATCACTCCTTGTCAGCATGGCTTTATTAAGCGTCGCTCCACCACCACAAACTTATTGGAGTTGACATCCTTTGTCATAGATGGCTTTTGTAAGGGATATCAAACCGATGTAATTTACACAGACTTCAGCAAAGCATTTGATTCAGTTAATCACTCACTCTTGTTGAGTAAACTGAATATGCTGGGTTTTCCTAAAGACCTCTTAACGTGGATCTCCAGCTACCTAGATGGAAGGACACAAAGAGTTTTATTTAAAAACATTCAGTCCCGTCTGGTCCGTGCTACATCCGGCGTCCCTCAAGGAAGTCATCTTGGCCCATTATTATTTACGCTTTTTATAAACGACTTGCCCCCTGCTTTAACGAACTCTCTAGTTCTTATGTATGCAGATGATGTAAAGCTTTGTCTTCAGTACAAACCCATATCTGCCCAATGCAGACTTCAGTCTGACCTTGATAACTTTCAAAAATGGTGTTTAGCTAATGATCTAATACTTAATGGATCTAAATGCAAACATATGTCTTTTTATCGTTCTTGCCCTCTGCAAGCTACTTATTCTATTAATGGGATTGCCTTAGAAAAATTAACCCAGGTTAATGATCTCGGCATCCTATTAGACATCAAACTTAAATTTGCCGACCATATTTCCTTAATGGTTAATAAGGCTAAAGGAGTCCTTGGTTTTATTAAAAGGTGGTCAAAAGAATTTAATGACCCCTATATAACCAAAACACTATTTATTTCTTTGGTCCGTCCTATACTGGAGTACGGTTCATGTGTCTGGAGTCCCCAATATGGAGTACATCAGGACCGCATAGAATCCGTACAAAAGAATTTCCTGACTTTTTCACTTAGAGGTCTAAACTGGGATGCAAATCTTCAACTTCCATCTTATAGTAGTAGACTCCTACTCATAAACTTACCTAGCTTAACAAATCGTAGGAAAATGCTCGGTGTAGTTTTTCTGCATAACCTTATTAACGGGGATGTAGATAGCCAGCATTTACTAACCCGCTTAAATTTTAACATTCCTAATAGAAGGACTCGAAACTTTAGTCCTCTGTTCCTTAGCCGTTGTAGTTCGACATATGCACTGCATGACCCTTTTAGGGTATTATGTTCGAACTACAATGGTCTCTACTCTATTACATCTCTTTCCTGTCCCTGTATAGAATTTTAAATTTCCTTACTAACTCCTCTTAGCTTAATAATTAACAAATAACTTAATATATTCTAACAAATCGTTTCGTGAGCGCCCCTCGGTCGTCTGGGCCTCTAAGCTTTATGATGAATACAGGAATGGTAGCTGATGCTCTTATTGATGCACAAGCCATTTCCGAATTCTGAAAGACCGGTAAAAAAAAAAAAAAAAAAAATAAAAAAATGAGCTCATTGAAAAAAGTGAACCAAAGAAAGTTCCGTGAACCAGAAAAACGGCTTCTACTCTTACTTTTTAACCCGCGATACCGAAGTGGAAAAATCGGCGATTAAGAGCATTCCGGCTCTACTGACCGCTGAACCCCAAAGGGCACGGTCTTGCCGACCCGCTCTGCTCACTCCGACTCCCTCTTCATGGAGTTCGCAGTGTAGAACCCCCCCTCCAATATCGGAAACAAATTTCGCACCAACAACTAGCAGTGCTACAATTTCTGCAACCACAGCCACAACCGCTACAATTCAAAATACCGCGACGTCAACGACTACAGCGAGTACAAAAACAACAACTTCGGAAAATGCCAAAGCGGCCCCGGCCACACATACTGGAATGGACCGCTACATCCAAATTAAGCGCAAGCTTATCCCGCAGAGTTATCAGGCAGGCAATAAAACAAAAATAACCCGCGTCCTGAAGACCGACGAAGAACCAGGCAGAAACACTAGTAACAGATTTGCCCTACTGGCGGAGGTTGTGGCAAACCAACCAGCCCAAGACACCGCAAAAAAGCCCAAACCCATTCCAATCTATATGAGGGAGAAAAGCTCGAGTGCCGCGGTCAACCGAATTGCGGCGTTGATCGGGAACGGTGACAACTTTCATGTTGTCCCGCTTATCAAAGGGAAAATTCATGAAACAAAGGTGCAAACCAAGACTGAAGAGCACTTCCGAATTGTGTCCAAATATCTAGACAATGCTCAGAAAAACTATTACACGTACCAGCTGAAAAGCAGTAAGAGCCTACAAGTGATAGTGAAGGGAATCGAACTCGATGTTACCGCCGCGGAAATAAAAATCGCCCTTAAAGAAAAGGGCATCGCCGCCAAGAATGTTATTAACATTCTAAATAAAAATAAAAAGCAACAACCCCTCTTCAAGGTCGAGCCCGAGCCAGAAAGCAGGCCGCTGAAGAAGAACGAATATCTTTTTCATCAGAAAATCACTGATGCCGCATAAACGAAACGGTCCAGTGCAATGTACTAATTGCCAATAGTATGGACACACCAGGTCATACTGCACACTTCGGGCTGTCTGTGTAGTCTGCGGGGACGCCCACAACAACACTCATTGCACTACAAACAAGAACAGTACCGTGAAGAAATGTGGAAACTGCGGAGGCAACCATACGGCAAACTATAGATTTTAGGTTAAATATGCAGGTTATCCAACCCGTAAATACAGGCAACTTATGGCTTTTATAAACAATATTTTCAATCTCTGAATTTGTCTTTAGCTTTGTCTTTGGCTCAATTATCCAACCCATAAATCCAATTACGCCTTTTGCGTTTCAAGTACCCACCAAATTGCATCGATCAGTTTAATCGAATTTCACAATAAGATGCGACATTTTCATCTTAAGCCTCTAATCTAAGCACAACTGATGGTCGAGGTTCTTTGGATCAGATTTAGAATTAAGAAGCCAGTCCCTTTTTGACCGAGACGGCGAACGGTTGACAAAAATATTTAAGAAAAATCAAAAGTGTCTTGTGATTTTTGCGTTTAATAAATAAAGGTTTAACACCAAGTTGTGAAATTAAAAAATAAAATTTACATTTTTTTAATTCACCGAACTACAAACAATTTAACTGGCGCCCAACTCACGGGGCCGCGTCACATAAAGCTCAAAAAAATAGTTTAATGAAAAATAAGTTAAACATAAACGGAACTCGCGCGGTCAACAACTCAACATTTTTAGTGGAAAAATTAAAACATCCACCAAACGACACTACCAAGTGACAGTGATCGTTAACAATAAAGTAAATGGAAATTAATTAATGAAATAATCCATAAAGAGTGAGTAAAAAGAGAAATAATCTATTCATTCAACGGTGAGTGGACGATGAAAACTGCGGAGGCAACCATACGGCAAACTATAGATTTTAGGTTAAATATGCAAGTTATCCAACCCGTAAATACAGGCAACTTATGGCTTTTATAAACAATATTTTCAATCTCTGAATTTGTCTTTAGCTTTGTCTTTGGCTCAATTATCCAACCCATAAATCCAATTACGCCTTTTGCGTTTCAAGTACCCACCAAATTGCATCGATCAGTTTAATCGAATTTCACAATAAGATGCGACATTTTCATCTTAAGCCTCTAATATAAGCACAACTGATGGCCGAGGTTCTTTGGATCAGATTTAGAATTAAGAAGCCAGTCCCTTTTTGACCGAGACGGCGAACGGTTGACAAAAAATGTTTAAGAAAAATCAAAAGTGTCTTGTAATAATTACGTTTAATAAATAAAGGTTTAACACCAAGTTGTATAATAAAAAAATAAAATTTAATAAATAAATGTCGTTTCTCAGTGCATAACTTGTGATGCTTCAAAAAAACAAACAGATGTTTCCATTTTTACTTCAATATCAATTTTTCTTTGAGATGTGTTGCTAAAAAAATGGTCGTATATAGCAATAACCTTACAATACTTATACGGAACATTTTTTATTGTTCTGCCTTATACAATAGTTTTATCACAAAATAATTTTTGTTTAATATTCTAAACCCAAAAAATGAAAAATAAAATATCATACTTACCATGAATCCGGAAATATAAAAACCTTTACTTTCTTACTATCTTTTAATGGACATATCCAGTGTTCGAATTCGTCAGCCCAGTTCATAACTGTACTCTTAGGACAAAGAATTAATATTTTCGAAGTATTTAATTCTTTATAAGAAATAACAGTGTTCAACAAAGCAATTAGCTAAAAAATTAATTTATTAGAATAATAATTTCTTTTTAATAAGTGTTATTATCATATACCTGAAGGGTTTTACCTAGCCCCATACAGTGAGCTAAGACACATCCGGATCCCGAATTTTTATGAGTCAAATCTACGCCACCATAACATGAATCGTACATAAATTTTACGCCATCTTTCTGATGGGACTTTAAATGTTTAACTATGTTTCGGTCTACTTTAATAAAAGTTTTAGTTTTTCCAATGTAGTCCAAAATAAGATCAGATTTATGTGTTAATTTAAAATGGCTCTTCATTGCTTTAGAAAGCAAATTATTTTTTTTTTCAAGTCGCCGAATTCTGTCACTTTCATTTTTTTGCGCATCTCTGGTTTCATTAGCTAATTGATCTACTCGAAGCATTGGTTTTAATCGTTGTTTGTGAATAGAATCACCTCCAGATTCAGAATATTCACTTTCAGAACTTACCACAATTTCGTCTCGCTTATTACATAAATCAATACCTAATTCTAATCTAGAAAAAGATTTTGGTCCTTGGTTATTTAAATGCGATTTTAATCCAAAAGTATCTTGACTTTCTGAAACCTTGCTTAAATCCGAATCCAAACAAGTTGCATATTCAAGAGAACGAATTTCATCAGTTTTAAATACTGTCAGAAATCTATCAACAATATTCGTACTGGTTCCACCTTTTTCTAAAGACGTTTCTTTGGAATATTCATGAAAGCTTCCATTCGAAAGTCCGGAATCACTGTTTGAATCATTCAAGAGTTGATTCTTTATTTCTTCATTGTATCGGGATACGTACTCCACTTCGGTTATGATAGTTTTTTCACTCTAAAAAGTAAATTATGCGAAATTAAAAGTCATTGGGACATGGTAACATTTAACTCACTTCAACAATCGTATTTTTTGCTAAAGGCTCCATATCTTCTTCTGTGCCCGAAAAATAATTACCTTTATTAATTTCTAAAGATTTTGAAATATCGATAGTCTTTACGTTCCGAAGCTTAGGTTGCAAGTGCTTTGAATACGCTTTTAAATCAAACAATCTAAAAAAAAGAAAAAAATAAAAATACTTTTTCAATGTTTCAATAACTGAATAACGGTTTTCCAGTACCTAACTTAAGTATATGTAATTTAGAACAGGGGTACGCACGAAGAAGGCAAAAAAAAAGTGAGAGTGTATTGGGGAGAGAATCAAACTTCTGCACATGGCGAATCGTAGAGTCCGTTGAGAATGAAATTATTTAGGACCTTAAAAAAGGTTTTAAAGGTTGCGGAAGCGAAAGAAAGTTTACCGAAAAAACGCAACAAGTCAGCAAAATATATTTTTGTTTTATTCAATAATTTTCCGTTGTTTGCAGTACATATGCTGAATGTAGAGCAAATATTAAAACATTTTGGGATCTGTGTAAAAGACCGCTGTAAGGTCGGGGCCTTCAAGGCTACGGCTGCTCAAAACCGATTTAGAATCTAGTTATGACAATTCATTTTAATGACTCCGTAAACCTCCATAGTGCCGCTTACCAATCCCAGTAAGTTCAAAGAAAAATAAAAAAAGAAACTAACAAAACTCTATCTATTTGCGAAACCTTTGAGGTTTTGACCTATGCCATATCTGGAGTCAATCAGTCGTCTCCCTGCGTTCCTGCGGTCAATAACTTAGCATTTACTGTTTCCAAAAGGGTGACATTCACGTTGAAGTGATAATTTTAATAGCTTAATTGAAATATTTGCAATAATATTGCAAACTAATGTAAATAACTGTAAATTATTGTATATAGTCTAGGCCCATATCCCATATTTTCCATATTCACCCCATCTTCTAAGCGCCTGGTCATGTTCAAATGGTTCTGAACAATTCCGACGACTACAATAAAATTTATCTTGTTTTAAAAAAAAAAAAAAAATTGAAATATTTTATTGGTCCGATATTGTTGCATGCCGCGATGTAATTTGCGGCAATATAGATTTCTCAAAATTTTTAGTAGCTCCCAGTTCCTAACCATTATAATATTATAAGATTTATATTCGCCATTGCCGGATTCCCTGTTATCTCAGGACAGTTTTATAACTTTGTAATTACTCGTAAAACTTTTTCTCCTGCATAAGATTGAAATATCATTTGCTGCCTCTGGTCAGCCCGTAGCCGACTTAATCACCAAATTCCCAATTAATTGAATGTAATTGTTCTACCTACAGAAGCATTTCTAAATTTTTTACCAATTCCAACGTTTTTTCGAAAATTAATCACTCTTCATTTGCCACATTTTTGTACACAAATGTAGTTTTTTTTAATCCGTTTATCATATTATCCGTTCAGCATGTTCTCATAAAGCGTCGCTTCCCCAACACGTATTTATGTGTTGGAGTTTATATCCATTGTAGTTTACATCCCAAGACTTGAAACTTATTTTGTTTACACAGACACAAAGTATCTTTTGTATCATTTAAGACCTCACTTCTGTTGTGTAAACCACATCTTTTGAGGTTTTTTATAGTCTATGTGGATTTTCAATTTTCAGCTACCTACCTAGCTACCTAGATACAAAGAGTTATATTTAAAATTGTACATTCCCATTTAAATTGTGCCACATCTGGAGTTATTTTTTACTCTTTTTATATTCCTGAGGGGAAAGAATATATATTTTTGATAAGGCTCACCTCCTGATACAAACATGTCCTTTTGTCTGTGTGTTTGTGTCTGTCTGTGTTTTAGGTGAACTAGTCTCTAGTTTGCTGATAATCATAATCATAATTGATAATTATTCTCTGTTTCAATTCCCAATTTCATAGACGGGCAAAAAAATATGTGGCGTAGATTAAACATTGCATGAACAGTATTTCGTGAAAAAATTGCATTCACAGCATATCAGCACATCAGTGGCTAGTAAACAATCAGTTATTTTTACCCTTGCAGAGGGTATTATAATTTTTGTCAAAAAGTGTGCAACGCAGTAAAGGAGGCATCTCCGACCCTATAAAGTATATATATTCTTGATCACGATCACCTTCTGAGCCACTGGACTTGACCGTTGCGTTTATGCGGCAACAGTGATTTTTTGATGAAAAAGATATTGCACGTTGTAGATTGGGTGGACTTCGTTCATCTTCAGCGACCTGCTTTCTGGCTCGAGCTCGACCTTGAAGAGGGGTTGTGGCTTTCTATCTTTATTTAGAATGTTAACATTATTGGCGGCGATGCCCTTTTCTTTAAGGGCGGTTTTTATTTTCGCGGCGGTAACATCGGGTTTGATTCCCTTTACTACCACTTGTAGGCCCTTACAGCTTTTCAGCTGAAACGTGTAATAGTTTTTCTGAGCACTGTCTATATGTTTGGACACAATTCGGAAGTGCTCTTCAGTCTTGGTTTGCACCTTTGTTTCATGAATGTTCCCTTTGATAAGCGGGACAACATGAAAGTTGTCACCGTTCCCGATCAACGCCGCAATTCGGTTGGAGGGGGTAGCCGAATGAGGGATAGCCGAGTGGTAGAGTGCTTGATTGGTGTACAAAGTAAAACGAGTTCAAATTAGGCTCGGGACATCCATTTTTTTTAAATTTTAAATCTATTTATATTATATTTTTATTCTTTTAATGTGTTTTCCTAAATTTATAATCCAATATGGAAAAAAAAATACAAAATTGTAAAATCACCTTAACATTGTCTCAGTTCGTTGTGGAACCCGCTGTAAAAATGTCTATGAGTACGGGTTCTACGGCATTTCGGCAGGCGGCGTCGTGGAACCCGCTCTCGAATGTTTTCACTGTTTCCGTCGTTGAACCCGCTGTAAAAATGAAAACATTTCAGAGCGGGTTCCACGACAAACGGCTGGAAGATGAGAGAGGGAAAGAGAAATTATATTTTTAGATCGTAAAATCTTTGGAACGATGAAAGTTTGAAACGTTCAAATCGAACCAGCGTGAGAGCAAAGAGATCAGAAATATTTTTTACTATCCTTACTCGTCAGCTCTGTTTTTGGTATGGATTCTAGCGCCTCCTTTAACACCAATTTTAAGTATCATAAAATCAACTTCGAGGGTAGCCTAGATGGATAGTGCGCGGTCCTTATTCTTGGGGTCCTGGGTTCGATTTCGTTAGCTGGCGGTTGTTTCAATTTTGATAAAGTTTTAGTTTTATGATTCTTTTTATATTTACTTTCATTTTTTTTTTTTTTTTTTAATTTTAATTTTTCCGTTATTATTATTATTTTTAATTGCATTCTATTACAATTGTTGTAAAAATAAGTGACGGACGTGTCGGATGACAAAATGCCGGAAGGACTCCCTTGAATTTTGATTAGCATTTTATTAGCGGGACATAATGAAGAATAAAACAATTTTACAATTGTAAAATTCAAGAAAAATATTACAATTAAAGAAAAATAAATAAAAGAAAAAGTTCAAAGGCCTTACGGGGATTTGAACACAGAAAAATTACACATAGAGTAACTACTCTATGCATTACGCTACGACCCTTACTTTATCTGCATCGATTTAAAATACCATTTGTTTTACTTACGCATTGAAAACAGAAACGAGAAATTTAAATTTAAATTTGGAAGCCAAAACCTTTTTACGCCGTCGTGCGAGCAGTCACACATACATACAAAGGCTTACATTTTTGTTGATGGATACATGTAAAGAGTTCTAAAAATAGAATCGTATGCATGTGCGTTCCCTCCTCACCAACAAGCTCGACGAAAAAAGTTGACCGTTTTGGGCCCTGATGTCCCATCTATGTACTTTATAATATTTGGTTTTACATTGCGAGCTCCATGACGCGCCCTTAGGCTATCAGCGGTCAGAAGAGCCGAGATGTTTTTTTTTCTATTTCGTAAACCGTTTCTTTGGTTATTTGATCGTTGCTCATTGAGCTAATTCCGTGGGACTTACTTATTTAAAACAATTATCCACTATCCACTACTGTTATGTCAAGCTTGTCTATCGTTTTTGATAGTTTGTGGTTCAGCGTCTGTTTCTTGGGTTACACCACATTCTTGATTTTGAAAGCTCGATTTTTTTTACTTTCTTTACCTTCTCCTGAAGCTTGGGCGAATCCCGACCGCTCAGTTCGGGAGGTTGTTTATATGTTTTTATTATAAAAAATTTGTGAGTATTGCTAATTTCCTTGCATTCATTCAAAAATTTATTATTATTATATTATAAGAATGACAAATGCCCTTATCTTCTTTAAATTACCATACATAACAAATATTTATTTGTCAAAATTGCAATATCATAATGTGTTCAAGGCTTTCTCAACAATGGATATCTCATTTTCTGCTGGTCCTGACAATATCCCTAGCTGTCAGGGGCGGATACAGGTATCTGCCTGGGGGAGGGCGATCATAATTATACCCTTGCAGAGAGTATTATATTTTTGATCAAAAGTGTGCAACGCAGTAAAGGAGACATCTCCGACGCTATAAAGTATATACATTCTTGATCAGGATCACCTCCTGAGTTGATATAAGCATGTCCGTCTGTCTGTTTTTACGGCAAAATAATACGACATTCCAAATTTCATAAGGATTGGCCTTCATAAGGATATATCTGCCATATTACTGGTTGATCGGTAATGGTATAACTTTGGTGTTTTTATAGCTAAAAAATTCAGATTTCGTACGAATGCTATTTTTTGCAAAATAATACGACATGCCAAATTTTTAAAGGATCTGCCGACTAAATCCTATAGCTGCCATATAACTGGAAAATCGGAAATGACCCAACTTTCGAACTAAAGATAGAAAGCTGGAACTTGGTACAGATTATATTTTAGGTCAGTCAATCCGACCTTCCAAATTAAATAACGATCGGCTGACTATATCTTATAGCTGCCATATAACTGAACGATCGGAAATGTTTTTTGGTAGAAATACCAACTTTGGTATTTTTGAAGATAGAAGTTTGGGACTTTTTTTAGATTTTGTATTGTAATAAATTGAATTATTATTCATATTCCCGTAAGGAGCGGCCAACTATATCCGATGTTTGCGATTTATATTCGGTTTTAACTGCAAGGGTATATGTATACACTTCGGCTCCGCCCGAAGTTAGCTTTCCTTTCTTGTTTTTATTATGCTTTCAAAGTAGGATACTTTAAGAAAACTAGCTGGACTCCCAAAATCCAATTAGGCATTCTCCAAACAATTACTGATTAGGTTCTGCCTAAAAGTAAATTTTTAACGGTCTTGTTGGGTATGTTTTTCTTCTCGGGGCACTGAGCCACTTGTTGCAGTTGATACATATATAAGTGGTGCCCAAAACAGGTCCATTCCTGGCCACTTTAGTGCGTCCAGGTGTAAAAGATGTTTTGGCGTAACGAAAAATTCGCGAATGCCTGAAAAATATGTGCGGACGGGTTGAAGCACACATGCAGCTTGTTGACGAAAAAGTGTGTCCAGAATTTCCTCGATGATGTTGGGACTTAATCTTGCTTTCCTTGTACTGAAAAGCCTCCGCAAGTTGAGTCAGTAATTCATAAACTAGCAACGTCCAAAGCAAAAATTTAGGTTAGGTTGAGCGCACTTGATTGCGGTCTTTTAACTTGGACACCACCAGCATGCGAATTGTCGTCGTGACAATCCTCGTCGGGAGCGAAACGCTTCAGATATTATCGGTAGCAGCCATGCCCACTCAGGATCTAAGTTAGGTAAAAGTCCGTTCGCGTCCCTTGGTCGACATGTCCCAGCGACGTGTGAGCGACCTCTCCTTGGACTCTTTATTTGAAGTTGCATCAAGGACGCCAACAGCTTCCTCATAACGAGAGAGGGAGCGAGCATCATATAGCTCCTTAAGCTCTCGTGTGTGCTCTTCAGCGGGGCAGTGACAGTGACGTGAACAAGCGTCTAAGACTGCCGACCATTTTGGTACAGGTCTGTACTACAGACGCAGACTTCACAGCCGCTTAATGCGAGACAGACGCGAGGGTTTTCCTCCGGCTGTGGCTAGAAAGCTAGACAGCTTCCGAAAGGCACAGACTACCGGCCAGATACCGGTGGAGGTGGTTCCCGCAGGGGTGTGTTAGTACATGCAGCGGATGGAGGTTACTGAGCTGCATTATATCGGTGCGCTAAGAATTCCCTCCTGGCGGAAGCGATATGAGTTATACCGCTCCTGCTCGATGGCCAGAGCCCGTTTTATGGGTGAACCGCAATAGAGGAGAGGTTGGCAGTTGGTCAGCTCTATGACCTTCATCGCCTCGTAGCAGGCCCGTGTTTTCTAGCCCTTTCCACACTTGGTTTGTCAAAGAACATGGGGTAGCAGACCTTAAAAGTATGATACCTTCATTCTTCACCTTCGAGTAGCGGGCGCCCCTAGCGGGCTTCTGCAGTCGCGATATGGCGACGTTTTTCTACCAAGACACTGTCAAAACTGTCTACGATTGTCGATCATTTAAGATTCAAAACTAATAGATAATAGGACACCCACATCGTTAACCTCGGTTAATCTTTCTAAGGCGCACACACAGAAAAAGTACTTAGCTTAGTGACGACTAGATCAATAATTAGACGTGAGTTTGAAGTTCACTCCATTCCATTCAATCCATTATTTTTCTTTATATAAAATTTGAAAAATATCCAAATATGTGCATTTAGTGAACTAGGCAAGTGAACTAGACAACGTGTAAATCGTTCATGAACAGGTAAAAAAGTAAGGGTCCAAGATGTCTTCCTTGAGAAACACCAAAACTAGGCGAAATAGGCGCAAGTAAACATTTTACGCAAGTAAACGCAAGTAGAGACACGATTGGTTCTTCCAGTTAAGATGATCAAAATTTATTTTGCGGAGATCCTTTGGGAAATCAGGACAGCGTCGGAGTAAAAAGAGCTTAAGAACAATTTAAACATCGATGTAAAAAAAAAAAAAAAAAAAGTTTATTGCTAATTGTTAATGCTTGGTGGGCGTTTAACGCAGAAATAAAGTTTTATTGATATGCAGAAACAAATCAAAAAAGCTTTAAGCAAAATTTAAGCAACCAAAATATTGGGGCAGTACCAAGAATATGTGCGGAATTAAAATGTATGAAGCTGGCTCTACGTCAGGGGCTAACAAAAGTATGAGCCGCAGGAATATGCTATAGCTGACCGGAGGTCAGGAGTTGTAAAACAAAATATTTAAAAAAACTGACTGAGTTACTGGCCGTTTGCCAAATAAAAAAGATTTATTTTCTCATTTCAGACATAATAAATAATAATAATGGAAAACGTAATTAAGTCATTTCTCGGCCAAACCATAGAACCATGTGGCGTTGAGAGGGAGAAGTGACTGAGCTTTTAATTTTTATTTTTTTAAGAGCTTTTAATATTTACATCATAGTGGTAGAAATTAATTATGGATAATATTGTGGATAAAGATATAGATATATGTATGAAAAGTAACAAATTCAACATATATTTTTTACCAAAGTAGACCAAAGTAGTCGGCGTTCACTGCCAGCTTTCACATTTTTTAATAATTTAGTCGCTGATAACAGCTGATAGCTGTAGCCTGTGTAAATACAGTCACACGACTACATTGTCAGCCACATTAGCTGGCAGCCCACTTGCCCTATCCGATATATTATGTACATGTACGTTGTAACGGAAACAACTTGTGCGGAAACGACTTAATGAACCCTTTGCATAGGTTGCATAGATTCATAGCTACCGGTGACTATCACCAAAGATTATACAGTATATAGATCGAAAATATCGCTGGAAAAAAGTGTTCCTATGGTTGGTTCTATAAAGGAAAAACTTTTTAAGGCATTTTTTTAAAAGGTTCCAGTTTTACGGGGTTTATCTTCAAAACAAAAAATCTTTGAAAATTTTAAAAATTAAAAGAAAGGAATTTAGGCAAATAAACTATTATCTTGACTCCTTAACTCCATGATTTTCTTCAGTTACTATGAAATCGGTCTTAAGTTTAAATATATCCCAACAAGAAACTGCGTCGGGAACACCGACGTAGCAAAGCCTTGGTCACTCGCCTGGTGGACCCGTGTCCGCAAGGTTCATCCTCTTCTACCGTTTTTTTTACAGACAGACGGACATGCTCATATAAACTCAGGAAGTGATCTTGATCAAGAATATATATACTTTATATTTTACTTTATATACTAAAATTATAATAACCACCGCAAGCTTTAACAATTCGTAAATTACATGGGAGAGAAAGGGACGGCACGAATGAATTTTGGACAAAAGAATTTTTTTTCGGCTCAAAGCTGAAAAAAGAGTGATCTTTACCAACTAAAAGGTTCCTTATTCATTTCCTGACACGTCTTGTGGTTTTGTGATTGTGCGCAAAGGATTGTGCGGACTTTTTCTTCACTCGGACTTTTACTTTAACTAGTGCTAGTTTAGCATTGAAATTATCTGCCGCATTGCTAAGTTTAAAGATGGCTTTGCAATTGGTAGGCAGGTTTGTTCGGGTGATTTTCTTTCTGCATTAGTTTTAATGTCAGCTAGAATATTTGAAAAGTAGTCTTTTTGATTTAGGGTAATTTATTCCTCATTCATTTTTACCGCAAATAAAACATAAACTTAAATCTTAACATAAACTGATGTAGATTATTTCGCAAGGTGCTATTATTACTACTTATTACTACTACTCAGATACTTATCTCCGTATCGATTCAAAAAAGCTGAAAAATCGTTTCCCTTGCATTGTCTACCATTGACAGTAACAACTACTTGTGGAACTGCAAAACAATCAAATATATTTTCTTTGAGGATATCAGATGAGGATGGATCCTCTTTGAGGATGTCTCAAAAACTATGTCAGATGTAAAATTCTTTACAGATGTAAATTCTTTTTTTTTTATGTCTTTTATTTTTAAGAAAAACCCAATAAAATCTGGAATAGTCTCTGAGGTCTCTTGCTTTTTATTTGCTGCCTTATTTGAATTTTTTTATTTCTGTTTGGGATACCTAGAGGTTTGATATAACTGACAATGGCGAGTGTTATCGCGGAAATTTAAACCATTCCTGATTATGAAAAAGTTTTGCGAATTCTCTCTAACTTAACACTTGACACAAATTTACATTATACAATTATAAAGTTTATCAGTTCAGCATAAATATTTGTAGGTATATTTCATTATCTTCCGTTTGGTATGTTGTAACGAACTGTTATTTCTGCTTCCGCTCGCAACAATTTGCCGCGGATGGCTCACAGAGTTTCGCGGATCCTTTCCACCTAATTTATAGATTCGACGTGATTGCCCAAGACCAGAAAATAATACAAATAGCTTGAAATTTCCACACTCTTTATTTCGAGACCTCTTTACAATACAAAAGGTTTTCCTTCTCTCTTCCTCTTTTCTCCTTCCGTTTCTGCCGGCTCCGTCGTCGGCGTCCTCTGCGGGTTGTTCAGGATACGCCGCCGCTACTCCGTCGCCGATGGTACTCCTGTTGCCGCGCTGCTAGCGATTCTGCTAACCTTCGCCCTTTTTCCTTAAAAATACCCCCTTGGGTCGACTACGACTGGTCAGACGATTGGCAGTGATCTTTCTTCCCCATACTCCCGGGAATCTCCGTGCATACGCGCCGGCGGGCCGGGATTAGAAGTTGGCTGCGGACTGTCGCCTCCGGTACACCGGGACACCGTGCATACGCCCCGGTGCCAGGTTTGGGAGTTTGTTTGCTGACTGCCGCCTCCGCTACACCGGGACACCATGCATACGCTTCGGTGCCAAGTTTGGAACTTGCCGTGTGACGCCTTCGCTACACCGCGATACCGTGCATACGCTCCGGTGCCAGGTTTGGAAGTTGTCGTGTTTGGAAGTTGTCGGACACCGTGCATACGCGCCGGCGAACCCGAGTTTGTAGTGGCGTGGCTGGTGACCAGGGTGTTCTCACTCGGCCTTTGACTTGGGCGCGAGTTCTCGAGTCGGCCGACCCTTGTTTCTCAGGACCACGCCTGTTGGTTGCGATTCCAGGTATCGGTAAGACGTACGCCAGACTTATCCTTTCTTCACTTTCTTGCAAGGCTACCTGCCTTGTTCGGGAATGGCCCTACTCGACCCTGACGCCCCGCGCTCGTAGAGGAAATCGTCCAGCAACGGGTCCTTGTCTCCCTTGTCCTGTACGTCTCGTGACTACCGGGCGTGTGATACCAAGTCGGCCTCCTTGTTTCGCAGGCTTGTTGGTTGCGATTCCAGGAATCGGTAAGGCGTACGCCAGACTTATACTTTCTTCACTTCCTTGCAAAGCTACCTGCCGTAATCGGGAATGTACCAACCCGACTACACGACCCTGGGTTTTTAGAGGAAAGTCTAGCAATGGATCCTTTCCTTATTTGTCAACTCGTTCTCCTTGCGTTTGGCTGTCGGACTCTCCAAAGGCGGTCCAAACAAAACCGAATCCTTTTTAGAAACGCTCTAACACTTGAATGGCTGACTCTCCACAGGCGGTCCTCCAACTTAACGCTACAAGCTTCCTAAAAAGACTCGTCTCGAGCCGCTCCAATGGGCCTCCTTTTATACTGACTGGAGCGCCCGTTAATTCTCCTGGATTCTGCTCCTGCCGTTAATCCTGCTTCGTTTCCCCCGGCCACGGATCTCTGCTGCTGGTATGTAGTGCACCGGTGGGCTTCCACTCTGCGTCGCAACCCCCCCTTTGCTCCTTGCCACTCCTTTGCTGCTCACTCCGCCACACTTTCTAAGGCACGCCTGCGCATCGTGCTGATTCCCCCACTGGACTACTTTTCTATCGTTGCTCCAGGAACCGTTACGTTCCACGTCGATTCCATCTTCCCCCGGGTGGCGGCGTTTACCTCTTCACCGGACACCGTTACGTTCCACGTGG
This sequence comes from Drosophila malerkotliana malerkotliana, assembly GCA_018153235.1. Lineage (NCBI taxonomy): Eukaryota > Metazoa > Arthropoda > Insecta > Diptera > Drosophilidae > Drosophila > Drosophila malerkotliana. The sequence goes on along the minus strand of JAECXV010000075.1, from coordinate 20,104,977 downwards.
AGTCCGTCCTACCACGGGTAGCATTACTTCGCCCTTCGCCGGAACCCACGGTAACTGGCTTTCATATTCCGCCCAACCCCCCCGTACTGATCCTGGCGACATTCCATTTGGCTGCCAGGTTGATGACTTGTGGTTGACCCCCTTTTTCCGCTATCGCGCCTCCTCGCATTGCACGGACTGATTTTGCACGGACTTTCACCTTTTTTTTTAAGTGTGCCGCCACCTACTACATACATATACAAGTCCACCTTATATAAAGAAAAATTTACTTTTTATTATATTGATGGATAATACTGTAAGTCACATTTTCATCAACAGTAAAAGACAATACCAATGAGTCGTATAGGATCTTTAATTGATACTAACTTGAGTCTCATTTAACTTGAGTCTCTCATTTAAGACTCATTTAAGACTTTAATTGATATGGTACTACCTAATCCATTAATTTACACATCGTTTGGAGCGCGTTACACAATGCAAAGGGTGCTTAAACTGATATAGCGGTCGATTTGCCAAACGCATTGTTTAGATTCTTCTTTGACAGAGAACTGCCGGTAGTCTGCTCAATAACAATAGAATAGACATCTTTTGTAATAACGCTATTTAATTTTTTGGAATCCAGACAAAACCTAATCTTTCCTACTTTCATTAATAAGCTTCCTGGTTTCATGTTCGGATGTAGAAAATAAATTAACGACGATCGTTGAATTGCGACTTTCTGTAGCTGTCCGTCGCTAGAATTTTCAAACTAATTCCAAAAGACAACTCCATTTTATGTGTAACGATATGGAAGGAATAACTGAAATCTCAAAACCGTTTCAAATGTTGTTTTATATCAGTGGTATACCCACCACATTAATATGATTTCAATGCATTAGTGATAAAATGTGTGTGGCAGAGTGGCAGATGCCCGCGGGATAGGGCCGTGCCGACAACTGTTGTATACCAATGAAACCAATGAAAACCAATGAATACTGTTACTACATATTAAACCAAACATATTTTGGCTTTTTTCGTCTGTGGATACTATTCTCCATTGTATTTTATTGCTTTGCTATTCTTCGCCTATGATTTTGTTTTACGCCTATATTGGGCCATCTAGTAATGCGTAGTAATAACAAGAATGATCAAAAATTTGAATTTTTAAAAATGGACTACTGTCTTGAGTCTATTAACAGTCAAGAATTTATACATTTTTTACTTCACTCGTTGTGCACCATACACGGCAGGTGAAAATCAGCCTCGTCGAAAACATGATTTTTGGATAAAAAATTTGCCATCTTCGGCCAAACGATCTTCCGCCCAATTTGCGAACCTTAGACGGTTCAGATGATCAATGGGCTTTAGCTGTTGGGCCGATTGAACTTTATATGGCTTCAGAGCAATGTCTTTGCGCAAAATTTGGTGCGTAGTTGACAGAGAAAGGTCCAACTCTTGCGCTCGATGACGAATCGATGTGGATGGCTATTCACAAACACTTTGTTCCACTGCAGCGTTTACGTGTTGTTTTATCCAACAGTGATCCAGTTTCGCGCACACGATATACAAATTTTTCTGCATATGTGCCGCACATATGCTTCTGATGGCATACCTATTTTGGAAAATATTTTTTCCTGGCAAGTCGGATGCCAGGAGCAAGACTGTAGGCATAGTGCTGAAGGCAGACTCGGAGGACCCGAAGAAGGGCACCCGGAAGGCATGGCGTATTAAGAGGAAGATGAGAGCGACTTGGCAAGGGCTCTCTCGGCTAGAAGCGTCGGAATGGAGGAGGAATCTCTGCTGAGCTCCGAGACGAAGGCAGAAGTTACTGTGGATGAATCTCAAGGATGTCTTTGACAATCTTGCAGATAAACCTCCACATTAACGCGGTGTCAGCTGCCCTCTAACTCCATCTCGCCGAGAGTGGAGCTGATGTGGCCCTCATCCAGGAACCCTGGATTCTTGGAGGCAAAATACTTTGGTTGGGGGCCTCGGAGCAAAGCCGATACAACAGGTAAAAGCGAGCCTGCTTCCTCGCAAAATAGAATTTTAACCAATTTCTGCTACCTTATTTCAGCAATGAAGATTATGTAGCCGCAGCATAGAGAGCCCAAAGGGGACTTCAAGGGTATGCTCGGCGTATATGGGCCACAACAAGGATGCCCTCCCCCACACTCAAATAGCTGGAAAGCCAAAAGTAGAAGATCGACTCGAAGATGATTGCGACGCCAACGCCCATCATCATCAGTGGGGAAGCATTGACACTAACTGGAGGGGTGAGTCAATATTCGATTTTATCCTAACCTCAAAACTTCTGGTGGGTAACAGGGGCTCAGAACCCACCTTCATCGTAAAGAAAAGAAGAGAGGTACTTGACATTACTCTTTGCTCAGACTCTCTAGCAGACAGGGCTGTTAGATGGAGAGTCCTAGAGAAATACTCCATTCTCGGACCATCGATACATAGCAACTTTACTCAGCTGCAGTACGCAATCCTAGGAAAGCAAATGGAGCTATGCAAGAAAAAACTAGACAGATCCTTGGGGGAACCTCCAAAAGGGACGTTAACAGCAGGGAAAACCTGGCAAGCTAACCTGGCATTCAATAAGTAGCAAGTCAAAGAAACCGCCAAACACAAAAAATTGCGCCCTTTAAGACTAAGGCCCGAAAAGCTTTTAACTTCGCTAGTAAAATACTGTGCCAGGGCTCTGTGCAAACCCCTTCTAAGACTTTTCAACTTATCTTTGGAAACCTTGATTTTTCCCCTTAAGGATGTAGTCTCATGTGTGAGGTTGAAAAAATCATTTTTTTTTTTTAATATTTTGATAGTATTGTTTATTATAAATGTACTGTTAAAGTTTCAAATAAAAATATCAAATAATGACAGAGATACAGCTCATAATCGAGAGCGCGCCTACACCGAAAAGTATGAGTTTCTCGGTAGCGTCTAAACTTTAAACGCGTTTTTCTCGGAACGACATTTTTGTGTGCGGCGCAGGTGATTCACAAAATTGTATGGTACCGATCTAGCTGAAATTTGGATATGTTGTTCTAAAAAGTAACACCTCTGTCCCGTACTAGAATCATTTATTTTTAATGATTAGTTTTTTTTTTATCATTAATTTAAGATAAATTTTTTAAATTTTTTTTAATTTTTTGTTTTGTGAGTTCGCCATTTTGTTGTTTATTGATGAAAATATTTCATTCTAGTACGGGACAGAGCCATAAGCTTACAAAACAATAATCTATTCTAATTTTTTGTTTCGGATGACTCTAGCAGTCGAAATCACCTGCGCCAGGGACCTACCTTTTTTTTTTATATGCATACTTTGGCATGCTATACGCACGTTTAAGCTATAAAGTGTTTTAAGCTACACAAGAATAAATTAAACAAAATATTTTTAAATAGTTTATGATGCTTATAAAAACATATGTGAAAATTGAAACGATCGCATTATTTTTTATTACAAAAAAAATTTTTTGAAATAACCTCTAAAAAGTGGAACCTCCTTAAGTGGAAGGAATCTTTCATAATTCCCTTACCTAAAAAAGAAAAAAGTCCGAAGCTGCCAACTACAGAGGCATCTCTAAGTTGTCGGCAATTCCAAAGTTATTTGAAAAATTAATTACCCCTCATTTGCAACACCTTTGCTCTTCGATTATCTCTCCCTGTCAACATGGCTTTATTAGGCGTCGCTCCACCACCACAAATTTACTGGAGTTGACATCCTTTGTCATAGATGGCTTTTGTAAGGGATATCAAACCGATGTAATTTACACAGACTTCAGCAAAGCATTTGATTTAGTTAATCACTCACTCTTGTTGAGTAAACTGAACATGCTGGGTTTCCCTATAGACCTCTTAACGTGGATCTCCAGCTACTTAGACGGAAGGACACAAAAAATCTTATTTAAAAACATACAGTCCCGCCTGGTCCGTGCTACATCTGGCGTCCCCCTGCTTAAACAAACTCTATAGTTCTCGTATGTATGTATGTATGCAGATGATGTAAAGCTTTGTCTTCAGTACAAATCCATCTCTGCCCAATGCAGTCTTCAGTCTGACCTTGATAACTTTCAAAAATGGTGTTTAGTTAATGATCTAATACTTAATGGATAAAAAGTAGAGCATATGTCTTTTTATCGTTCTTGCCCTCTGCAGGCTACGTATACTCTTTATGGGATTGCCTTAGAGAAATGAGCACATGTTAATGAAATCGGCGTCCTATTAGACATTAAACTTAAATTTGCCGATTTAGCCATTTTAGTTCGACATATACACAGCACGACCCTTTTAGGGTTTTATGTTTGAACTATAATGATCTCTATTCTATAACTTCTTTCTCCTGTCCTTCAAATTTAAAGTCTAGAATTTAAAATTTCCTTACTTACTCCCCCTAGCTTAATACATTACAACTAGCTTAATATTTACTAATTATTCGTTTCTTGAGCGCCCGTCTGGGCTTTAAGCTTTATAATGAATACAGAAATGCTAGCTGATGCTCTTATTGATGCACAAGCCATTTCAAATTTTTAAAGACCGCAAAAAACAAGCACAGAAGTAGCCTGGGAGGCGTATAAAGCGGAACTCAATCGGTACAACAAAGAACTGCGTAGGATGAAGAGGAATGCCTAAACCAAGTTAAACACGAGCATTCAGGGGACATCGGAGGCCTCCCGACTCAGGGTGGTCCTCGCAACCAATGCACCTAATGTAGCATACATTGAAACCTCGAATGGTAGCTGGACCACGTCCAACAATGAACCTCTAGAGACTCTCACAAATGCACAGGGTGTTCTCAGGAAGAAATAAACTAAGAAGCGCAAAACCTGGGCCCCCCCCCATCCAAAGCCAGCTCGAATACCTCTTAAGTAATAAGTATCTCAGTTTGGCGATAAACAGCTTCAAACCCAGGCCCAAATAGCTTCTTCCCGGCACAATTAATCAAAGCCGGACCCAAACTGAGGTCATGGGTCAGGAAAGCTTTCTCAGCAATTTTCAGAATAGGCATCGTACCCGTAACGTAGTTTCGGACGACGGTCGTATTCATATCCAAAGCGGGAAAACCATCACATTGCACCCCTAAAGACATCAGACATATAAGCTTGTCGTCCTTCCTCCCCAAGACAATGGAGAGACTAATCAGCCTCCACATTAATCTTACCATTAACTCAGGTGACACTTCGGGATCACAGAACTCGTATAGTAGAGGCCGATCCACGGAGACGGCACTTCACGAGATCACTACGCGCCCTTGTTGCTTTTCTAGACATACAAGGTGCGTTCAACAACATCCTGCCATGATCGATAATCCATGCGCTGACGAGACTAGAAATAGACAATCAATCCGTACGCCTTATAAAGCAGATCCTGGTTAACAGGACTGTTGAGGCGTCACTAGGAGAAGATTCTATTCATAGATACGTCAGAAGAGGCACTCCGCAAGGAGGCGTACTCTCAACCCTACTCTGGAACGTGGCGGTTAATAGGGGGGGTTGAAAAGTTATCGCTTACGCGGATGATGTCGCAATTGCCTTCTGTGGAAAATTTTCCCAGACTCTATGCGACCGCATGACGGAAAAACTTAGGTTCCTATCAACATGGGCAGTTAGGAATGGGCTAGGTGTAAACCCGTTCAAAACCGAGCTTGTCCTCTTCACCGGGAAGTACAAAATACCAAACTTAAGGCTTCCAAAGCTATCAGGAGAAACACTCTCCCTCAGCGGTAGCGCCAAGTACCTAGGGATAACACTATACATTACATATACATACATTACATATATTACATATACCCGTAGGCTACGGGTATATGGAAAAGGACCGAGTATGGACATACCAAGTTGGACCTACACCACTGCACGCCAACGGAGGCTACAGATAACTGCGTACCTGTTGATCATCCCACCTTTAAATACAAGGTTTCCATTCCAACAAGGGAGAAATGGGCCACACAAATCCCGGGACCAGCCGATTTTTTCCATATTTACACAGACGGTTCAAAGTTGAATGGCCAGGTGGGAGGCGATTTCCACTGCGAGCGGCTGTGTCTAAATGAGTCCTTCAGACTCCCCGACCACTGTAGTGTGTTCCAAGCAGAAGTAATAGCTATCGGGGAAGCACTCAGATCCCCAGCACTTACTGGCAATCAAGACACAATCTGTATCTTCACAGACTGTCAAGCGGCACTCAATGCTCTTGACGGATTTTCATACAACTCCAGGACAGTGAATGACTGTCGCAGATCTCTTAACTAGATGGCAGAACAGTATGACATCCACCTCATTTGGGTGCCCGGACATAGGGACCACGAGGGAAATTGCGCCACTGACGAACTAGCAAGGGTAGGTACTACCAAAGATTATATGAGCACCTTCTGTTCCAAAAGTTTTTAAATACCTTAGGAGGGTCATGTCGGTTTGAAAAATTATGTTCAAAAAAATTGTATAAGCAAATGTGTGTGAAAAAATAAGGATCTCATAAGCATCGGCCGACTATATCCTATAGCTGTCATATAACTGAACGATCGGAAATGACCCAACTTTAAATAAATATCAACTTTGGTGTTCTTAAAGATAGAAGTTTGAAACTTAGTTTAGATTTTGTTTTTTAATGATTTGGTTATATTATAATATTCTCATAAGGATCGGCCAACTATATCCGAGTTTTGCGATTTATATCCGGTTTTAACTGCAAAGGTATATCAACTTTGGCTCCGCCCAAAGTTTGCTTTCTTTTCTTTTGTTCTACTTTAACGTTACAATAAACCTTTCTTCAGGTATAATTGGGGTTTTATAAAAATTTGTCCTACTTTTAATTTAATTTTCAACAGAATGTTATCAAATAATGCTTATTTTCATTCTGGTATACTCCACAAATTTTCATCTTGTCGCAGCTCATCAAATAAATGATGAAATTCGCCGAATGTTTTTCTTCTAAAATTAATTGGGTGAATTCTTCCATTCTCTTTTGTTTCGTTTTAATCTCTAAAAAAAAAACTCTAACAGCAGCTCATAATCTGATGAGAATTCCATTGCGACTAACATCCCAAACCGCAATAACTTCGTCTTGCCGGAAGGACACATCTCCGACCCTATAAAAAATATATCGAGCCCTATTTCTGAAAATAACGCAAGCGCCATTCTTCAGAAAAAATTTGTTGTATGCAAATGTGTACATAATTTCCTACCGCGTTTGCTCCCATAATATTAAACACTAATTGCATCTATTTACTGAGATATCGACCTGTCGAGCTACAAACGCCTATGTTAGTAGCCGAGAAAATAATGCAAAAAAACCCTCTCCTGTAAAATTTACTTTTTGGCGCTTACGTTATTTTTGCAATTAGGGCTCCATATATTATTGGTCAGGATATCCTCCTGAGTCGATATAAGCATGTCAATAGGTCTGCGCTGTCTGTTCCATAGAAGAGATAGAACTATCCAATTTTTAACTTGGACTTATGGTTATATAACTTATGGTATCCGCGCAGATCAAGTTTGTGTCAAAATTTTTACCAAGCGCGAAAGTATGCAAAAAAAATTATAAGATTTGAAGATTGAAGATTATAATTAAAAATTTTAAGAATCCATACCTCCAGTTTCTCTTATGTGTGGTTTGAAGGTTTAACTACCGGGATTTATAAATTCGGAAAACTCGACTATAGCCGCTCTTTCCTGTTAAAGTTAGAGAGGTTGGGTTTTCTATGGATTCTATTTTTGGCAAAATTATACGACATACCAAATATCATTAGAATCGGACGACTATGTCCTATAGCTTACATATGGTATAACTGAACGATAGGAATTAATCTAGCAGTAACATCCTTCCTTTTTTCACTTTAAAACTTTAACTTTTCACTTGTTTTTTTGCTAGGACTAAACTTTGGAAACAGTAAAAGCCACAACTGAAAATCAGTTTTTCTTTTCTTGAGCGGTATATATTTGTAGGAAAAATGATACATATTTTCATCTCTATTACGGGTAACACACCCTTTGCACACACCCTTCTTTCCTTTGCACGCAGTATATAAGTCGGCACCGCCGGGATCGGCTGACTATATCCAATAGCTGTCATATAACTGATTGATCGAAAATTATATAACTTTGGTGTTTTTAGAGTGAGAGAGTTCGGATTTTTCATATTTTTGGCAACATAATACGCCCTACCATAAGGATCGGCCGACTATATCCTATAGCTGCAATATAACTGAACGATCGGAAATGACCCAACTTTCGGGTTTTTAAAGATAGAAAGTCGTAACTTCGTATAGAATCTATCTTTAGTCAGTTGATCCGACCTACCAAATTTAATAACGATCAGCCGACTATATCTTATAGCTCGGAAATGGTATTTGGTAGAACCAAAGATTATAATGTACATAGATGGGACATCTCATACAAAGAAAAATTTTCTATGGCGGGTTCCAGCAGTGGAACCCGCTGGAACGAGCGGGTTCCATTGCGCGACAAGTTAAGTTTTAGAAATTCTACGCGCGACAACGAATGAGGGATAGCCGAGTGGTAGAGTGCATGATTGGTGTGCAAAGTAAAACGAGTTCAAACCAGGCTCGGGACATCCATTTCTTTTTAATTTTAAATCTATTTATATTATTTTATTCTTTTAATGTGTTTTCCTAAATTTATAATCCAATAACAAAAAAATACAAAATTGTAAAATCACTTTAACATTGTCTCAGTTCGTTGTGGAACCCGCTGTAAAAAAGTCTATGAGTACGGGTTCTACGGCATTTCGGCAGGCGGCGTCGTGGAACCCGCCCTCGAATGTTTTCACTGTTTCCGTCGTTGAACCCGCTGTAAAAATGAAAACATTTGAGAGCGGGTTTCACGACAAACGGCTGGCAGATGAGAGAGGGAAAGAGAAATTATATTTTTAGATCGTAAAATCTTTGGAACGATGAAAGTTTGAAACGTTCAAATCGAACCAGCGTGAGAGCAAAGAGATCAGAAATATCTTCTTTTATCCTTCATCTTAAGCTCTGTTTTTGGTATGGATTCTCGCGCTTCCTTCAACACCAATTTTAAGTCTCATTAAATCAACTTCGAGGGTAGCCTAGATGGATAGTGAGCGCTCCTTATTCTTGGTGTGCTGGGTTCGATTTCATTAGCGGGTGGTTATTGCTGGTGGTTATTATTGTTATTGTTATTTAGAAAGTTTTTTGATTCTTTTTATATTTACTTTTATTTTTTTATTAATTTTTTTTTACTTTATTATTATTTTTTTTTAATTGCATTTTTAACAATTGTTGTAAAAATAAGTGACGGACGTGTCGGACTACAAAATGCCGGAAGGACTCCCTTGAAATTTTATTAGCATTTTATTAGCGGGACATAATAAAGAATACAACAATTTTACAATTGTAAAATTAAAAAAAATATTACAATTACAGAAAAATAAAAAAAAATAATTATAAAAGAAAGAAAAAGTTCAAAGTCCTTACGAGGATTTTAACACAGAAAAATTATACACTGAGTAACTACTCTGTGCACTACGCTACCACCCTGTCTCGATCTGCTAACTACCACATCGGCGCATTGAAAACAGAAACGAGAAATTGAAATTTGGAAGCCAAAACGTTTTTACGCCGTCATGCGAGCAGTCACACATACATACAACGAAAAAAACGCTCGACGAAAAAAGTTGACCTGATGTCCTATCTATGTACTTTATAATCTTTGGTACTACCAATCCTCTTCTCCCGGAGAAGGAACCAGTAGGCATTTCCTTAGCTACGTGTAGGCTCAAATGCAGGGATCACTTTGACCGTGTAACAGTGAAGAAATAGACAAATCTCCAAAACGGCAGGAACTCACGCATGATATGGCCTATCCGCTCTAAGAAAAGATCAATGATGCTTACTCACGGACCGTACTCACGGGGCACTCACGGACCTAACAGACCTCGCGGAGATCGCTCCACGCAGACTCGTTACCTTCATCCGGAAAGCTGGATGGGACCGCCAGCCGCCGTAAGAAAGATAGCACACTCTTGGGAACATTAGTAGATAGGAGGGCCCCCTTCTTTGTAGGACCTCTTGCCTCTGTGGTATCACAAGGAGCCCGAGCGGCTCAAGTGGATGGGGGTGTCAGTGACTGGCCCCGCATCGCCCCCTCAACCTTACCTAACCTACTACTGGATCTGCCTGGTTCTTCGTAGATTTTCTGGACGCCGTTAGTTCAAAAAAATTTGGGAAAGACTTTATGGTATCTAGACCCTCATTACATTCTACCCCGCTAAAGAACCTTACTGTCTCGTACGGTGTCATTTTGGGGACAGACATTGTTGCCGCCCTAAGCAACTGTTGCGAGTCCATCGTACTGATGTCTAGTTGCTCACGGTCAGCTCTTTTTATCTCCAGCACAAGTCTGTTAAATAGCCAAATCAAATCGTCGGAGTCAGCTGCGGACATTAGTCTTAGTCTTAAATTTCACTTAAATAGATAAAAATCTGGCGATATTTTAAGAACTTCTATTAAAAAACTTCACCTTTTATAATTCAGCCCGTTTGCTCCTGTCTTCTGGCCTGAAGCATGGCCTGAAGCAAAATTTACTTTGATGTGTCTCAATCGACCGTTTATCTTCTACTCAAAAAAAACTATCCTACTGTAATCCACGCTTGGTCTAAGCTCTACTTGGTCCACGCTTATAAAATCACTTCTTTCCGGGTACCGTTGCCGCTTATCAGCAACCATGAACCCTAGCCTAGGTTAACCCCATCGATTCTACGGCTCGTATCGATGATGACTTTTCAGCCAAGACTGAGCGGTCGGGGAAGCCTCACCCAGCAGCAAAGTGGTAGTGGGGGAACCAAGGAACACGGCGGTGTTGCCAGATTTCGGCGGTGTTGCCTAGCCCGTGATCCGGCGAAGTTGCAGCGTTGGAGACCTTACTTTATTGTCAGTCCTCGTAGATGGCAGAGGAGGGGAGTGACTCAACACGTCATCTAACATGGTTCTCCTTATGTTTCTTCAGTGAAAAGCGGGGTGGATTTGATGGAACTCCGTTACATTCTCCAAAATGATCCCCTAAAGCCACAGAGGTAAAGCCACATTCTCTCATGTGCGTCTTTTTTTTTTATAAAAACGTGTACTTATTTAATAAAACGTGATCTTAGTCTTCGCAAGGGAAACTCTTTTGTCTTAGTATCCCATCCGCAAAAGTCTAAGCGCAATTTGAAAATAAAGCAAAGCTTATTATTTTCGCAAAACCAAACCTTCTTGTGTTCGTATATTGCTTAAACTAATAAAGCAATTTTCGAAAACAAAATTTAAAAAAATGTTTACATACCTTTCAATATCTCTATCCGTCTCATAATCGGTTGATTTTTTTCGTGTGTTGGTGTTTGATTTGACTGAAATTGGCGCAATAGGTTTAAGCTGAATGTCTAGTTTTATATATTTAAAAAGATCAATGCCGTCGGAAAAGTTTTTTTGTGAGATTGCATATTTACTGAAATCATTTTCGGATAAAAACTTTAAATTTAAACTTTTTTCAGACGAAGTTTCTATATTTATTTCATTACAGCTGCTTTTTATATCAAAATCCGTTTTAGAGGAAGCAGATGAGTCTAAGAGCAGTTTACGTTTGGCTTTGTTATTGTTTCTGTTTCGACTCCTCAATAATTGTTTAGACTTTTTTGAATTTTCCATATTTGAGGTATAAATTTTGAGACTGTTAGATATTTCTTTAAGTTCTTTTAATTTATTAGTTACCCATTCCTTAAATTTTTCATCTGGTTCAAGTAAAAATTGTTTCGAGTCATAAAATAACTGCTTCGCAAAACTCATGGTATCATGCAATATGGGCACTAGTCCGCTTTTCGGTTTAATATCATATTGCTCCACATTTTCAAGGTCCACAGGCTCAAAAAAATATTTATCATCCAAGTCACTTGTGTATTCCAGTTTATAAAATATCAAGTTATTTATAGTGTTTTCAATAAAGTTATATATGTCAGTTGGAATATGTTTAATTCTGTTAGGTAAAACCACATTAAGAAGCATGGATCGAATGGCGTCTAAATTATCATGGGATAATTTTTGAATTTGTGTAGTATAGTTATGATCGCTCAATGCGTACATCTTACACATACTCGAACCTTCTCTGAATTGGTGTGGATCATTGCAAACTTTTTTTGTTTTAGATTCTGACAACTTTTTGTTCTCTGACAAACCCGAAGCTGAATGTACGGAGTTTATCTCATTCAAAGGAAGGTGTGGCAATAAACTCATTGTTGATTCTGGAAATAAAAAGAAATGTATAAGATAAGAAGAAAGAGACACATACAGAACTAGGTAAATCGGATCAGCCGCCCAAAGAATAATCTGTAAGGAGTCCAACCCTACAATGAAAATAGGGCAGAGTGTATTATTTTGATAAAAAAGTGACCAATTTACAAAAAAAAAATTTTCCCATGTCGAGTGTATCCTTGCTGAGGGTGTTCAGCACACCTTGAAGTGAGCAACGTAGTGAGGGAGACATCTCTGACCCTTTAAACTATTTACATTTCTTAAAATAAGCAAGTCCCTGTCCATCTGTCTGTCTGTTCTTATGCGAACTAGTCTCTCAGTTTAAAAGCTATCAACATGAAACTAAATTTTAATGTTTTTAATTTGTGTTGCTCTTAGGGGAAACATGGAAAAAATTGAACGAAATAGTTACAAAAATAATAACCAAGAGAGTTATATTTCTATGTCATTAGATCAAAATATAAGGGTAGGTGTGAGCCAGAGTGGTGGAAGATGAATACGTTGTTTAAAAAACCTTTACAAAAGATAGGTGTTCGCCGATGATTTTTCAAACGTAAGCAAAGTTATAGAACTGCTTCGGATCCTGACTAAACTGAATCCGAAAGTGAATATAACTTTTATAACGCGGAATCGTTATGCACATTTAAGCTAGAACTAGAAGCTCGGTAGAATCGTTTCTTGTAGTCGTGTGACTGTATGTAACTTATAGAAGGAATTATCTCCGACCCCATATATTCTTAATCAGCGTATGAATGCGTGGATCTCAGAGACTATAAGAGATTGAGCTATAGGATTTGGCATGGAGACTCATATAATACCCAGGCAGTACATGCCAAATTTTAGATCAAAAGTATGGACCAAAAATTTATTGTTGAGAATCCATACCGTTAAAGTTTGAACTTTAAAGGTTAGTTAAATTGTGGGTGGAAGAGATGATTACCGGGTATAATATAATCGGAAAACTTGACTATAGCCGTCCTATCTAGTTTTTAATTTAATATATGCCTCGTATACCAAGGCGAATTTGTTAACACAGACGGATGAGTCAAATAGAAAATTTAAAATGTAATACAATTTATGCAGGGCGATATTTGAATTGTATCTTGACGATATTTGCTACCTATGAAGATAACAAGCCAGTAGATCCAAGCTGTCAAATTCCTAAATAAGCTATTTATTTGTATAAAGTAAGCCATATAAGTCAACCAAAGAAACTAATTTTTTGAATTTTGAGTGGAGACTTATGGTCGAAAGAAGTATTGGTTCCGATAAAAAACCTCAAAAGTTGGAGCGTAAAGAGCGTAATTTTACCTGAATCTGAAACAAGACACAAGTCCAGCAGCTTCTAACGCAGTAAATTTGACCAAGTGACATGTCTAACACGCGCGCAAAGTAGTCATAAGTGATAACGAATGTGAATTACATTGGAGGACTTCTGCCTCTCCCCCTTTAGCTTTCATGCAAGCCGAGATATAAATCTCTGTAGTATCCGGGGCAAACCGAGGAACAAATATACGTTTTTCTGTTCCAGTCTTTGGGTTAGCCAGAGATATGAGCGGTTGCGTAATTTTCGGCTGAGCAGGATTATTAATCGCTACAGATCGAGACAGGGTGGTAGCGTAAGGCATAGAGTAGTTACTCTACGTACAAATTTTCTGTGTTCAATTCCTTGTGAGGACTTTGAACTTTTTCTTTCTTTTATAATTATTTTTTTTTTTAGTATTAAAGAAAACAAGAAAGGAAAGCTAACTTCGGGCGGAGCCGAAGTTGATATACCTTTGCAGTTAAAACCGGATATATATCGCAAACATCGGATATAGTTGGCCGATCCTTATAAGAATATGATAATATACCCCAATTTATTATAATACAAAATCTAAAAAAAGTCCCAAACTTCTAACGTCAAGAACGCCGAAGTTGGTATTTTTACCAGGTACCATTTTCGATCGTTCAGTTATATGGCAGCCATAAGATATAGTCGGCCGATCGTTATTCAATTTGGTAGCTCGGATTAACTGACTAAAAATAGAATGTGTACGAAATTTTGTTAAAAATTTCTGGTAAAAATTTTCTCCGTGAAAACACTTTCTTTTTTAATTTTGGGCTGTCAAAAGAGACAAAATGGGAGCAAATGATAGAGCTTTTAAAAAAATTTGAGCTGACAGTGTGCCAGCAGCGCTGCGGCAGAATTTTCAACTTTATTCACGCGTGCTATGGAATATGAGAGTTTGTCCCCCACTGTTGTAGACCCTGGCCTGATCCTGCGTGGTTGTCTCCATGTTGTGTTTAGCTATTGAATGGGTTGCGGTTTTAGCTATTCTTAATTCTATTTTCATCTACATCTATTCTCGTATTGCCTGAATGTGTTGTCGTCTAGTTGAAAAAACTTCCTGGAGTTTGTAATTCTTTCCCGAAGATGATGTAATTGAAGCTGAAGCTTGACGACTGTCGATTGCTGTTCTGTTCCATAACACTCCCTTAAGCACCGGTCGACCATAAAAACTTTTGTACATGTCTCACGCCGATCAGGATTGTCACGAGTTCTCGTATTTCATTACTGTTGGCGCTACGTTCTGTTCTGTAAAGGCCTGCGGCCTTGTGCGTTTTGCGGTGTCGCGTTTCGACGTCCACCATCTATTGTTCTTATATCGTCGCGTCCGCATGCTCAACAGAACAGTCTTGATAATGCATCCCGATCATTGATGCATCTTCTGGCCACTATCGTTATGCATCTGTAGCACCTGTTCGTCGTGTTGAACGACCGTGTGGTTCCCGTGTGCCGGATGTTGTTGTGACCACTGTTGTTCTTAGTGGCCTCGACAAGCTCCTGGGCCGTGTCCTAGGCTGTTTTTCCACTGAGCTTGTTCTTGCATCCTCTGCGCATAATACCCTTGTGTGCCTTGCTGACTTCACCGGTAATGGGGCGTGTACTCCCAACGCCTCGAGCTCCTCTTAAAGCCTACTCTGCCAACGTATTGCACTCCCTGCGCTTGCGTAAAAACTAGGCCTCATTAGGCCTACTCCAGCTTTTGATCATACCCAGCATAATCTACCTGAGTTTTAGATCAAGGTTTCTTTGCCCGCCGGTGAATCTGTGGATTGCTCGTGGCCGGTGGAACTGGCGCTCTGGTCGAATTCGAAACGGGACTCGCCGAAACAGAGACCTATTGTGTAAATCGCATCTGGAAAATCGTACCCGGAGTACAGGTGATTCATGCCTAGGTCGTGCTACGGAAGATATCTGAGGTCGATTCCAAATATTTTTTTTTTTTTATTTTAGAATTATGTACATTTATGTTTTATTTTAGGGAATTTTCCTGTCCACTTTTTTAATTTAATAAATATATTTATTTAATTTTGCCTTATGTGTGCTATTCGGCGTTTCATTTTTGGCAAGGATATACGAAAGCTCTCAGTACGAAGCTGGCGGATCAGCCTGGTACAGTAAAAAAAATTGTCCAAACCTATGGGAGTGAAACTCCCATGTGAGAAGCATCGTGAGTGAAGAGCGTGTACAGGATGGATCCAAGAACGCTTCCTTGGGGTACTCGTTCTTTTTAATTTTTTAGACTCGTTCTTTTTTAATATTTTTCATATACCATGTGTATGCGATGGCAATCACAAATTCTTTAAAGCTTGATATAGAAATAGCCCCTGTTTATGCGACGAATATCATTTCGTAATTTGATTTTAGTAGAGATGCCAGCCGTATAAAATTTGGTCTTTTAGTCTGGTCAGACTTTCATAAAAAGTAAGCAAACCAAGCAACGCGATAGATAAACATAAATTTTTCATTTACAATCGGCCATTGTGAAAGTTGTGAATCGGCAGCTGAAATCGTGAAATGAAAGCGTGAATTCGGCATCGCATAAACACAGTAACAGATAGATTTTGATCGCGACAATTTTCAAAAATTGTGTTTAGCGAATTATTTAGTACTTATTGGATCAAAATGCACACGTATGACTTTTTAAAGTTCTAGTCCTCTCCGGGCTTAGTAATTTCTCTAGAAAAGGTATTTCCCTAGAAAAATTACCTTAGGTTAATTATATTGGTGTCCTATTGGACTTAAAACTCTAAATTGCCGACCATATTTCCACAATGGCTAAAGGCTAAAGGTGACCTTGGGTCTTAACTGGGAAGCAAATCTTCATCTCTTATGTCTTATGTTCTTATGGTCTTATGTTCGAACTACAATGGTCTTTACTTTATAACATCTCTTTCTTGTCTCTCAATTTAATATATAGAATTTTAAATTTCCTTCCGAACTCCTCCTAGCTTAACAAATTACAAATAGCTTAATATATACTAACAAATCATTTCTCGAGCGCCCCCCAGTCGTCTGGGCCGCTTAGCTTTATGATGAATACAGAAATGCTAGCTGGTGCACGAGCCATTTTCAAAATTCTAAAAGACCGCGTACAAAAAAATAAATAAAAAAAAAAATTAAGATAGAATTAAGATAAACAAGAAAGGAAAGCTAACTTCGGTCGGAGCCGAAGTTTATATACCCTTGCAGTTAAAACCGGATATATATCGTAAACATCGGATATAGTTGGTCGATCCTTATGAGAATATGCACAGCGCGCTTTGTAATTCTAGTCGCGGTTTACTACACGAATAACTTTTTCCTTCCAGGAATAATTTTCACGAACCTAGCGAGGGGGATGGTTTTCATCCTTCATATTTATAAACGAAGCGGTGGCTAGGACAGAACCAGGAACACGCCACTTAAGAGTCGGGTATTCCCCTTTTCAACAGGACTAAAAGATGCAGTAGGCCAAGAACAAATATGACTCAAATTTAGTTCCGTAAGCGTAACTTGCTCGTTCCAGCGGGTTCCAGCGATGGAAACCGCCATAGAAAATTTTTCTTTGTATGGGATGTCCCATCTATATACATTATAATCTTTGGTTCTACCAAATACCATTTCCGAGCTATAAGATATAGTCGGCTGATCGTTATTAAATTTGGTAGGTCGGATCAACTGACCAAAGATAGATTCTATACGAAGTTACGACTTTCTATCTTTAAAAACCCGAAAGTTGTTTTTTTGCATTATTTTCTCGGCTACTAACATAGGCGTTTGTAGCTCGACAGGTCGATATCTCAGTAAATAGATGCAATTAGTGTTTAATATTATGGGAGCAAACGCGGTAGGAAATTATGTACACATTTGCATACAACAAATTTTTTCTGAAGAATGGCGCTTGCGTTATTTTCAGAAATAGGGCTCGATATATTTTTTATAGGGTCGGAGATGTGTCCTTCCGGCAAGACGAAGTTATTGCGGTTTGGGATGTTAGTCGCAATGGAATTCTCATCAGATTATGAGCTGCTGTTAGAGTTTTTTTTTAATTAAAACGAAACAAAAGAGAATGGAAGAATTCACCCAATTAATTTTAGAAGAAAAACATTCGGCGAATTTCATCATTTATTTGATGAGCTGCGACAAGATGAAAATTTGTGGAGTATACCAGAATGAAAATAAGCATTATTTGATAACATTCTGTTGAAAATTAAATTAAAAGTAGGACAAATTTTTATAAAACCCCAATTATACCTGAAGAAAGGTTTATTGTAACGTTAAAGTAGAACAAAAGAAAAGAAAGCAAACTTTGGGCGGAGCCAAAGTTGATATACCTTTGCAGTTAAAACCGGATATATATCGCAAAATTCGGATATAGTTGGCCGATCCTTATGAGAATATCATAATATAACCAAATCATTAAAAAACAAAATCTAAACTAAGTTTCAAACTTCTATCTTTAAGAACACCAAAGTTGCTATTTCTACCAAAAACAATTTCCGATCGTTCAGTTTATGGCAACTATAAGATATAGTCGGCCGATCCATATGAAATTTGGTAGGTTGGGTCAACTAAAAATATAATCTGTGTGAAGTTCCAGCTTTCTATCATCAAAATAACGAAAGTTGGGTCATTTCCGATCGTTCAGTTATATGACAGCTATAGGATATAGTCGGCCGATGCTTATGAGATCCTTATTTTTTCACACACATTTGCTTATACAATTTTTTTGAACATAATTTTTCAAACCGACATGACCCTCCTAAGGTATTTAAAAACTTTTGGAACAGAAGGTGCTCATATATAAGTAACAAATATCTCCATATTTTTCAGGATTGTGGGCAAAAAAGTAGTACAAACTAACAGGAGAAAAAATCATCCTTTTTGGATTTTAAATTATCCTTCACTATTATATCTTTAAGGATATTTATGTTTCTTTTTATTTTTTCTTTATTACGACAATAATATAGCCGTCCGTCTTGCCAAATAAACAACATAAAGAACTCTTCTCGTAAAGTTAACTCAGGCTTTTGGGTTTTTAATGGATCTTCTGAGGAGGATTTCGAGTTACTTAACGTGCCAACGTGATTCTAATAAGCTACTAACGTACCAACGTGCCTCTTTTATGGATGTTTACTTTCGATAAGTTTGTGTTACATGTGGTGTCTGTCAGGGAAGCCATCGTGGACCCTCACTTTTTACACTCTTTATAAATATTAACCTCTTGCCTTAACTAGATCACTGGTATTTATGTACGCTAATGCCGTTAAGCTTAGCCTTCAATAACAATTTACTAGTTCCTTATCCAGTAATCTACCAAAAATAATAAATATAAATATTAACACCCACAAGTGTGTGTGACTAATTATCACAGCACCAGAGTCAATGACCTCGGGTTATGTAAATTCTTCCCTATTTCTTCTTCCTTCTCACAAGCTTAGTATTACACCTTACATGCAAAGCTTATCGCTTTGAGGTCGTTGAACTCTTTTCCTTTGGTATCCGTACTTCCTGTTGTGCTCCCCTTGTCTGGCTAAATATAAAAAATATTTAAATAATTTTATAAAATGACTTAAACAACTTGTACTATGGAAAAGTATAAATATGGCAGATATGCAAAAATATAAAAATGAAAAATATGAACAAATATAAATATGAAAAATATAAACCAAATATGCAATTTTTCAAGATCACCAAAATTTTTCTTTATAATAGTGCCAGCAAGCAAGCAAGATTTAAGTGATATAGGCGAAACCCAAGATTATTTTTTTTTCGAGATTAGGCTGAGGAAAAGGAATATGGAAAAGGAAAAAAAAAAAATTTGAACTGCTGCTTATCGCAATTTTGCGACAATAAAACCACAAGTGTCTAACCGCGGACAGACAAATGAAGGAAATGCAATAATTCCCTCATTAGCATAATCTCTTCTTCCTGCATTCCTGCGGTTAACACTTCCCTATGTTCGCAGCTGAGCATATTCGCTATTATGCCAATCGCGGTATGCAGTGCTCTTTACTAAAAAACCAACGACGCTGCATACTCTGTGAATGAAGCGAAAATGCTATTTGAGGATTCAAAATAACTCCCCAACTGCCTTAATCAACCGTGGTCAAGCGTCTCTTCCAAGGAAAATTTACGCTTGCATTTCCTATGCGTTTGAATAAGTCCAGCTCGGTGTATCTTTCTGGATTTTATGGTGAATATAGTTTCTACCTCCTAAGTTAAGGTCTTCCGTGGACAGATAACAATCATCAAGATTTATTGATCTGTGGTCCTATGCGACTGACCTCTACTGTTAAAGGCAATTATCTGTTTTGATCACCACCGGCGGCAACCGTGGCTATGGCTGGTTACATAGCCCACCACCTGGCTTTTGATCTTTCTATTTGAACCAAGGGAATCCGGGAGCTTGGGTCATAACGAAAATGTGGCCTTAAAGTTGGGCGCCAAAAATAAGATCCTAAATCATATTTACTAAATGATTATAATTGTAACGATTGCTACGGTAGTAACCAATTATGGGGAAGGGCTGGTGTTGCGGCTGGGAGCCAGCGCACGCTATGATATCCGGCTTCGGCTCGTCGGCAAGGGGGGTGTTACTTGCCAGTTCCCAGCGGTGCCCATCCATGTATAGATCTTGATTTTAAATTGCGTGCTCGCGACAAGACATGCTCCGGTAATGAGCCCCGAACTCCCCCTATGGCTAGGGAGCTGCTATCCTTCCTCGGCTAACCCGGAGTCACCCAGGTGTTTTAGGGGCGACTCATATTTGCCCACCCTACCTTAGGTCACTCAGCCCCGCTCCATGTGAGTGACCCCTTTTGTCTTTTGGTTTCTCCTACATCTCTTAACTGCCGCTGCGGCTTAAAATACCGAATTTAGAACATTATAATTATTTATTGGACTAGAATAATAATGAACATCTTACAAACTAACCTCGAACGCATAACTCAAATGACGACGGATAATATAAATTCGGAACTTACACCAATTTATCAGACTAATTCAGAAAATTAAATTAAAATTAAAAAAAGACATTTACGGCGAATTAACATTAAAGAATTAAAACAACAAAAGAAAAATTTTAGAAAAACAAAGGGGAAACTAAATTTTGGTCTTCTGATTGAGTAAATATGTATATATACGATTTTATATTCGGGAGATCATGCCATAAAATAAAATAATACATAAAATAGGTTTGCTCACGATTTGCCTCTTTAGCATCCCTCGTCGAAAGCGCTTTCGTCGGTGATGAAAGGGGAAGTGGGGGACACTTCACAAAAAAGAATTTTCTTTATAAACCTACTTATTTTACATAAAATTTAATAAGGCATGTTTTAAATGTTTACCTAATGTTTAAAAATTATCTAGCAAAAGTTTAGCATCAACCAAAATTTTTCCTCTCTTTTTTCCCACAGAACTTAAAAGTATTATTATTATTATTAAATTTTTTTTCTTTTTGTTTTAAATAAATTTATCCTTTGCTAGTTTTAACAATTTTCGCTGTGGTGTCGGGGACCAAAACATTTAGGGCACATTTCTCTTATCTTTTTGCTGGTGGGGCTAAGCATATTGTAATATGCACATATATGCACTATTAATATCAAATATATATATATCGACCACCCACTGTACTTAAAGGGTACACACTGTAACACTTTGTCGCAGTGTTTATGTTATCCAAGGTCTCGGTCATAAACCTAAGTGCACCGAAATATGAATCGCCCGTTGTGCCTTTGCTGTACGCCGAAAAGTGCATATGTCCGCATATACGTAACACGAGTGGACCTTATGCATGTCCACATACCTCCGCCTAAGCGAACATAACATAAATATATATTCATATATAAATATTTAAGAATACATAACCGTCTCTCCGCTGCCGCTTTGGGCAGCGCAGATACGAGACTTAGACTTCCTTTAACTCATAAGTAAATTTGTAGAAAGCAGAAACTCCCATGAGCTGACACTAGGACTCGAATCTCGAATCCAACAAACAAAAGACTTGCAAAGATTGGGTTTTCTTTTTTTTTTTTTCCTTCCACTAGGTGATATAACCGTCTGCTCTTATGTAAGGCTGGTTAGGGAATGCTCTCCCCAAATCTCTCTAGCCATACCGACGCGGGATTTAAGGCGGGCAGCCTCCTGGAGTCCACAAATGGCGAACTCCTGGATTTAATTATTCCAGGCGCCTCCTCATTCTATATAACCCATTATCTCCCACAGATGGCGCACCTTCCTGCCTAATGCGGCGCATAGGTGTCGCTTTCTTCTATGGCAAGTGCTACAAGTGCCCCCTCCTCAAGATCAGACTTGGGGATTAACTTTCCCAAGGATGATCCACACAGCACTTGCTTTTTCTATTGCCGAATGTCTTTCGCATGAAACCTCCCAACCAGTCGTCCCTGGAGATCCTCTAACTCATAATAGGCATTCCCAATCTTTCTTCTCACTCTGGCCTTCACGAAAGTCAGTCCCAACTTCGCGTTATAACCCGCCTGGAAATTGCTCTGCTTAAAGTTCCTCCGGAACACTTCTTATCCTTCGTTGTATGCCACCGATCTAGAGCGCAGATTATAATTCCGCTCATTCTTTTCCTGCTCTTGCCTCATGACCTTTAAAGCCCGCTCCCGCACTATCTCTAAGGAGTCCTGCCTTGCAAACGTTGCCGATTTATCGTCTAGTAAGGACAGAGCCCTTAGTAACTTGTACGTCGCCCCTGAGGTCATAAAATGTTGGTTGTCCCTAAGCTACCGTGAACCGCGGATCTGAGTGCACAACAAATGCTACTGAGTTGCTCATCCCAGTCCTTCTGATCCTCTCGTACATAGGACCTAATCGCGGCAATCACTGAGCGATTAACCCTTTCTGACGCATTCGCTTGAGGCGAGTGTACGGCTGTAAGGGTGTGCGTAATCTTGTTATCGCGCAGCAACCTTTGGAACAGCTCCGCTCGGAACTGCGATCCATTATTCGAAACAATGTTTTCAGGAACTCCAAAAGTATGAAATATTTCCTGTTGGAGATATTCGACAATAATGTCGGCAGTTAGTTTTTTTACCGCTTTTAAAAAGACGAATTTTGTGTAATGGTCGAGAACTATAAAGATCCCTACATTACCACTCCTTGATCGCGGGTAAGGTCCTAAAAAATCTATATACAGTTTTTGGAAAGGTCGTTGGGATTCGGGAGCCACTCCCATTGGGGGTCGCAATGAGTGGTTAGGGGCTTTGGTCGTTTTACAAAGCTCACAGGACTGCACGTACTCCTTTACATCCTTTACCAGTCCAGGCCAAAAATAGTACCTCCTGACCCGTTCAAGGGTTTTATGGGTGCCTCCATGAGCCGCTAACGGATCGTCATGCGCATTCCTTAGAATTTCCGGAACCAATTTTGTCGGTACCCAAAGTTTCCAGCAAAAGCTATCATGGATTGGTTCACCTGTCGCATGTTCGGTTCGCTTAAATAGCAACCCATCCGCTATTTTTAGGTCTGGTAATTTCTCTAAATTATCAGCTATGCCCTCCATCAATTTAACATATTCTGGATCTTGGAAATGTGGTGATTCCACATCTATTAGTAACCCCTGTTTTGCATCTAAAGCTGCCACTTCCTCTTCATGCACTCGCGAGAGCGCATTGGGGACTACATTAAGGCTTCCCTTACGGTGGTCGAAATGAAATTTAAAACATCGTAGCGACATGACCCAGCATCCTAGGCGCGAATGTAGGTCTTTTTGGCCCATCAGCCACTACAAGGAGGCATGATCAGTGATTACCTGAAATTTATGGCCCTCAATATATGGACGGAACCGCTTTATGCAAATAATTGCAGCCAAACACTCCTGCTCGGTTACCGTGTAGTTTCTTTGAGCCTTGTTCAATTTTTTTGATACGAAGGCTATTGGACACTCATCCCCATCTTCCGATGTCTGCACTAGCACTCCTCCCGTACTACTAGCATCACAGTGGATCGAAAAAGGCTTGCTTAAATCGGGGCTACACAAAACTGGTGCCGAGCCCAATAGTTTCTTTAAGTTCTCAAATGCTAGCTGTCCTTCTGGGGTCATGGCGAATCTTTGTTTGGGTTTCAGCAGATCCGTTAACGGTGTGGCTACTGTTGCGAAGTTACTAATAAATTTCCTATACCAATTGGCCATTCCTAAGAACCGTCGCAATGCTTTCAATGTTTTCGGCAAGGGAAAATCCACCATTGCCGAGACCTTTTCCGGATCGGTTCGTACCACACCTTTGCCTACAATGTGCCCTAGGTATTTCACGCTGCGCATACAAAATCTTCTTTTTTCCACGTTAAGCGTTAACCCCGCTATTTTCATTCGGCCCGCAATCGCACTTAGAACCTTAAGATGACTATAAAAGAAATCGGACACAATAAGTAAGTCATCTAGATAGACAAATACTTCATTTCGCAGCTCTGGCGGGACTACTTTGTCCATAAGTCTGGTCATGGTTTGCGGCGCATTCGACAATCCGAATGGCATAACTTCATACTGGTATAGGGGTTTACCAGGAATAGTGAACGCGGTTTTATCCCGCGATGATGGGTCCAAAGGTATGATGCCAATATGCCAATATGCATCTTTCAAATCCAAACTGGATATAAAATTTGCCTTCGGCAGCCTACTGAGGATGCCATCAATTTGTGGTAATGGGTATGCACCATTCTTCGTAACCTCTTTGACCTTCCTGCCGTCTAAGCACAATCGGACCTTGCCCGGTTTTTGCACCAAGACCACTGGTGATGACCAGGCACTATCGGACTCCTCTATCACTCCTAGCTTGAGCATGCGATCGACCTCCGCATACAAAAGTTTTTCCACAGCAGGAGAGACCGGGAAATGCTTTTGCTTAATTGGTTTGGCGTCACCCACATCAATACTGTGCGCTATGAGTCCCGTTTTTCCTAATCCAGAAATGGCAAAGGATGGAAACTCTCCTACCACTTTTCCGAGCGCCAATTTCTGGGTCTCGGTTAAGATGTGTCCATCAGTCGCTAACTCAGCTATTTCCATACTGGGTGGCAAAAGGTTGAAAGTGGTCCAAAAATCTATTCCCAAATAAAGATCCTGACTCAGCGACGGGATTATGAAGAGTTGTAATTCTTTTGTTATATTCTCGTACTGTATCGGCATACTGAGACGCCCTACCACCTCTTGCTTATGACCGTCCGCCGGTCATAATCGGCCCAAAACTACGCTTAAACGGTATGCGTTTTTTTATGATGTGCTCCGCCAACTTTCCCCCTACGACACTGACGGAAGCCCCTGTATCCAATAGACCAAGTACGGTTTGATCTAACAAGCGTACCTCGGCATACGGTCTACGATCCGACTGTTTATGTCTAATGGCGTTAATGGTTTTGGTAGCCTTCCAAAACTCCTTCATCTGCTTGGCATTCGCGTTGGCGTGCTTTTCCTAACTGGAGAGATCTCTGGGAGAATATTAAGCTTGACCCTCTGGGGCCAGAAAATTTGACTTTCCAAATTTGACTCGGACGAACCGGACACAATGGACGGAGACGGACTTGCCAATTTTGAGGCATCGAGCTCGGACGTATTTGAGAGTTTTGAAGCTGTGGACTCGGACGAACCCGACAATTTCGGAACTACGGACTCGGACAGATTGGACACTAGATTCAATGATTCTCTGAGTTTTCGCCGACACTTATTACAAGAAGGTTTATAAGTGTTTGGAGTGCCACACCCATAGCAAAATATCTTGCGTTTAGCCACGCAGTCGTGGTAGCGGTGGCCTTCCTTCCTACAGTTCCAACATACTAACGCTAGAGCATCTACCTCATTTACTGCCTCTGAATCCGAGAACTCAGTTGCCTCATCTGGAGCCATCTCCTCGACTAACTCGGCGACGTGTTTCCGTTTAGTCGAGAACCGTAAGGGAAGGGACCGGAAGGGAACCGTTTTTTGATAACCGTAGCTTCTCTTGACATCTTCTAGGAAACTTTCTCTTCGCCTACACACATCCCGCAATCTCTGCACGGAGTCGATGGAAATGTTCAGCAGCTCATGCCTAATTTCGGGACGCAAGTTCCTCCGTAGGATTTCGATAAGTTCTTTTTCCGTCATAGGAGTCTCTAAACCGTCAGTCAGTTGGACTATCCCGTCGTAGAACGCATCAAAATTTTCCCTGTCCTTTTGCTTTCTGTCTCGGATTGCTTCCTTCAGATCTACATCTGTCCGGGTATCACGAAATTGTTTCCTCAATGCTTTCGTTAGCTCATCCCATCTCAAATGATCAGCTGTCCTATGGAAACGCCAGTAGAACTCGCGGGCTTTCCCGTCGAACAATAAACTGGCATTGCTGCACAGTACCGAAAAATTACCCTCCAATGTCTGATGCGTTAGGGCCTCCACTCGATAAAGAAAACTATCAACAGATAACCCCTCTGGGCATCCATTAAAGCGCAGCTTCCAACTAGTAATTATATGTCCAACTTTATCTGGACGACTCGCTGAGTCGGAGTTTGAAAAAGCAGACATTGGTCGACTCACAGTTGGCCCTTCATCTGGTTGGCGGAACGACACGGATCTAGTTTCTGAGTTCTGGCCAAACTCGGTTGGCCGATTATGCTGTAGGTGCACCGCGACATTCACCTCAATCAATTGGCGCATCTGATCCGCCAACTGCGTGAGCAATTCATTTTGCAATCCTCGTAACTGCTGAGAGACTACGGTTTCAATGGTCTGAGCAATGTTTGTTGCTGGCTCAGGAGCTACAGGCTGTGTGGTTTGAGGTAGTGCAGACTCTTTTGCCGTTTTGCATTTAGGGCACGAACCCTTGGATTTGGCATGAGCCTGGAGACACGTTTTATGAAACTCATGTCCACAATAAGCTTTGGCTAAAGGAGCGCTTGAAAGAGACCTGTCGCAAAGAACACATTTCGAGGTACTTGGCCCCTCTCCTTCCATTACTGATGAATCCATTCGGACAACCACTTAATCGGACAATTTATAAAACTTTGACAACCGCTTAAATTCAATTTCGAACCACACTTGACACCAAACAGAAAATATCACCTATTAAAACTTAACTGTATAAAATTAATTACCCTAACGAAATAAAATAAATACAAATAAATAAATATAATCAAATTAAGATAGCTAAGTAACTGCCAAAAATAATAAATATAAATATTAACACCCACAAGTGTGTGTGACTAATTATCACAGCACCAGAGTCAATGACCTCGGGTTATGTAAATTCTTCCCTATTTCTTCTTCCTTCTCACAAGCTTAGTATTACACCTTACATGCAAAGCTTATCGCTTTGAGGTCGTTGAACTCTTTTCCTTTGGTATCCGTACTTCCTGTTGTGCTCCCCTTGTCTGGCTAAATATAAAAAATATTTAAATAATTTTATAAAATGACTTAAACAACTTGTACTATGGAAAAGTATAAATATGGCAGATATGCAAAAATATAAAAATGAAAAATCTGAACAAATATAAATATGAAAAATATAAACCAAATATGCAATTTTTCAAGATCACCAAAATTTTTCTTTATAATAGTGCCAGCAAGCAAGCAAGATTTAAGTGATATAGGCGAAACCCAAGATTATTTTTTTTTCGAGATTAGGCTGAGGAAAAGGAATATGGAAAAGGAAAAAAAACAAAATTTGAACTGCTGCTTATCGCAATTTTGCGACAATAAAACCACAAGTGTCTAACCGCGGACAGACAAATGAAGGAAATGCAATAATTCCCTCATTAGCATAATCTCTTCTTCCTGCATTCCTGCGGTTAACACTTCCCTATGTTCGCAGCTGAGCATATTCGCTATTATGCCAATCGCGGTATGCAGTGCTCTTTACTAAAAAACCAACGACACTGCATACTCTGTGAATGAAGCGAAAATGCTATTTGAGGATTCAAAATAACTCCCCAACTGCCTTAATCAACCGTGGTCAAGCGTCTCTTCCAAGGAAAATTTACGCTTGCATTTCCTATGCGTTTGAATAAGTCCAGCTCGGTGTATCTTTCTGGATTTTATGGTGAATATAGTTTCTACCTCCTAAGTTAAGGTCTTCCGTGGACAGATAACAATCATCAAGATTTATTGATCTGTGGTCCTATGCGACTGACCTCTACTGTTAAAGGCAATTATCTGTTTTGATCACCACCGGCGGCAACCATGGCTATGGCTGGTTACATAGCCCACCACCTGTCTTTTGATCTTTCTATTTGAACCAAGGGAATCCGGGAGCTTGGGTCACAACGAAAATGTGGCCTTAAAGTTGGGTGCCAAAAATAAGATCCTAAATCATATTTACTAAATGATTATAATTGTAACGATTGCTACGGTAGTAACCAATTATGGTTGCGGTTATGGTTGTGGTTACTGGTTACACCAGTAAGGGCTGGTGTTGCGGCTGGGAGCCAGCGCACGCTATGATATCCGGCTTCGGCTCGTCGGCAAGGGGGGTGTTACTTGCCAGTTCCCAGCGGTGCCCATAATGAGCCCCGAACTCCCCCTATGGCTAGGGAGCTGCTATCCTTCCTCGGCTAACCCGGAGTCACCCAGGTGTTTTAGGGGCGACTCATATTTGCCCACCCTACCTTAGGTCACTCAGCCCCGCTCCATGTGAGTGACCCCTTTTGTCTTTTGGTTTCTCCTACATCTCTTAACTGCCGCTGCGGCTTAAAATACCGAATTTAGAACATTATAATTATTTATTGGACTAGAATAATAATGAACATCTTACAAACTAACCTCGAACGCATAACTCAAATGACGACGGATAATATAAATTCGGAACTTACACCAATTTATCAGACTAATTCAGAAAATTAAATTAAAATTAAAAAGACATTTACGGCGAATTAACATTAAAGAATTAAAACAACAAAAGAAAAATTTTAGAAAAACAAAGGGGAAACTAAATTTTGGTCTTCTGATTGAGTAAATATGTATATATACGATTTTATATTCGGGAGATCATGCCATAAAATAAAATAATACATAAAATAGGTTTGCTCACGATTTGCCTCTTTAGCATCCCTCGTCGAAAGCGCTTTCGTCGGTGATGAAAGGGGAAGTGGGGGACACTTCACAAAAAAGAATTTTCTTTATAAACCTACTTATTTTACATAAAATTTAATAAGGCATGTTTTAAATGTTTACCTAATGTTTAAAAATTATCTAGCAAAAGTTTAGCATCAACCAAAATTTTTCCTCTCTTTTTTCCACAGAACTTAAAAGTATTATTATTATTATTAAATTTTTTTCTTTTTGTTTTAAATAAATTTATCCTTTGCTAGTTTTAACAATTTTCGCTGTGGTGTCGGGGACCAAAACATTTAGGGCACATTTCTCTTATCTTTTTGCTGGTGGGGCTAAGCATATTGTAATATGCACATATATGCACTATTAATATCAAATATATATATATCGACCACCCACTGTACTTAAAGGGTACACACTGTAACACTTTGTCGCAGTGTTTATGTTATCCAAGGTCTCGGTCATAAACCTAAGTGCACCGAAATATGAATCGCCCGTTGTGCCTTTGCTGTACGCCGAAAAGTGCATATGTCCGCATATACGTAACACGAGTGGACCTTATGCATGTCCACATACCTCCGCCTAAGCGAACATAACATAAATATATATTCATATATAAATATTTAAGAATACATAACCGTCTCTCCGCTGCCGCTTTGGGCAGCGCAGATACGAGACTTAGACTTCCTTTAACTCATAAGTAAATTTGTAGAAAGCAGAAACTCCCATGAGCTGACACTAGGACTCGAATCTCGAATCCAACAAACAAAAGACTTGCAAAGATTGGGTTTTCTTTTTTTTTTTTCCTTCCACTAGGTGATATAACCGTCTGCTCTTATGTAAGGCTGGTTAGGGAATGCTCTCCCCAAATCTCTCTAGCCATACCGACGCGGGATTTAAGGCGGGCAGCCTCCTGGAGTCCACAAATGGCGAACTCCTGGATTTAATTATTCCAGGCGCCTCCTCATTCTATATAACCCATTATCTCCCACAGATGGCGCACCTTCCTGCCTAATGCGGCGCATAGGTGTCGCTTTCTTCTATGGCAAGTGCTACAAGTGCCCCCTCCTCAAGATCAGACTTGGGGATTAACTTTCCCAAGGATGATCCACACAGCACTTGCTTTTTCTATTGCCGAATGTCTTTCGCATGAAACCTCCCAACCAGTCGTCCCTGGAGATCCTCTAACTCATAATAGGCATTCCCAATCTTTCTTCTCACTCTGGCCTTCACGAAAGTCAGTCCCAACTTCGCGTTATAACCCGCCTGGAAATTGCTCTGCTTAAAGTTCCTCCGGAACACTTCTTATCCTTCGTTGTATGCCACCGATCTAGAGCGCAGATTATAATTCCGCTCATTCTTTTCCTGCTCTTGCCTCATGACCTTTAAAGCCCGCTCCCGCACTATCTCTAAGGAGTCCTGCCTTGCAAACGTTGCCGATTTATCGTCTAGTAAGGACAGAGCCCTTAGTAACTTGTACGTCGCCCCTGAGGTCATAAAATGTTGGTTGTCCCTAAGCTACCGTGAACCGCGGATCTGAGTGCACAACAAATGCTACTGAGTTGCTCATCCCAGTCCTTCTGATCCTCTCGTACATAGGACCTAATCGCGGCAATCACTGAGCGATTAACCCTTTCTGACGCATTCGCTTGAGGCGAGTGTACGGCTGTAAGGGTGTGCGTAATCTTGTTATCGCGCAGCAACCTTTGGAACAGCTCCGCTCGGAACTGCGATCCATTATCCGAAACAATGTTTTCAGGAACCCCAAAAGTATGAAATATTTCCTGTTGGAGATATTTGACAATAGTGTCGGCAGTTAGTTTTTTTACCGCTTTTAAAAAGACGAATTTTGTGTAATGGTCGAGAACTATAAAGATCCCTACATTACCACTCCTTGATCGCGGGTAAGGTCCTAAAAAATCCATATACAGTTTTTGGAAGGGTCGTTGGGATTCGGGAGCCACTCCCATTGGGGGTCGCAATGAGTGGTTAGGGGCTTTGGTCGTTTTACAAAGCTCACAGGACTGCACGTACTCCTTTACATCCTTTACCAGTCCAGGCCAAAAATAGTTCCTCCTGACCCGTTCAAGGGTTAACCACCCTACCACCCGTTTTTTTTTTTAACGTTTTAACCCGTTAACTTTTATTATGAAGCGGAATAGCAAAAATAGCAAAGCAGTGTCTAAGAACACAGCTAGGGATATTGTCAGGACCAGCAGAAAATGATATATCCATTAGAGGTCTGCATGATTGCACTCAAAATTTCCGGTTATTTGAGTACAATAAGTTTAAGTCGCAATTGAGCGTGCCATACCATTTCAACAAAGTGAATTGCGGATTGGTAAGGGTTGTTTTCGTTGTATGTGAAATGAGTGAAATTCAAACCAATGTGGAATGGATAGAATGAGTGAATGCAGAGTAAATGCTTCGAGTACTCGGATAAAATTTTGGCATTCTCGTCATTCATGGAAGGTAGAGCAGAAGCTAAAACTAGTTGCACATTTTTTGTATACCTGCAAGCAGCTCGGCAAGCAGGTAGCAAGCAGCTACCTGCAAAGAGCCTTTTCAGATGCTTGAAATTTAATTTCTGAAAAGCGATGTATTATTGCTAACAATGCAGATACAATAAAAAAAATTATGTTTTTGCATTCTGTTATAAAACATTAAATAAATGACATATATATGTATATGTTATAATTAATCCATGCCTTTATATTTTTCTATTTCTTGAATTGAAAAGCAACACAAAAACAAAAACAAAAAATAAATTTGACGTCACAAATGCGACGCACAACTAACCGAGTACTCGGTTAAAAAACTCATTTGGTTATTGCGTCGCCGTTCGGATAGAGTAAATTTTTTACTCATGCCTTTACCACATTTGCCAAATCCGTTTTACTCAATGTCTCACTCAGTCAGTCAGAACTTTGAGTGAGAGTGCCAAATGCTGCTTTGACTGTATTCATGCAGACCTCTAATATCCATTGTTGAGAAAGCCTTGAACACATTATGATATTGAAATTTTGACAAATAAATGTTTGCTATGTGTGGTAATTTATAGAAGATAAGGGCATTTGACCTTCTTATATTATAGAAATAATAAATTTTGAATGAATGCAAGGATATTAACAATACGCACGAATTTTTAATAATAAAAACATATAAACAACCTCCCGAACTGAGCGGTCGGAATTTACGCGAGTTTCAGGAAAACGTAAGGAAAGTGAAAAAAAAAATCGCACTTTCAAAATCAAAAGTGTGGGGTAACCCAAGAAAAACGAAAAGACGCTGAACCACAAACTATCAAAAACGATAGACAAGCTTAACATAACAGTAGTGGATAGTGGATAATTGTTTCAAATAAGTAAGTCCCACAGAATTAGCTCAATGAGCAACGATCAAATAATCAAAGAAACGGCTTCCGAAATAGAAAAATCGGCGATTAGGAGCAACTCGGCTCTTCTGACCGCTGATAGCCTAAGGGTGCGTCATGGAGCTCGCAATGTAAAAATCTCCCTCCAATTTTCACACCAGCAACAAGCAGTGCTACAATTTCTGCAACCACAGCAACAACCACTACAAACTACAACAACCACTCAAAATACGGCGACGTCAACGACTACAGCGAGTACAAAAACAACAACTTTGGAAAGTACCAATGCGGCCCCGGCCACACAGACTGAAATGGATCGCTACATTCAAATTAAGCGCAAGCTTAGCCCGCAGAGTAATCCGGCAGGCAATAAAACAAAAATAACCGCGTCCAGAAGTTCGACGAAGAACCAGGCAGATCCACTAGTAACAGAATTTCCCTACTGGCGGAGGTTGAGGAAAGCCAACCAGCCTAAGGCACCGCAAAAAAACCCAAACCCCCTCCAACCGAATTGCGGCGTTGATCGGGAACGGTGACAACTTGCATGTTGTCCCGCTTATCAAAGGGAACATCTATGAAACAAAGGTGCAAACCAAGACTGAAGAGCACTTCCGAATTGTGTCCAAATATCTAAACAGTGCTCAGAAAAACTATTACACGTTTCAGCTGAAAAGCTGTAAAGGCCCAAAAGTGGTAGTAAAGGGAATCGAACCCGATGTTACCGCCGCGAAAATAAAAACCGCCCTTAAAGAAAAGGGCTTCGCCGACGAGAATGTTATTAACATTTTAAATAAAAATAAAAAGCCACAACCCTTCATCAAGGTGGAGCTCGACCCAATCTACAAGCTGCAAAATCTTTTGCATCATAGAATCACTGTTGAAGAGCCACATAAAAACAACAGTCCAGTGCAATTCACTAATTGATAAGAGTATGGACACACCAGGTCTGTGTAGTCTGCGGGGACGCCCACAATTCCGCTCCCTGCGCTACAAACAAGGACAGTACCGTGAAAAAATGTGGAAACTGCGGAGGCAACCATATTGAAGAGTTGAAGAGTCGCATGCGTCAAGCGACCGCAACGCCCAATTAAAATCCACAGAATGTGTACATTGCGTCAAAAGCTTCGCCAGACGACTTCTTC
Organism: Drosophila malerkotliana malerkotliana; assembly: GCA_018153235.1. Classification (NCBI taxonomy): domain Eukaryota; kingdom Metazoa; phylum Arthropoda; class Insecta; order Diptera; family Drosophilidae; genus Drosophila; species Drosophila malerkotliana. Next base: position 20,071,869 of record JAECXV010000075.1, on the reverse strand, counting down.
GCCAAAGCTGCGAGGTCCTCATTCGATCCCCTAAGCATGACAAACGGCTTCTCCTATGCAGATGCTCTATGATCTGGAATGGAATATTCATTTCAGCTTAATTCACAAAGCGCTCAACAGGCCCCACAACAGCAACATAACAAAACAAAAATTTCGAACAAAGTATGATGGAGCTAATGTCATTCATGAAAACGACCATGAAAACACTTTTTCAAAACTTGTTCAAAACAAGAATGGAAAGCTAACTTCGGGCGGAGCTGAAGTTGATATACCCTTAAAGTTAAAACCGGATATATCGCAAACATCGGATATAGATGGCCGATCCTAATGAGAATATGATAATATAACCCAATTAATTACAATAATATATATAAAAAAAGTCCCAAGCTTCTATCTTTAAAAATACCAAAGTTTGTATTTCTACCAAATACCATTTCCGATCGTTTAGTTATATATTCGGCCGATCGTTATGAAATTTGGTAGGTCGGATTAACTGACCAAAATTATCATCTGTACGAAGTTCAAACTTTATATCTTAAAAACCACGAAAGTTGGGTCATTTCTGACCGTTCAGTTATATGGCAGCAATAGGATATTTATTTATTTATTTTGCCAACGGACACATCCCTTCATGGCTACAAAATAACAACTTACAAACTAATAAATAATATAACAATACTAATAAAAACTTAATAAGTGCCTGGTTAACAGGAGTTTAAAAACAACCGTATCAGAGCCCCACTTAATTCGGAGGCTAGGCGGCAACGAATTAACATAAGAAAGACCCCGCTCAATCGGCTCATTTAAAAGGTAATTGGCCCTGTGACACTTGATCTGAAAGAGGGCCAAGTTACAAGGTACTACAAGGTATCCCTTTGAGGAACACTAAAATTAACGAGACCAAATAAAAAAAAGCAATCAATGTAAGCGAATATATTGTCAAAAAAAAGTAAAGCTGCTAGTGACCGCCGATCCTCCAACGTGCAAACATTGAGAAGAAGGCAGCGGCTTTGGTATGAAGGTAGAGGATCCTGAAACCTTAGAGGCAGAAGAGCAAATTTTAAAAATTTCTGCTGGAGTCGCTCTATTCTGTTGAAACGAACTTTACAAGCCAGATTCCATATTATTGAAGCATATTCCAGTCTCGACCGAATAAATGCAGCGTAGACGCTGAGGCTCGGGTGTGGACTTTTAAATTGGTTCACGCGCCTCTTGGCAAAGCCCAACATAGCATACGCTTTAGGCAAAATATAGTTTAAGTGACCAGAAAATTTAAAGTTGGTGTCAAATAAGACACCTAGATCTAACACCTCCTCTTTAGCTGCCAAACTCTAATTATTGATGGAATAACCCGTGCAGATTCAAGAGACCGCTTACTGTAACGGGTAAACAGACACTTCGATAGGTTTAATGAGAGAAGACTCTGGATATATCCTCCTGTAACAAGTAACTGTCACTAATGAAACTAATGGCCTTATAGATTTTAAGGTCATCTGCATACATCAAGAAGTTGGAGTGACGAAAGCATGAAGAGATGTCATTAATGGAAATAATAAATAGGAGAGGTCCTAGAGAGCTGCCTTGTGGAAGACCAGAGGAGGTGACAAATGGACTTGCGATAGCGTCTCCAATAGAAACGTGGCAAGGTCGGTCAGCCAGATAAGACCCAATCCCATTCTCGGTTTCAAAAAATTGATTTTTTTTTTAAATTTTATTCGAACTTATAACTATTCAAGAATGTTCCTTTAAAATTTCAAATGAATTTCAAATTTTAAAGCCGAAAGAATAGAAGAGCTTTTGCTTCATCACAAAAAACCAAAAAAAAAAAAATTATGTTATATTTTTTCTTTCTTTTTATGTCATCAAAAACATCATTTCTACTTTATAGCACTTTTGTCGCTTGTAGCACTAGCTACTTTTGTCGCTTGACTCAAGTCAAGTAACGTTTTTAAAAAAGAAATAAAAAAATACGTTTTTTTCGCTTAGTGAATTCTCTGCTCTCATTGTTTTTCTCTGCTACGCACAAACTCAAATTTTAAACATGTTTTAGTTTTGCCCCCCACTGACTTATAGTAACAGATTGCATTCCAATTGTTTCGAGTGCATTCTAGAATGTACATTACAACTATGCATATTGCAACTGTGTCTCTATGCAACTTTGCCTGTATATTTCGACGCTGAAATAAAAATAATTGAAAAGTGGAATCAAGTCAAAGTTGTTTCACAAATACACATTTTTATTTGGTATAATTTATTTTACATATTTTATTTATAAGAATGTACAAATATTGTCAATTCTTATTAATAAATAAATATATATAAAGTTGTCAAATAATTTAATTCAAGAAAACCAAAAAATCAATAGAAAACTAAAAAAAGGCACTAAGAAATTAATACTAACCGTTAAAAACCATAGGTATAAATAAAATATTCATACATTCGCGAAAAAACACTATCATTATGATTTCCCTTTGAAGTATTTCAGGGAAATTGAAAGAAGTATTAAAAGAAGCGTTTTGCTCAACAAAAGAAAATAAATGAATGCATAGAGTGTGTTAAAAACGATTTGAGACATTTGGCTGCATTCATCATTTCAAAAGCACCCTTCTTACTTCCTACCCCAACTCACTCGTTTTTAAAGCAAGAGAATGCCCATGAGTTAGAATGCTTTCGTACTCCCTTAATCCCACTCACTATGTTCGTTGAGTCTCTTGTACTAATAAATTCTAATTTATTCGAACTTATTCTATGGCTGAGGCAATAAGAAGGTATTTCTCCAGACCTCTAATGTATGCTGATGATATGTTATTTTTTTCTTTCTCAGAGCATTTCCTTCATAGGCACTTGCAATTAGACTTTAACGAAATCTTCGTGTGGTGTTCAAACAATCTCCTCTTACTTAACTGCAAAAAGTGTAAAGTTGTGCCATTCAATTGCAGTGTGCCGCACATCGTCTCGAATAACGTCTTAGATATTTTTTCCTTAATTAACGATCTTGGAGTCCGTTTTGACAATAATCTGTCGTTCAATGAACAAATATCATTGACGGTTAATAAAGCGTGGGGTGTCGTAGCTTTTAGAAAACGTTGGTCAAAAGAATTTGATGATCCTTTCACAACTAAGACTCTACATGTCTGTATATCTTTGGTTGGTCCTATCCTGGAATGCTGTTCGTGCGTTTGGAATCCGCAATACATTGGTCACCGAAAGATGATTAAATCTAAAACTATTAAACCTCCGTTACAAGAGCGCCGTACTTGTGCTGGGGTTAGGCTCCTTCATACGCTTATTCTTGGACAGGTGTACTCAAAATTACTTTTGAAAAAATTAATGTTTTTAATTCTTAATAGAGTAACTAAATTCTTTCGGCCCCATTGGTTACCAATTTCTAGATCTAATTTTACTGAACACGATCCATTTCACATAATTTGCCAAGATTACAACTCATTTATCCACTTATTATCCCCTGAACTATCCCTGAACTATCTGATGTTATTAAATCGCAAATTACGGAATCTCTTTTAGCTTAATTTATCTTTACTTATAATAATAATAATCTAGAATATTTTATTTTATAAATTTTCATTTTTTAGAAACAAATTTTATTTAAACCCATATTCATTTTAATGATTTATCAGAACTATAATAACCTTAAGAAAAGTTTCCTTTTTAGGCCGATATATTGACCATTTCGGTTCAAATACTCTCCTTGAGCTTTGCTCTTCAGATAACCCCACAAAAAGTCCGTAGAGGTCGAATCCGTTAAACGCAGCAGCCGCTCGATATCCCCTCTTTTTGACACAACGCGTCCTGGGAATTTCGCTGCATAAACTCCATGGACCCGTTTGCTGTGTGACATGGGGTCCCGTCTCGTTGAAACCTCGTTTTAGACGTTTTCAACGCATCTCGGACCCATGCTCGAGAAAGTCATGGAAAAGGCTCAAAAAGGAAACTTTTTGTCATCAAGAACAAAAGTGTCCATTTGGTCGATGTTGTGTTTGAAAACTAACTCGAATTGTAAAGGATCAATATAAATTAGTGAAGGAAAACTTTCATTTTCCATAGCACGAGTGCATGGGGTCGGAAATTTTGCCGCACCGCTGCCGGCACACTAACAGTGTGAGCATTCTCAAATTTTTTTAGAAGCTTTTTTTTTAGTAGCTTTTTATACCCTTGCAGAGGGTATTATAATTTTGTCCAAAAGTGTGCAACGTAGTTTTAAGTCTCTCAGTTTTAAGTCTGTCGACTTGAAACTTTGCACACACCCTTCTTTCCTTTGTACACAGTATATAAGTCGGAACGACCGGGATCGGCCGACTATGTCCTATAGCTGCCATATAACTGATTGATCGGAAATGGTATAACTTTGGTGTTTTTAGAGTTAGAGAGTTAAAATTTTTAACGAGAAATATTTTTGGCAAAATAAGTCCACATGCCAAATTTCATCAACTATCGGAAATGACCCAACTTTCGTGTTTTTGAAGATAGAAAGCTGGAATTTAGTACAGATTCTATTTTTTGTCAGTTTATCCGACCTATTAAATTTTAAAATTTACAAAATTTAAATTTACCGATCGGTCGACTATATCTTATAGCTGCCATATAACTGAACGATCGGTATTTATTATGGTATTTTGGTATTTTGTATAAATACAAACTTTGGTATTTTTGAAGAAAGAAGCTTGGGACTTTTTTTTTTAATATTTTATTGTAATTAATTGGGTTATATTATAATATTCTCATCACGATCGGCCAACAACATCCGATGTTTGCGATATATATCCGGTTTTAACTGCAAGGGTATATCAACTTCGGCTCCGCCCGAAGTTAGCTTTCCTTTTTTGTATTGTAATGGATTGGTTTTATTAGGATATTCTCATAAGTATCGGTCAACTATATCCGATTTTTGCGATATTCCATATATCCGCTTTTAACTGCAATAGTATATCAACTGTATCATTAAGGGAAATTACCGTATAATTGCAAAAGTTGGTTGTAATTTAACCTTATTCCTTATCTCACAAATGTATCTTGGATCTACTACTCCTTATGCAGCGGTTCTGACTATAAGCTCACAGACTTCGCATGGGTATAGTGGGCGAACGAAGGACTATATTTTATTATTTATAATAAAAATGTATACATTTTTTAATTTTTCTAAGAATACACACATAAAAGATTTCTGTAATTTTTTAAATAAAATAATAAAAAACTTTGCCACTGCGACGTCATATTCGGAGATCCCATGTACAAAGGTGCGTTAACGTTGACAGCATAACTCCTAGTAGTATCATCTAAATTTAAAATAAAAAAAAAAGTATTTTATTAACACCTTACACCTTTAAATCAAGAAAAACAAAAATAAAAATTTAATTTTTGGTAGAAGCTGTTCGAACAATTTTAAATAGGAGTGACAATACTGAAGTATTTTCTTCAGCTAAACTGAAGAGCGATTCTTTTTACGACAATTACAAAGTAGGACAAAAAAATTCGAGAAACTTTTGAAGTAGGAATTGTTTATTAGGTCGAATATAGTACAAAACAGTGTTTGAAATGTTTGTAACACCCTCAAAATCTTGATTTATTTGGTAAAAACCAGGGACCAGGGTTATTATAAATTTTAAAATAAAAATTATAAAATAAAAATTATTAGTTGATTTTTATGACAAAAATTGAAATGTAAGAGTTACATTTTCAATTTTTATAATAATAATTAAGAATAAGAATTATTTTTCCATTTTTACAAAAAAATTAAAAAAAAAAATTATGATTCAATTTTAATTATAAAAATTGATTGCGAATAACTTCTAAGCCAAGTGGACTATTAAAAAACGGTTAACATATTTATGATCTGTGGCGCAGTAACTTTCAAATTATGTATCGTATGTCCCTAAATAACATATTACAGGATTCCTTAATAATTCAATAAATAATATTGTTTATTTCAAAAGGAAGACTCGATTATGTGAATTATGTGAAGAACAATTTTTTAACAATGGCATCTGCAATGACAATAAAAAATAAAAAGGTCCTAAAAATGATTTTGAAAAATTTAACTGATCTTATAATTACTTGTTAATGATTTATCAATTTGTCATGTTTAAGAGATCACCGTAGTAGGAGAGATAAAAAATATGTATACTTTATGAGGTCTGGCACGGTACCTTCTGCTGCTGCATGTTGTTTGTCAATAATACCGCAACATAATATATGTAGGAGAAAACAATAAATAAATTGAATTATTGAGGAATCCTGTATTATATCCTTTATGGACATTCGATCCTGTAAGGACAACATCCTGTAAGGACAACAAACCAAATTTTTTTTTGGATGTGCTTACATTTTATGGAAGTAACGTCAGCTTAAAATTTTGAATTATATATTCTGGGACTTTTCTCTGACCAGTGTTGTGAAATGCGACTTTTTCCTAGTAGGAAATTATTATTGGTACATTATCAAGAAAGTTGTGCTAATTGACTGTTTATTTATGACTTTCGTAACTTTAGATGAGTATTTGATTCCTATCTGTGTACTGTGTACTGAATGTTAATTTAATACAGTGCGAAACGTAAAGACGAAGAATAATGGGGAATGGAGTAAAGCAGTGGTGCCCAAGCTCTGCATACGGAAGAGCAAACTCCCATACCAATGCAAAAAATCACCAATGTTCTGCGAAGAACAAATTCATCGCTACAGGTCGACCATTTTGGCAGAAACAAAAACAAGAATGAATTTCTTGCAGTGAAAAGTTTTCGGCACTCCAACAACAAAATTCATTCGGATTAGTACGATTGAGGAGAATAGGGCAAACACGAAAAATTGTTATTGTAATTGCCCTTTGCTTATGATGGGACCAACGATGCTTATGGCGTGAGCAACGAATCTTATGGCGTGAGCAGACTCGCACAACTCGGTAGGCATGAGCATTTGCAAAAAAAAATGAGCGGCGAGAGCAATGGGATGAGCACCACTGGAGTAAAGCTTTCGGAGAATATGCAAAATATTATCCTTAATCTGCGTAAAGAGGGAAAATGCATTCGGGAAATAGCCAATACTGTTAAAATTGGCAAGAATAATAGCTCGGCAGCTTTTTGCAGAAAAAAATTTTGGACAAAAGAATGGGAAAACGTTATTTTCCGTGACGAAAAAAAGTTCAACTTGGATGGTCCTGACGGAAAAATAATGTACTGGAGAACTGCCGTGAATGCAAGTTGACACGCCGGAAGATCCCCTATATGTTTTGTATTCACACGAATGAATTCTCAGATTTACATAAGCCTAATGGACGACGTTTTGATACCGTAGCGAAACTTATTATTTCGCGGTTAATTAAATGTCTAAACGCTTGGCTGAAGTCATTTCAAAGCATGGAAGCAATACCCACTACTAGGTAAGAAAATAAATTTTTTTCCTCTAATTATAAATTTTTTAAAATTTATTTATTTTACAGTGTCTCAATTATATCTAACATATGTAACTAACTAAGGGAGCTTACATAACGGTATAAATTTTTGTTGAAAGGATCACTAAAATAAAAAAGTTTCATCGCTTTCAATGAATTTTTTCCCTATATTTACAAACAAAATGAAAAAAAAAAATTAAAAACTTAAAAGTTAACGATTTTATTTAAAAAATAAAGTGTCTCAATATTTATTTCGACCAGGTATAAAGGGCGTATCTTTTTTGAGTTAAAGAGAGATAGAAACATGGTGCTTACGCACGTACAAGATGAGTATAAAATAAGTATAAGATAAGTACACCCGGGCGAGACAAGGCCAACAGGGAAAAAATGCATACCGCGATAATGCACCGGACAGATAAGACTGCAGCGAAAAGAGAAGCACAAGACGATCAGAGATGCCTCATCCACCAAAACCGCTACCGCTATAGCTAAATATTTACAAAATTACATCATACTATAGAATTAATAAAATGATTATATACACGATTTATTCTGCTCACCCAAGACCAACCAATAATAAAAATGAATCTTAAATAGCAATTAAATTAAATTACTCCATTTTTTACAACATTCTATTATTATAATTCATAGCTTCTTACTTAAAAATGTTATGCGAAGAAGAAATTCATCGCTTCAAGTTGACCATGTTGACATTTTTGAATTTTTGTCGTGTTTTTCGGACTTTGAAGCCATTTTTTCGGTACAACTTCCAAGAAATGGTATCATTTTTGACACATATCAATATTGTCTCGTTAATTTTGAATAAACCAACTTCATTAGGAAATTATGAAAATTGTTGGTCTCGTTTTATTCAGAATTAACGAATAAAGTTTTTCGTCAAAGTCCGAAAAACACGACAAAAATTCAAAAATGTCAGTTTCTTGCGTAAAAATGTTATACTTTTTGTTGAAATAAATTAAAGATCTATTTTTTTTTTCAAAAGCTCCAAGCTCCAAAAAGAAAAAAATTTTAAAATCGGTTAAAAATTACGCGTTTAGGAATTTTTAAGAGCAAAAAAGTCCCGAAAAACCGTTTTTTCCAAATAAATCAAGATTTTGAGGGTGTTTGAAAAATTTTAAACATGGTTTTATACTATACTCGACCTAATGAACAATTCCTACTAGGTCTCTTCAAAAGTTCCAAATCACTGTCGCACTGTGTTATTTTAAACAAGCTGTTGTGTTATGTTCGACCTGATAAACAATTCCTACTATGTTAAAAGTTCTACATACTTTAAAAGTTCTTTCACTTTTCACTTTCTCTAAATATAGATTTCTCCATTAGTTTGTAATTTCTAAATAAAAATATAATTTTAGCCAAAAATATGAATAAAACCAAGAAAAATATTTCAGCCATTTCGCAACACGTTTGGAACATTATTTGCAATCAATGTAATGCCCCTGTTCTACCCGAATCCAATTTTTCGTTTGAATTAAACAGAGAATTAAAATTGCATATTTTAACTAGCTTTATATTCAAATTTTAAGTTATTCCATGCGTATAATAAAGACTCTGCCTATTAGGGGTTGCACAATTAAAGACATACGTACGTGTATTCCTTTTGTATACCTACAGATATTGGTATAACTAAGTTGTTTTTTTATAAATAAGAGTATATGGGCTTAACATTTAACGGCTCATAATCCTGGACGGCTGTTTTCATGTTTTCAGGTTCAGGTTTTTCTGACGGTTGAGTTTTCGGCTACAGTCGACTTTTTGACTGCTAACTACTAACTGCTGATTCCTGCTGATTTAATCGGCATAGGAACGTCTATACCCTTACCTGATAGTAGGGGAGCCAAAAAGGCGGTTTCAGGAATTACTTTAGAGCGGTAGATTAAAATACAGAGAGATTTGTAAACTGAATACACAAAAATTAACTATCTATACAGGGTACGGCACTCGAAGTGTAGACTTAAGAGAGCAAAGGAGTTGCTTCGCTTGGCAGTAAGTGGGCAATTTCCGAACATTATGTTTTCTGAAGAGAAAATTTTTACAATTGAGCAATTCGTATGTAAACACCCAAAATGATAGGGTTAACTTGACTGACCGGTCGTATGAGAATTTGAGCCAGCGATTGGCAACCAGGAGACACAACCTCTATTATAAGAGCACCGTACTACTTTATATGCTTATTCTTGGACTCAAAATTAATGTTTTCAGTTTTAAGTTTCAATTTCTTGATTTAACTTTGCTGAACACGATCTATTTCGCGTAATTTGTAAAAATTACAACTCATTTTCTTTTTTATTATCTCCTTAACTATTACCAGATGAAATTAAATCAAATCGAATCGAATGGAATCTCTTCTAGCTTAATTAATCTTTAGTTATAATTATAATAATCTAAAATATTTTATTTTATAAATTTTCATTTTTTAGGAAAACAAATTTTTTTCTGACCCATATTAATGACTTATCAGAACTATGATAACCTTCAGAAAAGTTTCCTTTTTAGACCGATATATTGACCATTTCGAGCTCTGTGATGGTCTTGGGCTTGCTATGTAAACTGTGGTGTCCGTCATTAAAATGAACATTAATATTGACCTCTCCTCTTCAGGAGATGGCCTAACAGTATGACATTAACCTTTTGTGCTCCCAGGTTATCTGAAATGACCAGTACCTTACTGGTATATTAATATCATATACGACTCAAAGAAGCTCTCAATGAAAAAATCCAAGAGTACTGTAGCTGCAAGTTACTTTTCAACTGCGCATGGAAAGAGAAGATCCACAGAAGCGGGTCTCTAGATGAAACTAGCAGACAAGAGGAGCAGTGATACATTTTTATACCCTAGCAGAGGGTATTATAATTTTGGTCAGAAGTATGTCAAAGTATGCAATGCAGTGAAGGAAACATCTCCATCCCTATAAAGTATATATATTCTTGATTGGATCACCTCCTGAGTTGATATGAGTGTATCTACGCAAACTAGTCTCAAAAGCACATTAAAACGATTTATCGTAAAACCAAAGCTCAAGTTGTTTATCGAACGAACTGTCATAAATGTGAAAGTTGTCTTAGAAAACAGCTAGACGCTGCGAGATATAAAAACAAAACAGTGACGCAAAAACACATCAACTGACAACTCCGCCCAAGAATTTAAAGCATAAATCGCTGGTTGAGGATTCCTTGGATCTCAACGGCGGAGTAAGCTTCTCAGCAGCTTGCTGTCTCCTCGGCGATTTGCCATTGGGCAACATGACATCTGATTTCTTTCGGGTGGTCAACGAGGCGCGTCGCTACTTCTTGTGCCCCTTCTGTCCCTGACTCGTGTCTACGACGGCAAGAATGTGATAATTTTGGAATTCGCGTCCCAAGAAGAGGTGCCCTTAAGTTCTTGGACCGTAAAAATCTCATCAATTGTCGACAGTGTGTGGCGGTGCGGCCACGAATTACGATGCTTTATACGTTTACTATTACATTGACAATATCAATACAAAATATCGACAATAAAAAGTTAGGATAAACGAGATCTTCGACTTTGACGATATGACGGAGTACGGTGAACTGGCGACCGACCTGCATATATACGAGAGGTCAATCGAGGATCATCCCAATCCGCATCAGCATAGCCACAACAGCGTGGTCAGTGAATAGAATATCGTCGAATCATTAGAAATTATGCCAACGACACTTAAATTACACGACATAGCATTTTATACCACAATCACACAGTTAAATATTACTGTGCGATACACATTGGCGTTATTGGTAACGTTCCACTTTGCTATGGATTCGGCGACGGACTCAGGCTAATGGCTAATGTGGCTAATGTCCACAGCGATACTGAAACTGATCAAAGCTATAACTTATTCAAAGCGCACTGCAACGACATATACTTAGTAATCGTCTTAACTAAGTTATTGTAGTAGTGTTTCCATTAGACTACTGTCTTTACTTTTCTACTGTAAATTAATTTTAGTACGACCAACGTACCCAACTAAACTTAGCCGTGCCAATAAATCATCGTTTGTTCGTACTCGCCCATTAGCAAATATTTGCAATCTGTTATTTCTCACTCTCACTAAGATGGTCTACTCATTTGTCTTGTAATAAGACAATTTCTTGAACCCAGCCTACTATCCACTGCTGGTTATGTGAAAACGTCGCAAACACCTCAGTTTCGGATGCCATTTTCTATGGGGCTGGTCTTGACTATCGCTGTGATAGTTTTTGCGGGATTAAGGGATTAGTTTTTTCGGGATTAAGGGATTAGTTTTTGTGGGATTAAGGGATCAGATTAAGGGAGGATTTAAACTGAAGTCTCTGAACTGAAGTTCACTCATTGAACTGAAGCTTTTATCTCTCGCTACCCCAAGGGCTAGAACTGAGAGGCTAGAACGCCGTCCGAATTCTTTAATAAGGAATGTGCCGAAAAGAATATAGTCTGTCTACAATAACTTTCATGTATTTTATTCTATTTCATTATTTTATTTTATTTTTTTATTTTATTCTTTTTTTTTTAAACAAAACTTAAACGTTAAATTTGTATAAGCAGAATTAAAAAAAATTATCATTACCCGCAAATTTTGTGGGTTCCCCTCTTTTGAAACAAACTTGATGTTTTGGCTTTTGTGTAAAATTGGGGACCTGGTAAAGTTTTGGAGGCCAATTTTACATATGTCGTCCATCTTCTGTTATAACGCAATCCACTGCATCAGTGAGCAAGCGATTATAAGTTCGGCGCACTCTCGTTTTGCCGACTTCTTGTTGACGAAGACTTTTTTTGGAACTTTTTGTTTTCTATACGTCTTTAGTCCATACCGTTATGGGTCTTTAGTCCATACCGTAAGTTATGGGTTGAACCATAATTGTTCTCGTACGCGCTTTTTTGGCCAAATTTCGAACTGAAATTTTAGAATTAAGGCCAGCACCTTCTTATCGACGCTGGCATCCCTTCTCTTTCGGCAAATCTTTTAGAGAGTATGTCTCCCCAAACTTTTTAATATTTTGCTTAAAAAATATTACAAAGTTACAAGTTACAAAGTTGACACTAACTTTGTGAGGTTTTGCAAAATTTCGGTACGAAACACCGTTTTCTGTGCAGTAATTGTGCACAATTTTTTGGTGAACTTGCTCAGAATTAATATAGCTTTTTAACGGTTCATCGCATGCCATGATCAAAAGCTTCCACTGAAAGATTTTGATAATTGAAAGTGTGATGTTCCTTGTTGGCACAATCCTTATAAATGTGCATTTGTCCCATATATCCGATATCCAATTGAACGAAGCCGGTACCGTCTGGAGTTGCAGTTTTCGTATCTACTACACCGAAACCCCTAGAGGTGATTCCTCCATCGAAACATATAGTTGTTTCTCGGCTTGCTCGTGATACTTCAGAGATTGATATCGCTGTTTAGATCAAAGAAAAATCAAAAGCCGATATAAAGGTGAAGGCATAAGTAAATAAACATATAAATATATTAGGTCCACGTGTTCTTCTATAATACATATTATAGTATTTAAAGAAACCTGATTAGAGCCGGTGGTCTTTATAGACCTGATCGTCCTCTGCAAAGTTGGGGAAAAGTCTTCATTTTGGTTGACTCCAATTTTGCTTCTGAAGAGGAAAAATCACCAGTTTAATGATATAGAATTTATTTGCATTAACATCATTTTGTGCGGAAAATCTTTTTAATATATAATAGCTATTCAAACATACCTCCTTTCTCCAAACCGCCCACACCCTGGCAACACTTTTTCGCCATTCAATCCGTTTATAATCTTATGTTCGAACGTGACCAGCTGGTACCTATGTGAGACTAAAGAACTAAAGTGGTCTAATGTCGATAACTTATCACGCACCACGACTTCTCCGCACCCATGTTTGACATATCACTCGGTGAAACTTATCATGAAAGAAATTCTTTACGTCGGTTGCTGGAATGGTGTTTCGTTTTAGATCCGCATTCCAGAACATTACCCCTTTCTAACCCTGAGGATCCCTTTCATTTGAACTTAATTTACTTTTTAACTCCGGCGAGCCATAAAAATACTAGGCAAACAAGGCGTCTATTTCATTTTAATAACATTAAATATAGTAAGAGTCTATATTTAATATAATAATATATTAAAAGAGTCAAAAAATTTTACCGTGCATAACGCTGAATGTTACAGGAATTATATTCGCCGCTGCCAGATACAGTTTACTCAGGCAGTTTTAGCAGTTTTATAATTTTGTAAACACTAAGCGTAAACACGTATCTTTTTCACCCCTGCTTACGTTTGAAAATTGCTCTGCGACCTCTGATCAGGCCATTGCCGATCTATTCGCTGAATTTTTTCAAACTTATTCTCCGCCTAAATTGACAGATCAGCCTTACGCATATAACATTCAAGCAGCAAATCTTATTTTCTGTCCGTTTTTTTCTGAGAACAACTTATTATCTGGTCTTTTAAGGGTAAAACCCATTTATTCGCCAGGACCCGAAGGAGTACCAGGCTGTGTGCTCAAATACTGCGTCAGGGCTCTGTGCAAACCTCTTCTAAGACTTTTCAACTTATCTTTGGAAACCTCGATTTTTCCCCTTAAGTGGAAGGAATCATTCATAATTCCCCTACATAAAAAAGGGAAAAAGTCCGAGGCTGCCAACTACAGAGGCATCTCTAAATTGTCGGCAATTCCAAAGTTATTTGAAAAATTAATTACCCCTCATTTGCAACACCTTTGCTCTTCGACTTGCCCCTTGCTTAAACGAGCTCTCTAGTTCTTATGTATGCAGATGATGTAAAGCTTTGTCTTCAGTACAAATCCATCTCTGCCCAATGCAGTCTTCAGTCTGACCTTGATAATTTTCAAAAATGGTGTTTAGTTAATGATCTAATACTTAATCGATAAAAATGCAAGCATATGTCTTTTTATCGTTCTTGCCCTCTGCAAGCTACGTATTCTATCAATGGGATTGCCTTAGAGAAATTAACTCAGGTTAATGATCTCGGCGTCCTATTAGACATTAAACTTAAATTTTCCGACCATACTTCCTTAATGGTTAATAAGGCTTAAGGAGTCCTTGGTTTTATTAAAGGAGGCCAGGTCAAAAGAATTTACTGACCCATACATAACCAAGACATTATTTATTTCGTTGGTCCGTCCAATACTGGAGTACGGTTTATGTGTCTGGAGTCCCTAATATGGAGTACATAAGGACCGCAAGGAATCCGTACAAAAGAACTTTTTAATTTTCGCACTTAGAGGTCTATACTGGGATGCAAATCTTTGGCTTCCATCCTACTTTGCATCCTACATCCTAGTAGAAGACTTTTACTTATAAACTTATAATGTAGATAATGGGTTACCCAATGTAAATAAAGTGGGTTAAACTTATAATGGGATGTAGATAGTCAGCATTTACTAACACGCTTAAAATTTAACAATCCTAAAAGAAGGACTCGAAACTTTAGTCCTCTGTTCCTTAGCATGACCCTTTTAGGGTATTATGTTCAAACTACAATGGTCTCTACTCTATAGCATCTCTTTCCTGTCCCTTAAATTTAAAATATAGAATTTTAAATTTCCTTACTTATTCCTCCTAGCTTAATAAATTACAAATAGCTTAATATAACAAATCGTTTCTCGAGCGCCCCTCGGTCGTCTGGGCCTTCAAGCTTTATGATGAATACAGGAATGTTAGCTGATGCTCTTATTGATGCACAAGCCATTTACAAATTCTGAAAGACCGCGAAAAAAAAAAAAAAAAAAAAATATATATATAATAAATATAAAAAAGCGACTGTTTCTATATCCTATATAACTCTAACGACTTGTTCTAGGCTATTCTAACCAAAGTATGTAAATGTGTTCTGTTTAGGTTTTCTTTTATGTGCCTCCAAGTGCCTTAAAGGTAAAAATATCATGATTTTAACAACTTACTATTAAATAAATTTTTAGTAATGGTTTTTGCCCCTTTTCAAAAAAACAAAACTTGTTGCAGGTGTTTATGAGTTCTCTCGTGTAGCGCTCCACGAAGTCTTTTTAACCGAAAGGTTTAAATTAAATGTTAGAGAGGCTGTTAGAGGTTTAAATTAAATTTTAAATCTAATGAAACCATATTTACTAAAAATTTAGGTTTTTTTTATGGAAAACTTAGGTTTATGTAAAAAGTATGTAAAATGGGAATATGGCCCACTCTTAATATAGGCGGCAGGCATTCGCGTCAAATTTTTAAAAACAACAAAATTCGAAATTCGAGAATATGCCAAAAAAAGGCTTTTTATTCTAAAGTGCATCGACCCAAGCGGTGTAAGTTTTGCGCGTAAAAAATTTTGAATGCCTACAAAACTGTGTAGTTGTGTATCAAATATCGAATACGCATTAAAATTCAGAGTAGCAGAGGGCCGGCCATGATGCATATATACAAGGTAGTCCACTCGGCAGAATTAGAGTCTATTAATATAAGTTGAATATAATAATCGCATGGGGCTAAAAGTTTTTTCAGGTTTGACAAGAAAACTTTACGCCTAGCACGTGCTTGCGACAAGAACTTCAAAAAGTCATTTCTTTGCTTGGCCACTTAACGGTTACTGCAGTTTGACAAGCAGGCACTGAAATTAGGAGACCAAAGCCCGAACTTTGACAGCCGAATGGACTACCTTATATAATTTTATCAATGCTGAATTGCTGCGCCTACTTTGTTTAGATATTCTTTCATGATGTTTGTTTTTCGAACACAACATGTATGCCGAAACGGGCCTGAAAAGGTAGCGTCATAAGTTCTTAGGGAACTTCAGTACTAAAAAAAATCGAGCTCTGCCGGTGGGGTTAAAGTTAAAGTTTAAAGTACCAATCCCAATGCATTAAAATCATATCAATGTATTGAGTGCTGACCTATAGGTTAACTGAATTCACCGCGCAACGGCAATGTCCGATTATCTAAGAGCTCGCTCTGGTCAAACTTCTGAGACAGCGTCTGGCCGAATGTCCATAGATAGCCGGCTAACACTGCATATTTACGTGGCCGCTATGAGATCCATTTTTGTTAGTGTTAAGGGGACCCCCCCCATTCTCGGTTTTAAAAAATCGATTTTTTTTTAATTTAATTCGAATTTATAACTATTCAAGAATGTTCCCTGAAAATTTCAAGTAATAATTTCAAAAACTCTTGAAGATATAGCCGATTTATGGTGGAAGCTTCAGGCCACGGCGAGAGCCGTCTCAAAACTTTAAACGCATTTTTCTCAAAACAGTGTTTTTACGACTGGCGCATGAAGTTACTCAAAAACTATTAATCCAATCGGTTCCAAATTGTATCACGTTATTCTATACATATATAGCTCTCGTATGAACTAGGATAAATCAAATCGGTGAAGATCTTCTTTACTTTTCAACTCGATTTGTGGCTGAAAAAAAAAAAAAAATGTGAAATGGTTTTCTTCCTTTTTGTGTCTTAATATATGTAAGCACAATTACAACCCTAAAAAATAATTTATGTTCATTTGCCAGCCCATTGAAAATCGTCAAAATTTAAAATCGAGAATGGGGGGGGGTCCCCTTAAGTTTCAGTTTGTATTCGAGCTTTACTGAATAAAGAAGTACTCAAGCCATTCTCCGGCATTGCCGTAAAAGTAAATTCATTTTATTGAATTGGTCACCGTGCCTCAAGGGCCGTGATAACGAAGCCAGTGCTCCCACCACAATTCCTGTCATACAAGTTATCCCCCTCGGCAACCGCCAATTTATCATCCAATCAATCCAATCAGTATCATCCAATTTCCAATCATCGCTTACTACCTACAAGGAGATGAAACCCCCTCGGCAACCGCCAGGGACACCCGCGCCTGTGACTTCACCGACTGCAGCGAGGGATAACATCCCCATTATATAACGAATTGGCGCCCACCGTAAAAGATCAAGTGAGCACTTTTAATCACAAAATTTTCTACGTCTGCATTAAGTTTGCGTAAAAAAAGTAAAAGTAAAATTTTGCCCCTCACACTGCCAGAGAAAATCTGAAGCCCACTAACAATTCATATAAATTAAATAATTCTCATTAATTAGTTGACGGTTTAATATTAACATATTTAATTTTAGTTATTTTAGTTAGTGGTTATTTTATTTTTATATAATTTTATATACGACATTTTCGGGATATTTACTTTCCCACATTGTTTGCATTACTTTTTTTTGTGAACAAATAAATAAAATATTTTTATACAACACAGAAAGTTGTGAAATAAACAAATTTTTAACCAGGGCAAAATAACCGCTAGCTCAAAATTTCATTTACCACCGAAAATAATTTATATAATTCTGTGCATTTAATCCAGCTTTTACATGTATGTATGTATGTCTCTTTTGTTATGCAAGAATTCTTGGTATTAGCTGCACAGTCTTGGCTATTAACTTTTTTGTTCCGTTTTGTCTCCCCACTCCATTTTCGGGAACACGGTACGGCCGAGCATGCATTGTGTGGCTTTTTGTTGTTTTTATTTTTCTTTGTTTGCCCTAGCGGAGGCTCAGTACCCGCGCACCGTGATGGAAAAAATAATAGAAACGCGAAACGTGTTGGTAACGTGGATAATGGATAACTTGGTCACGATCTTTTTTTTGAACGGTTTTCGTCCGCAGTTTTAGTTGTTCATGGAAATTCGTCAGAAGTCCTCGTGTTTGGCTTGGTACAAATAGTAGAAACGCGTTCGTATTTTGTCAAAATCTGTGGTTATTATTCGTTTACATTAAAATAAAAGGAATTGTTTTGAATATTTTTATTACAAGGAGTGTTATTATAGAAATTTTTTGTACAATGTATCATTTAATTTTGTTAAAAGCTTCAAAATGGGTCGTGAACCACTTTGCACCTCAGTAGAGAGGAATCTAATCCTCACATTTAAAAGAGAAGTCCAATCCATGGGAAAAGTTATTGGAATGCTCAAAAAAAAAAAATGCTTAGCTATCCACTATACAGATGAACAGGAAAAGCGTGGCAACTTCCACAAAATTTGACACGACCCTTATAAGAAAGTCGAAAAAGGAGCCTCGTGTGCTGCAGTTTTAAAAAACTATGGTAACGCAACAAAATATTAAAACTGAAAACATTTCATGGTAAATTTTGCTATACTAGTAAATTTGGAAAAAGATTAGTCATTTCGGTTCAGAAACATAAAATTTAACTTTAGTATAATTTTTTAGCTAAACGAATGAAACTAAATTCATTTCGGTTTTCTAGTATGTAAGATAGATGTATATATGTATGTATATCAAAGAAAAAATTAAGTTTCCACTCATTACACGATCCTTATAAAACATACATATTTAAACCCAAAGTGATAATTCGTTTCTATTATTTTTTCCATCACTGTATACTTGGCAAGGCAACAGCGCAGTTCGACGAGCTCGCACACATAACTAAAGCGGCGGCTCAGCCCCCGCGGCCCCCTCACTGACCGCATAGGTCAATGCAGTCCTAATCGCTTCCGCTCAAGCGGAAGCTCCCCAAATTAAAGTCTATGAACCCATAGAAACTAGAGACGTCAAATGTGTCAAAATACTCCTTCGCGGCTTCGCTTGCGATAAGCCAGGAGGACAGGGATAAAAATCAATATCCGAAGGCGCAAGAACCTAAACATTCCATAAACAGGAAGATCGGGCCCGCGCAAAGACAGAGGGTTGCGGGAAAGAATAGCGGGGGTCGAAATGAAGCTTGTGATAGACGCGGGCGCGTCAAAAAATTACATTCGTCCATACGAAAGATTAAAAGGCATCCGCCCAGTAGATTCGCCATTTTCGATACGTTCTATCCATGGCGTCACCACCACCACAAAAAATGCCTCATATCCCTATTCAACTTAAGGCCACGTTCTTCATCTTACCAGATTTGTCCTCCTTTGATCCCATCATCATCGTTGACCTGTTAAAACAGGCAGGGGCATCACTTTGCCTAGCTTCCGGCCACCTCACATGAGGCTCCGAAGTAGAAAGACTAGAATTCCACTCATGCCTCAACGTTAATTTTTTTGAAGTTGACTGCTCAAAAACTCAACCTTCAGTCAGGAAAGCATTTTCAAAAATGCTAAGCGACAGGAAAAATGACTTCGCAAACCCAAAGGAGGCCTTACCTTACAACACGTCGGTGGTAAAAAGAACCATCCACGACATACTGCAAAAGCAGATTGGCAAATTTTGCTATGTCTATGTCGACGATGTAGACTGGGTTCTTTAGAGCCTGCAAGACGCCAAAATGAGGGTGTCAACGCAAAAATCGGTCTTATTCAAAAAAAGCGTAAAATTTTTGCCTTTTATAGTCACCAGCAATGGGACTACTACAGATCCGGGAAAAGTCAGAGCCATCCAGGAATTCCCGGAGCCTAAAAACGTGTTTGAAGTCAAGTCATTTATGGGCTTGGCTAGCTATTATAGATGCTTACTTATAGATTTTGCGTCAATAGCTGACCCCATTTCGAGCATTTTAAAAGGGGAACATGGAGATGTCAGCAGATACAGATCAAGAAACATCCAGGTACAGCTAAGCGAGCCGCAACGGCTGGCTTTCAAAAAGCTGCGTAACATCCTGGCTTCAGAGGATGTCATCCTGTCATACCCCGATTACAAAGAGGCATTTGATCTAACGACAGATGCCTTAGGTCACGGCATTGACGCAGTGCTATCCAAAGAGGGGCGTCTCATTACTATGATCTCTAGAACCTTAAAGGACAGAGAAGTTAACTACGCTACCAACGAAAGGGAGCTGGTGACCATAGTCTGGGCGCTAGAAAAATTGCGTCAATA
The DNA here is from genome assembly GCA_018153235.1 of Drosophila malerkotliana malerkotliana. NCBI lineage: Eukaryota > Metazoa > Arthropoda > Insecta > Diptera > Drosophilidae > Drosophila > Drosophila malerkotliana. The sequence goes on along the minus strand of JAECXV010000075.1, from coordinate 20,051,680 downwards.
TTTGTATGCAGTTAAAGACATTAATTTCTACACGAACCACCAACCGTGATTTGACCAAGTCAAATCAGTTATATGGCTGCTATCGGATATAGACGGCCGACCCCGGCCGATCCGACTAATATACTGCGTGCAAAGGAAAGAAAGGTGTGTGCAAAGTTTCAAGTCGATAGCTTTAAAACTAAGAGACTTGTTTGCGTAGAAACAGACGGATGGACATGCTCATATCATCTCAGGAGGCAACCCTGATCAAGAATATATATACTTTATAGGGTCGGAGATGTCTCCTTCACTGCGTTGCACACTTTTGACCACAATTATAATACCCTCTGCAAGGGTATAAAAACAGTTCTGGGTTCTTGAACGGCAAGATCAAATGCTACTTGACCAACTCAAAGTTCCTGACTACGGCTTTGTCTGTCAATATATTCGTTTTTTTCACTTTCCGATCTCGTGTGTATTTTACTGGCAAATATTTGTTGGGCTCCGTATGAAAACCTTAAACAGAAAAAAATCTATGTCGTTTACTTACTGTTAAATAAATACAGAAGATATATAACAAAAGAATTTTTCTAAAATTGTAGTTTGTAAACAAACACACCATAGCTTGCAAATTTATTTTATCTTTAGGAATTTTGAAATGAAACACAAAGTATCAAATTTACACTTCTCACGTTTATTATATAAAAATATTAATATATTCATTCCAGACAAGTTTAAAATTGTCCCTTGTAGTATATGGAATCTTAAAAGCCACATAAAAAAAAAGTTAACTTTCTGTGTTCAGCGGAACATGCAACAGAATCATACGAATCGAATCCTCAAAAGCTGATGTGCATAAAAAATCCAGGAATTCTTCTTGCATCGATTGCGGACCAACACCGTAAATTATAAATATAGAAATATATATAGAAAAAAAATAAATATTATAAATATATATAGAATGTCAGAGAGATCTAAATATATATTCCACAAGTATCCAAGCTCTGCATACGACAAGCGAACTCCCAAACTAATGCAAAAAATTATCAATAAATTAGTGCGAACATTTTTTTTTTGCATTTCATGTCGGTACACTAAAAAAAATTATAGTAACATTCACAAGGGGTTTAAAAAAAAATATCATTATTATAAAAAACACATTTTAAATAGAAAGCAATTAAAAAAAGAGATGCATTCAACAAGAAATCGGATTAACACGAGTGGGAAGACGAGGGAAAACTCAAAAAATTTTTATTGAAATTGCCCTTTGGGTATGCTAGGAGTCACACATTTACTACATATATATGACTTTGCATATTCCATATGAAAGAGCAATCCAACGACAAAGTAGGAACGAGAGCAATGAGATTGGGCCCACCTGATATATATATACATGATGAGCAACACTGTAACACGATTTCAACAATCTAACTTTAAAGGTTTGTTTTTATGTTCGTATTGGTGTCTTTTGAAAAACTTATTCTTATTTTATTTATCCGACTGGCACATTAAAATAAACGAACAAAACTGTAAACATGTAGCGTTTACTCTAAATGGAGAAACGTGCCCTCTGCTTTCACTAAACGGAATGCATAGCCCATAAGGTATCACCTAAAACTAAAAAATAGCCGCCTCCACTAGATCATAAGCTCACGATTGCCACTGTGCCTAGATTACATGGTACTGCTCTACAACTCAATTCTTAAGCCAATCTGGACGTATGGCTCCCAGCTGTGGGGGAACGCGAGCAGCAGCATTGCTGCTGCAGCAAGCAAAAAGTGTCCTTCAAAGAAAAACTGTCTTCAAATTTCCTCACTCTGGGATTGACTCGAGTTTCCAGCGTATCCCGCCAGCAATCAATTTATAGGCCCGTCGAATTCTGTATCAATCAATATGACAAGGTTAAAAAAAGAAGATTTTATTTATTATTTAATTTACTATGTTTTTGGAAAAGTTGAAGCCATTTGAGACATAGAGAAAAAAATGCCAAAGCAAACTTTAAAGAAAGTTAGATGTGACAGTTTTGCACTCTATTTTCCAAAACTTTTTATTTTAGGTATTAGGCTTTTTATACCGTTAAAATGAATTTCTTTTGATGTAGTTCATTAAGCTTTTATATATTAAAGTCGGATATTTAATGTTTTAGTTATGCACCGTAAATAGAAGAAGAAAATTATTAATTCACAAGTGTATGTTGTAACGAACATAAATGCCGCGGAAACCATGCTATCGACCGGGTGAGGTATGGTAAACCATACCATAACCATGGTATCGGGTGAGAGATGAGCTGCACGCGTTTGCCGGCCTAGATCTCGTCGGCTAGTGGGTGGGTTCCCTGAAAAATCTCATCTCTCCCCGCAAGGTTCCTGATGTTCATCATAGCAATCGAATTTGTTCGAATGCGTGCTTGGCCTAACGAATGGCGTAGGCCTGACCGTGTTCCCTACTGAATCTCCCCTCCGGGCTAATGTTTTGCCCACTGCGGCATCCTGGAACGGCTGGGTGAACGCATGGCGGCTGCAAACCAGACTGGGACTACTCTATTTACCACATTATAAAGTTTTATTGATTAAATTCATGAAAATATTCCATCTAGAGCTCTACGTTAAATACTATTAAATTCAATTAAAAAAATCTCTTATGATCTAAAACGACGGCCTAAGGATTTAACTAAAACTAATCAACTCCATTCGAAAAATCTCTTAAAATCTCAAATGTTTTCCTTAACCTAAAGAATGAACCAAATGTCTTAAACGCCTAATAGTAATCAAAGTAGAAATTAAAAATAAAGGAGGTAACAGGTGAGAGGCGGATGTTTCACATCGGTCTTCGGCCGATTTTGTTGATAAATATTGGTATGCGATCGATGATGGAGACGGGGCTACAGGTCTTCGAGTTGGAGAGTGATGGGCGGATTGCTTGCTCAGCCTGACCGGAGCTGCCGCGGTAGGGATATAGCGAAGGATCAAACCCGAATTCGGGGAGGGTCCAAGGTACGGACGCCGACGAACGGACCTTTTTCTAAGCCTACTTGTCACTCACCAATTATTTCCCACGTCGCAATGATGAAAGCGCTTCCAACATGCCACCTGTAGGGGAGTTTTTTCAAGATTTAAGGGTCGCCGAACGCTTCCCGTAACGATAAAAAAAGGCTTTTCACGAAATGTTGAGGAAAACCGCACGTGAATGCCCGCCTTGGGACGACTCTTCCCTCATCGGGATATTACACATTCGACTATAACCTATAAGCGGCCACATCCGACAGCACTAGCACCGGTATCGGCGAGAGATGAGCTGCACGCGTTTGCCGGCCTAGATCTCGTCGGCTAGTGGGTGGGTTCCCTGAAAATCTCATCTCTCCCCGCAAGGTCCCTGATGTTCATCATAGCAATCGAATTTGTTCGAGTGCGTGCTTGGCCTAACGAACGGCGTAGGCCTGACCGTGTTCCCTACTGAAGCTCCCCTCCGGGCTAATGTTTGGCCCACTACGGCATCCTGGAACGGCTGGGTGAACGCATGGCGGCTGCAAACCAGACTGGGACTACTCTATTTACCACATTATAAAGTTTTATTGACTAAATTCATAAAAATATTCCATCTAGATCTCTACGTTAAATGCTATTAAATTCAATTCGAAAAATCTCTTATGATCTAAAACGACGGCCTAAGGATTTAACTAAAACTAATTAGCTCCATTCGAAAAATCTCTTAAAATCTCAAATGTTTTCCTTAACCTAAAGAATACACCAAATGTCTTACACACCTAATAGTAATCCAAGTAGAAAATATAAGTAAAGGAGGTAACAGGTGAGAGGCGGATGTTTCACATCGGTCTACGGCCGATTTCGTTGATAAATATTGGTATGCGATCGATGATGGGGACGGGGCTATAGGGCTCCGAGTTGGAGAGTGATGGGCGGATTGCTTGCTCAGCCTGACCGGAGCTGCCGCGGTAGGGATATAGCAAGGGATCAAACCCGAATTCGGGGAGTGTCCAAGGTACGGACGCCGACGAACGGACCTTTTTCTAAGCCTACTTGTCACTCACCAATTATTTCCCACGTCGCAATGATGAAAGCGCTTCCAACATGCCACCTGTAGGGGAGTTTTTCAAAATTTAAGGGTCGCCGAACGCTTCCCGTAACGACAAAAAAAAGGCTTTTTTTACGGCTTAGGACGACTCTTCCCTCATCGGGATATTACACATTCGTCTATAACCTATAAGCGGCCACATCCGACAGCACTAGCACCGCTATGTTGCCTTTCGCCCGCGCTTTGGGCCCGCCTTCACCCGGGTCAATGCCCTGATCGCGAACGGTTGAGGTTAAGCGCGATCCTTGATGGGGGTTAAGGGGGTAACTTGCGCCGCTGCTTTTCCTGTTTCGCGCCTCCATGTTCCTCCTCCTTTTGGCTGCCGCTAGAGCTCTTTCTCTTCTCGTCCTCTCTGGGGGCTCACGGAGACAGCTACTTAAAGTTTCACTGCTCGTGACGCACACCACCGTATTTGCTGGGCTCCGTTTCTCTCTGTCCCTCACCACTTTCAAAAACTCGCGCTCAGGGATTATTATTTGTCGGAGGGTCGAATGCCTCCTTTCCTCCCTCTTTGAAAACGTTTCGCTTTTCCAATTGCTCAAAATGCCGGCTCAGAAAAATTAATTTTCTCACCCTCTCTATCTTTTCCCCTCTCTCCTTTCTCCTTCGATCCTACCCGATCTTACCCGTTTGCAGGGCTGCCACCTCCTGCCGCTTTTACCACTATCGATAACATCCTAAGCGTTGCCACCTAGTTCCTTTATCCGCCTGCCTCTGTTACAACCCTTTACATGGCAACAGGGCAGAGGTCGGCACGGCCCTATCTCGGGGGCATAGGAAATTTCTCTGCCCGAGCTCTGCCACACACATACAGTATAAATGTGTGAAACGTCATGCTCAAAGCCTACTTTCTGCTATTCGTTACTAACACTAATGCGGTAAAATCATATCAATGTATTGTGGTGCCGACCACTGCAATAGGGGAATGATCCCAGTTATAGGGGAATGCCCGCAATACCAATATTAACATAATCCAGCGAGCTCAGTCGAAGATCTTAAGAAAAATCACCGTGGCACCGCGGTACGTTCGTAACGAATACATACATCCCGACTTAAACATTTTACTATTCAAAGAAGTGATCGTAGAAGAGAAGACGTACTTTACCAAGCTACTTTTCGAGCCTTACCACCTGGAAAGAGGTCTAACAAGGTTGAGCAACCAATCACGTCTTCGTCGGAATACCCACCCAGCGACCAACTTGAGGTATGCGCACCGAAAATGCAGTCCTAGTATACTGTAAGTTAGATTGTAATGTTAAGATTCGAAAACTTATTGTTAGATTCGTAAACTTTTTGCTAGTTAAAGGCAAAGTTCTTTATCCAACTGGGGAATCTGGTTCGCATTAGGAAGGACCAGGAGTATTGAGCAAGAACGGCGGTCGTCAAAAGAGTTATGCGACGAAACAAGCGAACCAAAGATTGACACTTTGGTGTTGGCTAAACACTTAAAAGAATTAAGTGTTAATCCAATTAACGTAATAATTACGAGCAATCGGGCTTACGATGCGAATTCGAAAACCAGGAGAATCGTCATGTCATGGAAACACAGAGACTCTGGAAACCAGAGTCAACATATCGAAATCTGCAAGCATTTGAAAAAAGTTATCATCACATGACAGGTCCAAATTTATCGCCACAGTTGAAGCGATTAGTATGAGCATCCATCTAAACGACCCGTTGATACTTCGAGAATTAGTGGAGAACAGTGATATAGTGATGCATAGCATGGAAATGAATATAAACTTAAAGGTTGAAATCAAAAAACAAATGGTGCACGACGGCAATAGCAACCAAGAAGACTGCCATATGTGTGATCGAGCACTCAAACATTTGAACCTCCGAGACAGGCAGGAGTTCGAAAAACTCAAACAGGGAAGAAGAGAAAGCAAGAGAAAACTGAAACGAGTGAACACGCTGGGCTGGGATCTTTGCAAGGCTCGGAGAAGAGAAACCAATAATCCTAGATAAGACACCAAAATGCATTGCCGACGAACGGCGGTGAGAAACAGGTATTATTTTTCGATACGACAAATTGGAGTTGCCGTCTTCATTGAGATAGCGAAGCTACGATTTAAGTGCCTGGGGTCGCGCACGGAGGACCTAGAAACTAGAAGCTTTTACTGGTCGCCTCGTGCGATAAGTATTTTCTTCTTTGTGCAGGGATTGGAAGGTGCTCGACACAACAGACATCCAAACTGGTTCTGCTATATCGCCCCTTATGCCTATCCTAATCAGCAGGTGTTCTGTACGCATGGTGATAATCTTATAAGTACAGCAGAATTGAAATTTTGAGATTTTAAGCATAAGATTTTGTCTGTCTTTATTTCGGAGGCTGTGCAGAACTGGATCTGCTGGATCTCAACCGGAATAATTCTTAGATATTCTTATTCCTTTTATTACACTCCTAACTTTAAGTTACACATAAGCTAAGTGTTCTGTCACAATATTTAATGATTCTCCCTGTTGGACAGTTTTGCATAAATTCACCCCTGTAATAATACAAAAAAACTAGCGCACGACTAACAACATCTATGATTACTGATGACACAGCCATTCTTAACCGTTCGAAATTCCCGTCTTTATCTGGACGTTGTTGAAAAGTTGCTATAAGATTGGCGAAGTAAAGTTAACGAACAAAAATGCAAGCACGTTACGTGCACATTGAAGTGCCCGCCGCTTACGTTAAACAACTCGTTAAAAAAAATGGTTTGGTGGTTGGTCAAGGATAATGGATAGTAAGGGCTTGAGAACGGGCGGAACGGCCGCTAGGCATTGCTTCGCCCGCCGCAGGCCCCAACTCTCCAGCCTACCGCCTCTTCTGCTCAATGCTCCTGAGCCTCTGCATTAACGCTGCAGAAAAAGATGCATCTGGTTCTCCAGCATTACCTCCATAAGGATTCGTGGGTGGAGTGACCGGCCCGCCGTCGTCTCCAGTCGGTGGCGCTCTCGTGCAAGCCGGCGGCACTCGAAGACAACTTGCTTGGCGTCTTCGACTATAGATCTCCCGCACTCCGGGGGGGATCAGGCACCTGTTGTGTCAGGCACCTAAGGTGTGATAGGTTAATGCAACAATGACCGACGAAGCAGCAAATGCTTCGTATCCAACAGAAGTGCAGGATGTCCCCTGTTGGTCGAAAGGGTATTGCCAGAAGCTTTAGGTTATGCCAGAAGCAGCCATGACCACTCAAGACCTGGGTCAGGTAAAAGTCAACCTGTAACATCGTCCCTTCGTCGATAAGTCCCAACAATTCTGGCAGGCTGTGAGCGACCTCTCCTTGGCCTTCTACCATGTAGTTATATCGGGGGCGCCGCCAGCACCCTCATAGCGAGCGCGAGTTTCCTCTAGCTCCTTGAGCTCTTGAGCGCGCTCTTTCAGCGGGACCATCCTCGCAATAGCCAGAATGGCGTCGTCGGAGACTGTCCTGAAGCCAGACGCTACTCTTATGGCTCCCAGCCTGTACGCAGCATCTACCCCTCTCCTGTAGCTGGGCGTATTCATCGCCTCTGCCAAGATACAGAAGATGCCAAGATGCGTACAGAATTTGCGCCGAGGAAACGCTCACGAGGAGCCTTATCCTGTTCTGAGGGCCTCTGGTGTTGAGAAGGATCCTGGCGAGGCCCCTGGTAGTGGCTGCAGCCTTGCCCTGGATATATTCTAGGTGCTCGCGGAAGGAGAGCCGGGCGCCGATCATCACACCTAGGTATTTTATGGCCCGCTGGGAGGTTATGGCCACTCCATCAACCTGAATCGTCGTCGTTTCCAGCACCTTACGGCTGCTGACCACCGCCGCTTCTAACCAGCACCGCTGGTCTTAGTGCGTTCGGGTCCGTGGGGGACTGCCCTCCTGTGCGCAGCCTCTTCACCACTAACCGGTATGCGTTGCCCCATGGATTTTCCTCCTCCGAGTCACACAGCTCCAGGAAGCTTTTCCTTTTGCTATCTCGGATGGCCACCTTCAGTGCTTTACATCGGTCCTTGAAGGCTAGGTGCCGCTCCTCAAAGTAGTCGCTGCCTCTCGCTCCCTGCATCAGCCTCCTTGCTCTCATACACTCCGCTCGGATGGAGCCAATCTCGTCGCTCCACCAGTAAACGGGAGTGTGGTCTCTGTGGTAGAAGCATCTAACCTGCATGCTCGCCATGCACGCTGCCTGGAGCTTAGCTGCCACTCTGTAGCCTCGTGGGTTTGAATCCCTCAGTTGTTCTTGAGGACACCCAATTGAGCACAATATCGCTTCGTAGTCACTGGTCGTAAAACTGCCGCTTATCTTCCAGTTAGCGCCAGTCGCAAGCGGGGGCTTGCGAACGTTAGATCTATGATGGATCCTGCTCCGGCTCTGCTGAAGGTGTGCTGGTTTTCCTCGTTTAGCAGTACGAGATCGAGTCAGGCAAAATGTTTCTCTCACCACTCTCCCTCTCGCATTCGTCCTTGGGCATTCCCAGTTCTGCGCCCACGCGTTGAAGTTTCCTTCTACAAGGACATCAGAATGGCCTCTTTTGTCATTTCGCAGACAGTCCATAATGCCCTCCGCACTGTGCACTCAGTGCATTGACGCGCCGCAGCTCCAGATGGCAGCCTTCCCCGATAGGTCAACTGCCCAGCGGTTGTCTGAGCCAGCCCTTAGGGGCTCGCTTAGGAGCGCTGTGTCCACCTTCGTCTCCCTCGCAGTCTGCGACAGCACATCTTGAGCCGCCCTGCAGTGGTTCAGGTTCAGGTTCTACCATCCTGACGTCCTAGGTCCACCTTCTTTCGCTGACATGGGACAGCTTCTGCTTCCAGTCTGATGTTTCGCATCCTTCCGGCCCTTATTTCACATGAGAAGCATCGCGGGTTTCTTTTACTGGTGGCCGCCCTATGGTCCTTGTCTCCGCAGCGGAACCAACAGCCGCTGCTGTCCTTCGAGCTCTTGCAAGCGCTTGCGATGTGCCCCATTCCAAGACACCTGTAGCAGCGAGCAACGACATCCTTTTCCTTCATATGGCATACTGTCCACCCAACCTTTACCACTGCAATGATGGCCTTGGCAAGGCTCGCGGGGAAAGCCACAATAGCGGCCTGTGTCTCGCCATAGCTTCTTCTCAGTTTCTTGACTTTTAGGGCGCCCTGGTCCACCGCTGCCTGCTGCGCAATAGCCGCGATGATGTCCTCCGAAGTGGCTAGTGCGTTGAGTCCTCGTAGTTCGATGAGCGACTCCTTGGTCTCTTTCGAGTACGCCCGCACCTCTGCCTTGCTCCTTAGGACCACCTCGATGCAGCTTTTAAGGGCCAGCGTTGAGTTCTCCTTCTTCCTGGCCAATTTCAGAAACAGTCCGCCCTTGGCTGTCTTCCTCACTTTCTTGACGCATGGGCCGAGGTCGTCTAGCTTCCCGTCCTCCCTGCGTGTTACCATGCTTAGGATCTGGCTGTATGTCAGACCTGCTGCTTGGATCACTATGGCGTCGGGTCTGGCTCGTCTGCGTTTGGGATTTCTAGGCTTGGCCTTTGTCCATTCTAGCCTCCTCGTGTTTGATTCACCGTCGCTTCCTTTGCCGGCAGCCGGGTGCTACTGGTTTGGGCCTTGCCGCCGTGTTGGCCTCCACTTTGGCCCGCTGGCGCCCTCTAGCGGGCTCCTGCAGTCACGTCATTGCGACATTGCGACGTTCCGCAGCCCTAATGCCCTTGGTCCGGATCTAGCACCTTCTACCGGCAGACACTTTTAGGGCGTTCCATAACACTGTCCGCCAGCTGATTAACGATCAGCTGGCATGTTCAGCGTTTGCTTAGCTCCTTCGATCCGGGAGAAAGGTGTCGCAAGGAGAGTTCCTGGAAGAGAAAGCTCTCTTCGCGCCTATTACCTTGGCGGTTTCCGGCTCATACGAATCCTCGCGGAGGCCTCCTAGTTACCTATCCAGGGAGTATTAAAGTTCGCTCGGCAGGTGAGTCCATCCCCAGCTGTCCGGTCAGCCTTTAATCACTCAATTTCTAAATTCTGCACTGTTCTGCACTCGGGATCGCCCGCGCGGCACGACCCATTTCTTCGACCCGAACTTCTCAATCTATGTAGCAAAGAATTTATCCGTCTGCATCTAGCTTTATAATAAGGTTCTGGATCTAGAATCCCTTTTCGAAAGCCTTAAAGCTTAATTTAAATTCCTAATTAGGATATATTCTTACCTTATGAGTTAGGTACTATTGTAATATAAACAATTGGATAATTGTTCAGAAATTTGCACAAAAGAATTGACAAGTTTTAAAATTAAATTTTTTGGTCATAGTTGACCTAGTTCTGGTAATATAGAAATATTTTCTTGGACGAGTCATTAACAACACTGCGTCAAGAAGTAAGCAAATGTCCCTCGTAAAACTAATATTTTATTCTTTGTCGAATACAATTTTCAAGTGCAAAGGAAGCTTTATTTTAAAAATTCCTCTCCGCATTATAATAACACACTCCATAATATCCGACTAAAGCAGTGGTGTCCAAAACCCTATCCCACAAGGTTGGAAGTTTTGGGGTTCAAATCAAAGTGGGACCGAATCCAAGTGGGACACCGCCGCAACTTGGGACTTGATGATTGATGGCCGTCGCAGAAGCATGCCAGTCTCCGAGTTTTTGTTCCGACTGTAACACCTGCAGAGGTCTTATCGCGTGGAGTTCCGTGGAGCGAGATGCTGAGGGAGTTTCATGAGTTAGTGAAAGGTCAAAGCCAGAGAATGGTATTGGATGTACATACCAACGTGAGAACGGACTGGCCAAACCTGCGGTGCGCGCTCCAACAGCAATTCTAGAGCCATCGATCTAACTGTGAGAGGGTGTATGAGCTGCGAGAGATGTAGCCAACATCCGGAGTAGCCGATTTTTAACTAATAAAAATAATAAAAATGGAAATCAGAGAGAGGATATCAAAGATTGTGTATCCCATTCATGTCCCTAACCTGGAGCAGCTCCGCCATGAGTGTGACGATGCGGTGAGGATGCTAGCCACTCGATGTTCTAGGCAGTCTCTTGTCGTCCGAAGGTCAAAGAGCTGGAAGACGATTAAGAGAATGAGAATGGCTGGCCCGAGGAGGGAGGAGTCGAAGTTCTCCACCGACAGGAGAAACCGAAAGACAAGCTCGCACTAAATTGCTGAAACTGCATGAGCACGGGCACACATTATGTCGACGGGCCGATACGCAGGCTCTAGAAAATATGTAGTATTAATCATGTCATTCAAGTATTTGTAATCATAAATAGGCAGAGTCCAACGATTAAAAGGTCGAAGAGGAATCTATTTGCAGTGCAAGAAGCGGATTAAAAGAAGTGTAGGCAACATAGCCTTCAAAGAAACCGAACAACTCCAAGTATTGAGCGTTCCCGGCAAAGGAACAGGCACCGTGAACCAAGAGACGGAAGATATGTGTGGTGATCTAAACCATGGTGAGGTGCGATAATAGGCCATTTGCGATCGTGAAGTTGGAGAGAAACAGCGTCGAAGGCATAGTGGTGGGATAGCGGAACGTCAGTCAGTCTCCTTGGTAAAGGATGCATAGAATTGATGGAGAGATTATAATTGAGATGGGAAAAGACGCCTGAGAAACCAGGTAGTTGGTAAGGTATATCCGCAGACTAGATATCTAGAACAAACTCACAGCATCCCGATCCTGCTTTGCCTCTTCTTGAAGCAGGAACTATATCTGGGTGTAGACTTTTAGCGGAAGTTGACCTCACTTGACCCCACCTTTAACGGACCCCACCTGAGACGGTGGGGTTCCACAGCAAAGGGAAACAAATAGAGCCTCACATCCTATCCGACGAGCAAAAGAATCACCTGGACAAGGTAAAATAAGGTTTCTTGTGATATAAGCAGCAAAGGCTAGAGCTCACTAAGATGGAACATCACACACTTTAAAGCTGGTCAAGGTGACCGTACCAATAAAAAAGACAACAACTCTTGTTCGCCGAAGTTGACGAAATGTTAAGACTGGGAGTCATCGACCTGAGTGAAAGTCCGTGGGGAGATTGGTTCTCGTTTTTGGACACAAATTTAGATGTTTGATTTCCCGGATTTCTTCCAACAATCCAGGAACGCGGGCTGCAAAGAGTTTTACACTATTTATGCGAGCCGACCACCGCGTTTAAAAGATGCTGTGTAAAGAACACTCCCTTTTTTTCTGAAGAATTTCCCATCTCTGGGGACTTGCACTGAGGATATTATACAATTTTTGTATAACACCAAAAAAAGTGACAATTTCTGCACGGCATTCAGCAGCATGCACTCCACATAAATATAAGCTATGGCAGACACAAAATGCAAATATTGCCAATGCGTTATCCCTCAGGATATGGCTCTGCGCTCCCCTTTAGCAACCGCTCATATTGCTACCATTGTCGTACCCTTGTCCACGACAATCAGCCAATGGAATATTGTGTTTTTGGAAAGTGCTACGAATCAGCTCAGGAATGCCCTCGCAGGTTTTGGCGTTGCAGTAGAGAAACTCTAAGAATCGTTCTTGGAAACTCCAAGAATCGACCAAGAATCGTTTTTGGATTTCTCATTCTCCAGAGTCTTTGTTGTGTAGCACATAACGCAAACTAAAACAGTTTGTTTTCACAATATGAGCTGGGTTGCATTCACTATTATTGTGTAGTACTTGACTGCCTTTCTTTCTTTCTTAATTATGCCAATGACTTAAGTTGCAAAACATTCGATGAACTCATTATCCGGCGATAAATAATGACCTCGAAGTTTATTGATTGTTTGGGATTCCTTCACTCTGCCTAAATGTTCATTAAATAGAGGGTCATAATGGTCGATCAAGACAAAAAAAATTTCCATTCCTTGCATCAGCAATGAGTGTGTTACTTCCTGCCAATCCTCGTTCTCCAAAAAAATTAGCAACATCCAGAATCCGATAAAGGATCTGCCTCCAATGAACTGCTTCGTTTTTAATACTCTCCATCAGGAGATAATCCACTGAAGTTGCATTTCGATTTCTCATTTCACACTGGCGTCACTGAACATTTGAGTGGCTGACTGTTCTCTTGCTCAGCAAATCCTTCATGTAACGCCTTCCAATTCTTATCTTTTGAGAAACCTCTTCCAAAGTTGATCGTGTTTTGCCGGATATTTTACTAAAAAATCTAAATGGAAAACAGAAAAACGCTTCTTTTGATGTACTTGAAACGAGCCAATCGCGTTTACTTTTTCTCCATTTATTTTTTTTTTTTTTTTATTATCAATCAATCAATCAGTTATATTTAAAATCTGTCCGGAGTTATGGACAATAATTAAATTTTATAATGGGACCTTAACTTAATGAAATATTGAGTAGTACAATGTTTGCTTATCCTAGGAAACTAATTTTAACAGTAAACCTGAGCGATAGAATTCAAGTTATTTATTGTCGGGCCCTTTAGTGGGCCTTGTTGGTTTTACAACTGCAGCTGAGTCCTGTTCGCCCGAGTGGCAGAGGTCCAGTGGGTGGGTCCGTTTCAGCCTCCTTGTGGTGTAGCTGTTGTCCAGAAGATTGATGGCCTCAGGGTTAGGATGTCGGTCCAGCCTTTCTTTTTCTCCATTTATGAAAGTGGTTCGGAGAACTTTTTGGAAAACGGCAGCCACAGATATTATTTGGAAAGTGAAGAGGATGTAGTTAAGGTCCCTGCCGAAGAGCTTCATAAATTTCACTGGACTTCACGTGAATAGAATCTATGCTCCCAATATCAAAAGTGTTGAGATTCTCACCTAATATTTTCGCAACAGTGCACAATTGTTGTTTATGTTTCTCAGCCACAATAGTTGGAATTTGGATTCTGATGCTTTGTCTGATTGTGATGTAGCGACTGTTAACGGATTCGTCGTGGTTTGTTGAATTTGATATAAATTTGAATTTGTTGTTAAATTGAATTGTATTTTTAAGTTGAATTGTTAGTTATTTAAATCTAGTTTAAGAAAGCTTAGGGCGGAACGAGAGCGAAAGCTCATATTCGCTCTTGTGCGAATTCACCCCGCTTCGCCGCAATAGATAAGTTAGGCTTATGATTAGAGAAAATATAGATCGATTTAAAACGTTGAAGAGGCCACATCTTTCGTTTTCGATATTTTTTTTATATTTAGCAGCCATCTTTTTTTTTTATTTTTATCGTTTATTGTGAGAGATGAACTAATCTCATTCAACATTTTGGTGCCCCCTGTAGGGACACTAGTGCAAAATATGTAAAAAAAATTGGGTCTTAAAAACGCAAAGTGACAGTGACACAGTGTTATTTCACACAACAATTACCAACATTGTACATACATCTTCTAAACAAAACAAAAAACGTTGCTCGCGACGTGTGTGTCAAACCGATTTAAACGAATTCACCGCGTCGTGAAACCGCCACAAGCCCGTGAAAGCCAAGGATCATCACCACCAGGATCACCAGCGAGCTCCATGTCCTGCACCGACTGCACGAGGAAATTGGCAGCGGGATTAAAGGATCCTAAGCAGAACCGCAGGTATTTGTGCAAAAAACAAAGTCGAAAAAAGACAAATTAAATCCACGTCTTGTGCTGAAATATTACACCCTCCTTTCAATTCTTGGCGCATACATACTTGAAAATTAGTAGAGCTTACAATTTGAATAGTTTTAATAAAAATAACTAACAAACTGCCTGTGGATAAAATTAATAAACATTACAATACATATATCCACATCACTGTCGCCAACCCTTTTACCGCTCGTTCGTTTTTCGACAAACAAAGTAGATAAATTTAGTGCAGCCAAAAATTTATTTATATACAAATATATAAATATATATATATTTTTTTTTATAACATTTGAAAGTTTTATTTACAATCTGTCCTCAATTAGGGACAATAATTACATTTTTTTAGTGAACCGTGACAATGGGAGTTTGATAAATACAAGTTATGAATCTAAAAAGTTAATTTTGTAAATCCAGTGGATGCTTCCTCTTCAGTCTTCTGGTGGTGGTGCTGCTGTCCAGCAAATTGGTGGCACATGTGTTGGGATGTCGTGTTAGCCTGTCCTTGTATTCAGCAGTGAATTTTCTAACTTCAGCGCTGACTATAGGGATGCCCAGTTGAGCATGAATAGTCAAATTGTCATGGTAAGGATGAGCCGAAGACAGCGTCCTGAGAGCTCTGTTCTGTGCCAGCTGAATGACTTTCATATTGCTTGGTCTCGCTGTGCCTCACAGTTGGATACCATACATCCACACTGGCTTCACTATTGACTCATATATATTAGTAGTTAGTAGTTGGGACTACATTTGGGACTACAGGACTGTGCAATGTTCCATCTTTGAAGCCACGGGTTAAGGGCATCGAGCTGACGCTGGAGAAAGTCAGAGGCATTTTGTGACAAGCTTGCCGATGCTAGGAAATCTTTGTCGTCTGCATATGTTGCGGCTAGCAAACCTCCTTCATCTACAACAGGCATATCTGCTGTGTGTAGTGTGTAGAGTATTAGACCAAGAACACTGCTCTGCGGGACACCTGCCTTAATGGGCCTATAATCTGACCTTACGTCTCCACATCTGACCAGCCCCATTCCTGGCCATAAGGTGTTTGAAGAGGTTAAGTGATTCTGTGAAAAATACATTACCTCGAGCTGCCAAAGTTATTGGGTCCGACTTTTACGTCGACGACATGTTAACGGGTGCTGGTTGCATTGAGGAGCTAAAGACAATTAAATCTGAAGTAACTCAGGTTCTTCAAAACGCTGGGTTTGAATTGAGTAAGTGGTTTTCAAACTCGCCTGAAGTTACTGCATCCGAGAGCACCGTTAAGCCAATAACACTTATGGACTCAGAACTGACCATAGCATTAGGAACCGCTTGGGTTTCCTAAAGAAGATATATTTAAATTTGAAATTGCTGCTTCAGTCTTGGGTCAAAGGGCGACCAAGCGAAACAATCTTTTGGTGTCATTGAAGCTTTTTGACCCCTTGGCTTATTAACCACTTATAAAAGGAAACTTATAAACGGAAAGATCCTATTGCAGGAACTTTGACTAAATAAGCTAGATTGGGATGAGTCTATTCCATTGCAGCGTGGAAGCAGCGTGGAACAAAATACAAATTGCCTTGTCGCAATTAGAGGAAATCTCAATTCCGAGATTCGTGTTTACCGAGCCGATGTCACCGATTCAAATTCAAGCCTTTTCTGACGCATCGATGAGAGCCTTTGGAGCTTGCGTCTATATATTAGTTGCGAACCTGCAGAAGATATTAAAGTTTCGTTGTTGACTGCAAAGTCTTAAGTAGCGCCGCTTAAGACAAAGACGCTCCCCCGTCTTGAGCTATGTGCCGCTCACATTTTCGCAGATCTCTGCCGCACAATAAAGGATTCGTTCCCATCCATCGTCTTAGGCAACGTTTTTATCGAATAGATTTGCTGAAATTCAAGAGTGGTCAGATGATAGCACGTGGCGGAATGTACCAATAAAAAAGAACCAAGCAGGAAACTGTAGAATCGATCTGGTTTACAGGTCCATCGTTTTTAAAGGAAAAGGAAGATAAGTGGCCGACGAGCCCTCGTTTAATCTTTTACCAGAACTTCTACATATGGAAGCAAAAAAGAATACTGTCGGATTAACCGCAATCGTCTCTACCTCATACTAGTTGGAAGTGATAGAAGGGTTTTTCTCTTACCTAAAACTGCTGTGGGTGCTCGTTTATATTTTCCTCTTTAAAAAAAAATCGAAGACATTAAAGTTAATTCTAATATTGTTCCCGCACCTGTCGAATATAATGAAGCCTTTAAGAAAATAGTCGATATAGTCCAAGAGCACGAGTATCAAGAAGATGTAGAAAAGATCCGAACCTGGGCGCACCTTTTTGTTGTTGCGGGTCAGGGGGCAACTAGCTTGCACGCGTCGAATTTTCGTGTGCGTCTGTAGTAGTGAGATAGAAAATCTGTAGTCAGATATTATGGTCATGCGTACGCTGCTTTAAATGCCAGCCTCGTCTGATGCTGGGATTCGCAGGGTCTAACGTGCTTGTGGAGATGGCTGCTTGTCTCGTCAATCAAGCAAATGTTTTGTCCGCGATGGTCCCAGGAGTACGTCTTGGGCCTACATGCGCACTGATGTGGCAGGTCGAAGTGGCAGCTGCTGGCTCCCTAGAAGTGTCGGAGCAACGCACGCCGGCGCGGACGGAACTTTCATGGTCGTTTTCATCAGGATTAGCTCAGAAGCGGAGTTTAGAAGAGCAGTCCCTAAGTTGGCGCGGCTACCAGTTATTTGAAGCCGGATGGAGATCTTCAACGATTTATAGATTTATTTATAGATTTATAGATTTATTATAGATTATAGATCAATAGATTTATTTATTGTTTTGTAAGAGATAAAATAATCTCGATAAACAGATGCAATTATATTAATTATTGGCCACCAGATTGGTAGAATCGGCCGCTGTGCGGTGCACATTTCGTCTTTGCACACTCAAACCCCAATTACACTTCGCCGTCCTTATACGTGATCCGCCTGTAGATGACTGCCGCGAATGTTCACTGACTCGCATTCATAAACACGTTCATCTCTATAGTCGACACTGGTACAGATCATTCTCCATCTCCTTATGCTGAGAATAATTGTTTAAAAGCCAAGATACGAAGGAAAAGGAACTTCCATCGATGGAAACACTGCTAGGAAATTTTTTGGTAACCCAAGTTGAACATCTATGATCACCGGCATTCTAATATTGGCAGGATATTCTAACATTGTTAAAAATTTCAAAAGCTATGCCTTGGATACTGCTAATAAAAAATATCTATGGTGGCATATTTTAACGGCAGTGTATAAAACTTTAATGCACGGTGCGCTTAAAATAGACGATGCGTTGCTGTTGTTTGCAAAGGAAGCTGCAGAGTGTAACAATAATGAAATTAAGAAATGCCGTCATCAACATGTTTTGGATATTGAATAATTAGGATTTAATGAATTTATTTATTATACATTCTGTTATAGAAAACTGCCAAAGAGAGATAAATAACAATTTGTATAATCAACACTCAAATTGCTAGAAGATCTTTGTTAAATTTTTTGATTTAAATTTTAATTTTACATTTACACGTTGTAGAATTGTAGAAGTCCATAAATTGTCCTTCCGAGATTGAGAAACGAGGAGGGCAGTAAACGGCGCGATTGAAAGGTTTCGTTACTTGACTGAATTTGTGTCGATGTGACCTGCAAGAAGTTTGTTGCAAACCTTTTGTAAAAATGGTGTTTAATGCGTTCTCTGATTAGAACTCCAGTTCCAACGTGGGCTTTCCCATCTGGATGATCTGTGCGGTAGATTGTACAGCTTCTTATTTGAAAGTTGTATTTGCTTGATGCGTTTTCACCAGTAGCATAACGTCAATATGGTTTTCGGTCAAGAATTGTGACAATTCTAGCTTATGCCGGGAGGCACCATTGGCGTTCCACATTGATATTCGTAGCGCTTGCATAGATTATTTAGACTGTTGTGCTACGAGCAGCTGTATCACCATGTTCTGGTTTTTAACAAGTGTTTGCATGATCGTTTTCATGAATGACATAAGTTCCATCATACTTTGTTGGAGGGTAAGCAATGCTTGATTGTAGATCAAAGTCCCAGGAGAAGCCGTTAGTGATTTTTAGAGGACCGAATAAGGACCTCGCAGCTTTGGCAAAGAAGACGGCTGGCGAAGCTTTTACATACATCCTCTATTGTTTGCCGTACGGTTTCCTCCGCAGTTTCCACATTTCTTCACGGTACTGTCCTTGTTTGTAGTACAGTGAGCGGAGTTGTGGGCATCCCCGCAGACTACACGCAGCTTGTAGATTGGGTGGACTTCGTTCTTTTATCCCGACCTGCTTTCTGGCTCGACCTCGACCTTGAAGAGGGGTTGTGGCTTTTTATCTTTATTTAAAATGTTAATAACATTCTTGGCGGCGAAGCCCTTTTCTTAAGGGCGGTTTTTATTTCCGCGGTGGTTACATCGGGTTCGATTCCCTTTACTAGCACTTGTGGGCCCTTATTGCTTTTCAGCTGGTACGTGTAATAGTTTTTCTGATCATTGTCCAGATATTTGGACACGATTCAGGAGTGCTCTTCAGCCTTCGCTTCCACCTTTGTTTCATGAATGTTCCCTATGATAAACGGGACTAAAAAAGTTGTCCCCGTTCCCGATCAACGCCTCAATTCGGTTGACCAGGGCCCTCGAGCTTTTCTCCCTAATATAGATTGGAGGCTGCTTGGTTGTTTACAATGCGAACTCCATGACGCGGGATTCGGAGACCGTGCCCTTAGGCTTTCAGCGATTAGTAAAGCCGGGTTGCTGTTTATCGCCGATTTTTCCACTTCGTCATCGCGGGTTTAAAAGTAAGAGTAGAAGCCGTTTCTTTGGTTCACTGAACTTCTACGCTCGTTCGTTTGATCGTTGCTCAATGAGCTTATTACGTGGCACTTATTTATTTAAAAAAATGCACTAGTTTTGGTTTAGCACATCACAACTGTTATAAAAAGCTTATCTATTTCTTTTATTAAATTGTGGTTCAGCGCCTTTTCGGTTATATTGTGTTACTTTTTCGTTTGTTAACTGTTTTATCATTTTGTTAAAAAACTATTATGTTGCAGTTTTCCTGGAGCTCGGGCACGGCACGTCCGTTCAGTTCGGTAGTTAAATTTGTTCAGAATCTTTCACACATGTATACAAAATATTTTTTAAATATAGCAGATATCTTATGTGCAAATGAAATTTAAGCAACGCAACTCTACTGGAAGTATTTTAGCGCACCATCGCTAAATCAACCTTACTATGGTGCTTTGTAAGCTATATAATCGTCCGAAAATAATTAAATTATTTTTAATGGACCAGATTAATGGACAACGTCACGGAGCTAAATGGTTTGCTCATTAGACGTGTTACGGACAGACTCGAAGACTGTACTGGATTGGCAGCACACACAAGTTCTAAAAACAGTTCGTAGAGAAAAGAATATCCGAAAATCAGGAGTCAACAAAGATTGCCAAACTTAGATTGATTGCTAACGCCCGCAGACATTATGCGGATGATGCCACTTGAAGTCTTCTCACTAACCCTTCCCACCGTAAGGGTTGCGACCCATTACTAAGTGCAGAATTCAATGACTCCGATCGTGTCGCTGCACTGCATACCAATCGTATTTTTGGCTTGTTCAGATTATTTACTTCATAATGTGAAGTGACCGATCTCCGGTCATTAAAATCACTTTTTATATTCTTAAACAACGTAATCCTTCATAGTTCGTTTATATTCGAAACTACTCGTTTTGCTTCATTTTCATTACATATGTCATAGATTAGTTGCAACACAATGTGATTCTTTTTCTATAATATTCCCGTAGGGTATTGACAGACAGCTTACACTGTAGTGTCCTTCAGATTCTGTGGGCTCTCATTTCGTCGCTTCAAGCTTTCACACCAAAATGATCGATCTCAAAGTAGTCCAGCTACCGAAACGACCAGCCGTTCCACGTCATTGTCCTATAATAGGGCAGACAAAACCTCCAACAGGCCCAATAGAACCTATACTAGTTTGGTTGTGACCCCCTACAGTCCTTCTCTGGCAAATCGTCCTGATCTTAATGACTTTAGTTTAATCGAATAAGCATTTTTGGTGCTGCAATTTCGCAAGGCTTATTTAAGCATATGTATCAACCTGCTTCCCACCTTCCAAAGCAGCTCAAATTCTTCTTCATCGACGGCTGAGCATTCTTAGAGAACAACACTCTTTCGTCTATTCAGTTTCCTTTCATCGCAGACCGTTTGTAGAATAGTTTAGATTCAGAATAAGATATTTTATCTTGTTCTGATATGCATTTCAATTTTATTTTTGTAACATCCGAATAAGGGCGATAAATATTGCATCCATGGAGCTTACTTATTTTTTTTAAATAATATATTGTCGTTTTTTTAAATTACTTTCAATTAAAAAGGCTAAAACATTTTCAGGACTTATTTTTGTTATCTCTTTCGGCATAAATTGGTTCTTCATACCAGCTTTATTTTCTCTATTTATTGCTTTTTGCAGTAGACAATAAGTGTCGCCCCGTCTTCAATTTTTTGGTCAATGTAGAAGTTGCATGATGCCGATTTTCGCTTTACCAGGCTTTTTGCGTGGAATATCATCTTTAAGAAACTAAATTTTTTGAGATGATGCAAGCTTAATAGCTTAATGCATGCGTAATGCATGCTTTTCTTTAAAACGGTCGAGCATTCTGTTGCATTTTGGTAAATTAGTGTTAATGAATCCAAGATATACCCTTAAATTCTTTATTATTAAATAACCACATATATACATAATCAATCATCGTTAACGGTTTTTGTCGCTCCAATATCAAGCAACGTTGAATAGAAATATGTAACTGCAACTGAAACATTGAGTATTACCGTAAATCGGCCAAAAATTGAAACCATTATTTGATCGTTAACAGTTTTGTTAATAACATTAAGCTTTAAAATTGCCTCGACTCACAAATTACACTCCACAGAAACACAGATAAATTTGTAAGCAGCGGTCTAAAAACTTACCAACAACACATTGAACGATTCGACAATATAACATATGTAATAAACATTTAAATCTCATAATCCAGCTTTTTTGTTTAATTTACAATTAAAAGATCAAACTGACAGAAAATATCAAAAAGGGAATATATATGGGAAAATTCTTAAATTTCTTCCTTCTTAAATTTTTTATAAAAATGTTTCAGTTTTCTTGAAGTATTCTAATTCAGAAATTAAAGTCAAATGAATAATACAGATAAAAAGAACATGTAAGGTGCCGCAATTTGGGACTTCTTGCCCATAGTGCAATAGCAGTTATGTTGGGAAAAAGATACCAATTAGAAGTGACGAAACCATAACATTTCTCAAATGGTACGATGTAAATGTGATATTAGATTACACAATTGTACAAAATTCTTAAAATAATGATATGTTATACCATTGTAGAGGGTATTATAATTTTGGTCAAAAGTGTGCAACGCAGTGAAGGAGACATATCCGACCCTATAAAGTATATAAACAAATATATGTTTTTACGCAAACTAGCCTCTCAGTTTTAAAGCTATCGACTTGAAACTTTGCACACTCCCTTCTTTCCTTTGCAGGCAGCATATAAGTCGGAACGACCAGGATCGGCCGACTATATTCTATAGCTGCCATATAACTGAATGATTGGTAATGCTATAATTCCGGTGTTTTTAGATTTCGAGAGTTTGGATTTTGTACGAATGCTATTTTTGAGAAAATAATCAAAACCCGCCAAATTTCATACGGCAGGCCGACTACATCCTATAGCTGTCATATAATTGAAAAATCGGGTATGACCCAACTTTCGTGTTTTGGAAGCAGTGAGGGGCAAACTCTAATTTTTCATAGCACGCGTGCATAGGGTAGGAAATTCTACCGCAGCGCTGCCGGATCAAAATGTATCCACTGAGAAAAATTTTCTCAGAAATTGGGTTGGAACAAGTTTTTTCCATAGAAAATATAGATGGGGAAGCGTAGTTTTTCATTTGTTTAAGGACTGTTGCTAGCAGAGCTTTCTTTGAATATACTATTTTGGTACCCATTCCAACTTTTTAATTAACGAAAAATGAAATAAGAAATTCGTCGAAGTTGAAACTTCGTACAGATTTTATTTTGGCTTAGTTGATCCCAACTACCATATTTGATATCGATCGGCCGACTATATTTTATAGCTTCCATATAACTGGACGGTCAGAAAAAGTGTTTGGTGTTTAGTATAAATACCAACTTTTGTAGTTGACTTTTGATCGAAAAAAAATAAAAAATAATAAAATTATTATATGATTATTTATGATATATATTTTTTGGCTCAGAGAATATTGATTATTTTTTTTCGATCATAGAATAATGATTATTTTGTGATTTTTATTTTTTCGCTTAGAGAATTAATTGCTTAGTGATTTTTTAAATGAAACTCATAATAATTACGTTCGGTTTAATATCTATAAATATTATTCTTCTATCTTAACCGGAAACGAAGTGGGATCATATATTTAGAGTCAATTGTCATTTTGTTATCGGAAAATGTATGCACATATATGTATGTTCTTTACTCATATATCATTAATCGAAGAAATATTCGTGTTTCTCAAAACAAAATACATTGGGGCTTTTGGCAGAAGTCGTATAGTTCAGAGTGTTGCTTATACATAAAAAAATGAATCATTTGTTATGCCAGTTGGTTTGGAAAGAAGTTTGAAAACTCACATGCAGCAGCAAATTTTTCTATATTAGAGCGTTGGATCTAAAATTTCGTCTATACATACATACCTAAATACAAATATAAAACCTGTTTTTATCATCGGGGCAAAACAATTTACCACATGCACCACGCGTGCGTGATATTGTTTGAGCATCGATTTTTCGAATGCTAACATGTTAGGTCTAAGATTTTGACTTCAGAATTTTTGTTGTGGTTTTTTTTTCAAAACTAAATAATAGTAAACATCATGGGTGCTTACTTGTCCCAGCCAAAAACAGATAAGGCATCAACAGATGAATTTAATGAATTACTTACCGTTGGAACAAGTTCAATGCAAGGATGGCGAAACAGTCAAGAGGTAAAAAAAAAAGTAATACTTAGTTTAAAAAGATTTAAAGATTTTTTTCTTCAGGACGCCCACAACTCTATTTTAAACTTTGACAAAAATACATCCTTTTTTGCTGTATATGACGGCCACGGCGGTGCCGAGGTTGCACAGTACTGCGCTGATAAATTTCCAGAGTTCTTGAAAAGTCATGATTCGTATCAACGTGGTCAAATAGAAGAAGCTCTTAAAGAGGCTTTTTTAGCATTTGACAAAACATTGCTGGATCCACCAGTGGTCTCTTCTTTAAAAATATTGGCAGGCGAGCATAACCTTGCCGAAGTGGATGCCGAAGAAGATGAAGATGAGGATGAGGAAGACCTAATTGAGCTACGAGAGGAAAGCCATTTGCCTTTAAATGAAGTTTTAGAGAAATATAAAGGGCTTCCTTTAGCACATGATTTGGTTAAGATCCAATCAGATGCCAATGCTGGCTTAAAACATCAATCCCCATATTTACGGGGTCGCAGAGCTGCAGCAGTGGCTGCAGAAGCTGCAAATAAAGCTGTAATGGACCCCTTAGCCAAACCAGAAGGTTCTTCAACTTCCGCTGCAGCAGCCGCTTCATTTGCCAGTATTGACAACATACGTTCAAAACAATCTGCAAAAATGGTAGAAAGGTGTTCGGGTGGTTCTGGTTCATCTTTTGGTACACATGACACCAGTCTTATTACTAGTAAAACTGATGCTGACATACCATCAGATAATGCTATTTCAAAGTTTCACAAAAGTAATCATAATGGGTGTGAAACTATCTCAGAGGTTACATGTGAAGGTGACAACAAAAATTTGAAAGGTTCTCTCAAATCTGGTTGCAACATTGAAAAATTTAAACCCAATGGCAAGGAAATAACCAATATTAATTACTCTTCGTCTAGTAAAGAATCAGAAAAACTTAGAGAGATGACGACGTCTGCAGCAGAGGAGGAGTCCACAGATGATGATGATGATTATGAAAATATTAAAAGCTCGGATATCCCAACTGAAGAAAGTTCTGATGACGATATTGACTCTACTAACAACGATGATGATGATGAGGTAGGTTACTATCGCTGTTTACGCCTTCATTTAACGACTTGATTTGTACGTCAATGGTAAAGCTTATATAGCCACGTTTAGCTGTATAACCATATTATTCTAACCTCTATTTTTATACCCGGTATAAAGTACAATGGTATATTGTAGTCGTGTGAATGTATGTACATATGTAACATACATACATATATTCTGGATCAGCATCAACAACCGAGTCAATAAAGCCATGACCGTCTGTTCGTATGGACACGTGTATCCTGAGACTATAAAAGATGAAGCTATAGAACTTGGCGTGGAGACTCTTATAACGCCCACGTAGTTCATATTTGGCGCCACGCCCCAAATTTCTGTAGCGCCAGTACAGAAAGGTTTTTTTCTTAAAACTTTTGATGCCAAATCGCATCAAATGCCAAATCCAAATCGGCTGGTTTTTAGAGGGGGTAAACCCATATATTTCCCATATAAACAGGATAAAAAAATGTGTGGAAGACTTGGAAAATGTTTTCATGCCAAAATGTTACGTAAATGTTTTGATGGAAAATTCAGCCAAAACGTAAAATTTTTAGAGAAGTTATAGTGACGTTGGAAGTCACTAAGCGCACCAAGCGCATAAGTTTGCAACAACTTTTTTTGCTTAGTTCAAGTGTGGGTAGAAGAAATGAATACCGGGAATAACATTGTCGGGATACTCGACTTTTTTGTTTTTATTTAATTTTCAACTATATTATTTTTACACCCTTGCAGAGGGTTTTAAGGTAGGAGGAGATGAAGGGAAAAACTCCGAAAATTTAAGGGGGGACATCTGAGTAGAATTTTGAAAAAATCGAAATTTTTTTTTTTCGCTTAAAAAATTTTTTAGGATCTTAAAAATGACATATTAAAAGATAGAGTCCGGCAAAAGTGTCTAAGTGTCGAAATTTTCCATTCTGCGGCGATGCCTCACAGGTATATCCCACAGTACTTAAACCTTTAAACGCGTTTTTCTCGAAACCAGGGACCGTAAATAATGATTATGAGTTTAAAAAAATTGAAGCCCAAAACAGTCTCCAAAAAAATTGAAAAAAATTGTCATAAGTTAAATTTTCATGGCAAATTCAAAAACAAGATAAATTTTTGTTTTCAATTTTTATGAAAAAAATTGATTTTTAATAATTAAAATTAATTTTAATAATACAAAATTAGTAATAATTATTAAGTATCAATTTTTATATAAAAATTACGCAATAACTTTTATTTTGTAATTTTTATTATATAAATTGGAAAATAAAAATTATTCGATAACTTTTAATTTAAAAATTGAAAATAAAGATTGAATCTATATATCTTTTGATCCGTAGAAGCCAGATCAAATATATATGTATATATATGATCTACACATCAATACCTTTCAGATGGTATATAATAAGAATGTATATATATATATACGTATATATGTTTCTCCGCTTATGTGCCTGTGCAGTATTGACAGACTCAGTGCAAAAGGGCTTAGGGCTTTTTTATGAATACTGCCAATACTGCACAGGCACATAAGCGGATAAACATATATACATACATACTTATTATATACCATCTGAAAGGTATTGATGTGTAGATCATATATATACATATATATTTGATCTGGCTTCTACGGATCAAAAGATATATAGATTCAATCTTTATTTTCAATTTTTAAAATAAAAGTTATCGAATAATTTTTATTTTCCAATTTTTATAATAAAATTGAAAATAAAAGTTATTGCGTAATTTTTATATAAAAATTGATACTTAATAATTATTACTAATTTTTTATCATTAAAATTAATTTTAATCATTAAAAATCAAATTTTTTCATAAAAATTAAAAAATAACTTTTATTTTGTAATTGTTTGCTCTTTTAATTATAACCGTTACAGTCCCTGCTCGAAACCACTTTTTTTGAGTTGGCCGAACACATAACTCGAACAACTCTTAACCTATCGATCTAAAATTTTGACAGTATACTCAGAATATCTACATATGTCTATCGACACACGTAGGATTTTTTTTTATTTTGCTTAATTTTTTTTTTATCAACTTTTTTGTGACGTTTTTTGTTAGTGAAAATTGAAAATTTTGTTCAATCACTCACAATTTTGCAAAAAATCAATATATCGAAAAAATCCTACGTGTGTCGATAGCCGTTGAGATACAGAAACTAATCAAACTTGATTTTTTGCTCTAGATCAAAAATTAAGGACGTTAGGTGTTCGGCCATGGACCCCCTTTAAAAAAATAGGGCCTACGAATAAGGGCTGCAGGGCCGCCATTTCGTTTTCGATTTATTAAAAAAAAATTGTATTGTGTACCTTAAATATAATATAATGAAACCTCATTTACAAATTTTCGATTAGCTGATTTGATTTGGCCAAAAAAAATTCCAAAAAATCCGCTTTTTTTTGGCCTGTTACTCAGATGTCCCCCCTTAAGAAGAAAGGAAAGCCAACTTCGGGAGGAGCCGAAGTTGATATACCCTTGCAGTTAAAACCGGATATATATCGCAAACATCGGATACAGTTTGCCGATCCTTATGAGAATATCATAATAAAACCAATTAATTACAAAAAAATATTGAAAAAAAAATCCCAAACTTCAATCTTTAAATTAAAGTCCCAAACTCTAATTTAAGGGCCGAAAATGCCCTTTCAACGGATACCGATACCTGAAAAGGGCTGTGGCAGATTTTACACCTTGATTCATTTTTTTTCGAAATTAAAGTCGAAAAAATCGCGCACAATAGCATCACGATTACGTCCCATGGCAACCAATTTACTTGTGAAGCAAAGTTCAACGCATGCTAAAATTTTGACCATGTTGCACTTCTTATCGGAATAGATATACAGATTCAATCTTTATTTTCCATTTTTAAAATAAAAGTTATCGAATAATTTTTATTTTCAAATTTATATAATAAAAATTAAAAATAAAAGTTATTGCGTAATTTTTATATACAAATTGATACTTAATAATTATTACTAATTTTTTATTATTAAAATTAATTTTAATTATTAAAAATCAGTTTTTTTTCGTAAAAATTAAGAAATAACTTTTATTTTGTAATTTTTTGCTTTTTATACCCTTGCAGAGGGTATTATAATTTTGGTCAAAAGTGTGCAACGCAGTGAAGGAGACATCTCCGACCCTATAAAGTATATATATTCTTGATCAGGATCACCTCCTGAGTTGATATGAGCATGTCCGTCTGTCCGTCTGTCTGTCTGTTTCTACGCGAACTAGTCTCTCAGTTTTAAAGCTATCGTCTTGAAACTTTGCACACACCCTTCTTTCCTTTGCACGCAGTATATAAGTCGGAACGGCCCGGATCGGCCGACTATATCCTATAGCTGCCATATAACTGATTGATCGGAAACGGTATAACTTTGGTGTTTTTAGAGTAAGAGAGTTCAAATTTGACATGAGAGCTATTTTTGGCAAAACATTACGTCATGCCAAATTTAATGGAATTTAATACAGATTCTATTTTTAGTCAGTTGATCCAACCTACCAAATTTCATTAGGATCGGCCGACTATATCCCATAGCTGCCATATAACTGAACGATCGGAAATGATATTTGGTAGAAATATCAACTTTCGTATTTTTGAAGATAGAAGTTTGGGACTTTTTTTTAGATTTTGTATTGTAATAAATTGGATTATATATTCCTATTCCCATAAGGATCGGCCAACTATATCCGATGTTTGCGATATATATCCGGTTTTAACTGCAAGGGTATATAAACTTCGGCTCCGCCCGAAGTTAGCTTTCCTTTCTTGTTTTAGTTATAACCGTTACAGTCCCTGAGAAAAACAATGAGAGCAAACCATTCACTGAGCGAAAAAAACGTAGTTTTTTAATTCATTTTTCGTTAAATCAATAGTTGGAATGGGCACTAAAATGGTGTATTTTATTTTAAAGAAAGATTTGCTAGCAAGAGTTCTAGCAAGAAAAAAAAACCTACGCTTTTCTATCTATATTTTCTACGGAGAAAACTTTTTCTAACCCAATTTCTGAGAAAATTTTTCTCAGTGGAAACATTTTGATTTTTATTTTGGGCTGTCAAATGAATCAAAATGAGAGCAAATGAGAGAGCATCTAAAAAAAAATTGAGAATGCTCATACTGTCAGTGTGCCGTCAGCGCTGCGGCAGAATTTCTTAAACTATACACGCGTGCTATGTAAAATGAGAGTTTGCCCACCACTTGTTTATGCGAACAACCGCAAAAAATTTTGACAATTTTTTGTTCTTTTGATTTTGGTTTACGGTTAAATTTTTTACGTTGAGAGATTCGTAAAACTGTTATTAATTTAACTATTGTTAATACTTATTATTATGTGTTAATGAAGATAGCTCTTCAAAATTGTTATAAGAAATTAGGTTAAACCTAATGAAATTCTTTAAATACATAAATAATTTTAGATTTACACAAAAAAAAAAATAAAAAAAATGGAAAACGAATCTTGATGTTGCTTTGATATTTCTTGTATAAATATTACTACCTAGTTATGATTTATTTTATTTGGAAACATTTTTTATTAATTATTTTATAGGACGATGATGATGTCAGCGATGAGGAGATCGATGAAGATCAAATGGCCAATGATAACTTTTGTGCTAATATGATAGAAGAGCCAGGCAAAGATAGTGGATGTACGGCTGTTGTTTGCTTATTGCACGGTCGCAATCTTTTTGTGGCAAATGCAGGAGATTCCCGCTGCGTTGTGTCCCGCAATGGACGTGCCATTGAAATGAGCTTGGATCATAAACCAGAAGATGAAAGGGAGTCTATGCGTATTGTCAACGCTGGTGGTCGTGTCACCCTTGATGGACGTGTTAACGGTGGTTTAAATTTATCTAGAGCCCTTGGAGATCATGCCTACAAAACAAATTTGGGATTGCCTGCTGAGGCACAAATGATATCGGCATTACCAGACGTTAAAAAATTACTTATTACGCCGGAAGACGAATTTATGATATTGGCTTGTGATGGTATATGGAATTATATGTCTAGTGAGGAGGTTGTCCATTTTGTTCGGTTAAAATTAAAAGACGAAACCCGGAAATTGTCTCAAATTTGTGAAGAAGTAAGTATTTTCTGGTAATTTTTTACCCTTGCAGAGGGTAATATAATTTTGGTCGAAACGCAAGTCTGCAACGCAGTGAAGGAACATCTCCGACATTATAAAGTATATATATTCTTAATCAGGATCACCTGCTGACTTGATATGACATGCCCGTCTGTCTGTTTCTACTCAAACTAGTCTGTCAGTTTTAAAAATATTGACTTGCACAAACCCTTCTTTCCTTTGTACGCAGTATAAAAGTCGGAAAGGACGGGATCGGCCGACTATATCCTATAGCTGCCATAAAACTGATTGATCGTAAATGCTATAACTTAGGTGATTTTAGGTTAGAGAGTTCGGATTTTTAGCTAAATAATACGACCCACCAAATTTCATAACGATCGGCCGAATATATAACTGAACGATCGGAAATGGTATTTGGTAGAAATACAAACTTTGGTATTTTTGAAGATAGAAGCTTGGGACTTTTTTTTATATATTTTATTGTAATTAATTGGGTTATATTATTATATTCTCATAACGATAGGCCAATTATATCCGATGTTTGCGATATATATCCGGCTTTTACTGCAAGGGTATATCAACTTCGGCTTCGCCCGAAGTTACTTTACTTTCTTGTTACGATAGTATTATTTACAAATTTTTTGCTAGCTCTTCGATAACTGTTTAGCGCCAAACACGATGGGCGATGGAACTGGTTGTGACAACATGACTGCCGTTATTGTGAAATTCGGAAAAAATCTCCAAAATTTAGAAACATCTATCAATAATACGAACGCAGAACACACCATAGATGAACAAAACGCAACAAACAAAAGATGTGCTTCGCCTGAGGCAGTTGCAGAAGTCAGTGATTTGCATAATTCCAATAAACGATTAAAGACTGAAGACCGTGTTTTGGACCCAGTTGACACTGCCTCTGGAGTTATGAGTGGCACTTCAGAAAGCCAAAATGAAAGCACTGGCGTGATTAATGCAAATGAACTCACTATAACTGTGTCGCCATCTTAATGTATTAACTTGTCAATTGATTAAAACTTGCACTTGGCGAACAAAATGTCACTATTTATTGAAAGCATGTAGGCTTACATAAATAAATATCTTTGTATACTTAAACCAGATCAAATCATGTTTAAACTTTCAGCATCTGCTTTTATGTTAAAATATATGTTAATATTAAATATGAAATAAGGGTCAACAAACCATTTCAGCCCATTTTTTGATTTACCGTCCCCTAGGTAAGTACTTTCCAACCGTTGTAGCTGCGGTTCAGAAATTATAGCACTGCTTTTTGTTGGTGTTGGTGGAGGAGGGGTTTTGAGCAAGAATGAGCAGAGTGTGTGAGCAAGATAGTGCCAAGCAAAGAGCCAAGTGGCTCCTAAAGGCCGATTTTTCCATTTCGGAAAAAACCCATTTTCAAAAAAAGGGTTAAAAACAGTTTCTTTGGTTTACTGATAAATGGATAATTGTTTAAATTAAATAAATGAAACAAAAATTAACTCAAACAATTATCCACCATTTTTAACACTGTGATTTTTATATTTTGGCAAATGAGTTTTAATTGCACAAGCATGAGTCCATTAAGCCAAATTGGGTCAAAGGGTTGAGATACGTCGAGAAAAATAGTGCGACCCTATTCTCGCCCTCCGAAAGCTGCTCAGCTTTCTTTCAGTATTTCTGATGTTAATCTGTTCACTTGCTCGATGGTTCTATGGTTTTGTCGGAAGCCAAATTGTCTTGCCGGGACAATAATGCAAGCTTACAGATATGGTATTATGCGTGTTAGCAAGCATTTTTAAAACAATTTAGACAAACAAGATAGAAGGCTTATTGGTCTTATTATATAATAATTGTATCATGGTCTGTACGATGTTGGATTGTTTTTTTCCAGGCGTTATCATTTTGATGATGGAGTTCTTCCACTTTTTTGGGAAATAGCCAAGATTAAGGGATAAAAAAGGGATCATTGCATAGTTTGCAGTCGAACTTTATAGCGTCAGTAGGTCACCACCGAGAGACTTTTTTGGTGTAAAAAGACAGCAGACTGCAGAGGTGTTGTTGGGATCGGGGCGAGGTTGGTGCACGATTCTTTAAGCAAACATGGATTTGGTTGTTCTTTCCTTTATTTAACTCAAATCAAATGGCGCGCTCTCAAAAACTTCGTCGCTTACCCTCGCCTCGCCTTAGCTTCACCTAGCGATCGCAGACGCCTCGTTCTTTCGCCATTTTTTCATATATTAATATGCTTACGTCTATCATTTTTCAAAACTTATTCTAAACATTCAACACTAATTCTAACGATTTCATTTTTCAAAAATAAACTTAATTCTATGACGACGGTAACATTCCCTCCCCCGTAATTGATCCCGATCCGTGGTCAGCTACCATTCTCCAAGCCGACGTCCAGAACTGCTACCTTTGTTGCTGGTCTTTCTATAGCACCATGCTGCGTCTTGCTGAGTCAAGGCGGCGTCATCCTCGGAATCCTCGTTTACGAACGTGAGAGGTCGCGAGTTGATGATAAATTGTGCCCCCATCAATGAGTTTCTCATCCCCTCGTCGTTGAAAGAGTAACTTGGCCAAATGTTCTTCAAGATTCCTTTCGTTGTCCGGACGAGTCTTTCCCATGCTCCACCCATGTGCGGTGCTCCTGGTGAGTTGAATCGCCACTTTATGCCGTCGAACTTAATGGTGATCTTATCAAGCTCGATCTTTTTTAGCTCCTCACGCACGGCTTTTCCGTGGCTCCGAAATTTGTACCGTTGTCTGAGAATATTTCCTTCGGTGTCCCTCGAAGGGCCATAAAATTGGCTAGGCACATGATACATGAACTGGTATCTAGTCTGTAGGCGATCTCAAAATGCACCGCGCGCAATGTAGGACAGGTGAACAGAGCTACCCATCTCTTCTCTTTGCGCCGGCCGACGTTCACCAATAACGAGCCAAAATAGTCAACGCCTGTATAGGTGAACGGCCTCTAGAAGCTGCCATTTCTTGCCCTCGGGATCGGTGCCATCTGGGGGGGTCTGGGAACTGCTCGGTTGATCTTGCATCGTTGGCATGTGTTTCGCACAGATTTATGCAGTACTCGTAGCCGGCTGATATACAGGGTGACAATAAAAAACCCGGACAAACATTTTTGATCATAACTTTTTAAGGAACTGTATTTGAGAAAAAATGCAGATACACAACTATTAATTAGGTATTGTGTTAACATATATTCAGCTGGTTTCGTAGTGGCTTCCTTGGGCTGCGATGCAGAGCCCTTAACGTTTCTGGAAATTTAGCGCAGGTCTTCTTCCGATAATCGAACCCATTCTCGGAGCAATGATTGCTTCAGCGCCTCCAAACTTATGTGGCGTTAAGCACATGCCCTGGACTCCAAAATAGACCACACACTATAGGTCATCGGATTAAGATCTGGCGAGTAAGGTGACCATTCACTGCATAAAGTCCGGGAAATTGGCTTTGCACCAGTCCTGAGTCAATTTGGCTCTATGGGCCAAATAATCCTGTTGAAACGTCCACTCCGTATCACCGAAGTGCTGCTGGGCCCAAGGAAGCACAACAGTTTCCAAAATGTCCTGGCGGTACACTTCCTGATTGATTTTGACCCCTTGATCGATGAAAACAAGGGGTGTTTTGCCAATGGCGCATATTCCTCCCCAAACCATTAAAGACTGCTCACATTGACGGCGCTCGATTATTGCAGAGGTACCTGGAGCTTTAGCAGACCAGCTTCTGTCATTTTGGTGATTGTGGCCCTGTTGGATGGTGAATATCTTCTCGTCCGTGAAAAGAATACGCTCCCATTTTTGACCTGCGGCCCGACGCATTAGCTGACGGCATCTTTGGAGTCTCACGCGCTTATTGTCATCCGTAAGAAGATGCATTTTTTAGAGCTTGTAGGGCTTGATATTAAGTTTATTTTTTGCTATCAACCGAACACTTTCTCGATTCACTCCGATTTCACGGGCTATTTTCCTGACCGAGACTCTGCAATTCCGAGTGATCCGCTTTTTCACTATCTGACGAATTCTGGAAGTGTTAGCGGTACATGGTCTGCCTCGTCCGGGACGGTCACCTTCATGGCCAAGCTCATTAAATCGCCGGATAGCGTCAGAGACCGTTTGTTTTGGTATGCCAAGCAAACAAACAATGTCGCATTGGCGATTTCCTTGTTGAAACAGTTTTAAAATTGCACAACGATTGTTAGACATTCCGAAACAAATAAAAAATTGATGGGAATCACAAAAATGTAAATATCTTTGTTCCAGAAAAGTACAAGCTATCGATAAATGCATTTATTATGGGGCTGCATCATAACAAATTTATAATAGATTGCTTCAAAGTTTGTCCGGGTTATTTATTGTCACCGTGTAAAACGAATTTTTGATGTCGTTTATTACAGTCTCATGAACGAGATGGTGATACTTTTCGTAGAAGCTTCTAACAACGAGGTTGGTTATCCGGCATCCTAATGCTAATATGATGGCGTCCTTAGCTATGTCAACTGCGTTCAATCTGCCTCTAGTTCGTAGTACTCCATCGTTGTCCAGGTATGCGTTCAATCCGGCCAATGTGCTTCCCTTAAGGAGCGCCGGTTCCGCGGAAAACGTTTTTAGTTCTGCTGCGAAGGCGATGGCTAGAGATTGCTTGTATAGCAGAATCTTTGCCTTGCTTACATGAGCCATTGTCGTGGTTGTTGGCATGTCTTGTCCGGCACATTTCGCTCGCAGCCGATCAATGAACAGGAGTGCTAGCGCCATTGCTCTGTAAAACCGCCACCAATTTGAGAAATCGTGCGCGTTGAACATAACCACTGATTTCGTTTGCGTCGTCATCACATGCTTCCGGATCTCCGCAGGTTGCGTGTGCTCATCACCTTTTGGGCTAAGCGTGCTTTCATAACTGCTGCCTACAGCTCCATTCGCGGCATCGAAAGTGGTTTTAAAAGTGCCACCTTAGATTTCGCTATCACCAAAGATACAACGACTCTGAAATCTCTCAGGTATCTCCTGATCCCATTCAAGTTTTTGCCGCCATATGCACTGGAGGAGTATTTTAAGTCCAATCGTCTGGCATGATAACAATCCCAAATGGATCGAATATCGACATCAGAACTTGTAATACTTCTCGCTTGGTAGGGACTGCGTTTTCCGCCAGCACATTACGCTTCAGATAATTCAGACATTACGCCTTGAAAATCTGCATATAAATTTGAACATATCATTATGTGGGTCCCAGGACATACCAAGTATCTTTTCTGATGAACAAAAATCCGCGGGCTTTTGGCTTCCAACGTTGCCATTATCTTGCAAGCTTTTGAGTACTTCTTCCGAATTCGACGACCAGTTACGGATCTCGAATCCGCCTCTGCGATGTACTTCTATGATTTGTCTGGTGATCTAGATGGCCTCCTGTTCGTTCCTCATGCTATCGATGAAGTCGTCAACATAGTGCGCCCTTTGGATGGCGTTTTAGGCCAATGGGAACTCTTCTTGGTGGTTTTCCGCGTTCTTATCTCGAATAAATTGCGCTATAAACGGCGCGCAGCTAATCCCAAAAGTCATAGCACACATGACACAGGTGTCTACTTTGCATATCCTCCCTGCGAATGTTAATCCTGTGAAACATTTCCGCAATGTCACCGCAAATCGCTATTTTGTTGACCCGAAAGGCTATCAAGACATCTATGAGTGGGTTCAGGCAATCTGGTACCATGAGTAAGTAGTCATTTAGCGCGAATCCGTGTGCCTTTGCGGCTGCATCCCATACGAGCCTTGTCATTTTCGGCTTGTTTGGATTAAGCGCTATGAATATCTTCCTATGAGCTATGAGTTTGTCGATGCCACCGCGCCCCGGAAGTCCAACTGCATATTTTCCGGACTTCTTTTGGCAGTTGATTTCCAGAATCTTCACTGCCAGCTTATCTTCAGCTGAGTATAGCTTTCGTGGTATAGCTTTCATGAGAGACTGGCAGCTTCCAGTTATTTGTTCCGATTAGCAAAGTCGGCTGGGCAGAGTAGGACTGTAGCGGTAAGTCTCTCAAACGCTGGAATCTTTCAAATAGCTTTTTCATATTGACTGTCTGTCTCGGTAATGCTAGGTTCTGAACGGTGTGGACGTTGTTCAATCAGTAAACCTTATTGCAGTTCATTTCCGAGATTTGGACGGATGCACTCTAAAATCAAGTCGTCTCTCCGGTCCACTGCAAACACATTGGCGCTGCCTGGCCTTGTTTTCCCTGTCTTTGAAATACGGATGCAACTGCTAAGGTCACGGTCAAGGTGCATCTTAGATCTCGGTCTGCCTGCTGCCGTAATGCAGCTTGGCTGGAATGATGCGAAAGAACTGACTTCCGTGATTGTCGTCTCAATGCGTACTCACGTGACTCTGTGGTCTGTCTTGACCGATTTGTGTTGGGAACATATTCTGTATGAAGTTACTCATGGTGTATCCTTGTACAACCATTAATTCCACAGGAATACTAGCGCCTCTGCTCTGTATAATCGCCGCCAATTGGAGAAATAGTGCGCGTTGAACGTAACCGCTGATCTCGTATTACATGCTTCCGTATCTCCGAAGTATCCATGATGCTCTCTTGCTTTTTGGATGTTGGCCAGTTGCATGCATCGGTCTTCAGGAACTACGGGCCCGTTATCGCTATTCGCTATCACCAAATATATGACGACTCTGCCATCCGTTGCCACGCGCAAGTAGCAGACTGCAGAATACGCTTTTGACTTGACTCCAAAATGGCTGGAGCAAAGCATCTAGTCCTTATTCTCAAAAGTCCTTATCTCTTGCAAAATGGTTGTCCATTGGTGCCATTCTTCAAACACTCTTTCAGGTAGTTTTTGATTCCATTCAATTTTTTGCCGCCATATGCGCTGGAAGGCCAATGGGAAATCTCCTTGGTGGGTTTCCGAGTTCTTGTCTGGAACAATCTAGTCCCAAAAGTCATCTCGCATGACCTAGGAGTCTACTTTGTCTCTGCCTTTGTCATACCACAAAAATCGCTGCGCATGCATATCTTTCTCGCGAATGTTGATCCTGTGAAACATTTCTGCAATTTCTGCAGTTTTTATTTTTGTTGACCCAAAGTAATCATTTAGCGTGAATCCGTGTGCCTTTGCGGCTGCATCCCATACGAGCCTTATCTTTTTCGGCTTGTTTGGATTCAGCGCTATGAATATCGGCAGATACCATGTACGGCTGTTCTCCCGGCTGGTTTCTTCCTCGGATAGCTTAACCGCGTATCCTTTATCTGGGAGGTTCTTGATTTGGGCGTCAATTTTTTCGTACAGATCTGGTTCTTGAGAGACCTTTTTCCTCATGCAGGTTAGCCGCTTCAGAGCGTTATCCCGGCTCTCAGGGAGTTTATCGATACCAACGCGCCACGGAAGTCCAACTGCATATTTTCCGGACTTCTTTTGGCAGGTGCTTTCCAGAATCTTCACTGCCAGCTCATCTTCAGCTGAGTATAGCTTTCTTGGTACGAGTGCATCATGGTTGAAATGTTCCTTGATGTCGTCATGAAGTTCTTGCCAGTCGCAGTCGCAGTGGTGCATGAAAATGGATCGTTGTGGGTTTGCCGATCGTTGAATGCTCCATCCTAGCATGCACTTCGATGCTACCGGCTCGTTCCATTTTCCTTCGCGAATCTTGCGAGGGACTGCCAGCTTCCAGTTATTGGTTCCGATTAGCAAAGTCGGCTGGGCAGAGTAGGACTGTAGCGGCAAGTCTCTCAAATGCTGGAATCTGTCGCATAGCTCCTTCATATTGACTGTCTGTCTCGGTATTGCTAGGTTCTGAACGGTCTGGACGTTGTTCAACCAGTAAACCTTATCGCAGTTCATTTCCGAGATTTGGACGGATGCATTTACGGATCCCCTCTCGAGTTGAGTCGTCCCTGCGGTCCACTGTAAACACATTGGCATTTCCTGGCCTTGTATTCCCAGTCTTTGGAATACGGATGCATCTGCTAAGGTCACGGATGATCCTTCATCTAGAAAGGCGTAGATCTCGGTCTGCCTGCTGCCGTAATGCAGCTTGACTGGAATGATGCGAAAGAACTGACTTCCGTGGTTGTCGTCTCGATAAGTACTCACGTGACTTTGTGGTCTGTCTTGGCCGATTGTGGTAGGAACATATTCTGTATGAAGTAACTCATGGTAACTCCTTATTCAGCCATTAATTCCATAGTTCCCGGTTTGGCATCTGTTCCGGTGTACCTTAAGGCAGCAGAAACAGGTTTTACCCGTTCTTTTTTTAGTCCGGATTTCTTTTCCGAACATTCATGTTCTCGTCGTTGCCGGCAGTATCGATTAGCGTATCGACGGCTAGCGCTTTGCCGTGCGGTTCAGG
Source organism: Drosophila malerkotliana malerkotliana (assembly GCA_018153235.1). Classification (NCBI taxonomy): domain Eukaryota; kingdom Metazoa; phylum Arthropoda; class Insecta; order Diptera; family Drosophilidae; genus Drosophila; species Drosophila malerkotliana. The sequence goes on along the minus strand of JAECXV010000075.1, from coordinate 20,013,517 downwards.
GCTAACCATTGCGTCTTCACGTGTTTGAGGCTGTACTGGTGATCTTTGCATACCGCTGAACGGTGCTATGTGGCTGCAACCCGCGAGACAGTAATCGCAGCTCCAATCCTTTCTCTCAATGTCGTCCTCTACACCGTCCTCTATGGTACCACCTTCCGCAAACGCCGCACTGTACCCAATTTTCTGACGCTATGTCGTTTTTGTTCTCACAAATTCTGCTCACTTCAATGTTCATGCTTCGCGTCGTCCGGCGTGCGTGCAATATGGCGTCTGCTTTTCTTCTTCTTGACTGCGTGCTTACTCGACATAGCCTGTGGCTGCTAGGGACGCGACGCCTTACCTCTGTTTTTATCCGCAAGAGTTCTGGTTTTCCCCAAAAAATGGCGTGCTAAACTCAACCTAGCCTTGGCTGCTAGGGACGCGATGCCTTCACCTTCGTTATTTCCGAAATTTGTCGCTTCCAGTTGGTCTAGCTGTTGTCTGCTAGCGACGCGACGCCGTTTCTCTGCCTTAATCCGCAGGTAACGAAGTTTTGGAGGAAGTTTTTTAGAAATGTTGGGATCGGGGCGAGGTTGGTGCACGATTCTTTAAGCGAACATGGATTTGGTTGTTCTTTCCTTTATTTAACTCAAATGGCGCGCGCTAAAAAACTTCGTCGTTTACCCTCGTCTCGTTTACCTTCACCTAGCGATTGCAGACGCCTCTTACGTCTAGCATTTTTCAAAACTTATTCTAAACATTATTCAACACTAATTCTAACGATTTCATTTTTTAAATATAAACTTAATTTTATGACGGCGGTGCCGACGTGCCTACCTCAACGCCTATGTAGATTTGCCCTCGGAGGCTATAAATTTACTCTGGCTTCCCAGGTATACATAATGTTTAAAAAACTTAAAGAATAGAAGGGATAAGAATTACAAATGACTTATAAAGACAGGGGAGCCTCGAGCAGGAGAGCTGTATCGGCAATTTAGGTGGGAATTTGATTTCCTTAATAAGTTTCTCTACAATCAGTATATATTCAATGTCGAAGCTAGCCTTCGATCCAATCCTAAAGCTTTTTGGCAGGTTGGTAACAGCAAAAAGTCAAAATCGGACATACCTTCATCCATATGTTATGGTAATTTAGCAGCCGACTCGGATCTGATCTTTTTGCAAAATAGCTCAAATTTGGAGCCGAAGGTTCCTTGGAGTGATAATGAAACTCTTCTTAGCATTGAGCCTTTTCTCAATGTGAGTAACATGGACGTATTGGACTGTGACCTAGTTGAAGCCATAGGACATTTTACCGAGTCGCTCACACCTGACGTGGATGGTATTTCCCCATTCTTTCTTAAGAGGAGTATCGTTTCCCTTTCTACTTCCCTTAAACTTCTGTTCTCCTTGCCGCTCTCATCTGGTAGATTTTCCTATCGGTGGAAGATTACTTCTGTAACGCCTATTCACAAAGGTGGCAGTAGGGGTGATGTTACCAACTATCGACCAATAGCCCAAAATTTGCAACGTCACTAAGATACTGGAGCGGATAGTTACTAAGAAAATAACATTTCTGGCTCGTAATTTTATATTTCCCAACCAGCATGGTTTCTTGCCTGGGAGGTCCACTACAACTACTTTAGCGGTCTTCTCTAAGCACTGCTTTAAAGCTTTTGATACCCGATTTCAGGTTGATGCCATTTAACAAACTCTGACTTCTCCAAATCCCTTTACTAAGTGTGTCACGCTGCCAAGCGCTTCTGGCCAAGTTATTTAGGTCACCTTCTCTGGTATTCCCCAAGTTAGCGCTATAGGACCTCTCCTATTTATTATTTCCATTAATGACATCTCTTCATGCTTTCGTCATTCCTACTTCTTAGTGTATGCGGATGACCTTAAAATCTATAAAGCCATTAGTTGCATTAGTCACAGTTTCTTGTTAAAGGAGGATATATACAGAGTTCATGAGTAGTGATCCACCATGAGTAGTGCTCCCGTAATCTTCTTCCATTAAACTTATCAAAATGTCTGTTTACCCGTTACAGTAAGCGGTCTCTTGAAATCTACACGGATAGTTACTAAGAAATTAACATTTCAGGCTCGTAGTTTTATATCCCACAACCAGCATGGTTTCTTGCCTGAGAGGGTCTAAAGTTTCAGGATCCTCTACCTTCATACCAGAGCCGCTTCCTTCTTCTGAATGTTTGCACGTTGGAGGATCGGCGAACACTAGCAGCTTTACTTTTTTTTAACAATATATTCGCTAACATTGGTTGCTCTTTTTTAAAGAGACTCGTAAATTTTAATGTTCCTCAAAGGGATCTTTGTACCTTTGCCCTCTTTCGGATCAAGTGTCACAGGGCCAATTACCTTTTAAATGAGCCGATTGAGCGGGGTCTTTCTTATGTTACGGTCTTTCTGATACGGTTGTTTTTAAACTCCTGTTAATCAGGCACTTATTAAGTTTTTATTAGTATTTTTATATTATTTATTAGTTTGTAAGTTGTTATTTTGTAGCTATGAAGGGATATATCCGTTTGCGAAATAAATAAATAAATATCCTATTGCTGCCATATAACTGAACGGTCAGAAATGACATAACCTTCGTGTTTTGAAGATATAAAGTTTGAACTTCGTGATATATGATAAGATTATAATTTTGGTCAGTTAATCCGACCTACCAAATTTCATAACGATCGGCCGAATATATAACTGAACGATCGGAAATGGTATTTGGTAGAAATACAAACTTTGGTATTTTTGAAGATAGAAGCTTGGGACTTTTTTTTTATATATATTATTGTAATTAATTGGGTTATATTATCATATTCTCATCAGGATCGGCCAACTATATCCGATGTTTGCGATATATATCCGGTTTTAACTGCAAGGGGATATCAACTTCGGCTCCGCCCGAAGTTAGCTTTCCATTCTTGTTTTGAACAAGTTTTGAAAAAGTGTTTTCATGGTCGTTTTCATGAATGACATTAGCTCCATCATACTTTGTTCGAAATCTTTGTTTTGTTTTGTGGCTGTTGTGGGGCCTGTTGAGCGCTTTGTGAATTAAGCTGAATTGGCTATTCCATTCCAGATCATAGAGCATCTGCATAGGAGAAGCCGTTTGTCATGTTTAGGGGATCGAATGAGGACCTCGCAGCTTTGGCGAAGAAGACGTCTGGCGGAATTGTGGGCGTCCCCGCAGACTACACAGACCTGGTGTGTCCATACTCTTATCAATTAGTGAATTGCACTGGACTGTTGTTTTTATGTGGCTCTTCAACAGTGATTCTATGATGCAAAAGATTTTGCAGCTTGTAGATTGGGTCGAGCTCCACCTTGATGAAGGGTTGTGGCTTTTTATCTTTATTTAAAATGTTAATAACATTCTCGTCGGCGAAGCCCTTTTCTTTAAGGGCGGTTTTTATTTCCGCGGCGGTAACATCGGGTTCGATTCCCTTTACTACCACTTGTAGGCCTTTACAGCTTTTCAGCTGAAACGTGTAATAGTTTTTCTGAGCACTGTTTAGATATTTGGACACAATTCGGAAGTGCTCTTCAGTCTTGGTTTGCAACTTTGTTTCATGGATGTTCCCTTTGATAAGCGGGACAACATGCAAGTTGTCACCGTTCCCGATCAACGCCGCAATTCGGTTGGAGGGGGTTTGGGTTTTTTTGCGGTGCCTTGGGCTGGTTGGCTTTCCTCAACATCCGCCAGTAGGGAAATTCTGTTACTAGTGGATCTGCCTGGTTCTTCGTCGAACTTCTGGACGCGGTTATTTTTACATTGCGAGCTCCATGACGCGCCCTTAGGCTATCAGCGGTCAGAAGAGCCGAGTTGCTCCTAATCGCCGATTTTTCTATTTCGGAAGCCGTTTCTTTGATTATTTGATCGTTGCTCATTGAGCTAATTCCGTGGGACTTACTTATTTAAAACAATTATCCACTATCCACTACTGTTATGTTAAGCTTGTCTATCGTTTTTGATAGTTTGTGGTTCAGCGTCTGTTTCTGTTTACACCACATTCTTGATTTTGAAAGCTCGATTTTTTTCACTTTCTTTACCTTCTCCTGAAGCTTGGGCGAATCCCGACCGCTCAGTTCGGGAGGTTGTTTATATGTTTTTATTATAAAAAATTCGTGAGTATTGCTAATTTCCTTGCATAAATTCAAAAATATATTATTATTATATTATAAGAATGACAAATGCCCTTATCTTCTATAAATTACCACACATAACAAACATTTATTTGTCAAAATTTCAATATCATAATGTGTTCAAGGCTTTCTCAACAATGGATATCTCATTTTCTGCTGGTCCAATATCCCTAGCTGTCAGGGGCGGATATAGGTATCTGCCTGGGGGAGGGCGATCAAAATTATACCCTTGCAGAGAGTATTATATTTTTGATCAAAAGTGTGCAACGCAGTAAAGGAGACATCTCCGACGCTATAAAGTATATAAATTCTTGATTAGGATCACCTCCTGAGTTGATATGAACATTTCCGTCTGTCTGTCGGTTTCTACGCGAACTAGTCTCTCAGTTTTAAAGCTATCGACATAAACTTTGGACACATCCTTCTTTCCTTTGCACGCAGTAGTAAAATATAAGTCGGATTCAAACTTTACAGGAGAGCTATTTTTGAAAAAATATTAAGACAAGCCAAATTTCAAAAGGACCGGCCGACTATATCCTATAGCCATATAACTGAACGATCGGAAATGACCCAACTTTCGTGCTTTTGAAGATAGAAAGCTGGAACTTAGTACAGATTATATTTTTGGTCAGATAACCCGACCTACCAAATTACGATCGGTCGACTATATCTTATAGCTGTCATATAACTGATCGATCCGAAATGGTAATTGGTAGAAATACAAGCTTTGGTATTTTTGAAGATAGAAGCTTGAGACTTTTTTTTAGATATTTTATTGTAATGAATGAAGTTAGCTTTCCTTTCTTGTTGGCAAATAGTAGCAGTTGGCAAATAACTAAAAATTATACGCAGTTTCAAACAATAAAATGATTCTATAGTTTTATTCAAAACACACTGTACATTGCACAAAAGTGTTTTGTCTTATTGAGTGTCTTATTAAGTGTCTTATTCATAGCCTCATTCGATGTCTAAGGAATATATATACAGTGGCGTGCAAGTCTGAGTACATGTTTGCAACTATTGACTTTGGGGTCGCATAAAAATGCTATTACTGTAGTAAATGAACGCAAATTTTTTGTGTTTATTTTTTGAATATTTATTAACAAAATCTTATACAAAATATAAAAAAAACTAGTTGGTCTGATAAAGAACTAAAAAACAAAAAAAACTCGCATGTACTCAATTATGCTCATTTTGAACACTTTTCACCAAACGCTTCTTTTTAATGCTTGGTCCAAAGACCCTTATTTCTAATAATGCTATCTATGCGATCTGGCATACTTTCTACCAAATTTTCAATGATTTCTTTTGGAATAGCTCTCCATTCTTACTGGACTCGTTGCCACTACTCATGCTGGTTTGCTGGTACCGATTCGTAGAGTCCCAATCGTCTTTTTACTATCGACCATAAATTTTCGATAGGATTGAGATTAGAGCATTAAATTGAAACGCTGTTTTGCGATCCATTCTTTAACGATTTTGGACGTGTGCTTTGGGTCCCCATCTTAATGGAATGTGGTGTCACTCTCCTTATGACATGGGTTGGCAGAATATTGAGGTGTCTTCCTTCTTCATAATTCCATATATTTTTTTAATTGGTCCGACGCTCCACCAAGTAAACCAGCTCCAGACCATTTCATTTCCTCCTCCGTGTTTCACAGTTTCTTGTACGTGGCGTCTCTGTAGCGACTTATCAGGTTTCTTCCAACCATATTGTTTACTATCCGACTGGTAACGATTGAATTTACATTCATCAGACTATATAACTTTTTTCCTTTCGTCCAGATTCCAATTTTTATGAGCTCTCGCAAATTTTAATCGAGCTTTTATATTTATGTCGGACAAGGCCGGTTTCTTCTTTTTAACTTCTGAGATGTATCCACGCTATCCACTCGACACGCTGTCCACTGGCTGACGGGCTTACCTATGGCTGCGGATGCATCCTTGGGTCTACAATTTTTCTCTTTTTTAATTTTTTTCACGGTCTTTCAGAATTTGGAAATGGCTTGTGCAATTGATGCATCAGCTAGCATTCCTGTATTCTCCATAAAGCTTAGAGGCCCAGGCGACCGAGGGGCACTCGAGAAACGATTTGTTAGTACATATTAAGCTATTTGAAATTTGTTAAGCTAAGAGGAGTTAGTAAGGAAATTTTAAATTCTATATTTTAAATTAGAGGGACAGGAAAGAGACATAATAGAGTAGAGACCATTGTAGTTTGAACATAATACCCTAAAAGGGCTATGCAGTGCATATGTCGAACTACAATGGCTATGAAACAGAGGACTAAAGTTTCGAGTCCTTCTATTAGGAATGTTAAATTTTAAACGTGTTAGTAAATGCTGTCTATCTACATCCCCGTTTATAAGGTTATGCAGAAAAACTACACCGAGCATTGTCCTACGATTTGTTAAGCTAGGTAAGTTTATGAGTAAGAGTCTACTATTATAAGATGGAAGGTGAAGATTCGCATCCCAGTTTAGACCTCTAAGTGAAAAAGTTAGGAAATTTTTTTGTACGGATTCTATGCGGTCCTTATGTACTCCATATTGGGGACTCCAGATGCATAAACCGTACTCCAGTTTAGGACGGACCAAGGATATAAATAATGTTTTGGTTATATAGGGGTCATTAAATTCTTTTGACCACCTTTTAATAAAACCAAGGACTCCTTTAGCCTTATTAACCATTAAGGAAATATGGTCGGCAAATTTAAGTTTGATGTCTAATAGGATGCCGAGATCATTAACCTGGGTCAATTTTCTAAGGCAATCCCATTAATAGAATAAGTTGCTTGCAAAGGGCAAGACCGATAAAAAGACATATGCTTTCATTTTGATCCATTAAGTATTAGATCATTAGCTAAACACCATTTAAGGTCAGACTGAAGACTGCATTGGGCAGAGATGGACAAAGCTTTACTTCAGCTGCATACATAAGAGCTAGAGAGTTCGTTAAAGCAGGGGGCAAGTCGTTTATAAAAAGCGTAAATAATAACGGGCCAAGATGACTTCCTTGAGGGACGCCAGATGTAGCACGGACCAGACGGGACTGTATGTTTTTAAATAAGACTCTTTGTGTCCTTCCATCTAGGTAGATGGAGATCCACGTTAAGAGGTATTTAGGAAAACCCAGAATAATCAGTTTACTCAACAAGAGTGAGTGATTGACTGCATAAAATGCTTTGCTAAAGTCTGTGTAAATTACATCGGTTCATCGGTTACACCTTACAAAAGCCATCTATGACAAAGGATGTCAACTCCAATAAGTTTGTGGTGGTGGAGCGACGCTTAATAAAGCCATGCTGACAGGGACAGGGAGATAATCGAAGAGCAAAGGTGTTGCAAATAAGGGGTAATTAATTTTTCAAATAACTTTGGAATTGCCGACAACTTAGAGATGCCTCTGTAGTTGGGAGCATCGGACTTGTTCCCTTTTTTATGAAGGGGAATTATGAATGATTCCTTCCACTTAAGGGGAAAAATCGAGGTTTCCAAAGATAAGCTGAAAAGTCTTAGAAGAGGTTTGCACAGAGCCCTGGCACAGTACTTTACTACACAGCCTGGTACTCCATCGGGGCCTGGCGAATGAATGAGTTTGACCCTTAAAAGATCAGATAATAAGTTGTTCTCAGAGAAAAACGGGAAGAAAATAAGATTGGCTGTTCTAATGTTATATGCGTAAGGCTGATCTGTCTATTTAGGCGGAGAATAAGATGTTTGAACAAATTCTTCGAATAGATCGGCAATGGCCTGATCAGAGGTCGCAGAGGAATTTTCAAACGTAAGCAGGGGTGAAAAAGATACGTGTTTACGCTTAGTGTTTACAAAATTATAAAACTGCTTTGGATCCTGAGTAAATTGTATCCGGCAGCGGCGAATTAATTCCTGTAACAGTCAGCGTTATGCACGGTAAAATTTGACCGTCTACTAGACGATATCTTGAAAAATCAATACTACTGCAGGTTATTTTTATATTTAAGTAAAAGCTTATTTTTAGTATTTTTTAGGTTAGTGAGGCACCTTGTTAGCCAAGGAGGATTTGTTGATGCGGACGGATATTTCCATGGCACACATGAGTCAAAAAATTTATTTAAAGTACAATAAAATTTTTCTAAGGACACGTTACGATCAGTGCATGCCAGAATATCGCACCAGTCATATGTATCGATAAGGCTATTAAGTTTCTGAAAATCAGCATTACGGAAAAAGCGAATCTTATTTACCACGCTCGGAGACATCTGATCGATACCAGGAGTGGTTTCGATTGAGACCTCCAGTGTGGGGTGATATGGATCCTCTGGGGATGAAAGGGGAAAAGCTCTGGAGAGAGCGGTACCATCAGATACAGATACAAAACATAAGTATAAAAGCCGACCTAACGAATTTCTAACATGGTTAATCTGACCTAGGGACATGTCAAACATGCCCGTGGTGAAGTCATGGTGAGTGATAAGTGACAAAGATGGTGAGTTGTCGACGTTGGACCACTTTAATTTTGGTATATTAAAGTCACCCACCGCCACGAGCTGGTCACGATCAGTCATAAGATTTAAAACGGATTGAATAGCTGAGAAATGCTGCCAATATGTGGGTAGTTCAGACGAAGGCGGTATATACGAACATGTAATGTATAAAGATTTCTCGGACAAAATGATTTTAATGCAAATAAATTCTGCCACCAAACTCTTGTGATTTCACCTCTTCAGAAGCAAGAGTGGAGTCTACCGAAATGAGGACTTTACCCCCCCTTCACTGAGGTCGATCCCTTCTAAAGATCTCCGGTTTGACCCAAGTTTCTGTAAAGGCTATAATATGATATGCAAAGAAAGAACTATCAGAATATAGTTTGGGGAGTTTACTACATAGCCCCCTAGTATTCTGATAGGTAAGTGTTAATGACGATACTAGTTTTTTGGGTTAGAAGAGGTGGGAGGCTGGTCAGTGGTTTTGATATCGGGTAGATTAACTCCCACTGGTTTTAAAACTTTTTTCTTCACGGAACTAGGCTGATGTTCTTGGACGAAAAGATTCTCTGGCCAAAAACTGGGTGAACAAATCGTCTTGAACATCAGCGCGGCCACACGAATCTTGAAAGAAAACGTGCGCCGTATATAATTATATTTCAATTTAGCTATGTTCTCCACCTTTATATCGGCTTTTGTTTTGGCTTTGATATAAGCCAAGATATCAATCTCTGAAGTTTCAGGGGCAAGCCGAGAATCAAATATAGGTTTCGATGGAGAAATCACCTGTAAGGGTTTTGGTGTCGCAGGTACGAGAACTGCAGCATCAGTCGAAGGCGGTGGTCCGGACTTTGGAATACCCTCTTGGGTGACCCTGACGGGGGTTTCATTTACTAGGACCTGCGATATCACTTTTTTTCATCATAAGCCTTGCATCTGCATCAATTTTATTTTATTAAGAGTTATTAATTATTAATTGTTGTTTCTGAATGAATTAAATATTAAATATTATTACTTATTAATATTTGTTATTACCTACAAATCATTCTTACAAGGGTAAAGAAAGTTGGTAAGGAAGAAAGGAGGTAAAGAAAGTGGTCACACAGTGACGGTGCATAAAAATCAAAAACAAAACTACGATAGAGCAGTAAAAATATTTTTTGCGCTGCTCTGCTCTCGCTCTAGATTTTTGGCTACGGCTACGAGGAGCACAGAATATTTTTTTCTGCTATTTTTTTCAGCTTTAAACTTCTCGCTCTTAAAGCTCGGAGCAGAGCAGAGCAGACAATTTTCATTTTTCTGCTACGGCTCCGCTCCCGCTCTCGGAAAAGTGACAGCGGTAGCAATAGCAGAGCAATATTTCTATGTATCTCGCTGCTACGGAGTAGTAAATGCAAGCCATGGTGCCAGTTACGACATCTTCATTTCGAAGTAGCAATTTGTTTTAATTGTCAACTCTGGTCAATTCAACTTGGAAACCAACGTTAAAGCGAATCGATTCTCAGAGATAATTTCAACTAATTTGTCTGCTGAGAGTCAATTTTTTTTGTGCGTAAAATTCAATTAATGTGAAATTATGTATTTGTAACATTGATAAATCGTTAAACGATACTTTATTATCATTTTATAATTGCAGATGGTAAATTTTAGATAATAAGCCATTTGCGATATGCGCGTTGTTCGTTGGTTAATCAATCAACCTGGGTTAGTAACGTCGATTCGACGTGACTCAAAAGTTGAAGCATCTTGAACTTAGCAACGTGTACACGTCACGTTAAACGCCCTTCTTTTTGCCCCAATGTTTGCCCTGCTTGTTCCTTGCCAATTACGCGGGCGAAGAGATAGGAGAAGGGATAGACAAGGAAAGACTGGCGACTCGCTGTAATACGGTTTCCGAAGTTCACGCCAGTTTACTGCGTTCACGCGTTTTCTGAGGAGTCGGACGCATTTAAGTGAAGCAACTTTTTCAAAAGTTTCATAATAAGAGTTACAAAGCACTTATCGAACTACCGCTAATTTGCTAAGCTATCCCCGTTTTCAAACGACTGAAGAAACTTGTCTATACATATAGAGATAAAGATATACGACTGAAATATACCCTCTCTCAATATATTGATTTTGATTAATTCGTAAAAATAAAAATATATAAAAAATTGTTCTGCTACCATTTAATTGTATTCTTAAACAAATATAAAATATATGCTAAAATATTAAAAAATTTAATATATCAAATAATATAATTCCTCCATCATTAACCCAATCATGAATGCCCCAATTTTCTAAGGGTAGCAAGCCTAAAAAGTTACAAAAATCTAAAATTTTGTGGTGGCTTCGAACGCACGCACACATGCACCCGCACAACTGAATGTGTAACACGCATACATACAAAGATCAATCGAAGTACAGACCAACCTTCATCATGGTGCTCCTTTCAGAGACTGAAAACCAGAAAACTTTCAACGAGAATATGAGCGGAAGTTGAACGTTATATGAACTCAAAAAAGAGAGTAAGATGCTCTCTGGGACCTCTCTCTCAGGCTCCCCATTTTGTTAGAAATCTTTGCGTCCATTTTCGTTATATGAAATGAGTAGTAGTTGTATGGTTAGTTGTTAGGCAAAAGTTTTACTTTTGATCTGAAAACGATAATAAAACGAAAATCTAGTCGCTCAGTTTGAGGCAGTGATTGTTTCGTATTCGATATATCGGATACGGTTCATTTCCGAGACTTGTATAATATCTTTAAAATTAATATTACTTGCAACACACTGTTAATATAAGAAATTAATTAAAATCAAGAAAAGAGAGCTAACTTCGGGCGGAGCCAAAATTGACATACCCTTACAGCTTAAACCGTATATGTATCGCAAACATCGAGTTAAGTTGGCCGATCCTTATGAGAATATCATAAAATTAGCAATTTAGTATATACAAAATATAAAAAAAAGTCATCAAGCTTCTATCTTCAAAAAAACCCAAAGTTTGTTTTTTGGAAAGAAGTGGGTGTGCAAAGATTTAAGTCGATAGCTTTCAAACTGAGAGACTTGTTCGGGTAAAAACAGACAGACGGACAGACGGACATGCTCATATCAACTCAGGAGGTGATCCTGATCAAGAATATATATACTTTATAGGGTCGGAGATGTCTCCTTCACTGCGTTACACACTTTTAACTAAAATTATAATACCCCCTTCAAGGGAATATAAAGAAGAGGTCTCAGCTTGGCTTGAACCCAGTCTCCTTCACACATCAGCCAAAAACTGTACCGCTCCCGCTGTTATATTATATATTTCCGAAAATTTTGCGAGATTTTTTTTGTCATTTCCCCCTGATTTATGTCTTAGGTCCGTTTACGAGCATTGTACGAAAGTTTCGTTTAAAATTTGGCCCTCTGGGTAGGTCAGTTCGAAATTGGCTATGAGTTTTAAGTTTTGACATGTTATTTATATGATACTAGGGTATCTTAAGATTCAAATCTAATAAATAATGAGACACCAAGATCGTTAACCTTTGTAAATCTGTTTAGGGCGCACCCATAAAGAAATAACATAGCGTAGCGACGACTAGATCGATAAAAAGACATGATTTTGCATTTCGATCCATTAACCCGTTTATGAAATTTGCTAAGTACCAATATTGAAAAGTAACCAAAGTAAATTAGATTAGAACTTTGGTAGATTACTGCTAGTGAATTGTAAATACCAGTGATCTAGTTGAGGCAAGGGGTTAATATTTATAAAGAGTGTAAAAAGTTAGGATCCACGATGGCTTCCATGAGGGACACCAGATGTAACACAAACTTCTCGCAAGTAAACATCCATAAAGTAGCACGTTAGTAGCTTAGTAGAATCACGTTGGCACGTTAAGTAGCTCGAAATCCTCTTTAGAAGATCCATTAGAAATCCAAAAGCCTGAGTTTACTTAAGAAGAGTTGTTTATATTGTTTATTTGTCAATATTTTATTTGGCAAGACGGACGGCTTTATTAATGTCGTAATAAAGAAAAAATAAAAAAATAAATAAATATCCTTAAAGATATAATAGTGAAGGATAATTCAAAATCCAACAAGGGAAAATTTTTTCTTTTTTTAGTTTGTAATATTCTGTTGCCCTCAATCCTGAAATATATGGAAATATTTGTTACTTACATATGAGCATCTTCTGTTCAAAAATTTTTTAAATACCTTAGAAGGGTCATGTCGGTTTAAAAAATTATGTTTCAACAAATTGTATAAACATATGTGTATAAAAATATATAATAAATATTTAAATACATAATTATAATAATTATAATATAATAATTTCGGGCGGTGCCGATGTTGATATACCCTTGCATTTAAAACCGGATATATATCAAATATAGTTGGCCGATCCTTATGAGAATATCATTATAAAACCAATAAGTTATAATAAAATATCTAAATAAAAGTCCCAAGCTTCTATCTTCAAAAATACCAAAGTTGGTATTTCTACCACAAACTATTTCCGATCGTTCAGTTATATGGCAGCTATAAGATATAGTCGGCAGATCTTTAAGAAATTTGGTAGGTTGGGTCAACTAAACCAAAAATAGACTTTGTGCGAAGTTCTAGCTTTCTACCTTCAAAAGCACGAAATTTGGTCGTTTCCGATCGTTCAGTTATATGGCAGCTATAGGATATAGTTTTATATTTATATTATACAATATTTTTTAGCGCCAAAACTTGTGTTGGAAAAATATTTATTAATATACATACACTGCGTTTCACTTGAATAGCACACAACATTTTTTATAATTACTTGTTCATCTCTCAGCAATCGCTTAATCTAATGCAATGATTGTTGCTGTTTTTTTTTTTCGTCTCCTTATCTACTCTTTTCCAACAAAAATTGGAAGTCTGGAAATGTACCGTTTAAATTTACCGTAATTTTCTTTTCAACTTGCTTCAATAGCTGGCACCTTTTTTGTTTCACTTGAATAGCACATTTTAGATTTAGTGTCATTTCAGCAGCCAAGAAGATTGATTCATAAAAGTTTTTTGATTAATCTGTGAATTTCAAACATAGTTTAATCATTTTGTGCAATTATGGGTCGTGGAACGTCACTAAGTCACAAGGAACAGATACAAATACAAAGCTATATTGATTGTGACCTTTCTGTGGCTAATATAGCGAAAAAAATTGGAAGAAGCAGAAAAGTCGTACACAATTTTATAAAGAACAAGCAAAACTATGGAAAAAATATGAAAGGTCGCCAAAGTAGTGTCCTTAGCGACACAGATAAGCGTGCAATTCTGCGGGAAGCCTCAAATTCTCATGACTCTGTGAGCAAGATAAGGGAAAAAGCAGGTGTTGACGCGAGCAAAACACTGTTTGGCGAGTTATTTCCAAAGCTAAACATCTTAAACGCTTGAAACTTAAAAAAAACCACCGCTTAACCCCAAACGAAAGGAAGCACGGTTGACCTTTTGCCGCGTCAATATGTCATGGAGTAACGAGTGGAGGCGCGTAGTTTTTTCTGATGAAAAAAAGGAGGGGCTAGATGGCTATAATTATTATTTTCACGATCTGAGGAAAGAGACGCATCAATTGGAGCGTTTACACAGTCGAGTAGGCGGAGTTATGGTTTGGGGAGCCATATCTTACTATGGGACTTGTGAACTCCAATTCTTATCCTCAAACATGAACGCAAAAGCGTATCTAAACGTCCTCGAAAAAGCTTTTCCACCATTGGAAAATTTTTTCAATCATTTGCCTTGGAGATTCCAACACGACAATGCCCCGATACATACTGCACGTCTTGTAAAATCTTTTTTAAAAGATAAAAATGTTGAAACTCTGAACTGGCCACCATACTCGCCGGATCTGAATATAATTGAAAATGTTTGGGGATGTCTGGTCAGAAAGGTTTATGAGTCTGGAAAACAATTTTCAACAAAAGACGAACTAATTGACGCCATTCAGAGGGCCTGGGCTACAATATCCCTAGACTACATTAAAAGTCTATATGATTCGCTGCCCAACAGGATCTACGAGGTTATATTGAATAAGGGGGGCTCGACCCATTATTAAATTTACATATATATTTACATTAATACTTACTATTGAATAAAAACACATTTCCTAATACTTAAGTTCATTAAATATACTTAAAAAAAAATATGTGCTATTCATGTGAAACAAAATTGTTGTGGAATTTTTGAAGTTTTTAAGTTTTTTTGTTAACCTTTATTAATTGTTAATTTAATTTAAGTTTTGTTACTTTTCTTATAATTAAAATTGATTACTCTATAAATAGAAACAAAAACATCAACTAGTTTTCTTTTTGTTTAAAAGATTTCGAGATTTGAAATTCCCTATGTAAAGTGTGCTATTCAAGTGAAACGCAGTGTATATTGAACATATTTTTACATTCGTATAAGTAAAATATACATATGTAAAATATCTAAAACATTATAATGAATATTTCTGAAAAAACTATTGAATTATTTTATTATCCCCGTCTAAAAATACTGGAAAATATGCATAAATGTATGGTATATTCCAGAATGCATTCGAAACAATTCGAATGCGATCTGTAACTCTAACTCATTCAATTTGCGTTTCATCCCCCGAAATGTTGTGCGAGTGAGACCTACACAGTCGCACTCACTTATTCTTTAATTTTCGTGTCATATGTAATGTTAGCTTATAATACAAATAAATTTTTTAAGAAAATAAAGCTGATTGACAGCACTCTGAAATATTCAGTTCACACTGAAGGAATACATTTTTGCTCATCAAATATATTATTCTTTGCTGTCATAAGTTTTCATATAAATTTGTATTTTTATTTTTAAATTTTCAATTTTTGTTAGGTATTAAAAAAAGTACATATCCTATATGAAAATTTTTTAATTTAATGGTTCGCTTTTGTATTAGAAACAGTGCTATAATAATTCTTTTTGAATGTTGATTATTCGACGTAGTCTTGGCTATAAGCTGCATCCCTGGTCTTTACGACAATCGTGAATTCATCCCCGAGTTGCTTTTGTTTACACCGGTGAAATAGATCAAAAATTAACGAAAATGTCGGTCAATGAAGGAATTCCCGTAAATACCTTCCGTAATTATTTAAATATTCTTAACGACTCGTCTGCAAAAGAAGAAATTAAGTTAAAAGCTACACAAGAGCTTAGTGAACACTTTGAAATCATAATGCAAAGTCCTGCCTATCCATCATTCCTAGAATCTTCTCTTAAAATATTCTTGCGTATATTGCAAGAAGGTGATCCTCAATTTATTCAAGAAAATACTATGCAGCATGTAAGCTTATTTTTCATTTTGTTTTGTGGTAAAATCAAACTTATTAAAAAAAATAAATTTAAGTGTTTTCTGATAAAATATATACAGAAGTAATGTTCGAATTTTCAAAACAATCAATACAGTAGTTTTGAAACAATGATGGCCATTGACCGTGTGAGAAAAAGGCTTCTTCGTTAAATGTTTCTAATAAGAAACTCTAATCCCTAGAAATAGTCATAGCTTCATTTCTCACACGCTTGTTTTTTTAACACAACCTTTTTGGTAATATTTATTTTATAGACATTGAGACATTTATTTGAAGTTCAGAAAAAAAATTGTAAAACCCTCTTCTCCCCTCAAATATCTGATTTGCGCCAATTTAGTGACGCGGTGTACATAAGTAGTACATATCGAACCCTATTTGCAAAAATAACCCCAAAAAGCAAATTTTACAGGAGGTTTACAGGTTTTTTCGCGTTATTTTATCAGCCACTAACATAGGCGTTTGTCGCTTGACAGGTCTAAGTACGTGTTTGAAAATATATGAACTAAAATAGTGTTTGATATTTTGGGAGCAAAAGCGGTTTGTAATTACATACATATGTACTCATTTGCATAAAAAAAATTTGTAACAAAAAATTGTTTTTACGTTTTATCGCAAATAGGACTCGATATGTTGTATCGTCCTGAAATCTAATCGACGCTTTCTCGAATTGCACGCCACAAACTCGTTAAATGCTTGGATGAAAATGATTTTTTGCTGGCTTATTCTCAACAGTTCTCATTGTTATCAGTTATGATCATTTCAAAAAGTTCTTTTACACTGTCAATCTGACTCATTTTTTTCCTGAAAGCTGAACGCAACGAAAGCAATTCCGAAAAATGTGGAAGAAATGTGATCATTCAATATTGTCATGTAATTGCTTTTGCTTTTAACGAAATTTCTTCGTCAGTGAATTTTTATTGAACAATTTTTGTAGACATCCAGAAAATATTCTATACCTTCGAATCAGTACTTTCGTTGAAAAAGATTAGGATTCGATAGTCTTTCTTCTATACATGTGTATTACATTAAAATTATTTTTAAATTTTCTGTTTACTTATTTTCTTAAAACTTTAACGGAATGCTAAGTTGCGGAATGCGGATAAGTAAGTTGTTGCCCACAAAAAAATGGTTCCATCTTAAAGCTCCAAAAAGAGACAACATTTTTCTCACAAAGAAATAAAATTTTTATTTCGATAAAAAAAAAATTGGAGTAGGAAAAATTGGAATCGTTAAAGAAAAATGTTGTTGGCACCTTCTCTGTAAAACAACGCCCAGATTCAGAAAAAAAAATTTCATTAAATTTTATATTTATACCCTTGCAGAGGGTATTATAATTTTGTCCAAAAGTGTGCAACGCAGTGAAGGAGACATCTCCGACCCTATAAAGTATATATATTCTTGATCAGGATCACCTCCTGAGTTGATATGAGCATGTCCGTCTGTCCGTCTGTCTGTCTGTCCGTTTCTACGCAAACTAATCTCTCAGTTTTAAAGCTATCGTCTTGAAACGTTTGGGACTTTTTTTAGATTTTGTATTGTAATAAATTGGATTATATATTCCTATTTCCATAAGGATCGGCCAACTATATCCGATGTTTGCGATATATATCCGGTTTTAAATGTAAGGGTATATAAACTTCGGCTCCGCCCGAAGATAACTCTCCTTTCTTGTTTATTTTTAAATTGTTTGATTATGAGGTAATCCTTGTGAGGGGATCATTAATATATGGTATATACTCTACCTTCTACCTCATACCTATACCTTCTCCAAAAATATAGAGAAAATGTAAAAAATATGTTATTAAAGAGTTATACGCATTTAGATTTTCTCAAAAAATAAAAAAATGGGTTTTATTTTATTATAATCTACATATATGTGAATATATGTACATAAAAAAAATATCTCAAAAAAGAGTTTCTAAAGTTGCTTATCTCGATTTCTCAAAAATAGATCAACTTATCGGTAGGAAAATTCGACACCATTTTTAGATATATTCCCAGGTAATGAACGAAAAATTTTGTTTCATAGGCAGTTCAATGAACAAATGTTTGTCAAAAAACGAAAGTACACCACTTTTAGACGGGATCAACCTCTGCGAAGGGGGGGTAGAGTCCTCATGTCGGTAGACTCCACTCTTGCTTCTGAAGAGGTGAAATCCCAAGAGTTTGGTGACATAGAATTTATTTGCGTTAAAATCACTATGTCCGTGAAATCTTTATACATTACATGTTCGTATATACCGCCTATGTCTGAACCGCCCACATATTGGCAGCATTTGTCCGCTATTCGATACGTCTTTAATCTTATGACAAATCGTGACCAACTCGTAGCGGTGGGCGACTTTAATATCCCAGAATTAAAGTGGTCCAACGTCGATAACTCACCATGTTTGTCACTTATCGGTCACCATGACTTCACCGCGGGCATGTTTGACATGTCCCTAGGTCAAATTAACCATGTTACAAATTCGTTAGGTCGGCTTTTAGACTTATGTTTTGTATCTGATCCTGATGGTACCGCTTTTCTCCTTTCAACCCCAGAGGATCCATATCACCCCACGCTAGAGGTCTCTATCGAAACTATTCCTGGTATCGATCAAATGTCTCTATGCGTGGCAAATAAGATTCGCTGCTTCCGTAAAGCTGATTTTCAGAAACTTAATAGCATTATTGATACATACGATTGGTCCGATATTCTGGCATGCACTGATCTTAACGTTACTTTAGAAAAATTTTACTGTACCTTAAATACATTTTTTGACTCCTGTGTGCCATGGAAATATCCGTCCGCTTCAACAAATCCTCCTTGGTATACAATGTGCCTCACTAACCTAAAAAATATTGTTGACATCCTTTGTCATAGATGGCTTTTGTAAGGGATATCAAACCGATGTAATTTACACAGACTTCAGCAAAGCATTTGATTCAGTTAATCACTCACTCTTGTTGAGTAAACTGAATATGCTGGGTTTTCCTAAAGACCTCTTAACGTGGATCTCCAGCTACCTAGATGGAAGGACACAAAGAGTTTTATTTAAAAACATTCAGTCCCACCTGGTCCGTGCTATATCTGGCGTCCCTCAAGGAAGTCATCTTGGCCCGTTATTGTTTACGCTTTTTATAAACGACTTCCCCCCTGCTTTAATATTGGCAATATCCTTAAGGATGTAGTCTCATGTTCCGGCCTACTTTTTAGAGGTTATTTCAAAAAAATTTTTTTGTAATAAAAAATAATGCGATCGTTCCAATTTTTACATATATTTTTATGGGCATCATAAACTATTTGAAAATATTTTGTTTAATTTATTCTTGTGTAGTTTAATACACTTTATAGCATGCCAAAGTATGCATATAAAAAAAAAAGGTAGGTCCCTGGCGCAGGTGATTTCGACTGCTAGAGTCATCCGAAACAAAAAATTAGAATAGATTATTGTTTTGTAAGCTTATGGCTCTGTCCCGTACTAGAATGAAATAGTTTCATTAAAAAACAACAAAATGGCGAACTCACAAAAAAAAAAATGATAAAAAATTTAAAAAATTTATCTTAAATTAATGATAAAAAAAAAACTAATCATTAAAAATAAATGATTCTAGTACGGGACAGAGGTGTTACTTTTTAGAACAACATATCCAAATTTCAGCTAGATCGGTACCATAGAATTTTGTGAATCACCTGCGCCGCACACAAAAATGTCGTTCCGAGAAAAACGCGTTTAAAGTTTAGACGCTACCGAGAAACTCATACATTTCGGTGTAGGCGCGCTCTCGATTATGGTCTGTATCTCTGTCATTATTTGATATTTTTATTTGAAACTTTAACAGTACATTCTTAATGAACAATACTATCAAAATATGTGAAAAAAAAAATCGATTTTTTCAACCTCACACATGAGACTACATCCTTAAAGGATCAAAAGTTATTGCTTGGTGAGTTTTTTTTTGATCAAAAAAAATAAAAATCACAAATAATAATCATTATTTTTGAGTCTTATTTTTTTTGTTCAAGCTTAATGATTACACAGTGCGACAAAAAAAGAAAAATTGGAGGAACTTTTAAAGAGACCTAGTAGGAATTGTTCATTAGGTCGAGTATAGTATAAAACCATGTTTGAAATTTTTCAAACACCCTCAAAATCTTGGTTTATTTGGAAAAAACTGTTTTTCGGGACATTTTTGCTCTTAAAAATTCCTAAACGCGTAATTTTAAACCGATTTTAAAATTTTTTTCGTTTTTCAATAGTTAAATGTTGGAGCTTTTGAACAAAAAATAGATCTTTAATTTAATTCAACAAAAAGTATAAACTTTTTACGCAAGAAACTGACATTTTTGAATTTTTGTAGTGTTTTTCGGACTTTGACCCCATTTTTTCGGTACAACTTCCATGAAATGGTATCATTTTTGACACATATCAATATTGTCTCGTTAATTCTGAATAAAACGAGACCAACTTCATTAGGAAATTATAAGTAATAGTATAGTATATAGTTCCGGAGTAATAGTGTGCCGTTCCATTTCCATTATTCCTTTCTTTTACACACTTTTACTCCGGAGCGCTAGTAAAATTGCAATGACTTTTTTTGGGAAAATCGAAAACTCACGTTTTCAAAGTCGGTGCCCCTCATAACTTCAAAACTACTGCACCGATCCTTTTGAAATTTTAAACACTATTTCTGTACATATTTTACGAGGTAACGCTGTCGAGTTTTTTTTTTTTTTGTTCATAATTTTGATTTTGCAATGACAAATTAACCGATTTTTTCCCAAAAAATTGAGTTTTTCACTTCAAAGTCTTCGAAAAAATTAAAAAATTGCAATTTTCAAAAAACCTTAACAGCGTTACCTGGGGCGAACTATTATCTAACGAATGAATTTTCATTTATTGATTACAAATGATCCAGCACCGAGTTATGAGGGGCGCCGCAATTCAACTTTTTTTGGCGACACGTCCGGAAAATTGCTACCATTGCCATATTTTTAAATATTTTTTTGTAAAAATTTGATAAAACATTCTTCTAATGTCATACTTTAATATACCGTTGGTTGAATAAATAAATTTTAACTGTGTCGTCAGAAAAAAAATCACAAAAACATGGCTTTTTTCGCATGATTTGACCTTACCCTGCCCTTAAGTAAGAGCCGGTTTTTAGCATATTCTTTTTTTTTCCTTGTGTTCAGTTTATGAGAACAACCGAATAAAATTTGGACAATCACTCTCTCTCAGAGCAGGAGACTTACTTTTTTTTATTTTGGTTTTCGGTTGAGTGTTTTACTTTGAGAGATTCGTAAAATGCTCGCCTACTGAACATCGCGGGGAGGTTCTTTTGGATTTTTCCGAAAACTAAACAAACTTTGAGAATGGATTGCCGGAAAATGAAAAGACATACGAACTTATGCTTTTGAACTTTTGATTCGTTGTTTATTAACGATAACAAAAAATATTCAATATTCAGGAAATTCAAAATGGCGGTTTCAAAGTGGCGGATCTCGTCGACCTCTATTTTTCTGCTTTGTCGAGTGTCGGGCCGCTGCACAGTTGTCCGGCTTGTATGAAAAGAGCGGCCAAAAATACTTCTAGTCAAGGTAGGGACTTGAAACTTGGCACAAAATATTTTTATTTTTATTCTAAGATAATATGTTAAAATCAGCCAGATCGGGCAACTATATCATATAGCTGCCATTAAACTGATTGATCGGAAATGCTCTAACTTTGGTGTTTTTACATTTAGAGAGTTTGTACGAATGCTATATTTGACAAAATAATACGACCTACCAAATTTCATAAGGATCAGCCGACTATATCCTATAGCTGCCATATAACTGATTGATCGGAAATGCTATAACTTCGGTGTTACTAGAGTTAGATAGTTCCAATTTTGTGTGAATGCTATTCTTGGCAAAGTAATACGACATACCCAATTTTATAAGGATCGGCCGACTATATCTTATAGCTGCCATTTAACTGAACGATCGGAAATGGTATTTGGTATAAATACAAACTGGTATTTTTGAAGATAGAGGCTTGAGACTTAGTTTCAGATTTTTATTGCATCTAAAGAACATTATTAAACAAAAGCAAAAACAATTCGTTTTGTCAAATTAGCTTCAGTTATAAGAGCTACTACTTCACATTCCTTTGCTGGAAAAGTCGAAGGATTCGGTTGCCTGCAAACCCAACGTATGTCATCCGCAGCGGACTGATTGACCTCTGATATTTCTGCTATCCATCGCCGCTTCGCTCTTTCTGAGCACACTGCTAGACTTAATTTTGGACGTCCACGTTGAGTAGTTTTGATCATTTCTTGAGGCTTACTAGGAGAGCGATTCATTAAAATTGTTTCCTTTTCGTTAAGCCAATTAGATTGGAACTTAAGAACTGATGCCTTTTTGCGGTTATATTGTTTCCAAAAAAAAATCAATTTTTTTGCAAATGTATCCAATACAATTCGTTAGCACGCCCATCTCGGACACGTAGCCAATGTCTTCAATACTGCTGTTTACGTGATCGATGACCTTCCGTAATTTTTCTGCATTGGTGCCGATTGCTGTACACCAATAATTAAATTTTTACAACCGAGTGAAGACACATTGAGAAGAGTCAGCTACCAAAATTAAATTAATAAAAAACAAGAAAGCAAAGCTAACTTCGGGCGGAGCCGAAGTTTATATACCCTTGCAGTTAAAACCGGATATATATCGCAAACATCGGATATAGTTGGCCGATCCTTATGATTACATCATATTAAAACTAATTAACTAAAATAAAAAATCTAAAAAAAGTCTGTATAGAATCTGTATTAAGTTTCAGCTTTCTATCTTCAAAAACACGAAAGTTGGGTCATTTCCGATCGTTCAGTTATATGGCAGCTATAAGATATAGTCGGCCGATCCTTATGAAATTTGGCATGTCGTAATGGTTTGCCAAAAATAGCTCTCGTGTCAAATTTGAACTCTCTAACTCTAAAAACACTAAAGTTGTACCTTTTCCGATCAATCAGTTATATGGCAGCTATAGGATATAGTCGACCGATCCGGGCCGTATATACTGCGTGCAAAGGAAAGAAGGGTGTGTGCAAAGTTTCAAGACGATAGCTTCAAAACTGAGAGACTAGTTCACGTAGAAACGGACAGACAGACAGACGGACAGACGGACATGCTCATATCAACTCAGGAGGTGATCCTGATCAAGAATATATATACTTTATAGGGTCGGAGATGTCTTCTTCACTGCGTTGCACACTTTTGGACAAAATTATAATACCCTCTGCAAGGGT
Source organism: Drosophila malerkotliana malerkotliana (assembly GCA_018153235.1). Lineage (NCBI taxonomy): Eukaryota > Metazoa > Arthropoda > Insecta > Diptera > Drosophilidae > Drosophila > Drosophila malerkotliana. The sequence continues at coordinate 19,990,339 of JAECXV010000075.1, read as the reverse complement.
ATAAAAAAAGATGCGAAAGACGAACACAAAGAAAGCATAACTACAATGCAAAACAGCTGCATCGACCTTGAAGAAAATAAGAGATGATGTTAGAATATTGTTAATTACGCACATATCCGCAAATATCGGCAGCTAGCTTTACCTTTTTTTATACCTTAATATATTAACAAATACACTGAATAAAAAATGAATCGGGGGATTTCGGGGGATCACAATTAAAACTTTACGTAAACATAACAAAATTGAGCAGCGTAATTAGTTGACTGAACACTTTGAAGTATACTTTTGTTGTGAAATATTCGTAATGCGTGCAGCTGCGCTTTACAAAAGAACACGTGTTCACAATTCAATTCTATTTTTAGAAAGAACCGTTAAATCTGGTATACAATGAAGAAGCTTGGACATTTTAGTAACGATTTTTTTACTTTTCGTAAATTTTTGTTGCTATGACTTTTTATTTTTGCCCTATGGAATCAACCACTGTGCGCTGGTAGTAAACTTAAATTAGAAATGTATATAATTTATTAAAATTGATGGAATTTCCTATGCCTTATACCTAACAACAATTAATTTTGGTAAAAATAAACCAATTTCATAGACGTTTAAAAAAAATTTTTTTCTTTTTTTTTTTTTTTACTTTGATCGCGTTTAAAAATCATAAATAAACAATTTTTTATGCCAATTTTAGGTATAAGGCATACAAAAAAGTATGTACTTTTAAACATTTTTTGAATGAAGGAAGTCGGATCAATATAACGAGCCCTGTGCACGACAAGAGGTTTGAAAACATGGTTCCGAGGAAAACGCGTTTAAAGTTTTTAGAAACTTTGCCTTGAGATAGCTTTCTAGTTATCATGGGTATGTTTGAAACGCTCTAGCTCAAGAAATACGCGTCGTATCGAAATATCCCTTGGCACGTATATTCTACACATTGTAACTTTCATTTTATTAAAAAAAATCGATTTTTTCAAAAAAATCCAAAAGAACCTCTCCTTAAAAGAACGATTGACCGAAAAAGTCAATTCAAAAAGTCTTTTCAACACTTTGAATTCTGTTCGATGCACAGTGGTACAATGTGTAACTTTTTGAATGAAAAAGTAATTTTTTTTTTTTTTAATTACGATTTTACGAATACGAAGTTTACGATTTAGGTTTAGGATTATTTGTAGTTTATTTATTTAAAGTTCATCCTAACAATAAAGAGTAAGTTTTGGGTAATTATTGAACTCTGTCGTTCGCTTAGAATAAATTGTAATGCTGAAAATGCTCTCTCAACAGATACTTGATGGCCAAGACTACATGTGCAAGTGCAGTCAAGTTTGGCGATTTTAGTCTTACATTTGTATAAAAATGTAGTATATCGTCGTAGTATATCTAATTTTTTTTATTTTCCGTCTCATTTTCGTTTTAATTATTTTCTCTGAATATCCAAATGTCACAAAGCAAATAAAACAAGACCCACTAACTTTCGCATACACACATACAGTGTTGGAAAAAATAATAGAAACGAATATTTCTATTTCACTTAAAGGCTTTATTTTTAAGTTTAGGCTTTAGAAATATTTATGAAATCCACTGATTTAGTAACGTGGATAACGATACTTGGTCACGATCTTCTTTTTGAACGCTTTTCGTCCGCAATTTTGGTTTTTCATGGAAATTCGTCAGAAGACCTCGTGTTTGGGTTGGATAAAAATAATAGAAAATCTGTGGTTATTGTTCGTTTAAATTAAAATAAAAGGTATTTTTTGAATATTTTTATTACAAGGAGTGTTATTATAGCAATTTTTTGGAAAATTTTGTTAAAAGCTTCAAAATGGGTCGTGGAGCACATTGCACCACAGTAGAGAGGAATCTAATCCTCACATTAAAAGCAGAAGTCCAATCCATGGGAAAAATTGTCAAAATATTGGAATGCTCCAAAAAAAGGTGTTTTCTGCTATCCACTATACAGATAAACAGAAAAATCGTGGAAGAAAAGGGAGCAACTTCCACAAAATTTGACACGACCCTTATTAGGAAGACGAAATTGGAGCCTTTCCTTTCTTTGAAGGATCTTAAAAACTATATGAACGCATCCTTAACGAGTCACACCATTTGCAAAAGACTAATTGAGCGTGGTTTGAAAGCGCATTCAGCAAGGAGAGTTCCTTTTATGAGCAAGAGGAAAGGAGACTCCAAAAACCAGGAGACCCGCCAGAACTGGAAAAGCGTCCTTTGGTCCGATGAGACAAAGATTGATTTGTTGGATCTGATAGTAGATCCCATGTTAGACGCCCAAGCATCACAGCATTCGATCCCAAATACACCAAAAAGACAATCAAACAAGGAGGCGGCAATATAATGCTATGGGGATGATTCTCTGCTTCAGGTGTTGGTCCACTTTATCGGGTACAAGGAAAAAGGTGTTCTACAGACTATGTAAACATAATGAAGGACGTTATGTTACCATATGCCGAAGAGGAAATGCCTTGGAAGTGGGAATTTATGCAGAATAACGATCCCAAACCCACATCCAAGCTTGCGAAAAAGTGGCTCCAGAAAGTCCAGAAAGAGTGGTACTCCATTTAGCAAGCAATATGCTCCAATCTGGTGGAGTCTATGCCTCGTAGGTGTGCTGCAGTTTTGAAAAACTATGGTAACGGCACAAAATATTAAAGCTGAATACATTTTATGGTAAATTTTGCTAAACTAGTAAATGTAGAAAAGGATTAGTCATTTTGTTTCTATTTTTATTTTCGGGTCAAAAACATAAAATTCAGCTTTAATTTTTTAGCTAAATAAGTTAAGCTAAATGGATTTCTGTTTTTTAGTATGTAAGATAGATGTATATATATATTAAAGAAAAAAAAATTTTCACTTATTACGACGTTTCCTATTTAAAATACGTATTTGAAACCAAAGGGAAAATTCGTTTCTATTAGTTTTTCCATCCTTTACATAAAAAAAAAAATTTTTGAATCGTCTCACAAAGTCAAAAGGTCCAGGAAAAAACAGAGCAATTGGAAACAGAAAATACTACTCGTTATTTGAGCGAGAGCAAAATTGTTATACGAACAAAGCAAACGGTTGCTCTCAGACTTTTTGATCAAAGACTCATTAAACAAAACTTATTTTGAGACCCCAGCAATCGGTTAACACTTATTTGCGAGCTATGGTTTTAAGTATTTTTTAATTTTGTGAGGCACCTTGTAAACCAAGGAGATTTTGTTTGAAGCGGACACACATGGCACACATGAGTCAAAAAATTTATTAAAGTATGGTAAAATTTGTATAATGTGACATTTACATCGGTGCATGCCAGAATATCGGACCAATCAAATTTATAGATAAGGCTTTTAAGTTTGTGAAAATCAGCTTTACAGAAACAGCAGCTCTTATTTGCACCCAGAAATGATTTCCAGTAAAACCTTAAGCGTGAGGTAATATGGATCCTCTGGATTTAAGAGGGTCAAAGCTCTGGAAAGAGTGCGAACATCAGGATCAGATAAATATCATAAGCCTAAAAGCCAACCTAATGAATTTCTAACATGGTTAATTTTACCTAGGAACATGTCAAACATGCCCGCGGTGAAGTCATGGTGCGTGATAAGTGATAAAGATGGTGATGGTGAGATGGTGAGTTATCGACATTAAACCACTTTAATTCTGGGATATTAAAGTCACCCAGAGCTACAAGCTGGTCACGATCGGTCGTAAGATTAAAAATGGATTAAATAGCGGACAAATGATGCCAGTATGTGGGCGGTTTAGCAAAAGGGGTATATATGAACAGGAAATATATAAAGATTTACAGAACAGGATGATTTTAATGCAAATAATTTCTAAATCACCTCTTGTGATTTTACCTCTTCAGAAGCAAGTTGGGAGTTAACCGAAATTAGGACTCCACCCCCCCTTCGCAGATGTTGACCACGTCTAAAAGTGGTGTACTTACTTCAAAAAACTTCGAAGCTAAAGATCTCTAAATTATTTTATTTTTTCGGTCTATTGCAGTGGGGGGAAACTCTCATTTTCCATAGCAGCGCTATGGAGCGCAGCAGCGCTGCCTCAGCGCTTCTGGCACAGTGTGAGCACTTTTAAATTTTTTTTAGAAGCTCTCTCATTTGCTCTCATTTTGACTCATTTGACAGCCTAAACCATAGAAAATATAGATAGGGAAGCGTAGTTTTCCTACACGATTCTGTTCTACAAATGACGATCACAAACATAGAATAGAATCCACACAAATTGGAATTCATTTCAAAAAATGTTGTAATACTGTTTTATTTTTTTATACTTTTTTTTTTACTTCTCGCTAAAACTTTGTAAACAAAACTTAATACATGTTGCAGTCGCCTGTGCTTTGCAAATGCAACAGCTGTGTTTGTCAGCTGATTTCATTGTTGTGGAATCTATCCTCTATCTGTTATGCAACACTAAAGATTGGTAAATTGTGAATGCGTTGCACTGAAACTTATTTTAATTTTTCGACTTTCAGAACATGGGTTTTGGTCACAAAAACTGGTTAAATTATTCATAGAGCTTCTTTTTGAATCCAAGCTGTTTGAAATGGTTTATAACGGTTTGATGTCTCATGCCCAGCTCTTGGCTGATGCTACGGCTGCTACTGTGCGACCAATTCAGCACATTTTGTCGCAGTTTTCGACGATAGGCCTTCGGGAGCGTGGCGCATCTTTGACCACCAGAACAAAAACTTTGAAACCATCGTTTTGCGATGGAAATGGAAACTGTATCGTGTCCATAAGCTGCACAAATTTTGTTGGCTGCATGAGATACATTTTTGCCTTTATCGTAGTAGTACTATTGGCCCGCTTTTCAATGACTTCGCTAAGTTGAAGTCCGTACGTTTTTTGAGTAATTATAGTCAGCAGTTACAGTTATACTTCAGGTTTATTGCAGTGAATTTACAAGATGATATGTAGTAAATAGATGTAGTAAATAATGATGAACTTAATACTAAGTAAAACAATGAAAATTTGTGTAAATCTATGAAAAGCAAATTTAGAAAGAGCAAATTTATCAAAAAGTAATTTATAAAGAACAACTAAAAAACTTTTACGCATTCCTGCTCAGCTTTCGACTCGACCCGCTCAGCTCTCTTTTCCTCTGAGTGGCCAATCTTTTGGTAAGCCACAGGGTCGCCACAGGGTCGGGCGTTGCCTATTATCTTTACGACATAACAAGTACTGTAAAATATGCCGTATTTGCTCTTTATTTTGCTCCATGTTTGCACGAACGACTCAGACTAAAAAATAATAAATCAAACACGTATTAGCACATGAAAAAAGCTTTCCAAAAAGCTATGGCGTGAACCGATTCGACGAATGAAACTAAAACTGCGCTTTGCAAACTATTATATAACAATTTTGACAAACTATTATATAAATATATTTTTAAATATTCGTGATCTATATATTTACCAATATTACATTATTTATTTTTGTATTTCAGATTCGCAAGCTAATTTTAGAGATGATTCATAGATTGCCAATAACAGAGAGCTTACGGCAACATGTCAAATCAATTATAACTATGATGCTTAAATTATTAAAAACTGATAATGAAGAAAATGTTCTAGTGAGTCTTCGCATCATTATTGAACTTCACAAACACTTTCGCCCATCATTTAATCCAGAGGTATGTAAATCTTTTTCATAAATTTTTACGTATAAGAAAACCCAACAGCGAAAAATGGTTGGCATAAATGTTTTAAATTGTAGCCAGCTTAATCTATATATGTATATAAAATTCTCGTGTCTCGTGTACCGATTCTCATGATATTTTGTGAGCGTATTGGGTAGGTCTGAAAATCTACCAACATCTATTTTTATCCTTTTAAATCCCGTTCGACGTACCAAAAATCGCATATGGAGTTACTACCTCATCACACTGACAAAATCACGCTACCATAGAATTTTTACTCAATTAAAACTGGGGAAAAAATCCTTCATCATTAAGTAAAAACATTGAGTGTTTTGTACAGTGAGCAAATCCAATACAACGCAAATCACCCCCGATTTGAGCCGTGACACAATTAGATCTCGAAACATGGGAAATAGAAGATCAGATAGAACCGAAGAACAAATCCAGCAACAAAATACTGATGTACGTGTTAGAATAGCGCAACAACGACAATCAAGCCGTCTCACAGTCAATAGACGCAGAACAAATGACCAACAACGACAATATTTACATCGAGCATTTATATCTGATTCATTCCTGCGTCTCCTGATTCATTCCTGCGTCTCCTGATTCATTCCTGCGTATTAACAAAATACAAGAACAAAAAAAGATAAATGTCTCATATATCCACTAAATATATGAGGTATATATTTATCTCACTAAATATATGAGGTATATATTTATCTCACTAAATATATCCACCACTATCCACAGTCCACTTAAAATTTTTATCAAAGAAAAGGTTAAAGTTACATCAAATTTATTCAAAAAAATGTTAATAATATAAATTCCAAAGATAGAGTTTCAAGGGATCGGACCCATGGAAATACGAGACAAACAGCATGGTCTAAAACCGATCCCCTGCAGCCTAACACAAATACATAAGTGGTGCGCTTATCGTACTTAGAAAAGGTCGCATAGCATGTCAGCGTGCAGTGCGTTGATAAGTAGTTTTAAATAGATTTAATTTTCATGTATCTTACTTATACGAGAACTTTACCAAATAAAATGAGTTTCTAAACGGAATTCATTGAAGTACGAACTTATTTTTTTGGGCTCCTCTTAACACTATCTATATTTTCGTATGGAAAAAACTTTTTCCAACCCAATTTCAGAGAACATTTTTCACAGTGGAAACATTTTTTTGTTTCAGATCGTTTTCAGATCGCATTTTTTCAGATCGCCGAATTCTTCGATAATAATCAAACTACATTTAAATGCAAGTCTGGATACAGTAAGGAGAGTTACGGCAAGCTGATCATCTGAAAAGATTGAAACTCAAAAAAGCCTCCGTTAAATAACCAAAGAAAGCATTCTCGCCTTATATATGCACGTTATCATATGACTTGGCAGTAGAAATGGCATTCGGAGAAAAAGCGTTTTAACTTGGATGGATCTGATGGTTTTTCATATTATTTTCATGATATACGAAAAGAAGATCACATTTTTTGTCCCGTCACCATAGCTGTGACGAGGGTTAGGTGTGCGAGGGTTGCTATATATATTGCTGGCCTAATAATGAAAATGCGAATATTTACGATTAAAAATGGTTTTATTGTTTTTCGAAGTATTCTCCAGAAAGACTATTCTCCATTTTGCATGTGCTCAAACCAATTGTCGAAGCATTTTTTTCCACTCCGATTGAGACACACTCCGACCAAAACATGGTTTTTGAACGCTTCAGCAGAATCTTCTGGCGTCGAAATTCGTTGACCACGCATTTTTATCTTGATGTGCGGGAATAAAAAGAAGTCATTGGGTGCCAAATATGAGCTGTATGGCGGATGACCCATCAATTCGACATTTTGGCCGGTCGAAAAGGCGCTGGTTTGAGCTGATGTGTGAGAGCTCGCATTGTCATAGTGCAGAATAAGCGGTCTTCTCTTGTTCGTTTTTCGAATTTCTCCGAAGATTTCAGGCAAACAAATTGTAGTGCACCACTCAGAATTGACCGTCCTACGTTGCTCAAGCGGAACAGTCGCCACATGACCTGTTTTACCGAAGAAAAAGGCCACCATTTGCTTCTTCCACGAACAACTTTCGTTGGATTTGGCTCGTCTTCGAAGACCCACACGATTGCTGTTTTGTTTTGATTGCTGCTGTTTGTTGATTCGTAACCTGTGATGATCTTTTAAACGTCTTTTGAATCACCGTCACTGTATTTTTTTCAAATTTTTTTTTTCAGTAATCCACACGAGTCTTTTTTTGAGCGATTGTCAAATTGTGCGGGATCCAACGAGAACAAAACTTTTTTACGAGCAAGTGTTCAAGTGTGCAATATCGAATGTATGGTGGAAGAAATGGCCAAGGATTCCTATATCTCACGGTATGTCACATGACGATCTTGCATTATAAGTTCATGCACGGCGTCAATGTTCTCTGGAACAGCGACTGTTTTTGGACGATCTTCATGACCTTCGTCTTCGAGAGAGCGTCGTCTTCGTAATACGTATATTCCTTCGATTTAGCGATATTGTTAAAAACTATTAAGAATATCGCTTCGTTCAGTGCGAATCACAGGTCAACGCAATATCCCAACCTCGCTTCACACTTACTGAACGGCTGACAGGAGAGAAAGAAAGGCATTCGAGAGAAAAGGGGAGAGACGGCGTGTCTCGGTGGCTCCCTCACATCGTTCAGCGCTTGCGATGCGACAGAGCGAATAGGCGAGAGTGGGAAAGAGCAGCTGCTCCTTGGCCCCGCCCATTTGACCGATTTCGGTAACGCTCCGAACTTACGGTTTTACTCGCCTATTTTCAATCTGCCTTGGGGCCCCCGACGCGCCTAAAGAAGTTTCACTTAAAAAAAATTTAAGAATAAAAAAAAGGTTTAATAATAAGCTTTAAGGTTTTTTTGTAGGCTAATCTTTAGTAGATGAAGTTGGGTTTTCCGAATTTACAGTTTCGCCTGGACAATCAACCGCAGCGGTATTGGAGCTGGCTCTCAAACACTCACATCTCAGCAACAGTAGATCCGCAGGCGCACATTTTTTTCTAATACCCATACGTGTGTTTGGATTTGTATATAGAAAATCGACATTGTTGGCCATACTGAAGAGGTTAAATAAGAGACCTTGTTAAACCTTGTTGAGTTTCCGCTCACTGGTTTCGCATTCTGAATCTCACCTGAATGAAGCAGAACTTTTGTTCTGGTATTTTTACTAAAACAGCACGCCGGAGAGAAAGGAGCTGAGGCCAGCTTTTTGGTACTTTTTTTTTGTTTCCGATAGCATTTGGTGAGTTCTTTTCTAAATGTAAATTATGGTTCTAATGGATTTTTCATTTTCATAATATTGGCAAAAAACATGAGGTCGCGAACGTGCGCGAAATGGAAGTTGGTTTTTTTTTCTTGCTCTAGCAAAATCAATAAAACTGCGAATTGGAAAGGAATATTTTAATATTTTACTTAATTTTTTTTTAGTACGAACATAAGACCCTAAAAGGGTCATGCTGTGCATATGTCGAACTACAATGGCTAGGAATAGAGGACTAAAGTTTCTAGTTCTTCTATTAGGAATGTTAAAATTTAAGGGGTTACGCCACCCTGACCGCGTGGAAACGGGACGGTTTTTCAGGAATTTCTTGAGACTAAACTAGTTGAGATAGGATTTTTCCACTTTTATTTCTATTCAATACAACTAATGAGCTTTATAAATTCTAAAAAAAAACTTGTTTTCTATACAAAATGGCGGGGATATGAACATCGGCGATCATCGGTTTTTCCGGAGTGCTCCTTGATGGTGGGCATGATTCACGTGTCAATTTTCATCTCAATCAAGTAAACAAAATTTTTTTTTTAAAAGTGATAAATTTGGAACAGAGTGACGTAGCCGTTTAAGAAAAAAAAAAAAAAATACGCAAATGAGAGCACTTCAAATATTGACACAATTTTTTGTGCAAAAAATTTCGTACTAAAAATTGCATAAAAAAATTTCTATCCATTGGATCGAAAAAATCCTACGTCACTCTGTGGAAAATCTATGTAAGAAGATGTGTTTAAATTTTCAAGTCAATCGGTTTTGAACAGTTTCAAAACACGAAAGTTGGGTCATTTCCGATCGTTCAGTTATATGGCAGCTATAGGATATAGTCGGCCGATCCTTATGAAATTTGGCATGACGTAATGTGTTGCCAAAAATAGCTCACATGTCAAATTTGAACTCTCTAACTCTAAAAACACCAAAGTTATACCGTTTACGATCAATCAGTTATATGGCAGCTATAGGATATAGTCGGCCGATCCGGGCCGTTCCGACTTATATACTGCGTGCAAAGGAACGAAGGGTGTGTGCAAAGTTTCAAGACGATAGCTTTAAAACTGAGAGACTAGTTCGCGTAGAAACAGACAGACAGACGGACAGACGGACATGCTCATATCAACTCAGGAGGTGATCCTGATCAAGAATATATATACTTTATAGGGTCGGAGATGTCTCCTTCACTGCGTTGCACACTTTTGGACAAAATTATAATACCCTCTGCAAGGGTATAAAAACACCAAAGTTATACCATTTCCGATCAATCAGTTATATGGCAGCTATAAGATATAGTCGACCGATTCGGACCGTTCCGACTTATATACTGCGTGCAAAGAAAAGAAGGGTGTGTGCAAAGTTTCAAGACGATAGCTTTAAAACTGAGAGACTAGTTTGCGTAGAAACAGACAGATGGAAAGACGGATGCTCATATCAACTCAGGAGGTGATCCTGATCAAGAATATATATACTTTATAGGGTCGGAGATGTCTCCTTCACTGCGTTGCACACTTTTGGACAAAATTATAATACCCTATGCAAGGGTATAAAAAAAAGATCTCTATGAAAAAATTTAAGGCGAACAATAAAAATATTTACGTCTTTTTTTATACGCAATGCGGGGGAAATATTCCTCCGCTTCAACAAACCTCTTTGGTTTACAAGGTGACTTATAAAAAACGAAATACGATACGAACTTTTAAAATACCAAAAACAAGATTTTACCTATGTAAATATAATTAAGTTGCAGTATCTGGGACTTTTCAAGATATCTGCTAGCTTTTACCGTGCAAATACCGTCAAAATTTACCGTGCATAACGCTGAATGATATAGAAATTATACTCGCCCCTGCCGGATTCACTTTTCTCAGGATTCGAAGCAGTTTTATAACTTCGTAAACACCGAGCATAAACATTCTAAATATTGAGTTTCAAGGGATCGGACCCGTGGAAATAAAAGATAAACACCATGGTCTAAAATCGATACCCTGCAGCCTAAAATAAGTGGTACACAAATACATAAGTGGTGCGCTTAGCGCACTTAAGAAAAGGTCGCATAGCAGGTCAGGGTGCAGTTCGTTGATAAGTCGTTTTAAATAGATTTAAGATTTTCATGTATCTTTCTTGATAGAGTATTGTACAAAATAAAAAAAATTTCAAAAAGGAACTCATTGGAGTAATACCTATTTATTTGGGGCTCCTCTTACAAATAGATTTCATAATTTTCGATTTAATTACATCTAGGGATAGTTCAGGGGATAATAAGTAGATAAATGAGTTGTAATTTTTACAAACAACGCGAAATGGTAACGTCTTGTAACGGAGGTGGGTTTAATACAGTAGCGGACAATGAAATCCGGACACCTAAATGTGAACTTTGCATTAGTGTGGTAGGAGCGCGTATTATTATATCGAGTTGAAATTTTTTTCGTTATATCCGGAAGGTATTTAGCTTTCATTTAATAGAATAGTAATTATTTAATAGTAATTATTAAATTTCTTGTGTAAAAAAAAACATTTTTTTTTTGTTCAAGTATGTCAAAAATGACTGAAAATTTTCAAGGGGCCATATTGGCTTTAAAATCGAAAATCTTAAGCTTCCGAGGAATACGTTCTAACGTTGGATTTATTAAGTTTTCTTTCGAGGATTTCCTACAAAATTTTGACCTGGATCAGGAAAGAAAAAGAAGACCAACTACCACAAGAATCGAATCCTTTCACGATTAAGCGTGACTGATCGTTTCAAATCAGCAAAACATGTAAGAAGTAAGTTTTACCAGTCGAAAGGAGTTGAAATAAGCACTTTAACCGTTCAAAGGAACATTGAGGAGGCAGGACTTCACGGCCGGCGAACAGCGAAAACCCCAATCTAGACCGCAATAATGCTCCAGAGAAGGCTACAGTTGGTCAAAATGCACGAATCTTGGACTGTACATAATTGGCGTAAAGTCTTTTTTTTTTAAGCGAAACCAAAATAAACTATTTGGCTTAACAGTATGAGCAAAGATTATAAAGTACATAGATGGGACATCAGGGCCCAAAACGGTCAACTTTTTGCGTCGAGCTTGTCGGTAAGGGGGGAACGCACATACATACGATTCTATTTTTAGAACTCTTTACATGTACCCGTCAACAAAAATGTGAACCTATGTGTGTATGTGTGACTGCTCGCACGACGGAGTAAAAATGTTTTGGCTTCCAAATTTCAATTTCTCGTTTCTGTTTTCGATGCGCCGATGTGGTAGTTGGTAGAACAAATAGTATTTTTGATCGCCGCAGATCGAGACAGGATGGTAGCGTAATGCATAGAGTAGTTACTCTATGTGTAATTTTTCTGTGTTCAAATCCTCGTAAGGACTTTGAACTTTTTCTTTCTTTTATAATTATTATTATTTTTTTTTTTAATTGTAATATTTTTCTTTAATCTTACAATTGTAAAATTGTTTAATTCTTCATTATGTCCGGCTAATAAAATTTCAAGGGAGTCCCTCCGGCATTTTGTCATCCGACACGTCCTTCACTTATTTTTACTTTAATTGTTATAGAATGCAATTAAAAATAATAAAAATAACGTAAAAAATAAAAGTAAAAAAAAAAAAAAAAAAAAATAAAAGTAAATATAAAAAGAATCATAAAACTAAAACTTTATCAAAATTGAAACAACCGCCCGCTAATGAAATCGAACCCAGGACCCCATGAATAAGGACCGCGCACTATCCATCTAGACTACCCTCGAAGTTTATTTTATTATACTTAAAATTGGTCTTAAAGAAGGCGCTAGAATCCATACCAAAAACAGAGCTGACGAGTAAGGATAGTAAAAGATATTTCTGATCTCTTTACTCTTACATTGGTTCGATTACATCGTTTCAAACTTTCATCGTTCCAAAGATGTTACGATCTAAAAATAGAATTCTCTCTCTTCCTATCTCATCTGCCAGGCGTTTGTCGTGGAACCCGCTCTCAAATGTTTTCATTATACAGCGGGTTCCACGACGGAAAAAATGAAAACATTTGAGAGCGGGTTCCACGACGCGGCCTGCCAAAATGCCGTAGAACCCGCACTTATAGACATTTTTACAGCGGGTTCCACTACGAACTGAGACGATGTTAAGGTGATTTTACAATTTTGTATTTTTTTTATTGGATAATATAAATTTAGGAAAACACATTAAAATAATAAAACAATAATATAAATATAGATCTAAAATTAAAAAAAAATGGATGTCCCGAGCCTGGTTTGAACTCATTTTACTTTGCACACCAGCCAAGCACTCTACCACTCGGCTATTCCTCGTTCCAGCGGGTTCCACTGCTGGAACCCGCCATAGAAAATTTTTCTTTGTATGAGATGTCCCATCTATGTACTGTATAATCTTTGGTATGAGGTACGTCCGCCCCAAACGCTTCAAAAATACTTGCTTATGGCAGGCAAGGAGCATCAAGGAGTATGGTATCAAGGAGTATGGTTGATTCCAAACGCACGAACAGTATTCCAGGACAGGACGAAGCAAAAAGATATATGGGCAAATCCCACGTGTCGCACGCTACATTCGCACGATTTTAGCTAATGAAAATCCATTTTTTGGGGGGTTCTTTAAAGATTTACCGTAAACTTTTGTCATGTGTTTAGAGTAAATTGAGAGTACTTTCTGAGGGTATAAGGTTAAATTTCACTGGAGTCATAGTTTTGAAAATAATTAATAAAATTGTGACGTGTCGCACGCTACACAAAGTGGAAGTTAGTTTTAAAATTTTTATTTCAAACACAAATTTTTAGCGAATTATGCAAAATAAACCCTATGAAAGTTAATATCCTAAAGAAAGTTAAGAATATTAGAAGGCAAAACCCGATCGTTTGGTCTTAATATTGTTTACAGATTTTTAACAAAGCCGTAAACCCATTGTGTCGCACGCTACGTGTCGCACGCTACACTTTTTCCAATGGCATTAACATAAGACAAAAATCTTTTTATTTAAACAAAACACTATAAATTATATTCATAAATGTGCTTAACAATTATTTTGATTATTATATTTTGTATTTATTAACAATTTTTATTTTCAACAATATATAATATATAAATAAATGTCAATGTTTACAAATTAATTTTTGAGACTTCCGTAAGCACCATTAACAATACATTCTCCTCATATAATGAAAAATAATAATTGATTTTTATTCCCGGTATGCTCGATAAGTGATCCCATTTTTCCAGCAGCGAATTTGTAGTATTTCGAATGTACATAAGTGCTACTTACATACAAAATGTAAATGCTAGGTATATTTTTCCTGGCCAATTTAAAGAAGTCATGGGCATTGTTTAAAATGAGATTCTTACATTTGACCATTTGCCAAAATTTTCTTTTAAAAAAAGCCCCAAAGCCACAATTCCGCCAACAGAGCCTGTTCCGTGAGAGGTTGCAGAGAAATTCCACTCAAAGTGGTAAACATTAAATTCTTTCCGGAAACAATTTAATAACAGATAACAATCTCCAATAGATGCTCTCATTTATGTATTTAATCATCAAATCTGATGCTCTTCTTAACAGTACGTGTATAAGCAAGCAAAGTGTGATGAAAAAAAAATACGGTTTTTGGGTAGAATTGAAAAAGTGTCGCACGCTACAAGCATAAATGTGCCAAAAAAAATAATTAATTAATTTTTTATGTTTTTAAAAGCACAATATAATTATGATCTAAAAATTAAGTTGAATCAAAAAAAAAAAAATTTTCACACTAGCTATATAAAAAAAACGTTATTTTCGTGTCGCACGCTACAGCGCTAGGGCACTACTTTCAAATTAAAATTAAAATTTCTATAAAAAAAATAATATTTTTTATGTTCTTTAACACATAAAAACAAACAAACTTATGTTCTTTAATTTTAGTGAAAAAAAATATTATTTTTTTTTCACTAAAATTAAAGAACATAAGTTAAGTAATAAGACTACTATTGCTCCAATTCATTGTGTTAACATTAATGTCAAATTCGGAATTTTGAAAAATGTCAACTTTTGTCATAAAAGTGCACACAAAATGGTTGGGTTGGGTTTGATAAAAATTTGTGCATTTATAATGATCGAAATTTCCTTTTTGCTTTAAATTCTTAAAATTCAATATCTACTTTAATGTTCCATATAAAGAAAAATTACAAAATGTGAAATTTAAAAATTGGTCGCTGGTGGACTGTTTCTGGGATTTGCCCATATAGAGTCTTAGTTGTGAAAAGATCAACAAATTCTTTTGACCAACGTTTGATAAAAGCTACGACACCCCTGGCTTTATTAATCAATAATATATATGTTCATTGAACGACCGCTTATTGTCAAAAAGGACTCCAAGATCGTTAATTAAGGAAACACGATCTAGGATGTTATTCCCAAGTAAGTACGAGACGATGTGAGGCTCACTGTGGTTAAACGGATTTGGACATCGGCGGATTTAGACGAATTTTTTTTTCCGCTCATTGATTACGTACAGTACACCTCGCAAACACCGACCGAGGGTACTTATAGCGGGCATAGATTCGAGTATAAAGAAAAGTGTAAACGACTACGAGGAAGAGTGTGGCACAGATAAAGCGTTAAGGGGAGGGTAAGGTATTAAATTTTTTTTTTTCCATTTTTTTTTTTTTTTTTAAATTGAATGCATAATATCTGAAGAATATTGTGTCAAAATTTCAAGTCAATTAAAGCAAAATTGAAGTTATTAGTTATTGACGAAGTTGCTTGCAAACGTTTTACACTGGATTTTGTTTTGTTTAAAACTTTAAAGCGTTATTCCCACAACTCACGTTTTCAAAGTCGGTGCCCCTCATAACATCAAAACTACTGCACCGATCCTTTTGAAATTTTAAACACTATTTCTGTACATATTTTACGAGGTAACGCTGTCGAGTTTTTTTTTTTTTGTTCATAGTTTTGATTTTGCAATGACTAATTAACCGATTTTTTCCCAAAAAATTGAGTTTTTCACTTCAAAGTCTTCGAAAAAATTAAAAAATTGCAATTTTCAAAAAACCTTTACAGCGTTAGCTGGGGCGAACTATTATCTAACGAATGAATTTTCATTTTTTGATTACAAATGATCCAGCACCGAGTTATGAGGGGCACCGCAATTCAACTCTTTTTGGCGACACGTCCGGACAACTGCTACCATTGCCATGTTTTTAAATATTTTTTTGTAAACATTTTATTAAACATTCTTCTAATGTCATACTTTAATATACCGTTGGTTGAATAAATAAATTTTAACTGTGTCGTCAGGAAAAAAATCACAAAAACATAGCTTTTTTCGCATGATTTGACCTTACCCTCCCCTTAATAATAGCGTTAGTTTTAAAGTTAAATTAAAGCAAAGCGAGGTTATATGGTAGAAACTATTTTAGTCCAAACATAATACCTTAAAGAGATAAGGCAGCTTCCCAGACCTTAAGGGTAAAATGCATTTAAAGATAGGGGTCGCACATCATAGGCGAATACAACAGATTGTTAAAATGAATAAAAGGAATAAATTCACTGCTGCTGGTCTTGGGTTAGAATTAGTGCTTCCAATTTTGTTTCATATTTATTATTTTAATGATTATTAAAAAAAGTTAATATGGAAAAACTTTGGTTATTTTATAATACTTCAATTATAATATTCAAAATCTATATATATAAAAATGCTCTGTTCGTATCTACTTCCCTTATAGACTTGAAAAGTTCTGAACCGCTTAAGCCCAAATTTTGACACAACATGCGTTGAGGTTCCAGCTCGGGTATTGTCTACTTTTGATGTTGATAGCTTATTTGCTTTTGCGAATATATCAGTTTTTTCGCGTTTCCCCGTGCTCCTACTGCTGCACCCTCTACAGGCAGCCAGCTGAACTCTCGCGCCAGTCGCCAAGGGATGAGCCGGGCACTCCACGTCTCGGCAGGATCGGCCAGGCCCTTCACGTCTCGGCAGGGGGATCAGACGTGCCCTCCACGTCTCGGCAGGGGGATCGATCAGACCCTTGACGTCATGGCACGGAAGCAGTTAATTACCCTACGGAATTTCTAAACTCACTTGATCTGCCTGGAATGCCACCACACATATTGAAATTAAAAATAGGTGTGCCGATTATCATGCTCCGGAAAATAAATCAGCCGAAACTCTGCAACGGTACGCGGTACCATTAATAAAGCTCAAGGTCAATCTCTGGAGTTGTGTGGTCTAGATTTGGATGAAGATTCTTTTTCACACGGACAATTTTATGTTGCGTGTTCCCGTGTCGGAAAACCAGATAGTCTTTATATTTACGCGGAGAATGGAGAAACAAAGAATATTGCATACCCACAGGAATTACAGAATTAAATGAATTTAAAAATTATTCTTTTTTGTTTGACTTATTTCTTATGCGTGCAACCACAATATGCCACAGCGAAGCGTGGCAGGGTAAGCAAGTATTATATAAATATAGCATAAGTTGTGTATTCAAACATTTTCTTCAAGAAACTTAAAGTAAGAAAAATGTTTCTTAATAGAATAGACTTTTAGAATTGACTCTTAATAGTGTAGAATAGACGCACTTTAGATTTTTTTGTCTTGCGTAAACAAGTGCTTTTTTTTGTAGAGGAATTAGGAAAAAATTTCAAAGTAAAAAAGAATACCATCTGCACAAGCAGTACGTAAAATTGTTAGAATTGCATCAAATGCGACTAAGTCCGCAGCTAAGATTAAGGAAATAGCTGGAGTAAAAGAAAGCCTTTCACCTAAGGAAAGTGAAAGTCCTCCATCTCCGGAGGACTGGATTCTGCAGCAATTCAGGCGAGAGAAGTAGAAGACCTCTTCTCGGACCACAGCGCCTTCCCCGTGTCACTTTTCACCCCAGCCTTGCTCATGCCAGCCCGCAAAAAGCTGATCTACAAGACAACAGACGTTGACAAGTACCAATCATACCTGAACAACGTTACTGACCCCAGCCCGACACTTGACTCCCCGTTTGACATCGACACCGTTGTAGAAGAGTTAACAGCCCATATTCAGGCGGCAGCTTCTGAAGCAGCACCAAGGCCCTCCAACCGCCCAAGAGCCACTGACAGGGACATCCATTTTTGGAGCCCAGAAGTCGAAGAACTCAAACTTGAAAAGCGACGACTCCGAAGAGTGTGGATCCTCTAGAGGAATCCATTGGACAAAACCGCCTTCAATAGAGCGACCAAATGTCTGACAGAAACGCTGGCAAGACTAAGAAAGCAGGCCTTTGACGGGTTCGTCGAACAACTTGAGCCAGGCGACCCTCAACATAACTTATGGCGAGTCACCAAATCTATCAGACAGCCGCTGAAAAGGATCCCACCTGTACCAAGAACCGACGGCAGCTGGTGCAGATCGGAGATGGACAGGGCCAACGCTTTCGCCGAACACCTCGAAGGTGTCTTTACGCCTTTCGATCGCTGCTCACCGGAGGATGCTGCTGAAACTGCCCGACTGCTAGCCGAGCCATCCAGGGACGCCGATCCAATACCACCAGTGACTGAGGAGGAAACAGCTGAGTTCATAACCATCATGAGCAACAACAAGGCCCCGGGCGATGATGGTATCAATGCAATTGCATTAAAAATGTTACCACCTCTAAGCATTCAGCTAATTACGAGGATCTATAATAGATGCTTGGAGATAGGGTACTTTCCGTCCACATGGAAACGTGCCCAGGTAACTATGATACCTAAGCCCGAGAAACCCGAAGCAAACCTTTCGTCATACCGACCAATAAGTTTGTTACCAATGCTCTCCAAAATACTGGAACGAGTGTTTTTAAGCAGAGCACTGCCAGTATTTGACGAGGCTGGACTGATCCCTGACCACCAGTTTGGCTTCAGGCGGCGACACGGTACCCCGGAGCAGTGCCATCGGGTAGTGCCCGATGAAGTGCCCAAGAAGTGCTGCATGGCCGTCATGCTGGACGTGAAGCAGGCGTTTGACCGAGTCTGGCATCCCGGTCTTCTATATAAATTAAAGACTGGCCTACCCCGACCATACTTCCAGTTCCTAAAGTCGTTCTTGGAAGACCGTAAATTTGCGGTTAGATGTGGCGAGGCCATCTCCGGTATAAGAGAAGCTCGGGCTGGTGTACCTCAAGGCAGCGTTCTTGGCCCGTTGATGTACAATGCTTACACGGCCGTCCTCCCTGTTCTTCAGAGGCCTGACCTGCTCGCAGCAACCTATGCAGACGACACCGCCTTATTTACCACAACCGATAGCGTTATGAGGGCAGCCGAAACGATGCAATTGCAGCTTGACTTGCTCAGCGACTGGCAAAAGCGATGGAACATTGCCGTCAATAATAAGAAGTCCACTGCCACCACATTTTCTCTCTGCAAAGGCAACTGCCCTCCAGTTAACCTCAACGGCTCTCCAATCCCACAGGAAGACAATCCCAAGTACCTGGGACTCACCCTAGACAGGAGGCTCACCTGGAGGCCCCATCTGATTAAGAAGAGGAAACAGGCTGATCAAACACTTCGATCCTTCTACTGGCTCATGGGTAGGAGATCGAAGCTGAGAACTTCCACAAAACTCCTCATTTACAAGGCCATAATACGCCCAATCTGGACGTACGGCATACAGCTCTGGGGCACTGCGAGCAAGACGAATGTCCGAACTATACAAGCTTTCGAAAATAGAGCCCTTCGAATCGCCACTGGGGCCCACGTCTATCATGACAATCGCACCATCCACGAGGTTCTCAATTTCCCTTGGGTCAAGGACGAGATCCAAAGAAGCAGCGCACGTTACATGCATAGGCTTCATAATCACCCGAACCTGTTGGCCAGCTCCCTGCTGGACAACAGCGAGCAGCCCAGAAGACTAAAAAGGACACACCCGCTGGACCTCCCCTTACTACTCTAATTTATTTCTACCATATTAATATTTAAAATTATCTATAAGTGAAGTTTATGTGATAACATTTAATGGTTGTTCCTAAAGGACAGTTTTAAATAAACGTTATCCTGCTATTACAAAAAAAAAAAAAAGAAAAAAAAAACCTGATCTGTGTACAATCGGAAATGCAGAACACCTAAAGCGTCTACAAATCAAGAAAAAACCTTCTCTGAATGTTATACACAAAGAAAAACGGCTTCTATTCGCGGAAGAATACATGACGTGGAATATTCAATCTGACACTCGGCTTAATGATTGGGGTTCTGTTGTTTCTACTGATGAAAAACGTTTTAATTTGTATGGCCCCGATGGCTTTCAATTTTTTTATTACGATTTGCGAAAAGATGTGCTATGTTTAAGTCCCCACCACAGCCGAGAAGGTGACTTTCTTATGTCGAACTACAATGGCTAAGGAGTAGAGGACAAGGAACGTTACATATAAAGCGTTTTAGTAGATGCTGGCTGTCTACATCACCATTAATAAGGTCGTGTAAGAAAACTACACCCAGCATCGTTCTAAAGGTTGTTAGTAGAGGCATGTTAATTAATAAAAGTCTATTATGGTAGGAAAAGAGGTGAAGATTTTCATCCCAATTTAGTGATCTAAAAGCTAAAATCAGAAAGTTATTTTTGGTACAGGTTGTTTGTGATTTCGTTGTACTTCGTATTTAGGGTTCGAGACACACGATCCATAATCAAGTATCGGACGGACCAAATGTTTAAATGTTTAGGTGAATAAAATTTAAGCAAGCAACCCTTAGCTTATTAACCTGGGCATATGGTCCGAAAATATAAGTTTCAAATCTAATAGGACACCAAGATCGTTGCCCTGGGTAAGACAATCCTATAGAAAAAATACATACATGCTTGGTGAAGACTAGACTGATAAAAATCGGCGCTTTTTGAAAACATGCTAGCAAGATTAAATTATTGACGTATAAAGGTGTTGGGCTTAAAAATTGAAAACCGATGTCAATAACGAAGTTTTTGAGCAAATTGGCACTCAATTGAATCAATTCTACTTAAAATATTCGTATTATTCTCGCCGTTACAGCCGTCGATTCACAAAGTCGGGAAGAACCTTTCAAATCAGTGGTGGGCAAACTCTCATCTCGCATAGCACGCGTGCATAAGATCGGAAATTCAGCCGCAGCGCTGCCGGCACACAGATAGTGTGAGCACTCTCAAATTTTTGTAGAAGCTCTCTCATTTACTCCCAGGACAAAAGTTTCAATGTCCTAGGTGTCCTGGTTCAAGAGCTACAGGATGTTAGGTATATGCAAACATATACAAATTACAAACAAACTAAATAATATTTTCATGCGGGGTTTTGTTTTAAATACTCCCTGACCTTTCTTTATAAAGTTGCTAAACTTGGTATTAGGATAAAGTAATTATTTTAATGTTTATTTAAACTTTTCAAAAACCAAATTTTTCAAACTTTTTTTTGCACAATGAATTTGTCAGCTACACTCTCGGGAAAATAGCTACAAACTGAACGCGTGTGCAGCTGGCTACCGAAAATTTGTATAATCTCACTCAACACATGCAGCTATTTTTCTGCGAAAGAATCAAAACAAAAAGAATTAAAATACGGGAGTTAGAGGCTCATAAATACAATGTTGCGTATATGCAACATCGGGCATGAGAGGGTTAATTTCAAACTGTCAGGTGATATTTTTTCAAAACTTTAAGTGACCAAGCAAAAAAATGACTTTTTCCAGTTCATGTCGCAAGCACGTCCTAGGATATGTAATTTAAGATACGTATATACTTTAAAATTAAGAACTTAAACAAGAGAATGGCTGTCCAAAAACAAAAACAAATAATTATGTCACATTCAAAATTAATTAAAATAAAATTATAAACACTACAACTCTTGTCATAACTAAAGGGGCCCATCCACAGGCGAGCATGTTCGGCGAACATGTTGTGCTCGACGAAATTTTTCCTGTGGATGGTAGTCTTCGTTGTCAAATTTTGAGTTTGTCAAAATTTTCGAATGGAATTGAAATCGTTCTATTTTAACAACGTTTGCAGCAACATGCTCGCCAATGGATGGCAATGTTGGCACGAACGTCAGTTTGAAAAAATGTTTTGGTAGAGAAAAATGAATAAAAAGTGCAATATTATTTTGCAACATTATTTATGGCAAATACTTATTGCCATAAGTGCAATTAGAGTGCCGCTATAGTTGTCCGTTGAAACACTTTTAGCCGTATGAGGGTTAATCAAAGTACTCAAACGGTATAGCCGTTTCACTCGCACTATTCAACGCTTACTATGTTAAAATTAAAATAAGTGACTTAAGTCAACTAATGAACTACCTTGTCTAATTGTATCATGGTGGGGGCAAACTTTAATTTTCTCTAACACTGACAGTGTGAGCACCCTCAAATTTTTTTTTAGAGCTCTCTCATTTGCTCCCATTTTGCCTCATTTAACAGCAAAAAAAAAAGTGTGTCGATAGACAAAGGTATTTTGAATATATTGTCAAAATCTCAGATCGATAGGTTAGGAGTTGTTTGAGTTATGTTTCCGGCCGTCTAAAAACAAAAACGTGTTCAAAGTTTTAAGTACTGTGGTATATACCTGTGAGGCATCGTCGCAGAATGTAAAACTTTTTGCCGGAACAGAACTTTTGCCGGACTCTATCTTTTGATATGTTATTTTTAAGACAACGAATTTTTAAAGCAAAAAAAAAATTTCGATTTTTTCAAAACTCTACTTAAATGTCCCCCATTAAAGAAAACTATATTTCCAGTGGGAAAAATTTTCTCAGAAACTGGGTTGGAACAAGTTTTCTCCATAAACAAGAAAGACAAGCCAATTTTGGGCGCAGCTGAAGTGGAAAGCTAACTACGGGCGGAGCCGAAGTTTATATACCCTTGCAGTTACAACCGGATATACATTTATCGCCAAAATCGGATATAGTTGGCCGATCATTATGAGAATATCATTAAATTATCAATTTATTACAATACAAAAATTAAAAAAAAAGTCCCAACTTCTATCGTCAAAAAAACCAAAGTTGGTATTTTTGGAAATGGTTGGTACCATTTCCGATCGTTCAGTTATATGGCAGCTACAAGATATATCTGACCGATCCTTATGAAATTCGTCATGTCATATTATTTTGCTAAAAATAGCATTCATTCAAAATTCTTACTCTAAAAACACCGATGTTATGCCATTTCCGATCAATCAGTTATATGGCAGCTATAAGATATAGTCGACCGATTCGGGCCGTTCCGACTTATACACTGCGTGCATAGGAAAGAAGGGTGTGTGCAAAGCTTCAAGACGATAGCTTTAAAACTGAGAGACTAATTTGCGTAGAAATGAACACACGGACCGTCAGACAGACAGACATGCTCATATCAACTCAGAATATATATACTTTATAGGGTCGGAGATGTCTCCTTCACTGCGTTGCACACTTTTGACCAAAATTATAATACCCTCTGCAAGGGTATAAAAATATAGATAGTGAAGCGTAGTTTTTTTTTTTAAGAACTGTTGCTAGAAAAGCTTTCTTTAAAATAAAATATACTATATTAGGGCCCGTTCCAACTTTTGAATTAACAAACAAGAAAGGAAAGCTAACTTCGGGCGGAGTCGAAGTTTATATACCCTTGCAGTTAAAACCGGATATATATCGCAAACATCGGATATAGTTGGCCGATCCTTATGGCAATAGGAATATATAATCCAATTTTTTACAATACAAAATCTAAAAAAAGTCCCAAACTTCTATCTTCAAAAATACGAAAGTTGATATTTCTACCAAGTACCATTTCCGATCGTTCAGTTATATGGCAGCTATAGGATATAGTCGGCCGATCCTAATGAAATTTGGTAGGTTGGATCAACTGGCCAAAAATATAATCTGTATTCAGTTTTAGCTTTCTATCTTCAAAAACACGAAAGTTGGGTCATTTCCGATCGTTCAGTTATATGGCAGCTATAGGATATAGTCGGCCGATCCTTATGAAATTTGGCATGACGTAATGTGTTGCCAAAAATAGCTCACATGTCAAATTTGAACTCTCTAACTCTAAAAACACCAAAGTTATACCGTTTACGATCAATCAGTTATATGGCAGCTATAGGATATAGTCGGCCGATCCGGGCCGTTCCGACTTATATACTGCGTGCAAAGAAAAGAAGGGTGTATGCAAAGTTTCAAGACGATAGCTTTAAAACTGAGAGACTAGTTTGCGTAGAAACAGACAGACGGACAGACAGACGGACATGCTCAACAATATCAACTCAGGAGGTGATCCTGATCAAGAATATATATACTTTATAGGGTCGGAGATGTCTCCTTCACTGCGTTGCACACTTTTGACCAAAATTATAATACCCTCTGCAAGGGTATAAAAATGCCTCTCCTCAGAGAAAAAAAAATCTCTCATTGTTTTTCTCTGCTACGCATACACTCAAATTTTAAACATGTGTTCGTTTTACCCCCGACTTTTTATATATATTGTCGGGTCAAGCAGCAGCCGTTAGATTAGTTATGGTTTAAGCTAAAGTATGGATATATCACCTTAGTGGGTCGCAAGCCGACTCTTACTCGGCCGCTCGACTTCAACGGGCCTAGCTTCGCAATCACTATGTCGGGCCGCCCTCTCCGCTATCGAGAGCTTTAGCTTGGCGTATGTTAGCTCTAGTCGGGCCGCACTCTCTGTTCATATTATTAGTCACTGCTTAGCACCTTAAACTGGATGATCACAATGGTTGATCCCAGTTTCATCTGCCTGCAGTATAAATAAAATATAACGTAAAAGAATTAAATTCGTCTTTATTTTTAAGGGGCCCATCCACATGTTGACGAACATGCTCGCCTACTTGAATTTCATTTTCCCCACTAACTAGAGCCAACATTCGTGCGAACATCATTTTTCGATAAATTTTCAAATTATCAACATGACAACGGACAACGACAGCGGCACTGTAATTGCCAATGCTTGTTTTTATATTCATCGCTTTTGTCGTGCCATAACGCAGGCTCATTTTTTAGGCAATAAATAAAATCTAGCATGAACTTTTTATTCATTCATTTCATCCATTTAGTTTTATTCATTTAGCTAAAAAATTAAACTAAAGTTAAATTTTATGTTATTGACCTGGAAATAAAAATAGAATCGAAATGACTAATACTTCTCTAAATTTACTAGCTTAGCAAAATGTACCATAACATGTATTCAGCTTTAATATTTGATGCCGTTACCATAGTTTTTCAAAACTGCAACACACCTACGAGGCATAGACTCCACCAGATTGGAGCATATTGCTTGCTAAATGGAGTACCACTCTTCCTGGACTTTCTCCCGCAATTGCTCCTTATTTTTTGGTTGAAACCCATTTAAACGTTTTTTTAGGATGCCCCACAAATGCTCAATAGGGTTTAAATCGGGTGACTGAGTTGACCATTCCATAACGTCGACTTTATTGTCCTGGAACCACTTTTAAGCAATCTTAGATGTGGGTTTGGGATCGTTATCCTGCATAAAGTCCCACTTTAAAAACATTTCCTCTTCGGCATATGGTAACATAACGTCCTTCATTATGTTTACATAGTCTGTAGAACACCTATTGCCTTGTATTCGATAAAGTGGACCAACACCTGAAGCAGAGAAACATCCCCACAGCGTCATATTGCCGCCTCCTTGTTTGATTGTCTTTTTGGTGTATTTGGGATCGAATGCTGTGATGTTTGGGCGTCTAACATGGGATCTACCAACAGATCCAACAAATCAATCTTTGTCTCATCGGACCAAAGGACGTTTTTCCAGTTTTGGCGGGTCTCTTGGTTTCTGGCAAAGCAGAGTCGCCTTTCGATATGTCTCTTGCTCATAAAAGGAACTCTCCTTGCTGAATGCTCTTTCAAACCCCGCTCAATCAGTCTTTTGCAAATGGTATGACTTTAACGGATGCGTTCATATAGTTTTTAAGATCCTTCGAAGAAAGGAAAGGCTCCTTTTTCGACTTTCTAATATGGGACGTGTCAAATTTTGTAGAAGTTGCTCCCTTTCTGCCACGTTTTTAATGTTTATCTGTATAGTGGATAGCTGAAAACACTTTTTTTTTGGAGCATTCCAACATTTTGACAATTTGTCCCATGGATTGGACTTCTGCTTTTAATGTGAGGATTAGATTCCTCTCTACTGTGGTGCAATGTGCTCCACGACCCGTTTTGAAGCTTTTAACAAAATTAAATCATAAATTCTACAAAAAATTGCTATAATAACACTCCTTTTAATAAAAATATTCAAAACAATACCTTTTATTTTAATTTAAGCGAACAATAACCACAGATTTTGACAAAACACGACCGCGTTTCTATTATTTTTTCCAACCCAAACACGCGGTCTTCTGACGAATTTCCATGAAAAACCAAAATTGCGGACGAAAAGCGTTCAAAAAGAAGATCGTGACCAAGTATCGTTATCCACGTTACTAACTCAGTGGATTTCATAAATATTTCTAAAGCCTAAACTTAAAAAAAAAAAAGCCTTTAAGTGAAATAGAAATATTCGTTTCTATTATTTTTTCCATCACTGTAGATTATCAATATGCATCATAAGTAACTTTTAACAATATTTTATTTGTTCCAGATTCAAATATTTTTGCGATTTGTTAAAGAAATTTACACAAATTTGCCAAATCATCTATCATCTATTTTTGAGACCTCCTGCGAAATTTGGATAAACGACCTGAAAGATTTAAATTTGGAAACGCTTTTATCTGAAGCTTATTCAGTAAAAACTATTCATGTCGAAAAGCCTTTGGATTCTAATTCTCAACAAATTGTAAGTATAGTTTTTATACTCTTGCAGAGGGTATTACAATTTTGTTCAAAAGTTTGGAACGCAGTGAAGAAGACACCTCCGACCCTATAAAGTATATATATTCTTGATCATGTCCGTCTGTCCGTCCGTCGGTCTGTCTGTCTTTCTGTTACTACGCGAGCTATTCTCTCAGTTTTAAAGCTATCTACTTGAAACTTTGGGACTTGTTTGGTAGCCCTAAGCTAGGCATTATAGGAGTCATGTCACAAACTCTTCGACCCAAAGTAAAATTTATCGTAAAAAATAAACAAAATGAATATAATCATGTCACCAAAGTTCGGATTCTTCAGTTATTATGAAGCTATAGGGAGGAATAGCCGACTGATTTTAGCCGTTCTGACTTCTATACTGCGTGCAAAAGAATGCAAATTGATAAAGCGCTAGCTTTAAAACCGAAAGACTAAAATAAATAAATACTTCAGAACTTTCGTACCCTTTTACACTTATTTAAAATATACAATTTTATTCTGTGTCTTTTTAGTATAATTTACTTCCACGAGGAGTTTTGTCCTTAAAAGTTTTACAAGAACTACCAATTATTGTTGTACTTATGTATCAAATATATAAAAATGCTGTTCATCAAGAAGTGGCCGAGTTTATTCCATTGATATTGACAACTATTAATTTACAACCTACTATTACACAAAGGTAATTATAAACGGAAAAAAATTAGTTTTTACCCTCATTTTAAATTTTTTTGCGGGAGACACCCCGTCCCATTATGGTTCAGACAACTCATTTTTTGTGGCCAAAAATTTATTTTTTAAACTTTGGAAATTTGAAAAAAATTGGATGTGTAGCATAAATTTTAGTAAATGGCGTCACTGCACGTTGGTAGACATGACTGATTTAGCAGCGATTAATTTATATTTGAACTTAATTATTTTCGCCAAAAATGTTTTGTAATCAAAAACTAATATATCCTATAAGCCAAAAAAAACTTTCCATTTCGCTATTCTCGCAATATTCGCACAGCTGCACCGCTCTTAACTACATAATAAACCTGTGATTGTGTTCGTTGTAACCTATCTTTGTGATTGTATGAGCTAAGGTGCACATAAGAGTACATCTCTCTCTCTCAAATAATGTTTACTAAAAAACTAAACTTTTCGTAAACCAGAACTTTTGAGGTTCGACTGGGTTTTATATCAATGTTCTTTTTATGAAAATAATTTTTTTCAATGTTTGCGCTGTGATGTTTGCGCTATTACCTTTAAATATATTTTTTTAGCCTCATTGTCAGTGTCCAAGCCCGAGCTATTTCATTATGGCTCGTGGAAAATGATGCTTTCAACAATTTTTTTGCTGTGGTGACATACATTTAAAACATTATATTGTTAGACCAGTGGTGGGCAAAACTAACACGTGTTTAAAATTTGAGTGTGTGCGTAGCAGAGCAAACAATGAGAAAAGACAATTCACTGAGCGAAAAAAACGTATTTTTTTATTTCATTTTTCGTTAAGGGGCCCATCCACAGGCGAGCATGTTCGTCAACATG
Organism: Drosophila malerkotliana malerkotliana; assembly: GCA_018153235.1. Lineage (NCBI taxonomy): Eukaryota > Metazoa > Arthropoda > Insecta > Diptera > Drosophilidae > Drosophila > Drosophila malerkotliana. The sequence continues at coordinate 19,962,133 of JAECXV010000075.1, read as the reverse complement.
TAACTGTACAACTAATAACTCACCATTTGCGAGCCCTGCATTGTTAGTAATGAAGAAAGACGGTTCAGCAAGACTTTGCGTTGATTACAGGGAATTAAATAGAAATACTGTAGCTGATAAGTTTCCATTACCTTTAATATCAGATCAAATAGCTAGACTTAGGGGAGCCAAATATTTTACTTCTCTTGACATGGCTAGCGGGTATTACCAGATTTCAATGCATCCTGAATCAATCGAATATACTGCTTTTGTTACCCCTGATGGACAATACGAATTTCTTGCGATGCCTTCAGTATTTCTTGAAACACCTTCAGTGTTTCAGAGAGCTGTATTAAAGTCGCTTGGCAGTCTTGCTCATTCGTTTGTAATGGTTTATATGGATGATTTATTAATTGTTTCAGAAGCGAAGGAAGAAGCGTATGAACGTTTGAAACTTGTATTAGACCTTTTAGTGATTGCAGGATTTTCTTTTAACATTTCAAAGTGCTTTTTCATGAGAACTACAGTGCGCTATCTGGGCTATGGGATACAAGCAGATACAATACGTCCAAATTCTAACAAAATAGAATCACTAGTAGCGTTGCCCCCACCAAAGTCAGTCGCTTCTTAAAGACAGTTCATTGGGTTAGCGTCATATTTTCGTCAATTCATTCCGGGGTTTTCTCAGCTGATGAAGCCTTTATATTTTCTCACATCTGAAAAGACTAGTTTGGATTGGCAAACGCAACACGAAGAAATTCGCAGTAAAATCATAAGTGTATTAACAAATAAGCCTGTTTTGATTATTTTTGACGCTCAATTTCGTATAGAACTGCATACCGACGCCAGCTCTATCGGGTATGGTGCTATCCTTCTGCACCGCATAAACTCTAAGCCCCATGTGGTTGAATGTTGAATACTTTAGCAGAGCAACTAGCCCCTGTGCGTCCAGATATACATCATATGAATTGGAAACGTTGGCTGTCGTGAAGGCTGTAAAACATTTTCGTCACTATCTGCATGGGAGAAAATTCGTAATTTTTACTGACTGTAACTCAATAAAATATTCTCGAAATAAAATCGAGTTGTCACCTAGGATTTATCGTTGGTGGGGGTCTCTACAAACATTTGAATTCGAAATTGAATACAGGGAAGGTAAACGTATGACACACGTCGACTTTCTATCCAGGAACCCGGTGTGTCTAAAGAATAAGTTAGTATAAAATAAAATAGAAGAAAAACGAATTGACTTAACAGAAATATCAGAGAACTGGATAATGGTAGAACAACAAAAGGATCCAGAAATATCAGAAATCCTAACTGAGTTGAAGAATGACGATTTATCACTGGCATTAGTTGCCACTTATGAAATTAGATCAAATGTCTTGTATAGAAACATTCAAAAACTCGTTGTTTACCTGTAGTTCCTCGTACTTTTCGCTGGTCAGTTATAAATCAGGTACATGAGTCTATCATGCATCTAGGTTGGGAGAAAACACTGGATAAAGTATACGATCATTACTGGTTTTCGGGTATGACAAAATATGTTCGAAGATTCGTGGAGAACTGCATTACATGTAGAGTTTCTAAGGGTACGTCAGGAAAACCCCAAATGGAATTACACCCAATTCCAAAAATAAGCATTCCTTGGCACACTGTTCACATAGATATATCAGGAAAATTGAGCGGGAAAAGCGATCGTAAAGAATATATCATTGTACAAATAGACGCGTTTACAAAATACGTTTATCTATTTCACACCTTTTCCTTGGATGCTAATACATACATGTATAAATGCAATGAAATCTTCGATTGCCATTTTTGGCGTGCCAACACGTTTAATAGCTTCACGGGCACAAAGTTTGTGCAATTTTGTTCTAGCCAAAAAATACAATTACATCTAATTGGAACGGTTGCAAGTCGAGCCAATGGTCAGGTTGAAAGAGTCATGAGTACCCTGAAGAATCTCTTGACGGCTGTTAAGACAAGCTCTAGATCGTGTCAGGATGCACTAGCTCAGTTAGCTAGGGATGTGCAGTTAGCTCTTAACTGTACAGTTAATCGTAGCACTAAGTGTAGTCCTTTAGAACTTTTGATTGGGCGACCACTAGGGTTAATACCTATTAGTGATACCAAAGATAAAATTGACAAGATACAATCAATGGAGTTCGCTGCTAAGAACATGGTGGAGGCAGCTAGATATGAGAAGAAAAATTTGATAAAAATGTGGCTAAAGTAATAAGGTTCTGTGTGGGGGACTTTGTGCTGCTTAAAAACAGCGAGAGACAACAAACAAATCTAGATCCTAAGTTCAGAGGACCCTTTTTGTGGTCGAGGTATTGGAGGGAGATCGATACGTTTTAAAGTCTACACAGAACAATAGGCGTTACGAGTACCCACACGAAAGTTTGCGAAAGTTACCGGATGTGCAAATTCCAGAAGACCTTGATATAAATTACAAAGAACAAAGTCAGTCGGAAAAGCCTGTTTAAAAAGGGAATTCGTAAATCCATGTGATTGGCGATGAACGAGAGTTGCTTTAGAAATGTGTTTGATGAATTCGTGAAGCCAAGTGTTGGGCGATGGACGAGTGATATGTTTGATGAATTCGTGAAGCCAAGTGTTGGGCGATGGACGAGTAATATGATTAATGATAGTTAAGTTAAGTTATGAAACATCATACGAATTTGAGATTATGTGGTTTTTGGAAGCAAATAAAAATTATAAAGTGGAATGAAATTCAGATCTTTATTATAGACCAGAGGTCGGCACGGCCCTATCTCGGGGGCATAGGAAATTTCTCTGCCCGAGCTCTGCCACACACACACAGTATAAATGTGTGAAACGTCATGCTCACAGCCTACTTTCTGCTATTCGTTACTAACACTAATGCGGTAAAATCATATCAATGTATTGGGGTGCCGACCACTGTTATAGACACGTGTATATGTCAGGATGGCAGTGTCGGAGAGGAGACAAGTCAGTCTCTCGTTAGACCGAGACTATGGTGTGAACATAGGTCGTGGTAGGATATACCAGTTCTGGTATGATGGGGACTCAGTTTGCGAACTGAGGCCGTGTGTGGCTTCGTTGTGTTGCTGGATCTGGTCTCTCTATTTTTCACTCGTTACTTCTATTCGTTCCGAGCTTTAGCGTGACGTTCTGTTTTAGCGTGGTGCTGAGGACTGTTGAGTAAGTGGCGGCTATATGCAACAAAGGCAACGAAGACTCGCAACACCATCCAGGACTTGAAATGGAGGAGCAGCAAGCTAGAGATCAGGCGACTGATGAGGGCCGGCGTGGAGAAGACTTCAATTCTCCGACATACTACAAAATTTGACTAAAAAATTGGCATCGAAATGGCAGGAAAACCATCGTATACGTAAGAATTTTGAGGTTCGGAACGAAGTTGCGAAGTGCAGATAAGATGATTACGTTACTTAACTTTGATGAAAGTTTACCTAAAAATCATATTAGCTACTCAACCAGCTGATAATCAACCGATTAAGTACACAACAGCGGAAGCCTATGCTTTATATATTGATTGGGGTTACACATAAGGCATATATAGACATGCATAGTGCCAAAAAATTTCCAGCTGCAGAGAATAACAATATTGCTACAATAACTGCAATATACAAACATTTTTTGTACATTAATTTTGATTTGTGGTTCGAATCTCTACCAAAACGTACAAATCATCCTTGAAGATATTAATAAATCGGATCTAAATCAGTCGTTTCTCTTACTGTGCACTGTTGAGATACAAACCTGTAAAGTACATCATTTTGACACACTGTAAGGCAAAGCAGATTTAAGTCTTTTAAATTGAATTAAAAAAATTTCACCGTGCAAAATCACAATTTTATGGATTAGAGTCCAAAAAGGGTGGTATATAGTAAGTAGAATTATATATATTTAATTCTAAGACTTTTAAGAAAGAAAAAGGATATCTTAGAAATCGAATGTGATATGACTACAATTTGTTTAAGAAGAGATATAAGACAAGTTCAACCTAGTCTATCCATAAGATTTGGTTCATGTTGTAGGGTTTTTGGATCTCTTCCGAATACATCATCCATGAATGTGTACTTTTGCACGCATTCTTTAATATTTGACATTTTACAAAGTTGCGTTCCGGAGCAATAGTGTGCCCTTCCATGGCGCTTATTCCTTTCGTTTACACACTGTTACTCCGGAGCGCTAGTAAAATTGCACTGACTTTTTTTTGTGAAAAGCGTTATAACTTCACCCATTTTCGTAATAAACAAATTAAAATTGATCTCGTTTTATTCAGGATTAATGAGAAAATTGTTAAGTTTAACAATTTTCATATTTTTGTAATGAAATTGGCCAGTTTTTATTCAGAACTAGCGACCCCGTCAAACGTTGTTTTGCCCTTTTTTGTTTTCTATAGGGGCTAGCTGTTTTTTCTTCATTTATTTTGGTTAATAAATGTTTTTCAGTATGTCAAGTACATCCAGTATTTTCACGTACAACAAAATTCCCCTCGCCAATATCTAACAGTTGTTTAGAGAAAGGATGGATCCTGTAGCATTTGATCGCGCATATTCTTGGTCAGTTCTTTTTCAACATTACGCCACAGTTGCGATGATTTTAAGCAAGCATTGAATTCATCAGCGTACGTTAACCGTGAACAACTGAAAGGAGTAACAAAGGGCCGTAAAATAGTTTATCATTGTTCCTTATATCCCTAAATGACCAATCCAATTCCCCAAGCGAATTTTTACGTCCTATAGTGCATTCATCCAAAATATGGGCACTATGCCCATAGACGATTGTTTTTATGTTGCACACTGCATCTGGATTATTTTGAATGTTCAATGACAGCTTAAGTGCTGAATGAGCTGTTATGCCTCCATCTAATAAGGTTGCTGCAACGCCAGAAGATGCAATGGCCAATGCGTTGCCATTTTTTTTTATTCGTAACTCGGAAGGAAGAGGCGAAATAAAGAATGTTCACTTTGGAACTTTCACTTTGAATGTTCACAATAATCACTTTGGAATAAGCAGAATTTTCAACATCAGGCTCTTACTGGAATGCTAGTCGAAGAAATTGCCCAGATGTGAATCCTCGATAAACTTGTTGCCGTTGTTAGTTAATTCTTCTTCTAACTATTAATCTGTGCGCTTCTCTTCTTTGAAAAGTGGGCTTTGTTGATTATGTTCATCTCGTGCATCTTTCGATTGTGATTCACGTAACTGCGCCATGCTTACACGCGCCTTTTCATTACCTTTATAAATTTGTTCTCCTGATCTCGTATTCTTCTATCTCGCGCAGCTCTAGAATTGACTGTTTGATGACTAAAATTGGCCCAATTGCGTTTTTTTTTTGGCATTGGTGACTGTAGATAAGTAATCGGCGGACCCCTATTTCAGGGGCATATGACACACACATAAATGTACAATACGTTACGCTCTCAGCCTACTTATTGTTATTCATTACTATAAAAGCAGCCATTTCGGAGGAGTATAATTTCCGTTGTCGAACGGGATGAAAAGTATCCTATATCCGTCTCCTGGCTCTAAGCTACCCTCCTACCAATTTTCACTAAAATCTGTTCTGCCGTTCTTGAGTTATAAGTGGTGTAACTAACATGACTTTCTTTTATATATATAGACTAGCGACCCCGGCAAACGTTGTTTTGGCCTTTTTTGTTTTCTATTAGGGCTAGCCGTTTTTTCTTCATTTATTTTGGTTAATAAATGTTTTTCAGTATTTCAAGTAGGTTAATAGGTTTTTCAGACAGCGAACACAAATTTCTTCAAATGTACTTCATTTGTGATGATGGAGCTGAAGTCGATGCACGTTATGGAGTCAATACCTCGATGAAGAAACCCATTATTTCGCAGCTACAGAAGCTTTTTCACGAACGGAACCATTTGGTGCGTTTGTTCAAAACAGTAATAGATATGATGCCTGCGGATAACCATTAAATTGTCATTCATGCAGACAAAACGCCTGCTGGAGAACATATCAGAAGATATAATGCTCCAACTATAGACGAAGTAGCAATTGACATAGTCGGGGATCCGAGCATGGAAACTGACGAAATTACATATAAGTCGATAGACACCGTTGTGGAGGCAGAGGAAGCAGTTAATTACCCTACGGAGTTTCTAAACTCACTTGATCTGCCTGGAATGCCACCACACATATTGAAATTAAAAATAGGTGTGCCGATTATCATGCTTCGGAATGTGGCTGCTATTCCAGAAGAAGCAACTGCAACCGCTATGTTGGATCTCGCCCGAACAGTTGCTAAAACTAATGACATAAGGAATGTCTTGCCAGTTCCATTAGGGGCATCTAGGAAATATAAATCTAAATCTAATTCCTGGTGATCATATTTACGTTCCCGTTCCAATTCTCGATTAAATGCGTCATTCATTTCACGATTTGGCGCTGGCATTCCTAACCTGATTAATAAATTACCGCACATGAGGTAACACATATCTTCGATCAAGAGTAAAGCCATCACGAACGTCATCCTACTGTTATAATACAGACATTAACCATTATTAAGATACTGATACTTTACCATTCAATGGATTTATCATTTTAATATTAAAATAATATCCATCTTCTCCTTGCCAAAACATCAGTGGGTATTGCAATCAGCTAAATATCTTGTTCTGCGTCGCAAATTAAAATCTATTTGAGAAGCACGAAGTCGAGCCATACTATTGCGGCGCTGTTCTTCTTCAGTCCTTTCATATGCAGTATTTTGTATTCTTCTTGCATTACGGCTTTGTCGGGAAAGATTCGATCGTCTTGGTCGCGGCATTATTAATTAAACTTCACTTCACCTTAATCCACTTGTTAATTATTTATTTAATAGAAATAGTTTTAATATTGATTTCTTACAAATATCAATAGAGAGTGCAGAGGCGCTGGTGGTGCTTCAAGTTGACGCAATTTCACTTTCCCGGAAGCGCAATCACAATCCTTTTGGTTCGTTGTTAAATTTGAGAGCCTGACCTTGACATTTTCTTCTTAGCTGTCTGCCTAAATAAAAAAGTATGGGCACGGGAGGAACGCTGTCGAACGGGATAAAAAGTATCCTATGTCCGTCTCTTGGCTCTAAGCTACCTCCCTACCAATTTTCACTCAAATCTCTTCTGCCGTTCTTGAGTTATAAGTGGTGTAACATAACACGACTTTCTTTTATATATATAGATTAAATTAATGAGACAATACAGAAAAATTAAAGATCCTGTTTTTTTCAAAAGCTGCAACATTTAATTAGTAAATAACGTCAGAACTTTTGAAACTTTTAATTTTTTAATACACAGCTACATAGCTCGAAGCTTTTCTAGCTAAGATTAATGTACTTTTATATTCGGCGAATGAGCACCTGTAGATTTTTGGTTCAATTTAAATTTTAAACCCCTAATAAATATTGAAAATTGAACTGCAACTTTTTTATTTATTCGGCCGAAATTACAAACTATTAATGGTGCAACAGTTTGGTGATCCCGACGTGGTTGCATCCCGTTTTGGTTAATGTGATCAGTTGAAAAGTGCCACGGAAACTTGTTGTTTTTGTTATCATAACCTTGCACTTAAATTACTTAATGGAGTCTGGAGCTAAAGCCGCTGGATCTGCTACTGCAAGCAGGGAGAGGATGCTGCGGAGACGAGCAGAGGTGACCTATCAAGAAATGGAGGTCTTACATCCGATGGTCTACGCTTTTGAATGGTATGAGTGGTGCTGGTATTTCACCTGCTCTCTCACTGCCCCCGTTGCCGATGCCATCATTCAGCGGTGGTTATGCCTAGTGGCCGGATTTCTGCGCAGTTTTTAGGACAACGATTGACAGTCATCCTCACTTGACCAAGATGGAGACTGTAAGAGCGCTGGAGATTACGCACGCTAACTATGATGTTGCCCTTGATCTTTTGCACAACCGTGTTAGTAATCGACGACTAATATTCCAGGCTCGCATCAACGAGATCCTCCAGCTAAGGGTAGTCGAGCCGGAATCCGTTGCAACACTTTAAAAGTTGTCCGACCGATCCGATGGTCATATGAGGGTCTTCATAAATTCCAGGACGACGGACGACGGCCAAGTGGGAAGACTCTCTCGCAGGAAGCAATGCTGACAGCCTGCCAACTTGTTAATCTATGACTCGGTTCTTGGAACAAAGGGGCCGCACCCTTGAGACTTATTTTGACCTTAGCTCCGCATCTGCCAGCAAATTAGGTGTGCCGAAGTAGGCCATTTAAGGGGTTATATACAATTGTGATATATGAAAAAATCGATTTTTTTTATTGCATATTCTTTAAGTATATTTTATTGGGAATACTCTCACAAAAATTCATAACGATCGGAGCATTAGAACCGAAGCTGTAGCTATTTATAGCGCACTATCTGCATATAAAACTTGAACAAACTTGAAACTTTAAACGCGATTATCTCAGAATCTTTTTTTTTTTTGGGACATTACCTTTGCGGTGGACACGATTACTAAAAAACTACTGATCCGATCAACACCAAATTTTGACCACTTATTTATTATGATATTAGCTAGTCCGTGAACGAGGGATTTTCATTTTTGAAAACTCCTTTTTTAAAGCACAAAAAACGAAAATCTTATACTTGAAAAAGTACATTTTTTGTTAAAACCGTCGCCATTTTTTTTTTAGTCAAAATTTTTAAAATCCCTTGTTCACGGACTAGACAATACAATATACTAACTAAACTTTTTTGAATTTTGGATTTCGGATGAACCGTTTTCGAGAAATCATGTCCACCGCAAGACACCATCGAAAAAAGACGATCCGGGAATTCGGCTATAACATTTTTGTTATGTAATATTTTTCTATGAAAAAATTTAATTAAGTACCCAGAAACATGTACTAAACAACGTCGGTAAAACATTTTTCATAAATATTTTCTATGGTGTCAAAAAAAAATCGATAAAATTCCATATTTTTGCGCGGTACAACTGTATATAACCCCTTAATAATCGTTCATGCATGCTCCTTAATACTCCGTTGGCTCCGTGTGCCACGTGCGGTTTCTCTGCACATGTTGTGCCTTTTAACCCAAGGTTCCTCGCGTTGCCAGTTGAAGAACGATATGATGAAGTCCGGCGTCTTGCCCTCTGCTTCGTTTGCCTCAAGTCTGAGCACTTAGCCCCCGGATGCTTATTCTTCCGGTGCCCAGCGTGTAACCGCCGACATCCTGCCCTGTTGGCATCCTTGCGATCAATTACCCAGCACTGCCTCCGTACCCGCTTCCGGCTTGGATCCTGCACCACCAGTTAACGCTTTTGTGACCCAGGGTCGCCACGCTGCACAGTGGGTACAATAGCTCTGCTAGCAGAATTAAATTAATAACTTAAGTAAATTAATAGGTATTTAAATGAAACTTTGTACTTACAGTTTTTAATTTATTTTACGTATATTCTCCAAATTTAATTATGCTACGTTAGGTATTTCTCATAGCTCCAATACAAATGTTAAAAAAAAAACCATATTCAACAATATATGTAAATGTTCACATATTTTTTTTAATTTTTAAGTGTTTTGTTTTTTAATTTACATTTTAGCTAATGAGTTTGATTTCTATATTTTAATCGCTACTATTATTCGGAATCTGAAGATTCAGAATCATTATTTGAATGTGGGAAATTTATTAAAAGGCCAGCAACAACTTTATCAAATTTAATAGATTTTACCGAATTTGTTGACATTTTAGACAATGATGTTATTAGTGGATCAGAAGTGCATCCTATGGCGAGATTCTATCTGCTATGATGTGAATGTTTTCAAGCTAGACACTGCGACACCAATAACGGAGATTATTTTTGTTAGTGACTCTTCGCTTGCCCTATCCTCAATTTGATACGAACCTGCTCGATTTAACGTGTTTGTTTCAAATCGCGTCTCTTCCATAAAGGAGCTCACCAAGGAAATGGTGTTATGTGCCTACTGCATTCAAACCAGCCGATCTACCATCCAAGGAAGCTCTTTCTACTGAGCTATTGGTTCTCAGCTATTGGGATTCATCTGAAATCGAATCCTTGATAGCTTCTGTAGCAAGCAATCTGTAATTGCAAAAACAACAAAAAAATAATGGACCCTAAAAAATAAATTTTAATAATTAAATACTTTATTTTTTTCTTAGTTTTTTTTGGTACTTATTGCACGACATGATTAGTACAAACGACTCCAACACTGCTGAGGGAAATATAAATTTCATTGAGCTCGATAATTGTCTATAAATGTTCAGTTACCAATATATTCAAAAATATTCATTAAAACTACATAAAAAAAAAGGCTTTTTCTGGTTTTCTTTAAATTCGATCTAGCCTTTTCTAGCAGGTTTGGAAAGTTAGCTTAGCATTTTATTGTCCCGAAAAGTTGGCAGCACTCCTCCGAACCCATAACTTAACTGTGTCAGGGCACAATAATTATTTTCTTATGTAAAAGCTACTTAAAAGGCGGGCTTGGATATCTAAAATCAAAATTTGATTGATTCTGTTAAAAAATAAAAAAATGCACGTAATAAACGATGGGGCTTAAAAAGGTTTTTGTGATAACATGGCGTAACTTTTGAAATAATTACATTAAATTGTCAAGAAAAAATGTATTAATACATTAAAAAATAAAAATAATTCCTTTGTAAATTACCTAAGGAATATATCCAAAAAGGTTGTGAACACACTCCAGGCCGACCAGTTTATTTTATTTTTAAGAAATCGAGACAACTGACTTTAAAAACACTGTTTTGAGAAAAACTGGTTCAAAGTTATCCGACTCCCTTTCCGAACTCTGACATTAGTAGTAGCTGATTCAGTTTATGTAGTTTAAAATAAATTTAAAAACAAGTTTACATGATTCCAAAATCCCAACGTATAATACTTTAAAAGGTTTGCACTTTCATGCATACTATTATTAGTCATTTTATCCTATTCTAACTGATTGATCGGGACTATTTCATAATTTTCATTGATCTGATATTTATGATAGTCTCCGTAAATAACATCAGTTTAAAATTCCTTTCGGAAGCCATCTACTACTGTGAGCAAATAGTAAGGTGAATTTTCAATTTAAAATTCGCGGGCTTAAGATGGCGGATTAGTTCTTTTCTTTTTAGTTGGCAGGAATGTTGATGACATCTGGCGGTAATTTCATGTCAATGTCAGTACTATATTTACGCTTGTTTACCAAACAATCATAAGTGCATTGCTCGATTTTAACAATGTCTGATTTAATTGAGCAGAGAAGTGCCATCAAATTTTCTTTGCGGAAAGAAATTTCTGCTGCGGAAACGTTAAGGATGTTGTGGAACGCCTTTGGTGGTACAGAAAAAGGTTTTTAAGTGGTACAAAGACTTTAAATAGGGTCGGGAACGTGTTGATGACTTCGTTCAAAAGTTTATGAGGGAATGGAATATAATTTGAGCGTTATGCGTCGTTTGCCTGAAGCGATTCGTCGAATAAGAACAAAAATGTAGGCCAACAACTCTTGGTTTATGCATCACGATAGTGCACCGTCGCACTCGTTCTTCGTGACCATTTTACCAAGAATTCGACGCATATCGTTCCGCAACTATCGTTCAACTGTCGATAATAAGCTATAATCATAGAAAGATAGACAGAAAATGAGATTTGTTTATTGAATGTTATATGCGTACGACTGATCTGTCGTTTAAGGGGGAAAGTAAGAAAGAAAAAATTTTGCGAATAGATTGGCAAAGGTCTGGTCTGGCAAAAGTTTTAAATTCTATTTAAAACGTGTTCTAAAGATTTAACGTGTTTGTTTCAAATCGCGTCTCTTCCATAAAGGAGCTCACCAAGGAAATGGTGTTATGTGCCTACTGCATTCAAACCAGCCGATCTACCATCCAAGGAAGCTCTTTCTACTGAGCTATTGGTTCTCAGCTATTGGGATTCATCTGAAATCGAATCCTTGATAGCTTCTGTAGCAAGCAATCTGTAATTGCAAAAACAACACAAAAATAATGGACCCTAAAAAATAAATTTTAATAATTAAATACTTTATTTTTTTTCTTAGTTTTTTTTTGGTACTTATTGCACGACATGATTAGTACAAACGACTCCAACACTGCTGAGGGAAATATAAATTTCATTGAGCTCGATAATTGTCTATAAATGTTCAGTTACCAATATATTCAAAAATATTCATTAAAACTACATAAAAAAAAGGCTTTTTCTGGTTTTCTTTAAATTCGATCTAGCCTTTTCTAGCAGGTTTGGAAAGTTAGCTTAGCATTTTATTGTCCCGAAAAGTTGGCAGCACTCCTCCGAACCCATAACTTAACTGTGTCAGGGCACAATAATTATTTTCTTATGTAAAAGCTACTTAAAAGGCGGGCTTGGATATCTAAAATCAAAATTTGATTGATTCTGTTAAAAAATACAAAAATGCACGTAATAAACGATGGGGCTTAAAAAGGTTTTTGTGATAACATGGCGTAACTTTTGAAATAATTACATTAAATTGTCAAGAAAAAATGTATTAATACATTAAAAAATAAAAATAATTCCTTTGTAAATTACCTAAGGAATATATCCAAAAAGGTTGTGAACACACTCCAGGCCGACCAGTTTATTTTATTTTTAAGAAATCGAGACAACTGACTTTAAAAACACTGTTTTGAGAAAAACTGGTTCAAAGTTATCCGACTCCCTTTCCGAACTCTGACATTAGTAGTAGCTGATTCAGTTTATGTAGTTTAAAATAAATTTAAAAACAAGTTTACATGATTCCAAAATCCCAACGTATAATACTTTAAAAGGTTTGCACTTTCATGCATACTATTATTAGTCATTTTATCCTATTCTAACTGATTGATCGGGACTATTTCATAATTTTCATTGATCTGATATTTATGATAGTCTCCGTAAATAACATCAGTTTAAAATTCCTTTCGGAAGCCATCTACTACTGTGAGCAAATAGTAAGGTGAATTTTCAATTTAAAATTCGCGGGCTTAAGATGGCGGATTAGTTCTTTTTTTTTTTAGTTGGCAGGAATGTTGATGACATCTGGCGGTAATTTCATGTCAATGTCAGTACTATATTTACGCTTGTTTACCAAACAATCATAAGTGCATTGCTCGATTTTAACAATGTCTGATTTAATTGAGCAGAGAAGTGCCATCAAATTTTCTTTGCGGAAAGAAATTTCTGCTGCGGAAACGTTAAGGATGTTGTGGAACGCCTTTGGTGGTACAGAAAAAGGTTTTTAAGTGGTACAAAGACTTTAAATAGGGTCGGGAACGTGTTGATGACTTCGTTCAAAAGTTTATGAGGGAATGGAATATAATTTGAGCGTTATGCGTCGTTTGCCTGAAGCGATTCGTCGAATAAGACCAAAAATGTAGGCCAACAACTCTTGGTTTATGCATCACGATAGTGCACCGTCGCACTCGTTCTTCGTGACCATTTTACCAAGAATTCGACGCATATCGTTCCGCAACTATCGTTCAACTGTCGATAATAAGCTATAATCATAGAAAGATAGACAGAAAATGAGATTTGTTTATTGAATGTTATATGCGTACGGCTGATCTGTCGTTTAAGGGGGAAAGTAAGAAAGAAAAAATTTTGCGAATAGATTGGCAAAGGTCTGGTCTGGCAAAAGTTTTAAATTCTATTTAAAACTACTTATCAACGCACTGCACGCTGACCTACTATGCGACCTTTTCTTAAGTGCGCTAAGCGCACCACTTATGTATTTGTGTACCACTTATTTTAGGCTGCAGGGTATCGATTTTAGACCATGGTGTTTATCTTTTATTTCCACGGGTCCGATCCCTTGAAACTCAATATTTAGAATGTTTATGCTCGGTGTTTACGAAGTTATAAAACTGCTTCGAATCCTGAGAAAAGTGAATCCGGCAGGGGCGAGTATAATTTCTATATCATTCAGCGTTATGCACGGTAAATTTTGACGGTATTTGCACGGTAAAAGCTAGCAGATATCTTGAAAAGTCCCAGATACTGCAACTTAATTATATTTACATAGGTAAAATCTTGTTTTTGGTATTTTAAAAGTTCGTATCGTATTTCGTTTTTTATAAGTCACCTTGTAAACCAAAGAGGTTTGTTGAAGCGGAGGAATATTTCCCCCGCATTGCGTATAAAAAAAGACGTAAATATTTTTATTGTTCGCCTTAAATTTTTTCATAGAGATCTTTTTTTTATACCCTTGCATAGGGTATTATAATTTTGTCCAAAAGTGTGCAACGCAGTGAAGGAGACATCTCCGACCCTATAAAGTATATATATTCTTGATCAGGATCACCTCCTGAGTTGATATGAGCATCCGTCTTTCCATCTGTCTGTTTCTACGCAAACTAGTCTCTCAGTTTTAAAGCTATCGTCTTGAAACTTTGCACACACCCTTCTTTTCTTTGCACGCAGTATATAAGTCGGAACGGTCCGAATCGGTCGACTATATCTTATAGCTGCCATATAACTGATTGATCGGAAATGGTATAACTTTGGTGTTTTTATACCCTTGCAGAGGGTATTATAATTTTGTCCAAAAGTGTGCAACGCAGTGAAGGAGACATCTCCGACCCTATAAAGTATATATATTCTTGATCAGGATCACCTCCTGAGTTGATATGAGCATGTCCGTCTGTCCGTCTGTCTGTCTGTTTCTACGCGAACTAGTCTCTCAGTTTTAAAGCTATCGTCTTGAAACTTTGCACACACCCTTCGTTCCTTTGCACGCAGTATATAAGTCGGAACGGCCCGGATCGGCCGACTATATCCTATAGCTGCCATATAACTGATTGATCGGAAATGGTATAACTTTGGTGTTTTTAGAGTATGAGAGTTCAAATTTGACATGTGAGCTATTTTTGGCAACACATTACGTCATGCCAAATTTCATAAGGATCGGCCGACTATATCCTATAGCTGCCATATAACTGAACGATCGGAAATGACCCAACTTTCGTGTTTTTGAAGATAGAAAGCTAAAACTGAATACAGATTATATTTTTGGCCAGTTGATCCAACCTACCAAATTTCATTAGGATCGGCCGACTATATCCCATAGCTGCCATATAACTGAACGATCGGAAATGGTATTTGGTAGAAATATCAACTTTCGTATTTTTAAAGATAGAAGTTTGGGACTTTTTTTAGATTTTGTATTGAAATAAATTGGATTATATATTCCTATTCCCATAAGGATCGGCCAACTATATCCGATGTTTGCGATATATATCCGGTTTTAACTGCAAGGGTATATAAACTTCGGCTCCGCCCGAAGTTAGCTTTCCTTTCTTGTTAAAGTTACACATTTGTTTAATATGTATTTTCAATATATTTTTAAAATATGTTTTTATATTCATCTTTCTATTATCTTAAAATATATTAAAAAAAAATCCATTTATTCTTTCATTTTAAAAGAATATTAAAATTATATAAAAATAAAAAAATATTAAGGTTTATATCATTATACATAAAATAGAAAATAAGGTACAAAAAAACGTAACTTCTGTTTCTGTTTTGTTCGTATGTGTTTAGTGAGTAATGTTGTTATATTATAGCCCCGTAAGATTCTAAATTTGCATTAGTAAATTTATAAATAAATAAATCATTTAAATCAAATAAATACACACAGGTATTATACCATAATCATTACAGAAAACTTTATACATTTACCTAAACTTACATATTTACTTAACCTTTAATTTCAGAAACCTAACACAAAAGGAAATTTTCGTTGATTTTATGGGGGCACAAATAAAAACATTATCATTCTTAGCGTATATAGTACGCATTTTTCAGGTAAGATTTCCTTTTTTGATGGGTACAGTCTATAGCCTACAAATTCACACTCTGAGTTCCTTGACTGTCCATCCAGGACGGTCTGGATCGGCATTTTGGTTCCTTGTACCTAAACTTTTGAAAATAACACAACTTGGTCTTTATATTTATTTTATACTAGCTGACGCGGCAAACGTTGTTTTGCCACTAAATGACTTTAAAATTTCTGTACAAAATTTAGTCAGTTCTAGACTTATGTATTATAAAGTCATCTGGAGCGCTGTGAACCATGCAGGAATATAAAAATAACAAAAGGGAAACATTATTTTTAAGTTATTATTTGATCGTAATTCAGCAAGTCAATCTCTTAGTGCTATAGCGTGAACAGTATTTTTTGTTAGTCCATCTTTAGCTAAAACAAACAAACTGAATGGTTTACCCACTCAAGAGCATGCCACGTATAATTGTCCGTGTGAAAAACATTGTCTTCTTAAATCTAAGCCACAAATAAACATTGTTTGACCTTGGGATTTGTTGATTTTCATTGCAAATTCCAATCTTATCGGAAACTGAATACGTTTGAATTGAATTGGCGCATCTGTAAGTAGAATAGGAATCCGTGGTATTAGTATATTTTCACCTCTGAACTTTTCATTTAAAATGCTTGTTTCGATCACGTTTTTTATTAATTTTTGAATGACTAATCGCGTCCTGTTGCACAGTCGGGGCGGGTTCAAATTACGAGGTATGATAATCGCAGATCCAACCTTTAAATTTACATGATGCTTTGCCGTGCCTTGCAAATCCAGTAACGGCAATTACAATAAAATTTGTTCGTGTTTTCCCTATTCTCCTCGATTGTGCTAATCCGGATGAGTTTTGTTGGTGGAGTTCCGAAAACTTTTCACTGCAAGAAATTAATTCTTGTTTTTGTTTCTGCCAAAATGGGCGACCTGAAGCGATGAATTTCTTCTTCGCAGAACATTTTTTTTTTAAGTAAGAATATCTGCATTATTTGTCATAGTATAATAATAAAATGTAGGGCCTTTTTTTAAGTGCTGTAATAAAATGTATTTTTTATTATTTTGATATTTTTAAACCTTGTGAATGTTACTACAATTTTATTTTTCAGTGCACCCCCACACACCCCCACATGGATGGGAAAAAAATTCCCGCACCAATGTGTTAATGATTTTTTGCATTGGTATAGGAGTTTGCTCTCCCGTATGCATAGCTTGGGCACCACTGTTTTAAAAGTCCTTAAAATAGGGATCTAATGATGTCATTACCTTAAGATAACATCAAGCTCCTATGATCCATAACAGAAAAGTTAACAGTTAACAACTGTTAAGTTATAAGCTGTTAAGGTCCACAGTTATTGCCGATAAAAACATGGTTCGATAGGATAAATATTTGCATTCTTCAAAAGAGTTTTTAGTGGACTAAAATGATTTAAAACTTAAATGTTTGAGATGCAGTCGAACCATAGGGGCTTGTACAGCGTGCGGCACGAAAACTTGCTGATTTGTTTTTGGCGCCAAGCGGCTAGTGGTCGGGTAAGGGTGGGGAGTGTCTCATGTTTTAGGGGACTTCCTGAAGTTTCGTCTACTCCGCAGTCAGTCGACATCATGCATTGGACGAAAGAGCAGCGCGCATTTGCCTGCGAGGCTTACTTTTCCTACGGTCTTCCGTACACAACGTGCCTTCCGTACCCGCTTTAACATACATCCTGCAGGTCGCGTTCCTGGCCGGCAGTCGATTGTTGAAAACATTCAAAAACATTCAGGTGAAAACATTCAGGGAGAGCGGGAATGTGACAAAATCCCATCCAGCTTATCGGAGAGTCAGAACACAGAAAAACATTGAGAGAGTTCAGCTGAGCTTCGAAAATCGGGTATCTCAGTGCATTGAAAACGGCGGGCATTACTTTTCCGATGTAATCTTCAGTATTGTGTAATGAAAACTTCAGCATGTGTGTTACAAGAATAAAAAAAATTTGGAATGGTATGTCAACTTTTTTTTTTATAACCTAAAATCGGCAAGTTTTCTTGCCGCACCCTGTACTAAGTGTTTGTGGGTGTCAATTGTAAAAATTGATCGTGTTGTTTTTGAAATGGTTGTATTTGTGTACCCTCTGAAAAGGTAAAAGTTAAATTAGAATATAGTAAAAAAAAACATATTTTTACATACATATTTTTTTTTTATTTGCATAAGATAAGAAAAAAAAAGACTGCCATCCATCTGAAATAATAGTATCAGATCGGTCACATCCGATCCACTCATTTCTTCTGTTAACTTATCAAAGCGTATTCGGACTCACAACCAATTCAGCCTACCATTGAAAGTATCTGAATTGCTTGTATGTAAGTTCTACTTCGGCTACAAATTTAGACTACATTTCAGTTTTTCAATTTAAATATTTCTCTGATATGGAACTACAAACCGAAAAACAAATACAATGACAATAGAAATGATGTACTTAAACATAATATTTTAATTATTCTACATGTATTTTAACAAGAAAGGAAAGCTAACTTCAGACGGAGCCAAAGTTGATATACCTTATATATCATAATAAACCAATTAATTACAATAAAATATCTAAAAAAAAGTCCCAAGCTAAGTTGGTGTATGTACTAAACACTAAATACCATTTCTGATCGTTCAGTTATATGTCTGCGATAAGATCACTGCGTTGCACACTTTTGGACAAAACTAAAAGTTGCGCTCGAAAGTAAACAGGACTTTTGGAATCTAGCGCCCTCTAGTGGCGCCATCTATATGTCAACTGGTGCGTTAGAATCTGCTATCTGTTATCGACTTCCAGTAAAAATTACATGACATTTCATCTATTGGAAGTGAGGTTATTTCGTATGTAAGGTTATTGTCAGTATGTTTTTGTCATCGGTGCGAAAATAAGCTTCGAACAAAGAGTCAACATTAAATTTTGTTTTAAAATTGGTAAAACTTTTACCGAAACGTTTTAATTGATGAAACAAGTTTATGGCGATGATTGCATATCCCGTAGCAGAGTGCACGAGTGGTTTCAACGTTTTCAAAGTGGTCGTGAGGACATAAATGACGATGAAAATGTGGGCCAACCAAAATCCGTGATCACCGAAAATTCCATCGAAACTGTGCGTCAATTCATAATAAATCAGCCGAAATCATGATTGAAATTCATGGAAATAGAATTGCTCAGAATTCAACATTCGAAAGATATCATTAAAGAGGCAAAAAAACCCCAACTTCCTTTACAAAATTGTGACTGGTGACGAAACGTGGTATTTTCAATATGATACCCGAAACGAAACTCCAGAGTGCTAAATGGAATGCGCCGCACGAGCCGAAAATTAAAAAATCGCGCCTGGAGAAGTTTTTTTTTTTTTTTTCATTATCAATCAATCAATAGTTATATTTAAAATCTGTCCGGAGTTATGGACAATAATTACATTTTATAATGGGACCTTAACTTTATGAAATATTGAGTAGTACAATGTTTGCTTATCCTAGGAAACTAATTTTAACAGTAAACCTTAGCGATATAATTCAAGTTATTTATTATCGGGCCCTTTAGTGGGCCTTGTTGGTTTTACAACTGCAGCTCAGTCCCGTTCGCCCGAGTGGCAGAGGTCCAGTGGGTGGGTCCGTTTCAGCCTCCTTGTGGTGTAGCTGTTGTCCAAAAGATTGATGGCCTCAGGGTTAGGATGTCGGTCCAGCCCTTCCACGTACCTATTGGCGAGTCGCTGAACTTCTTCGCTCACATATGGGACTCTCAGTTGGGCGTGGATTGTCGCATTGTAGTGGAACGGATGAGCTCCAGTTAAAGTTCTTAGGGCCTTGTTTTGGGCGATCTGGATGATCCTTCGGTTGCTTAGACACGTCGTCCCCCCCCCGCCGCTGGCTTTACAATGGCCTTAAATATAAGGAGCTTGACTCTTTGCTTTAGTCTGGACCTCCTTCCAATGAGCCAGTTGAGCTGACGTAGCTTGATCCGGATTGGCGACCGTTTGCGCAGCAAGTGAGTTTTCCAGGTGAGCCTTCTATCCAGGGTCATACCCAGATATTTGGGTGTAGGGCTGGCTGGAATTGGGGTTCCTCCGAGACTGACTCCAGGACAGTCGCCTCTCCTCATTGTAAACGTCGTTTGGCCTGACTTCTCATGGTTGACGGCGATGTTCCACCTTCGAAGCCACGGGTCGAGGATGTCCAGCTGGCGTTGGAGTCGTGCAGAAGCCTCCTCTGGCAAGATTGAAGAGGCCAAAAATGCCGTGTCGTCGGCATAAGTAGCCACTAGAAGGCCCTCCTTTTCAGCGACAGGCATGTCGGCTGTGTACATGGTGTACAGGATGGGACCAAGTACACTGCCCTGCGGAACTCCAGCTTCAATGGGCCTGTACTCCGATGTCGCATTTCCGCTTCTGACCCTAAACTTCCTGTCGGTCAAGTACGAGTTAAGAAAATCGTAATACTGTTGTGGCAGGTTCCTCTTGAGCTTCGCTTTTAGACCAGGGTGCCAGACCCTGTCAAACGCCTGCTTGACATCCAGGAAAACAGCACAGCAGTAATGTTTTCTTTCGAGGCTGTCCAGGATTTTTGCCACGATCCTGTGGCATTGCTCGGGGGTGGAGTGGGAGCGCCTGAAACCAAACTGGTGATCTGGGATCAAACCAGCATCGTCCAGTACTCAGTACTCAGTACTCAGCATCAGTCTGCAATCTGCGCAAAAATACTCTCTCGAGTATTTTGGAGATTACAGAAAGTAAACTAATCGGCCTATATGAGGCGAGATTAGTTTCAGGCTTTCCAGGCTTAGGGATCAGGATGACCTCCGCCTGTTTCCAGCAAGTGGGGAAGTGTCCACTCTCTAGGCACGCATTATAGATCCTTGTGAGCCAGGTGTCAGGCCTCAACGCCAAAAAATCTCCGGGTGCAGATGGGATAGAGGCACTCGCGGTCAAGCTTCTCCCACCTTCAGGAATAAGGAGGCCTGGAGAAGTTAAAAGTGAAGACAATGCTGATTTTTTTTTATGATTCCAAGATTATTGTCCACAAAGAATTTGTTCCACCCGGCCAAAACGTTAGTGCGGTATTCTACTTTGAAGTTTTAAAGCGTTTGGTGCGCCTATTCGACGTGTTCGGCCCGAATACCGCGAAGATGGAAGTTGATGTTTGTTGCACGATAATGCGTCGTCTCACTGATCGTCGCTTGTGACAGACTATTTCAAAATCACATTTTAAGCATTAACTGTATTCACCTGAAATGGCACCGTGCGACTTCTACCTTTTTGGGAAAAATGCATTTGCCGATAAAAGGAAAGCGTTATGCAGGCGTTGATGCCATTCAAAAGGCTTGCACCGGCATACTGGCGCCATACCGGGCAAAGAGCTACAACACTCGGTCGATATGCTTTTGGACCGTAAAAAAAGCTGTATTAAAGCAAAAGGAGACTATTTTGAATAAAATAAATTGATTATGCCGAAACAACTATTTGTTTTGTCATTTTTTTTTAAGTCTTTATTACTTTGAAACGCACCTTGTATAATACCCTTTTGCAAGGGTATAAAAACAACTATTTAAAGCTAATTTACAAGCCTGTGATTTACGTTAATGGATATTTTAAAGCGTACTACTTTCTTTTTAATTGTTCAATAAAAATAAATATACACAAAAAAATATATATTTTTATAATTTTATACTAGATTTATACTAGATACTAGATAGATTATACTACTATACTAAAATTTTATACTAAAATTATACTAAAATAGGAATATCTTCAAAACAAAGGCGTCCCAACGCCCATTTTCTCAAAACATATTCATTTTTTTATTATAAAAATTAATTCGAAAACCAAACCAAAATATCTCGTTTCGTTTTCGAGATATTAATCTCGGCCACAAAAAGTGGTCGTCGGCCTCTTAGTGCGTTGGCGTAAAAATTTTGTGGCTTCCAAATTTCAATTTCACAATATTTCTGTTTACAATGCGCCGATGTGGTAGTAGAACAAATAGCCCTTTACCAGAGTTCAGCGCCGATCGTGTCAAGGTGCATGGGGTCAAAGTAGTCAAGGGAGTCAAGGTAGCCTAATGCGTGGTGTATTTTCACACTGTACAATTTTCCAAGGTTCGAACCAGAAAATGGTGATACAGCTGCTCGTTGCACAACAGTCTAAATAATCTGTGCAGGCTCTACGAATAACAATGTGGAACGCCAATGGTGTTTCGTGGCATAAACTAGAATTATCACAATTCTTGACCGAAAACCATATTGACGTTCTGCTACTGGTGGAAACGCATCTTACAAGCAAATACAACTTTCATCCAGATGGGAAAGCCCACGGCGGAACTGGAGTTCTAATCAGAGAAAGCATTAAGGCAAACACCATTTTCACAAAAGGCTTGCAAAGATGCTGATCAAACTCTCAAAATGCGCTATAGAGATAGTCTGCATACTATAGAAAGGGATCCATTAATCGACTATTTCCCAAAAAAGTGGAAGAAATCCATCATTATAATGATACCGAAGCCTGGAAAAGACACAATTCCGCTATCATACAGACCAATTAATCGACTATTTCCCAAAAAAGTGGAAGAAATCCATCATTATAATGATACCGAAGCCTGGAAAAGACCACACAATTCCGCTATCATGCAGACCAATAAGCCTTCTATTTTGTTTGTCTAAATATTTTGAAAAATGCTTGTTAACTCGCATAATACCACATCTGGAAGCTTGCAATATTATCCCGGCACACCAATTTGGCTTCCGAAGAAACTACGAAACCATCGAGCAAGTGAACAGATTAACA
Source organism: Drosophila malerkotliana malerkotliana (assembly GCA_018153235.1). Lineage (NCBI taxonomy): Eukaryota > Metazoa > Arthropoda > Insecta > Diptera > Drosophilidae > Drosophila > Drosophila malerkotliana. The sequence goes on along the minus strand of JAECXV010000075.1, from coordinate 19,939,555 downwards.
TCCGAAATACGCTCAGCCTTCGAACAACGAGAATACTGCAGCGCTATTTTCCTCGACGTATCTCAAGCTTTCGACCGAGTTTGGCTCATCGGACTCATGCACAAAATTAAAACGTATTTGCCAACATACACCCACAAGCTACTGGAATCATACCTCTTCAATAGGGTACTCTCAGTGAGATGCAACGCAGCTACATCGGGCGACTACACCATCGAAGCTGGAGTTCCACAGGGAAGCGCACTCGGGCCGTGTCTATATGTTTTGTATACTGCGGATATTCCTACGAGCGCACAACTAACAACGTCAACGTTCGCCGATGATACCGCTATTCTTAGTCGCTCCAGATGCCCAACGCAGGCAACAACCCAACTGGCTAATCATCTCACAATAGTGGAAAGGTGGCTGTCCGACTGGCGCATTAAAATAAACGAACAAAAGTGTAAACATATAACGTTTACTCTTAATAGACAAACATGCCCTCCGCTTGTACTAAACGGTATGCAGATCCCTCAAGCTAACGACGTAACGTACCTTGGCGTTCACCTTGATAGACGACTTACCTGGCGTAAGCACATCGAATGCAAAAAGATGCATCTAAAACTGAAAGGCAGCAGCCTCCACTGGATCATAAACTCACGATCGCCACTGTGCCTGGACTACAAGTTACTACTCTACAATTCAGTCCTAAATCCAATCTGGACGTATGGCTTCCAGCTGTGGAAGAAGGCGAGCAGCAGCAACATAGCCATCATACAGCGCGCACAATCTAAAATTTTGAGAACTAACCCTGGGGCTTTAGTATGTTCGCAACGAAAACATCTACCAGGATCTGGGCATCATCGCAGTGAAAGGCGAAATCCAGAAGCAAAAAGAGTCCTACAAAAGAAAAACTGTCTTCGCACCCAAATTTTCTCGCTCGGTGATGGAATCGGGTTTCTAGCGTATCCCACCTGCAACGTTTAAATAAAAAAAAATGTATCTCTTAGTTCAACGGAACAACGAATCTTAGGAGAATTTTGACCTTTTTTGTTAATTTTGTTTGTTAATTTTAATGTTTTTTTCAGAGATCAACTCAGTCATATTCCCCATTCCATATTCATATTCATTCTCTCCCTGAAAGCTAAAGAGAGGACGGCATGACCTAAATATCCATAAAAATTATGAAATTTGGTAGTTCGGATCAACTGACTGAAACTGAAAATAGAATCTGTACGGAGTTCCAAATTTCTATCTTCAAAAACATGAAAGTTGTGTTATTTCTGATTGTTCTGGTATATGGCAGCTATAAGATATAGACGGCCGATCCGTCGTACTATTTTGCCAAAAAAAGGATATTTTGCCAAATAGATTTCATACGAAATCCATACTTTCTAACTCAACAAACACTAAAGTTATAGCACTTCAGATCAATCAGTTATATGGCAGCTATAGCATAAAGTCGGCCGATGCCGGCCGTTTCGACTTATATACTTCGTGAAAAAAGGTGTCTGCAAAGTTTCATGTCGACAGCTTTAAAGCTGAGAGACTAGTTTGCGTAGAAACAGACAAACGCACGGATGGACAGACGGACATGCTCATATCAACTCAGGAGGTGATTCTGATCAAGAATATATACACTCATATCAGGGTCGGAGATGTCTCCTTTACTGCGTTTATCCCTTCAAGTGATACCACAGGTCGTAGTAAATGAAACCCCCATCAGAGTCACCCAAAAGGGTATTCCAAAGTCCGGACCACCGGCACCGACCGATGCTGCAGTTCTCGTACCTGCGACACCAAAACCCTTACAGGTGATTCCTCCATCGAAACATAAATTTGTTTCTCGGCTTGCCCTTGATACTTCAAAGATTGATATCTCGGCTTATATCAAAGCCAAAACAAAAACTAACTAAATAACTAAATTAAGTCATAACTAAATTTTAATATAATTATACACGGCGCACGTCTTCTTTCAAGATTCGTGTGCCCGCGCTGATGTTCAAGACGATTTGTTCTTCCAGTTTTTGGCCAGAGAATCTTTTCGTCCAAGAACATCAGCCTAGTTCCGTAAACGAAAAAGTTATAAAACCAGTGGGAGTGAGACTTCCCCATATCGGAACCACTGACCAACCTTCCACCTCTTCCTTGTCCACTAACCCAAAAAACTAGTATCGTCACTAACACTTACCTATCAAAACACTAGGGGGCTCCGTAGCAAACTCCCTAAACTATATTCTGATAGTTCTTCCTTTGCATCCCATATTATAGCCATTACAGAAACTTGGTTAAAGTCGGAGATCTTTAGCTCCGAAGTTTTTCCAAGTAAGTACACCACTTTTAGACGGGATCGACCTCAGCGAAAGGGGGGGGGTGGAGTCCTCATTTCGGTAGACTCTACTCTTGCTTCTGAAGAGGTGAAATCGCAAGAGTTTGGTGACATAGAATTTATTTGCGTTAAAATCACTATGTCCGTGATATCTTATACATTTTTTTGGTTCATCGGATACTGGAGTACAATTCATGTGCCTGGAGTCCCCAATATAGTGTACATCAGGACCGCAATCCGTACAAAAGATATTCTTAACTTTTTTGCTTAGAGGTCTAAACTGGGATGCAAATCTTCATCTTCTTTCTTATAAAACTAGACTTTTACTTATAAACTTACCTAGCTTAACAAATCGTATGACAATGCTCGGTATAGTTTTTCTGCATAACCTAATGAATGGGGATGTAGATAACCAGCATTTACTATCACGCTTAAGGGGTTACGCCACCCTGAAATTTTCAAAAAATTTCAATTTTTTTGTTTACTTAATTTAAAAGACTATATTCTTACGCGTATTTTAAGACGTCCCCGAAGACAATATCTTGATAATTATGGAAGTTATGTTTATTTGAAATCGGCACGGCAGGAGGGCACCTAAGACACTTCTTTTTCTTCTTTTGCGTTTTTCTCGAAACCACTTTTTTCAAGACGGTGGGCATGATAACTCAAAAACTGTTCAACCGATTGACTTGAAAATTTAAACACATCTTCTTACATAGATTTTCCACAGAGTGACGTAGGATTTTTTCGATCCAATGGATCACTCTGACGTATGATGGATCAATCATACGTCACTCTGTTCCAAATTTATCACTTTTTAAAAAAAAATTTTGTTTACTTGATTGAGATGAAAATTGACACGTGAATCATGCCCACCATCAAGGAGCACTCCGGAAAAACCGATGATCGCCGATGTTCATATCTCCGCCATTTTGTATAGAAAACAAGTTTTTTTTTTAGAATTTATAAAGCTCATTAGTTGTATTGAATAGAAATAAAAGTGGAAAAATCCTATCTCAACTAGTTTAGTCTCAAGAAATTCCTGAAAAACCGTCCCGTTTCCACGCGGTCAGGGTGGCGTAACCCCTTAAATTTTAACATTCCTAATAGAAGAACTAGAAACTTTAGTCCTCTATTCCTAGCCATTGTAGTTCGACATATGCACAGCATGACCCTTTTAGGGTCTTATGTTCGTACTAAAAAAAAATTAAGTAAAATATTAAAATATTCCTTTCCAATTCGCAGTTTTATTGATTTTGCTAGAGCAAGAAAAAAAAAACCAACTTCCATTTCGCGCACGTTCGCGACCTCATGTTTTTTGCCAATATTATGAAAATGAAAAATCCATTAGAACCATAATTTACATTTAGAAAAGAACTCACCAAATGCTATCGGAAACAAAAAAAAAGTACCAAAAAGCTGGCCTCAGCTCCTTTCTCTCCGGCGTGCTGTTTTAGTAAAAATACCAGAACAAAAGTTCTGCTTCATTCAGGTGAGATTCAGAATGCGAAACCAGTGAGCGGAAACTCAACAAGGTTTAACAAGGTCTCTTATTTAACCTCTTCAGTATGGCCAACAATGTCGATTTTCTATATACAAATCCAAACACACGTATGGGTATTAGAAAAAAATGTGCGCCTGCGGATCTACTGTTGCTGAGATGTGAGTGTTTGAGAGCCAGCTCCAATACCGCTGCGGTTGATTGTCCAGGCGAAACTGTAAATTCGGAAAACCCAACTTCATCTACTAAAGATTAGCCTACAAAAAAACCTTAAAGCTTATTATTAAACCTTTTTTTTATTCTTAAATTTTTTTTTAAGTGAAACTTCTTTAGGCGCGTCGGGGGCCCCAAGGCAGATTGAAAATAGGCGAGTAAAACCGTAAGTTCGGAGCGTTACCGAAATCGGTCAAATGGGCGGGGCCAAGGAGCAGCTGCTCTTTCCCACTCTCGCCTATTCGCTCTGTCGCATCGCAAGCGCTGAACGATGTGAGGGAGCCACCGAGACACGCCGTCTCTCCCCTTTTCTCTCGAATGCCTTTCTTTCTCTCCTGTCAGCCGTTCAGTAAGTGTGAAGCGAGGTTGGGATATTGCGTTGACCTGTGATTCGCACTGAACGAAGCGATATTCTTAATAGTTTTTAACAATATCGCTAAATCGAAGGAATATACGTATTACGAAGACGACGCTCTCTCGAAGACGAAGGTCATGAAGATCGTCCAAAAACAGTCGCTGTTCCAGAGAACATTGACGCCGTGCATGAACTTATAATGCAAGATCGTCATGTGACATACCGTGAGATATAGGAATCCTTGGCCATTTCTTCCACCATACATTCGATATTGCACACTTGAACACTTGGTCGTAAAAAAGTTTTGTTCTCGTTGGATCCCGCACAATTTGACAATCGCTCAAAAAAAGACTCGTGTGGATTACTGAAAAAAAAAATTTGAAAAAATACAGTGACGGTGATTCAAAAGACGTTTAAAAGATCATCACAGGTTACGAATCAACAAACAGCAGCAATCAAAACAAAACAGCAATCGTGTGGGTCTTCGAAGACGAGCCAAATCCAACGAAAGTTGTTCGTGGAAGAAGCAAATGGTGGCCTTTTTCTTCGGTAAAACAGGTCATGTGGCGACTGTTCCGCTTGAGCAACGTAGGACGGTCAATTCTGAGTGGTGCACTACAATTTGTTTGCCTGAAATCTTCGGAGAAATTCGAAAAACGAACAAGAGAAGACCGCTTATTCTGCACTATGACAATGCGAGCTCTCACACATCAGCTCAAACCAGCGCCTTTTCGACCGGCCAAAATGTCGAATTGATGGGTCATCCGCCATACAGCTCATATTTGGCACCCAATGACTTCTTTTTATTCCCGCACATCAAGATAAAAATGCGTGGTCAACGAATTTCGACGCCAGAAGATTCTGCTGAAGCGTTCAAAAACCATGTTTTGGTCGGAGTGTGTCTCAATCGGAGTGGAAAAAAATGCTTCGACAATTGGTTTGAGCACATGCAAAATGGAGAATAGTCTTTCTGGAGAATACTTCGAAAAACAATAAAACCATTTTTAATCGTAAATATTCGCATTTTCATTATTAGGCCAGCAATATATATAGCAACCCTCGCACACCTAACCCTCGTCACAGCTATGGTGACGGGACAAAAAATGTGATCTTCTTTTCGTATATCATGAAAATAATATGAAAAACCATCAGATCCATCCAAGTTAAAACGCTTTTTCTCCGAATGCCATTTCTACTGCCAAGTCATATGATAACGTGCATATATAAGGCGAGAATGCTTTCTTTGGTTATTTAACGGAGGCTTTTTTGAGTTTCAATCTTTTCAGATGATCAGCTTGCCGTAACTCTCCTTACTGTATCCAGACTTGCATTTAAATGTAGTTTGATTATTATCGAAGAATTCGGCGATCTGAAAAAATGCGATCTGAAAACGATCTGAAACAAAAAAATGTTTCCACTGTGAAAAATGTTCTCTGAAATTGGGTTGGAAAAAGTTTTTTCCATACGAAAATATAGATAGTGTTAAGAGGAGCCCAAAAAAATAAGTTCGTACTTCAATGAATTCCGTTTAGAAACTCATTTTATTTGGTAAAGTTCTCGTATAAGTAAGATACATGAAAATTAAATCTATTTAAAACTACTTATCAACACACTGCACGCTGACATGCTATGCGACCCTTTCTCAAGTGCGATAAACGCACCACTTATGTCTGTATTTGTGTTAGGCTGCAGGGGATCGGTTTTAGACCATGCTGTTTGTCTCGTATTACCATGGGTCCAATCCCTTGAAAGTCTATCTTTGGAATTTATATCTACAATTGTTTTCAATGCTTGAACAGATAGGAAAGCGTAGTTTTTCATTTGTTTTTTTTAAGTAAAATACACTAGTATAATTAATAAATATAGTAAATGTTCGGCTCTCATGGTTTTTTGCTTTGACGCATACACTCAAATTGTAAACTTGTGTGCGTTTTGCCCCCACTGTTTTAGAGTTAGAGAGTTCTGATTTTGTATAAATGCTTATTTTGAATATAATTAACGTCAAAATAATATGACGTACCAAATTTCATAAGGATCGGCCGGCTATATCTTATAGCTGCCATATAACTGAAAGATCGGAAATGACTCAGCTTTCGTGTTTTTCACGATAGAATCTTCGTAAAGACTCTATTTTTGGTCAGTTGATCCAACCTACTGAATTTCATAACGATTGGCCGACTATATCTTATAGCAGTCATATAACTGAACGAAAATTGTATTTGGTGAATGTACCAACATTAGTATTTTTGAAGATAGAAGCTTGGGACTTTTTTTTAGATTTTGTATTGTAATAAATTGATTTTATTATAAAATTCTCATAAGGATCGGCCAACAATATCCGATTTTTGCCGGTTTATACATCCGGTTTTTTTTATTATAATACCTTTCACTAGGGTGACACTAATAGGTAGTAAGATATTAGTATAGTAATTGTGGAAGAAGTTTTCACTAGTCCCATAACTAATATTTAATATTATTCATATTAAAAGTTTTTGACCAAATTATACTTTTAAACGTGTAAATATTATTTATTATTTGTATTTGATGCTTTCAGGAAATAGTAGTCGCTAATTCATTGTCTGTAACAAGTGGTTTACTGAACCTAATGGAAAACTGCCCTAAAGAAGCTGCTCACTTGAGGAAAGAGTTATTAATAGCAGCTCGACATATATTTGCCACTGATTTGCGTCAAAGTAAGTACAATCTTTCGGCCACAACCTTTAATTTTATAAGACAACTCATTTAATTACTCTAAGATAACATATTGAGTTAATTTTTATATTATCCATCTTTTTATACCCTTGCAACGGGTATTATAATTTTGGTCAAAAGTGTGCAACGCAGTGAAGGAGACATCTCCGACCCTATAAAGTATATATATTCTTGAAAGGATCACCTCCTGAGTTGATATAATCTCCACACACCTTTCTTTCCTTTGCACGCACTATATAAGTCGGAACGACCGGGATCGACCGACTGTATCCTATAGCTGCCATATAACTGAGTGATCGGAAATAACCCAATTTGCGTGTTTTTGAAGATAGAGGGCTGGGACTTAGTACAGATTGTATTTTTGGTCCGTTGATCCGACCTACAACGATCATAACGATCGGCCAACTATATATTATAGCTGCCATATAACTGATCGATCGGAAACGGTATTTGGTAAAAATACCAACATTTGTATTTTTGAAGATAAGAAGGCTTGAGGCTTTTTTTTTAAAGATTTTGTATTGTAATAAATTGGTTATATTATTATATACTTATGATGATCGGCTCACTAAATTCGATTTTTGCGATATATATCCGGTTTTAGCTGCAAATGTATATCAACTTCAGCTCCGCCCGAATTTAGCTTTCCTTTCTTGTTTATATATCCATTCATTAATACCTCACACATTTTTTGTCCAAATAGCTAGTCAAATATGGGCATAATCAAAGAACCTATGACTATTTCTAAATGCGTTTTTGGGGTGTGTTAGTAGGTATTCAAAACTTTAAACCTTTAAATCCCTCAACACAAGTTTTAAAAGTCTGCGCCAAAACTACTGTACAGATTGTTTTTAAATTTTGAACATTACATCTGTTTAAATTATGTCCAAATCGATTATCTAACGGTAAGATCTATTGAAATTATTATGATTTTATTAATTTCTGAAGATGAACCCCTAAATCCCCTCTATTTTTAGGCGTGATTATTTGATTATTTTAGGCGATTAATTTGATATTTGATTAATTCACAACGTGCCTTAATTAACCTTTGACATCCACCAAAGATTATAAAGTGCATATGTAGATGGGACATCAGGGCCCAAAACGGTAAACTTTTTTCGTCGAGCTTGTTGGTGAGAGGGATACGCACATGCATACGATTCTATTTTTAGAACTCTTTACATGTATGCATAAACAAAATGTGTGCCTTTCGATAAATCGCACAATCGACCACCTTTTATGTCCTTTTAAAACAGTGTTTCTCATCCCATTTCTCTCGCTGCTCATTTGTTTTTGCAAATGCTCATGCATACGGAGTTGTGTGTGACTGCTCACGCCATAAGGTTCCGTTGCTCACGCCATAAGCTTCGTTGGTCCCAGCATAGGCAAACGGCAATTACAATAAAATTTGTTCGTGTTTTCCCTATTCTCCTCGATTGTGCTAATCCGGATGAGTTTTGTTGGTGGAGTTCCGAAAACTTTTCACTGCAAGAAATTAATTCTTGTTTTTGTTTCTGCCAAAATGGGCGACCTGAAGCGATGAATTTCTTCTTCGCAGAACATTTTTTTTTTAAGTAAGAATATCTGCATTATTTGTCATAGTATAATAATAAAATGTAGGGCCTTTTTTTAAGTGCTGTAATAAAATGTATTTTTTATTATTTTGATATTTTTAAACCTTGTGAATGTTACTACAATTTTATTTTTCAGTGCACCCCCACACACCCCCACATGGATGGGAAAAAAATTCCCGCACCAATGTGTTAATGATTTTTTGCATTGGTATAGGAGTTTGCTCTCCCGTATGCATAGCTTGGGCACCACTGTTTTAAAAGTCCTTAAAATAGGGATCTAATGATGTCATTACCTTAAGATAACATCAAGCTCCTATGATCCATAACAGAAAAGTTAACAGTTAACAACTGTTAAGTTATAAGCTGTTAAGGTCCACAGTTATTGCCGATAAAAACATGGTTCGATAGGATAAATATTTGCATTCTTCAAAAGAGTTTTTAGTGGACTAAAATGATTTAAAACTTAAATGTTTGAGATGCAGTCGAACCATAGGGGCTTGTACAGCGTGCGGCACGAAAACTTGCTGATTTGTTTTTGGCGCCAAGCGGCTAGTGGTCGGGTAAGGGTGGGGAGTGTCTCATGTTTTAGGGGACTTCCTGAAGTTTCGTCTACTCCGCAGTCAGTCGACATCATGCATTGGACGAAAGAGCAGCGCGCATTTGCCTGCGAGGCTTACTTTTCCTACGGTCTTCCGTACACAACGTGCCTTCCGTACCCGCTTTAACATACATCCTGCAGGTCGCGTTCCTGGCCGGCAGTCGATTGTTGAAAACATTCAAAAACATTCAGGTGAAAACATTCAGGGAGAGCGGGAATGTGACAAAATCCCATCCAGCTTATCGGAGAGTCAGAACACAGAAAAACATTGAGAGAGTTCAGCTGAGCTTCGAAAATCGGGTATCTCAGTGCATTGAAAACGGCGGGCATTACTTTTCCGATGTAATCTTCAGTATTGTGTAATGAAAACTTCAGCATGTGTGTTACAAGAATAAAAAAAATTTGGAATGGTATGTCAACTTTTTTTTTTATAACCTAAAATCGGCAAGTTTTCTTGCCGCACCCTGTACTAAGTGTTTGTGGGTGTCAATTGTAAAAATTGATCGTGTTGTTTTTGAAATGGTTGTATTTGTGTACCCTCTGAAAAGGTAAAAGTTAAATTAGAATATAGTAAAAAAAAACATATTTTTACATACATATTTTTTTTTTTATTTGCATAAGATAAGAAAAAAAAAGACTGCCATCCATCTGAAATAATAGTATCAGATCGGTCACATCCGATCCACTCATTTCTTCTGTTAACTTATCAAAGCGTATTCGGACTCACAACCAATTCAGCCTACCATTGAAAGTATCTGAATTGCTTGTATGTAAGTTCTACTTCGGCTACAAATTTAGACTACATTTCAGTTTTTCAATTTAAATATTTCTCTGATATGGAACTACAAACCGAAAAACAAATACAATGACAATAGAAATGATGTACTTAAACATAATATTTTAATTATTCTACATGTATTTTAACAAGAAAGGAAAGCTAACTTCAGACGGAGCCAAAGTTGATATACCTTATATATCATAATAAACCAATTAATTACAATAAAATATCTAAAAAAAAGTCCCAAGCTAAGTTGGTGTATGTACTAAACACTAAATACCATTTCTGATCGTTCAGTTATATGTCTGCGATAAGATCACTGCGTTGCACACTTTTGGACAAAACTAAAAGTTGCGCTCGAAAGTAAACAGGACTTTTGGAATCTAGCGCCCTCTAGTGGCGCCATCTATATGTCAACTGGTGCGTTAGAATCTGCTATCTGTTATCGACTTCCAGTAAAAATTACATGACATTTCATCTATTGGAAGTGAGGTTATTTCGTATGTAAGGTTATTGTCAGTATGTTTTTGTCATCGGTGCGAAAATAAGCTTCGAACAAAGAGTCAACATTAAATTTTGTTTTAAAATTGGTAAAACTTTTACCGAAACGTTTTAATTGATGAAACAAGTTTATGGCGATGATTGCATATCCCGTAGCAGAGTGCACGAGTGGTTTCAACGTTTTCAAAGTGGTCGTGAGGACATAAATGACGATGAAAATGTGGGCCAACCAAAATCCGTGATCACCGAAAATTCCATCGAAACTGTGCGTCAATTCATAATAAATCAGCCGAAATCATGATTGAAATTCATGGAAATAGAATTGCTCAGAATTCAACATTCGAAAGATATCATTAAAGAGGCAAAAAAACCCCAACTTCCTTTACAAAATTGTGACTGGTGACGAAACGTGGTATTTTCAATATGATACCCGAAACGAAACTCCAGAGTGCTAAATGGAATGCGCCGCACGAGCCGAAAATTAAAAAATCGCGCCTGGAGAAGTTTTTTTTTTTTTTTCATTATCAATCAATCAATAGTTATATTTAAAATCTGTCCGGAGTTATGGACAATAATTACATTTTATAATGGGACCTTAACTTTATGAAATATTGAGTAGTACAATGTTTGCTTATCCTAGGAAACTAATTTTAACAGTAAACCTTAGCGATATAATTCAAGTTATTTATTATCGGGCCCTTTAGTGGGCCTTGTTGGTTTTACAACTGCAGCTCAGTCCCGTTCGCCCGAGTGGCAGAGGTCCAGTGGGTGGGTCCGTTTCAGCCTCCTTGTGGTGTAGCTGTTGTCCAAAAGATTGATGGCCTCAGGGTTAGGATGTCGGTCCAGCCCTTCCACGTACCTATTGGCGAGTCGCTGAACTTCTTCGCTCACATATGGGACTCTCAGTTGGGCGTGGATTGTCGCATTGTAGTGGAACGGATGAGCTCCAGTTAAAGTTCTTAGGGCCTTGTTTTGGGCGATCTGGATGATCCTTCGGTTGCTTAGACACGTCGTCCCCCCCCGCCGCTGGCTTTACAATGGCCTTAAATATAAGGAGCTTGACTCTTTGCTTTAGTCTGGACCTCCTTCCAATGAGCCAGTTGAGCTGACGTAGCTTGATCCGGATTGGCGACCGTTTGCGCAGCAAGTGAGTTTTCCAGGTGAGCCTTCTATCCAGGGTCATACCCAGATGTTTGGGTGTAGGGCTGGCTGGAATTGGGGTGCCTCCGAGACTGACTCCAGGACAGTCGCCTCTCCTCATTGTAAACGTCGTTTGGCCTGACTTCTCATGGTTGACGGCGATGTTCCACCTTCGAAGCCACGGGTCGAGGATGTCCAGCTGGCGTTGGAGTCGTGCAGAAGCCTCCTCTGGCAAGATTGAAGAGGCCAAAAATGCCGTGTCGTCGGCATAAGTAGCCACTAGAAGGCCCTCCTTTTCAGCGACAGGCATGTCGGCTGTGTACATGGTGTACAGGATGGGACCAAGTACACTGCCCTGCGGAACTCCAGCTTCAATGGGCCTGTACTCCGATGTCGCATTTCCGCTTCTGACCCTAAACTTCCTGTCGGTCAAGTACGAGTTAAGAAAATCGTAATACTGTTGTGGCAGGTTCCTCTTGAGCTTCGCTTTTAGACCAGGGTGCCAGACCCTGTCAAACGCCTGCTTGACATCCAGGAAAACAGCACAGCAGTAATGTTTTCTTTCGAGGCTGTCCAGGATTTTTGCCACGATCCTGTGGCATTGCTCGGGGGTGGAGTGGGAGCGCCTGAAACCAAACTGGTGATCTGGGATCAAACCAGCATCGTCCAGTACTCAGTACTCAGTACTCAGCATCAGTCTGCAATCTGCGCAAAAATACTCTCTCGAGTATTTTGGAGATTACAGAAAGTAAACTAATCGGCCTATATGAGGCGAGATTAGTTTCAGGCTTTCCAGGCTTAGGGATCAGGATGACCTCCGCCTGTTTCCAGCAAGTGGGGAAGTGTCCACTCTCTAGGCACGCATTATAGATCCTTGTGAGCCAGGTGTCAGGCCTCAACGCCAAAAAATCTCCGGGTGCAGATGGGATAGAGGCACTCGCGGTCAAGCTTCTCCCACCTTCAGGAATAAGGAGGCCTGGAGAAGTTAAAAGTGAAGACAATGCTGATTTTTTTTTATGATTCCAAGATTATTGTCCACAAAGAATTTGTTCCACCCGGCCAAAACGTTAGTGCGGTATTCTACTTTGAAGTTTTAAAGCGTTTGGTGCGCCTATTCGACGTGTTCGGCCCGAATACCGCGAAGATGGAAGTTGATGTTTGTTGCACGATAATGCGTCGTCTCACTGATCGTCGCTTGTGACAGACTATTTCAAAATCACATTTTAAGCATTAACTGTATTCACCTGAAATGGCACCGTGCGACTTCTACCTTTTTGGGAAAAATGCATTTGCCGATAAAAGGAAAGCGTTATGCAGGCGTTGATGCCATTCAAAAGGCTTGCACCGGCATACTGGCGCCATACCGGGCAAAGAGCTACAACACTCGGTCGATATGCTTTTGGACCGTAAAAAAGCTGTATTAAAGCAAAAGGAGACTATTTTGAATAAAATAAATTGATTATGCCGAAACAACTATTTGTTTTGTCATTTTTTTTTAAGTCTTTATTACTTTGAAACGCACCTTGTATAATACCCTTTTGCAAGGGTATAAAAACAACTATTTAAAGCTAATTTACAAGCCTGTGATTTACGTTAATGGATATTTTAAAGCGTACTACTTTCTTTTTAATTGTTCAATAAAAATAAATATACACAAAAAAATATATATTTTTATAATTTTATACTAGATTTATACTAGATACTAGATAGATTATACTACTATACTAAAATTTTATACTAAAATTATACTAAAATAGGAATATCTTCAAAACAAAGGCGTCCCAACGCCCATTTTCTCAAAACATATTCATTTTTTTATTATAAAAATTAATTCGAAAACCAAACCAAAATATCTCGTTTCGTTTTCGAGATATTAATCTCGGCCACAAAAAGTGGTCGTCGGCCTCTTAGTGCGTTGGCGTAAAAATTTTGTGGCTTCCAAATTTCAATTTCACAATATTTCTGTTTACAATGCGCCGATGTGGTAGTAGAACAAATAGCCCTTTACCAGAGTTCAGCGCCGATCGTGTCAAGGTGCATGGGGTCAAAGTAGTCAAGGGAGTCAAGGTAGCCTAATGCGTGGTGTATTTTCACACTGTACAATTTTCCAAGGTTCGAACCAGAAAATGGTGATACAGCTGCTCGTTGCACAACAGTCTAAATAATCTGTGCAGGCTCTACGAATAACAATGTGGAACGCCAATGGTGTTTCGTGGCATAAACTAGAATTATCACAATTCTTGACCGAAAACCATATTGACGTTCTGCTACTGGTGGAAACGCATCTTACAAGCAAATACAACTTTCATCCAGATGGGAAAGCCCACGGCGGAACTGGAGTTCTAATCAGAGAAAGCATTAAGGCAAACACCATTTTCACAAAAGGCTTGCAAAGATGCTGATCAAACTCTCAAAATGCGCTATAGAGATAGTCTGCATACTATAGAAAGGGATCCATTAATCGACTATTTCCCAAAAAAGTGGAAGAAATCCATCATTATAATGATACCGAAGCCTGGAAAAGACACAATTCCGCTATCATACAGACCAATTAATCGACTATTTCCCAAAAAAGTGGAAGAAATCCATCATTATAATGATACCGAAGCCTGGAAAAGACCACACAATTCCGCTATCATGCAGACCAATAAGCCTTCTATTTTGTTTGTCTAAATATTTTGAAAAATGCTTGTTAACTCGCATAATACCACATCTGGAAGCTTGCAATATTATCCCGGCACACCAATTTGGCTTCCGAAGAAACTACGAAACCATCGAGCAAGTGAACAGATTAACATCCGAAATACGCTCAGCCTTCGAACAGCGAGAATACTGCAGCGCTATTTTCCTCGTCGTATCTCAAGCTTTCAACCGAGTTTGGCTCATTGGACTCATGCACAAAATTAAAACGTATTTGCCAAAATACATCCACAAGCTACTGGAATTATACCTCTACAATACCTCCACAAGGAAGCGCACTCGGCCCGTGTCTATATGTTTTGTATACTGCGTATAATCCTAGGAAGGCACAACTAATAACGTCAACGTTCGCCGACGATACCGCTCTTATTCTTAGTCCAACGCAACGCAAGCAACAACCAAACTGCATAATCATCTTATAGTAGTGGAAAGGTGGCTGTCCAACTGGCGCATTAAAATAAACGAACAAAAGTGTATACGTTACAAAAAGTATAACGTTTACTCTTAATAGACAAAGATGCCCTCCGCTTTCACTAAACGGTATGCAGATCCCTCAAGCTATCGAAGTAACGTACCTTGGGGTCCACCTTGATAGACAACTTAAAACTGAAAGCCAGCAGCCTCTACTAGATGATAAACTCATGAACGCCACTGTGCCTGGACTACAAGTTACTACTCTACAATTCATTCCTGTGGGGGAACGCGATCAGCAGCAACATAGACATCATTCAGCGCGCACAATCAAAAATCTTGAGAACTATCACTGGGGCACCTTGGTATGTTCGCAACGTAAACATCCACCGGTATCTGGGCATCCTCACAGTGAAAGACGAAATCCAGAAGCAAAAAGAGTCATACAAAGCACTATGGGCCGAACGCCGTTTTTTTTTTTTTGGCAGAAACTCCAGTTTTAGAGCTACGGGCCACAAATTTTGCACATACCTCTTAACTATTTTGGTCGAATATCGAATTTTTTTGTTTTATAAATTTGACTACGCCAAACGCTGTTTTTTTTGGCATTTTTTTGCAACTCCAATTTTAGATTTACTGGGCTAAAATTGTGCATATATGCTTGAACTATTTTTTTCGAATTTTATTAACCACGCCTATGGCCGCCGCCGACATCAAGAGTTGGCCATACTTTCATTTTAAATTAATTTTTACATAAACTTAAGTTGTTCATAAAAAGAACTACAAATTTTACTAAATATGGTTCTATTAGCTATAATATTTAACAGGCAAAGAAGACCAATTAAACAGCTCTAACAGCGCCGTCTTTCCGGTGGCCCTCCCCCCAAACATCGAGTATTGCAACATGTATTGTTTTTTCGAAAAGGGACAAAAACGGGAAAAGAAGACCAATTAAATTTGAATTCCTATATATTTATAAGTAACTTCACCTGGCTAATTGCTTGCGCCGATATGCGCTGAAAAAGTAACACTCTACAAAACGCAACTACTTTTGTTACACATTCCTGCTAAATAGACACTTACAAAACATTTGACAACACAGACACAAATATAATGATAACACGAAATAGTTTTATTATTGATTTTTCATACCTTGATCTTTGTTTTCCATATTTGATCTGGTATTTTCACTCAATTTAATCCAATTGTAACACAATTAAAAGTTGACGCCAATTTTCAAGTTTCAAGGTTGCAATGAATGTATATTTCAAATGTATATATCAAAATGTCAAAATGTATATTTATATTTATTTGGGATTCATCAAAATTTTGTTCATATTCAAAAAAAAGTTTCAAAATTTTTTCGATTTTATGCCGCACTGGGACCATAGTGCAAAGAAAAACTGTCTTCGTACCCAAATTTTCTCGCTTGGGGATTGACTCTGGTTTCTAGCGTATCCCGCCGGCGAGGGACGACCTCCCAACCCAGCAATCGGTTAGGGCCGTTTAACTCTGTATCAGTCAATATTAGTTATTGAATTAAGTTTAGCTAAAAATATTAGTTAAGTTAAAACTGTTAGTTAAGTTAAAAATATTAGGTTTTCAAAAAAGTCGCGGTATTTTTATTGAATTTTCAATTGTTTATAAAATTGGTTACGATAATGCGATTCAAGTCAAATATGCGCCGTTTTGTTCGCTGACGCGTTCCCAACCAGATGCCAACTTCATAATGCCCCTCTCATAGAAGCTCGCTTCCCTATTGGCAAAAAACTCGGAGAGCCAATTTTCACAGGACTCTCTAGTGGCCAACTTCAGACTACCAAGCGCGTTCGCCATGGACAGAAACAGGTGGTAATCACTTGGTGCGAGATCCGGACTATACGGTGGATGCAAAAGAAGCTCCCATTCGAGCTCCCGGAGCTTCTGGCGCGTCACTAAAGATGTGTGTGGCCTGGCGTTGTCCTGGTGGAAGACAATTTGGCCTCTGTTAATCAAAGATGGCCTCTTCTGCATTAGTGCTGTCTTCAAGCGGTCCAGTTGTTGGCAGTACAGGTCCGAAGTGAGCGTTTGGCCATAGGGGAGCAGCTCATAGTGGATTATTCCCTGCCAATCCCACCAAACACACAGAAGAACCTTCCTGGCCGTCAATCCAGGCTTGGCCACCGTCTGAGCCGCTTCACCGCTTTTCGACCACGACCGTTTGCGCCTTACGTTATCGTAAGTGACCCACTTTTCATCGCCAGTCACCATACTCTTCAAAAACGGGTCGATTTTGTTGCGTAAAATCGTGTGGCACCCATAGTGACCACACGATACTTAGTGACTCCAAGCATCTTCAAATGGTTTATAACGGTTTTTGTTTGTATGAAAATCTGTACCTATAATGTACTTTATAATCTTTGCTTCCTCTAGCCGCAATTTAGCTAATCACGCTTTTTTCTTCGGTATAATCAGTAAAAACGTTTTATTATAAAACCAATTTATTTGAACACAAAAATGTACAAGAAATGTATTATATCTAGTACCCAGCTCATATCATCCACTCCTACTTTAACTAGCCTTTAAAGTTTAAAGGTATAGATTCTCAGCAAAATATTTTTGTTACATACTTTTCCGCTTGGAAAAAAAACAAACGAATCAATTTAGTCTATAAAGATTTTATAGCAGAATAAAAAATCTATAAATCCTCAAAAATGGTCCCAATAAGCAGAATTTTGATTTTTAGGTGTAGATTACCCATTGGAAAAGTTTGAAATTGAAACATTTCCCAAAAATATGAATGAGCTGGAGCTACACCGAGATCTTCGTTTTGAGGGCGCTTAAGATCCACGCATTCAAAATGTTACCTCGTTTGTATGGGAAATGGTGTATATAAATGGGTATATCTCTTCTAAAGATCGGTTTCTTCAATAGATTTCTTCTACAAAATTTTTATTTCAGATACACAAAAAACTATAGAGATGTTTGGCATCAACAGAAATTTGCTGTTAGTGGTGCGTTGCGAAAGGAGGGCGTAAGAAAAATTTAAAATAAACTTGCGTAGGCATTATTTGAGTCTCTATTATTATAGTCGGACGGACGGACAGACGGACATGGCTCTATCAATTTGTTGTTGATGCTGTTCAAGAATCAAGGGTCGGAGATGATTCATTCTCTCTGTTACACAAATTTACACGACTACAATATATCCTTGCACTCTTCTAGAACCAGGTATAAAAATCAACGTCTATGTGTGCGTTTTGCACACCACAGATTTATACCTATAAGTATCGAAAAAACCAACTATCATAGGAAAAAATTAAAAATGGATTTAAAATGTAAAGAAAATTGAGGTTGGCCTTTAAAAATAACAACCTAACGTAAAACGAACAAATTTTACTTAAAAACGTTTTTTCTATTTTACTGCCATTGATTTGCGTTGTCCAGGTCCAACAAAATTACTTGTGATAACATTCGCTAATTTAAATATATATATATAAATATATGTTTTTCTTTTCAAATTTTAGGATTCATTCCAACGATAGATAAACTTTTCGATGAAGAGTTACTTATTGGGAAAGGTGTAACATTGGACTCTATTCGCCCCTTGGCCTATTCTACATTGGCAGATCTTGCCCATCATGTTCGTCAAAGTTTAAGCTTGGATATATTAGTAAAAGCAGTTAACTTGTTTTCAAAAAATGTTCATGATGAAACCCTTGCTGTGGGAATACAAACCATGTCTTGCAAGCTTTTATTGAACTTAGTGGACTGTTTACGGCACCATAGTGAATTAGAGCCCCAACGATCCAGGAAAATACTTTCAAAATTATTAAAAGTTTTTGTCAAAAAGTTTGAAACTATTGCAAAAATTCAGCTTCCTCTAATTATTCAAAAATGGTGAGTAAAAAATAACTTGTATATTTTAGGTTTATTGCAGAGGTCTAATTACATATTTAAGCAAGAAAGGAAAGCTAACTTCGGGCGGAGCCGAAGTTGATATACCCTTACAGTTAAAACCGGATGTATATCGCAAAAATTGGATATAGTTGGACGATCCTTATGAGAATATCATAATAAAACCAATTAATTACAATAAAATATCTAAAAAAAAGTCACAAGCTTCTATCTTCAAAAATACCAAAGTTGGTATTTCTACCAAATACCATTTCCGATCGTTCAGTTAAATGGCAGCTATAGAACATAGTGGGCCGATTCTTATGAAATTTAGTAGGTTCGATCAACTGACCAACTGAATATATATTCTGTACTAAGTTCCAGATTTGTATCTTCAAAAACACGAAAGTTGGGTCATTTCCGATCGTTCAGTTATCGGATTAACCTAATAAAAAATATAATCTGTACTTAGTTTCAGCCCTCTATCTTCAAAAAAACGCCAATTGGGGTATTTCCGATCACTCAGTTATATGGCAGCTACAGGATATAGTCGGTCGATCCCGGTCGTTCCGACTTATATATGTAGTTCCAACTTTATTTTCTGGCTAAAAAGCTTAGGAATATACTTTCGATACAAAAATTCGGGACTAGTGCGGAAGGCGGAAATTCGGACGGAAGACGGCGTGGAAAAATTTTGAAACGAACTGCATTTTAGGACTCTCTATGCCAAATCCTATAGCTCCATCTCTAATAGACTCTGAGATCCATGCGTTCATACGAACAGACGAACATGGCTATATCGACCCCACGGTTGGTCTGATCAAGAATTTATAAACTTTATGGGGTCGGAGATAATTATTACTCTATGTCACATACAATATAAACATGTACTTTACGAGTACCGTGTATATTAAAAGTCTCCATTTTCCATCTTCTTGACCTCCGTGGAATCCGCGCCCTCGTTGTAGCGCTGATACCCGCCATAACAATACTTTTGTTTCTATGAGACCTTCATCTATAAATTTTATAATCTTTGGTCCTTGGCGTAGATAAGCGTGTGTGCAGAAACTCTTGAAAAGCTCAAAAGCGAGACGCGTGAAGTAAAGCGTATGCGCACCTAGAGCGCCAAAGTCGAGAGAATTTGTTCGATACCGAGTAGCTTAGCTATAGCTTAGTGAGTACTGATTTGTACTGATTATTATGAAATTATGCAAGCCATACCCAAATACACCGACAATAATTTACAATTTCATTTTAGCAAAGGGCAGTTTAATTCTGGAACACCTTTAAATACGACGGGAGCTCACATTACATTACCAGTTATAAATGTATCCGAACTAAAAGACGTACGTATGAAATATAATTTTAGTTTATAACTAACTAAATAATTTTATAAACATCTAGGATCAATTAGGAAATGAACATTCCAAAACATTTGCAAATGGATCCCAATGGGTGTATTCCGTAAATGTGGCAGAATTTCGAAGTTTGGTTAAAACACTTGTTGGCGGAGTTAAAACCATAACATGGGGATTTTTTAACTCAAAGGTACGTTTTTAAAATAAAACAAAAGTTTATTATTGATGTATGTGCTTAAATAAACAAATAAACAGATAATAAAAAATAATTGTTTTGCACTTTGTAAAGTTTCAGGTTTCTGACACTAATCTGCTAAACCATGAAAAGCTCTTTTCACCCGATATTTTAAGTTCGTACATTGACTTGGTTTATTTTGCGATGGAGGCTTTGGATATTTATACCATTAATGTCAATCCAAGCCAACAACGAACGTCAGGATTAATATCAAGAAGTAAAGAGGAAAAAGAAGTTTTGGAACATTTCAGCGGAATTGTAAGTAATTTTAAAATATCTTTTATTAGTAGTGCTAATGACATTTTAACAAAAAAACAAGAAAAAAAAGCTAACTTCGGGCGAGGCCGAAGTTGATATACCCTTGCAGTTTAAACTGGAAGCATCGGATATAGTTGCTCGATCTATATGAGAATATAATAATATAACCAATTTATTACAATAAAGCTACAAAAATGTCCCAAGCTTCAATCTTCCAAAATACCAAAGTTGGTATTTTTACCAAATACCATTTCCGATCCTTCAGTTATTTGGCTGCCATATAACTGATTGATGGGAAATGCCATAACCTTGGTGTTTTTAAAGTTTAAGAGATAAGATTGGACCCTAAATTTGACAAAATAATACGACATACCAAATTTCATAAGGATCGGCCGACTATATCCTATAACTGCCTCAACTGAAAGATCAAAAATGACCAAACCTTCGTGTTTTTTAAGACAGAAAGTTGAAACTTCCGATCAGACCTACCAAATTTCATCATTGTTGACCAGCTTTATCCTATAGCTGCCACATAATTGAACGATTGGAAATGGTATTTAGTATTTGGTAAAAATACCAACTTTTGTATTTTGGATGAAAGAAGCATGGGACTTTTTTTTTTTTAGATTTTTTATTCAAATAAATTGGTTTTATTATGATATTCTCATAAGGATCTGCCAACTATATTTGATACCCTTGCAGTTAAAACCGGAAACATCGGATATAGTTGCTCGATCCATATGAGAATATCATAATATAACCAATTTATTACAATAAAGCTACAAAAAAGTCCCAAGCTTCTATCTTCCAAAATACCAAAGTTGGTATTCCGATCCTCCAGTTATATGGCATCCTATATTTGCCATATATTTATATAGTCGGCAGATCGTTATGAAATTTGGTAGGTCGGATCAATTGAACAAAATTAGAATTTGTCGGAAGTTTCAACTTTCTATCTTAAAAGACACGAAGGTTTAGTCATTTCCGATCTTTCAGTTATGAAGCAGCTATAGGATATAATGCATTTCGTTTTATTTTAATGCTATGTCGTATTATATTATTAACAAAAATAGCATTCATATAAAATCCGAATTCTCTAACTCAAAAAACACCAAAGTTATACTATTTTTGATCAATCAGTTATGTGGCAGCTTTAGAATACAGTTTTCAACATTCAAAGAAAGAAGGATGTGTGCAAAGTTTCAAATCGATAGCTTTAAAACTGAGAGGCTAGTTTGGGCAGAAACAGTCACACAGACATGCTCATATCAACTCAGGAGGTGGTCCTGATCAAGAATATATATACTTTTTGAGTCGGAGGTGTCTCTCTCACTGCGTTGCAATTCTTTTATAAGAAAGATACATGAAAATCTTAGTTCTATTTAAAACTACTTATCAACGCACTGCACGCTGACATGCTATGCGACCCTTTCTCAAGTGCGATAAACGCACCACTTATGTCTGTATTTGTGTTAGGCTGCAGGGATTCGGTTTTGGACCATGCTATTTATCTCTTATTTCCATGGGTCCGATCTCTTGAAACTCTATATTTAGAATTTTTATCTAAAATCATGTTCAATGCTTGAACAAACATATTTATGCTCGGAGTTTACAAAGTTATAAAACTGCTTCGGATCCTGAGAAAAGTGAATCCGGCAGGGGCGAATATAATTTCTATATCATTCTACTAGCAGATATCTTGAAAATTCCCAGATACTGCAACTTATTTATAATTAGGTAAAATCCTGTTTTTATTATTTTAAAAGTTCGTATCGTATTTCGTATTTTATAAGTCACCTTGTAAAACAAAGAGGGTTTGTCGAAGCGGAGAAATATTTCCCCCGCATTGAGATGCGATTCGTATATGTACGAAGCGTATAAAATACGTAAATATTTTTATTGGTCGCCTTAAATTTTTTCATAGAGATCTTTTTTTTAACTCTAAAAAAGGTAAAAATATTTAAGTAACAAGTTTCTTATATTTTGTATATAAATTTGCATTAAAAAAAGTGAAAGCATCTACTTTTGCATGTAAGGGATTTTTTATGGTTTTCACCAAGTTTTAATATTTGGTCTTAAGTTTATTATGTTCTTTATTTATTCCTAATTTCGCTCAAGCCCGTTGGGATAGGCTACTTTGGAGATATTACACAGCTACGGCTGCGGAGTTATACTTATGACGGAATTAAAATACTACCCTGGCTGTATTTTGAAGCCTTCGCTGAGCTGCGGCGCAGTGGCCCAGTTGCAGTGTCAACATTCCGTATCCGGCCAGCAACGATCACTTTTTGCGCAAGGGCTCGAGGCGGTCCGCGGACAGTTGCCCTTGGAATGCGTGGTTCGTTACGCGTGCGGGCCACCGGATCCGGTGTACAATTTGGCACTTTTCCTAATTTCATTCTGCGCGTGTTAACTTATATTTACTTTATGGGATTGGAGTACCGGGTATAAAATTATTTTGGCGCATGTTCAATCGATTTGTTTGAAACCAGTGCACTATGGGGTAAATTAACACGTTTTCTCGCATTAAATATTACAGGTGAACCA
This sequence comes from Drosophila malerkotliana malerkotliana, assembly GCA_018153235.1. Lineage (NCBI taxonomy): Eukaryota > Metazoa > Arthropoda > Insecta > Diptera > Drosophilidae > Drosophila > Drosophila malerkotliana. The sequence goes on along the minus strand of JAECXV010000075.1, from coordinate 19,916,493 downwards.
AAAGAGCTTTTTGAATGCCGTTATTTGTATTATGCTGGCCTAGGCTTTAGAAAAATACTTTGTAAGAGTAAGTGTGTCAACACCCCAACTGCCCACAAAAAAATAAAAAAATATTACTTATATAACTGGCATTTTTAGAGCTAGAAATACCAATTTTTTCGCAGCAACTCGTGTTTTTGTTGCCGTCAAATGAATCCAAGCTTTGAATTTTTCCCCCAAATATTTCCAACCCCAAAAATTAAAAAAATTAATATTATTAAAAATGTTTAAATAAGTGTTATATTTTGCACAGCATAAAATGTTATCCATATTAAACAAAAAACACGTAAGTTATTCAATAAAGAACTTCCCTCCCCTTCCAAAAACTCCACCTATCAAACACCTAGACGTTGTAAAAGGTAAGGTTACCTAAGAAAAATGCGAATTACTCCAGTAGTGCGGAAAATGAGACTAACTGATATTGATTCAGAATTGAACAAGCTACAAAATAAATTTAGACTTATAACGCGAAAATTTAGGTGTAAAAAAATAATTAAAAATAAAAAACGCGCTAAAAAAGCTTTTATAAAATAAACAAATGTTAGTATAGACACCCACTATTTGAGCAACTAATGAAATTTAACTTCCATCGTTTATAAAATAAACAAATGTTAGTATAGACACCCACTATTTGAGCAACTAATGAAATTTAACTTCCATCATTGCACATCAGAAATACTGCAACCCAAGCTCAAGCTCTTGCAATTAGAGCAGAGGTCGGCACGGCCCTATCTCGGGGGCATAGGAAATTTCTCTGCCCGAGCTCTGCCACACACAGTATACATGTGTGAAACGTCATGCTCACAGCCTACCCAGCAGTTCGGTTGGTGGCAATAGTTCTTTTTGGGTATGGATTCGGGTACTCTTCTGTGGGTACCCATATCGCTTACTGTTGGTATAGCGGCTTGGGTATTCTCTGCTTCATGTTTTTTTCTATAACGCTGCGAGTATATACTTTGGTAATCCCTTTGGATACGACGGTCGGACCACCACAAAGCGCAAACGAAAATCTTCTCTTTTTTTGATTTTTTCTTCAGTATAACTTGAGCATATTTGGTGACGCGACGTGAAAGTGTGGTAAATAATAAATAAATAATAAAAACACTAAATAAATATTAAAAACAGTGACAGTGAAACAGTGATAAAAAAGGATAAAAAAGGTAATAATTATAATTATGGTTTGCAAAGGAGAAAAGAATTTATTTTCAGGCGTCAATTATAAGGCATTTGTTGCAGCCCTGGTGAAGTTGCCAGAAATTTAAAAAATATACTAAGCGATTCCTTAATGATGGATTATAACGTCATTAAAAACAGCGCGAAATGTATATTTAGCACTACTTGGTAAGAATTTAAAAAAAATTTTGGTTTTAATTTTAATAATGATTTTTTTTTATAATATTAGATGTAATTACTGCTGATGGCGGCAATGGAAATATGCTTCAAACAACAACAACAACAACAACACATAATTTTTGCACACGTAACATATAAGTATTTTTAAGCCAAATGAAATGGTGTAATTCTGTGAATTTATATATAAAATAATTTTATAAATTTTTAAAAATGTATATTTAATAATTTTATACATATTCAAAAACAAATATTTATAAGAAAAAAAAATTTTTTCTGGGTATGTAAATTGATGTCCCTTGGTAGATACCCAAGTGGCTATACCGTATAGAGTACCCAATTCCGTACCTAAATCGATGTCTCTTAGTAGTATGTATTTGGGTACTCTTTTTGAGTACCCCAACTCGAGACTCATTGGTATACGAAGAGGTGACGATTGTACACTGCCTATGACATGCCTTAGTTAAATTCGCCTCTGAAATACATGTCTTAGGTATTGACTGGTGGGTACTCTTCTACCCTAGAGGCATAGCGAATTCGACACCCATGCACTAGTCCGGCGAACTGCTGGGTACTTTCTGCTATTCGTTACTAACACTAATGCGGTAAAATCATATCAATGTATTGGGGTGCCGACCACTGAATTAGAGCACCAGTTTTTCTCTGTTAAGGGGTTATATACAGTTGTATCGCGCAAAAAAATGAAATTTTATCGATTTTATTTTGACATCATAGAAAATATTTATTAAAAATGTTTTACCGACGTTGTTTAGTACATGTTTCTGGGTACTTAATTAAATTTTTTCATAAAAAAATATTATATAATAAAAATGTTATAGCCAAATTCCAAGATGGTCTTTTTTCGATGGTGTCTGCGGTGGACATCATATCCCGAGAACGGTTCATCCGAAATGAAAAATTCAAAAATATTTCGTTAGTATATTGTATTTCCTAGTCCGTGAACAAAGGATTTGTAAAAATTTTGATTAAAAAAAAAATGGCGACGTTTTTAACAAAAAATGTACTTTTTCAAGGTATAAGATTTTTGATTTTTATGCTCTAAAAAAATAGGTTTCAAAAAAATTGAAAATGCTTCATTCACGGACTAGCTAATATCATAATAAATAAGTGGTCAAAATTTGGTGTTGATCGGATTAATAGTTTTTTAGTAATCGTGTCCACCGCAAAGGTAATTTCGAAAAAACAAGATTCTGAGATAATCGCGTTTAAAGTTTCCAGTTTGTTCAAGTTTGATGTGCAGGTAGTGCGCTATAAATAGCTACAACATCGGTTCTAATGCTCCGATCATTATGAATTTTTTCATCTATCACAACTGTATATAACCCCTTAAATACATACATTATTTTAGGGTTGAGGCATCATAGTTTGATGTTTCCTTTATGCACTCACAATAGTTTAAAATTAATTTGAACATTTTTAAAATATGTCTAAATCAGTGGTCGGCGCTCAATACATTGTTATAATTATAATGCATTAGTATTTGTAACGAATAGCAGAAAGTAGGCTGAGAGCATGACGTTTTATACGTTTATAATGTGTGTGAGCGGCAGAGATCGGGGCTAGTGTTGCCGTCAGCTCGTTACAGAAAAAGGCTAGATTGATTATAAAAAAAGGATAGAAAAGGACAAAAATTAAAAAAAAAGGACAAAAAACAAGACAAAATATTTTTTTACAAAAAACAAGACAAAATATTTTTTCCATAAATTTTATGTAATATCACTCTTTATTGGTGGCCAAATCGTTACTAGAAATTTCTTATGCCCCTGGAATAGGGCCCTGCCGCCCACTGTTTTATACCCCTGCAGAGGGTATTATAATTTTGGTCAAGAGTGTGCAACGCAGTGAAAGAGACACCTCCGACCCAAAAAGTATATATATTCTTGATCAGGACCACCTGCTAAGTTGATATGAGCATGTATGTGTGACTGTTTCTACCCAAAGTAGCCTCTCAGTTTTAAAGCTATCGATTTGAAACTTTGCACACATCCTTCTTTCTTTTGCACACACTATATAAGTGGGAACGGCCCGGATCTGCTGACTATATCCTATAGCCATATAACTGATTGATCGGAAATGGTATAACTTCGGTGTTTTTAAAATTAGAGAGTTCAAATTTTACATGAAAAACAAGAAAGGAAAGCTAACTTCGGGCGGAGCCGAAGTTGATATACCCTTGCAGTTAAAACCGGATATATATCGCAAACATCGGATATAGTTGGCCGATCCTTATGGCAATAGGAATATGTAATCCAATTTTTTACAACAAAATCTAAAAAAAGTCCCAAACTTCTATCTTCAAAAATACGAAAGTTGATATTTCTACCAAGTACCATTTCCGATCGTTCAGTTATATGGCAGCTATAGGATATAGTCGGCCGATCCTAATGAAATTTGGTAGGTCGGATCAACTGACCAAATATATAATCTGTACCAAGTTCCAGCTTTCTATCTTCAAAGACACGAGTTGGGTCAAAGTTGGGTCATTTCCGATCGTTCAGTTATATGTCAGCTATAGGATATAGTCTGCCGATCCTTACGAAATTTAGCATGTCGTATTATTTTGCCAAAAATAGCTCTCACCTAAAATTTGAACTCTCTAACTTTAAAAACACCAAAGTTATACCATATCCGATCAATCAGTTATATGGCAGCTATAGGATATAGTCGGCCGATCCGGGCCGTTCCGACTTATATACTGCGTGCAAAGGAAAGAAGGGTGTGTGCAAAGTTTCAAGACGATAGCTTTAAAACTGAGAGACTAGTTCGCGTAGAAACAGACAGACAGACGGACAGACAGACGGACAGACGGACAGACGGACATGCTCATATCAACTCAGGAGGTGATCCTGATCAAGAATATATATACTTTATAGGGTCGGAGATGTCTCCTTCACTGCGTTGCACACTTTTGACCAAAATTATAATACCCTCTGCAAGGGTATAATTATACGACATGCCGAATTTCATAAGGATCTTATAGCTGCCATATAACTGAAAGATCGGAAATTACCCAATTTTCGAAGATAGAAAGCTGAAACTTAGTACAGATTATATATTTGGTCAGTTGATCGAACCTACCAAAATTCATAAGGATCGGCCGACTATATCCCATAGCTGCTATATAACTGACCGATCGGAAATCTTCGGCTTGGTTTTTATACCCTTGCAGAGGGTATTATAATTTTGGTCAAAAGTGTGCAACGCAGTGAAGGAGACATCTCCGACCCTTTAAAGTATATATATTCTTGATCAGGATCACCTCATGAGTTGATATGAGCATGTCCGTCTGTCCGTCTGTCTGTCCGTCTGTCTGTCTGTTTCTACGCGAACTAGTCTCTCAGTTTTAAAGCTATCGTCTTGAAACTTTGCACACACCCTTCTTTCCTTTGCACGCAGTATATAAGTCGGAACGGCCCGGATCGGCCGACTATATCCTATAGCTGCCATATAACTGATTGATCGGAAATGGTATAACTTTGGTGTTTTTAGAGTATGAGAGTTCAAATTTGACATGAGAGCTATTTTTGGCAAAACATTACGTCATGCCAAATTTCATAAGGATCGGCCGACTATATCCTATAGCTGCCATATAATTGAACGATCGGAAATGACCCAACTTTCGTGTTTTTGAAGATAGAAAGCTGGAATTTAATACAGATTCTATTTTTAGTTAGTTGATCCAACCTACCAAATTTCATTAGGATCGGCCTATATCGGATCGGACTATATCCCATAGCTGCCATATAACTGAACGATCGGAAATGATATTTGGTAGAAATATCAACTTTCGTATTTTTGAAGATAGAAGTTTGGGACTTTTTTTAGATTTTGTATTGTAATAAATTGGATTATATATTCCTATTCCCATAAGGATCGGCCAACTATATCCGATGTTTGCGATATATATCCGGTTTTAACTGCAAGGGTATATAAACTTCGGCTCCGCCCGAAGTTAGCTTTCCTTTCTTGTTTTTTTTTTATATTTCTTATTGTAAGAAAGGGCGGAGAGGGAGAGGGCGGACGCATTTGCTGCTCATTTGGAGGACGCCTTCACTCCATTTAATGGATGCTCGGAGGTGGACCAAGCTGAGACTGAGAGGCTCCTGTCTCTGTCAATTGGAGCCTCTGTCAGTCTCGGAAGAGAAGGTTCCAGAGGAGGTTTCTGGCCTCAACACCAAAAAATCCCCGGATGCGGATGGCCTTGAAGCACTTGCCACTAAACTTCTCCCCCCATTAGGTATCCAAAGGCTTACGAGCATATTCAACGCGTGCTTGGAGATCGGCCACTTCCCCTCTGACTGGCAAAAGGCGGAGGTCATCCTCATTCCGAAACCAGAAAAGCTGATTGGCTTGATTCCATTATCCAGACTTGATTGGCTTGATTCCAGACCATCAATTTGGTTTCAGGCGTTGTCACGCCACCCCGGAGCAATGCCACAGGATTGTACAAAAGATTCTAAACAGCCTGGAGGAGAAGAAATATTGTTGCGCAGTTTTCCTTGACGTCAAGCAGGCATTTGACAGGGTCTGGCATCCAGGACTACTAATGAAAATAAAGAGGAGCGTACCCCATGAGCATTACGCCTTCCTCAAGTCATACCTGAATGACAGGTCATTTAGGGTCAGATGTGGAGACAGACAGCAAATATGCCTGTTATAGATGAAGGAGTCATCCCTACAGTCAGCGCTAAAGTTACAAGATTCGCCGCTAAATACAAGGACAGACTAACACAACATCCCAACACATGTGTCACCAATTTGCAGCAGCACCACCATCAGAAGACTCAAGAGGAAGCATCCACTGGATTTACTAAATTTTTCATTTAAAATATATATAATTATATATATTTATATATAATTAAATGATCGGAAATGCTAAAACTTCAGTGTTTTTAGACTTAAAGAGTTCGGATTTTGTATTTAATAAGGGTCGGCCTACAATATATTTTAGCAGTCATATAACTAAACAATCTGAAATGATCCAACTTTCGTGTTTTTGAAGATAGAAAATTGGGGCATTTTTTATATTTTGTATTGTAATAAATTCGTTATATCGACGCATTTCCGCGAAAGTATCGTAAGTTTCCGGAAAATCTTAAGATGTTTAAGCGATTAGAAACGATTGTTATTGTATTTCTTTATTTTTGTGCGTTTGAAGATTTCATGCAAAAAATTTGAATGGACATACGAAAATTTCGCGCGCACATTGAAAATCACTGTAACATACGATAAAATTGAAACTTAATTTTTATCGGAACTGTAGGGTTTTCAGTTATAATATTTCACAGGGTAGTGAGACATTAGGGTGCCTAACAATTTTGCATTACAAAATTCGGCAAACTATATCCGATGTTTGGAAACTATATACGATATATATTCGGGTTCAACTGCAAGGGTATATCAACTTCGGCTCCGCCCGAAGTTAGCTTTCCTTTCTTGTTTTTTAGTATAACGCATACTGCAAATATATAAAAATTTGTCCTTCCATAATAACAAATGTCTTACATTTTCTTTCTCTCTATTTATTTGTACAGTTTTTGATGATGCATTCTCAAAACTTTCAAGAGATATTTTCGACTACAATAAATTTTTTAGTCGAAAGGATCTATAAAAATCAGTCATTACAAGTGATAGCCAATTCCTTTTTGGCAAACCCAACAACGTCACCGCTTTTTGCCACCGTTTTGGTTGAATATTTACTGGATAAAATGGAAGATATGGGATCCAATCTTGACCGCTCCAATTTATATCTTCGGCTATTTAAATTGGTTTTTGGAAGTGTGAGCCTTTTTCCGGTTGAAAATGAACAAATGTTACGACCACATCTTCACAAAATCGTTACACGTTCAATGGAGTTGGCTTTAATATCCGATGAACCGTATAACTACTTTTTACTATTAAGGGCATTGTTTAGATCGATTGGCGGTGGTAGCCATGATCTACTTTACCAAGAGTTCTTACCACTTTTACCCAATCTTTTGGAAGGTCTAAATCGGCTTCAAAGTGGTTTCCATAAACAACATATGCGTGATCTATTTGTTGAACTTTGCCTAACAGTTCCGGTTCGTTTATCATCATTACTTCCTTATTTACCAATGTTAATGGATCCTCTAGTATCGGCTTTAAATGGATCACCAACTTTAATAAGTCAGGTAAGTTATATTGCGACTAACTTTTTAGTGTTAAGACATTCCAAAGCAATGCTCAAAAATAAAAATTGCAATTTCAAAGTGTCTAAAAGATTTAATTTCGGGACTTGAAAAGGGTATTGTAACTTTGTCCAAACACTTGCAGAGGGTATTGTAACTTTGTCCAATAGTGTGCAACGCAGTGAAGGAGACATCTCCGACCCTCTAAAGTATATATATTCTTGATCAGAATAACCTCGTGAGTTAAAATGAACATGTCCGTCTGTCTGTTTCTACGCGAACTAGTATCTCTGTTTTAACATTGCACACACCCTTCTACCCATCGACTTGAAACATTTGACGCACCATTCTTTCCTTTGCACGCAGTGTATAAGTTGGAACGGCCGGGATCGGTCGACTATATCCTATAGCTGCCATATAACTGATTGATCGCAAATGTTATAACTTTGGTGTTTTTAGAGTTTACGTTGTTCAAATTTTACGTGAGAGCTATTTTTGGCAAAATAATACGACCACCAAATTTCCTACGGATCGGCCGGCTATATCCTATAGCTGCCATATACATAACTGAACTTTCGTGTTTTTAAAGATAGAAAGCTGGAGCTTAAGAGGCCCATCCACAGGCGAGCATGTTGGGCGAACATGTTGTGCTCGACGAAATTTTTCCTGTGGATGGTAGTGTTCGTTGTCAAATTTTGTGTTCGTCAAAATGTTCGAATGAAATTGAAATCGTTCTATTTGGACAACGTTGGCAACAGCATGCTCGCAATGTTGGCAACGTTTTGAAAAGTTGAAAAAACGTTTTGGTAGAGAAAAATGAAAAAAATGAATTTATTGCCTAAAAAATGAGCCTGCGTTATGGCACGCCAAAAGCGATGAATATAAAAATAAGCATTTGCGTAATAATGCATAAGAAGTTCAACTCAAAAAATATAAAGAGTTCGATGAGCACTGTGCTTCCTTTTTTTCGCTTTTTTTCTAATAAAATACTTATTGCCATAAGTGCAATTACAGTGCCGCTGTCGTTGTCCGTTGACATGGTGATAGTTTGAAAATTTATCGAAAAATGATGTTCGATCGAATGTTGGCTCTAGTTAGTGTTGACGAACATCCTCGCCTGTGGATGGGATCCTTTAGTATAGATTCTATTTTTGGTCAGCTTATCTGACCTAATTTTATAAGGATCTACCGACTATATATTATAGCTGCCATATAACTGAACGTTCGGAAATGGTATTTGGTAAAAACACAAACTTTGGTGTTCTTGAAGATAGAAGCTTGGGACCTTTTTTAGCTGTTTTAGATTTTGTATTGTAATGAACTGGTTATTATCATAATATAATCTCATAAGGATCGCCCAACTATTTCCGATCATTGCGATATATATATATATATATATATATTATATATCCGGTTTTAACTGAAAGGGTATATCAACCTCGGCTCCTCCCGAAGTTAGCTTTCTTTTCTTGTTTTTTTATATTTGATTCGGTCTGACAAAGACACTTTTATTCCCGTTGTCGGGGCAGGCAGCAGCCGCTGAATTAGTGTATAGTTTATTTATTAAGCTTAGGTATAGACATATCGCCTTATTTGGTCGCAAGCCGACTCATTCCCGTCCGCTCGACTTAAACGGCCTATTTTAAGAGAGCTTTAGCTCCGCAATGACCTCTCCGCTATCGAGAGCTTTAGCTTCGAAAGGTCTAGTCGGACCGCACTCTCTGTTCATAAAAAACTGTCACTGCTTAGCTTAAGAAATTTTATCGTGCATAACGCTGAATGTTACAGAAATTATATTTGCCACTGCCGGATACAATTTACTCAGGATCCGAAGCAGTTTTATGACTTTGTAAACACTAAGCGTAAACATTCATGTTCTTCACCTCTTCTTTGTTTGAAAATTTCACGTTTGAAAATTCATCTGCTATCTCTGATCAGGCCATTGCCGATCTATTTGCAACATTTTTTCAAACAAATTACTCTCCGCCTAAAACGACGATCAGCCTTACGCAAACAACACTCAATTAGAAAATCTTATTTTCTGTCTATTTTTCAAACGCGTTTATTAGCCAGGCACCGATGGAATACCAGGGTGTGTGCTAAAATACAGTGCCAGGACTCTGTGCAAACCTCTTCATATGTAAACTTTTGGACTTATCTTTGGCAACCTCGATTTTTTCCCTTAAGTGGAGGGAATCTTTCATAATTCCCTTACATAAAAAAGGGAAAATGTCCGATGCTGCCAACTGCCAACTTTAGAGGCATATCTAAATTTTCAGCAATTCCAAATTTCCACACCTATGCTCTTCTATTATCTCTCAATGTCAGCATGGCTTCATTTGGCGTCGCTCCACCACCACTAATTTACTGCAGCTATCATCCTTTGTCACAGATGGCTTTTGAAAAGATTTCACATCGATGTTATATACACAGGCTTTAGCAAAGCACTTGATTCAGTCTATCACTCACTCTTTTTGGGTAAACTGAATATGCTGGGATTTTCTTCAGACCCTCTAACGTGGATCTCCAGCTACTTAGAGGGAAGAACACAAAGAGTTTTGTTTAAAAATGTACATTCCCGTTTGGTCCGTGCTACGTCTAGCGTCCCTCAAGGAAGTCATCTTGGCCTTTTGTTATTTACTCTTTTTATAAATGACTTGCCCCATGCTTTAACGAGCTAGTTCTCATGTATGCAGCTGATGAAGCTTTGTCTTCAAAACAAATCCATCTCTACCCAATGCAATCTTCAGTGAAAACTTGCAAAAAGGGTGTTTAGCAAATGATTTAATACCTAATGGATCAAAATTCAAGCTTATGTCTTTTTAGAGTTCTGGCCCTATGCAGGCTACGTATTCTCTCTATAGGATTGCCTTAGAAAAATTAACTCAGGTTAATGATCTCGGCGTCCTATTAGGCATGAAACTAAAATTTTCCGACCATATTTCCTCAATAAAGCTAAAGGTAAAGGTGTCATTGGTTTTATTAAAAGGTGGTAAAAAGAACTTAACGACACCTACTTAACTAAAGGCTTATTCATTTCTTTTGTCCGTCCCATACTGGAGTACGGTTCAGGTGTCTGGAGTCCCCTATATGGAGTACATCAGGACTGGATAGAATCCGTACCAAAGAATTTCTTAACATTTTAACATTTTAACATTTTATTTTAACATTTTAACATTTTGAAATTAAGTATTTTAATTTTCCTTACTAACCAAATTGCCATTTCCAAAAATCAAAAAAACCGCGAAAAAAAAAAAAAATTAAACAATGAACATTTGTTTATCCGCTAGGTATAAAATACATTGCAACAGGGAAAAGGAATCATCTTCGTAAAAGCAAAAAAAAAGTTTAATTTCATGTACAAAAGTATGCCAGTGATATTCAGGGCCTTAGTAGGTCAGAGCCTCTCTTTAAACCAAAAAAATAATTTTCGTATTTTATAAAGTAACTAGCTCCCGGCAAACGATGTTTTGCCACCAGATAACTTTATAATTTCTGTCCAAAATTTACTCAGTTCTAGACTTATGTATTATAAAGTCATCTGGAGCGCTGTGAACCATGAGGGAATGTAAAAATAACAAAAGGCAAATATTATTGTTAAGGTTTTATTTGATCGTAATTCAGCAAGTCAATCTCTTAGTGCTATAGCGTGAACAATATTTTTTGTTAGCCCATCTTCAGCTAACACAAACAAACTGGATGGTTTATCCACTCGAGAGCATGCCACGTATAATTTTTCGTGTGAAAAAAAAGGTGTTCTTAAATCTAAGCCACAAATAGACATCGTTTGAGCTTGGGATTTGTTAATAGCCAAATGCTATTTGTTATGATTAACTTGGCCTCTGATTTTGAATGTAGAATTGTAATGTTGACCATTTGCATTAGAATTTCGAACTATTTCTGTTGCTCCGAACGATTTGAAAGCATGAATGTAATGTTCGAATTGACTTCAGGAACACGTTAGAATCTGGATCCATGCCGATAAGTAAGCTGTTCAATGCACAATGGGCCCAAACGCCTTTTTTTTGGCAGAAACTCCAGTTTTAGAGATACTGGCCTCAAATTTTGCACATACGCTTAAACTATTTTTGTCGAATTTTTTTGTTTTTTAAATTTGACCACGCCCACTTCGGGCGGAAATGCCGTTTTTTTTTGCATAAACTCCAATTTTAGATATACTGGGCTCAAATTTTGCATATATGCTTTAACTATTTTTGTCGAATTTCGAATTTTGTTGTTTTGGAAATTTGACCACGCCTATGGCCGCCGCCTACATTAAGAGTTGGCTATACTGGAATTTTTACTTAATTTTTACATAAACTTAAGTTTTTCATAAAAAGAACTAAAACTTTTATTAAATATGGTTCTATTATTTATAATATTTAATTTAAACCTCTAACAGCGTCGTCTTTCCGGTGGCTCTCCCCGAAACTTCGAGGAGCGCTGCATGAGAGAACTAATAAACACTTGCAACATCTATTGTTTTTTCGAAAACGAGCAAAAACCAGCAAAGAAGACCAATTAAATTTGAATTCCTATATTTTTATAAGTAACTTCACCTGGTTAGTTGCTTGCGCCGATATGCGCTAAAAAAGTAACACTCCACAAAACACAACTACTTTTGTTACACATTCCTGCTAAATAGACACTTACAAAACATTTGACAACACAGATACAAATATAATGATAACACGAAATAGTTTAATTATTGATTTTTCATACCTTGATCTTTGTTTTCCATATTTACTCTAGTATTTTTACTCAATTTAAGCCAATTGAAACACAATTAAAAGTTGCCCTAAAGTTGCCGCCAATTTGCAAGTTTCAGGGTTGCAATAAATCAGGTGGTTAAATGACCGCGCTAAATTAACAGGGTTGCAATAAAGCTCAAAAAATTATATACCTATATTTATTTGGGATGTCTATTAATTAAAATTTTGTTCATATTCAAAAAATAGTTTAATCATTTTTTCGATTTTATGCCGCACTGGGACCATAGTGCAATGGTTCAGGTGGTATTTCAATTTCTGGTATTTCCAGCCGGCCATTTCCCAGCCGGCTCTTTTTTAAATTTCAGAGTATGGCAATGCAGACATTTCTTGTCCATAGCACCAATTACCACTTTTAAGTGAGCATAATACTAAATATCAGGCTCATACTGGAGCCTACAAAAAAAAATAACGGGAGCTTAACTACCGATTCAGTAGGAAAGCAGACTAAAAAGTCTGCTAAAAAATTATCTACCTCTCTAAAAATTATCCGATTTGGCTTCTTTGTTTGTAGCTGTAAATTAGCTATTGGAACTGATTGGCATCAAAACATTTTCCAAAAATGGGTGTGGGAATGGGCGTGGTCCAAATTTTGCTCTGCGCGGATACCACTCCGCAGAAAATTTAAAAAGTTGCAAATTTTGAAACAAACTTAAACTGCGGGGCATTATAGGAATCTCTATGCCAAATCCTCTCAGGATTTTATAGCTCTATCTCAGTTGTTCATGGCTATATCGGCTGTAAATGCTGATCAAGAAAATATGTATATGGGCATTTCCTGGGGTCGCGAACGTACGTTCGTACGCAATTAGTGCCAAAAAATTAAAGAAAAAAACATTTTCTTCAAACACGTACGCGAAATTTACGTTCGCGACCTCATGTTTTTTGCCAATATTATGAAAATGAATAATCCATTAGAACCATAATTTACACTAAGAAAAGAACTCACCAAATGCTATCGGAAACAAAAAAAAAAGGATCAGAAAATGTTTTTTTCTTTAATTTTTTGGCACTAATTGCGTACGAACGTACGTTCGCGACCCCAGTAAACGCCCATATACTTTATGGGGTCGGCGATAACTTCTCCTATATTACTGTGTTTATGCGATGCCGAATTCATGATTTCAGCCGATTCGTGTGAGCATAACTTTTTTTTCGTGAATTCGGCAACACACGAAAATTGACTACGATTTGAGCCCCAATGCATGAATGAGTAATGCAAAACCAACTTAACGCTATTCAAATCAGGTGGCTACCCGGTTCTTCTTTGCCGATTGTAAATGATGAATTTAGGTTTATTTATTGCTTGGTTTTTTTACGTTTTGTGAAAGTTTGACTAGACTAAAATAGCCAATTTAATACGGCAATGATATGTGTCGCATAAACAGAAGAAATGATATGTGTCGCATAAACAGGGGTTTTGGCACCATATAAACATTGTATATGTTACATAAATTCACACAACTACAATATACCGTTGTTTTCTAGGTATACCGGGTATAGAAATTGCTTTACAGTTATTTTCAAGCTCTACCTATACTTGCCAACTAGTCAAAAACTACTTTGCAAAAACAGTTGCTTGGAGCATTGTGAAAGAGCAAAATAAAATACAAACGGTTCTTGTATTACAATTGTTTTTGTATATTCATGAGTTCAATCAAGACATTTAATAATCAAAAACTGTTCTTTTCGTTTACGCCTTTGTATTTAAAAAATTGGGCTTATATTAAAATTATTATAAGAATCATCCGCAATGGATATTTGCGATATTTTTTTTCAATCCGATACGTACATGCTTTATAATATAAGCTTTCATTTTGCTGCAAGATTCTACCAATTTCGGCTTTTCCCGAAGTTAGCTTTCCTGTTTTATTCAAATTATTTTTGTATATTTTAGGGACTCCGAACTTTGGAACTTTGCGTTGACAACTTGCAACCGGACTTTTTATATGATCACATCCAACCAGTAAGAGCGTCTCTGATGCAAGCTCTTTGGAAAACTTTAAGAAACCAAGATAATGCTGCTTTAGTTGCCTTTCGAGTTCTTGGAAAATTTGGCGGTGGAAATCGTAAAATGATGGTAGAACCTCAAAAATTACAATACAATCAGAATGAAAAGCCATCCATATCGATTATAACATATTTTCAAGAATATGATGTTCCGGTGGAATTCCCAGTTGATGAAGCTATTGAATCTGCCTTTAGAGCGCTTGGGTCAAATTCTACTGACCAGTTCTATAGGCGACAGAGTTGGGAAATAATCCGATGCTTTTTAGCTGCATTTATTAGTTTGGATGACGAAAAACACACATTACTGAAACTTTTCACACATGTAGATTTTATTGAAAGTAATATTATAAATTCATCTGTATTTCAACACAAAGTTAAAGATTTAAGAGTGCGGGAAACTCACCAAAAAGCTTTAATTGGAATGCTGGTGGCATCAGCCACAAAAGACTTGCGGGATTCTGTGTGCCCGGTAATGGCGGCTGTTGTTAGACATTACACTATGGTAGCGATAGCCCAACAAGCGGGACCGTTTCCGCAAAAGGTTTATTCAACTACGATAGGAATCGACCCTATGGTATTAGTTGATGCTTTAGCCTCCTGCATGGGCCACGAAGAAAAGGAGTTATGTAAACCTGGAATAGCCTGTATGGGTATTATACTTGATACAGCCACCAATATAATGGGAAACAAAGAAAGAGCCTGTAAATTACCTATAATACAATATTTGGCTGAAAAAATGATATCTTTGTGTTATGATCGCCCTTGGTATTCAAAAGTGGGTGGTTGCCAAGCAATTCAATTTTTATGTAAACATATGTCTCTTCGAGCTTTATACCAACATCTTTTTAATTTTTTAAAAGCTTTCATGTTTGTACTAATGGATCTAGAGGGAGATGTATCAAACGGAGCGATAGAAATTACGAAAAATAATATGAAAGCAATGTTGGAAATTTGTTTAAGCCCCTTAAGTGAATTAAATAGAAATGAGGATATAAATGATTTACAAACAAAAGCTACATATGAAGTTATTCATGAGTTAGTAAGGCATATAACAAGTCCTAATACCATAGTCAGAGAAGAATCAATGATTCTTTTAAAACATATTGGTACCATTCAGGCAAAAACAGTATCTGAAGTGATGGATCCGCATAAGGATGTTCTGGCGGACATAATACCACCAAAAAAACATTTGTTGAGACATCAGCCTGCCAACGCACAAATAGGATTGATGGATGGAAATACTTTCTGCACTACGCTAGAACCGCGATTATTTACGATTGGTAAGTTTCAATTAGCTAACAAAAATAAATTAACATTATGGTATACAAAAAACTTATCACAAGGGAAAGGTTTTTTTTTTGGACGTGAAGTCATGTTTTTTTCCTATGTGATAACCATTTCTTCTCAACTATGCCTTTCTTTCCATAGAAGTCATTTTTAATATGACAAAAATTTGAAAGAAATGGATATTTAAAAAAAAATTTGTAATGTATACATTTTGTAGTGTAATTGAACATGAGTTTAATTAGAAGTAAAAGTAAAATCCACGTGTGCAAGCAGAAAGTCCTGGCTATATTGACTGGGTTGTTGATGCTGAACAAGCAGATAATCTAAGATGTTTTAGTTTATGTTTTGTCAAGAAGTTTTTTTTATTCGGTCCGCTGTCTATTAATTATAAAATAATTATCCATGATGTTTTTGTGCGTTAAGATTTATATTTCGAGGCTTACGTGGCTATGACCGGTGCGTGTGATCTCCAAAAATCGACTGACTTAGGTACAGAAAATGTTGTTATCTCTTATGCTAAATCTACTAACGAAAACAAAGTACCGAAATGTTCACGCAGTAAGTTTTCATCCCAGCGTTGCAAAACCTAAACGCAAGAACCTTGTTGATTTTTAAGTTTATAGGTTAAAAACCCTTCTTCAATATTAGATATTTTAACCTTAAAATTAAAAATAATTTCTACGAAAATATAAAAGCGATTATATTAAATTTGTTTTAGCGGTATTTGGAGAACTCTAATTGATTGAATAAATTTTTTACAAAAATCTCGGGTTGCGTAAACTTTAAATGTGTGAAATCATAAGTGTTGCATTTTTCATTTCGCTATGCAAAGAAGATGACGCAAAAAACAATGATAACAAGGTATAGTTTAATTTAGTTTAATTTATTTATACAATAGTAAGATTTGTCAAGTGTTTAATTGATCTACAATGGCCAACTACAAAAAGTACTTTCGGTCTGTGGAGAAAATATCAATTTGCAAGGTCTCGCCTATGTGGGAAGAAATAAGTGTTTTTTTTTTAAATCGTTTATTTACAAAAAATAACTTAAAACTAAACTCTAACAATGAGGTGTCTCCTAAGTTCCTGTACCCCTGTGGTAATGCCGCTAGGCTTTGCTTCGCAGGGCCAGGATTGGCGTGCCTAAGCGCCCAACTACTTTTGTTTGTCTAGGCTAGCCTAGCCTCCGCTCGGTTCCCTTCAAGCCGTCTCAGCTCCTTCATCGTTAAGGCGACAAAGCTGCTCATGCCTGCCCAAACTGGGCGTCCTCCAGCAACCTCCTTCCAATGAGGCCCACCGTCGATACTTCCCCTAGGAGTCTCCGCCTGGGGACTGAAAAGCGTTGGCAGTCCAGAACCACATGTTCCGCCGTCTCGTCCACCCCGCATTCAGGGCACCTTGGGTCGTCGTCGTGTCCAAATTTGTAAAGATAGCTCCTGAAGCATCCGTGGCCGCTGATAACCTGCGTGAGCCAGAAGTTTACCTCCCCGTGACTTCTTTTGAGCCATTTCTTAAGGTCGGGGACTAGTTGGTAGGTCCAGCGTCCCTTGGTCGACTCGTCCCATCGTTGTTGCCACTTCTGTATGCTCGTAGCTCTCGAGCTCTCTTTTTGCCGGAGGCGTGTCGCTGCCGGAGCTTGCTCGCTTAGCGCTACTAGGGCCTGGTGTAGCTCTTGCCGCTCCGCCGCAAGCAGGTCGATTGGAACCATGCCTGCGATGACGAGAGCTGCGTCCTCCGATATCGTGCGCAAGCCCGAGCACACCCTTAAGGCGCAAAGCCTGTATGTGCTGGTCAATCCTTTGGTGTACGACCTTTTTGTGGCTGCCTCCGTCCACACTGGGGCTGCGTAGAGCATTGTTGCGCTGCAGACGGTCTGGAGCAGTAGTCTACGACATTGTTTCGGGCCCCTACAATTAAGCATGATCCTCGATAGTGCTCTGGCGACATTCGCTGCCTTGCAATTGGCTTCTTCGAAGTGCTCCCTGAAGCTAAGCCTCGTGTCCAGCGTTACTCCCAGATACCTGATGGCCCTGGTTGATGTGACCACATGTCCGCGTATATTGATTGTGGCCGTCTCCACCCGCTTCCTGTTTGAAATCAGGACAGCCTCCGTCTTGTGGTGGGCAAGGCTTAGCCCTGTCTGTTCGAGCCAGCCGATGACCTTCACAATTGCAGCATTGCAGTACTCCTCAGCTTGCTGGATAGTCTTGGGGAGGACCACTACCGCGATGTCATCCGCGAATCCGACAAGGTGTGTCCGTTCCGGGAGCTCAAGTCTGAGGACCCCGTCGTACATCACGTTCCAAAGGGCTGGGCCTAAGACTGAGCCTTGAGGGACGCCGCAGGTGGCCGCGTGTTCTCTGATGCCTGAGGTCGTCTCGTACCTAATAGTACGGTCGCTGAGGTACGACCTTATGACCTCCACTATGCCAGTCGGCACTCGGAGATTGCGCAGCGCCTCCACTATGGCATCCCACCTGGCAGTATTAAAGGCCTTTTTGATGTCCAGAGTGGCGATCAGGCAGTACTCCTTGCTTCCCCCCGCCCATTTCTGCCTCGCGTCCTGGGCTATCTCTTCTAGGGTGTGGGTGAACTGTTGCAGTGTTAGGCGCGGAGGGAGGTAGCAGCTGTAAAGCCAGAACGCGCCCACTTTGGCCCGAATGAACCCTTCTCCGGTTTGTAAGCTTTCGGGTTGTCTGCCTGGCGCCCAGATAGCTGCTGACTTGGAGGAGTCCAGGATGTAGTTTTGCGTCTCGCCTTTCTTATACGGCTCACTTATTAGGGCTATATCTGCCCGCTTCTTTCTTAAAACCTGCTCCAGTAGGCTATGGGCTACTTCGCAGTGGTTGAGGTCAATCTGAATAAACCTCGTTCTCTGTTTTGCTTCGTTGCATCAGGTTTGCCGAGAGGGTATCTCTTGCTGCCAGCTACGTGGGCACGCTCTGCCTTGTTTGCAGCTGCACAGAAGAAGCACTCAGCCGCGTTTGTGCAGGAAGCCACTTTGTGGCCTAGCTTTCCGCATTTGAAACACCAGTCGCTTCTATCTGTCCGCTCTATGCGGAAAGCGGCGATGTGCCCAAGCCTGGGCGGAGAGACTTCACCCTGATGGCCTCCTCCTGACCGTTCGTACAAGCTTTGATAGCTGCCACTATCTCCTCCTTGAAGGTGTTGAAGGAATAGGTGTTGTGCCAAGGATTTGCTTCTGCGGATGGCGTATTTCGCTTTTTGACAAACCAAGCAGTTAGCTACAAAACTAGCGGCCAATTGTGACATTTTAGGGAAAAACACTAAAGAATTTTTTTCACATTATCCTGTGCGGTCCTGTGCGCTCTGTTGTGCTCCGTAGCTACTATTTCTTTTTCTTCTGCGTTATTTGAAATGTCAATGACCATTTTTTTTGTTTGTCGAAAAGTTATTGCTGGGAGCTCAGCAACGCTTGACCACATCACAAATTCTCCATAGTAAAGTTTCCTTGTTCAAAAATTGTATAGTATGGCTTGACTTTCTTCCATAAAAAAACAAAAGAGCGGTTTAAGTCTGCTGTACCTTCTTCTATAACTATCTGGTTCCTGAAACAGTTAACAGGCTTGTCAATTGTTTAGATGGTATATGACAGTGAAAATGGCTGCTATGTATTGTTGCGTTGTCTGACGGCATTGTTTTCTTAAACATGTATGGCCTGCCTGGATAGTGCATCGGCAACATAGTTTTCTTTCCCTGGCTTATAGAAAATTTGATCATTATTGTCGTCTATATTACGATCGTCTATAGGCGATCATTACGCCTTTTGATTGCAGCATTTGAGTTCCTATCCTATACGGCGAATTGTAACGGTTGGTGATCTGTATAAATGGTTAAGTTTTTGACACCATAAAGATAGTTCTTAAGATAGTTCTTAAAGATAAAGATAGTTCTTTTAGGCCAAACGATGAAAAATTAAACGAGAGAAATTAAGCTCTCTATCCTGTAACGTTCTCGAAATCTTAAGCTTCTCAAAAGAATAACATTGTTTTTCATCAAAGCTAATTGGAATCTTTTCGGGCTGGACAATTTTTCCGCTTTGTCCCTTCAAAATGTCAGTCAGGGGTTTAGCAACCGAAGCCAGCTTCTTAATAAAGCAGCGGTAAAAGCTTGCCAACCCTAAGAATGATCGAACACTGAACAAATTTGTGGGTTGCTTTTGGTTTTTTATATCATCTACTTTACTATAACTGGTTGTAATACCTCCGCTAGATACCGTAAATCCAAGATTTATTAAAGAGATTAAATCCAAAGATTTATCTCTGTTGCCCTCAAACAGTTTATCCAGTACCCAAACAATGTTATTCACGTGGTCCTCCATATATTTCAAAAAAATTTCACGTCATCAACATAAACATAGCGTGATTTCCCTATTTGGTCCCTAAGAAAAATATTTTTTTTTATTGAAAAATATTTGGACCATTTTTTAGGCGAAACAGCAATCTGCAAAACTCATATTTTCCATTTCCTCCAGCAGGATTTAATGGAATCCCGAATTAAGGTCCAGGGTTTTAAAAAAACTTGGCTTCCCAAGTTTAACAGGATGGATACTACATTTGGTATAGGGTACTTGTCGTCGACTGTTTTTAAGTTAAGCTTCCTAAAATCAATGACCAACTTTTTCTTCGTATTTCCCTTTTCATCTGTACCTTTTTTTTATCGATTACCCAAACTGGATTATTGTAAGGGGACGTCGAGGTATTGCAAGGTGGCCTGGTAGTTCGGTCTTTTAACAAATGTTTTGTCTCCTCATTTACAAAATCTGTTACGCCTAAGGGGTACGAATAAGTTTTGTGTGAAATTTTTTGGATATCTGGTTTGGTACCACAATGTTATTGATATTGGTGAAATTTACACTATTACACCTTAAAAATTTAATTGGCTCGACTTCATTTTTGATTTTAAGAGTTTTGGTTTTAAAATCTAGGATTGCGTTTGTCTGCGTCACTAAGTCAAGTTCTATTATGGCGTCAAAATTAGAAAGGTCTGGGAGAATGATGATGGATGGAGATGGAGAATGGACATCTGTATTAAGGGGTTATATACAGTTATGATAGATGAAAAAATCGATTTTTATTGATTTTATTGCACATTCGTTATACGCGTTATAAATGCATATACTGTTGAGAATACTCTGACAAAAATTCATAACGATTTGAGCATTACAACCGAAGTTTTAGCTATTTATAGTGCACTACCTGCACATCAATCTTGAACAAACTTGAAACTTTAAACGCGATTATCTCAGAATCTTGTTTTTTCGAAATTACCTTTGCGGTTATTCAACACCAAACACCAAATTTTGACCACTTATTTATTATGATAATAGCTAGTCCGTGAACGAAGGATTTTCAATTTTTTTGAAAACTCCTTTTTTAGAGCATAAAAATCGAAAATCATATACCTTGAAAAAGTACATTTTTTGTTAAAACCGTCGCCATTTTTTTTAAATTAAAATTTTTACAAATGCTTCGTTCACGGACTAAGCAATACAATATACTAACGAAATTTTTTTGAATTTTTGATTTCGGATGAACCGTTATCGGGACATGATGTGCACCGCAAGACACCATCAAAAAAAGACGATCTTGGAATTCGACTATAAAATTTTCATTATATAATATTTTTTATGAAAATATTTAAATAAGTACCCAGAAACATGTACTAAACAACGTCTCAATAAATATTTTCTATGGTGTCAAAAAAAAAATCGATAAAATTTCATTTTTTTGCACGGTACAACTGTATATAACCCCTTAAAAAAATAAATGAAGCATTTATATTTTACGGTATTGCAACCATGTAACGATTTAACTGTGAATTCTTTTTGTACCGGCGTGGTGTATTTTAGTTCAGAAAGGGGCTGTATATAGTTTTTTGAAGCCCCGGTGAGAATCAAAAGTTTTATGGTTTGACCTGCTATCTTTCTCTCTATGTACGGTAGCAGGGACTTGTGACTTTAAAAATGAACATGATCCTGTGTTGTTTTGGACCTGAAACCTTGCGTTGCCACTATTTGGTCTCATTGATTCCTGTGCATAACCAGTGAGTGCTTAAGCCTGACGTGCGTCCTGTTGTTGAGGTTGCCATGCGTTTTGATTGTCTGGTGGCCATGTATTTTTTTGTTCAGATGGCCAAACATTTTGTTGCGGAGGTGGCCAAACATTTCCATAATTCATTGACTGGATGCGACCTTGCCTTTCCTGGGTACCGTAAGTAAAATAAGGGTTTTTGTTTTTAATGGGCATAAATGAATTTCCATCCTTATCGTTGTGTCTATGATCGGTCCTCTGACCTCAGTCTCTTAATTTTCTTGAGTAATTAAGGGCAAATTGGTAACGCTCATGGTTAGACTCGACAACTTGCGCCGAAGCAAGAGCTATCGGTAGATCTTTTGGGCTTTTCGCAAAAAGAATATCGCTCAACGTTTTCCTTACTCCAGGTTTAAACACACGTAACGCGTCCACACTGTATTTTTCATTTAGTGACATCGCCAAGGCATGTCATATATGTTTCACATATGACTCATATGGTAGAGTCTACCTGCGTACAGCCTTTGTTCTATTTTATTGTTCTGGACTGTTTCGCTGCCTAATTGGTACTGAAGAAAATTTGCAATGTTGCCATAGGTGGTACTTATCTCTAGTGTGTATTCATTGGTTGGATCTTATGTCTAATGGATATAGAAAATATAAAGAAGGCAATATGAGCCAAATAACTAAGCGATAGTTCCCAAAAATCCCGGCCCCCCCCGAAACACCGTTTCTGAATGAGGTAGTTCTGCAATTTTCGCTATTGGCCGGGTCCATTCTCCTGATGCCATCTTGAGGCTTTCTGCTCGCACGACGTTGTTTTTTCCTGGGTAGGTATCGATAACCCTTGATAGGTGCCATCCAACACTGGTGGTGTGTTGGAATCCTTGATGAGCATAATGCTGGCGATCTTGATGTTGGGCGTTGCCTTGGTCCACTTTGGTCGCTGCTGAAGACTAGTCAGGTACTTATGGTGCCATTGTTTCCAGAAACCTTGGTACATTGATTGGATACTCTGCCAGTATCCCAAACGGCCCACAGGAAATTCGGCCAAGATCCGCCTTCGGGATCGCCGTAAACAGTCGCCCGATCAGGAAATGGGCTGGTGACAGATAGTTGCTATCTGTATCCGACGTGAGCAAAGGGGTTGACAAGTTGAGTGACAAGGGGTTGAGTTGACAACCGCACTGATCTGCGCCAGCAAGGTGCGCATTTGCTCATGTGTTAGTTAGCTGCTGCCAATGACTCGTCGAAAATGCAGTTTGACACACTGATTGATTTGTTTGATTCCCACTTTCCTCTTCAATGTGAAGCACGCAGTGGGATGAAGGAACATTGGATACCTTCGTCTGCTAGAGAGTTCGCTACGTGATCCTTGTATTGTGTTGAGCTCAGTAGCTACTGCATTTCATCGAGGGATCGCCCCGCTCTGATGAAATTTGTTCCGTTGTCCCGGTACATGCGTGTACATTTGCCTCGTATAGAGAAAAATCGAGTCAATGTTTCTGTAAATAAGTCGGTAGCGAGTTCTAGATGGGTCGCCGACGTAACCAGCATCTTAGCGTCCTTCAGAAGAATGGGTCCTGCATAGTTGCATCCAGTGTTTACAAATGTAAGTGTTTGTACGTTGGATAAATGTGCCATACGAGAGAGTAGAAACCCAGCTTGAGCATGTTGCAGCCATCGAATTCTTGCCGACTTGATCTTATCAAAGGTGAGAGAAGTTGTAGTTCGTTTCGAAGATGGGTGTTTCATGCGATGAATGAATCGCAAAACATAAACAAGTTTGTGTATAAGCTTCAGCTAAGATGAGTGGCGATTTAGAAGTTTATCCAAAGGATTGTCCGTCGTGACAGTTACCTGAGCAGCTAGGCAGTTGGTTTTGATCTCGCTTTGTATGCATTTCTCTGACGAGAATAACAGTTGTCAGAATTGTTTAACTTTTTTAAAAAGAGAAGGACCTTTCCACCACAATTGGATGTCAATGAGCTCGGATACTCCCAAGCCCCGGGATGCACAATCTGCTTGGTTCGATTTTGAGGTTCGATGCCGCCGTGCAAGTTATATGACGCCTTACTTGAGGGACTTCACCCAATTGATAAACAACTTTGAGCCGAGAACTAATTTCCAAATAACTCGGATAGTATTCCAAATAACTCCTCCAAAGTATTCCTACCCAAATCAGTTCACACAGTCCGCTAAGTGATTCCAAGTGATCCCTAATGTCCGCCAACCTAAGCATTAAGATCGCTTAAGCTATCCCTAATTTCCTACCAAGATCAGTTGACACAGTCCGCTAAGTGATTCCAACTGATCCCTACTGTCAGCCAACTTAAACACAAAGATCCCCTAAGCGATCCCTAATGTTCGCCAACGTAAACATAAATTTCCGCCCAATTAAAGATTTTGAGTTTTATTGACAAATTGCATCATCCTATTTTCCGACTCTCTTGATTCATTCTCTTTATCAGTTTTTGGGATAAATCTCTTAAGCCAAGGTTTAAGCCGACCCTGAAAAGTATATATACTCTATATCAGATTCACCTCCTGAGTTGATAAAAGCATGTCCGTCCGTCTGTCTGTTTCTACGCAAACTAGTCTCTCAGTTTTGAAGCTATCGACTTGAAACTTTGCACATACCCTTCATTCCTTTGCACGCGGGACGACCGGGATCGACCGACTATATCCTATAGCTGCCATATTACTGATTGATCTGAAATGCTATAACTTCAGTGTTTTTAGTGTTAGAGAGTACAGATTTTAAATGAATGCTATTGGCAAAACAATACGACATGCCAAATTCCATAAAGATCGGCCGACTATATCTTACAGCTGACATATAACCGAACGGTCAGAAATGGTATTTGGTGTTTAGTAAAAATACCAACTTTTGTATTTTTGAAGATAGAAGCTTGAGGCTTTTTTATAGATATTTTATTGTAATTAATAGATTATATTATGATATTCTCCTAAGGATTGGCCAACTATATTCGATTTTTACGATTTACCATATATCTTACCATAACTGCAAGGGTATATAAACTTCGCCTCCGCCCGAAGTAAGCTTTCCTTTCTTTTTTTTTTATTATTTTTAAAGAAATTTGGAAAAAGTAAAAATAAAAAAAAAATACAAAGTGGAAGACTTAATTTCCGATTTTAAAAACATTCTCAAAATGTCAGAACCTTCATGAAGGCAGACTGGAGCAAATAAAATACTCCAAATGAATCCGCCTCAAGAACAAACAAACCATCAGGCAATAACAAACAATACAATGTTAGATTTAGGAGTTTTAATTAAACAGATTGTAAATTTTGAAGTAAATCCATAAAAAGAGGAGATCGTAAACCATAAACCGCAGCTTTCTCATACAATAAAATCGGTTGAGGATTATCAGATAGAAATTATAGATCCAAATATCAAGTGCTACACATCTTATGATGATAACAACAACAAAAATACATTTGGTTATTATAATCAGAATAAGAATAACTCCTGGAACTAGGGTAAGTTTGATAATAACCAACAAAATCGGTGGAACACTAATAGGCAGCCAAAAAATAAGCAGGAACCAATGGAGGTAGACGAGTCTATCCAGGTTCAAAACAGGTCTAACAACGGCTATAATCAGAGCCATAATAAATAAAATAATAATTACAGCCAGAACAAGTGGGATCAATCTAAAAAATGGGGGACCCAGAATACTCACCAAGGTCAAGCCCAAAATATAAGGCTAACAACTGGAACTGCTAACCAACCGGCTAACAAGACGATGAAACTAAACAAATTTGAGGAGAACAATGTTTTGGACGAAAGCCACGAGTAGGCTTACCCTATTTATTTAACAACCTCATGTCACTTCCCTCTCTTTCTCTTAAGCGAACAGTCGTGTTTATTTTGTGCGCACTGCGTTTTATTATAAATATTGGTAAACCGGTGTCTACTCACTTAATCAATTGCATATATTGTGAATCTTAAGCTTAAACCGTATCGCTTCGCGAGTGCTGTGGTATATTTGGAGTCGAATTAATAAATTGAATAATTTCAATTCCAAGCATAGCTCAGCTCTGCTTCTTCCCCGGCTTATCTCTATTTCTGCATTTCTCTTTTGCACTCTCCAAAGCTCCCGCTTCGGCTTCCTATTTGGCACAGTGGTTCAAGGTATTGTGTTTTTTAACTTTCTATATATTAATATTTTCTATAAAAATTTTTAAAACTATTAAAATACACATTCATGGTTGTATTAAAAATAAAAAACAAAATATTTCTTGTGCTTCATTCTTAAAAAAAAAAAAAAATAAGAGATCAAAACCGTCTTAAATATGGTCAAATGGACAATGGTCAACAGTCAAAAAATTGTGATTTTTGTTAATAAACATAAGTTACAACAGGATCGGGCTTCAGGCGAGTCCTGCGGGCAGAAATTTTTTGCCCAGTTTAGCTAAAGGCCCTTTCTGACTGACAGTACCTTTCCTTAGGTTTTCCTCTTTCCTCCTCCTCAAAGATAGCTAAACCTTTAACAAAATATTTAGAAAGCCAAAACGGCAATAAATCTAAAAAAGCATCACGTAAAACTTTAATACAGTTTGATGATTCAGATGCATAGCTTGCAAATAACTGTTAACCGGTTTTTCCTTACGCTCTGTTCGCGAGAACAACCGGAAAAAAGCATGCCGTTAGGGTTTCTCTCTGAGCAGCAGACTTTGTTTCTTTTTGTTTCGATTTTCTGTTGAACGCATTACGATGAGCCGATCATGAAACTGTCGTTTACCGAACATCGCTCAATGAGAGATTCGAGTGACGCTCGCGCAGAGAGACTCATTAAAAGACCGATTGACTGAAAAAGTCACCGAAAAAAGTCTTTTCAATAATTTGTCTTCGTTTCGTTGCACAGTGGTACGTTGTGTCCTATTTTAACATGCCATTTTCACGAATAAGCTTCTTAAAATTTTAAACGTGCCTTTTTCAAATTTTAAACTAATATATTGATTATTTTAACTAAAAAAAAAAGTATTCTTTTCAATTCATTTATTTTGAGTTTAGCTTAACAACTAATAAAGAATTTAAGTTTTTGGAACCTAGTGAACTACATCGATTGCTTAAAATAAAATGTAATATAAAATGTAATATAAAAAATTGATGCACTTTTTTATTAATTTGTCTTGCCATTTTTAACAAATTTGAAAGGTCAATGTTTATACACGAGATTCACAAAGCCAATTGACGCGTTGAACGCACGAAACTTCGCATACACATATACATGAGATCGCGAGCAAACGGTCCGAGAATGAGCCGAGCAAACGAAAACAGAAAAAAGTGTTCTTCTGCTGATCCCGAGCCAAATTTGTATACGAGCAATTCAATCGGTTGCTCTCAGACTTTTTGCTCAAAGTCTCAGTGACGAACACTTATTTTGAGACCGCACGAATCGGTTAACAGTTATTTGCAAGCTATGTTCAGATGTAAGAGCTTTGAACGAGATTAAAGAAAACTTAATTGCACAGGTAGAACTAGTACAACCAGACTATAATACAAAATTTACCCTAAAAACAGACGCGTCTGACATAGCACTTGGTGCGGTGCTTTCTCAGTAAGGAAAACCAATTACATTTATTTCAAAAACTAACCAAAACTGAACAATTATACGCGAAAAATAAAAAGAAACTTTTAGCCATAGTAAGGGCTTTTAAAAACCTTCGAAATTACTTATATGGTTTTCACCTCAATCAATAACCTCATGCCTCAAAATGGGCGTTTCCTCCCAATGTGGAATTCCATACGTCCATACGTTCCATACGTCACAATGCAAAGTTGGTTGCTTGATAGAGTCTCTAAAAGTCTCTGTTTTTCACTTCGTCCTCAGGTTAAAGTTCTGATTTGCGATGGATGCTTTCCAGTTCCCAGAATCTTCTGAGAGTGGCGAGGGCCACTGTTTGCTCGTGGTGAAAATATTGATGTGGTCACCCATTCAAAAATTGATGAAATAACGATTAGCTTGCCTTTGTTGTCAAATATCTTTTTTTCCAGTAATAGTACTCCAAACATGCTCGCTGCCGGAGTGTCGATGATCTGCCTTTCTAATGAAGAAGTGATCTGTCTAAGCACGTGGCCTACCAGTTGATTCTCTGAAATACGGGATTGGATGTGTAGGGTGCTGCATCCCCTTGTTGTGTCTGCTTTAATTGATGAAATTATCGTGACCAATATGCGGGATGGCGTACGAGCCAAACCAAGTGCGTGTATACAGCGTTCAGATACATATGACAGTTCTGAGCCTGTGTCCAAAAGGAGTAGGCATCCTACCAAATCCCCCTTAGTGTCAGAACGTTGACCGTGGGCAGAGTGCTTCTGTTCCATCCATTTGATTGTGTTGAACTTGCAGTGCCTTGTGCACATACTATTGCAGGGGAGCGAGCCTTCTGTTTGTGCGACGTGACTAATAGTCACCGGTGAGATGTGTGCGTTAGGATCATCCTGATCCTCACCAGTTTGAGCGACTGTACCAGTTGCGTGTTGCGTACCTTGCAGATGCAATAGTGTATGGTGTTGACCATTGTCTGCAGTTAAACGTCGATATGCATTTTCTGACCCCATGACCAGGTTTCAGACAATTGTAGCATAGAGGTTTCTCCTCTTTGAGATTCTCGGCAAACGAGATTCTCTGTCCTGCAGACACAAAAATTGTGGACATCCATACAAACGATGATCTGTAGTATGGGACGAATGAGTGAACTTCTTTGTTTTGTCACCAATAGAGGCTGCCCTTTTACTTCCAGTTGTTTCGCGTTTGCTTAGCTTCAGCTCCTCGCAACGCGCATCCAAGAATTTGAATAATTCCTCTTATGTGGGTGAGTCTGACACCTTCCGCAGGGTTGCTGCATCAGACCTTTTTGTTGTTGACAACTTCATAAGCTGCTCCATAAATGAATTCACGATGTTCCGTGGAGGATTATATCTTTTATTTAGACCCTCCCACGCTGTGTTGCAAGCTGCATCCTTAATAGTTAGATATTGCACCAATCTGCGCTAACTGCTCGAACAATAGTTGTTGTTGTTGTAGCGAACTGATAATTGCATAATTGTCCGTGTGATATATGCCTTGAGTCTGGCGCGTCCCTTCACCAATGCTTTTAATTGCTCCATTGAAGAACAATTACCGTAAGAACCAATGCACAGCAAACAACAAAAACATCGGGCTCGAAGGGCCAAACAATGATCCTAAATGCGTAGAGCCTTTCGGCAGTGAACTGTATATTTTTTTGTTCCTAACTGTTTCGCTGTCTAATTGGTACTGAAGAAAATTTGCAATTTTGCCATAGGTGGTACTTATTCCTAGGGTGTATATATTGGTTGGATCTTAGGTCTAATGGATAAAGAAAATATTAATATGGCAAAATGCGCCAAAAATCAATAACTAAGCGATAGTCCCCAAACAGGTTCCTTACACACAACACATTCAATGATCTCGGCATCTGTGTAAGTTTCCACCTCTGGGGTTTCAACTGTAAATTTTTTTAACTGCTCTCTAATCTCCCGTAATTGTGTTTCAAAAGATTGTTTTTGAACTGCGAGCGCACTTTCTACGATCGACTGAGCTTTACTTAACATCATTTCGCTACCTCTATTTGTTTCTTGACCACCAATTATTTCCTGACGAGTTTTTTCCTTTGCTTTGTCTAACCGCCTTTCCTGATGCACTTACCAAGAGGTCGTCTATAATGATTTTACTGTCGCTTATGTGTTTTTGTCGTCAATTCTCTTTGCATAATTAATATAATAATAAGGAATATGAGAATTTTTGAATCATTAAATATTCGTTATACATAAAATGAATTAAGAAAATTAATATTAAATGAATGAATTTCTTATATTGAATTGAACAATATTTTCTTATTTAAATAGGTTCTGAAGTGTTAATGCTATTTTATACTTTTTAAGTATTTTATATTTTATGAAATCTATGTTGTTGAAGTTAGGGAGAAGCCGCTGTTGCCGTTGTTGCCTCTGGCTGCTACCTTTATTTAATAACATTAAGTCAGTTTTAGAAAGAGATTTGCAAAGTTTTCGCAATTCACTGTATATTTTTTATGTCTTTTTATTATACTGGCGTTTCAAAGAGTTTTGTTGGTTTAATTTATTTAAATAAATAAAATAAGATGCGTCAATTAAGATGTTTTAGTAAATGTTGCCGCAGAGCTGCCAGCACTCTGACAGTGTGAGAACTCACAAATTTTTTAGAATTTTTTTCATTTGCTGCCATTTTGCCTTATTGGCATTGCAAACTTAAACCTAAAAAAAAAACCTTAAAAAAAATGTTTCTACTGAGAAAAATTTGTTCAAAAATTGGGTTGGAAAAATTTTTTTTCATAGGAAAATATAAATAGGAAAGCGTAGTTTTTTATTTTTTAAAAATTTTTTCGAGAAAAATGTGAAAAGGTTTCTTTTAAATAAAATAGACCATTTTAGAGCCCATTTCAACTTTCGAATTAACGAAAAATGAAATAAAACTACTTTTTTTCGTTCAGCGAATACTTTGTTTTTTGCTGCTACTCATACACTCATATTTATACCCTTGCAGAGGGTATTATAATTTTGGTCAAATGGGTGCAACGCAGTGAAGGAGACATCTCAGACCCAATAAAGTATATATATTCTTGATCAGGATCACCTCCTGAGTTGATATGAGCATGTCCGTCCGTCCGTCTGTCCGTCTGTCTGTCCGTCTGTCTGTTTCTACGCAAACTAGTCTCTCAGTTTTAAAGCTATCGTCTTGAAACTTTGCAATGGTGAAACTTTGAAATGGTATAACTTTGGTGTTTTTAAAGTTGCCTTTTTTTGGCAAAATAAGACGACATGCCAAATTTGGTAAGGATCGGCCGACTATATCTTATAGCTGCCATATAACTGAACGATCGGTAATGACCAAACTTTCGTGTTTTTGAAGATAGAAAGCTGGAACTTGGTACATATTATATTTTTGGTCAGTTGATTCGACCTACCAAATTTCATTAGGATCGGCCGACTATATCCCATAGCTGCCATATAACTGAACGATCGGAAATGGTATTTGGTAGAAATATCAACTTTCGTATTTTTGAAAATAGAAGTTTGGGACTTTTTTTAGATTTTGTATTGTAATAAATTGGATTATATATTCCTTTTCCCATAAGGATCGGCCAACTATATCCGATGTTTGCGATATATATCCGGTTTTAACTGCAAGGGTATATAAACTTCGGCTACGCCCGAAGTTTCCTTTCTTGTTTTAACATGTGTGAGTTTTGCCCCCCACGGCTTTAAGGGGTTATATACCTTTTTGAGCGAAAAAATTGAGGGAACTTTGGATTTTTATTTCAGGTGTGTAGCAATTATTTTATGACACTGAAGTTATTTTTTATTGATAGTACAAGTTTTTATCGAAACAATAAGCGTTTGTTCTTGAAAAAATATAAACAATTTACAAAGTTATGGCAATTCTCTCGGAACCCTCTTTTTTTTATAGCGTCTTGCGGTGACCACGATAGAAGTCCAGCAGGTCAACCAAAATCAAAAAACCAAACATTTTTTATTAGTATAATATTATATCCAGTTCGTGAACGATTATTTTCAGGAATATTTGGTTTTTTCTGGATACAGTAAACATTTTTCCAAAAAATTGATGTTTTCAGTTCTAAAATTTTTTTAACAAAATCTGCGAAATAAAAATGGACGCAAAAAAACTGAATCGTTCACGAACTCGGCACAATCATTACGAATAATTTAAAAAAAATTGAAGAAGATCGATCAAATAGTTCTTGTGTAATCGCAAAGGCACTTTTGGAAAAACACGACTTTGAGATAATCGCATTCAAAGTTGCTTGACGCTGTCCGCAGCAGTGACGAACCGCGCCTCAAAACGCTGTTTTCCTATCGAACTATTATTCGGATCTCCATGAAACTTTGGGAAAATATTCTCTAGGGGATATACTTTAGGATTCAGCAAAAAAAAATTTTTCGTTTTTTTGAAGTAAAAAAAGGTATATAACGCCTTAAGGTATTGGTCGGCGCCCCAATACATTGATATGATAAGGCTGTGAGCATGACGCTTCACACATTTATACTGTGTGTGTGAGGCAGAGCTCGGGCAGAGAAATTTCCTAAGCCCTCGGGATAGGGCCGAGCCGACCACTCCTTCAAGGTGACATACATGCCTGTTTTGAGTGATTTCAAAAACACCGATATGGTTTGGAAAAATCAGTAATTAATAGTAATTATTAATAGTATAGTAATTAAATAATAGTAACAGTAATTAATCAGTTTTTGACTTATCTGCGTAAATAAATACAACATTTCGTTGACATAATTGGTAAAATAAAAATTTTTGTAAAATACTAATGAAATCTCTTGCCTTTTATACAGTAGGCCTTTAGAGTTTTGAGAGTGATTTCAAGTTGTTTGTGATTTAGCAGGACGACAAAACTTACTTTGGAAATAAAATAAAGTGGAATAATCATATGTTTTCAATAATTTCATTAATAAGCTTATCATGTATACAAAAACTGCGACTCAGACTGCGGCTTGCAGAACCCGCATTAACAGAAAAGTATACACGACAGAAATATATAAGACATATATGTAAGGTGAATGTAAAGGCGGACACATACATATGTATATATAATAGAGTGAAATATGTCTCCTTCACTGCGTTGAAAACTTTTGACCACAGGGTATTGTGTAACATATACCCTTAAATGATTAAAAAAAATATTAAATTATTAACTTATAACTTATTACTTAAATTATTAAAACCATCTTAAATTATTAAAAAAACATTTTTTTTCAGATTTGACGAACACTTATCACAAACTATTTTTTCATGAGTTGCTTACGTTGAGTGAAGCTGAAGATGCCACTTTAGCCAAGTTGGACTGCTATAAAAACGTTACGAATCTTATACCTCTTAGAACCAGCGCGTTGCGTGCTCTAGCAGCTTGTCACTATATAAGTGACATAGGATACAAAGAAAAAATTATAAACATAATTTTTAAAGTGATGGAAAATGATAAACCAGAACTTCAGAAAACAGCGTATCTTTGTATGAAACAGTTCATTTCTGGTGTTACACTTGAAAAAGAGAAGGTAAGATATTGCTTAAAAAAATCCAGTTATAATAATAGTTTTCAATTATACCTGAACAAAACCTTATTTATGAATAAAAAAAATTTTAAAAATAAAAATGTTGATGCGCAAAAGTTTTATAAATCCGCCAAAATATGACAAAATCGCGGAAGTTATGAGAAAATGCAAAACAAAATCGTCCCTTTGATATTCTTCAGCGTGGAAGATTTTGAAATACATATATGTTTTTATCTAAGCCACGCCTGTGTAAACTTAGCCTGCGCCGCTGACTACTGAAAAAGTATTTTTCACACTGACAGCACACGAAACTCTCTCAAAATTGTAAAATTTTAACTCGCGGCAAAAAATCGGGTTAGTCGCAGTCTGTGCGCCAAATTTATTCAAGAAAGGAAAGCTAACTTCGGGCAGAGCTGAAGTTGATATACCCTTGCAGCTAAAACCGGGTATATATCGCTAAAATCGGACATAGTTAGCCGATCCTTATGAGAGTATCCTAATATAACCCAATTTATTATAATACAAAATCTAAAAAAAAGTTCCAAACTTCTTAACTTCTACCAAAGGTGGTATTTTTACCAAATACCATTACCGATCGTTCTGTTATATCGCAGCTATAAGATATAGTCGGCCGATCGTTATGAAATACTATCGTGTTATAGCGGTAAGATCAAGTAAGCCAAAATAATATCTGTACGAAGTTTCATCTTTCTGTCTTCAAAAACACGAAAGTTGGGTCATTTCCAGTTATATGGCAGCTACAATTTATAGTCGACCGATCCTTATAAAATTTGGTGGTCGTATTATTTTGTCAAAAATAACATTCGTACAAAATCCGAACTCTCTTACTCTAAAAACACCAAAGTTATACCATTTCCGATCAATCAGTTATATGGGAGCTATAGGATTTAGTCGGTCGATCCCGTCCGTTCCGAAAGGAAAAAAGGGTGTGTGCAAAGTTTCAAGTTGATAGCTTTAAAACTGAGAGATTAGTTTGCGTAGAAACAGACAGACGGACAGACAGTTAGACGGACATGCTCATATCAACTCAGAGGTGGTCATGACCAAGAATATATATACTTTATAGGGTCGGAGATGTCTCCTTCACTGCGTTGTACACTTTTGTCCAAAATTATAATACCCTCTTCAAGGGTATAAAAATGTATCACAATATTTAAAAAATATATTAATCCTTTTTTTTTATTTTACCTAAATATATACAATTCAAATAAACAAAAAATTTAAAAATTTATTAAATAAATTAATCAACCAGTGTTAAAACCTATATTTTTGAAAAATTCCATTATAGTGTATTATATTCCATTATAGCTCGTTTTGTATGTAACAGCAACAGCATTTCTTAGCTCAAATATTAAAACCTCCTAATAACTAATTTGCCATTATTTTCTAGGGTGTGCATCCTTTCCACGTCCGACATTACTTCATTACGAAATCATGCTATAGGAAACGTTGATTTTCTATAAACAACAATAAAGGGTGTATTATGATATTTGAAGGCAATTGATTGCTAGATAGTTCTTGAGCTCGAAGACTTTAGATTTGTCTCATACAAGAAAACTACATTTTCGGCAATATGTACTCCATAATTCCATTTTTTCCAATACGTAATCGATTGCTATCAATTCTTCTTATTATGTAGAAACTCTGTAAAGAAAAGTCTTCGCTGCGAAGAATCCAAGTTTCGACAAGACAAAGAAAATTTCCAGAACAAATAATAGGGTCGTTAAAAATTTCTTCGCGATGTCTTCAAAGAGACCTTGCCTTCAACATAATGGTAATAAAGGGAATTGTTTTCGCTTCTATTAACCACAAACTCAAAATGCGTAGTCAAAAAATTTTCGACTCTTAACTTTTGAAGTTCGTTTTGGACATTGGAGCTCCAAATCTTGTTGGAGGAACAAAGTCACCTAGTACAATAGGAAAAGTCTTGATTCCCTAGTGGCTCTGCTGAATCAAATATATAGCGAAGCTGGCTTGATGCCTCTTTTAAGGTGCACGGCGACTTTGCTAAAAGTTGCTCCTTGGCTTTTGTGGATGATCATAGCCTAAGCCGAAACAATTGGAAATTTTTTTTTCGGTCAACAAAAAACATGCTCGTATTTTCCACATCAAAAAACTCGAAAGGCTTCTAATATTGGAGTCCATTCGGGATCGGGACTGTTCCGAACTTTTGATCTAGCTATAGTGCAACCGTGGGTTGAATAAATTGCAAAAATTCAAAGTCGCTTTACTAAAATTGATCTAAACCAGTGGTCGGCACCCCAATACATTGATATGATTTTACCGCATTAGTGTGTGAGCATGACGTGAGCATGTGAGTATACTGTGAGCATGACGTTTCACACATGTATACTGTGTGTGTGTGGCAGAGCTCGGGCAGAGAAATTTCCTATGCCCCCGAGATAGGGCCGTGCCGACCTCTGCATTAAAGTCATATCAATGTATTAAGTGCCGACCACTGTTTTATGACCACTGATATTTGCGATATATATCGGATCTTAACTGCAGGTCATATAAACCTCGGCTCCGCCCGGATCTAGCTTTCCTTTCTTGTTTCAATTCAAAATAAAATGTTTTATTGTCTATAATAAAAAGGTTAAATGCTCAGGAGTAAAATTGTGCCCCCTACAGAAAAGTTATTACGTAAGATTGTACTCAAATCTTTTTTATTTTATTTTCAGATTCAATCTGCGTTGCGACCGCTTCTGTTAAAACTGGGAGACCACAGAAATTTATCCATACCGGCAATAAAGCGCTTATCTTACTTTACGCAACTATTTCCACAAATGTTTAATGAAAAACTCAGTGAGCAAATTTTTCAACATTGTACAAAAATTATAGAATTATTTCTTGGAGATTATAAGAGTTCCAATTCTATTGTGAATTTTTTTTCATCATCGAGAGGTGGAGAATATGAGCAAAAAATTGTGACCTTAATCGACATGTTTTGTCATATATCGGTATCACCAAAATATATTGAAAAGTTGTGTCAGCTTGTACTCAAAACAGAATATGTTTTAATGATTGAAGCATCAAGTCCATATCGAGGAGCTCTGGTTAAATTTCTTCTAAGGTTTCCTGCGGAAACTGTGGATTTATTTTTAATGGAATCCATTATGACTGATGCACAATGGAATAGATTTTTTATATATATCTTAAAGCACGAAAACGGGGCGTCATTTCGAACGGTTATAAAAAATAATAAGTATAATATATTAATAACTTATTTGAAATGCAGTTCGGAAATCCAAATACCACAAAAATATGAAATACAACACCAATCAGTTTTAATTATTTTCACTTTAATGGAATTGGATGATCAGTGGATTCCAACACGACAAGACATCGTAGACGTTTTAAAAACAACGTGGCAAGGCCATTTATCTTCCACATGCGCTGACAACGTAGTTTGTGATTTATGGCATTTAATTGGAAAAATTCTGTTGCTATATTTTTCAAACAATACAAATGAAATTGATTTACTTTTTCAATTATTAAGGGCACTTTGTTTTCGATTTATACCTGATGTTCATTTCTTAAGAGATTTTTTACAAAACACAGTTGCACAAAGTTTTACAGTCAGTTGGAAACGAAATGCATTTTTCCACTTTGTTGAAAACTTTAATAATAATGCAATCTCAGAAGAATTAAAAGCCAAAATTATTACATCAGTGATAATTCCATGTTTTACAGTAAGCTTTGATAAAGGTGAAGGAAATAAACTTATTGGCGCCCCTCCAACCCCATATCAGGAAGATGAAAAAAATATTGTTTCTGTATTTATTAATAAAGTATTTGACCCTGACAAACAATATGAGGACTCTGTTAGAATTGCTCTTTTACAACTTGCGTGTTTATTGGTGGAGCGTGCCTCCCAACATATACATGATGGAGATGCTAATAATAAAAGGCAAGGTAATAAGCTTAGACGACTGATGACTTTTGCTTGGCCTTGCTTACTAAGTAAAAACTCGGTTGACCCAACTGCCAGATATCATGGACACCTATTACTTGCTCATATAATTGCTCGATTGGCAATTCACAAAAAAATAGTCTTGCAAGTATTTCATTCCTTATTAAAAGGACATGCTTTAGAGGCCCGGTCTATAGTTAAACAAGCCTTAGATGTTTTAACCCCAGCAATGCCTTTACGAATGGAAGACGGAAATACTATGCTGACGCATTGGACTAAAAAAATTATAGTGGAAGAAGGTCACGCCATGCAACAATTATTTCACATTTTGCAACTTATAATTCGTCATTATAAAGTAAGAATCAAGTTTTTGCTTAAAAATTAATAATTTATAATTTATAATAAATTATAATTTTACTTTGTAGGTATATTTTCCGGTCAGACATCAACTGGTGCAGCATTTGATTAATTATATGCAACGCTTAGGATTTCCTCCTACTGCATCTATTGAACATAAAAAATTAGCTGTGGACTTAGCCGAAGTAATAATAAAGTGGGAACTTCATCGAATCAAAGAAGATGAACGAGAAGCGAAAGTTTTATCTGAAGAAGAAAGTTCAATTAAACGATCTGGAATTGATGCGGCTGAGCAGCGAAAGAAGTCCTCTGATAACATTCGAGAAACTGTTCCGCAAGGTAATCAAAAATATTTTATGTTTTGAGAGTGAGAGTTTCAAATAGATGCCATAATGACAAAATACCGAATTTGGAATGGCACCGTTGAAAATGACTTGGGATGAAAAAGAATTCAGAGTCGAGAACAAGAGAGTGATTGATTAGGTCTAGTTGGTCTAATATATCATAAATTATATATTATATAAATTTATAATAAATTATATCAATTCGACAGAACACATTTATCTTCTCATATTCAGTTCGCGTCGATTAGTTGAATTAACACATACACCATTAACGAGCCATTCAAGAGATAATATTTTGAAAGCGTTTATTAAATAAAAAAAAGTTGTTTAATTTTTATACCCTTGAATTAGAAATTATAATATTTTGGTCATAAACGTGAAACGCTTGGAACGATGTATGTAAATTTTTCAGGGATATGTATCAGAATCAGCTCCTATGTGAATGTAAGCTAGAGGTCTGCATGATTGCACTTAATATTTTGGTTATTTGAGTACAATAAGTTTAAGTCTCAATTGAGCGTGCCAAACCGTTTCAACAAAGTGAATTGCGGATTGGTAAGGGTTGTTTTCGTTGCATGCGAAACGAGTGAAATTCAAAAACATTGCAAAAAAGAAAATTGTGCATCTCAGTGCTATTTTTTTTGCCGCAGCTGTAACTGATTGATCGGAAATGGTATAACTTTGGTTTTTTTAAAGTTAGAGAGTTTTTTAAACGAAAGCTATTTTTGGCAAAATAATTCGACATTCCAAATTTCATAAGGATCTGCCGACTATATCCTATAGCTGCCATATAACTGAACGATCGGAAATGACCCAACATTCGTATTTTTGAAGATAGAAAACTTGGTACAGATTATATTCTTGGTCAGTTAATCCGACCTACCAAATTTCATAACGATCGGCCGACTATATCTTATAGCTGCCATATAACTGAACGATCGGAAATGGTTTTTGGTAGAAATACCAACTTTGGTATTTTTGAAGATAGAAGCTTGAGACTTTTTTTAGATTTTGTATTGTAATAAATTGGATTATATATTCCTTTTCCCATAAGGATCGGCCAACTATATCCGATGTTTTCGATACATACCCGGTTTTAACTGCGAGGGTATATAAACTTATAATCTGAGGCTAGATCGTTTAAATGAGGGTACGTGGAGTTCTGACATCTTATGTAGAAACCACGAGTAAGGCGTGGAAGTCTATCTGAAACTAGTCGTCGAATTTCAGCTTCTCTAGTATTAGTCCTAAATATTTGACGCCAGGTTCCCAGTTGACATAAGTATTCCCTAGCTTGATTGCTCCAATGGAAACGTAGATATTTTTCCGTTTTCTTTTAAAGTAGATTGCATGGGTTTTATCAGAGTTCACGAGGATTTTCCATTTTCGGAAGTATAAGTTAGTTTGTTCCAAAGCTCGAGTTAATTTGTTGGTGATATCCGAAGCTAGTCTACCTGAGCTTAAAATAGCTGTGTCATCAGCGAATACCGACATGGAACAACCGGACAGAACTGGAAAATCTGCTGTAAATATGTTATACAGGTTTGGAGAAAGGCAGGATCCTTGCGGGCAGCCTGCTGGGATGTATTTTATAGAAGACGTTGCACTTTCTATGTGTACTGAGAACGACGATTGGAAAGAAAGCTCTTCACTATCTAAATGATTTCCGGGGAAAAGTTTAGAATGCACATTTTACGGTTTTTTTTATTCTTACAAGATGGTGGACCGTATTCCGATGGCCGATGGTGGACGCCGGAACCCAAATTGAAACAAAAAGTAGGCAGGCAGTTTAATTATTTTCTCTAACATTTTGCGCACTGAGGGTAGATGACTTATTCGTATAACTGATTGATCGGAAATGTTGTAACTTTGTTGTTTAAAGAGTTAGAGAGTTCGGATTTGGCATAAGTGCTATTTTTCACAAAAAAATACGCTATGCCCAATTTAACAAGGATCGCCTAATTATATCCTATAACTGCCATATAACTGAATGATCGGAAATGACCCAACTTTCGTGTTATTGAAGATAGAAAGATGGAACTTCGTACAGATTCTATTTTCGGTCAGTTCATCCGAGCTCTCAAATTTCAACCGATATCTAATAGTGGCCATATAAATAAACGATTGGAAATGGTATTTGGTATTAGTAAAAAGTTAGAACCTCGTGACTTTTTTTTTTTTTAAATTTTGTATTGTAATAAATTAGTTTTATTATTAAATTCTTATAAGGATCTGCCATCTATATCCGATGCTTGCGATATATGTTCGGTTTTAATTTGTATTTTGGTATATCAAGGGTTTATCAACCGCGACTCCGCTCGAAGTTAGCTTACCCTTCTTGTTTTATAATAAAGTTCTCATAACATCGGCCAACCATATCCGACATTTGTGATTTATATCCGATCTTACACTACGTGTTAACTCCGCCCAAAGTTAGCTCTCCTTTCTTGTTTTTTAACCATATTTGATATATGTGCCTTAAATTAGTTCCTAAAATTAACTTATTTATTTGGTTTTTTATTCTTGCAGGTTCTGGGACTTATTCTAAATCTGAAGACATTCTTCGATCTATTGATAAGTCCTATTGTGATACTGTATTAAATTTTTTAATTCGGTTGGCTTGTCAGGTTAACGATCCTCAACCTGGAGTTATTTCACCTGGAGAAAGTTTATCTAGAAGGTAAAGTAACATTCTATACAACAAAAAGTCCATGACTTATAATGTAGCTTAATTTTAATTTTTATTGTATTTTTAAATATATTTATTATTAAAAATTGATCATTATAATCGATATATTATAATGACGTTGTCTTATAAATGTCAAAGAATATTCCCAAATTATATTAGGCATTGCAGCGCATGCGCTTTTAAAAAAAATAAATGTTTTATTAAATGTTAAAAATGTTTTGCATATATGTACATATTTTTACGAATCATTAAAAACAATATAATGAGAAAGGAGCAGGGTATATTTCAGTCGACATCACTTAAAACGCCGATAGCGTTTTAGTTTTTGTGATTTTTAGGGGACCGGACTGCAATCCGGACCGGACCTGAGAAAAGCCTTCTCCTGTTCTGCATCGGGCCTCTAGTGTTCAGGAGAATCCTAGCGAGACCCCTGGTACAGGCTGAGGCCTTACTCTGTATGTACTCCAGTTTTTTTAATTTACCTTTAATTTTAAGTAAAATTATTTTACACCTTTTACATTGCTATCCTTTTTTTATTTCTATTGCAGGTGTATTATGCTTTTAAAAATGGCAATGCGACCAGAAATTTGGCCCCAACCTTTCGATATAAAATTGAACTGGCTTGATAAAGTTCTCGCATCAGTAGAAACACCTCATCACAATTTAAATAACATATGTACAGGAATAGACTTTTTAACATTTTTAACTACAATATTAAATTCGGAACAGTTAGTGTCAATAATACGACCAGTTCAACGTGGTCTTTCATTATGTATTATACATCAAAATACACGTATCGTTCGATTAATACATATTTTTCTAACACGATTGATGGGTATTTTCCCGCCAGATGCGCAACATAAATATGACGATCTTGATATCTTGTACAGCGCAATTAGCAAAATGATAACTGACAACTTAACATTCTATGAAAAAAGTCCCCAACCAAACGCATCTTCATTGTTCGGTACTTTAATGATATTAAAAGCATGTAGCACAAATAATCCCACCTATATCGACCGAATTTTAGTACAATTCATAAGAGTTTTAAATCGTCTTACAAAAGATCATATCAATAGCATTGGTGGCAATAATGTTAATTCCCAACAAGCAGATTCAAATTCGTTGGCGTTGGAGCTCTTGGTACTTTCTTTGGAATTAATCAAAAATCGTATTTTTATAATGAGTGTAGAAATAAGAAAGCTTTTCATAGGAACAATTTTGGTGAGCCTCATCGAAAAAAGTTCAGAAGTAAAAGTTATAAAATGCGTTATTAAAATGTTGGATGATTGGATCAAAACTAAAGAATCGAATATTGTTTCGCACGTGCCATCTTTACGAGAAAAATCGGCACTGTTGGTTAAGCTGATGCAAAATGTAGAAAAAAAATTTTCTGATGAAAACGAACTAAACGTGCAATTTCTAGAAATAATTAATTTTATATACAGAGATGAAATTTTGAAGCAAACGGAATTAACAAGCAAACTCGAAGGTGCATTTCTAAACGGTTTACGTTTTCAAAACCCTCAGATACGGTCAAAATTTTTTGAAATTTTAGATTCATCTATGCGTCGCAGACTTCATGATAGATTATTGTATATAATTTGTTCTCAAGCTTGGGATACAATAGGTTCACATTATTGGATTAAGCAATGCATTGAATTACTAATTTTAACTGCCAATACTATGTCCCAAATCCAATGTTCAAATGAGGCGTATAAAATTCCTAGCATAACTTCAGTTATTCCCGCAAATACAACTGAAAACCAAGATAATTCATTTGTATCATTTCTCTCATCTCAATCGGAATCTTTTGAGATTGTTCAAAATGTGGATGACAAAGATGATGTATTCGACATTGATTTAAAACTGGAGTTTACTGCTGACCGACAAGAAGATAGCCATCAAATATTGCCAACCAGACGTGAAACTTTGGTTGAATTAGTGTATAAACAAGCAGAATTTTTAGAAGCTAATCGCAACATTAGGACTGATCAGATTCTTGTCGCGACATCTCAACTGTGCCACGTTGATAGTCAGTTGGCCCAAAGTATTTGGTTATCTGTATTTCCTCGAATTTGGAGTATTTTTACAGAAGATCAAAGGTATAACATTACGAAGGAAATAATTCCTTTTCTATCGTCAGGAACTAATGTCAATCAGAAGGACTGTTCCCCAAGTACACTAAATACATTTGTTGAGAGTTTGACTAAATGCGTACCACCGATATATATTCCACCAAACGTACTGGCTTATTTAGGAAAATCTCATAATTTATGGCACAGAGCAATATTAGTAATGGAAGATATGACAGTAAATCAATCCAAGCGTAATAAAGACAACCGTGAAGATGTAGATATCAATTGTACAGAATTGGACACAGAACACTCAAGTAGTATATTTGACGCACTTTCAAATATGTATTCTGCCATGTATGAGGAAGATTTATGGGCAGGACTTTGGCTCAAATTCGCACACTATCCAGAAACAAATATAGCGGTTTCATATGAACAAATGGGATTTTTCGAAGAAGCCCAAGGAGCTTATGATTTGGCAATGACGAAATTTAAGCAAGATTTAAACAACGGCCTCGTTAATATGAATTTTAATAGCGAGTTGTCGTTGTGGGAAAACCATTGGATGCGGTGTGCTAAAGAATTGAACCAGTGGGACATTTTGTTAGACTATGCCCAGACCAATAAAGATAAAAATATGTTTCTTATTCTTGAGAGCTCTTGGCGCGTACCTGATTGGAATTTAATGAAAACAGCTTTATCAAAAACAGAACAATGCTATATAAAACAATATGGATTCAAGATAAATCTTTACAAAGGATATTTGTGCCTTCTTCACCCAGATGAAAGACAAACTGGAAGTGTAGAGCGGTATGTGGAGATTGCGTCGAGCTTGTGCATTCGGGAGTGGCGTCGATTGCCCCACATTGTTTCCCATATTCATTTGCCATTTCTTCAAGCTTCACAACAAATTATGGAACTTCATGAAGCAAGTCAAATACACCAAGGGCTCACCCAATCCCGCAATAATTCATTGCATGATATGAAAGCAATTGTGAAAACATGGCGAAATCGGCTTCCAA
The DNA here is from genome assembly GCA_018153235.1 of Drosophila malerkotliana malerkotliana. Taxonomy (NCBI): domain Eukaryota; kingdom Metazoa; phylum Arthropoda; class Insecta; order Diptera; family Drosophilidae; genus Drosophila; species Drosophila malerkotliana. The sequence goes on along the minus strand of JAECXV010000075.1, from coordinate 19,873,282 downwards.
TTATTTCTGATGATTTGTCACATTGGAGCGATATATTTACTTGGCGACAACATCATTATCAAATAATAACGCAACACCTGGAACAACAGTCTGACCAAGGGAGCACAATGTTGGGAGTTCACGCATCTGCACAAGCTATAATTTCTTTTGGAAAAATTGCTAGGAAGCACAACCTAACTGGTGTATGCCAGGAAACGTTATCCAGGATATATACAATTCCATCTGTTCCTATTGTGGATTGCTTTCAGGTAAACCCTTAAGAAATACTAGATTTTTATGACACTATGACACTTTTCTTTTATGACAACTTTTTTTCTATAAATTTTTGGCTTTTTATGCGTATTCAGGATAATATTCGTGAGAATGTGTGTAACAGGGAGAAGGGGGTCTTCGATCTTAAAAAGTATATATGTATGTTCTCGAGACTAACAGAAACCATTAAGCATTGTCAATCTGTCTCTATAAACCCATGGTTCTTGTTATTCTCTGAATTCAAGAGTCTCTACCCCCAGACATATGAAGTATGCAAAAATTTTCCATGGCTCCTTGGAAAAATTAGTTGCGCCAGTTTGCAGGGGATTTATATACTTTTGGTTAAAAATGATATAAAGTATATAAATTCTTGATCACGATCGATATAACTCTGTCTGTCTGTCTGTTTCTACGCGGAGTAGTTAGTTTGAAATCTATCGAATTCAAACTTTTCCTACTTCCTTTTTTCGGAACCGCCTAGATCGGACTTTTGATTCGATGAAATTGGGTTTTTGGAAAATATCAACTTCGTCTCCGCCCTTAGTTAGCTTTTATTTCTTATTATACCTTTACAGAGGGTAAAAGTGTGCAACGCAGTGAAGGAGACATCTCCGGAGACCCTATAAAGTATATATATTCTTGACCAGGATCACCTCCTGAGTTGATATGAGCATGTCCGTCTGTCTATTTCTAAGCGAACTAGTCTCTCAGTTTTAAAGCTATCGACTTTAAACTTTGCACACACCCTTCTTTCTCTTGCAGTATATAAGTCGGAATGGCCGGGATCGGCAGAATATATCCTATAGCTGCCATATAACTGATTGATCGGAAATAGTATAACTTTGGTGTTTTTAGTGTTAGAGATTTCAGATTTTCCATGAGTGCTGTTTTTAGCAAAACAACACGACATATTAAATTCATAGGGATCGGCCGACTATATCCTATAGCTGCCATATAACTAACAATCGGATATCACGCAACTTTCGTTTTTTTGAAGATAGAAGATAGTTGTAACTTCGTTCAGATTCTATCTTTGGTCAGTTGATCCGATCCGAAAATTATAGTAATATTCACAAGGGGTTTAAAAATATCAATATAATAAAAAATACATTTTATTATAGCAATTACTATGACAAATAATGCAGAGCTTCTTACTTAAAAAAAAATGTTCTGCGAAGAAGAAATTCATCGCTTCAGGACGACCATTTTGGCAGAAACAAAAACAAGAATGAATTTCTTCCAGTGAATAGTTTTCGGCGCTCCAACAACAAAATGCATTCGGATTAGCACGATTGAGGAGAATAAGGAAAACACGAAAAGTTGTTATTTTAATTTCCCTTTGCCTATGCTGGGACCAACGAAGCTTATGGCTTGAGCAACGGAACCTTATGGCGTGAGCAGTCTCACACAACCCCGTATGCATGAGCATTTGTAAAAACAAATGAGCAGCGGGAGCAATGGGATGAGCAACACTGTTTTATGATATTCTCATAATGATCGGCCAACTATATCCGATTTTGGCGATATATATCCGGTTGTAACTGCAAGGGTATATCAACTTCGGCTCCGCCCAAAGTTTACTTTCCTTTCTTGTTTTTTAAGTCTTAACTGAGTATAACTGAGTACATGCGAGTTTTTTTATTTTTTTTATATTTTGTATAAGATTTTGTTAATAAATATTCAAAGAATAAACACAACAAATTTTGGTCCATTTACTACAGTACTAACTTGTTTATGCGAGCCCAAATTCAATACCATAGTTGCAAACATGTAGTCAGAATTGCACGCCACTGGACATGTGTGTCTCCTAGCATAGGCGAGCCGAAAACTTCACAGTCACTTCTTGTTTTTGTTGATGCTAAAATGGTCGACTTGAAGCGATAAATTTATTTTTATTTTTATTCCATTGTGAATGTAAGTGTTTGGTCATTCAGGGTTTTCAATGCCGCATCAAAATAAAAGGTCAAATTTATGTAATTTTAAAACGTTTGTTTATGAATAGTGGACTGTATTATGGTTTTTATTATAGTTTTATGCATTTATTTTCACTATTTAGCGGGTTTACAATACTTTAAGCGGGGTTGCTATCAGCGAGCGGTTGCGGTTAATATCAACAAGCGAATGCGGCCGGCTTGCAAAACGTGCAGAAAAAAGAACAGAAAAACGATCGCGTGATGTTCTATTTCTAACGCATTGCACTGCAATTTCGGCTATGCGTGTGAGCTTAAAGCTCCCAAATGGTTACAATACAATGATGTGCGCAAAAATAGGTACTATAGGTAATAGGTAAAAATAGGTAATAGGTAAATAGGCAAAAGTAAAGAAGCAAATGTAATACTATTTAAATTCAACATAAAGACGAACTATTTCCCAACATACCGGCCCCCCTGAACGACGGTTCAGTTCAAAGGAAGCACAGCAATTTTCGTAATAGGGCGCTTGTAGATTCCCTTGGCGGTTTTAACGGTGACCACCCGAACCCTCTGATCCTGGCCAGGATGAACTTCGGTGACTCGTCCTAGCATCCACTTGCTTGGCGGTTGATTGGGCTCCTTCAGCACAACCAGTGTGTCCACGGCAACATTTGGAGCATCTTGATGCCATTTCGTGCGAGGTTGAAGCGTGCTGAGATACTCGAGATTCCAACGTTTCCAGAAACCTTGAACCTTGGCCTGTAGTTGTCTCCAGCGCTGCAGTCTGTTGATATTTACATCCAGGAAAGATGGTTCTGGTACCGAAGTGAGAGGCTGACCTGTTAGAAAATGAGAAGGAGTTAGCGGGTTAAGACTGTGATCGCTAGGTGCGCATAAAGGGCGAGAGTTCAGAAGCCCTTCAATCTGAATTAACAGGGTCGAAAACTCCTCGAATGTCAAGGCACTGCTGCCAATGACTCGTTTTAAGTGCAGCTTTATGGATCTCACACCAGTCTCCCAAATGCCTCCGAAATGGGGAGCAGATGGCGGAATGAAATGCCAATTAATCTCGTGGCTGGCCATGAAGCTTGAAATTTCTTCATCTTGACTTTGAGCTATTGCCATTCGTTGCATTTCAGCTAAATCTCTTTTGGCTCCATGGAAAGTCGTTCCATTGTCCGAGTATAAATCCGATATAGGTCCACGTCGAGACCAAAAGCGTTTGAAAGCGGCTATAAAGGCGGATGTCGTCAAATCGCTGACCAATTCTATGTGAATCGCTTTTGTAGATAGGCAGACAAAGATCGCAAACCAAGCTTTGCCAAATCTTGGTGTCCGGCCTGTCGATGTTTTGATTGACACAGGTCCAGCATAATCCAATCCAGTGTGCAGAAAACAACGGGCGGGTTGAACTCGAAACTCCGGTAAATCAGCCATAAGTTGAGAACTCGTGTGTCTTCGCTGCAGAAAGCAAGTTCTGCAATTGAATACAGTTTTGCGGACGAGGTTCCGAGCTCCTAGAATCCAATACCTTTGGCGTAGACTATGAAACGTGTATTCGACTCCAGCGTGTAACAATGCAGCATGTTGATAGCGAACTAGCAGACCAGCTATTGGAGATTCCTTAGGAAGGAGAATGGGATGCTTTGCGTCATAAGTAGCTATAGAATTATCGATGCGACCACCAACACGCATTACTCTCTGCTCGTCTAAAAAGGGTGTGTAGCGGATCAACTTCGATTTCTTCGACAATGGCTGTCCGGTAGTTAACTGCTTGTACTCCACGTTGAAGAACTCCTCTTGAGCGTGCGTAAAGATCTTAGCTCGTGCATATTGTAGCTCCCACGCCGATAGGAATGGTGAAAGTCGATTCCTCTCACGAAGACGATGAACGAAGCGAAGGCAGTAGCTGAATATCCTTAATAAACGGGACCATGAGGAGGATTTGTTGATCATACAAGATAGCGAATTTCCGTCGTCGGAAATGTGTAGATTAACTTTCGTTTCAGCCTTCATCTCTAGGCAGGCCTCTTCTTCTGTCGACAGAACAAACTTAGCTTTAACAGGTGGCCAAGCTGAACGTGACTGAGATAGCCAAGGTGGTCCATTCCACCATATTTGATGATCCACGAGGTCCTTTGGCAGTACTCCTCGCGATGCGCAGTCTGCGGGATTATCACCACTTCGAATATGTTGCCAGCAGATGCGTGGGCAAACCTCTAGAATTTCAGCAGTGCGGTTGCAAACATAGGTGTTCCAAGTCCTAGGCGGAGAAGATAGCCAATGCAGGACTATTTCAGAGTCTGACCAACAATTAATTCTGGAAATAGGAACAGTTAATGATTGCTTGACCAGATAAATCAGTTTAGAGAGTAAATGAGCTGCGTTTAACTCTAGTCGCGGAATGGAGATAGGCTTAATAGGGGCTACGCGAGTTTTAGCCATAATCAGTTTGACAGCATATCCATTGTTGACTTCGACGCGGCTATAGATGACGGCAGCATACGCTTGAGATGATGCATCAGCAAATCCGTGCAGTTCCATTTCTTGATGTGGTGCAGATATGTAGCGAGGAACTCGACAAGTTTCCAATAAATGCATTTCCGATGCAAACTGTTGCCATCGTGTACATATTTGCTGCGGTAGTACTTCATTCCAATCGACAGAACTTAGCCAACTATCTTGAAATAGGATCTTCAGAAAAACAACAGTTGGCGAAAGCAAACCCAGCGGGTCGTAGATCTTGGCTAGTTCTGAAAGCAATATGCGTTTAGTAAGAGCAGTCGTAAATGCGGGGGTTTCTAATTTGAAAAAAATATAGTCCGGTTTTGGTTCCCATACAATCCCAGGACTTTAACAAATCGAATTGAGCGGTCTTCCTCTAAATCCTCTGGTGGATACTCACAAATCTCCTTTGGCAACGACTTTAAAAGGGCGTAACAGTTTGAGCTCCACTTTCGCAATTTGAATTGAGCTTCGCTAAGAAGCAGAATCAATTCATCTTTGAGTGCAATGAGATCCTTGATGTTGTCGCATCCAGTAGGAATATCATCAACGTACGCGTCTCTGTTGAGCACGACAGCAGCGGTGGGATACAATTCGGCATAGTCATTCGAGAGCTGTTTAAGAACTCGAACTGCAATAAACGGCGATGAAGCTAATCCATATGTTACTGTCAACAGTCGATAATGATCCAGCGTAGAGTTTTCATCCTTCCTCCAAACTATGCGTTGGTACTGTGTATGTTCGTCCGACACCAAAATGCCTCTAAACATCTTCTCGATGTCTGCACAAAATACATAACGATGCTGACGAAATCGAAGGCATACTCCAATTAAGTCCCGTTGAATAGGCGGTCCTATATGCAGTCGCGAATTAAGAGAATGACCCGTGGAATCCTTTCCAGAGCCGTCAAATACCACTCGGCAACGTGTGGTAGTACTATCTGGCTTAAAAACTGCATGGTGTGCCAAATAGTTGTAGCGTGCGGGATCCTCACCGCCTGCAGCAGCCGGGATCAATTCCATATGTCCTCGATTTAAATAATCATCCATGAAATCCACATATTGTTGTTTGAGTGCGGGGAATCTTCTAAATTTCCTTTCCAAAGCGGCGAAGCGGTTTAAAGCCTGTGGCAAAGTGGAGCCAATTGGCGTGCGGGGCTCCTTGAATGGGTATTGAACAATATAAACACCATCTTCTCTACGAGCATGTGTTTTCAGAAAATGTTGTTCGGCGGGATCACTGGCGTCTATCGTTGTTTTACTCGGATGCACTTGTTCCATGTCGATAAATGAGCGAACTAAGGAATCCAAATTTTCATAAGCGTGATGAACTTGTGCGTGCGTAGATGCTTTGTTACCATCAGTGTAGCTGCCTGTAATAACCCAACCAAAATTAGTATGCAGTGCGATGGGGTATTCGATACCAAACTCTCGGCGATGTCCAGTATATATGTTCCACAGCTGATCAGCGCCTAAGATAACGTCGATTTTGCCCGGAGATCCAAACGTCGGGTCAGCTAGCGGTAGGCTGCGAATCTTGGTCCAAATAGTTTCATTTGATTTGACCTGCTGAGCTGGAATCGTAGAAGTTAGAGAACTCATAATTAAACAAGAGACTTCCAATGATGCAGTCGTGGTTCTTGAGAGTAAGGTGAAGCTAGCGCGACCTCGGCTAACACCAGCCGGGTTAGCACCTAAACCAACTACCGAAATGCGGGCATGCGTGCCAGGAATTCCGATCCTTTGGATAAACGACTCAGATACCATGGTTATTGTTGATCCAGTATCGAGCAATAACCTACACGAGGTCTCGTTTCCCCATGTGTCAATAACATTGGCGACAACAGTTGGCAGTAGGGCTGGATTGTTGGCCCTCTCCAAAATATGATGGCTAACAGCGGCAGTCGAGTGCGCAGGTGCCAACGGACCCGATCTTGCTTCAATCGGGTGTACTAACGTGTGATGCTTAGCGTTGCACTGACGGCAAGTGTTCGATGAATTACAATCCCTGACTTGATGCGATCGACTCAAGCAGTTGAAGCATAATTTTGTATCCTTGGCGAAGGTGCGGCGGCTGACTACATCCAGTGCCTTGAATTCATTGCATGAATATATAGAATGCTGTCCTTGGCAATATATACATTCGCGAGACGACTGAGTTGATCCACTGGCATGAAAAGCGGCTTGGCGGCGTCTACTCTGGGCTGGTCTTGAGGGTTGCATTGCGGGTAAATCCTGACAAGACTCCAAAGTATCACAATGAGCGAAAAGAAAGGCGAACAGCTCCTCTATGGTGACGTCTTCAGTGGCCGATAAACTGCAGTTGGCCCAAGCTTGTTTAATTTCTGAACCTAACTTTGACAGCAAAATATGAATGAGCCATACATCGCGGCTGTCACAGTTCAGCGCATGTAAGCCTCGAATGCATTCGTCGGCCGAGTCAATTACCTTGCGTAATTCTGCAATATTCGAATTGTTAGCGGTTGGCAACGATAAAAAATTCTGAACAAACGATCGAGCGATGAGCGACCTTTTATTATAACGATTTTCTAATTTTTCCCATGCGTCTTGGTAATTATCATTACAGACGGCAATATGTTTAATTAGGGACAGTGCTTCTCCCTCCAGATATGATTTGAGATAATGAAACTTTTGGCACTTGGAGAGCTTTTCGTTACTATTTACTGAGCTTAAGAACAGATCACTAAACTGGCTCCAATCCTCATATTTACCAGAAAATGTGGGAATCCGAATTTTCTCAAACCTTAAATCAGCAGTTCCCGATGAAGTATGAATTTTCTCCAAAAGGTTGTTTTGTCCCTCAAATAGGCGTTCCACTGTACTTGAAAGTAGAATGTTCGACTGGTCCTGTCCATGATCCTGACCTCCCATGTCCTTGATGGCGTTACTAAAAATAGCATGCGCGGCGTAGAACTTGTCTTCGTATTCGGGTATGTCCAATCCAGGGTCTTCATATCCCTCCTCCAAGTGAAATTCCACTAACTCATCTGAGAGCTCCATAAAGTGGTTGAAAGTGGCGACCAAACGCTCCAGCTTGAATTGCAATGTTTCCACATTCTCACATCTTTGTGAAAACTCCACAGCACTGTTGAGGGTGCGCGTTATTTGCCCCTTGCAGGCACCACGTTGTTGAATCGTTCTATGCATTATCGCGTTCATGACGAAAAAACGGTAAATTTGTCTCTAATGTTCACAAAAGTAAATGCACAAATAAACGCGGGTATCCGGCTCGAACGGACCAAAATTTGTTATGTTTATGAATAGTGGACTGTATTATGGTTTTTATTATAGTTTTATGCATTTATTTTCACTATTTAGCGGGTTTACAATACTTTAAGCGGGGTTGCTATCAGCGAGCGGTTGCGGTTAATATCAACAAGCGAATGCGGCCGGCTTGCAAAACGTGCAGAAAAAAGAACAGAAAAACGATCGCGTGATGTTCTATTACTAACGCATTGCACTGCAATTTCGGCTATGCGTGTAAGCTTAAAGCTCCCAAATGGTTACAATACAATGATGTGCGCAAAAATAGGTACTATAGGTAATAGGTAAAAATAGGTAATAGGTAAATAGGCAAAAGTAAAGAAGCAAATGTAATACTATTTAAATTCAACATAAAGACGAACTATTTCCCAACAACGTTATAAATGTTTATTCCTAGATGCAGATGAAGACGGATGATCAGCAGATATACCAGATTATGGTGCAAGCAGGGACTTAAGTAATTGTATAGAGAGGGCGGCCCTACTAGTCATACGCGAAGCTAAAGCTCTCGATAATGGAGAGGGCGGCCCGACCTAGATATTGCGGAGCTAAAACTCTCTAAAAAAAGGCCCGTTGAGTCGAGCGGCCGAGAGAGATTCGGCTTGTGACTTAGCGCTTTGTACAAACTTAAGCCTAAATAAATAAACATTACACTAGACATTACATTATTTAAACATTAACATTAAACCGCTATGGTGCTGCCTGACCCGACAGTTACTAAAATTTTTTTTAGTGTACCGACATGTCTATAAATAAATTTAAATGACTTTGTTTGGTCATTGAGATTTTACATTATTCCATTATTTACATCGACGCCGAATTAGGAATAAGGTCCCAAAAGAGGTATTCTGGCTTTCCTCCAACATTTTCTGGATGGCTGGGTACGTCCTTTACGGTATAATTTGTTGAACGATATTTGGTGAAACGCCCCAAATTTTCCATATTTATCAGAGAAATTATCTGAACGTCCTCGCAGAGCTGCTATTTAGACACCCTCCACGATAATTAGGCCTAGAACTTCGCTGACATAAGCCTGAAATTTAAATATTGGTTAGAAAATTGTTTTTTCCGTAATGTCATGATTATTCTCTAAACTTCCGAAACACAACTTGGGTTCGACGTCTAAATTCTGGAGAATGGCGTGGTCCCTACGTCTTGTGCTTGAATGTAATATGGGTTTAGGCCCGTGTCGATTAAGAATTTCAGGGCTTGGCCGTTCCCCATAGTCTTTGGTTCGTGCCGTGGGGTTGGGGTGGAGTGGCGGATTTTTATTTTTTTTTGATGGTAGTAAAGCTTTGGTCAAAAATTTTGTTTGGTCATTCGTGGTGAAGCTTGCGGGTACTAAATTATTTCTTCCGAAGTTTACGGTGCGCTTCCGAGTGTTCTGGATCTCTATTGTGTTGCAAAAATGTAGTGCACGGGCCATATCGTGGGGCTCATACAGTGCTGTTAAAGCTTGCATGGATTCCTGAAACTCTCAATTTGTTTCAAAATTAAAGTGGTAAAAGGGCCTGGTAGAATTCAACCATCGAGCTGCTGCTTTGGTTAAGAGCTAGTGCCTAAATTTCGATCCTATAAACCCAATATAAACATGTGGTATATGATTCTAAGACATCATTTGCTTGTCGAACGCCAAGGCATGGGGACCCATTTTTATTGTCATACATTTTACAACTCTTTCTACGCATTTCCTCGAAGATAAGATTTCAATTTTGTTCGTTGGCGATCTAGTTCTAGTTCGTTAGCTTTTCTTTCACCTGGGCGCAAGTTAAAAAATTATATAAACATACCATACTGTTAATTGTTTGAGTTTTTAATTAGATCATACAATTGTGATTGTTACGATTAAATCTAAACCTATATCATTAGTAGCTGGTCTATGTCATTAGAATCTGGTTTTGTTGTTGTAGCAGAAGTGCATTTCTTGGCTTCTAATTGGTCAGTGCAAGTGCATTATGTTTCTTTCTTTTGGATTTCCCACGATCTCTCGCGTAACCAGCGCCAGTAATTTAGCGCACGAGTCTTTCGGTGCCGTGTGACTCTTTTTGTTCGCACGGTATCTTGTAACGTTCGGAGCGTGGTGTAATCGGGTGGTTGCTTAAGCTTTGTCGATTCTTTTTTGTAAGAGCATTGCGCGTCTGGCTGGACTTAGCATTTTATTCGGTAATTATCATATTTGGCGCTAACTCGTTACTCATGAGGAAAGAATAATGGGGAAGTAAAGGAAGATTGAGTCTTTTCAATTTAGGGAGGGAGCGCTAAAATGCCAGCGTTCCGCTAAGGATAATTAGCTAACAAAAAAATAAAAAAAATTATTGTTAGCGGTCTAATGGGAAGGGTCAGGGTAGACAAGGCTCTGGTTGAATTAGCTTAAGTCAGACCCATGCCCATAGACGGACCGTAGGACCCCAAGTTGGTCATAAAAATACTTTATAGGGTCGTAGATGTCTCCTTCACTGCTTTGCATACTTTTGAACAAAATTATAATATCCTCTTCAAGGATATAAATATAATTAAATATCTTCTTCAAAATAGTTTGAAAAAATATATTTTTATTTGAGTTCCGGTTTTGATACAGTGTGATTCTTTAAAACTGCTTAGAATTTCAGAACTGCTTAGAATTTTAGAATTTCAGAACTATCTTATCTTTGGGGCTCTAAGTCCTTTTTATAGCTACTCTTGCTGAAGCTTTTTGCAAATTAAAGCTCGAAAGAAGCTTTTCTCTTTGAGAGGCTTTGTTTTCTGAAGAGAATAGATTGAGTCGGAACCTTTTACTTGAGGTGTCAGTTGACATGGAAGGCTTTGGGTCTCAATTAATCGAGGTGACAAGAAAATGTTAAATTTCCTGTGAAGTGGGTTTTCATTTAAGAATGGTTTGAGCTGTTTAGTTTTAATTCACTTAAAAGGAGTGAAAAAGATTTGAGTCGGGATTTCTGTTTACCCAAATATTGTTTTGGTTTTCAATCTGAAGTGACTCTAAGAAATTAGAAATCTGAAATGGGGCTATTTTCAGCCGAATTGGAATAATTAAATGCAGGGACTGTAACTATTATAATTTTTAAAATAAAAATTATAAAATAAAAATTATTTGTTGATTTTTATGACGAAAATTGAAATATAACACTTATTTTCAATTTTTATAATAATACTTAAAAATACGAATTATTTTTCAATTTTTATAAAAAAAAATAAATAAAAATTATGATTCAATTTTTGTTAAAAAAAATTGAAAATAAGTGTTACGATTCAATTTTTTACGAAAAATTGAATGCGAATAACTTCTAAACCGAGTGGACTATTAAAAAACCACTCCGGGGGCAGTACCTGTATAAAGGTACCCATTAAAGGACATAATCCAGGATTCCTCAATTATTCAATTTATTTAGTTATATTTCTAGTGTGGGTCAACACGGGTATATTGGGAATCAATGTCCAATACTATCGAGGCCACCGCATTGAAGTAAAGGCTCTTGGGTGTGATTGAGCTGCATAAAAGGCATACGGGACTGAATTTGAGCATGAACATTGAAAATGTGCTGAACGAGTGTTTAATAAGAAAGTAGCAAGTCTTCCCTTCAGACAATGGCAAGAATGTCATTACAGCGATCGACTTCTTGAACAAATAATTGAATTCTGAATTTTGTGACGAGTTTGGCGATGACGACCTTATGAAAGATATTCGCGTTCACTCTATACATTCGATTAGATGTGCCGCCCATTCCATGCAATTATCTGTTCATGACCTGCTAAAAGAGAGGAGTCGGAGATTCCTTGTCGGCAGCGCACGATCCATAATAAAAACATTGCGAACTCCGACTTATAGGTAAACAAATAAAATGCATAACATTACACTTAAAAATGACAATACTATTTTAAAATTATGGATACATCCCCAACCTCTACTGGATGTGCCAACAAGGTGGATCTCAACGTACACTCTGTTGAAAAACGTATGCATATACAAGGAGTTTTCAGAAGAAAACCTAAGTGAAACATTGCAGTTAACGGAATCAAATTGGGAGGAAATTAACATGCTGTTAGCGGCACAAGAACCGATTTTTATAGCCATTAAAAAATTGCAAAGCGAACAATTATATTTCGGCGATTTTTATAAGCTTTGGCTTGAAACGAAGTTCATACAACAAATATTTCAATATCAATCAATATTTCTAGTAGAAATATAACTAAATAAATTGAATAATTGAGGAATCCTTGATTAAAACATTTTTAGGACCTGTTTTTTTTTAATAAAGAGTAATATTGTCATTGCCGATGCCATTATTAAAAAAATTTTCTTCACATAATTCACATAATTGAGTCTTCCTTTTGTAATGAACACTGTTATTTATTGAATTATTAAGAAATCCTTGATTATGTCCTTTAGGGACATTTGACATACATCATTTGAAAGGTACTGCGCCACAGATAATAAATATGTAATTTTTAATAGTCCACTCGCTTCAGAAGTTATTCGCATGCAATTTTTATTTTCAATTTTTATAATAAAAATTGAATTGTCACTTATTTTCATTTTTTTTAATAAAAATTGAATTGTCACTTATTTTCATTTTTTTTAATAAAAATTGAATCATCATTTTTATTTTTATTTATTTTATTAAAATTAAAAAAATAATTCTTATTCTTAATTATTATACCCTTGCAGAGGGTATTATAAAATGTCCGAAAGTGTGCAACGCATTGAAGGAGACATCTCCGACCCTATAAAGTATATATATTCTTGATCAGGATCACCTCCTGAGTTGACATGAGCATGTCCGTCTGTCCGTCTGTTTGCCCGTCTGTCTGTCTGTTTCTACGCGAACTAGTCTCTCAGTTTTAAAGCTATCGACTTGAAACTTTGCACACACCCTTCTTTCCTTTGCACGGAACGTCGGATTGGAACGACCGGGATGGGCCGACTATATCCTATAGCTGCCATATAACTGATTGATAGGAAATAGTATAACTTTGATGTCTTTAGAGTTAGAGATTTCAGATTTTCCATGAGTGCTGTTTTTAGCAAAACAACACGACATATTAAATTCATAGGGATCGGTTGACTATATCCTTTAGCTGCCACATAACTGAACGATCGGAATTTACCCAACTTTTGTGTTTTTTTTGAAGATAGAAAGCTGGAACTTGGTACAGATTATATTTTTGTTCAGTTAATCCGACCTACCAAATTTTATAACGACCGGCTGACTATATCTTATAGCTGCCATATGACTGAACGATCGGAAATGGTTTTTCGTAGAAATACCAACATTGTTATTTTTGAAGATAGAAGTTTGGGACGTTTTTTAGATTTTATATTATAATAAATTGGGTTATATTATCATATTCTCATAAGGATCGGTATCCGATGTTTGCGATATATATCCGGTTTTAACTGCAAGGGTATATCAACTTCGGCTCCGCCCGAAGTTAGCTTTCCTTTCTTGTTATTATAAAAATTGAAAATAAGAGTTATATTTCAATTTTAGCAATAGAAATCGAAATAAAGTTTATTGTGTTTCTGGATTCACCGTTAAAAAATGGTATATGTGTCCTTTTCCCACTCCCCACAAAGGCTTTTTTGTGGTTCAATTTTTTTGAACTCATAAGTCCTTTTTGCAGTCCCTGATTAAATGTTTATGTTTTTAAAAAAATTGGAATGAGGCTATTTGCAGCTGGGTTACGAATTTCAATACAAAAGCCTTCAGCTTCGGTTTACAAAAATTTACTGATATACACTTAAAGAAATTTTGTTGATATGTTACTATATATAAATAAATATATAACATAAACATGTAAATAATATAATAAGAAGAAATATATAATATAACTACTAAAATTGTATTCGTTACACGTTTTTAGAAAATTCGCCAACAAGTAAAATGCTATCTTCAAATGCCATCGACATCTGGAAGAAACGAAATAAATGAAGCCCTGGAGGTTATAGAATCCACCAACTTAAAGTATTTCACTGGTGAAATGAATTCAGAATTTTATGCATTAAAAGGATTGTTATTGTCGCAAATTGGACGAGCTGAAGAAGCTGGAAAGTCTTTTAGTGCAGCAGTGCAGCTTCATGATGGTCTTACCAAAGCCTGGGCTATGTGGGGAGATTATATGGAACAAATGTTTCTTAAAGAAAAACAAATACCATTAGCGACAAATGCGTTAATATGTTATTTGCATGCATGTCGTAATCAAAATGAGAGCAAAACACGAAAATACATTGCAAAAGTTTTATGGTTTTTGTCATATGATACCCAAACTAACATTCTAATAAGCACTTTGGAAAAATATGTGTCTGGAATTCAACCATCTTACTGGTTACCGTGGATTCCTCAATTATTGTGTTGCTTGGAACAATTTGATGGCGATGTAATATTAAACCTGTTGAGTCAAGTAAGTAACATTACGTCCATCATATGGTACATTCATTTTAATCCAAGAATCTAAGAATTTTTTACGTCTTTAAAACTAGATAATCATAACATACTACATAAATGGAATTAGATGGAGTATTTTTTCCAAAAAAAAAAAATCAGAAACCAAAAAACACAGAATTGTTGGCAAAATCCGATAGCTTGCGCTTTATTGGGAAAGCGGGAGAATTATTTGTGAATGTTCTGATGATTAGTTATAAGTTATTTAGGCTTAGCGGGAATGCTGGACGTAGAGTTTCCCTAGTCATTGCGAAGTCAATTTATTATAGCGCATTATGGCGTTGTATAGATCCTGCCCTTTGTGTTCATATGTGATTTGTTGTATAGAACGCAGAGTTGAAAAATGAATTGTGATTTACGTCAGTAAAATAAGTTTTGAAGAGGAGCTTCATATCGATGGCATTGTCAATTACAAACTTCTAGTTAATTTTGTTACTAGCTTCTTAACTTTTGGAGGCCATCTTTTAAGATTCGTGAGCCCCCGCTTATATTCATGACGATTTGTTTATCCAAATTTTCGCCAGAGAACATTTTTGTCCAAGAACATCAGCCCAGTACCGTAAATAAAAAAGTTTTAAAACCAGTGAGAATGAAGCTTCCACATATAAGAACCACTGACCAACCTTACACCTCTGTCAGAATACAAGGGGGCTACGTAGTAAAGTCCCTAACAATATTATAATAGTTCTCTCTTTGCCTATTATAGCCTTTACGTAAAGTTGGTTTAAGCCGGATCTTTTGTTCCGAAGTTTTTCCAAGTAAGTACACCACTTTTAGACGTGATCGACCTCTGCGAAGAGAGGGTAGAGTCCTCATTTCGGTAGACTCCCAACTTACTTCTAAAAAGGGTAAAATCAAAAGAGGGTTGTGATTTAGAAATTATTTGCATTAAAATCATTTTGTCTGCTAAATCTTTATACATTACATGTTCATATATACCGCCTTCGTCTGAACCGCCCACATACTAGCATCATTTGTACGCTATTTAATCCGTTTTCAATCTTATGACCGATCTTAATTATTTATTTCGCCAACGGATAAATCCTTACATGGTTACATAATAACAACTTACAAACTAATAAATAATACTACAATATTAATTGTTCAAGCATTGAACACTATTTTATATAGAAATTCTTAAGTTAGAGTTTCAAGGGATTGCAGGTCAGCGTGCAGTGCGTTGACAAGTAGTTTTAGTTTTAGTTTTTAGTTTTTTCATGTATCGTACTTATAAGAGAACTTTACCAAATAAAATCAGTTTCCAAAAGGAGCTCATTGGAGTAAGACCTATTTATTTAGGGCTCCTCTTAACATTAATAAAAACTAGGTTAGGTTAGAAAACTAGGTTAATTAGGTTAGAAGAAATAGGTTAGAAATTAAGTAAGTTCGTCTGATGCTACTATTCTTTCCACAGTTTTCAACCCCAGAGAATCCATATCATCCCATTTTTGAGGTTTCAATCGAAACCATTTCAGGTATCGATCAGATCTTTCCATGCGTGGCAAATAAGATTCGCTGTTTCTGTAAAGTTGATTTTCACAAACATAAAAGCATTATCGACACATTTGATTGGTCCGACTGTAAATGTTAATGTGCTTACGCAAGAAATGTACATATTGAAACCACTGGTTTTAAAGGGGTGAACAGGGGTAGGAGGGGTAAACAGGGTCGCAAATTCTACTGCATCGCTGCCGGCACACTGACAGTGTAAGCACTCAAATTTTTTTATCTCCCGTTTTTGCTCCTATTTTGTCTCAAACTTAAAAAAAATGTTTCGGGTTGGAACAACCCGAAATTGGGTTGGAACAAGTTTTCTCCATAGGAAATATAGATAGGGAAGCGTAGTTTTTTATTTGTAAAAGAAATGTTGCTAGCAAAGCTTTCTTTAAAAAAAAAAAACTATTTGAGTGCCCATTCAAACTTTTCAGTTAACGAAAAATGCTAATGCGAAGTTATTGCTGCTTAATAAAGACTTGGGAGTTCTGTCTATGGACACCTAGGAGGCGACTAAAGAAATAGCCGCCAAATAATGCACGTTAATGCAAATTAGATCAAACGATGAATTGGATAGATGAGACGATCAAATACATACCGGATGAAAAGCGATGGGAAACAGGTCTTGGCAGGTTGGTAACTGATACGAAAAATCGGGGTACGTACTAGACGAGAATAGGATAACAGGTATTAGGATAGGTATTCGTCGATAGATGTTGTTACTAATCTAAAAAAAGCCAAATTGATAATCGTATAAGAAGCAGGAAACTGTGTATATTACGAAATTCCTTAGTAGACGACAGGCTTCAAAGCAGCAAATCTGAAGCCGGAATGACACGCTTAGCAGTAAAGGTGCGAAAAATATATCGAGAACGAGACTTTACGATGAGAGGTTGGATTTCCAATTCCATAAAGGTGAGGCAAGCTTCAATATGAAACTTCGACGAGCATGAGTGCCCAGTAGACCCAGACTAGATTCCATAAACCAACAAACTACATGTGAACCGGGCGCTGATGAAAAGAACCATTTTGAATTTGGTCATGCCTATATTTGATCCGCTCGGTTTACTTGGATTTTACATTACACAGGCGAAACTAATTCTGCAGGCAGTTTGGCCATTCAGCAGCTTCAACACATCGGGTGACTTTGTATTTCCTTAAATATGGTTTAACACATTGAACATAAGATATTAAATTGTGTCGCCTGGTCGCCTAAAGCAGTCGCCTAATTACGTATGGAGTCACACGGATGCACGTTAGTTCCAACGAATGCATCCAAGACAAGAGTCGAACCGTTACTATCTTAGGACTACGACTAGCCAAGTAGAACTCCTGCTGCTCCTAACAGCGGAAGAGTCATTTGATGTGGAGAAGCGCGTATTTTGGAACGACTCGAAAAATTTATTGTATTGGTTAAGTTCCGACGCTAGGAAGCATCATTATTTTGTAGCGCTGTGGGTAGAAGAAATATTGGAAAACTCAGAGCACACGGAATAGAGATAGGTACCGTCATCAATGAACGTTGCAGACCACGGTAAAAAATGGACCAAGTAATCAAAATTTGAAGAAGGTTAAAGATGATTTACAGGACCGCCGTATCTGTATAAGACAAAATCGCTATGGCCGGTCACAAAGATCGAATCTCATAATTTAGAACGGATTCATATTCACGAAACCTAAGAGTTGAATAAAGCAAGGATAGCCACCTTGATAAGACTCAGAGGGACTTTAGGCTGATGTCAAAGTGCGCGCGAGAAGCGATGAGCAAAGCAAGAAGATGCCAAAGTGAGAGCTTTGGGAGAAGCTAGCTACATTGTTATATTTTTTAGTTATAAATGCGGTAATGAAAATAAACACTCGTACGCTGTGAGCGAGTTGAAGCGATAAAGCAGGTTGCAAACTGCACTCTCGCTTTGTTCTCGCTAAAACGTTGGAACTCGCAACTCGCTCTCACTCTGACATCTTTCGAGTCATTGCATATGAAAAAGGTTTCTGTGGTGTAGGTTTCGCTCGTTCTCACTCAATGTTATCGCGGATCTTCCAATAGACTATTTTAATCGGCAGTCCCAACACCAACTGAACGTGGTGGAAGTCAACGATATGCGACAACGATATGGTAAACAACGAGCTACGTTTACAAACACAGTAATCGACTTCTTTGGACCCATTGAAGTCCACGTAGAAAGAAGATGTGAGAAGCGATTGGGAGTACTCTTTACGTGCTTGACAGTCCGAGCCGTACACCTTGAGTAGAGCCAATCTCTATCCACAGATGCATTTATGCTAGTGCAAGTTACCAGGAGCAAATTACCCATGATAATCGTAACTAACAACGGATTGAAATTCAAGGGAGCCAGTCGCCTACCACAGGACGAGATGAAAAGGATCTCGCAGAGGGAGAGAGTAAACGCCCAGAGATCGTTTATTGTAGAAAACATTGGTACTCCACTTGGTAAGAGTTTTTGAATTGTAGGTCAGATCGCAGACAGATTCCGAAGTTTGATACACAGGCAAACTAGGCGAACTAGAAGCTCTGGAAGAAGAGAATAATTTACGAGCTTCGACTAGCGAAGGACGGGCAGACGCGCAGCGCTATATTGCGAACCCACTGGACTGCTCACACGGCGGCCTATAGGAAAGCAGACAAAATTGGATGTCCAAAATAACAAAGATTTGCAAACACCTCAGCGAGAGGAAGTAAATAAGCATTAAAAACTGAAAGTCTAAGAAAATCAAATATTTCAATAAACGTACGGACTTCCAATTATGCGGTGCCTTTGACAAAACGGGTCAATACCGAGGGCATGTTTGGCAGTCGTTAGGTCGTTAGGGCATATTAAATTAAAAGAATATTAAAGTTAGACTTTAAAATAAACATAAAAAAACAGGTTTTACAATTCGTACAGTACTTTAATTCTTCGTTACTAAAGATTTTTAGTGGCTCGGTCTAACTTCACCGTAAATAACGCGGAATGTTTTAAGAGTTTAGTTTATTTAGGATCGTGTATTTTTTATCTCGGTTGCGATCAGGCGATTGCCGATCTTTTCGCACAGTTTTTTTTCAAACAACGTATTAGCCTTCTACCATTCCGGCTCAGCCTTATAATTATAATATCCAGACAGCCATACACAATTTATGCCTATCTTTTTCTAAAATGGTTTTGTTATCGCCCTGTTTAATGGTACTCCTGTTTAATGGAGTTCCTGTTTAATGGAACTCCCTTGTATTTTGATTATTTAACCAATGTTTTATTCAAGTTCCGTCTCTCCACCACCACTTACTTCTGGAGCTGATGTCCTCACCCATCCACGACCTTCTTTTTCCTAAATTTAAAAGCATAAATTTTTTAAATAGTTTCTGACCAAAATTATTTTTCATAGTTATTTTTCTTTCAATCTCTCCGTGATTCGAGAGAAGCTAGAAAGGCTGTAGGCTCTTAAAGCAAGAACGCTCTATATCTTATTGACTATGTAAAAAAACATATTTTCTACAAACCGAAAAATCTATATTGATTATCCTTGTGACTTACAATAGTAATGACAAATTAAAAACTTTATTCGTTTGGAATGACAGTCCAATGAAGAATATATATTTAAGCTTTAACTTGGCGTTCGAAAATTAAAAATCTATTTGATTATTTTTATTTTTAATGCAGATTGGACGTCTTTATCCCCAAGCAGTTTATTTTCCAATACGGACCTTATATTTAACTTTAAAAATCGAACAGCGTGAGAAGCATAAATCCGCTGAGCAGGCTGTTTTTGCTGGAAAAATGACCAATTCGGTGAGTACGTCAATAAAATAAATACTTCCAAATTTTGTATACCCCACCCAATCCATATTTTAAATATGTCGATTTAGTTTTAAAAATATAGTTTTTGAATATGTCGAAAAAATATTAAATATGTTGAAAATGTCCAAAAAGCCATATTGGCCTTAAAGTCGAAAATCTTAAGCTTGTTGGTGAAAATGCACGAATCTTGGACTGTACATGATTGGCATAACGTCATTTTGTTCTAACGAAACGAAAATAATCTATTTGGCTTACAATACGGGTGCATGGCATAACGCCCAGTGTCATAGCGGCCACGGGCGTTCCGTCACTTTCTGAAAGTGTCATATCGCCCGCGGGCGCTGTCATTTTTCTTGTGGGCCTTATGACACTATGAGAAGTGCATTAACGCCCGAACATAATAATAATGAAATAATAAATAATAATAATAATAATAATAATAATAATAATAATAATAATAATAATAATAATAATAATAATAATAATAATAATAATAATAATAATAATAATAATAATAATAATAATAATAATAATAATAATAATAATAATAATAATAATAATAATAATAATAATAATAATAATAATAATAATAATAATAATAATAATAATAATAATAATAATAATAATAATAATAATAATAATAATAATAATAATAATAATAATAATAATAATAATAATAATAATAATAATAATAATGAATAATAATAATGAATAATAATAATAATGAATAATAATAATAATAATAATAATAATGAATAATAATGAATGGTATAAATGGGTGCGGATCAGAAAAGATCCAAGAGCCGGGTACAGAGTCAATCGACTCAGGAGGGAGCAGCACGAACCTAATAGTAATGAAATACCTAGTATAAAAAGCCGCCCAGCATAGTTTATCGTGAGAATCGAGTGCTCAATAGCGTAAGAAGCGCCGCAGGCAAAAATTTGTTTACATAAAAATCGCGCGAGTTTAAGTAAATTTAAATACAAAATTGTTTTAACATGTCATTTATTTCATCAAGAGATGTAATCGAACTACCGAACTGAGCGGACGTGCTTTGTCCGAGCTTCGGGAAAACTTCACTTCGCTTATATTTTCGCCAATATAAGCGAAAAGACACTGAAATACAATTTATTAAAAGCGACAGACAAGCTTTTTTTTTTTTTTTTATAACAGTTGTAATGTGCTAAACCAAAACTAGTGCATTGTTGCAAAAAAAAAAATACGTACCACGCAATGAGCTCATTGAGCAACGACCAAAAGAACGAGCGTAGAAGTTCAGTGAACCAAAGAAACGGCTTCTACTCTTACTTTTCAACCCGCGATACCGAAGTGGAAAAATCGGCGCTTAAAAGCAACCCGGCTTTACTGACCGCTGAAACCCAAAGGGCACGGTCTTGCTCACCCGCTCTGCTCACTCCGACTCCCGCGTCATGGAGTTCGCAGTGTAAAACCCCCCCTCCAATATCGGAAACAAATTTCGCACCAACAACAAGCAGCGCTACAACTTCTGCAACAACAGCGAAAACCCCTGCAACTCAAAGTACCACGACGTCAACGACTACAGCGAGTACAAAAACAACAACCTCGGAAAGTGCCAAAGCGGCAACGGCCACACAGACTGGAATAGATCGCTACATCCAAATTAAGCGCAAGCTTAGCCCGCAGAGTAATCCGGCAGGCAACAAAACAAAAATTAACCGTGTCCTGAATAACGATAATGAACCAGACAGATCCACTACTAACAGATTTGCCCTACTGGCGGAGGCTGAGGAAAACCAACCAGCCCAAGACACCGCAAAAAAACCCAAGCCCCCTCCAATCTATAAGGAGTGTGCCGAAAAGAAACTGCACACTTTTAAGCGCCAATATCTCGAAGAGCAAGTTTTCGATCGTGCTGGGAAATGTACCGTTTGAAAGCTTCATTAATTCTGCTTTGTTTACATATTCTATTTTCATTATCTATCCTTTACTTTCGACAATGCCTCGAATCAAAGAGGATGTTCGCAAAAAAATTGTGCACAATTACTGCACAGAAAAAGGTGTTTCATATAGACAATTAGCTAAACGCTATAAAGTTAGTGTTAATAGTGTTAAAAACATTATAATAATGTTTGGGAAAACGAGTTCTACTAATGATTTACAAAAAACTGGACGAAAAAGGGTCCCAAAGATGAAAGTGTTGATAAAAAAGTATTGGCCTTAATCCACAAAAATAATGAAATATCTGTTCAAGATTTGGCGAAAAAAGCACAAACAAGTATAAGTATGGTACAAAGAATAAAACGGCGGCATAATTTAAAAACATATAAAAAACAAAAAGTTGCAAAAAAAAGTCTGCGACAAATGGAAGTCGGCAAAAAGAGAGCGAGAAAGCTTTATGATCGCTTGCTCACTGATGCAGTGGAATGCATGGACGACGAAACTTATGTAAAAATGGACTCAAAAACATTACCAGGACCTCAATTTTACACAAAACCTAAAGGTGTGACTGTTGACGACTCGGTGTCCAAAATACACATGGAAAAATTTGGCTAGAAATTGCTTATATGGCAGGCCATTTGCACCTGTGGTTTAAGAACCAGCTCTTTCTTTACAAAAGGAACAATAAACGCTGATGCTTATATGAGAGAGTGTCTAAAAAAGCGTCTGATACCATTTTATAAGAAACAAAAGGTATCTACAATATTTTTGCCTGATCTAGCGTCAGCACACTATGCTCGTTCCACCATAACGTTGCTCGACTCAAAAGACATAAATTATACATTTTAAAGAGGAGAACCCCCCAAATTGCCCAGAACTTCGCCCAATTGAAAGATATTGGGCAATAGTTAAACGCAACTTACGAAAGGATGGCAGAACCTCAAAAAACATGCAGGACATGAAAAAATTGGATGCGTGCAACCAAAATGGTTACAACAGAGTGTGTGCAAAACCTAATGAGCGGTATTAAAAAAAAAAATTCGATCAAAAATAAGAGGTGCAACATTGCTGTAATATTTTTTTTGAAATTAAATTCTAATAATTAAACAAACAAAATAAAAAAAAAAAAGTCAAATCGGAATAAAAACAGGAAAGTTATACTAAAAACAAATTGTGCAGTTTCTTTTCGGCACACTCCTTATTAGGGAAAAAAGCTCGAGTGCCCTGGTCAACAAAATTGCGTCGTTGATCGGGAACGGTGAAAACTTTCATGTTGTTCCGCTTATCAAAGGGAACATCCATGAAACAAAGGTGCAAACCAAGACTGAAGAGCACTTCCGAATAGTGTCAAAATATCTGGACACTGTACAGAAAAACTATTACACGTACCAGCTGAAAAGCAGTAAGGGCCTACAAGTGGTAGTAAAGGGAATAGAACCTGATGTTACCGCCGAGGAAATAAAAACCGCCCTTAAAGAAAAGGGCTTCGCCGCCAAGAATGTTATTAACATTCTAAATAAAGATAAAAAGCCACAACCCCTCTTCAAGGTCGAGCTCGAGCCAGAAAGCAGGTCGCTGAAGAAGAACGAAGTCCACCCAATCTAAAACCTGCAATATCTTTTGCATCGGAAAATCACTGTTGAAGAGCCACATAAACGCAACGGTCCAGTGCAATGCACAATGCAATGTCAAGAGTATGGACACACAAGGTCTTACTGCACACTTCGGGCTGTCTGTGTAGTCTGCGGAGACGCCCACAAGTCCGCTTGCTGCACTACAAACAAGGACAGTACCGTGAAGAAATGTGGAAACTCCGGAGGCAGCCATACGGCAAACTATAGAGGATGTATGGTGTATAAGGAGTTAAAGAGTCGCATGCGTCAAGCGACCGCAACGCGCAACCAAAATCCACAGAATGCGTACATTCCAAATATTCGGTCCACTAAACACCACCAACTGCTTCTCCTATGCCGATGCTCTACAATCTGGAAGGGAAATTTCAATTCAGCCTAACTCTCAAAGTGCTCAACAGGCCCCAGAACAGCCACACAGCAAAACGGAAACTATGATGCTTACCCTCCAACAAAGTATGATGGAGCTTATGTCATTCATGAAAACGACCATGCAAACGCTTGTTCAAAACCAGAACATATTGATACAGCTGCTCGTAGCACAACAGTCTAAATAATCTATGCAGGCGCTACGAATATCAATGTGGAACGCCAATGGTGCCTCACGGCATAAACTAGAATTGTCACAATTCTTGACCGAAAACCATATTGACGTTATGCTACTGGTGGAAACGCATCTTACAAGCAAATACAACTTTTATATAAGAGGCTACACAATCTACAGCACAGATCATCCAGATGGGAAAGCCCACGGCGGAACTGGAGTTCTAATCAGAGAACGCATTAAACACCACCTTCACAAAAGGTTTGCAACAAACTTCTTGCAGGCCACATCGATACAAATTCAGTCAAGCAACGGAATCCTTTCAATTGCTGCCGTTTACTGCCCTCCTCGCTTCTCAATCTCGGAAGGACAATTTATGGACTTCTACAATTCACTTGGGGATCGATTTATAGCCGCAGGAGACTACAACGCCAAACATACGCACTGGGGATCACGTCTAGTGACTCCCAAAGGAAGACAATTGTACAATGCAATTATAAATGTGAAAAATAAACTGGACTACGTTTCCCCTGGAAGTCCCACATACTGGCCAACAGACTCACGAAAGCTCCCAGACCTTATTGATTTTGCAGTGACAAAAAACATACCTCGCAATCTAATAAGTGCCAAAGCAGTCTCGGACTTATCATCAGACCACTCGCCTGTGCTTCTAACGCTTCTTCAAAGCCCAGAAATAACCGAACACCCCTTCAGTCTGACGACGACAAAAACAAACTGGCTAAAATACAAAAAGTACGTGAGTGCCCACATAGAACTCGCCCCGGATTTTAACATGGAATCGGACATCGACTACACTACGAGCGCCCTGGAAGAAGTACTCGTTGCGGCAGCTAAAATCTCTACTCCTCATAGGAAAGAAGTAGACCGAAACAAACACTTCAAATCTAATCAGCAAATCGAACAGCTCGTGCGAGAAAAGAGGCGCACGCGTCGTGATTGGCAAAACAGCAGATCACCAGCTTCAAAACAACGCCTTAAGGAAGCAACCCGATCACTCGACCAGGCTCTTCACCAACAGGAAGAAAATGCACAGCTGAGGTACATCCAGAATCTCTCGCCAACAAGCACAAAGTACCCCCTGTGGAGGGCCCACCTAAATCTTAGTGCCCCAATTGAAACGACCACCCCGATAAGAAACTCTTCGGGATGCTGGGCTCGCAGCAACGAAGACCGAGCTGAAACATTCGCCACACATCTCCAAAGTGTCTTCCAGCCAAACCCAGCCTCAAATTCATTCCTCCTGCCAGTAATTCAGCCAGAGTCCTCCCCTCAGCCAGCCGCACCTCCATTCCGGCCGAACGAAATCGAAAAAGTCATAAGAGGGCTAAAACCAAAAAAGGCTCCCGGTGGTGACCTATTGACCCCAAAGATGCTGATCGAACTTCCAAAATGCGCTATAGAGGTCGTCTGCAAACTATTTAATGGAATCATTAATCTTGGCTATTTCCCAAAAAAGTGGAAGAAATCCATTATTATAATGATACCGAAGCCTGGAAAAGACCACACAATTCCGTCATCATACAGACCAATAAGCCTTCTATCTTGTTTGTCTAAACTATTTGAAAAATGCTTGTTAACTCGCATAATACCACATCTGGAAGCTTGCAATATCATCCCGGCACACCAATTTGGCTTTCGAAGAAACCATGGAACCATCGAACAAGTGAACAGATTAACATCCGAAATACGCTCAGCCTTCGAACAACGAGAATACTGCAGCGCTATTTTCCTCGACGTATCTCAAGCTTTCGACCGAGTTTGGCTCATCGGACTCATGCACAAAATTAAAACGTATTTGCCAACATACACCCACAAGCTACTGGAATCATACCTCTTCAATAGGGTACTCTCAGTGAGATGCAACGCAGCTACATCGGGCGACTACACCATCGAAGCTGGAGTTCCACAGGGAAGCGCACTCGGGCCGTGTCTATATGTTTTGTATACTGCGGATATTCCTACGAGCGCACAACTAACAACGTCAACGTTCGCCGATGATACCGCTATTCTTAGTCGCTCCAGATGCCCAACGCAGGCAACAACCCAACTGGCTAATCATCTCACAATAGTGGAAAGGTGGCTGTCCGACTGGCGCATTAAAATAAACGAACAAAAGTGTAAACATATAACGTTTACTCTTAATAGACAAACATGCCCTCCGCTTGTACTAAACGGTATGCAGATCCCTCAAGCTAACGACGTAACGTACCTTGGCGTTCACCTTGATAGACGACTTACCTGGCGTAAGCACATCGAATGCAAAAAGATGCATCTAAAACTGAAAGCCAGCAGCCTCCACTGGATCATAAACTCACGATCGCCACTGTGCCTGGACTACAAGTTACTACTGTACAATTCAGTCCTAAAGCCAATCTGGACGTATGGCTCCCAGCTGTGGGGGAACGCGAGCAGCAGCAACATAGACATCATACAGCGCGCACAATCAAAAATCCTGAGAACTATCACAGGGGCACCTTGGTATGTTCGCAACGAAAACATCCACCGGGATCTGGGCATCCTCGCAGTGAAAGACGAAATCCAGAAGCAAAAAGAGTCATACAAAGAAAAACTGTCTTCGCACCCAAATTTTCTCGCTCGGCGATTGACTCGGGTTTCTAGCGTATCCCGCCTTAGACGCAACGACCTCCCAACCCAGCAATCGATTTTTAGGGCCGTCTAACTCCGTATCAGTCAATATGACTGTTAGTTAAGTTAAAAATATAAGATTTGATACACCTCTTGTTAGTCTCGCAAAGAGAAGATTCAAGAAATAAAAGCAACGTTAAAAAAAAAAAAAAAAGAAAAAAAAAAATTTATTTCATTTAAACATTATTGATAAACTTTGATATGGCTGTCTATTAGTTGCCTGAAATATGGGCAGAGCAATAGAAACTTCGCCGCTTTCATTTTCATCACTTTGTAGCACTCAAAACATATTTTGAAGTGGCTTTGAAGTACCACATCACGCGGAGTGTCAAGGCAAATTATACATTTAAGAACTTCAATAATTTGACTGAAGTGTAAAGTATTGTCCTCATCTTCATCTTCAGTATTATCTGAGCATGACTGCTCTTCAAATGTGGTGTCCCACCAAATCAAATCATTTTTTTGCGATTGCAAACGAGATAACACATTAAACTGTATTATTAAAAACGGTACTTTCATTGATTCTTGATAAACTTTGCAAGTTTTAAGAAATTGAGGGCGTTATGACACAGGTTGAAAATGTCATAAGGCCCACGGGTGCTGTGACATTTTCGACACTTTTAAAAGTGTCATATCGCCCTCGGGCACTATGACACAATTTTTTGTCACAACTGGGCATTATGACATGCACCCTTACAACACTATGAGCTACGTGCGCCCCAAACGCGACAAACGCTTCAAAAATAATTGCTTATGGCCAACGGTCAGGCAAGGAGCATGCCAAATGGTCCGGGAATGCTTTTCTTACTATGGCGTTGGTGATCTGGCATTAATTGATGGAACTGTGAATGCTAAAAAGTTCCAAGGTGATCTGAATCGTAACCTTCTACCCTCAATGAAGGAGCAACTTTCTCATGCCCCAAACATAATCTTTCAGGACGACTCAGGTCCTTGCTATCGTGCAAGAAAAAGGGATGTATTTTTTTTATTCTTTAAAGATTTTTTTAAACAATAATTAAAGTTTTAAATTTCTAGAATTTTTTTTTAAATTTAGGTAATAAATTATTTGCAGAAAAATCGAATATCAACATTAGACTGGCCAGGCAGTAGTCCTGATTTCTATCCGATTCAAAATCGGTGGCCTATTTTAAAAGTTAAAATACATAAAAAGATCCATACCATACATCCAGCAATGGATGGTAGGCTGGGATGAAGAGATTGTCTTGTTACAAGACTTCATTAAACAGACGAGTTTAAATTCCATTTTAATAATTAAGAATATAAAAATATAAAAAATATAAAAATATACACTATATCCTAAACCACTAAACCACTCATGTCCCATCCAGATTTACGGATGAAGGCTATGAGTCTGCGTGGAGCGAAGTCTGTTAGATCCGTGAGTGCTGCTGCGCCCCAGCGCAGGCCATTGACATACCATAGGAGGTGTGCGACTGTCTCTTCCTCTTCTACATCCCCACAGCTCCTGCAGTAGTCATAATGTGGCACCGCTAGTCTAGCCGCGTGAGCTCCTATTAACCAGTGTCCCGTAATGGCCTTGACTGCCAGACTACAGTCCTGCCTATTAAGGGCGATAAGCATCATTGATCTCTTCTTAGAGCGGATAGGCCATATCATGCGTGAATTCCTGCAGTTTTGGTGATCCCTGCATTTTAGCCTACACGTAGCTAAGAGGATGCCTACTGGTTCCTTCTCCGGGAGGAGAGGATTGGTAGTACCTGCCCTTGCTGGTTCGTCAGCGGCGCAATTTCCCTCGTGGTCCCTATGTCCGGGCACCCATATGAGGTGGATGTCATACTGCTCTGCCATAAAGTCATTCACTGTCCTGGAGTTAGATGAGAATCCGACTTCTTTGCTACGTAACAACGCATACCACTCATTCGTGTCAACGCAAGACAACGCGACCGCAAACCCAACAAAAAATAACCAACCGCGATCAATAACCCCAAGCCCGAGTAATGAACTCTATCCAACATCGCAAGGCAGGGCGCGTTCTTGCTCTCCTGCGCTCTCGTTGGATAAAACCCCATACCCTTCCCTCATGCCTGCCTGCATAGCCACGGTCACCAGTATAGTGACGTCATTAGCAACTGCAACGGCAACTATTACAACAAATACAATGGTATCGACTGCTCGCGCAATACCATCTACTGTAATAACGGAAACTTCAGTGCAAGCAAATAATGCAGCACCTTACACCTGCGTGCCCTCTTCAAAACAACGTTCGGCCGTACAGACTGGTATGGATCGCTACATACAAATAAAACGAAAGCTTAGCCCGCAGACCTCTAGACTTGGTAACTCTGCTAAAATAACTCGA
The DNA here is from genome assembly GCA_018153235.1 of Drosophila malerkotliana malerkotliana. Classification (NCBI taxonomy): domain Eukaryota; kingdom Metazoa; phylum Arthropoda; class Insecta; order Diptera; family Drosophilidae; genus Drosophila; species Drosophila malerkotliana. The sequence continues at coordinate 19,844,499 of JAECXV010000075.1, read as the reverse complement.
GGCACCTCAAAACAATCTACAATAGAGAAGCCCATAGAAGCAAACAGATTTGCTATTTTGGCAGATAAATCTGATGATACACCTCCTAAAGTCATCGTAGGGGACAACAAAAAGCCTAAGCCGCCGCCGATTTACATCCGAGAGAAAAGTTCGAATGCTCTCGTAAACTCGATACTGAATCTAATAGGACCAGACAATTTCCACATAATTCCATTAACAAAGGGAAATATTCATGAAACTAAAGTTCAGACTAATACGGAAGTAAACTACAGAATTTTGTCAAAGTATTTAAACGACAATAATAAAAACTTCTACACGTACCAATTAAAAAGCAGTAAGGGCCAGCAAGTAGTACTAAAAGGTATCAAGCCGGAAGTAACACCAGATGAAGTTACAAGAGCACTAATGGAGAAAGGTTTTAATGTTAAAAATGTTATTAACATTTTGAATAGAGAAAGAAAGCCTCAACCTTTTTTCAAGGTAGAACTTGAACCCAAAACCAAATCCAAGCCTCTGAAAAAAATGAAGTGCATCCAATCTTTACTCTCCAGTTCCTACTACACCGCAGGATTACGGTAGAGGAGCCGCATAAAAGAAATGGACCGGTGCAGTGTAATAATTGTCAGGAATATGGCCACACAAGGTCTTATTGCTCGCTTCGTCCAGTATGCGTTGCTTGTGGAGACCTTCATGAATCTCACAAATGCCCAAAAAATAAAGAGGATCCCAGCAGCAAAAAGTGCGAAAACTGTGGAGGCAACCATACGGCTAACTACAGGGGCTGTCCAGTCTACAAGGAACTGAAAAGTCGTACACACCAAAGAGTGACCAATGCTCACTCACATACACCACCTTCAGCTGTTAAATCTTTAGCCAATAATGAGGTCACCGACAAATCGGCAAGCTATGCAACTGCTCTAAAATTGGGTCTTAAAAGTACCGCTCCCACCAATCCAAGATCATCATTTCCCCTCATCAACCAGAAGAACCGTCTACGAACAAACTTGAAACAATGATATGTAATCTTCAACAAAGTATGATGGAGTTCATGTCATTCATGCAGACAACTATGCAAGATCTTATGCGAAACCAGAACGTTTTGATTGAGCTGCTTGTTGCTCAAAAACAGACTAAATAATCAATGGCTCCACTCCGTATAGCACTGTGGAACGCCAACGGCGTCTCACAGCGCAAACTCGAGTTAACTCAGTTCCTTATTAATTACCATATCGATGTAATGCTACTCGCAGAAACTCATCTCACAAATAAATATAATTTTCAAATTCGAGGCTATCTATTCTACAACACGAATCACCCAGACGGGAAAGCTCATGGAGGCACTGGGATTCTGATTAGAAATCGCATCAAGCACTGCTTCCACAATAGCTTCGCCACGTACTTCATCAAGCTACATCATATTGGCCAACAGATCCTAGAAAACTGCCAGACTTGATCGATTTTGCAGTCACAAAAAACATTCCTCGCAACCTGATAAGTGCCAACTCCTTACCAGATCTATCGTCTGATCACTCACCTGTACTTCTTCATCTAAATCTACATCCAGTTGCGGTAGATAAACCATTCAGACTAACAACGAATAAAACCAATTGGCTTAAGTACAAAAAATATATAAGTTCGCACATTGAGTTGAATCCACGTTTGAATGACGAAGCTGATATCAACTTATCCACAAACACTCTTGAATCCGTCTTGGTCGCAGCAGCTCGCTTATCAACTCCACAAACGCAAAAACACATCGTACAATAATAGATACACGAACGTTGAAATAGAGCAGCTCGTTCTAGCAAAGCGACGCTCACGGCGAGAATGGCAATCCAACAGATCACCATCCGCAAAACAAAGGTTAAAAGACGCTACAGAGAGGCTCTCAGCTGCACTTCGTCATGAAGAAGAAAGGTCCCAAAAACATTACATAGAACAGTTATCCCCAATGAGCTCCAAGTTCCCACTTTGGAAAGCACACTGATAGAGCTGAAAAACTTTTTTCGCTGCAATTTTTCGTTTGCTTGTTTAATTTTTGTCAATCATGAGTGATGAAGTGGAATTCGTTTATAATATGCGATCGCGTTACAAATATCAAAATACGGATTTTCACGACCGTTTATCAGAGGCGTCGAAAAACTCGCTTTTATTGCTGTAAATGTACGAATCCGGTGTGTCGTCAACATTCGAAAATCGAATATATATGCTTCGCATGCCTTCCCCAGAAGACATGAAGAAGTGTGATGTTATGTTTAACTACAAAACTCATTACTATTCCATTTCTTTTGTATTAAAAACTGTGTTTTGGCTCATAATAAATGATAAAAATGAACAAAAGAAAAGTGGTTTTCTCTCACATTCCGGATATTTTTGCAAGTTTATTTTTCCTCACATAGGTACTCTTGTCTAAGTCAAAATAAAATAAACTGGTCAGAAATAAAAATATTTACCTATTCAAGATAAAAATTCGACCGCATGCAACTCTAATTCCCATACAAATGCATGTAAACGTATAGGGGTCTGGCCAGGCACCATGTGCGTGGAATAATCAAGTAGTTAATAATCAAGGGTTAATTAAGTAACTTGGTAATGACCTTCTCTAATAAAATAAAATAAAATAGAATTTATTGGTAAGGTTTTATGGCAGTGATATGATTTTAACCAGGGACCGTAAATAATGATTATGAGTTTAAAAAAATTGAAGCCCAAAACAGTCTCCAAAAAAATTGAAAAAAATTGTCATAAGTTAAATTTTCATGGCAAATTCAAAAACAAGATAAATTTTTGTTTTCAATTTTTATGAAAAAAATTGATTTTTAATAATTAAAATTAATTTTAATAATAAAAAATTAGTAATAATTATTAAGTATCAATTTTTATATAAAAATTACGCAATAACTTTTATTTTGTAATTTTTATTATATAAATTGGAAAATAAAAATTATTTGATAACTTTTAATTTAAAAATTGAAACTAAAGATTGAATCTATATATCTTTTGATCCGTAGAAGCCAGATCAAATATATATGTATATATATGATCTACACATCAATACCTTTCAGATGGTATATAATAAGAATGTATATATATATATATGTATATATGTTTCTCCGCTTATGTGCCTGTGCAGTATTGACAGACTCAGTGCAAAAGTTAATGTTCTTGAAATTAAATAAATTGCCATTTATATATTAAAAACTATAAATTTTTGTAATTTAATCTCGATTAATAATTGATTGAACTACTCTTTCTCAGCCACCGCAACCATAGTTGGGCTATTTATGAATACTGCCAATACTGCACAGGCACATAAGCGGATAAACATATATACATACATACTTATTCTATACCATCTGAAAGGTATTGATGTGTAGATCATATATATACATATATATTTGATCTGGCTTCTACGGATCAAAAGATATATAGATTCAATCTTTATTTTCAATTTTTAAAATAAAAGTTATCAAATAATTTTTATTTTCCAATTTTTATAAAAAAAAAATTGCAGATAAAAAATAAAAGTTATTGCGTAATTTTTATATAAAAATTGATACTTAATAATTATTACTAATTTTTTATTATTAAAATTAATTTTAATTATTAAAAATCAAATTTTTCATAAAAATTAAGAAATAACTTTTATTTTGTAATTTTTTGCTTTTTTAATTATAACCGTTACAGTCCCTGATTTTAACCCATTAGTATTAGTAACGAATAGCAAAAGTAGGCTGTTGTGAGCATGATAAAAATCATAAATAAAAAAACAAAATTTAATTTCTTTTAACGTATATATTTTTCTCTTTTAGAGTTTGGAAGCATCAAATTGTGGAAGAGTAAACCATGGAAACCCTTCATCGGTTAATCCTATTAAAGCGACGCCTCCCATGTGGAGATGCTCTAAGGTTATGCAACTGCAACGAGAAGTGCATCCCACGATTTTAAGTTCCTTAGAGGGAATAGTAGACCAAATGGTTTGGTTTCGAGAAAGCTGGACTGAGGAAGTTCTTCGACAACTTCGTCAAGGCTTGATCAAATGCTACGCGATTGCATTTGAAAACAGAAATACAGTTATCCAAGCCACTATCACACCTCATACGTTACATTTTGTTAAAAAACTTGGCTCCACATTTGGCATTGGAATAGAGAATGTGCCAGGATCTGTAACATCGTCAATATCTAATTCTGCAGCATCAGAATCTCTTGCACGACGAGCGCAAGTTACATTTCAGGATCCAGTTTTTCAAAAAATGAAGGAACAGTTTACCAGTGACTTTGATTTCTCAAAGCCAGGAGCAATGAAACTGCACAATTTAATATCAAAGTTAAAAACATGGATAAAAGTTTTAGAAACAAAAGTCAAGAAACTACCAACATCATTTTTAATCGAAGATAAATGCAGATTTCTATCAAATTTTAGTCAAAAAACAGCTGAAGTGGAACTTCCTGGAGAATTGTTAATTCCTTCGTCTTCTCATTATTATGTTAGAATTGCCAGATTTATGCCAAGAGTGGAAATTGTACAAAAGAATAATACAGCAGCAAGACGGCTATATATAAGAGGCACAAATGGAAAAATATACCCTTATCTTGTTGTTTTAGATTCCGGGTTAGGGGATGCTCGTCGAGAAGAACGAGTACTACAATTAAAAAGAATGTTAAACTATTACTTGGAAAAACAAAAGGAAACAAGTCGAAGATTTTTAAATATAACAGTACCCCGGGTAGTACCTATTTCGCCGCAAATGCGTTTGGCTGAAGACAATCCCAACAGTGCATCATTACTTAAAATTTTTAAAAAATGTTGCCAAAAAATGCAGTTGGACTACGATACCCCTGTAGTTAAATACTACGAACGTCTTTCTGAAGTCCAGGCCAGGGGAACACAAACTACACATTCAATATTAAGAGACATATTTACCGAAATACAAAGGAAAATGGTACCTAAAACATTACTTAAACTTTGGGCCCTGAATACGTTTTTTGCAGCTACTGACTTTTGGCATTTCAGAAAAATCGTAAGTTCTCTTTTAACCAACAATTTTTACAAATTGGGGTAGGGCACATAGGGCCAGTAAGTAGATCAGCTATATGGGATGAAAGAAGCTATACAAACATTTTTTTTTAATTAAGCCAGCTTCAATTGGTTTTGCTCGTTAACACACTAATTATAAAAATTTTAAGTTATTTTGAACTATAAATATACCAATCCATGTTGTTTGGAGAAAAAAAAGATAAGCTGTGGAAATTAAGTGTAATTTTAATATTATAATACCAGGTACTCGTATAGTCGTGTGAATGTATGAATGGAACATAGAGAAGGAATTATCTCCGAGCCCATACAGTATATATATTCTTGATTAGCATCAACAAACGTGTCTTGTTTAACGTGGTGTTTTCCACACTAAAGGGATTACAACCACGACACTCTAAAAAACCTACAAGAGGCATATAGTTCATGGGCACGGATGGTATTGGTGCTATCGCCCCAGACTAGAAGCTATAGCTATGTACATAGCAACCAGCCTGGTCGAATATGTGCTTGCCGGGCAGCATAATCCCTCTGGATCAGAGGCGAAACGTATCTGTCTCCTCTTCTGATCTATGGGTCACAGCACGCAAGTTGGCAAACGCAACTCCACGTCGAATCCGAGGATACTACGATACTCCTACAAGGGGGTCTACCTCAATGGTAGTGTTTGGACCGACCCGTGGCACCGAAGTTTGTGGGTTTGGTGAGAAACCCCTTTAGCTCCGACAAGCTCCGTTGGGGCGCCCTGCCATGTTAGTCGCCTTCTACGGCAAGCTATTCTTGGCAAAATTGGACTAGCCACACGGAAAAATGGGACTAAAGACCCCTCCTCCTCCGGAACGCCTCTGTGAAGAAACTTACCGTGTTCTCTGGCCCGGGGTTTGTGCGTTCTATTCCTCCCGTTGGAATGTTGGTCCTGAAGTGGAATTTTACGTGTTCCCTAGGAGTACAGTTGTCTGTGCTAAAAGGGTGGAGTGTCCCGTGATATTGGGATTTCACTGATGTGTTTCTCTTAGTCGAATTGCCGCCAGTTTTTGCTGCTCCATACCAGTTAATTAGTGTTAGAGACATAAAAAGAGGGAATTTGTATCTTCTGCTGAAGACAACTAGCTCTGTTTTCTGCTCGTTTAGGCCTAGGCTGTTGATGCTTTTCCAGTTGGTTAGGGTTTGTAGTTTTTCGCTCATGAGGTCACAGAGTGTTTGCGGATATTTTCCCGAGAACATATTTGCCACGGCGAATCAAAATGACTGCTATGCTCCAAAGGGAGGGGAGGGGACTCCTCTATGCTGGGTTCCTCTACAGATGGCCCTTCAAAGGGTTGATGAGCCTAGTGAAGACATCACTCTCCTGATTGTTAGAAATTGATCAATGAGTCCCACCAAGCGCTTATCTACCCCAAGGGACGTCAAGGCTTTGGTTATGGTGTTTGGGAGATCTTCGTTAAAGCCCCTTTCTATGTCTAAAAAGACTACGAGGGCGTATTCCTTCTGAGAGAGTGATTTTTAAATCTTAGAGACATGCGAATCAAGGGCACTCCACGGTGACTGTCACGTTGTTTGCATCACTGAAATTATGGCACAAAAATATGCTTATGTGCTTCTTAGTGAGAATACAAGCTCTAGTTTTACATTCTGTATATGCTGTTAACAATTTGCAGTTCTTGGATTCTAGTCCTGAGACCTTTCCCCCAGGGTTTTTGGACTAGGACAATGTCGGCTCCATCCTCAGCCAGATGGAGCAATTGAGCAGTCGAGAAGCTGCTTTACAGTGATGAAGGTTTATGTGAAGAATCCACAGGAACATCTGCTTAATTCCCCTCCACCACTGTAACTTCCGCCTCTTCATCGTAAGTGATGTCGTTATTCATCCGACTGGCTGCCATGCGGTGCATGGATTGCTTTGGGACGGATTGCTTTGGCGTCGTGCCATATGCCGGGAGAACGCTTCCCAATTCGCCCACTTTACCTTTTTCAGCCCCTACTCTGAGCTTTAGAGGTTTTGGCTCTTTCGTGGCTTCCTCGTATTTGGCCTCTTTTTTCTGCGTATGAGACCTTACTAGCTGCTAGAGGCCCACCATCTTTACCGCACCTGAAGGTGGCATTATGGCACTGGGGCCGGCAGATGGTACCACGGTGGCAGCAATGGATGGCTTGCTTTCAAGCTATCCCCAATTTGGGACGGGGACCTACCTTACTCTGCTTAGCGGTATTGGCCTGGTAGGTGGGCTCGCTCGCCTTCTTCTTTGCCTTAGACCCGCTCGCTCGTCAATGCCAGTTTAGTCAAGAGCTTGGCATGAGTCATCGAACCGTTATAAACCATTTCTAGAAGCTTGGATTCAAAAATAAGCTCAATATATGGGTGGTACACGACTTGACGCAACAAATATTTTTGACCGTATTGATGCATGCGAATCGCTTCTGAATCGCAACACTTATTTCTGTCCATGTCAAACGAGCTTGGAAGTCAGAAGTTGGCCACAAGAGACAAGTTGGCAGTTGGCCACAAGTTGGCAGTCCTGTGAAAATTGGCTCTCCGAGTTTTTTGTCAATAGGGAAGCGAGCTTCTATAAGAGGGGCATTATTAAGTTGGCATCTCGTTGGAAACTCGTTTTGAAACAAAACGGCCCTTATTTGACTAAAATTGTATATTAAAAACAATTTTTTAAACAATTGAAAATTCAATGCTAATACCGCAAGACTTTTTTGACAACCTTATAAATTAACTAAAGAAATAGTTTGCTACAGAATAGGTACACTACTACACTGGTAGCGAAGGGACGTAGCTAAAATTAGAATCAAACTTGATATTTGTGGGTATTATAGAAGTCTCCATTCCAAATCCCATAGCTCTATCTCTTCATACAGACAGACGGAAATGGTTATATCGACTTGGCTCGCTAATACGATCGTTTAATCGTATTTATGAATAATGAGACAATATTGATATGTGTAAAAAAAGAACACAATTTCTTGTAAGTTTTATCAAAAAAATGGCGTCAAAGTCGGAAAAACTCGACAGGAAAGCCAAAATTTCAGTTTCTTGTATAAAAGTTTTATCTTTTTTGTTTAAATAAATTGAAGATCTATTTTTTTCAAAAGCTACAAAATAAAACTATTGAAAAACGTCGGAAATTTTTAAATCGGTTTAAAATTACGCGTTTAGGATTTTTTAGGGAAAAATGTCCCGAAAAACGGTTTTTGGTTTGTAATAAATCCATATTTTTAGACATATCCATCCAATCCATATTTTTATTTCAAACACGGTTTTGTGCTATATTCGACCTAATAAAAAATTACTACTATGTCACTTTAAAAGTTCCTCCACTTTTTTTGTCGCTGTGTTATTCGTGATTTGGTCATCACTCAAAACAGGCATGTGGGGCTACTTAAAGTAAAATTAAAGAAAAATTCGAGGTAGTGACAGTGGTTTGTATGGAGAATCTGATTTATGAAAAATATAAATTTTTTACCTTAATATAGCGAGATTTCCTTAGAATATAAAAAATCTATATATGTACAATTTTCATGTCCCAGTTTTCGAGTAGTTTTCTGAGTATTGAGTAGGTCTGAGAATCCGCCAAAATCTATTTTTTATCCTGTTCGGCATACCAAAAAATCGCATATAAAGTATTACCTCATCACACTGACAAACTCACGCTACCGTAGCATTTTAACTCAACTTAAACTGGGGCAAAAATCTTTCATTATTAAGTTAATACATTAATTCTATTTATGAGTGTTTTGTACAGTGAGCAATGCCAAGTAAACGCAAAGGGGGTGATTTGAGCCGTGATAGAAGTAGATCTCCAAACATGCAAAATAGAAGATCCGAAAGAACCGAAGAACAAATCCAGCAACAAAATACTGGTGTAGTGCAACTACCAGAAATTGAAATACGGATACGGCACGGATCCAGATTCTAACGTGTTCCTGAAGTCAATTCGAACATTCAATTCATGCTTTCAAATGACATCGTTCGGAGCAACAGAAATAGTTCAAAATACAAATGCAAATGGTCAACATTACAATTCTACATTCAAAAAAAGAGGCCAAGTTTAACTGCGATCCACATAAATTCTTAAAAATCTACTTTATGGGCGGCGAGAATTCCGGAAGCGCACTTGCCAATCGCGTGAATGCACGTTGTGATTATAATATCCTCGATTCATTTTATGCCAACGTATCGTCAGCGAGCTAGGTGCTCTATTAAACGAGCACAATGAATTGTTGAAAATATATGCACATATGCACCAATTACAAAGCGATAATCACGCTGTCGTCACAAAAAATATTGGTCCCGCTATAGCGCTAAGAGATTGACTTGCTATATTACAATCAAATAATAACTTAAAAATAATGTTCGCCTTTTCTTATTTTTGTATGCCCTCATGGTTAACCAACCAACCACCACAGTTAACCAACTCCAGATGACTTTATTATGACTTTTGTCTAGACCTGAGTAAATTTTGTACAGAAATTATTAAGTCATCTAGTGGCAAAACAACGTTTGCCGGGTCAGCTAGTACAAATATATATTATATATACAAAATGTTTGACCAAATGAACAAAATATTTTATATTCAGTAATTAGACCTGTTAACTAATCTTATTATTATTAATATTTTTAATCCAATAGAAGTAATACTTACTTACTCTCATGATTTTTTTTTTCAGCTTACGCTGCAATTGGCATTGGCTTATCTTTGTGAGCATGCGTTAAATTTAACACGCCTTAACACCGATATGATTTACCTTCATCAGGATTCCGGACTGATGAATGTTTCCTATTTTAAGTTTGATGTAAATGATGACAAAGGTCAGCTTAATCAACGTCGCCCTGTTCCATTTCGTCTAACTCCAAATATTGATGAATTCATTACACCTATTGGAATATCTGGACCCCTATCGGCAGCAATTGTAGCTACAGCGCGGTGTTTTATTCAACCAAATTATAAGCTTTGTTCCATACTACAAACTATTTTAAGAGATGAATTTATAGCCTTGCAAAAAAAAGGATTAAGAGAAAGTAAACTGGCAGATGGAATAGAAGAACGCTACAGTGAAGGAAATTCTATGGACCGTACTATAAACGTAGTTAATTCTGCCGTGGATATAATAATGGCACGGTTCAATAAAATTTCATATTTTGATAGTATTGAAAATAAAAAAATATCTATGCTTATACAATCTGCAACAAACATCGATAATCTGTGTCGAATGGACCCAGCTTGGCATCCTTGGCTGTAATTACCATTTATATACGTTCTTATAAAATACAATAAAAATTAAAATAAATAAAACAGTTAATTTTATTTTGCAAGGGCAATATGGAAATAATTTAAACAAGAAAGGAAAGCTAACTTCTTGCGGAGCCAAAGTTGATATGCCCGCCCTTTCAGTTAAAACCGGATATATATCGCAAACATCGGATGTTTGCCCCAAGCTTCTATCTTCAAAAATACAAAAGTTGGTATTTCTACCAAAAACTATTTCCGATGGTTCAGTAATATGGTATAAGAAACAGCTATAGTCGGCCAAACGATATGAAATTTGGTAGGTCGAATAATTTTGCCAAAAAAGCTCTCATGTAAAATTTGTACTCTCTTACTGTAAAAACACCAAAGTTATACCATTTCCGATTAATCAGTTTATTGAAACCACTGGTTTTTTAGAAGGGGGTGAGCACAGGGTCGCAAATTCTACTGCATCGCTGCCGGCAGGGTGCCGTGTCAGTGGACAGTGTGAGCAATCTCAAATTTTTTCAAAAGCTCTCTCATTTTATCTCATTTGACTCATTTGCTAGCCCAAACTTAAAAATCAGAATATTTCCCCCATTGTAGTAAAGTTAGAGAGTTCAGATTTTCCTTGAGTGCTGTTTTTAGCAAATACGACATATTAAATTTCATTAGGATTGATCGACTTTATCCTATACCTGCCATATAACTGAACAATCGGAAATGACCCAACCTTCGTGTTTTTGAAGATAGAAAGTCAGGTATGGCAGCACGGGGTTTTTCTGCAGCAGTTTTTCTGGGCCTGATGGAAGCAGGAGTGCTTGAACTTCATTCAGCAAAGCTCTAAATTGCGTACCTGCGGCCCTACCGTTGAAACCAACGATGTAGAGCTGGTGAAGGACGATAACCTTTCCACCATGAAGTTGGATGATCGCGACAATTATGTAGCTAAACTTTACTCTCTGCTCTTCCAAGATTTTTTTTTTAAGATTTACATCCAGGCCGTATTTGCTAGTCCTTGTCTAGGATATGCAGTGTCGCCGTCAAAAGAGAACATAAAGCAGCCTGCAGCCACCTTCCTCCATCTCACGTGGAATTGGTTGACAATTTTTTTATAGGCGAGAGTCAAGAACTCGACTTTGAGATCTTTCCCTCAGAAGAACCTCGTACGTGAAAATATACCTCCTGTAGACATTAAAAGGCCTGATATCCTTCTTAGATATTATTCTGACTTTTCTATTTAGTTAACTCATTTCCCGAGCGCCCTCGGTCGTCTGGGACTCTAAGCTTTGTGATGAATGCAGGAATGCTGGTGCAATGATTGGTGCACGAGCCATTTCCAATATTCTGTTTATATTTCTTTAGGCAATTTCTTAAGCCTCCTTTGGATCAGCGAAGGCTTTAAAGTTTTTCCCTATTATTTTGTCAACAGAATTTTTTACAGATGGGGGAACGTCTCCTATTGACATTGGTCCTTTCTTGTCTTATTTGGAAAGGACAAATTTTATTTTAATTAAATTTTTTTAATTTCGAATGGAATGCTTCTCCATGTTAAAAATCATCTTCTGCATAATATTTTAAAAGGTTTGGAATTTCATGCATGCTGTTTTAAGTCATTTTATCTAATTCTAACTGAATGATCACTTGGATCTATCTATTAATGTACATTGATTTGATACTTAAATTCCTATACGGATCGATCAACGATGTATATACGCTATTTTTTTTTTTCGCGGTCTTTCAGAATTGAGGGAGTGGCTCGTGCACCAATTAGTGGACCTAAGCACAGTTGTAAATGTTAGGACAAGCTCCAAATATAGCCCCAATGAATTCCGTTTAGAAACTGTTTTTATTTTGTAAAATTCTCGTATAAGAAAGATACATGAAAATCTTAAATCTATTTAAAACTACTTATCAACGCACTGCACGCTCAAGTGCGATAAGCGCTCCACTTATGTATGTATTTGTGTAGGCTGCAGGGGATCGATTTCAGACCATGCTGTTTGTCTCGTATTTCCATGGGTCCGATCCCTTACAACTCTATCTTTAGAATTTGTATGTACGATCGTGTTCAATGCTTGTACAGTAAATGTTTTCGTTCGTCGCTCGTTTTGTTTCACCGAATTCACTGTTTGACGTGATTGCCCGAGTCCTTAAACAATACAAGTAGCATACAACTTTGCCCAAAGGCACCTTGGCAGGGACCTAATCTGGGTTCACTTCCAATGGGCATTCCGCTGCCTTAGTTCCCAATAGGCACACCATCTAGGCATACGGCGGGGAGGATCTGCTGTCTTGGGGCCTGGAAGCCGGGCACACACTCGCTTCGTCCGCCACTCGTCATACTCCGCGTATAGCCAGCAACGACTAGGCGTCGCGCCTCCGCTACACCAGGGTGTTACCGCGCATACGTGCTAGTCAAGAGATCAGGAGTCTCTAGGCTGGTGACCGGGGTGTCCCCGATCGGTTTCTTGGCTGGGCTGGAGATCACGAGTCGCCCTAACCTTTTCTCGCAGGATCACGCCTGTTCATCGCGATTCAGGAGTCAGTAAGGCCGCCAGACTTGCCCGTTTACTCGTTGGATTGGCTGTTGGACACTTCAGGGGCGGTCCTTTAGCTCAAACTACCAGCTACATTTAGAAACGCTCTAACGCTTTCATGTCGGACTCTCTAAAGGCGGTCCTCCAAGCTTCCTAATACAAAATCTTCATGATTCATTCTAATGTGCCTCCTTATATACGTTAATTCTTCTAGATTCTGCTTCTGCTGTTAATCCAGCTTTCCACACTCCCGTTGGTTTTGCTTTACCCCCATCCGCCCGTGCTGACCATTGTAATACATCCTGCGCTTGACCGGTGTCTTACAGCTTTCGCACTCCCTCAACTACCCTTTCTTGACTTTGCCCCAGGTCACCTGTCTTAGCGTGTGGGAAAGACTAAATCTCTTCACACATCATTTTTGAAAATGTTTTGAGATCGGACTGATGTTTGCATTGGGCAGAAGCGAATTTATATTGAAGACAAAGCTTATTATCGTCTGCATACATAAGTATTAGGGAGTTCATCAAAACAGGGTCAAAACAGGGGCAAGTTATTAATAAAGAGACTAAACAGTAACGGGCCAAGATGACTTTCTTGTGAGACTCCAGGTGTAGCACGGACCAGGCGAGAATGTATATATTAAATAAGACTCTGTGTGTTCTGCCATCTATGTAGCTGGAGATCCACGTTATGAGGTCTGTAGGAAATACCAGCATATTCAGTTTACTCAACAAGAGTGAGTGATTGACTTAATCAAATGCTTTGTTACAGTCTGTGTAAATAGCATGAGTTTGAAATCCCTTTCAAAAGCTATCTGTGACAAAGGGTGTCATCCGGCAGCAACCGACTTTTCCCCTTTTTTATGTAATAGAATTATGAAAGATTCCGTCCACTTAAGGGGAAAATCGAGGTTTCCAAAGATAAGTTGAAAAGTCTATAAAGAGGTTTGCACAGAGCTCTGCCACAGTATTTTAGAACACAGCACACAGATGAAGACATCGCTGCCTGGCGAATAAATGGGTTTGACCCTGAGAATATCAGATAATAAGCTATTCTCGGACAGAGAACAGAAAAACGAACAGAAAATAAGATTATCTGATGGAATGTTGTATGCGTACGGCTGATCTGTAATTTTAAGTGGAGAGTATGTTGTTTGACAAAATTTTAAGAATATATCAGCAAAAATAGCCTGAATGGAGGTCGCAGATGAATTCGCAACGTAAGGTCGCAAACGTAAGCAGAAGTGGAAAAGATACATGTTTACGCTTAGTATTTACAAAGTTATAAAACTGCTTCGGATCCTGAGTAAACTGAATCCAGCAGCATCGAATACAACTTTTATAACATTCCGAGTTATTCATGGTGAAGTAAGACCGAGCTACTAAGTATCTTGAGTTACTAATTGTACAGCTAGTATTGATATGTTTATTTAATAATTAAATTTTTATGTTTTTTAAAATTAATAGTGCCTTGTATACCAGGAGGATTTCTTGCGACTGACGGATAGTTCCATGGCTCGCAGGAGTCAATAGGGAGTAAATTTAAATTGATTTAAAATTTATGGAAGGCAATATTTTTTTCTTCACATGCTAGTAGATGGGATCAAATTCCGAAAATAAAGTTTCATTACAGAAAAAACGAACTGTATGAGTTTTAAGTGGAGACTTATGGTCGATAGAAGTATTGGTTTTTAATAAAACCGCAAGAGTGGGATGATATAGATCCTCAGCAATAAGCACACCGGCCAAGCGTACGCCGGGGAGGATCTGCTATCTTCGAGCTTGGCTGCCGGTTCGGGTCGTGGCTCACTTCGATGGGACTCACGCGCTGGGTGCCTCTGCCGCCGTTGCGCTACTCGCTTCGGGTTGATGGCCACTCCGGTTGCTGTGGTCGCTGCTTCGTCGCAGTCGATGGTTACTGTTTCTGTTTCGTTGCTGTTTCTGTTCGAGCTCTGGTGGTGGTTTTACTGACTAATTCCCTTTTGATGGTCGGCACCTAATCCGGGTTGGCTTCCAAAAGGCTCACCGCCCAGGCATACGCTGGGGAGGATCCGCTGTCTTGGTCCCTGAAAGCCGGACAAGGCCTAACCGGCCTAAACCAGTCAACCTAACCTTGTCTCGCAGGATAACGCTTGTTCATGGCGAATTAGATTAAGGCGCTCGCTAGCCCTGTTCGTTTCCACACTTAATGGAAAGTTTACCTGTCGTGGTCACTTCAGAACCGTCCTGCCACGGGTTCTTCTTCGCTCGTCTCATTTTTATACACTCTACTTCTCTTGGGCGGTCGGACTCTCTCTGGAGACCGCCTCTGAACAGTCCTCCAACTGAACGCTATAAGCTTTCTAAAAAAACTCGTCCCGATTCGCCTACACATAAACGCCTAGAGCGCCCTTGAGACGATTGCATTTAAAGGGGTCTTATCCAGCAAGCCAGGAATGACCTGTTGTGGTTTGGTCCCGATTGGCTACGGAAAGATGAAAATCGGTGGCCTAAGACCACTTACTCTTAGCCAAAAGAGTAAAAAAAAAACCAAAATCACAAAGAAAGAAGACAAGAGGAAGGCTATGGTACAAACTACGAGGGATTCAAGCCGGCCCATTCAAAAGTTAACAATTATAACCTATCCAATATAAAAAAACCTGAAGTAATTAGAAATTACATTAATGAATGAAGTTTAATACATTTTGTTACGATATTAATGGTTTTGAATTGCGGCCGAATAAATAAAAACGTTGCAGTTTAATTTTCAATATTTTCTAGGGGTTAAGATTTAACTTAAAATCTGCAGCCAAATCAGCGCCGAATACACAAGGAAGTGACCATGCGTACAATGTAACTTGCGCTACAAATATCCGCAAAGCGCATACGAAGTTGGGAGAAACAAAACAAAATAGAAACTTCTAATAAGCCCGTTATTGCTTATCCGTATTTAATATCTTTTAGACTATTCATCCTTTTTTTTGGCAGCTTGGCAAGACATCCTCTGGCCCTTCAATAGAGTCCTTGAGGGGCAGACACTAACTTGACTCAGCACGTTTTGTCGTTATAGGCCACTTCATGGGGGGGTAGATTTCCATCCTTCACCAGGACTATGTCACCAACAGACACTACGGGGCCAGGGGTGAGCCATTTGGAACGCTGTTGCAACAAAGTGAGACATTCCTTCCAAGGTGACCAGAACACTTTTTGCAAGAAGGAGATTCTCTGCCACCCATCCAGACGGCTAAAGCCAAGGGGCGCAAGGTCCGGTTCGATGAATGTTGAAGGAGGGCTGCCACTTAGAAAACGAGCCGAAGTTAGCACATCTAGGTCAGCGGGAATTTCGGAAATTGACACAAGAGGTCTGAGATTAACGATCGTGCCTATGTGGCATAATTGGGGCCCTTATATTTTATAGCAGCCAAATCAAAAGGCGGGGCTCCAGCAAGCAGTGCAGTGCCAGGGTTGGCACTGTTCGGGATACCAGGGTTGGCACTGTTCGGAACAGCCTCTGGCAGGCAAGAAGTCAGATAAAATTTTTCGCGTCGTAACGACATACCACACCGAATCACCAAATAGTGGACAGGGCACCATGAGTCCGGCATAAATGGTCCGCCTTGCGCGAAGTCTGAAGCCCCAGTCA
Organism: Drosophila malerkotliana malerkotliana; assembly: GCA_018153235.1. NCBI lineage: Eukaryota > Metazoa > Arthropoda > Insecta > Diptera > Drosophilidae > Drosophila > Drosophila malerkotliana. The sequence goes on along the minus strand of JAECXV010000075.1, from coordinate 19,828,069 downwards.
ACTCGCAGCACCCCCAGTCAACCAATGTTCATTCGCTGACGCAGCAATGCGATATGCATGGAAGATTTGCTCCTGCAGATCTCACACATGGGGTTTATTACCGTCTTTCTGGTAAAAATGGTGACATCAATTTCCGTACCCCACGCGCCAACGATGGACATCAGTTGCGCTCCTTTTTTATGCAGCACTGCTCGGGATTTTTCCTCGACAAGGAGCAGCAGGTCATTCACATCCGCGCTAAAAGCGCATTCAACATTGTCGAACGCTCCTTTAAAATCGACGAAGATTCCGAGCAAGTATCTCACCGGGCTGGCGCGGCACTGCTCTTTACAGGGTTCCCTGTCCCATATTGGGCGGCTACGTGGTCTGCGTCTGAGCCACAGTGGCCGGCAGCGATCCTCATTCCTGGCAGAAGGTATAAAATGCAAACCTGGCTGTAGGTATAAAAAGCACAACCTGAAGAATGATGTTAAACAACGCAAATACTCCAGGTGGCATCCACGCAAGTGGAAATCCACCCATGAGGAAACCCACGGTCGGGACACGGATTTTGGAGGCTCCAAAAAACATTAAACACACGACTGACGAGGCGGTGCACAGTTGACGATCCCATAGGCCAAAAATATAAAATTCAATGTTTGAATTTTGATTTTTTGTTCGTCGAAAAATATAAAATTCAATGTTTGAAACTACAGTTTTAATATCGATTATTTGTTTTTTTATGCTTCTCACATTCGCTAAGAAAATAGCTGGTAAAGAGAGAGCACAAACCAGATGATAAACATAAGTATTCAGTTCATTATTAACACGAAAACAGATATAAAAGTTTTAATAAAGTGATCAAACTAAAATGAATATAAAAGTTTAAGGTATTCACATTTTTTTGTGTAATTTTTATTTTATATTAATTGTTTATGTGTGCTTTAACAATACATGTGTATAAACCCCTTATTTTTACCTTCTAGACTAAAAGAACATCGACATTCAGAAAAGGTAAAAGTTGTTTTGTCATCGCCGCCCTCCAATGAAACTTTTTTAAAAAAATTATCAATATTTAGTAATTCTTAATTATGAAAATCACCTGCTAAAATTTGTTACACTTAAAATTTGTTACACCTTCTCCGTCTCGTCCACGATTTCTATGTTGTGTCTTTGTTTCTTTGCGTTCGTTATTGATTTCTTTCGTTGCGCCTGCATTTGTTCTTTTCGTGAGTATAGATCTTTTTATTATTCGTAATGCTTTTGTTTTTATATTTTAATTTGGTTCTTTTTATACGCTATAGGAACATGTCATCAGTGACAGATTTGAATTTACCTTTGGATTTACCAATTTACCGCAATTACCTTTTGGATGTTTGGAGTTTTAGCAAGGGCTAAAACGCTAATATTTTTAAAATTATCTTCAATGAACTTGAATCTTACAACGAAAGTCGCGGCTACACATTCGATCATGATGAAGCAACAACTTTACTCAAATATAATTTCAAAAGAAATTCTTCGTTTTATAACAAATGTTGCGGGAATAAAATCTATATTGCTCAGAAACACTCGGATTGGCTTTCCAAAACAGTTGACATTTCTTTAAGCTTGCAATCAGCAGCATTCGAGGTTGGCCTAGGATTAATTATGCAGAATGCTCCCAAAGGACAAAACGTCGCCGTATTGTTGAAATTACACAGCTTAATGAGTCCTCAGGCAATGACTAACGTTCCGTTAAACTTACGTCTAGGTTCTCCAAGAGCAGCCCTTAATATTACCAGCTAAAATTTCGTCTGTCATTGATCTTATAACGGATGCTAATTTAATAAAGCATCAATACATGTTAATAAGAACTTTTATTAACGCATAAATAGAGGCGGACTTTTTACCATGCTATGACAACATTGTAAAGGAGAAAAAGAAAAGTTACCCTGACAACATAACTGTAACGGAATCTGCTGCTGATGTAGAGCTTCAGAACCTATTAAACCATACAGCTACACAAATTTTAGAACTACTGGCTGAAGTTATTGAGGAGTTTGATGCGGATTCAATAAATGATCAGACCTTAATTGGAAAATGGGGATTTGACGGCAGCTCGGGACATAGCGAATATAAACAGCAAGTCGAGAATAATAATTTGGAGGACGCGAATTTGTTTGTTGCATCTTGTGTCCCACTGCAATTTCTGCAACACACGATTCTGTCGTCCTACAAGACTTCAATTTCATAAAGAGTCCGGTGAAGGCTAAATGGAGGAATATGAATATTTTAAAGCTAAAAATAAGCTAAATTAACCCAATATAAACTAAATGATATAGTTATTAATGTTACTCATTTGCTGCAGCTGTCTATGTTCGATGCTAATGTTTGTAACGCATTTTCCCAATCGTCGTCTGCTAAATGTTATTGATGTAATGCAGTGGTCGGCACCCCAATACATTGATATGATTTAAACGCATTAGTGTTAGTAACGAATAGCAGAAAGTAGGTTGTGAGCATGACGTTTCACCCATTTATACTGTGTGTGTGTGGCAGAGCTCGGGCAGAGAAATTTCCTATGCCTTTGGCTTGATCTGATCTTTGGCTCAATTATCCAACCCATAAATCCAGGCCACTTGTGGCTTTCCACTTATGAATTTTATAAACAATATTTTCAAACTCTGCATTTGCCTACGGCTTTGTCTTTGGCTCTGAGGTGCGATCTCGGTTCCCCATAAACAAATCAAAATCAAAAGTAAACATCAGCTTCCCTCCGAAGCCCAATAAATTACGCCTTTTGCGTTTCAAGTACCCGCCAAATTGCATCGATCAGCTTAATCGAATTTCACAATAAGATGCGACAGTTTCATCTTAAGCCTCTAATCTAAACACAACTGATGGCCGAGGTTCTTTGGATCAGATTTAGAATTAAGAAGTCAGTCCTATTTTGACCGAGACCGCGAACGGTTGACAAAAATATTTAAGAAAAATCAAAAGTGTCTTGTAATTGTTGCGTTTAATAAATAAAGGTTTAACACCAAGTTGTATAATTAAAAAATAAAATTTACATTTTTTTAATTCACCGAACTACAAACAATTTAACTGGCGCCCAACGTGGGGCCGCGTCACATAAAGCTCCAAAAAAATAGTTGAAAAATAAGTTAAACATAAACGGAACTCGCGCGGTCAACAACTCAACATTTTTAGTGGAAAAATTAAAACATCTACCAAACGACACTACCAAATGACAGTGATCGTTAACAATAAATTAAATGGAAATTAATTAATGAAATAATCCATAAAGAGTGAATTAAAACAAAGGTGGACCGAAATTTTAAACCAAACAATTACAAGAACACAAAAACTAAAAAAATCAACGCACAAAAAAAAAAAAACAAACAAAAACAAATAAAACGACAACTCCAACAAGAAAAACCAGGGAAGGAAGGCAGGACATTCTCAAATAAAAACGACAACTCGCTCCAACAAAAAAAACCAAGGAAGGAAGACAGGACATTCTCTATCCATTTATCAACTATCAACTACCAACCACACAGAAGGAAGGCCCCAACGGGACAATATCGTGAGGAATTAATTTAAAATAATAAAAAAAAAATTAAAGACTATAATTTAAGATCTGTGAATTTGAGAAAAATAATATAAGATTTATATATTGCACAAAGTAAGATTCGCGATTTAACAAAAAATATAAAGAATAATTCTGGAAGATTTGATAAATAGCTTTTGTGAATTAAATCTTACAATGGCAACCGGAGGTTCAGCACCAAATTTTTCTGCAGGCAGTGTAGCCAGAGCCGGCAGTTTAACAGTAGAATTGATAAACAGATTATTAAACGCTCAATTGAATGAAGTTAGCAGGAAAGTAGAATGTTTAGAAGGAAGGCTAGCCACAGCTGCAAAAACTGTGGAAGATTATAAAGTACAAACAATTGACCCAGCTATAAAATGCGATAAAACACTTGAAGTGGTAAAATCCTTACCAAATTTCACAGGGGAAACAACACAATATGTAGGTTGGAGGGAAGCTGCAGAAACTGCAATGAGTCTCTATAAAATTGAAAGTGAACAATATTTTACCGCCCTAACAATTTTACGAAATAAAATTATGGGAGCTGCCCATGATGCTCTTACCAATCATGGGACAGTTTTAAACTTGAAAGCAATCTTATCCCGATTGGACTTTATATATAGTGACAAACGACCAATACATGTTCTAGAGTCAGAACTAAGTATCCTCAGGCAAGGACGAATGACAATTACTGAGTACTATAACGAAGTCAATAAAAAAATGACCTTACTAATAAACAAAACCATAATGACATACGGAAAGGACAGTGTAATTACCAAAGAAACAAACAATTCAATAAGGGGAAATGCTCTACGAGTATTTATATCCGGACTTAATGGATCTATTTCAGAAACTCTTTTCTCATTAAATCCACCAGATTTGCCCAATGCTTTAGCAAAGGTCCAAGAATTAGAATCAAACAACTTCCGTGCTCAATTCGCAAATAGGTTTAATGGATTTAAAAATGAAAGTAAATATCGGGGAAACAACTTACGATTGGATCAAATACGGCAAAATAATAATACCAATAAAAATGGGAAATAATTTTAATCATAACCAAAATTACAATTGGCCACAAAAGGGAAATTTTTGGCAAAATAATAATCAAAATAATAATCATAAGCAACAAGCTATCGAGCCAATGGATGTTGATCCACCGATTCAACTCCAGAATAAATCTAATAACAATCGGCAGCCGAGCCAAAGTTGGCAGTCAAATAGTAACCAGGGAAGATATAATAATTGGCAGGCAAACGATAATCAAGGTAGATATAATAATAATTATCATCAAAATAAAAATCGTTCAAATTTTTATAACACAAATCAAAATAGAGAGCAAACTCAAGCTCAAAAAAGGGAATCAGATGGAACAGAAAGTCAGCCAGCTAATGAAGTAACCAGATTAAATAATATTAATGAAGACCATTTTTTAGACCAGACCCCTACAGAGGAATGCCTTATTTAAATAGGATATATCGCAAAACCAAGAAGCAGCTAAAAGTTTTAATAGATACAGGAGCCACTGCTTATTACATAAAAAGGGGAATTTTTTAAAAAATAAAAACGAGCTACCAATATACAAAAAGGTAACAACAGTTCATGGCTACTCAATTATTAGGTATTACCATATTATAAATATATTTGAAATAAAACAATTATTTTATGAAATCGAAGGTTTAGAATCTGATATTCTAATTAGATTCAATTTATTAAGAAAAATTGGAGCTATAACAAATATAGATAAGGGAATCTTGGAATATAATGGGAAACGGGAGAAGTTAAAATATTATGATAATGAGGAGAAAAATGAAATATGTTTAATTAAAGAAAATAAAATTCTTCCGTTAAAAGAATTTATTATAAAAAAGTATTTTGATGATAATGGTAACGAAAACACAGATTCATTATCCCGAATTAAAAATCCCGAGAACGCCGACGTAAAAATATCCGTCAACAAAAATAAAAATATCTTGGGAACTAAAAATCCCGAGAACGCCGACGTAGAAATATCCGTCAACAAAAATACAAATATCTTGGGAACTAAAAATCCTGAGAACGCCGACGTAGAAATATCCGTCAATAAAAATCAAAACATCTTGGGAATTAAAAATCCTGAGAACGCCGACGTAGAAATATCCGTCAACAAAAATAAAAATATCTTGGGAATTAAAAATCCTGAGAGTGCCGACGAAGTAAATAACGTCAAAAATCAAATAAATAATATAGGTACCGACCAATTAGGCGGATTGAGGGAAAAGATAGTTCACTATATTGAAAAGGAGCATTCAAAGATAAATATGCAAATTCCTTTTAGAACAGACATAAATAAAAGGAAATAAATCTTATCCACGATAGCCCAATATACGGGAAGCAATATCCGTATGCTCTATCTGTCAACGACTTCTTGAATAGCGAAATCAAAAGAATGTTATCAGAAAAAAATAATAAGGCCTTGCAGAAGCTCTTACAATTGACCACTTCTGGTAGTCCCAAAGAAAGGAGAGAATCAAGACGGAAGCCGTAAATTAAGACTCGTCATTGATTATAAAAAATTAAATGAAAGTACTATACCTGACAGGTACCCAGGAATGCAAGACCAATCAGTAATTCTATCAAATTTGGGAAAAGCAATATATTTTTCAACAATAGATTTAGAGTCAGGATTTCATCAGATACTAATGAAAGAATCTGATGTCGAAAAAACAGCCTTTTCAATAAATGGAAATGGAAAATGGAAATGGAAAATACGAATTTTTAAGAATGCCATTCGGATTAACAAATGCACCAAGAATCTTTCAGAGAGCAATGGACGATATTCTAAGAGAACAAATAGGGAAAACATGTCATGTCTATATGGACGACATTATAATATTCTCAAACTCAATTGAACAACACTATACAGATCTAAACAAAATTATAAATATATTATTGAGGGCAAACATGAAAATCTCTTTAGAAAAATCTAAGTTTTTCAAACGCGAAACCCGTTTTCTAGGATACATGGTATCCTATAACGTCATCAAGACAGACCCAGAGAAAATTGAAACCATTAGAAAATATCCGCTTCCAGAAAATATTCGGGAACTAAGAAGTTTCCTAGGTTTTACGGGCTATTATAGAAAATTTGTTTCAAACTACGCCTACATAGCCAAACCTCTAACAAAATATCTTGGAGGTCATAATGGCAAAATCTCAAAAAGAATGTCAACAAAAATATTGATTCAGCTGGATGAACCACCAATTAAAGCTTTTAACGAGCTGAAAGAAAATCTCATTGCTCAAGTAGAACTAGTTCAACCGGACTATAATAAAAAATTTACCTTGACCACCGACGCGTCGCTATTGGTGCAGTTTTATCTCAAGAAGGAAAACCAATTACTTTTATTTCAAAAACCTTGTCTAAAACTGAACAAGCTTATGCGACTAATAAGAAGGAACTTTTAGCGATAGTATGGGCTCTTAAAAATCTAAGAAATTACTTATACGGAGTAATTGGAATTGAAATTCAAACCGACCATCAAACTTTATCTTACACAATTTCGGATAAAAATCCCAATGTAGATATGAAAGGATGGTATTCTTTCATACAAAGTTTTACACCGAAAATAACATTTAAGCCCGGTACAACAAATGTAGTTGCAGACGCATTATCTCGAATTCAGATAAATAATATTACTGACAGCGATATAGAACAAACAGACCAGTCAGACTCAGATCAGAACACACAGCATTCAGCTGAAAGTAGTTTTGAAAATGTAATACAAGAGACCCGTAAACCGTTAAATCAAATTAAACAACAACTGTTATTAGCAACGGGGAGGTACACAATACATGAGTCACTGAAAATTTTTGACAGGACACGACATTTAATTGAATATGACACACCAGAAAGTAACTATATTAAGAGAGTATCTTCCACCTAACATTACGGTAGGAATTCATTATACCTTAGAGGACTTATTTCTTACTTATACTTAAAAAATAATTTCACAAACACATTCCTTTTTACAAGAATCTTTCTACAAGACGTGGAAAACGAGGAAGATAAAGCTATAATAATAGAAGAAACGCACAGCCGTGCTCATAGGGGGCTAGAAGAGAATTACAAACAGATCAGTAAATTATATTATTGGCCAAACTGTTTTAAAAAATTAAAAGAATATATTAAAAATTGCGTGATTTGTAACGAAAATAAATATAACAGGTACCCAATAAAAATTCCAATTGGGGAAGCCCCAATTCCAAGTAAAGAAGGAGAAAATTTACACATTAATATATATTACGCGCAAGGTCTTACTTTCATAACTTGTATTGACGCTTACTCAAAATTTCTAGTAGTCAAAGAAATCCAAAATAAATTAAATATCGAAAATAAAGTAATGGAACTTCTTCAGCATTTTCCACAAGCAAAAGTAATAATGACCGATAATGAACCCAGCTTTACCTCGGCCCAATTTAAATCTTTCGCACAAAGGTGCAATTTAACTTTACATTACGCAGACCCGAGGCACAGCACGTCAAACGGACAGGTAGAAAGGGCACATTCTACATTAACAGAATTAGCTCGATGCATTAAAAAAGAATTTAATTTAACAGACTTTTCCGAAATAATAATAAGAGCCGCTCAAGAATATAATCAGAACATTCATTCTACAACGAACCAAAAACCTTTTGACGTATTATATAATAAAATAGAGCACGAGAACATTCCTGAACTTTTGAAAAATACTCAAGAGAAAATGTTGGAAACACATAATGAAAACAGAAAAGAAAAAGAATATCATGTAGGACAGGTAGTCTATGAAAAGAAACACGGGGAAAGAAATAAACTTAAAACCAGATATAAAAAACAAATAGTTAAAGAAAATTTACCCAACAAAATAATAATCAACAATAGAAATAGAATTATTGACAAAGATAATATAAAATTCTAAGTATTTATATATTATCCTTTTTTTCTTTCCTTTCCCAGAAAATGTTTTATCAGGTGCTCATACTACACCTTATTTTATTAACAAAATCAGAAATAATTAACTATACAAGTCACGAATATCTTCTATTTAAGGACAATAAAGACGTATTGACGTACGATTCATACGCAGATTTATTCCATGTAACTAACTTAAGCTTTTATAAAGAAATAATAAATTTGGAATCAGATAATATTAAAAGGGATACTAATAAAAGGTTACAATGGGAAATTAAATATGACATAAAAGTAATAGAACTAATTGTATCACAATTAATATCAACTAGATCAAAAAGAGGGATAAATGAGTTAAGCACCGTGTGGAAATGGTTAGCTGGAACTCCGGACCATGATGATTTTATTACAGTTCAGAATAAAATTAATGAATTAATTGAAAACAATAATAAGCAGTCTATTATCAATTACCGATTATTCAAAGAAATAGAATCTATTTACGATGATTTTAAAAAAGTATTTATTGATCAAGATCTACCACTTCGAAAACATTGCTTGCGATTATTAACATTTGATCTGCAAAATTTAATTGACACAATCACTCTAGCAAAAATAGACGTTTTTAATACCAAAATTTTAAACAATGATGACATCTTGGAAATATTAAAACATGAATAATGTCTAATTTTGAGACGAACTCAAAATGTATAATTTTAAGAACGAACTTTTTAATAATTATTTCACTCTAAGTAACAAAAAAACTTGTTTTACCCGATTATTAAATGGTGAGAAATCAACCTGTAAAAAAATAAGAGAAAAAAATAAAAAATAGACATCATACAAGATGGTGCCATTCTTATAAATGGGAACAATATTGTTAACTCCCATTTAAACGGTTCGTTTTTAATAACATTTAATGGAACAACTTAAATTAATAATATCTCATATACCAATTTGGAAAATAAAATTCTTGAATACGTAACTACGAACCACTTCAAAAATTATGAAATATCCGATTACATATTATCAAATAACTCTGATCTTTCTTTAGATAATATAAACATTTTAAACCCTTTCGTTAAAATTAAGAATACTAAAATATCACTTATATTTATATTATTAATTTTAATCATTACATATTTGATTCTTTCACTTATTATAAAATACAAAAATGCTATATTATTTGTAACCAAAAAACATCGGCCTGAACCAGAAAAATCTATTAACCAAGAAATTTTTTAAACAGAATTAAGAGATCATTTAAACGAATTTCATATTGAATCGGAACGACCCATTTTAGAAGGGGGAGAGTTATCCAACCCGTAAACACAGGCCACTTATGGCTTTTATAAACAATATTTTCAATCTCTGCATTTGCCTTTGGCTTGATCTGATCTTTGGCTCAATTATCCAACCCATAAATCCAGGCCACTTATGGCTTTCCACTTATGAATTTTATAAACAATATTTTCAAACTCTGCATTTGCCTACGGCTTTGTCTTTGGCTCTGAGGTGCGATCTCGGTTCCCCATAAACAAATCAAAATCAAAAGTAAACATCAGCTTCCCTCCGAAGCCCAATAAATTACGCCTTTTGCGTTTCAAGTACCCGCCAAATTGCATCGATCAGCTTAATCGAATTTCACAATAAGATGCGACAGTTTCATCTTAAGCCTCTAATCTAAACACAACTGATGGCCGAGGTTCTTTGGATCAGATTTAGAATTAAGAAGTCAGTCCTATTTTGACCGAGACCGCGAACGGTTGACAAAAATATTTAAGAAAAATCAAAAGTGTCTTGTAATTGTTGCGTTTAAAAAATAAAGGTTTAACACCAAGTTGTATAATTAAAAAATAAAATTTACATTTTTTTAATTCACCGAACTACAAACAATTTAACTGGCGCCCAACGTGGGGCCGCGTCACATAAAGCTCCAAAAAAATAGTTGAAAAATAAGTTAAACATAAACGGAACTCGCGCGGTCAACAACTCAACATTTTTAGTGGAAAAATTAAAACATCTACCAAACGACACTACCAAATGACAGTGATCGTTAACAATAAATTAAATGGAAATTAATTAATGAAATAATCCATAAAGAGTGAATTAAAACAAAGGTGGACCAACATTTTAAACCAAACAATTACAAGAACACAAAAACTAAAAAAAATCAACGCAAAAAAAAACAAATACAACGACAACTCCAACAAGAAAAACCAGGGAAGGAAGGCAGGACATTCTCAAATAAAAACGACAACTCGCTCCAACAAAAAAACCCAAGGAAGGAAGACAGGACATTCTCTATCCATTTATCAACTATCAACTACCAACCACACAGAAGGAAGGCCCCAACGGGACAATATCGTGAGGAATTAATTTAAAATAATAAAAAAAAAATTAAAGACTATAATTTAAGATCTGTGAATTTGAGAAAAATAATATAAGATTTATATATTGCACAAAGTAAGATTCGCGATTTAACAAAAAATATAAAGAATAATTCTGGAAGATTTGATAAATAGCTTTTGTGAATTAAATCTTACAATGGCAACCGGAGGTTCAGCACCAAATTTTTCTGCAGGCAGTGTAGCCAGAGCCGGCAGTTTAACAGTAGAATTGATAAACAGATTATTAAACGCTCAATTGAATGAAGTTAGCAGGAAAGTAGAATGTTTAGAAGGAAGGCTAGCCACAGCTGCAAAAACTGTGGAAGATTATAAAGTACAAACAATTGACCCAGCTATAAAATGCGATAAAACACTTGAAGTGGTAAAATCCTTACCAAATTTCACAGGGGAAACAACACAATATGTAGGTTGGAGGGAAGCTGCAGAAACTGCAATGAGTCTCTATAAAATTGAAAGTGAACAATATTTTACCGCCCTAACAATTTTACGAAATAAAATTATGGGAGCTGCCCATGATGCTCTTACCAATCATGGGACAGTTTTAAACTTGAAAGCAATCTTATCCCGATTGGACTTTATATATAGTGACAAACGACCAATACATGTTCTAGAGTCAGAACTAAGTATCCTCAGGCAAGGACGAATGACAATTACTGAGTACTATAACGAAGTCAATAAAAAAATGACCTTACTAATAAACAAAACCATAATGACATACGGAAAGGACAGTGTAATTACCAAAGAAACAAACAATTCAATAAGGGGAAATGCTCTACGAGTATTTATATCCGGACTTAATGGATCTATTTCAGAAACTCTTTTCTCATTAAATCCACCAGATTTGCCCAATGCTTTAGCAAAGGTCCAAGAATTAGAATCAAACAACTTCCGTGCTCAATTCGCAAATAGGTTTAATGGATTTAAAAATGAAAGTAAATATCGGGGAAACAACTTACGATTGGATCAAATACGGCAAAATAATAATACCAATAAAAATGGGAAATAATTTTAATCATAACCAAAATTACAATTGGCCACAAAAGGGAAATTTTTGGCAAAATAATAATCAAAATAATAATCATAAGCAACAAGCTATCGAGCCAATGGATGTTGATTCACCGATTCAACTCCAGAATAAATCTAATAACAATCGGCAGCCGAGCCAAAGTTGGCAGTCAAATAGTAACCAGGGAAGATATAATAATTGGCAGGCAAACGATAATCAAGGTAGATATAATAATAATTATCATCAAAATAAAAATCGTTCAAATTTTTATAACACAAATCAAAATAGAGAGCAAACTCAAGCTCAAAAAAGAGAATCAGATGGAACAGAAAGTCAGCCAGCTAATAAAGTAACCATATTAAATAATATTAATGAAGACCATTTTTTAGACCAGACCCCTACAGCCTTATTTAAATAGGATAGATCGAAAAACCAAGAAGCAGCTAAAAGTTTTAATAGATACAGGAGCCACTGCTTATTACATAAAAAGGGGAATTTTTTAAAAAATAAAAACGAGCTACCAATATACAAAAAGGTAACAACAGTTCATGGCTACTCAATTATTAGGTATTACCATATTATAAATATATTTGAAATAAAACAATTATTTTATGAAATCGAAGGTTTAGAATCTGATATTCTAATTAGATTCAATTTATTAAGAAAAATTGGAGCTATAACAAATATAGATAAGGGAATCTTGGAATATAATGGGAAACGGGAGAAGTTAAAATATTATGATAATGAGGAGAAAAATGAAATATGTTTAATTAAAGAAAATAAAATTCTTCCGTTAAAAGAATTTATTATAAAAAAGTATTTTGATGATAATGGTAACGAAAACACAGATTCATTATTTGTTGAAAATAGTGAGAAATGCTTGGGAATTAAAAATTCCGAGAACGATTGCCGACGTAGAAATATCCGTCAACAAAAATACAAATATCTTGGGAACTAAAAATCCCGAGAACGCCGACGTAGAAATATCCGTCAACAAAAATACAAATATCTTGGGAACTAAAAATCCTGAGAACGCCGACGTAGAAATATCCGTCAATAAAAATCAAAACATCTTGGGAATTAAAAATCCTGAGAACGCCGACGTAGAAATATCCGTCAACAAAAATAAAAATATCTTGGGAATTAAAAATCCTGAGAGTGCCGACGAAGTAAATAACGTCAAAAATCAAATAAATAATATAGGTACCGACCAATTAGGCGGATTGAGGGAAAAGATAGTTCACTATATTGAAAAGGAGCATTCAAAGATAAATATGCAAATTCCTTTTAGAACAGACATAAATAAAAGGAAATAAATCTTATCCACGATAGCCCAATATACGGGAAGCAATATCCGTATGCTCTATCTGTCAACGACTTCTTGAATAGCGAAATCAAAAGAATGTTATCAGAAAAAAATAATAAGGCCTTGCAGAAGCTCTTACAATTGACCACTTCTGGTAGTCCCAAAGAAAGGAGAGAATCAAGACGGAAGCCGTAAATTAAGACTCGTCATTGATTATAAAAAATTAAATGAAAGTACTATACCTGACAGGTACCCAGGAATGCAAGACCAATCAGTAATTCTATCAAATTTGGGAAAAGCAATATATTTTTCAACAATAGATTTAGAGTCAGGATTTCATCAGATACTAATGAAAGAATCTGATGTCGAAAAAACAGCCTTTTCAATAAATGGAAATGGAAATGGAAAATGGAAATGGAAAATACGAATTTTTAAGAATGCCATTCGGATTAACAAATGCACCAAGAATCTTTCAGAGAGCAATGGACGATATTCTAAGAGAACAAATAGGGAAAACATGTCATGTCTATATGGACGACATTATAATATTCTCAAACTCAATTGAACAACACTATACAGATCTAAACAAAATTATAAATATATTATTGAGGGCAAACATGAAAATCTCTTTAGAAAAATCTAAGTTTTTCAAACGCGAAACCCGTTTTCTAGGATACATGGTATCCTATAACGTCATCAAGACAGACCCAGAGAAAATTGAAACCATTAGAAAATATCCGCTTCCAGAAAATATTCGGGAACTAAGAAGTTTCCTAGGTTTTACGGGCTATTATAGAAAATTTGTTTCAAACTACGCCTACATAGCCAAACCTCTAACAAAATATCTTGGAGGTCATAATGGCAAAATCTCAAAAAGAATGTCAACAAAAATATTGATTCAGCTGGATGAACCACCAATTAAAGCTTTTAACGAGCTGAAAGAAAATCTCATTGCTCAAGTAGAACTAGTTCAACCGGACTATAATAAAAAATTTACCTTGACCACCGACGCGTCGCTATTGGTGCAGTTTTATCTCAAGAAGGAAAACCAATTACTTTTATTTCAAAAACCTTGTCTAAAACTGAACAAGCTTATGCGACTAATAAGAAGGAACTTTTAGCGATAGTATGGGCTCTTAAAAATCTAAGAAATTACTTATACGGAGTAATTGGAATTGAAATTCAAACCGACCATCAAACTTTATCTTACACAATTTCGGATAAAAATCCCAATGTAGATATGAAAGGATGGTATTCTTTCATACAAAGTTTTACACCGAAAATAACATTTAAGCCCGGTACAACAAATGTAGTTGCAGACGCATTATCTCGAATTCAGATAAATAATATTACTGACAGCGATATAGAACAAACAGACCAGTCAGACTCAGATCAGAACACACAGCATTCAGCTGAAAGTAGTTTTGAAAATGTAATACAAGAGACCCGTAAACCGTTAAATCAAATTAAACAACAACTGTTATTAGCAACGGGGAGGTACACAATACATGAGTCACTGAAAATTTTTGACAGGACACGACATTTAATTGAATATGACACACCAGAAAGTAACTATATTAAGAGAGTATCTTCCACCTAACATTACGGTAGGAATTCATTATACCTTAGAGGACTTATTTCAAATTCAATTACCGTTAAAAAATAATTTCACAAACACATTCCTTTTTACAAGAATCTTTCTACAAGACGTGGAAAACGAGGAAGATAAAGCTATAATAATAGAAGAAACGCACAGCCGTGCTCATAGGGGGCTAGAAGAGAATTACAAACAGATCAGTAAATTATATTATTGGCCAAACTGTTTTAAAAAATTAAAAGAATATATTAAAAATTGCGTGATTTGTAACGAAAATAAATATAACAGGTACCCAATAAAAATTCCAATTGGGGAAGCCCCAATTCCAAGTAAAGAAGGAGAAAATTTACACATTAATATATATTACGCGCAAGGTCTTACTTTCATAACTTGTATTGACGCTTACTCAAAATTTCTAGTAGTCAAAGAAATCCAAAATAAATTAAATATCGAAAATAAAGTAATGGAACTTCTTCAGCATTTTCCACAAGCAAAAGTAATAATGACCGATAATGAACCCAGCTTTACCTCGGCCCAATTTAAATCTTTCGCACAAAGGTGCAATTTAACTTTACATTACGCAGACCCGAGGCACAGCACGTCAAACGGACAGGTAGAAAGGGCACATTCTACATTAACAGAATTAGCTCGATGCATTAAAAAAGAATTTAATTTAACTGACTTTTCCGAAATAATAATAAGAGCCGCTCAAGAATATAATCAGAGCATTCATTCTACAACGAACCAAAAACCTTTTGACGTATTATATAATAAAATAGAGCACGAGAACATTCCTGAACTTTTGAAAAATACTCAAGAGAAAATGTTGGAAACACATAATGAAAACAGAAAAGAAAAAGAATATCATGTAGGACAGGTAGTCTATTAAAAGAAACACGGGGAAAGAAATAAACTTAAAACCAGATTTAAAATACAAATAGTATAGGAAAATTTACCCAACAAAATAATAATCAACAATAGAAATAGAATTATTGACAAAGATAATATAAAATTCTAAGTATTTATATATTATCCTTTTTTTCTTTCCTTTCCCAGAAAATGTTTTATCAGGTGCTCATACTACACCTTATTTTATTAACAAAATCAGAAATAATTGACTATACAAGTCACGAATATCTTCTATTTAAGGACAATAAAGACGTATTGACGTACGATTCATACGCAGATTTATTCCATGTAACTAACTTAAGCTTTTATAAAGAAATAATAAATTTGGAATCAGATAATATTAAAAGGGATACTAATAAAAGGTTACAATGGGAAATTAAATATGACATAAAAGTAATAGAACTAATTGTATCACAATTAATATCAACTAGATCAAAAAGAGGGATAAATGAGTTAAGCACCGTGTGGAAATGGTTAGCTGGAACTCCGGACCATGATGATTTTATTACAGTTCAGGATAAAATTAATGAATTAATTGAAAACAATAATAAGCAGTCTATTATCAATTCCCGATTATTCAAAGAAATAGAATCTCTTTCCGATGATTTTAAAAAAGTATTTTTTGATCAAGATCTACCACTTCAAAAACATCGCTTGCGATTATTAACATTTGATCTGCAAAATTTAATTGACACAATCACTCTAGCAAAAAAAAACGTTTTTAATACCAAAATTTTAAACAATGATGACATCTTGGAAATATTAAAACATGAACAAAAACGAAGTGGTAAACGCAATATATTGCTCCCTACCAATCCTGGCATTTATTCAATATAAACTCGTGGAGCTATTCCCGAAAACTACATTCAGATATTCAAAAAACTTTGTACCGGACATAACGGACGGAACCGAACAGAAAGAGATCATGGTAACCGAACACAATACAGCGCATCGAGCAGCCGAGGAAAATGTGAATCAAGTCCTAAGGGACTATTTTTTTCCAAAAATGTTCCGACTAGCAACAGATGTAGCATCAAACTGCAAAATCTGTTCCATGGTAAACAAACGCCTGGGGAATAAGCTTACACCTCTGTGCTCGGAAGAGGTTATTGATGCAGACCTGGGGACCACGGTCCTTATTAAAGGGAGGGTGGTCCACAAGGACAATCTACGTTAATCGTCCTCACAAGATTTTGACCTACCCCTTTGTTCCTTTCTTTATTCTTTCTTGGTTACAGAAATATTTTTTAATTTTCATACGAACAGCTATTAGGACGGACGCGACATTAAGACTAAACGATTACACGAACGCAGACCAGACAGAAGCAATGACGAAGACATTCACAGACGACCACAGAACATCAGTTATAGCAACGTACCTAAGACATATTCGCAAGTTGGTGACCAATCTTAAGTTCCACCACAGGGCTACTAGAAGTATTAATTTAATTGGTACGGCTCTCAAGGTTATTGCAGGTACGTCTGACTTTAATGATTGGGAGCAGGTAAGATTTAATCAGAACCGGTTAACGAGGGCAGATGAAGGTCAGACAGAATTAAATATAAAATTTCAAGAACGTCTAAATGAGCTCGCTAACACAATAAATCAGATTCAGAAACACGAAACAAATAAAAAAACACACTTGTTGGAAATAATTTAGCAAAGAATAGAATCATCATAAAAGACCTAGAAAACATCCTTATGGGCCTTACCCTAGCAAAATTAATCGTTTGATCAAAATTGATCGTTGCTGGCCGGATACGGAATGCTGACACTGCAACTGGGTAACTGCGCCGCAGCCCAATGAAGGCTTCGAAGTACAGCCCGGGTAGTATTTTAATTTAGTCTTAAGTAGAACTCCGCAGCCTTAGCTCGCGTTATATTTTATTCTATTTTTGTCAGTAACACTAAAAATCTAATCAGTAAAATTAGATAAAATAAAATCAGTAATCTATTATTAACTTATATAAGAGTTTTCTTCCCGCTGCTTTAGTTCAAAAGCACAATGAAAAGGTTTGTTTTTAACAATTTGGACAAATGATAAGTAGAAACGTTTAACTGTTATTTGCATGCTCTGGTCTAGAGACTTGTGGGGTCGTATGCGACGGCTTGGCCTCTTTGGGTGTGACCACAATCCGTGACCTGAGCTGTGGAAGTTTTTGACAGTACACAGATTGGGGTTGGCTGAAGCTACACGTTCGTTTCCTGCTTCATAGTTATTATGGAGAAGAATATGCTTATGTGCTTATTACTAAGAATGCAGGTTCTTGTTTTTCCTTCTGAACTAGCTGCTAGCAGCATGTAATCCTTGGTGCTAAGTCCAGATACCCTTTCTCCTACTAACTGTGATTATGAGAAAAAACACAGAAGGGAACAACAGGTCTGCTATGGTTTTGGCAGTCAGGATTAAGTAAGTCGACTCAGCTTCATAGGACACAGCTACCGTTGCTGCAGTCTTAGTAACCAGGATTATGACTGCATCTTTACCGAACAGCTGTAACCAATTTACGCACATCCACGGTGACGTCCATAACAGCAGGATCGGCAGGAGAAGTGACAATAAATGGAGCAGCAGCCTTGGTGCCAGTAGTTTTCGAAGCAGCGGCGGGATCTCAGCCTGTAGCAAAAGTCCGGTTTGAAGAAACCCCCGGATGCTGAGTTGTGTCCTGGCCGTCAGCCTGCAATGTCACAAGTAGCGCTAATGAGCTCTCCCCAACGGAGGAGTACAGGGTTAAGCTCGTCGACAGCCAAGTGGAGTCTACCTTGATCCAGAGAAGCTCTTGTACCGATGCAGGCAGTGGATTGGGGCAGCAAGTTCAGCGTGTACATGGCTGATTGGATGATCACTGTTCTGGAGTTAGATGAGAATCCGTAAAGGGCTTTGAGTGCCGCTTGACTGTCTGAGAAGATACAGATTGTGTCTTGATTGCCAGTAAGTGCTGGGGATCTAAGTGCTTTCCCGATAGCTATTTCTTCTGCTTGGAACACACTACTGTGGTCGGGGAGTCTGAAGGACTCATTTAGACACAGCCGTTCGCAATGGAAACCGCCTCCCACCTGGCCATTCAATTTTGAACCGTCTGTGTAAATATGAAGGGAACCTTGTTGGAATGAATACCTTATATTTTAAGGTGGGATGATCAACAGGTATACAGTAGTCTGTAGCCCCCGTTGGCGTGAAATCATGTAGGTCCAACTTGGTATGTCCATAGTCGGTCCTTTTCCATATGCCCGTCTCGCGTAGCCTAATTGCCGATGGCGTGGCTATCTTGGCCCCCATTATCCCTACAGGTAGTAGGTCGAGTATGAAGGGCATCAGTCGGTGTGGTACGAAGGCTGCCTGTGATACAGACCTCCGCCCTCCTTTGCGTTTTCCTAAGTTTATCTCTAATTGTGGAGTTTGTGAGAGCAGGCCACCAGACCACCACCCCGTAGAAGCTACCGCTGAGGGAGAGTGTTTCTCCTGATAGTTTTGGAAGCATTAAATTTGGTACTTTTTACTTCCTGGTAAAGAGGACAAGCTCGGTTTTGGACGTGCTTACACCTAGTTCATTCCTAACTGCCCATGTTGAGAGGACCCTAAGTTTGTCCGTCAAGCGGACATGAGAAGTTAATTGCGACATCATCCGCATAAGCAATAGCTTTGCAAGGTTCTAGGGATCGCAGTAGGCTATTAACCGCCACGTTCCACAGTAGGGGTGAGAGTACGCCTTCTTGCGGAGTCTTCTGAAGTATCTATGAAAAGATTCGACTCTTAATGACGCCTCAACAGTCCTGTTTACCAGGATCTGCTTTATAAGGCGTACGGATTGCTGAGAAAGCTTTCCTGACCCAAGACCTTACCTTGGGTCCGACTTTGATTAGTTGAGCCTGATTAGTTAGGCCTGGGGATTTGAAGGGCTTGAAGCTGTTTATCGCCTAGCTGAGATACTTGTCACTCAATAGCTATTCGAGTTGGTTATGGAGGGAGGGTCCTGGCTTTAAATGTCGCAAGTGTTTGCGACCACTGTGGCGGTTTCTTTGACTTGCTACTGCCCGATCTTCTTTTCGGACAATCTTTATTGAAAGGCCTGTTGCACGCCGCCGTTAGCGTGTCCAACATGGCATCCAGGACTTTCCTACTGTCAACGTCCCTTGTTGGAGGTTTCTCCAAGGATCTTTCTAGTTTTTTCTTGTATAACTCCCAGTTCGCTTTTCTCGGATTGCGTACTGTTAGTTGATTAAAGTTCTCAAAACTGACCACTAATTCTATGATACGATGGTCCGAGAAAGAGAGTTTCTCTAGGACTCCCCATTTAACAATCTTGTCAGCTAGGGAGCCAGAGTAAAGAGTAATGTCAACTACTTTCCTTCTGTTCTTGACTGTAAAGGTGGGTTCTGTACCCCCATTACCCTATTATTCTGGTGAGAAGATTGGAGCCTAGGATAAAATCGAAGATTGACTCACCCCTCTTGTTCGTGTCAGTGCTTCCCCACTGATGATGATGGGCGTTGACTTCGCAACCTATGATCAGGTCGATCTTGTGCTTTCTGCTATCTTCCACCAGCTGTTTGAGTAGTGGATGCAGGTGGAGGGCCTCCTGGTCGTGGCACATATTCGCCGAACACACCCTTAGAGGGCCCTTTGGGCTCTCTATGGCTGCGGCTACGTGGTCTTCATTACTGAAATTGGGTAGCAAAAAGAGGTTAAGGTTCTTTATCTGCAAGATTGTCAGGGACATTCTTACAATTCTCCACCACAGTAACTTCTGCCTCCGTCTCGGAGCCCAACAGAGAGTCCTCCTCCATTCCGACTCCACTAAGTGCCCTCGCCAAGTCGCTCTCCTCTGAGGTGTACCCTTCCAGGATGTCCTCCTCCTCATCTGACATTCCTTCCGGGTGCCCCTCTTCGGTCGGCTTCTTCAAGTCTGGCTTTTGTGCGTCTGCCTCCAGCCCGATACCTCCTGTTTTGCTCTTCGCATCGGATTTATAAATACGGACCGTCACATGCTCAAATCCATCTATGAGTCACACTCACGCCCTCGGTTTACTTGGGATCTCCCCCCAGTCAACCGCCACCAGCTTAGCCCCGAGGTAGACCTCTCCTAGCGATGCTACCATTCGCTTGTAGGTCTCTACCGATCGCGCGTCTTGGCAGGCAATTACCTTGTCGCTACCCTGATACCATCCTGCGTCTTCGCATTCTGGTGGAGGTCCTCGGCTCTGTAGCATCTCCTCCACGAAGCGTCCATGCAACTCGTTAACCACTCGTCGCCAAAGGTCCTTGGGGATGAGCCCATCTTTGGAACCCTTGTCCAGGACTCCAATTAGGGTTCTTCCCTTCGTCACTTCGGCGAACGAGCGGTTGGACGGCTGCGGCTGGGCCTTCCTCTTCTTGCCTTTTCACGCTTTGCGCGATCTCCTTGGCAGGATCTGACCCAGCACGATTTTTAGGATCCAGCCTCACACCCGCCTTTTCCGGTTGGAAGTCCTCCCTTGACCACTTAATAATCTTGGCCTGGTCCGGGTTTGCTTCGGTCCGCCCTCATTAAAATGAAGGCTGCTCTTCTCCTATTTTTAAAAGAGCACTTTCGCTGCGTCGAGTGGGACGCTCCAGGACCAGGGTTCGCCTTAGGGGCCCAGCCAGTTGGTTTAGAGGTTGACGCTGGTGTCTTCCTCTTCACGCCGTTCGGTGGTCTCATGGCTAGCCCCGCTTTGGAAGAAGAAGCCTTGACAACCTCCTTCGCACCGGCGCAGCCCGCCTCCAGATGTTGCCCCTCTGTGGGGGGCTTCTCCATCTCAGCAACTCCTAGGCTTTTGAGGGCCTTCTAGTTTGACGGGTCACTGACCCCATTTCCGGACTTTTTTAGGGAGTTCCGTTCTCCGCTTTGGTTTTTATTTGGTAAGGTAGTATTCATGTTTTGGTCCCACGAGTAGGCGGGAAGGGGTTCGTCCATCATGACATATGTTCTAACTTAAAACCAAAAAACTTAATCAGTTTTCTCTACTCCACCCTAAAGTCAAGCTCATTAAAAATACTTATATATATATATCTATAGAATCACCTAAATATATCTATAGAATGTCACTTATCACAATCCAATGGAACATAAAAGGTTATGTGAATAACTACAACAACTTACTCATACTAATTAAAAAATACTCCCCTCATATAATATAACTACAAGAAAAACACATACGTCACATTAACAATATACCAACCCCAATCAACTATATTCTACTAACAAATATTGCAACTGTAATGTATACTATACATTAATCAATCCAACATACTACAATTAACATCCCAAAGAACCTTGAAGCACTAGCAATACACATTCACACTAATTTAAATTTAAACATATTTTCAACTTACATCTCCCCAAACAAAAACATCACAAGCCAATCACTTCAAAACACTTTTAGAACCCAACAAACACCCTAATCACGGGGGAGTTACAACACACAACTATTTTTTTTAAATGACAAATCTTCCACACACTTTTCCACACAAAATACATACACACACATAGACCTTACTCTCTGCACAGCATCGCTTGCCCCCCACGCCAAGTGGGAAATTCTTAATGATCTCCATGGACCATTTCCCCATAATTATTTATTTATTTCAAACAACGGACCCACCAAAATACAATAGACCAGTTTTTAAATTAAAAGAGGCTAATTGGGAAAAGTATAATACACTTACGCATAATATAACCGAAAACTTTACACCTTCCCAATATGTAAACAAAGAACCAGCTTAAGTTAAGAAAATCATCTTATATAGCGCAAATTTTCCCGCTGAGAGTATTTCGACAAAATTTTTTTCCCCAGGTTGGCACCACTGTCAACCACTATTCTGTCAATTTTTATTGCTATGTTTCATTTAGTTTTGCTCACTGCGCCATTAGCAACAAGTCAACCCTTTGTTTGCGTTGCCATTTTTACTATGGAAAAAAATATCGAAATGAAATGAAATTGTGTGAAATTTTGTGTTTCCAACGAAATTTCGTGTGCCAAAACGTTTGAAATGTTAAAAAAAACGTTTGGTGATTCAACCACGCCGAAAGCTCGTCCAAATCGTCCAAAGAGGGGCGAGAAGAAGTGAACGATTTGCCACGTTCAGGACGGCCTTCGATCTCTTCAACTGAAGAAAACGTCGACAAAATAAAGGAAATGGTACTCGAAAATCGTCATCATAGTTTGCGATAGATAGCCCAAGAAATGAACATGTCTCATGAGACCGCTCGTCACAATTTGGTTGATGTTTTGGGTATGCGGAAAGTCGCAGCGCGATTGGTGCCAAAAGATCAGAATTTTCTTCAAAAAGTGAATCGCAGTAAGGTGGCTAAAGACATGCTTGAACGCGTAAATTCCGATCCAACGTTCATCAAACGCATCATAACTGGTAACATCATCATCATAACATCATAACAAGACATGGGTTTTCTAGTACGACATGCCAACTAGTCAACAATCATCAGAATGGCGCTCCGAAGAAGAGCCGAAAACGAAAAACCGCGCCAAAGCAAATCGAAAATCAAGGTGATGCTGACCGTTTTTTTCGATATTCGTGGTGTTGTTCATTCGGAATTCTTACCGGAGGACCAAACCGTCAATAAAGAATATTATCTTTGAAGCGTTTGACAGAGAATGTTCGTCGCAAAAGACCAGATTTGTAGCGGAACCACAGTTGGATTATGCACCACGATAAGGCACCAGCGCACAAAACGATCATTAAGAACGAGTTTTTGAACAAAAATTCAACAAATATCATCGAACAACCACCGTACTCTCCAGATATGGCCCCGTGTGACTTTTTCCTGTTTCCAAAACTCAAATTACCACTTCGTGGAAACCGTTTTGGGAGCATTGAAGACATCAAAACTAATTTGCAACGAGAACTGAAGGCCATCCAGGAATATAGTTTTAAAAAGTGTTTCGATGATTAGATTGTTCGTTGGAAGAAGTGTGTTGCCTCAGAAGGGGCCTATTTTGAAGGGGATATAATAAATTTGGATGATTGATAACTTTTTTGTGTTTTATTTCAAATTTCCGGATACTTATTTGACAGAGTAGTAAGACGCTTCTGCGGAATTAACCCAGTTAAGCAAATCCACGCCATAACAAACCCAGACAACAACAAAGTAACTACAACTAATAACGAAATTCCCAATATCCTCGTTAAACATTTTTCAAACTTGTCAGTCGACGTGAATTTCCCAAAATAATTTCGAAACAACAAATACAGAAACAATACAGTAGACCCTCAGTAGAGTAGACAGACAGTAGACAGGTTACACACCCTCCCCATCAGCTCAAACTATGGACATTTACATATTTCAAACCTCGAACTAGCGTCAGCACTACAAACCCTCAAAGGATCTGCCCCAGGACTCAACAGAATCTCCTACCAAATAATAAAAAATAGCTCCAATACTACAAAAAACAGAATAATAGTCCTAATTAACAAAATATTCGTTACTCACATACCACAAGCCTAATAAACTAGTCTTATGATTTCCATCCTGAGCAAAACACCCTCTTACAGACCCATCTCCCTCAACTGTTGCCTAGCAAAAACATTAGATAAAATCATAGTCAAAAGACTTTGGTGGTTTGTAACTTACAACATTCTGCTAAACAAAAAACAATTTGGATTTAAAAAAGGCAAATCGACTTCGGACAGTCTACTTTACGTAGACTTTCTCATATCAAAGTCACACCAGCACAGCTCACTCGTCACTCTTGATTTTTCAAAAGCCTGCGACCAAATAGGTGTGCATTCCATAATAGCCAACTTCAGGAATGGAAAACAGGGCCGAAAATAATAAATTACGTCAGAAATTTCATGCTTAGTAGAAAAATAATTATCCGTGTCGGTCAACACAGATCCAACTCACTACCCATATTCAATGGAATCCCTCAAGGATCCCGTTATACTATTCCTCATAGCTTTTAATAAATTGTCTAATATAAAATCTTTGCAAAAGGAAATCAAATTTAATGCATACGCTGATGACTATTTTCTCATAATTAACTTTAATAAAAAGAAAAAATTAACTTTAACCTAGGTAACCTTTTAAATGACTTAGAGAACTGGTTCATATTGCATATATTCATATTATCATAACTCATATTTTGGGGTATCCCTATCCCTATCAAAGTGTCAACATCTCCACATTTGCAAAAAGCACAACTGCACCTGTGTCGTAACATTCCATAGTATGCAAAACCCACAGTAAGCTCGTTAAAAATCTTAGAAATAAATATAGACAGCAAATAAAAAATGGAACACACACATAGATAAACTTATACCTGCACTTCACAAAAAAACAAATTATATTAAAATGCCTATCCAGTCTCAATTTTAACTGCAGTACATACCATAAATCAACGTGGTACAAGCTATTTTTGTCGCAAAAATAGAATACGGCCTATTCCTATAAGGGCACGCGCCCAAAACCACACTAAGCTAAATAAAAACGCCCCTAGACTCTGCTCTTCGCCTAGCTCTCGGAGCCTTCCGCTCTACTCCAACAAATAACCTCCTACAAGAAGCCAATATTCCCCCAATATAATTAAAACGAGATCTGTAACCAACCAAACTAAGTAAAAACCTCATTTATTCCAAAGACACGACACTACACCAATTTGTAAAACAAAGTAAACTTAAAAAGAAGTCTGTACCAATTATAGACTGTATAATAAACCTCTGTTAGCAACCTCTTAACCTCTTGAACCTCTTATAGACACAAGTATACGATTACATAAAAAAACCAATCTGTACCAATTATAGACTGTATAATAAACCTCTGTTAGCAACCTCTTAACCTCTTGAACCTCTTATAGACACAAGTATACGATTACATAAAAAAACAACACACCCAAAGAAATATACCAGAAACTATACGAAGACACAAAATCAAACCTTAAATCACACAACTTTATATTCACTGACGAATCAAAAATAACCGACATTATAACATACGCCATTACAACGGAAACAAACATCCTAAAATGTGGTATCCTGCCAACATATTTCTCTGCTCTCACAGCCGAATACATCGCCATTCTCGAAGCTATCGAAAGTATAATTATAATTAATTATAAAATAAGACCATTAATAACCCAGTCAGCCCAAAAAATCAAATTAATTTGGATTCCTGGCCAAGCAGGCATTGCCTGAAACGAACTAGCTGATCAAGCAGCAAAGTCGACCAACAAAAGCCCACTAATCTTTACATTAAATGTAAATCCTACAGATATAAAAAGACAACTCAAATCTGAACTCAAAGCAAGAAAAAACCAAAACATAATACACTGTAGCCAATGGTACCAATCCATCAACATCAATAGCCACCATAAAAGCGACCATTTTAGACAAACCCACCAAAATTGAAATAAACTCGACCAAAAGTCCAAAACTCGACCGACTAAAATTATTTGAAGAAGCTTGGGACTTGTTTCTAAAAAATGATACAGTTTTCTTAGAAACGGCCAGAACCAAATGCTACCTTAGATTTGTTGAGGACCTCCGGAACACCTTCGATAAATATTACGACATCTTCAAAGAAAAGCATGAGTCAAAGGTCAGTGTCAGGAGCAATCCCGCACCTTTATCCACATGGACAAAAGATAAGCAGGATTATGTCGTCGGTAAGGAAAACTAGAAGAGTCTGTAAGAGGCGCACTACGGGACTTCAAGGCATCCGAGGATGTTCCTAGCGACATACGCAATTGTTATGGAGTCAAGTCCAGGAAATCCACCTGACCGTCTACGAGAAATATAACGATCAAATAGACAGTGGATACAACTAGCAGGCATACTTTAAGCTACAAGCAGAGGTGCAGAACGCCCTTGTCGCTGAATCACAGTGATGTTCAAATGGCCCGGATAAATATTTCAAAGTTTGACGGGGATGTAAGGATGTGGAAGCAATTCCACGATCTATTTTCCTGCATGGTCCATAAAACTAACATGCCAACGATGAAGAAAATGTGGTACCTCAAGTCTGCGTTGACAATGAGGAGAGGCTGATATTGAGCCAAACGAGGAAAACTATTTACATGCTTGGCGCATAATAGTATGATCCTATGATAATCATCGGCTCATAGCGAATACAGTCATCCGTCGGCTACTTCAGCAGAGCCTAGTCTCTGACAGTGCCAAATCATTACAGGAGCTGTATATACATAACCACCCTAGAAGCCCTGGCTTCATTG
Source organism: Drosophila malerkotliana malerkotliana (assembly GCA_018153235.1). Lineage (NCBI taxonomy): Eukaryota > Metazoa > Arthropoda > Insecta > Diptera > Drosophilidae > Drosophila > Drosophila malerkotliana. Next base: position 19,801,160 of record JAECXV010000075.1, on the reverse strand, counting down.
ATGGAACTAGGCATCAACTTATCCACATGGATGCGTTCCTGGTTGTCTTGCCTTTCTTACTTACAAGCTCAATATCACCAACAGGGGTCTATTTTAGGAAACTAAAGGAAACTCTGTAGAACCAGCTGACCAAACAGCTCAATCACTCTTTCATTGCAAGTAAGAAATACCCAATGAGTGTGCATTAGCAGATCCCCAGTTCGACAAACCTGGAAAAATTGATCTACTAATAAATACCGAACACTACTATTCGTTACTCCCTCCAAATAAAAAAAAATTTGAAGAGATGGTCCCATGCAATTACAAAACTTTGATGAATTGTCGCAGGAAGAATAAAGTCCAGAACTCAATCGGACATAGAAAAGATGTACCGCCAAGTATGGATCAACCCAGATGATCAACTTAATCTACTCAAATTTGGAGAAACTTTAGAAACTATATACTGAAAAATACTGTGAGCGACTTGAAATGAAATGATCGTTCCGACCTTTAAGCATTGAACAAATTGCACATCCCAAGGCACATATTTGTTGGAAAGGTTCCAGTCAAACAGGAAATACACATAAGAGAACGGCAACATGCGACTCGCACAATGAGTACACACCACAAACACCGAGTATTTTAGGCATCCGAGTGTCATTCATGCACGAAGTTTTGGGTATAACTATTTACCATGCAAAAAAGTGCGGGTGTCTGCAAACACCCATGATTTTGGGTGCATGCCTTTTTTTACTCGGTAAGATTCTTGATTGCGGATCGGAGGCACATACAAAAAATGGATGGGTGGATAGCAAAGCACAAAAAGAAGATCATAAAACGATCGTAGGAAAGGGTTTTGTTTTTTCAGGGTTTGTATTTACTACTCCGTAGCAGCGAGATGCATATAAATACTACTCTGCTATTGCTACCGCTGTCACTTTTTCCAAGAGCGGGAGCCGTAGCCGAAAAACGAAAATTGTATGCAAACGGAAAAGTTACAAAAATATTAGAAATAAAAGATTTTAATTCTAAACATTTTGTCCCAAAGCCTGGAGCTTTGCAGTTTGGCGTAAGTCCATTGCATGCCTGGATCCGGTTCTTATAATTTGTCTTAAACATTTCATATGAAATTGAATTAAAGAAATGGCATATAAAAGGTGATGACAAGATTGAAACGAGCAAACGGAAAAAATATGTTCAAGAAAAGTTTTGGAACGAAATGGGTCTTCGGATAAGCATGCCAAAGCAGAATGTAAGCGGCAATACCAATGATGGTAATACGGCAAGGAGAGCTTTTGCCAATACTAAGCTACTAGCATCTATTACCAACTTCAACGAAGATCTTTTAAACAAATTTCACGCAATTTTAATTGCCATTTCTTCCAATCATTATATAAATTCGGAAAAATTTCGCTGATTTTGTGAAACAACTTTTTTATTATATTTGCGAAGCTACCCTTGGTATCCGATGTCACCAACAATTCATAAAATATTGGTTCATGGTTACCAGATTAATAATTCGAGCTTAGTTCCACTAGGATGCTTAGGCGAAAATGCTTCTGAAGCTCGAACAAAATATACAAAAAAGATAGATTGTCGCATTCAAGGAAAAATAGTCGTCTCAATACTATGAGAGATATATTTCACAGAGCTATAGATTTCTCGGATCCATTATTATCGAGTGTATCTCTAAGGGAAAGAGAAAAAAAAAATAAAAAGAAACCTTTCTCAAAAGAGGTATGAAGTCTTTTGGACCTTCCGTTCACAGCAGAAAATGAGAATGATCTGCAGTGCGATTCTGACGACGATCTGGATAATTATAATATAGAATTGGATGAAGAAGAAAATTGCATTTAAAAAATAAGTAAGTAATTGAATAGAACAGGAAATAATATATATATTTTTTCTTAATCAGTTTGCAGGGGCGGCAGGCGTGGGCGTGGTCGCACTGACCCAATTTTTTGTATAGAAATTTTTAATGCCATAAAAATAAATTCTGCAAAGTTTGAACCCTGAAGCTAAATTGTTCGACTTTATGCCAAAAAAAAAACGGGTTCTGGACCATAGTGCAATGGAAGCATGCATCTCAAAATATCAAAAAGGGATTGCTAGTCCTCATAAGAAAAGAAAATGTACTTGTAATGATTATGCTTTTGGGACGAGTTATCGAAACGTATCCTGGACCCAACAATTTCGTCCGGGTAGTCGACATCAAAACTTCATCTGGAATTTTCAAAAGACCAGTGACCAGTTACCTTCCCTGTTTCCAGAAGGAATCAATAACAAGCGTTCATTGAACGTCACCAGTAAGCCTATGCAACGCAAAAGGGGATGCCCCTCACTAATACCCATAATTCTAGCATTTATGTAGCTGTTCTCACTAGCCATGGCACAACCACGAAAGTCTTAGAACAATGAGAGTGGTAGTGTGGTACGAACTTTATTCAGTCGATTTGAAAAAAATCTTTGTTCCCATGGACAGAACATCAGAATTAACAAAAAGGAAAGCTAACTTCGGGCGAAGCTTAAGTTAATATACCCTTGCAGTTAAAACCGGATATATATGTCCGGATATAAATCGGATAAAGTTGGCCAATCATTATGAGGATATCATAATATAACCAATTTATTACAATAAAATATCTATCTTAAAAGAAAACCAAAGTGGGTAATTTTACCAAATACCAAACACCATTTCCGATCGTTCAGTTTTATGGCAACTATAAGATATAGTCGGCCGATCGTTATAAAATTTGGATTTTAAAAATAGAATCTATACGAAGAATCTTCAAAAAGACGAAAATTAGGTGATTTCCGAGCGTTCAGTTATATGGTTATATATAGAAACAGACAGACAGACGGACATGCTCATATCAACTCAGGAGGTGATCCTGATCAAAAATATATATTCTTTATGAGGTCGGAGATGTGTCCTTCACTGCGTAAATAATGAATACCCTCTGCAAGGGTGCTCCTTGCATAATATTTTAACGTACTCCAGCCTGCTTCATACATTTACCTTGAATTTTGATATGTTTTATGGCAAAAGTTTTGAGATGTTTACGCAATTGGGCTTTCTATTCATCTTTTCATCTTCAGTAAAAATTACGCTGTTTTCCAACATATTGGACACAAACCTATTCAAAAGTCGGGTGGCAGTGGCTTAGATAGGGCGTCCAGAAAACATAAACTCATATGAAGATCTCTGTATCTATGGCGGTCTGTGCAATTATCTAAAAGTGGCAGGTTATATAATTTTTTAATCATAAAAGCGTAAATATTATTGTGACGACTGTAAATTAAAACAGATTTAAATATTCTCGCCCATAAAATGCTCGAGCAGCGGGCAATATCTTCCTGTGATTTTTCTCCCGATCCGCTTCTGCTAGGCGTTGGCGCTTAATGCGCTAATTGGTACGAGCGATAGGATGTATCCAGCCAGTTGATCATTGGTCCAGCGAGATAGGCGTTTTTTTAACGGAAGATTGCCACACTATTGTCTAATGGCAAAAAACTCCATAAAAAATACGTCGGAAATTTTGTTGACACTCAACTGAATGACGCGCAAAGGATGGATTTATTACCAAATGTTTGTGAGTTGAGAATTTGGAAGAAATATTTGATCCGGAAAGGCAATATCCATCCTCAAAATTCGCTTGAAGAACTGAATAATTGTCCAGAAGTCAATTTTCCAAACATTTATATGTTGCTCAAAATATTAGCTACATTGCCAGCCTCACATCCATTCCAGAAAAAACGTTTTCAAGTTTAAAATGGATAGAAACAATTCAGAGAAATACGATAAAAAAATGTAATTTTTTTTTATTTTCTGGTACTTTTGATTTCCCTACGGTGAAGGAGTCGTGATCTAAAATAATACTGACTTAGACAACGGTATATTAATCCGTATAAAATATACAGATATGTGACTGTGACTAACGATCGTTGTGATTTCAAGTCTTCAGTGATTCCTTCATCCCATCGGCTCGATTGCGGAAGTACAATTACATATTTTTGTCAATTTCTTTGTAATTCTAAAACCGTTTGAATGGTTTGGCTGCTCTAGCACTTCTTCATGACATCGGAATCACAACTGAGGAATTTATAGAAGAGTTATCGAAAAAACCCTGAAAAAGAATGTTTACATTTTTGAAGTAGCACCTACATATTTCTGTGCATGTGCGTATATTATCTGTAATTAATAATTGTCATAATAGGTAATTAAAATTTATAACATTAAATTTGAAGTGCCTCATATCTCCCCCCATGGAAAAAACCTAAACCTGTCGGGAGGAGATGCTTGTTCCTTGGATACCGTAAGCATTAGGAACAACCGAGAAGTAATGCAAGCGAACCTGATAAGAATTTTTTCATTAATATTCGAAAAGTTTTTTGTTGTTCAATATTTAAAAACGTTTTAATTGGATAAGTAAAAAATTATCATGGAAGTTTTGGGGATGTACGGGGTAAGGGGAAGAGCCACCGGTATGCCACTAAGCATTGCTTCGCCTGGGTTAAAATTTAGCGTGTCTTCGTTATAATTAGAACCTTTATCGATTCAGCGCTCTTCGGTAGGCTCGTTCGCTTTCGAACTCTCCTCACTCTCCTCTCCGGCATTAAAACTGTCACAACACAGAATAAATTTTCTCAACAGACAGCGTCCTTGAAGGTCAACCTAAATCGTTCCCTGCTATCGCGGAATCGTGCGCAGACAATCGGGACATGTTTCGCCCTTTTATTGACGCCACAGCAGAGGCAATAGGAGTCCGCTCGGTTACAATTTTAGGATGCCAGAGATGACTCAGACTGTACAGTTACACAGAGAACTCTCGAATATCGGACAGGAGTCTAACAGATGATCGATGGAGAGAACTGGCATGCCGGTCGAGCGCAACCTTGTAGAAGGTGTTCGTGAGTTTCCTGGATGTGTCCTATGCGTAGACGGGTGTGTATTTTGCACTCGTGTTTGTTAATTTCAGGAGGAAGTAAGGTTGTTTCGCGGGATGGGTTAATGGGATTTGTATCTGTGGTTATAGACCAGTGGGGGGCAAAACGTACACATGTTAAAAATTTGAGTGTATGCATAGCAGCCAAAAACATAGAGAGCAGAGCATTGAATGAGCGAAAAAAACGTAGTTTTTTATTTCATTTTTCGTTAATTCAAAAATGGGCACTAAAATAGTGAATTTTATTTTAAAGAAAGATTTGCTAGCAACAGTTCTTAAACAAATGAAAAACTACGCTTCCCTAACTTTATTTTCTATGGAGAAAACTTTTTCCAAAATTTTCTCAGTGGAACTATTTTTTGGTAAAGTTTGGGCTGTCAAATGAGTCAAAATGAGAGCAAATGAGAGAGCTTTTAAAGTGCTTACACTGTCAGTGTGCCGGCAGTGCTGTGGCAGAACTTCCGACCCTATGCCCGCGTGCTATGGAAATTGAGAGTTTGCCCCCCGCTGTTATAGACACTCCAATCCATTAGTTGCTTTTGTTCAGTGGCAAAGCAAGCCTTTTTTGGTGTTAGTGGGGAAAAATCGGATAGTTGGTGCCGTGTTCATGTATCGGGCAGCCACGTCGGCGTGTTTGTTTCCAAGAATTTCCTGGTGGCTAGGAGCCCAAACAATAATTATCTTTGTTTTGTATTTAGCGATAATCTTCTGTATTTCAAATATTGTTGGGTCTGAGTGCCTGTGGTTCTCCAGAGCAGAAGTAGGGGAAAGGCTTTCCGAGCAAATGGCAAATTTCCCTTTGGATTTGGAAGCGAATCGGCAGGCCTGTAGAACAACAAATACCACGATTGTAAATATAGAGTTACAACTTGGAAGGGTGCCACCGGATACGTTGTCACTGTTCACAACAGCGAATGATGACGACAGTGTTGTTAATAGCGCCCGTAAAAATCATAAAATCACTTTGTTTTTGGCAATCCAACTATTAAGAACATTATAAAACTCTAAATTTTTTAAAATCTTAATTTTAATATTTTCATTTTATCGGGAAATAAAATAGGAAATTTGCGGTGTCGGTAGGATGGAATTATTGTAATTTGGGAAAATAAAATACCGCGATCTTGTATCAGCAAAACGAATCTACAAATGATTTTGAAAACAAAACATTAGTAAAATCACGAATGAGGATTTGTAATGTTAATTGAAACAAATAATTAAACCAGTGGTCGGCACCGCAATACGTTGATATGTTTTTGACGTATTAGTATTAGTAACGAATAGCAGAAAGTAGGCTGCAAGCATGACGTTTCACACATTTATACTGTATGTGTGTGGCAGAGCTCGGGCAGAGAAATTTCCTATGCCCTCGGGATAGGGCTGTGCCGACCGGGCTGAATTAAACAAAACACTTTGAAACAAGAGAGCCCAACATAAGTTAATAAAACACAAATATATAATATCGCCCTTCTTTAAAGAAGCCAAAAAGAAAATTTTCGGGTCAAGGACCTAGTTGCAAATTCAAATAATTAATTAATAAGTTAGGCATTGTTGTTCGCAAGCCGGCTTCAACTGATTCGGCATCCAAAGCCAGCGAGCATCCGCTCAGCCTAGTTTTGAAGGAGGGCGCCACTCTCGCTTTTGATCTTATTATTAAAGACAAAATAAAGATTTATAACGTTTCCATTTAATCCAATTTGGTTTTTATTTTACAGTCATTGAAAATTCTCAAGGACCAAACAGAAATAATGAATCAGCATCTACATCAGATGCAGTAAGACAACCCTTGTCTGACAGCAGCATGAGCCATTTATTCATGCATTTAAAATTCGATGGAAATATAATGTGTTTACCATTATATTTTATAATAATGACAATGGCGTTGACAACTTAATCCATAAATACAAAACCAAACCAACTCCCAAATCAAAATGAAATCAGGCAAGGAGCCATTCAGTAACTAATCGTTTGACCAGCACGCATGATTTTACTCAGAAATGTGACCCAAGATGGGAAAAAATTTTTTTTTACATTGCTTTTATTTATTGATTCTTTTCTTAATTTTGAAACTAATAATAATTTAACGAATCTTAACAATAAAATATTACTAACAGTATAGTGGGGCTAGGTCGTCAGATAACGGGTACAACAGGGGGACCTACACGCAAGCAGTTTCGTGCCGTAACTGTGTGCAGCGTAACTGTGTTCACACACGTGTGTTCACGTGAGGGCGGCTGGTAACAGGTCCCGGTAAGTTCATGTCTCTGCCGAGGATGCTGGATAATTATAGTCGGACGGGGGGAAAGAACACTTCCTTCCATAAATTACCCCAATTCAAGGTGGAACAGCATATGCCAAAGGATGCGTATCCGAGGGGGGGTCGGACGCTAATATGCCTTCCAGTTTTAACTCAGATAAAACTCAAAAAAAACCTTCCATAAACTCAGTTTATGCTCAGAGGGGCAACATCCGGAGGCGGGACGCGCAAGGCGGGGGATGGTGCTAAGGCGACAAGCCTTCCTTTAAAGCCGGGCTAGCCATGGGACCACCGATAGGCGTGGAGAGGAAGATCCTTAGGGTTAATCTCTATACCAACCGGCGGGGCCCCCAAGGCAAACCCTCTGGTCTTACTCCTTGTCTCAGTCGACGCATCGCAAAAGCTCCTACAAAAACAGGAGACATTCTCATGAGGGCGGACCCATCGGCAGAAGCCAACCCGAACCAGGCCAAGATCAAAAGGTGGGCAAGAGAGATCCTGCCCGACTTCCAACCGGCGGGGAGAAAGGCGGGAGTGAGGCTGAAGCCAAAGAACCAGGCTGGAGCAGTGCTGCCAGTTTAGCACTTTAGTTGCTATTTCTGGCAACTTTTTTTAAGTTTGCAACTTATCTAAAAATCTAGCAATTTTCTTTTTTTTTAGCAATTGTAGCAAACTTTATTTTCTTTAAAATTCTCATCATTTTTACACAATTTTGCATTGACAGAGCAATTTTTGATAAACAAAAAATTGACAAAGATATCGAATCTGGTACTTCACTTAGTGAAGTATGAATAATTTGAGAACGTTTAGTCATCCCTACATTTTTTTTGGGTATAAAAGATACCAAAAGTTTATAGAAAAATTTTCCGCGATGCCTGACTACAGGATACTGAATTTAAAGAGTGGACTCGCAATGATTCCTTAGATTCCCATAGAGCCTATTTTGCCTATTGTAAATACAGAATTGGCGCCAAGCTTTTTGATATTGCCACCACGCTGCTCAAAAAGCACGTGGGTGCGATTGTCGCAAACATTAAACGCCTTATATAAGGTAAGTTTTATACAAAATTAATTTAATAGAAATGCCAATTGCACATAATAAACTGCATCATTTTTAACAGGTACGGACAGGTAACAGGTTACACTCTTCCTTAGAAATACTTGATTAGAAACTCCTGGGAATGTTAATATAATATTGTTAAGATAATATAATATAGTATTTAAGTACGTTTATGTTAATTAAAATTTTTCTTTCATATAGAAATATATTTTATGTTTTTAAAAGCCACATTTAGCTTGATTTTCTTAATTACATAAGAAATAAACATTTTGATAATTTAGCATTTTTGTTGGAAGTTTTCAAGTTTTTTTTAGCAATTTTTGGCAACTTTTTTTTTGAAATTCTAGCAATTTTTGCTCCAGAGATTCTGGCAGCACTAGGCTGGAGTAGGCTCTACCAACGAATTCGGTCAGAGTACCAAAAGGCAGAAGTCTACAAAAGAAGGAGCGTCCTAAGCGAGAAGAAGTCCGCTCATTGAAGTCCTGGACGGGGGATCCAAGGATGGACTGATCAATAAGGACCTTTGACGAAAGGTGAAGAATACGAAGACGCAGGCTGGTATCAGAGTAGCGTCAAGGTGATAACATGCGTATGATAGCCTCGCTTGGAGAAGTTTACTCTGGTGAAAAGCTGGAGGCGGTTGATTAGGCTGAGATCCCAAGCAAGCCGAAGGCGCATGTATGGCTCACCGAAAATGGCCACCGTATGGCCGACTCTAACACCATCCTGGCGATGCTGAAGATGTGCAACCTGACGCTTCCCATAGCGGAATGGAGAGTCGTCAAGGTGGAGGATGCGATGGGACTGTGGGGGCGGGTTGTCCTAACTCTGAATATGGAGGCTAAGAAGATCCTGGAGGAGACGGGGCACCGGATAAAGAACGGCTTTGAACACGTTACGGTCGGGGTATACAATTCTAGCTAGGAGAGGCACCCGGAAGGAATGTCGGATAAGGAGGCGGACATTCTGGAAAAGAACATCGGGACTCGTCGGGATCGAGGAAGACTCTCTGCTGAGCTCCGGGAGGAAGGCAGAGCTTACTGCGGTGGAGAATCTTAAGGATTTTCCTGACAATAAGCCTCCCCCAAATAAAGGCGGTGTCAGCTGCCCTCCTACTCCACCTAGCCGAGAGAGGAGCTGATGTGGCCCTTATCCAGGAACCCTTGATCCTTGGGTCAAGAGTCCTGAGTCTTGGGGTGGAGTATAGGCTCTTCAAAGCCGATACAACAGGTAAAAGGCGAGCCTGCATTCTAACAAAGCAGAATTTTAACCTCTTTTTGCTTTCTAATTTCAGCAATGAAGATTATGTAGCCGCAGCAATAGAGAGCCCAATGGTATGCTTGATTCACATGGGCCACTACCAGGACACCCTCACCCCGCTACTGAAACACCAGGTGGAAGACAGCGTTAAGCAGAAGATCGACCTGATCATAGGGAGCGATGCCAGTATACAATATTATCAGTATACTGTTTCACCAGTATCACCAGGACATCCAGCGATTAAAGACTGCCTGCCTGCGTGCAAGAAGACGCTTCGAAAGGGGGAACAGACACAGAGGAACTGACCACCAAAACGGATGAGTTCAAGGCAACAAAGAGGGCCCTGATATGGGCTATAAAAGCCAGCAAACGCGAATGTTTTAGAAAAATCAGTGACGAGGCGGAGGTGGAGCCTAGGGTGCAGCCTACAACGTCGTCATGAGAAAGATAAAAAAGCAAGAAAGGGTCAACATCCCCTTCCTTACTAAGGAGTCTCTGCTCCCGAGGCACACGCCAAAAAGGGAAATTATACCAGCTGACGATGAGAAGGCGTTCAGGCCAGTTAAGGACGAGGAGATCCGGAACTACGCAAAGCAGAAAGAAAAAAGCTAGAAAAACTCCAAGACCAGACGAAGTGCCGTCCTCAGGCAGGCCATGCAGGAGAAAGCGGAGGTCTTCGCTGGGACATTCAACAAGTGTATCCAGCACGGCACTTTTCCAAAAAAAGGGAAGAGGCAAAACATTCTGCTGCCGTAAGGGAACGAGGCACCAGACGACCCATCATGATACAGGCCCATATGTCTCCTAGACACGGCAGGGAAAGTCCTCGAGATGACCATCGCTGCTCGCATCTCGAAATTTGCTGAGGTCAAAGGAACGCTCTCGGTCAACTAGTACGGCTTCCGAATGGCACGCTCCACTGTTGACACCATTAAAGCCGTGACCGACACGGAGGAAGCAACCACCGCTGGAACTCGGTGGAAATGGGGCGAAAAGGAATATTGCGCAATGACAACACTAGACACTAGTACAACGAAGTACTCAGAACCAAACTACCGGAGGGATGCAAACTTATCGGCTTCACGGACAACCTGGCCCTGCTCGTGGTGGCCAAGGAAATAAGGGACATGGAAACCAAGACCAAGACCGTAAAGACCAATATCAACACAGATTTCTGACCCCGGAATGAACCTGACAGCTCATAAAACGGAAGCGGTTCTATTCAGGAGCAGGATAAAGGTGGATTAAATTGTTATCCAGGTGGGCAACTGCTCCAATACGTCAAAGGAGGCAATTAAATAGCTAGGGGTAATGCTGAACAACAGAATGTCATACGGATCGCACGCCGAGTAGCAAGATCCACGGAGCACTCTCAAGGATGCTGCCAAACGTGGGAGGCCCAAAGGACGGCAGGAGACGCCTTATAGCAAGAAACAGAACCGCCCTCGTTTTAGCCGGAATGATCCCAATCGATATTCTGGCTAATGAAGTGGATGAAATTTACGCATCCAATCAACAACGGGGAAGGAACTCATCCCGGGAGGCCAAAAGTACGTAGACGCACAGGCTAATCCCCAGCATCCAGGATTGGATCGGAAGAGACAATGGTCAGGTAAGCTACCAACTTTCCCAGTTTCTTTAAGGCGACGGGAGGTACAGAAAATACTTCCACAGATTCGGACATGATAAAAGCCCTGAGTGTCCAAAATACCCAGGAACAGACGAGGACCCAGAGAACATTCTATGCAACTGTAGGAGGTATCGTGCCAGCATTGGGTCACTACTAGCTCCGGAGCAGTTTGTTAATTTTATGTGTAGCTCAAAGAAGCAACGGAATTAGGTAACCCAATTGATAGCTAAAACACAGGGCGACACCTATGGTGTGAATTTACGGGTTGACGACGTTGAGGCGACACTAGGAGGACAGTCTATTAAAAAATTCGTCAGGAGAGGCACTCCGCAAGGAAGTGTACTCTCCTTCCTCTTGTGGAACGTAGCGGTTAATAGCCTACACCCTAGAAGGTGGTCGTTGAAAAATTATCGCTTATGCGTATGATGTCGCAATTGCCTTCTCTTGAAAATTTCCCCAGACTCTATGCGACCGCATGACGGACAAACTGAGGGTTCTCTCAACATGGGCAGTTAGGAACGGACTAGGAGTAAATCTCTCAGGGGAAAAACTCTCCCTCAGCGGTAACGCCAAGTACCTAGGGATTACGCTAGACAGGAAACTGGACTGAAAGTCAAACATTATGGATAGAGCTAACAAGTCAACAATCGCGCTCTATACATGCCCAAAAACGCAACTGGCCTTGAATGGGAAATGTCACCAAAGATAGTCAGATGGCTTTACTCAGCGGTCATAAGACCCATCCTTTTCTACGGGGTGGTGGTCTGGTGGCCTGCTCTCACAAACTCCACATGTAGAGAGAGATTTAGGAAAACGCAAAGGATGGCGGAGGTCTGTATCACAGGCAGCTTACGTACCACACCGACAGACGCCCTAGACTTCATACTCGACCTATTACCTGTAGAGATAATGTGGGCCAAGATAGCCACGCTATCGGCAATTAGGCTACGTGAGACGAGCATATGGAAAAGGACCGACTATGGACATACCAAGTTGGACCTGCATCATTGCATGCCAACGGGGGCTACTGACAACTGCATACCTGTCGATCATCCCACCTTAAAATATAAGGTATCTATTCCAACGAGGGAGGAATAGGCCATACAAATCCCGGGACCAGCCGGCTCCCTTCATAATTACACAGACGGTTCAAAGTTGAATGGCCAGGTGACGGTTATCACTGCGAGCGGCTGTGTCTAAATGAGTCCTTCAGACTCGCTGACCACTGTAGCATGTTTCAAGCAGAAGTTATAGCTATTGGGGAAGCACTTATTGGCAATCAAAAACAATTTGTGTTTCTTGTGATTTTGTGAAATCACAAGAACAATTCCAATTTGTGAAACAAGTGGCACTCTAAACCCTTGACGGTTTCTCCCGGAGAAAGAACTAGGACGCAAAAAGAAAGAATTAAGTTCCCTTAGCAACGTGTAGGCTGAAATGCAGAGATCACTGCGATCTGGTAGCAATGAGGGAATGGTCTCCAGAACTACAGAAATTCACGCATGTTATCGCCCATCCGCTCCAGAAAAATGATGCTTAATGATGCTTATTAATGATGCTTATCTCCCTCAGAAGGCAGGACTGCAGTCTAGCGGTTGAGATTACGATTACTGTAAGATCTGATGGGATGTTGAGGAGGAGAAGACAGTCAGACACCTCCTGTATCACTGCCCTGCTCTGGGGCGTAGTCGACCCGAACTCGAAAAGTCTTAAAACCAGTAAGTGTGAAAGTTCCCCATATAAGAACCACTGATCAACCTTCCACCTTTTCTTTGTCCACTATTTCAAGAAACTAACACGTCACTAACACTTATCTATCAGAATACTAGCGGGTTAGGTAGCAAACTCCCTTAACTATATTCTGATTCTATTCTATATTCTATTCTCGCGTTGCATCCCATATTATGCCTTTACAAAAACTTGGTTAAAACCGGAGATCTTAAGCTCCGAAGCTCATTTTGGTAGACTCCCATCTTGCCTCTGAAAAGGTAAAATCACAAGAGTTTGGTGACATATAATTTATTTGCGTTAAAATCATTTTGTTCGCTAAATCTTTATACATTTCATGTTCATATATACCGCCTCCGTCCGAACCTCCCACATATTGGCATCATTTGTCCGCTATTCAATCCGTTTTTATACCGTTGCAGAGGGTATTATAATTTTGGTCAAAACTGTGCAACGCAGTGAAGGAGACATCTCCAACCCTATAAAGTGTATATAGGAGGACCACCTCCTGAGTTAATATGAGCATGTCCGTCTGTCCGACTGTTTGTTTCTGCGCAAACTAGTCCTTCAGTTTTAAGTCTCTCAGTCGTTCCCTTGCACGCAGTATATAAGGCAGAACGGACGGGATCGGCCGACTCTATCCTATTGCTGCCATATAACTGATTGATCGGAAATGGTATAACTTTGGAGTTTTTAAGGTTAGAGAGTTGTATTGAATCAAATTTTCAATGAATCAAATTTTTTATGAATGCTAATGAATGCTAGTGAATGCTAGCAAAATAATAAGACATGCCAAATTTCATAAGGATCGGCCGACTATATCCTATTACTGCCATATAACTGAACACTCGGAAATGACGCAACTTTCGTGTTTTTGAAGATTTGAAAGCTGGAACTTAGTAAAGAGTATAGTTCTATATTTGGTTAGTTTATCCGACCTGACAAATTTCATAACAATCGGTCGACTATTTCTTATAGCTGCCATATAACTAAAAGATCGGAAATGGTATTTGTTAAAAATACCAACTTTGGTGTTCTTGAAGATAAAAGTTTGGGACTTTTTTTAGATTGTGTTTTGTAATGAATTGGTTATATTCATAAGGTTATATTCATATTATCATAAGGATCGGCCAACTATATCCGAGTTTTACGATTTGTATACGGGTTTAACTGCAAGGGTATATCAACTTCGGCTCCGCCCTCGTCTTCTCTTCTCATCTTCTTCTGTTTAGAAATTTTATTTTCTGTCCGTCTTTCTCCGAGAATAGCTTATTTTCTAATCATCTACGGGTCAAACCCGTTTATTCGGGTTTTGCTAAAATACTGTGCCAGGAACCAGAAATGTTTCATTCGTGCAAACCTCTACATAGACGTTTCAACTTATCTTTGGAAACCTCCTTTTGCATTAATCTTCTTAATTCCCGTACATGAAAACGGAAAACAGTCCTATGCTGCCAACTGCAGAGGCATCTCTAAATTACAGACCTTCAACTTGGATCTCCATCCACTTAGATAAAAGAACACAAAGAATCTGATTTAAAAATATACATTCCCGCTTGATCTGATTACTCTTTTTATTAACGACTGGCCCCCTGCTTTAACGAACTCTATAATTCTTATGTACGCAGATGATGTTAAGCTTTGTCTTCAGTGAAAATTCGTCTCTGCCCAATGCAATCTTAGGTCCGATCTTGAAAATTTTTAAAAATGGTGTTTAGCGGATCAAAATGCAAGCTTGTCTTTTTTCTTTCTGGGATTGCCTTAGAAAAATTTACTCAGAATAATGATCTTGGCATTCTATTAGACTCCAAACTTAAATTTGTCAACTATATTTCCACAATGGTTAATACGGCTGAAGGTTTCCTTGGTTTTTTGCACATATTTGCACAAAGAGGTCTTAACTGGGATGCAAAGCTTCATCTTCTATCACACAGTAGCAGACTCCCACTAATAAACTTACCAACCTTCACTAATCGTAGAACAATGCTAGGTGTAGCTTTTCTCAGGGACTGCAAATAAAACTTATGAGTTCAAAAAAATTGAAAAATTCAATTGATTGAAATTGAAAAATTGAAAAAGCCTTTGTGGGGAGTGGGAAAAGGACACATATACCATTTTTTAATGGTGAATCCAGAAACACAATAAACTTTTATTTCAATTTTTATTGCTTAAATTGAAATATAACTTTTATTTTCAATTTTTATAATAATAATTAAGAATAAGAATTATTTTTCAATTTTTATAAAAAAAATAATAATAAAAAAAAAAAAATAAAATAAAAAATAAAATTTTATTATAAAAATTGAAAAATTAAGGACATTCGATACATCATTTGAAAGTTACTGCGCCACAGATCATAAAAATGTAAGCGGTTTTTTAATAGTCCACTCGGTTCAAAAGTTATTCGCATTCAATTTTTATTTTCAATTTTTATAATAAAAATTGAATCGTAACAATTATTTTCAATCTTTTTAATAAAAATTGAATCATAATTTTTATTTTTTTTTTATTAAAATTGAAAAATAATTCTTATTCTTAATTATTATTATAAAAATTGAAAATAAGAGTTATATTTAAATTTTTGTCATAAAAATCAACAAATAATTTTTATTTTATAATTTTTATTTTAAGGACTATAAACTTTAGCACTCTATCCCTTAGCCAATAGTCTCTACTCTATAATATCTCTTTCCTGTCCTTTACCCCTCGATCGTCTGGGCCTCAAAGCTTTATGATGAATGCAGAAATGCTAGCTGATGCACTAATCGATACGCGAGCCACTTCCACCATCTGTGCAGATTTTTTGAGTTGAGTGCTATTCTTGTTCAAAAAAATGAATGAACCGAATGAGTAGCGACCGAATTCATTATGCTGAACACGAGCCGAAAAATTTAGAGTGAAACAAAAAATCGCTAGCACACGAGTGGATTTAAAATCTACAACGAAAATGTGAGCGCATTATTTGAACCACGATAATTAGAATTTTGATTCCCATTGATTGTTTCATTTGGATTGGAATATGGATTTCTGTCCCTTTGATTGGTATTAGACTGATAAGTATTATAAATAGCAGATGGTGCAACTATTGATTAACTTATTATCAAAACTTGAGAGTTTTTTTTAGATTTTTTATCATCAGAAAGACCTACAGCTTAAGCTGCTTGTTTTAGTTCAGTTGGACTTGATACATTTATCACATCTTCCTGGGGATATATGAATTACTGTTGCTATTAGATACTCTTGAAAACTCTAACCTAATACTCTTGAAAATAGTACAGTGTTTGCTGAATTATTATCTAAATTTAATTTATTACTTTTCTCTTCTTCTTACTTCTTTTATTACTTCTTTCTTCTCTTCTCTCACTCTTCTCTGTTCCTCTTAAGCGAACGGTCGTGTTTTTTTTTGTGCGCACTGCGTTTATGATAAATATTGGTAAACCGGTGTTTACTTGCTTGTGAATCGAATTTCTTTGAGAAACTTAAGTTTTAACTTAAACCGTATCCCTTCGCGTGTGCTGCGGTATATTTGGAGGCGAATTAATAATTTGTTTAAATTCAATTCCAAGCATAGCTCAGATCTGGTTCTTCCCCGTCTCATTTCTATGTCTGAATTTTTCCTTTGAACTCCTCAAAGCTCCCGCTTCGGCTTCCTATTGGACACAGTGGTGCAAGGTATAGTGTTTTTAAACTTTTTATATATTATTTTCGTATTGTTAAATAATAGTATGGAATTTAAACTCGTCTGTTCTATGAAGTCTTGTAACAAGACAATCTCCTTATCCCAGCCTACCATCCATTGCTGGCTATGTGAAAACGTCGTACACGCCAAGTGTGCCGGGTTCACTGCCTCAGTTTCGGATGCCATTTCCCGTAGGTCTGGTTCCGATGATGTGATCGATGATCCCATGGTTCCGGGATCTGGTCTGGTTCCGATGATGAGATCGATGGTGTAAGAGAGGATCCGACTTATTAAGCGTCGCTCCACCTTTACTAGTTTACTGGAGTTTACATCCTGTGTCATAAATGGCTTTCGAAAGGGATTTCAAACTGATGTTATTTACACAGACTTAAGTAAAGCATTTTATTCAGTCAATCACTCACTCTTGTTGAGTAAACTGAATATGCTCGGATCAGACCCCCTAATGTGGAAATCCAGCTACTTAGATGGAAGAACACAAAGAGTATGATTTAAAAATATACATTCCCGCTTGGTCCGTGCTACATCTGGCGTTCCTCAAGGCAGTCATCATAGCCCGTTACTATTTACTCTTTTCATTAGTGACTAACCCCCTGCTTTAACGAACTCTCTAGTTCGTATGTATGCAGATGATGTTAAGCTTTGTCTTCAGTACAAATCCATCTCTTCCCAATGCAATCTTCAACCCGATCTCGAAAATTTTCAAAAATGGTGTTTATCAAATGATTTGGATCAATTAATGGTACTTATTATAAACGCAGTGCCCAAAAAAAACCCGGCCGTTCGCTTAAAAGGAAGTAGTCATTAATAATCATAAATTAATTAATAAATATTGAGAAAGCCACCTATGTTTATCACAGTGGGGTCAAACTTTAATAAAATAAACCATAGCTCGCGTGCATCGAGTCGGAAATTCTGCCGCAACGCTGCTGACACAGTGACACACAGAGTGAGCACTCTCAAATTTTTTTAGAAGCTCCCTCATTTGCTCCCATTTTAGTTCATTTGACAGCCCAAACTTAAGAAAAAAATGTTTCCACTCAGAAAAATTTTCTCTCAAGTTGGTTTTTGGAACAAGTTTTCTCCATAGGTTTAAGAATAGGTTTCTTCTTAGGTTCTTCTAGGTTCTTTCATAGGTTTGCTAGAAAAGATTTCTTTAAAATACACTACTTTAGTGCCCTTTTAAACTTTTGACACACCTACTCCTGCACCCAAGGTAAAAATTGGATGTTACGCCAATTCGTTAATGTTTTTGGAAAATGTTTTGATGCCGCTCTGTTCCCATGGCTAATCTACATCTACAAATCAAAAAGCAACCAAATCGGATAGTTTTTAGAGGAGTTATAGACTTTTTAGACTGATTTCCTACTGAATCGGTAGTATGGCCGTAGGTTTGTTGTTGTTGTTTTGCCCAAGCGCGAAAGTATGCAACCAAAATTTGTTGCGGAGAATCCGTACCGTCAAAGTTAAAACTTTATACGTTTGTTAAATTGTGGGTGGAAGAGCTATTATAATGTACAACAAACATTTACCTATTATAATGTACAACAAAGAAAAAATTGATAAAATTAATAAAAAACGGGAATCATATTATTTAGATTTAAATTTTACAAAAGTTGAAAAAGATATGAAACGTAAGCCAAAACTTGTTAATCAGTTTAAAAAGACCGAAATATTAAAACAAAAAGATAAAAAAAACTGGGAGGAGACTAATAAGGGTCACTCAATAAAAAAACATCAAACTAAATTTTAAAAAATCCAAAAAACCGCCATTTATCTTGTTATTTCAGGTACTTTTAAAGTTCTGATTTGAATATTGAAACTGATAATAATAGCAACATGCGTAACATTACCATTAATAACGGCTCAACAAATTAGCATAGTCCCCATTACTTCCAGCAATGGCTATCTACTATTAAATATTTATTTATGATAAAAATAAATCAAACCAAAATATTAAATACATACCAAGAATTTATAAAACATGATTATTTATATATAATATTTATAAAGAATATATATGTAGGTCTGTATCAGATATAGCACTGGCACTCGCAACAATTAAAACGTGATATAAAAGGAATTTCGTCGGCTTTCGCTGTTAAGCAATGCATACTTCTCTTTCGTAACGACAGCCGAAGCAGCAACAACAAAAGCTTCTGCAGATATACCGCGATCATAAGCCCAACGAGCTCAAGCCTATTCACAATGAAAGGGCGCGCTCTCTCTCTCCCCGTCTATGTCGGCGACGTTGCCAAGCGAGGTAAGCGATAAATGAATTTCCCCTCTTCCTGGCCTTTCGGTAACCAAACCAGTAAATGCAACGACAACATCATCAGTTTTCTTCTGTATGCCCAGTTCTGTCGATCGTTCTACCTGCTTTTAAAGCGGATTTAACGACTCCAGCTAGCGCAGCACCGACAAATGCTTCAAGTAAAAAGCAAGATTCGACCATACAAACTGGAATGGGTCGCTATATAAACATTAACAGAAAACTAAGTTCACAGGACACCCGGCTTCGTTCAGGAACTGTGAAAAACTCGAACACTGCAAATATATTTTAAATTTTCTGGCTGACACGTCCGACGAAATCCCTATTACAGTCATGAATACAGACAAAAAAAAAGCGGGCCGCCTGCGCTATATATTCGAGAGAAAAACTCCAACATTCTTCTTAATAATATTATTAACAAGGTTGTTAGAGCTTTTCTCTCGAATATTATTACTTACAAGGTTGTTGGAGTTTTTTTCTCGAATATAAAGCAAAAAAAGGTCCAAGTCAAAAAAGAAGAAAACTTTTGAAACTTGACGGAGATCTTAGACGCCAAGAAAAAGAACTACTATGCCAACCAGCTAAAAAGTAGGAAAGGATAACAAGTTGTCGGGCACTAAAAGATAAAGGCTTTAACCGTTTCAAACATACAAAACAAACAACCGCAACCTCTCTTTTAAGTGAAACTTGTACCTGACTCTGGGGCGACTCTGAAAAATGATGTCCATCCCATCTACAATCTCCAGTATCTATTGCAATGCAGTATCACAGTTGAAGAGCCGCATAAACTCAATGGCCCAGTCCTGTGCGCAAATTTCCAGGAATACGGACACTCACAAGCAATTAAATAACTTCAAAAATGCTTTTCAAACTTCCACTATGCGCTGTTGGTACAATAGGTATTCTAGCTGTTCAACGCCAAGTCTAAGCTGCTTCCCAAAGAGGTGGTCAAATTGAATTATCATAATTGTAGCAAAACCTGGAAAAGACCACACGCTCACCTCCTCATGCCGATATTTTGTGTCTATCGAAACTCTTTGAAAAATGTCCTCTAACCCGTATCATACGTATCACGCATCAATTCGGCTTTCGCGAAAAACATCAAGCCAGCGTTCTCGAGCTTGATAATACAATTTTATTTTCATTTATAGCTTTTGAAGTAGTGTATTTTATACTTCTTATATACTTCTTTATACTTCTGAAAAAGTTGTGTTGACAAATTGCTATGTTGCTTGTTAAAATCTGTGAAATTGATCTGTTACTTTATATTTTTAGTAAATTCCATTTGCCAAAGGATTTGCAGAATTTTCAATATAATAAACAGTATTATTATTATTCATAAAACATCCGAATTTATCGTTTATGTCAATTTTTAACTGCGTTATCAAGATATTTAAATATTCTGTATTTTTGAACTTCTTTTAATGATGTTGGACTAATAAAAAAGAATTTGTGTTTTTTTGGCTGCATGTCCAAGCGTAAGTTTTTATGAATAATAATTTCTCATCATTAATATCATTTAATTCTTCATGTTTTATTATTTTTGGATTAAATATTCCTATTCTTGTCAACTGGATTCCCATTTGTAGGTCTTTAATATATTCTATAAAATATTTAAAGAATACTTAAAAAGATTTAAGGCCTCATTTTGTTCTTCTTTTCTAATAAGTTTATTTATTTTTTCTGTGTGTTTATTTATTATTCCAATGATTTTATTTAATTCGTTATTGTGATTTTTTTCTTTCATACTATTCAGCTGGGTACCAATGGAATTAGGAGGAATGTACCAAGGTAGGAGTTAGGAGGTAGGAATTTTTCGTGGTAGGAATCAGGTAGGACTATTTTAAAAGAAAATATAGAACGCTTATGTTTAAAGGAAAACTTAAAAAAAAAGGTATTTCATTAGGAGCTACCTTAAGATGGTTTAACAGGTGACAGGAGAGGATCCGGCATAAGGCGAGAAAAAGTAAATTATTTATTATTATTTAAAAAGGAAATAAAAATTAAAATGGGGCGTGGCACTTCATTATCCGAGGCGGAAAAAGGAAAAATTCAAGCCTACAAGATTTCTGGCCTATTGCGAAAATAGCAACAAAAAACTACAGGACCCGTCACATGGTAACCAATTTTTAAATAGTCAGGATATGAGGGCAAAAACTTGAAAAGCCGCATTCACAGTGTGCTTACTGGACAAGTGCGCGGATAAGCGACTTATAATATGAAAAAGAAAAAGAAAAATCGCACAAAAATGTGACGTTAATTTGACAATCATGCGTCGTGTCATCGATAATGCTCCACACCTAAAGAAACTGAAAATCAAGAAGCCACTTAGGCCGTCAGCCAACGGGTAAAACAGGGAGACCTACACGCAAGCAATTGCGTGCCGTAACTGTGTACACCGCTGGTAATGCGACTATACTCTCCACGAGAGAGCGGCTGGTAACAGGTCCCGGTAAGGTCATTACCTAATATGCGAACTCAGGGGGACCGGCCGACCTCCCAGTTTTAACCAGGCTTATCGTGACAAGCGGGCTATGTCAAAGCGGGCAAGGCGGAGAAGCGAACTCCCTAAAAACCGTCAAAGTCCAAGGCCCTCAAAAGCCAAGAAGTTGCAGCGATGTAGAAGCCCCCCACAGAAGGCCAACAGGGCAGTAAATCGGCGTTAGCTGCCCTCCTACTCTATCTCGCCGAGAGTGGAGCTAATGTGGCCCTCATCCAGGAGCCGTTGATCGTTGGAGACAGGATTCTTGGGTTGGGGGCGTCGGAGTATAGGCTCTGCAAAGCCGATACAACAGGTAAAAGGCGAGCCTGCATCCTCGCAAAAAAGAACCTTAACCTCTTTTTGCTACCCAATTTCAGTAATGAGGACCACGTAGCCGCAGCCATAGAGAGCCCAAAGGGCCCTCTAAGGGTGTGTTCGGCGTATTTGTGCCACGACCAAGAGGTCCTCCCCCTGCACCCACTACTCAAACAGCTGGGAGAAGATAGCAGGAAGCACAAGATCGACCTGATCTTAGGTTGCGATGCCAACGCCCATCATCATCAGTGGGGAAGCACTGACACGAACGAGAGGGGTGAGTCAATCTTCGATTTTATCCTAGGCTCTAATCTTCTGGTGGGTACTAGGGGTACAGAACCCTCCTTCATAGTCAAGAACAGAAGGGAAGAACTTGACATTACTCTTTACTCTGACTCCCTAGCTGACAAGATTGTTAAATGGGGAGTCCTAGAAAACTATTTCTCGGACCATCGATACATAGAATTAGTGGTCAATTTTTAAAACTTTAATCGACTAACAGTACGCAATCCGAGAAAAGCGAACTGGGAGTTATACAAGAAAAAACTAGAAAGATCCTTGGGGAAACCTCCGACAAGGGACGTTGACAGTAGGGAAGTTCTGGATGCCATGGTGGACACGCTAACGGCGCCATGCGCCAGGCTATTCAATAAAGATTGTCCGAAAAGCAGATCGGGCAGTAGCAAGTCAAAGAAACCGCCAACCACACTTGCGCCATTTAAGACCAGGGCCCGCAAAGCCTTCAATTTCGCCAGTAAGGCGAATATGTAGACTGCCTGGGAGACGTACAAAGCGAACCTTAGGCAGTACAACAAAGAACTGCGTAGGGCCAAAAGAAATGCCTGGAACAAGTTCTACACGAACATACAACAAACATCAGAGGCCCCCCGACTCTGGAAGGTCCTCGCAACAACTGCACCAAACGTAGGATACATTAAAATCTCGGATGGTAACTGGACAACGTCCAGCAAAGAAACCCTAGAGGCTCTCACAGAGGAACATTTCCCGGCATGCTCTCTAGAAGAAACAACCCTGGAAACGCAGAGACAGGGAGTCAGCCCCTCCCTCCCTAACCAACTCGAATACCTATTGCAAGTATCTCAGCTGGGCGATAAACAGCTTTAAGCCTTTCAAATCCCCAGGCCCAAATGGCATTGTCCCGACTCAACTAATTAAACAGGACCCAAAAGCGGGACGCGCCAAGCGGGGATAGCCATGGGACAACCAAACGGCGTGGAGAGGAAGACCGGCGGGGCCCCTAAGGCGAACCCTGGTCCTGAAGCGCCCCACTCGACGCAGCGAATGTGCTCTAATAAAGATAGGAGAAGGGCAGCCTTCATTTTAATAAGGGCGGACCCATCGGCCAAACCCAACCCGGACCAGGCCGAGATTATTAAGTGGGCAAGGGAGGACTTCCAACCGGAAAAGGCGGGTGTGAGGCTGGATCCCAAAAATCGTGCTGGGTCAGATCCTGCCAAGTAGATCGCGCAAAGCGTGAAAAGGCAAGAAGAGGAAGGCCCAGCCGCAGCCATCCAACCGCTCGTTCGCCGAAGTGACGAAGGGAAGAACCCTAATTGGAGTCCTGGACAAGGGTTCCAAAGATGGGCTCATCCCCAAGGACCTTTGGCGACGAGTGGTTAACGAGTTGCATGGACGCTTCGTGGAAGAGATGCTACAGAGCCGAGGACCCCCCCCCAGAATGCGAAGACGCAGGATGGTATCAGGGTAGCGACAAGGTAATTGCCTGCCAAGACGCGCGATCGGTAGAGACCTACAAGCGAATGTAAGCATCGCTAGGAGAGATCTACCCCGGGGCTATGCTGGTGGCGGTTGACTGGGGGGAGATCCCAAGTAAACCGAGGGCGCGAGTGTGGCTCACAGAAAAGCCACCCGACCCTAAGACCATCCTGACAATGCTTAGGATGTGCAATCCGACGCTTCCCACGGCGGACTGGAGAGTCGCAAAGGTCGAGGAGGCGTTAGAACTGCGGAGGCAGGTCGTCCTCACACTCAACGAGGAAACCGTGAAAGCCCTGGAAAGGTAGGAGCACCGGTTAAAGTATGGATTTGAGCATGTGACGGTCCGTATTTATAAATCCGATGTGAAGAGCAAACCAGGAGGTATCGGGCTGGAGGCAGACGCACAAGAGCCAGACTTGGAGGAGCCGACCGAAGAGGGGCACCCGGAAGGAATGTCAGATGAGGAGGAGGACATCCTGGAAGGGTACACCTCCGAGGAGAGCGACTTGGCGAGGGCACTTAGTGGAGTCGGAATGGAGGAGGACTCTCTGCTGAGCTCTGAGACGGAGGCAGAAGTGACTGTGGTGGAGAATTGTAAGAATGACCCTGACAATCTTGCAACCTCCATCACAGTAAATCGGGGTCAGCTGCCCTCCTACTCCACCCCACGGAGAGTGAAGCTATGTGGTTCCATCCAGGAACCCTGGATCCTTGGAAACAGGATTCTTGGGTTGGGGGCGTCGGAGTATAGGCTCTGCAAAGCCGATACAACAGGTAGAATGCGAGCCTGCATCCTCGCAAAAAAGAACCTTAACCTCTGTTTGCTACCCAATTTCAGTAATGAAGACCACGTAGCCGCAGCCATAGAGAGCCCAAAGGGCCCTCTAAGTAAATGTGCCACGACCAGGAGGCCCTCCCCTTGCATCCGCTACTCAAACAGCTGGTGGAAAATAGCAGGAAGCACAAGATCGACCTGATCGATGGTTGCGATAGGTTGCGATGCCAACGCGAGGGGTGAGTCAATCTTCGATTTTATCCTAGGCTCTAATTTTCTGGTGGGTAATAGGGGTACAGAACCCACCTTCATAGTCAAGAACTGAAGGGAAGAACTTGACATTACTCTTTACTCTGACCCCCTAGCTGACAAGATTGTTAAATGGGGAGTCCTAGAAAAACACTCTTAGGTCTTGGGTCAGGAAAGCTTTCTCAGCCATTTTCAGAACAGGCATCGTACCCGCAATTTGGTTGCGGACAAAGTTCGTATTCATACCCAAAGCGGAAAAATCATCGCACTGCACCCCTAAGGACTTCAGACCTATAAGCCTGTCGTCCTTCTTTCTCAAGACAATGGAGAGACTAATTAGCCTCCACATTAATCTTACCATTAACCCAGATGATATCTCGGGATCACAGCATGCGTATAGGAAGGGCCGATCCACGGAGACGGCACCCCACGAAATCACTACTTTCGTCGAAAAGGCAATTAGTGACATGGAATACGTACTCATAGCTTTGCTAGACACAGAATGTGCGTTCAACGACATCCTTACATGCATCCTACCTCAACAACATCGATAATCAATGCGCTGACGGGACTAGGAATAGACGATGAATCCGTACGCCTTATAAAGCAGATCCTAGTAAACAGGACTGTTGAGGCGTCATTAGGAGGAAGGAAGGAAAAGGACTAACTATAGACACACCAAGTTGGACATACACTACCTACCCAAATCTTAGCGCCCCAATTGAAACGACCACCCCGATAAGAAACTCTTCGGGATGCTGGGCTCGCAGCGACGAAGACCGAGCTGAAACATTCGCCACACATCTCCAAAGTGTCTTCCAGCCAAACGCAGCCTCAAATTCATTCCTCCTGCCAAAAATTCAGCAAGAGTACTCCCCTCAGCCAGCCGCACCTTCATTCCGGCCCAACGAAATCGAAAAAGTCATAAGAGGGCTAAAACCAAAAACGGTTCCGGGTGGTGACCTTTTGACCCCAAAGATGCTGATCGAACTTCCAAAATGCGCTATAGAGGTCGTCTGCAAACTATTTAATGGAATCATTAATCTTGGCTATTTCCCAAAAAAGTGGAAGAAATCCATCATTATAATGATACCGAAGCCTGGAAAAGACCACACAAGAAGACCACTTCGCTGCGTCGAGTGGGGCGCTCCAGGACCAGGGTTCGCCTTAGGGGCCCCGCCGGTCTTCCTCTCCACGCCGTTTGGTTGTCCCATGGCTATCCCCGCTTGGCGCGTCCCGCTTTTGGGTCCTGTTTAATTAGTTGAGTCGGGACAATGCCATTTGGGCCTGGGGATTTGAAAGGCTTAAAGCTGTTTATCGCCCAGCTGAGATACCCAGCTTCCGTCATCATACAGACCAATAAGCGTTCTATCTTGTTTGTCTAAATTGTTTGAAAAATGCTTGTTAACTCGCATAATACCACACCTGGAAGCTTGCAATATTATCCCGGCACACCGATTTGGCTTCCGAAGAAACCATGGAACCATCGAACAAGTGAACAGATTAACATCCGAAATTCGCTCAGCCTTCGAACAGCGAGAATACTGCAGCGCTATTTTCCTCGACGTATCTCAAGCTTTCGACCGAGTTTGGCTCATCGGACTCATGCACAAAATTAAAACGTATTTGCCAACATACACCCACAAGCTACTGGAATCATACCTCTACAATAGGGTATTCTCAGTGAGATGCAACGCAGCTACTTCGAGCTACAATCCTCACCTCCCGTAGAAAGAACCAGAAGGCATTCCCTTAGCGACGTGTAGGCTAAAATGCAGGGATTACTTCAACCTGGTAGCACTGAGGAAATGGAGGAATCTCCAAAACTGCAGGAACTCAAGCATGATATGATCAATGATGCTTATCACCCTCATAGGCAGGACTGAAGTCTGGCGGTCAAGGCCATCACGGGGCACTGGTTAATAGGAACACACGCGGCTAGACTAGCGGTGCCACACTATGACTACTGTAGGAGCTGCGGGAATGTAGAAGAGGAAGAGACAGTCATACATCTCCTGCTGTACCACCGGGCGCAGCCACGAACCTAACAGACCAGCTGGATGGGACCGCGAGACACCGCAGGAAAAATAGTACTCCATTTGGCACATTAGTAGATAGGAGGGAGGCAAAACCAAAAAACGAACGACCACAAACCAAGCGGGAACGCTCCCAGAAAGTGCCGGGCGCACCAATGGCAAAGCCAGCTTTTCCATTCGGCGGGACAGGAACTCGGCGAAGTATACGAGGCCGCCAAGCTCGTTGCGCTAAGCTGGTGTGACGTCCCTTGTAGGACCCAAGCGAGAGTATGGACTTCTGCATTCATGAAGCAGACGAGTCGGTGTAGCGGTAGCGGTGTTTTCTCTTAGCGGTCCATTCTTTTACTGCGGCAAGATGTTTTCCGCGGTAAAAGCACCAGCTAGCGCAACCAGTGGTAATTACTGATTGTTCAGTCATATGGCAGTTACAGTCGGCCGCCCCCTCTGAAATTTATATCGACTAAAGGAGTGCTCCTATTCAAGAGTATATGCACGTTATAGAGTCGAATATGTCCCCTTCACAGCTTTGCACACATTTGATCAAAACCAAATACCCTTTCTGAAGTGAAAATATATCAATAGTATTGAGTATTTGCAGTATTTGTTAGTAAATTGAACATATACCAGCTTGTGAAATATTATATTTATCCATTGTATATAGTATTGATCCCATATTGATTCGACACCAAATGTAGGATTTTAATATTGATTCAATACTATATATAATGGAAAAATATAATATTTCACAAGTTGCTATATGTTCAATATACTAACAAAATGTGTAACAAAATGTGACAAGTAGTTATGTAACTTATATAACATAATATTATTACTTAATATGTATGACAGAATATTACTTATTATGTAATTATAAAAGGGCTGTGTTAAACAAATTCATCTTTTTTTATATTTCTATATTTAAAAATTTGTTTTTCTTTAAATGTAATCAGTAATTTGTGTAGAAGGATAAATTCAATTGCAAAAGGATATTTAAATATTCGATCTTTTTACAAAATTATAGCAAAGATTATAAAGTACATAGATGGGACATCAGGGCCCAAAACGGTCAACTTTTTTTCGAGCTTGTTGGTGAGGGGGAACACACATGCATACGATTCTATTTTTAGAACTCTTTACATGTATCCCTCAACAAAAATGTGAGCCTTTGTACGTTTTGGCTTCCAAATTTCAATTTCAATTTCTCGTTTCTGTGTTCAATGCGCCGATGTGGTAGTTAGTAGAACAAATAGTATTTTTAATCGCTGCAGATCGAAACAGGATGGCACAATTTAAAATTACAACAATTGTAATAGAATGCAATAAAAAAAATAATAATAAAGTAAATAGGAAAAATAAAAAAAAAAAATAATAAAAAAATACAAATAAAAAAAAAAATAAAATAAGTAAAAGTAAACATAAACATAAAAATAATCATAAAACTTCTTAAAAAATAAAACAACCGTCCACTAACGAAATCGAACCCAGGACCCCAAAATTAAGGAGAGCGCGCGCTTCCATCAAGGCTAGTTGATGGTTGATATGTTGATATGTAGATACTTAAAGTTGGTATTGAAGTAATTGCGAGATTCCATAGCAAAAACAGAGCTGAAGAGTATAGATGGTAGACGATATTCCTGATCTCTTTGCTCTCACACTGGTTCGATGTAAACGTTTCAAACTTTCATCGTTCCAAATATGTTACGTTCTAAAAATAGAATTCTCTCTTTCCCTCTCTTATTTGCCAGCCGTTTGTGGTGGAACCCGCTCTCAAATGTTTTCATTTTAAAAGCGGGTTCTACGACGGAAAAAGTGAAAACATTTGAGAGCGGGTTCCACGACGCGGCCTGCCAAAATGCCGTAGAACTCGCACTTATAGACATTTTTACAGCGGATTACAATACGAATTGAGGCGATGTTAAGGTGATTTTAAAATTTTGTATTCTTCTTTATTGGATTATTAATTAAGGAAAACGCATTAAAAGAATAAAAATATAATATAAATAGATTTCAAATTTAACAAAAAATGGAGCCCGCTCGTTCCATCGCCTTCTCGCTCTCAACAATGGACGCTCACTGAGGTTTTTGGGAACGATTCACCGTCAAGATACAATAAAAACAGCTACAGGGTCTAGCTAATAGCTAGGGTCTTGGTTTTTACAGATTGAATGCAAGATCTCAACGTACTCTGATCTGCTCTGAATCCACCTAGGCTATCGCTCATCTTCAGCTTCTTCGTCCGTTGCTTAGCTTTACCGCTCTATTAACTACTCCAACTTCCCCTTCCTTGCATTCGTCCAACTCGCTCATATGTCTTGGCGTGTGGAGAGATTTAATCTCCTCACAATATGTAGATGCCATCATTTAAAAATCGGCATTAAGCTAAAAAAACGTAACCGCTTAAATTTTGCATGCTGTTGTATTAATAACAATACCTGTGCTTATTGGTTGATGCATATTGCCGAAGCAGTATGCTTCGTGGCAGTTTTCGAATCACCTCTTGAAAAATGCTGCACAGCGATTTAGCTTATAAATTATTATTTGAACCTTTTTTATTTTTATTACACCTTTCCAAAGGTTATTATAATTTTGGTCAAAAGGGTGCAGTAAAATAGTGTTGTTGGGATCGGGGCGAGGTTGGTGCACGATTCTTAAAAAAAAAGGAAAAAACTTTGTCGTTTACTTTCGCCTCGTTAGTTTCACCCAGGCATCGCATTTTTTCATAATTCGATATGCTTACGTCTAGCATTTTTCAAAACTTATTCTAAACATTATTCAACACTTATTCTAACGATTTCATTTTTCAAATATAAAACCTAGTTCTATGACGGCGGTAACATTCCCTCCCCCGTAATTTATCCCGATCGCTGGTCAGCTACCATTCTCCAAGCCGACGTCCAGAACTGCTAACTTTGTTGCTGGTTTTTCTATAGCACCATGCTGCGTCGTGATGGTCACCCGCCGAACTTGTCCATCGCTGGCTATCATTGCGTCAGTCACGCGTCTTTTTAGCCATAGGTTCCTAAAGAGAATCTCATCCACGACTACGACAATGCTTCCGATGGTGAATGGAGGTACCTTCTTAAACCATTTGGTGCGCCTGGTTAATACGGGTGCATACTTCTTAACCCATTGTTGCCAAAAGCGGTCTCCAAAACGCAGAGTCTCGTTCCAGATTCATTCCCTAGCTGATCCTAGAAGCAGGTGGCTTGGAGTCAGGGCAGCGTCAGCCTCGGAATCCAGACTTACGAACTTGAGAGGTCGCGAGTAGATGATAAATTGTGCCTCCATCAATGCGTTTCTCAACCCCTCGGCGTTGAAAGAGTAACTTGTGCATATGTTCTTCAAGATTACTTTCGTAGTCCGGACGAGTCTCTTCCATGCTGAACCCATGTGCGGTGTTTCTGGTGGGTTGAATCACCACATTATGCCGTCGAACTTAATGGGGATCTTATCGTTCTCGATCTTTTTCAGCTCCTCGCGCACGGCTATTTCCGTGGCTCTGAAATTTGTACCGTTGTCTGAGAACATTTATTCGGTGTCCCTCGAAGGGCCATAAAATTGGCTTGGCACTTGATACATTAACTGGTATCTAGACTGTAGGCGATCTCAAAATGCACCGCGCGCAAAGTAAAACAGGTGAACAGAGCTACCCATCTCTTCTCTTTGCGCCGGCCGACGTTTACCGATAACGAGCCAAAATAGTCAACGCCTGTATAGGTGAACGGCCTCTCGAAGCTGCCAACTCTTGCCCTCGGGATCGGTACCATCTGGGGTTGTCTGGGAACTGCTCGGTCGATCTTGCATCGTTGGCATGTGTTTCGCACCGATTTATGCAGTACTCAAAGCCGGCTGATATAAAACGAATTTTTGATGTCGTTTATTACCGTCTCGTGAGCGAGTTTGTGATAATTTTCGTGAAAGCTTCTAACTATGAGGTCGGTTATCCGGCATCCTGGAGCTAGTATGATGGCGACCTCAGCTCTGTCAACTGCGTTCAATCTGCCTTTAGTTCGTAGTACTCCATCGTTATCCAGGTATGAGTTCAATCCGGCCAATCTTCTTCCCTTGAGGAGCGCCGGTATCGCGGATAACGTTTTTAGTTCTTCTGCGAAGGCGGATTAGTACTAGCGCCACTGCTCTGTATAACCGCCGCCAATTTATGAAATCGTGCGCGTTGAACATAACCACTGATTTCGTATGCGTCGTCATCACATGCTTCCGGATCTTCGAGGTATCCATGATGCTCTCTTGCTTCTTGGATATTGGCCATTTGCTTGCATCGGTCTTCAGGAACTCCGGGCCCGTTATCCACGTCTCTTGCTGGGTTTGCCCGGTGACCTTGGTAGCTCCATCTGCTACGTTCAGCTTTGAAGGAATCCACCGCCATTGCTCGACCAGTGTTGTTTCCAGAATTTCGGCGACTCTGTGCATCATGAACTGATGAAAGTTGCGGGGGTCCATAGTTAGCCACTGCAACACTGTCTTGGAGTCCGACCAGTATGTGGCGTTTTCAATTCGTAGGTTGCGTGTGCTCATCACCTTGCGGGCTAAACGTGCTCCCATAACTGCTGCCTGCAGCTCCATACGCGGAATCGAAAGTGGTTTTAAAGGTGCCACCTTACATTTCGCTATCACCAAAGATACGACGATACGATACGTGTCGACGAATGTATGGAGCCCAATTTGACATGGCTCCGTTATAAACGGCGCGCAGCTAATCCCAAAAGTCATAGCTCGCATGACATAGGTGTCTACTTTGTCGCTGCCACAAACTGTTATACGCTGTCATACCACAAACATTTCCTGTGAAACATTTTCGCAATGTCACCGCAAATCGCTATTTTGTTGACCCGAAAGGCTATCAAGACATCTATGAGTGGGTTCAGGCAATCTGGTACCATGAGTAAGTAGTCATTTAGCGCGAATCCGTGTGCCTTTGCGGCTGCATCCCATACGAGCCTTGTCATTTTCGGCTTGTTTGGATTAAGCGCTATGAATATCTTCCTATGAGCTATGAGTTTGTCGATGCCACCGCGCCCCGGAAGTCTAACTTCATATTTTCCGGACTTCTTTTGGCAGTTGATTTCCAGAATCTTCACTGCCAGCTTATCTTCAGCTGAGTATAGCTTTCGTGGTCCGAGTGCATCAAGATTGAAATGTTCGTTAATGTCGCCATGAGAGACTGGCAGCTTCCAGTTATTTGTTCCGATTAGCAAAGTCGGCTGGGAAGAGTAGGACTGTAGCGGTAAGTCTCTCAAACGCTGGAATCTTTCAAATAGCTTTTTCATATTGACTGTCTGTCTCGGTAATGCTAGGTTCTAAACGGTGTGGACGTTGTTCAATCAGTAAACCTTATTGCAGTTCATTTCCGAGATTTGGACGGATGCACTCTAAAATCGAGTCATCGGGTCCACTGCAAACACATTGGCGCTGCCTGGCCTTGTTTTCCCTGTCTTTGAAATACGGATGCATCTGCTAAGGTCACGGTCAAGGAGCATCTTAGATCTGGTCTGTGGTCTGTCTTGACCGATTTGTGTTGGGAACATATTCTGTATGAAGTTACTCATGGTGTATCCTTGTACAACCATTAATTCCACAGGTCACGGTTCGGCACCTTTTCTGGTGTACCTTGATGCAGCAGAAACAGGCTTTACCCGCTCTGATTACCTGCCACCTGTGCTTCGCATCAAGGTTCAAGAATACCTGACATTGTTCTGGGTTATGTCTCGGGTCGCCGCAAGCTATGCACCTCAATTGAACTTGCTGCTGAGCTGCTTCAGTATGAATCGCGTTCGATTGTGTTGGTCCTCGTGATGGTCCAGGCTCATCTGCCTCTCCCTTGTCCGGGCGGCGACTGTTGTGGGAATTAACTACGCCCGTTTTGTAAAACGATGGCGCCACCACTAATGACGCTGCCTCTGCGATTTTCTACAGCCAATCACTGAATGCCTTGACTGCGGCTACTCTATCGTCGCGGGTTTGCATTGCCCAGTTTAGCTTGTGTTGGTTGGGAAGCTTATCTACCAGCTCCTTGGCCAGCATTGGATTGTTGAGATGGGCCTTCAGATCGCACGCCTCCATATTAGCACAGACGTTTCGAATTGCCAGTGCGTACTCTATTAACGCCTCCAAACTGTCTTTGGGTGATGCCAGTCTTCAAAGAAGAAGTTTATCTCTAACCAGGTCACGGGTCCCTTTGAGCGACTTTTGCAGACGTAGCATATTTTCCACATTCGTATATCCCGCTGCTGTCGTACTATGATTAAATGTGCTGATAAAGAACGGCCAGTCCTCAGGATCCCCGCTGAATGTTGGAAGGTCTTTGGGTATAGCTTGCCGGGCCGCTTTTTGAGTACTTGTAGGAAAATCTGTGTTTCGAAACATCCCAGCATGTTTCCCTCCCATCCCTGGATGAGAATTTTGTACTTTTCTTCTATGAACTTTGCCTCAGACTGTCTTTTCTCTTCGAGCATCTTTGACAAGAGTTGGTTCTTGTTCATGTTCGGATTGCCTTCCCGTACATTCATGTTTTCTCCGTTGCCGCCAGTATTGATAAGCGTATCGACGGCTAGCGCTTTGCCATGGGGTTCAGGGGTAGCCATTGCGTCTTCACGTGTTTGAGGCTGTACTGGTGATCTTTGCATACCGCTGTACGGTGCTATGTGGCTGCAACCCGCAAGACAGTAATCGTAGCTCCAATCCTTGCTCTCAATGTTGTCGAAACACTCGACACTCGAAATTCTATCACCTTCCGCAAACGTCACACCGTACCCAATTTTCTGACGCTGTGTCGTTTTTGTTCTTGAGAATTCTGCACACTTCAATGTTCATGCTTCGCGTAGTCCGGCGTGCGTGCAATATGGCGTCTGCTTTTCTTCTTCTTGACTGCGTGCTTAATCGACCTAGCCTGTGGCTGCTAGGGACGCGACGCTGTTTCTCCGCCTTAATCCGCAGGTAACGAAGTTTTGGAGGAAGTTTTTTAGAAATGTTGGGATCGGGGCGAGGTTGGTGCACGATTCTTTAAGCAAACATGGATTTGGTTGTTCTTTCCTTTATTCAACTCAAATCAAATGGCGCGCGCGCTAGGAAACTTTGTCGTTTACCCTCACCTCGTTAGCTTCACCAGCGATCGCAGACGCCTCGTTCTTCTGCCATTTTTTCATATATCGATAAGCTTACGTCTAGCAATTTTCAAAACTAATTCTATACATTATTCAACACTAAATCTAACGATTTCATTTTTCAAATATAAACTTAATTTTATGACGGCGGTAACAAGAGTATTTTATTTTAAAGAAAGCTTTTCAACAGTTCTTAAACAAATGAAAAACTACGCTTCCGTACCTTAATTTTCTATGGAAAGCACTTGTTCCAACCCAATTTCTAAAAAAATTTTTCTCAGAAGAAACACTTTTGGGGATGTTGGGAAGTTTGGGATGTCAAGTGACGCCAAACGTCGATAAAATCGCCCATCAGAGCAGTTCATTTGATTAACCAACGAACGTTTTCGCCCCACTTTAGTCTTATTGATAACTTTCATCCCCAGAGACGCCGTACAGAAGAATCTATTGCTATTGTAGAGCGTTGCATTGAGAAAGACCCGAATGAGTCCATCCTCCATCGGACACAGGAATTAAATCTGTGCCCATCACTTTATGGTTTGCATGCTTACACAATCGAACTCAAAATCCAACTCGAATTGAAGTCAAACGACCACCAAGTAAGACGTAAATTCATTAAATTCGTTGAACGTAAACAAACAAATCTACCCCATTTGGAGTGAAGCTAACCCTCAAGTGTATGTCAAAACACCGTTACATCCAGAAAAGCTGACATTTGCCGTGTTTTTGCCGATACACGGCCACAATTGTTGAAATAAGTCATCGAAATTAAGACGTCCAGATTGGAGTACCTCAGTGCCAGCGGTGGCGGTCAGATGCCGGTCACAGGTGAAATTAATGGACCATTTGAGGATCTGAGGAGAGTTGGTAGTCTCAGCTGATTGAGCAGTATACTTTGAATTTAATATGTTAATATACTATTTTTTTATTATTTATTAGTATTAAAAAATAGATAAGTCAATGACATATAGAGCCTTAGAGAGACTTTTGAATCTTATCCAATCGAACAGGGTCATGTTGAAAGTACTAGAGCTTTTATTACTATGATTTTTTACCCACTCCGGGAGGGAAGATTTCTTATCTGGTTTGAAGATTTCTTATCTGGTTATCTTCATCTTTTCTTTTCGCGCAGCTATTTCGTGAATTTTTTATAATCCAAAACTTTTTAATGAATCTTGGGCAAAGTTCTCTAAGAACTGGTTTGTGTCTTGTAGTTCAGACAATTGGAGTGTATCCATCTTTGTTGTGAGGGCTTCTATGGATACTTTAGGCATGCTTTTTATACCCTTGCAGAGGGTATTATAATTTTGGTCAAAAGTGTGCAACGCAGTAAAGGAGACATCTCCGACCCTATAAAGTATATATATTCTTGATCAGGATCACCTCCTGAGTTGATATGAGCATGTCCGTCTGTCTGTCTGTTTCTACGCGAACTTGTCTCTCAGTTTTAAAGCTATCGGCTTGAAACTTTGCACACACCCTTCTTTCCTTTGCACGCAGTATATAAGTCGGAACGGCCGCGATCAGCCGACTATATGCTATAGCTGCCATATAACTGAATGATCGGAAATGGTGTAACTTTGGTGTTTATAGAATTTGACACGAGAGTTCTCTAAGGAAATGGTTTGTGTCTTGTAGTTTTGTAGTTCAGACAATTGGAGTCTTTGTTGTGAGGGATTCTATGGATGCTTCAGGCATGGTTTCTAAGCAAAGATTATAAAGTACATAGATGGGACATCAGGGCCCAAAACGGTCAACTTTTTTCTTCGAGCTTGTTGGTAAGGGGGGAACGCACATGCATACAATTCTATTTTTAGAACTCTTTACATGTATCCGTCAAAGAAAATGTAAATATATGTATGTATGTGTGACTGCTCGCACGACGGAGTAAAAATGTTTTGGCTTCCAAATTTCAATTTCAATTTCTCGTTTCTGTTTTCGATGCGCCGATGTGGTAGTTGGTAGAACAAATAGTATTTTTGATCGCCGCAGATCGAGACAGGATGGTAGCGTAATGCATAGAGCAGTTACTCTATGTCTAATTTTTCTGTGTTCAAATCCTCGTAAGGACTTTGAACTTTTTCTTCTTCTTCTTTCTTTTATAATTATTATTTTTTTTTTATTTTTCTTTAATTGTAAAATTTTTCATTAATTTTACAATTGTAAAAATGTGTTAATCTTTGTTATGACCCGCTAATAACATGCTAATAAAATTTCAAGGGAGTCCTTCCGGCATTTTGTTATCCGACACGTCCGTCACTTATTTTTACAACAATTGTAATAGAATGCAATGAAAAATTATAATAATAACGTAAAAATTAAAATTAAAAAAAAAATAATTAAAAAATTAAAAGTAAATATGAAAAGAATCATAAAACTAAAACTTTATCAAAATTGAAGAAACCGCCCGCTAATGAAATCGAACCCAGGACCCCATGAATAAGGAACACGCATTATTCATCTAGGCTACCCTCGAAGTTGATTTTATGATACTTAAAATTGGTCTTAAAGGAGGCGCTAGAATCCATACCAAAAACAGAGTTGACGAGTAAGGATAGTAAAAAAAATTTCTGATCTCTTTACTCTTACATTGGTTCGATTACAACGTTTCAAACTTTCATCGTTCCAAAGATGTTAAAAATAAAATTCTCTCTTTCCATCTCTCATCTGCCAGCCGATCTAAATATAGAATTCTCTCTTTCCATCTCTCATCTGCCAGCCGTTTGTCGTGGAACCCGCTCTCAAATGTTTTCATTATTACAGCGGGTTCCACGACGGAAAAAATGAAAACATTTGAGAGCGGGTTCCACGACGCGGCCTGCCAAAATGCCGTAGAACCCGCACTTATAGACATTTTTACAGCGGGTTCCACTACGAACTGAGACGATGTTAAGGTTATTTTACAATTTTGTATTTTTTTTTATTGGATTATAAATTTAGGAAAACACGTTAAAATAATAAAACAATAATATAAATAGATTTAAAATTAAAAAAAATGGACTTCCCGAGCCTGGTTTGAACTCGCTTTACTTTGCACACCAGCCAAGCACTCTACCACTCGGCTATTCCTCATTCGTTGTCGCGCGAAAAATGTCTCAAACTTAACTTGTCGCGCAATGGAACCCGCTCGTTCCAGCGGGTTCCACTGCTGTAACCCGCCATAGAAAATTTTTCTTTGTATGAGATGTCCCATCTATGTACTTTATAATCTTTGGTCTAAGGCAGTCGTTAGTCTTGGGTTTTTTACTAGTCTTGTGTTGTTTACTAGGTCTAGGGATAGCCAAGTATCGTATTATTAAACGGTCATTTTTGTTCTTTTTTATCTGATAAGTATAGTGCAG
Source organism: Drosophila malerkotliana malerkotliana (assembly GCA_018153235.1). Lineage (NCBI taxonomy): Eukaryota > Metazoa > Arthropoda > Insecta > Diptera > Drosophilidae > Drosophila > Drosophila malerkotliana. The sequence continues at coordinate 19,764,275 of JAECXV010000075.1, read as the reverse complement.
TGGTGCCCACTGAAATACATTCACAAGTTCCTTGTCAGCGTGCAGGCATAGCCCGGTCAGAGAATACGGTTTTCATGGGATCCATGAGATAGGGTTTTGGACACCACTGCAGTGCAATGCATTTTTCTCCTATATCAAACGCATTTTCACTGACTTATACCAAGTTGGTCCAGACAACTTTAAACATAAAGCATACTGGTTTAATGGTGCTTTAAATTTCTTTCTCATTTAATACATTTAATGAATTTGATACATTTAACTTTTGTCATCTCTTAGTCGGTTTCATTAGCTAGTTCCTCTGCAAGTGCAAGTTCAAGTTGTTCCTCATTTGCTAATCATGATTAAAGGTTGGTTGATGTATTGAAGGTTACTCGTTGAGCCAACAAATAGAAAATAATAATAACGAAAAATAAAATTATAAATAGTATATTAAAAAAAAAAAATTCAAAAACTTTCCCTGTTTTGGGGGAAAATGGGGCTGGTTCTTTATTATCGTATCTCGGTCGACACTCGAATAACCGTAGATCTAAACAAACAAGAGGAGAGAAGGATTCCGAATAATTTTGTGAGTGTGAAAATATTCCAATTAAGATATACTAAGACCGCAGTACTTAAGGACCTAAGGACACTTCTCTCTCTTCCTCTTAAGCGAACGGTGGTTTTTTTTTGTGCGCAATGCGTCAAATATTGGTAGACACCAAATATTGGTAATATTGGTGTTTACTTGCTTGAGAATCGATTTTTTTTTAAAACACGAAAGTTTGATTATTTCTAATATTTCTAATATTTACATAACTATAACTCATTCATTTCTTTGGTCCATCCGATACTTGATTAAGGTTCATGTGTATGGAGTCCCCAAATGAATTCCAATAGAACCCTATAGAACCGCATAGAATCCGTGCAAAAGAATTTCTTAACTTTTTCACTTAGAGGTCTTAACTGGGATACAAATTTTCATCTTCCATCTTATAGTAGCAGACTCCTACTAATAAACTTACCTAGCTCGGTGCTCGGTGAAGTTTTTCTACATAACCTAATTAATGGGGATGCAGATAACCAGAATTTACTAACACGCTTAAATGTTAACATTCCTGATAGAAGGATTAGAAACTTCAGTCCTCTATTCCTTAGACATTGTAGTTCGACATATGCATAGCACGACCCTTTTAGGGTCTTATGCTCCAACTACAATGGTCTCTACTCTATGACATCTTTTTTCTGTCCTTCAAATTTAAAATGTAGTATTTTAAATTTCCTTACTAACTCCTCTTAGCTAACTCAAATAACAAATAGCTTACTAATAGACGCCTCTCTTTCGTCTGGGCCTTTAAGCTTCATGATGAATACAGGAATGCTAGCTTATGCTCTAATTGATGCACAAGCCATTTCCAAAATTCAGAAAGAGCGTGAAAAAAAAAAAAATTGCCAAAACCAGCATCCATAAGGATAATGTTCATAATCAATTCTCCAAGCTTCTTGTAATTTGGGGCTATTAATGAAGTAAACACTTGCGTTGACCTTAAATACGGGCCTGATTTATAAAGTAGACCGAACAAAAATTCCGAACGAATTAAAATTGTTTCATTTGATCCACTGCAGCAGAACTTGCTCTGCACATTTTTTTTCTTGCTTATGTAAAAAAAGTTGCAATGGATTTTTCCCTAGTTTAATCGAACTTTAGAGCGAAACAAATAAAATAATTGTTAGGTATAAATTTATACAATTTATACAATTTGGTAAAAATTCAAACTGTGGTATTTTTGAAGATAGAAGCTTGAGATTTTTTTATTTTTTTTTTTTTAATACTGTAATAAATTGTTTATATATGTTATTTTATAAGGGTCGATAAACTATATCCGATGTTTGCGATATATATATCAATACTGTATATTTACTTGCCGTACCCGGACGTGTTTCTTCAATCGCTCTTGCCAGTTTGCATTTATCTTCGATCTTGAATTGAAGCTTTCTTCTTTCGCGACAAGTGAAAATATAACGATTAATTCTAAAAATAAATTTGACTTAATAAGTTCATTGAACTATTTATTTCCTATTTATACATTTAATGGTTTAAAGTTATCTCTGTTGCGCTTTAACTATATTCTCCAACATAAGTCTCTCCGAGCTGTACTCTCTGATGTACGTAACCCGTTACATCATAGGTACTGTGGAGTTTGTTGTTCTTCACGACGCCAAGCCTTCGTTGCGAATCTCTGTTGTAACGTCGTCTTCTACATCTGATCTGATCGATCACTCTCGGCTACAGAGTGCTTCAGAGAGCCTAAATTTTCTACGCGCTACTACAGTAGTCTGCAATCCGTCAACAATGAGTCTAATATGCACAGGAAAAAAATGGAGGACACAATGGATGGAGAAGTGACCTTATCAACAAGAAAATTTGCCTGACGTGGTCTTGCATCGCTTGCAGAGAAATCGAGTCAGAGATGCGGACTTTTATGAAACAGAAGAGAAATGTTTTCCTTGATGTTTGCAAGCAATTCTCGGCCCTTAATGAACAATTCCTCGCTCTTGAAACCCAATGGTCTAAAGTTGTTAAGCGAATCCCCCAGACGAAAAATTCCGAACAACAACCTGCTGGCTTCTAAATTATTGAATACCCCTAGACCCCATGCTGTACAAGTCGATGAATTTTTAACACCAAACATTTTACCTTCGCCTACTTGTCTACCTACTGATGCTGTTCTGACATCGTTGGACAACCTACCCTCTGCTCTTGCTGTGATGTCCCCAAAGCCTCTGATTGGTGTGGCGCCTGAAGTTAGATCTTCTGGACTTACGCTGAGGGCGGTTGCTCCTCGTAAGGACATCTTTGTCTCTCGGCTTATGCCGGATGCTACTGTTGATGACGTCAGGAGTCGCCTGTTAAACCATCTTAAGGTAGCTCCTAATGAAATAGCTGTTTTTAAGTTTGACTTTAAGCATAAGCGTTCTATTTCTTCTTTTAAAATAGTCCTACTAAATTAATTCAATTCATAACACTCATGGCAGATTTCTGGCCCTTATTCGGTCCCCGCCGCTATCGCTTCCTGAAGACTTTCACCATCCTACACTATTAGCATCGGTGTTAATTGATGTGCCTCACAATGAAGCTGGCTTTAATGTTCAACCTCGTTTCAAATGCTTCAGAAAGACTGATTTTATGGCCCTTCGGAATCATTTAGCTGCAATCGATTGGAATTTCCTTTCATCTATAAACACAATTGAAGCAGCTACGGATTCGTTTTACGAAATAATTCATAATGCCTTGAACAAATTTGTTCCGGAGGTCCCAGTATCATTGTCTACAAAACCACCTTGGTATAATAAACACCTTTCTCGTCTTAAGAACAGGAAATCCAGAGCTTACAAAAAGTTTCTTAAGTCAGGATCGATGTGCCACCAGTCAAACTTCCTTTATGTTCGCAACCAGTTTATTATTCTCAACGATCAACTCTATAAGCAGTATATCAGGAATTGTAAGGTAAACTTTCGAAATGATCCAAGCTCCTTCTACTCTTTTGTCAATATGAAACGTAAATCAAATCTTTTTCCTCCTTCCCTACCATATAAAAATATTTCACATTCTTCTGAGCAAGGTATTGCTAATCTCTTTGCGTCATTTTTTCAAACCACCTATTCGTCCGATTCATATAACCACAATTCTTCTTATCCTTATAAATTACCACATATAAACAACATTTACTTTTCAAAATTTCGAATTCAAGATCTGTTCGAAGCTCTTTCAACAATAGACATATCATTCTCTGCTGGTCCTGACAATGTTCCTAGCTGTGTTCTAAGGTACTGTTCTGATATCCTTTTCTATCCTCTCACTATCTTTTTCAACTTATCCTTGGAGCTGGCATGTCTTCCCAAAAGATGGAATGAATCTTTTATTATTCCGCTTCATAAGAAAGGCTCTAAAGCACTTATTGAGAACTACCGGGGGATTGCTAAGCTATCTGCGATTCCCAAACTGCTTGAGAAACTGGTTACTTTCCAACTGCAACATTTTTGTAAAAGCATTATTTCCACTTCACAGCATGGTTTTGTCAAGCATCGCTCTACCACAACTAACCTTCTTGAATTCACTTCGTTTATCCACAGAGGTTTTCTGAGCCGCATGCAAACTGATGTGGTGTACACTGACTTTAGTAAAGCGTTTGACTTTGTGAACCACCATCTCCTCCTTCATAAGCTGTGTCTTTTGGAGTTTTCTCCACATATAGTACAGTGGTGGACCTCTTATCTATCGAACCGCACGCAGCGTGTTTTGTTTAAAAACAGTTCATCACAGATTATAAATGTTACATCTGGTGTCCCACAAGGTAGTCATTTAAGACCTCTTCTGTTTGTTCTTTTTGTCAACGATTTACCTAGCGTTGTAAACTATGCTACTACATTTATGTATGCTGATGATGTCAAGTTATGTCTTTCTTTCTCAGACCATTTCCTTCACAGACACCTGCAACTAGACCTTAACGAAGTCTTCTTGTGGTGCTCAAACAATCTCCTGTTGCTTAACTGCTCTAAGTGTAAGGTTATGACGTTCAATCGCAGTGTGCCTCACATCGTTTCGTACTCTCTTGGGAATAACGTCTTAGATCGTGTTTTCCTAATTAACGATCTTGGAGTAATTTTTGACAATAAGTTGTCCTTCAACGATCACATATCACTAACAGTAAATAAAGCCAGAGGTGTACTAGCTTTTATCAAACGTTGGTCTAAAGAATTTGATGATCCTTTCTCAACTAAAACTCTATACGTATCGTTGGTTCGTCCTATCTTGGAATACTGTTCTAGTGTTTGGAGTCCGCAATACTTTGTTCACCAAAGGAGGATTGAATCAGTCCAAAAGCAGTTTCTGCTATTTGCGTTAAAAAGCTTAAACTGGAATATTGACACTTCCCTCCCGTCGTATAATTGCCGGTTAAAATTACTAAACCTACCTCCTTTAAAAGAGCGCCGTACTTGTGCTGGGGTTATGCTACTTCATGTGCTTATTCTTGGACAGGTTGACTCACAGGTACTTCTTGAAAAATTAATGTTTTCTGTGCCTAATAGAGTAACTAGATCCTTCCGACCCCTTTGGTTACCGATTTCTAGGTCTAATTTCGCGGAACACAACCCATTCCGTGTTATTTGTAAAAACTATAACTCATTGTCCCATTTATTGTCCCCTGAACTATCCCTAGATGTAATTAAATCCAAAATTATGGAATATCTTTTAGCTTAATTTATCCTTACTCTTATCCTTAACCTTACTCTTAATTAACAGATCATTGTTAATAATAATAATAATAAATAAAAAAAAGTTAGCGAGCATCCGCTCAGCCTATTCTGGAAGGTTGGCGCCACTCTCGTTTGTCTTCTTACTGCGCTCGCATCCTAAATTGGATTTCCCATATTGTTCATAAATCCTAATTTCATATGCGGCCTGAATAAAGTTTATAACGTTGAACTTAATTAAATTCTAATTTTTATTTACTGGCATTGAAAATCATCAATGACCAAACAACCAACCTTAAGGCTTCCAAAACTATCAGGAGAAACACTCTCCCTCAGCGGTAGCGCCAAGTACCTAGGGATTACGCTAGACAGGAAACTGGACTGAAAGTCAAACATTATGGATAGAGCTAACAAGTCAACAATCGCGCTCTATACATGCCCAAAAACGCAACTGGCCTTGAATGGGAAATGTCACCAAAGATAGTCAGATGGCTTTACTCAGCGGTCATAAGACCCATCCTTTTCTACGGGGTGGTGGTCTGGTGGCCTGCTCTCACAAACTCCACATGTTTAGGAGATTTAGGAAAACGCAAAGGATGGCGGAGGTCTGTATCACAGGCAGCTTACGTACCACACCGACAGACGCCCTAGACTTCATACTCGACCTATTACCTGTAGAGATAATGGGGGCCAAGATAGCCACGCTATCGGCAATTAGGCTACGTGAGACGAGCATATGGAAAAGGACCGACTAGGGACATACCAAGTTGGACCTGCATCATTGCATGCCAACGGGGGCTACAGACAACTGCATACCTGTCGATCATACCACCCTAAAATATAAGGTATCTATTCCAACGAGGGAGGAATAGGCCATACAAATCCCGGGACCAGCCGGCTCCCTTCATATTTACACAGACGGTTCAAAGTTGAATGGCCAGGTGGCGGTTATCACTGCGAGCGGCTGTGTCTAAATGAGTCCTTCAGACTCGCTGACCACTTTAGCATGTTTCAAGCAGAAGTTATAGCTATTGGGGAAGCACTTATTGGCAATCAAGAAACAATTTGTATCTTCTCAGACAGTCAAGTGGCACTCAAAGTCCTTAATGGTTTCTCATCCAAGCGTTATAACTTCAACAATTTTCATAATTTCCTAATAAAATTGGTCTCGTTTTATTCAGAATTAACGAGACAATATTGATATGTGTCAAAAATGATACCATTTCTTGGAAGTTGTACCGAAAAAATGGCGTCAAAGTCCAAAAAACACGACAAAATTTCAAAAATGTCAGTTTCTTGCGGATAAATTTTATCCTTTTTGTTGAAATAAATTAGAGATCTATTTTTTTCAAAAGCTACAACATTTAACCATTGAAAAACGACGGAAATTTTAAAATCGGTTTAAAATTACGCACTTAGGAATTTTCAAGAGCAAAAAAGTCCCGAAAAACCGCTTTTCTAAATAAATCAAGATTTTAAGAGTGTTAGAAAAATTTCAAATACGGTTTTATACTATATTCGACCTAATAAACAATTCCTACTAGGTCTCTTCAAAAGTTCCTTCAATTTTTTTTTATTGTCACACTGTGTTATTTTTTCACTGCACCTTTATTGCAGCTGCTGATTTTTACTTCTCCTAGTCCTTCTCTATGCTACATACATTCACACGAATACAATATACCCTTGGTCTCTACGATTAACGGGAACATAAACCGCATTGAGCGTTACCTGAAAAAATATATAAAGAAATAATGCTCAAAAGATCTTAACCAAATTAGAATTTCTTTATTTAAAAAATAATCGAATGTATAAATAATAAATAAATAAATGGTATGTGAAAAATTTTAGAAAATGTATAATTGTTTATTTTCAAATTTCCATATTGTATTGATTAATTTTTGAGCGCGTGGATTTCGGCTACTTAAAGAGAAAAACTTATCGATTTCGCGCGAATACTCCTGTGTGTCCACTTAGATCCACTTTGGGTTCGCATTTTTTGGGTTCTAGCCCCCGAAACTAAAACCTTTTCGCAGGGTCAGTTTAAAAAGTATTGGCATATATGCAGTTAAGAATTGCAACTATAGTCGTCCTTTCTTGTTTAAGTGACTGTGGTGACATTCCTTATATATCGACAGCTCGACATCAAAATGCACGGAAATTTAGAAAAAAAAGAGTACTTTACAATAATTATTTAAAACAACTTTTTCAAGTTCAACGGCGGTGTTTTCATTCCAATTCAAAGCCGTTATTTATTTTGAACCGCAGTATTTATTAATTATAGATAAGTCCTTTCCATCGTATATAATGCCTTCATAAAAAAACTTTCGATTTGTTCGACATTGAGGGCCGCATTTGAGAGAGCCACAATTGCGGCATTCGTACCAACAACCTTCACATTCTTCATTCATGCAGTCACCTGAAATGAATAATAATGAATAATAATAAATATATTATAAATACATATTTTATCATTTTTTCATCAACGTACCGAAAATATATAATAATATTAATGATAATAAAATATAAATAATATTAAATATTTAATATATTAAAAATAAAAAAACTATAAAAATAATAAAAAATAATATTAATAGCAATATAACAATTTTAATACTTATTATAATATTTTAATATTATATTATTAAAATATTATTTATGTATGTAACATAGAGGTAACATTCATCTCCGACCTCATAAACTTAATGACAAAGTATATACTTCAATTTTTGATCAGCAACAACAGCCGACGCCACAACAGCCGTGGCTATCGTTCCTTTGTCCGTATGAAGGCGTGGATCTCATGTACAATAAGAGATACAGCTATAGCATTTGTGGTCAAAAGATGTGGCCACCGCAAAACTTTTTTACTTTTAGGCGCTTAAAAAAAATTTTTGCTTGCCACATTTGCTAATATTTTGAATCGTCTCTTGAACGTCTTGACAAAGTAAAACACCGGGGACGAGCTCGGATGTCACGCCAAAATATTAATTTTGGAGTCCACTAAGCGCACCGCCCATACAACTTTCTTACAGAGAACTTCTTATTTAAAATTAATAAATGCAGACAGGGTTTATTATATTGTATATTTTATGTCCCAACTATAAAAAATCAATTGAAACCGAACATGTTTATGTACCGTCATGATTTGGTTTTTAGAAACCAGATTGTCCGAGATATGAAAGATATATCAAAAAATGGTCATCTCACGGACTATTAAAAAAAAATTTTTATTTCGGTCTATTTACTATTTCTTACTCTTTAACGATATCTTGATACTTAAAAGCGCCTCCAACTGATGTTGGCATGTTTAGATAGCTTCATTGGCTTTAAGGTTAAGTTTTTCAATACAAATTTTTTTTAATTCTTTAACGTATTACTTACAGAATTTTATCTTCTCTTATTTATCGGTATATCTGCTCTTAAAATAAAATAAGACATAAAAATTTTCCCATTGGAATTTTGATTTGTAGGTGTAGATTGCGTGGCAACATTTTTACACTATATTGATCTGCATGGATCATGGATCAAGTTCCATTTAGAATAGTTATTTATCTAATATTCACCGAAATCCTCGCATTTTAAATTTAAACACATTAGTTTAGGAATCGGTATATAAATGTCTATAACTCTAAAAGTTTGATCGATTTGGATGCTTTTTGGTTACTAGATTTAAATTAGCCGTATAAATCGTTTGGCAGCCATAAAAATGTTTTGGCATCCATGTGTCACTACTAAAATCGTTCAGTAATATGGCAGGTATAGGACATAGACGGCCGATCTTTCTGAAAATAATGTTGTATTAGAGTTAGGAAAAAAAACTCAAAAAAACTCAACTCAAAACTAAAAAAAAAACACTAAAGCAGTGGTCGGCACCCCAATACACTGATATGATTTTAACGCATTAGTGTTAGTAACGAATAGCAGAAAGTAGGCTGTGAGCATGATTTTTCACACATTTATACTGTATGTGTGTGGCAGAGCTCGGGAAAGAAATTTCCTATGCCCTCGGGATAGGGCCGTGCCGACCACTGCACTAAAGTTATGCAACTTGCAATTTTTTTTGTTTTAATTGTTATTTTAAGGCGTGTTCTGGCGTATTATTTGGTTAAATAGATTTTTTATTTAACCATTATTTTTTATTTTTATTTTTTGTCCGAACTATACAAACGTTTGAAAATACAGGCCTTCGAATCGCCCACGTCTATCATGACAATCGCACCATCCACGCGGTTCTCAATTTCCTTGGGTCAAGGACGAGATCCAAAGAAGCAGCGCACGCTACATGCAGAGGCTCCATATTCACCCGCACCTGTTGGCAACAGCGAGCAGCGCAGAAGACTAAAAAGGACGCACCCGCTGGACCTCCCTGGATATCCTAACCATAATCTTTAAATACCATAAGCTAAGCTAACTTACTACTCTAATTTAGTTCTCCAATATAAATATGTAAAATGATCTATAAGTGAAGCTCATGTGATAACATTTAATGGTAGTGCCTAAAGGACAGTTTTAAATAAACGTTATCCTGCTAAACCAAAAAAAAAAAAAAAAAAAAATATTTAGTCTTGGCAATCTTGGCTAATCTGTTGAGAAAACAACGGAGTTCAATAAATACTCAAAACCTTAACTCTTTATTAATTGTTAGACTGAACTTTAAATAAAAAAATTATTGAAAACAAGAAAGCAAAGCTAACTTCGGGCGGAGCCGAAGTTGATATACCCTTGCAGCTAAAACCGGATATATATCGCAAACATCGGATATAGTTGGCTGATCCTTATGATTACATCATAATAAAAGCAATTAATTACAATAAAAAATCTAAAAAAAAGTCCCAAGTTTCTATCTTCAAAAATACGAAAGTTGATATTTCTACCAAAAACCATTTCCGATCGTTCAGTTATATGTCAGCTATAAGATATAGTCAACCGATTTGAAATTTGGTAGATCGGATTGACTGACCAAAAATAGAATGTGTACCAAGTGCCAGCTTTCTATCTTCAAAAACACGAAAGTTGGGTCATTTCCGATCGTTCAGTTATATGGCAGCTATAGGATATAGTCGGCCGATCCTAATGAAATTTTGTAGGTCGGATTAACTGACCAAAAATATAATCTGTACCAAGTTCCAGCTTTCTATCTTCAAAAACACCAAAGTTATACCATTTCCGATCAATCAGTTATATGGCAGCTATAGGATATAGTCGGCCGATCCCGGCCGTTCCGACTTATATACTGCGTGCAAAGGAAAGAAGGGTGTGTGCAAAGTTTCAAGACGATAGCTTTAAAACTGAGAGACTAGTTTGCGTAGAAACAGACAGACGGACAGACGGACAGACGGACAGACGGACATGCTCATATCAACTCAGGAGGTGATCCTGATCAAGAATATATATACTTTATAGGGTCGGAGATGTCTCCTTCACTGCGTTGCACACTTTTGGACAAAATTATAATACCCTCTGCAAGGGTATAAAAATGATTCGAAACAAAATTTGGAAGCCAAAACATTTTTACGCCGTCGTGCGAGCAGTGAAACATACATGTAAAAAGTTCTAAAAAATAGAATCGTATGCACGTCCGTTCCCCCCTCACCAACAAGTTCAACGAATAGAGTTGACCGTTTCAAGCCCTAATATAGGACATTAGGACTATGTATGATCATCTTTTTTATTGATCATCTTTGGTTATACATAATATGTACATATGTATGTATCAGAGAACGGCACGGGTGACACTTTTCGACACCCTATGCATACCCATAAAAATTTGTGTGCGAGTACCACTCGCCACACAAAACAAAAAAGGCAATAACGACACACACAAGTTTTGGATGAGTACAAAGTGTATATTGCCTTTCTTGCACTCATGATTTTGTGCCTATTGCCTTTCTTGCACTCATGATTTTGTGCCTATTGCCTTTCTTCCACCCATGATTTTGTGCCTATGTGTCTTGTTGTTCGGATCATACCAGCCACCCTAAAAAAAAAAGTGGAAAGAGAAAAATGGTAAAAAAAATGATCGTTGAAGATTTTGTCCTTTTCCTTTTCTTTCCTTTCTGTCCTTTTCTAACTACCTAAGCGTCTAGACTTCGTGCACGGGTTCCTAGAACCCTTTCCTACGATCGTTTTATGATCTTCTTTTTGTGCCTTTCTTCCACCCATCCGTTTTTTATTTGTGCCTGAGATTCACCCATCCGTTTTTTGTTTGTGCCTGCGATCCACTCATTGGTTTTTTGTTTGTGCCTGCGATCCACCCATAAGAAACTTACTGGGTAAAAAAAAGGCAAGCACCCGAAATCATGGGTGTTTCCAGACACCCGAAGTTTCGTGCATGGTAAATACTCATGCACAAAACTTCGTGCATGAAAGACACTCGGGTGCCTAAAATACCCGGTGTTTTTTGTGCCACTCATTGTGCGAGTGGCAAGTTGCCGTTCTCTGGTATGTATGTATTATGTATGTATGTATAATACATAATACGGAGGACCCTAGACATGGATACTCCTACAATGCTCACGCTGTTCAAGTTTTTTTTTTAAAGTGGGTATTTTTACCAAATACCATTTCTGGTCGTTCAGTTATATGGCAGCTATAAGAAATAGTCGGCCGATTGTTATAAAGGTCGGATTGGTAGGTTGTTTGGTAGGTCGGATCAACTGACCAAAAATAGAATCGGTACGAAATTGCACATATGTGTCTATTTTCAAAGACAAGAAAATTGGGTCAATTCCGATTGTTCAGTTATATGGCAGCTATAGGATATAGTCAGCCGATCCTTATGAAATTTGGTAAGTTTCTATGGTCGAGTATACTAGTAGCAGGGCCGTAGCTAGCATGGGGCAGGTAGGGCGGTGCCCCAGGGCCCCTGAAGGGAAGGGGCAAAAGACTTCCGTATGGGGGCCCCAAATGTACTTGTTGCCCCAGGGCCCCAAATGTACTTGTTGCCCCAGGGCCCCAAATGTACTTGTTGCCCCAGGGCCCCCGAGGCTCTAGTTACGGCCCTGACTAGTAGTTATAAAAAGTGCCACCGCTTCAGGTTTCTAATCAGTATCACCTCCTGCATGTCCGAATAAACATGTCCGTGCATATAAGCATGTTGTGTGTACGCGAACATTTAAAAAGCTATTAACCTTACACATTCTACTTTCCTCTACGCGCATTGTACATATATTTACAGACATGCATATGTACGTATGTCGGAACTGCCTATAGCTCCCATATTACTGATTTATGGAAATGGTATTTTATGGCGTTGGTGTTTTTTTAGTAAAAGGGCGACTTTTTTTTTGAATGTTTCTTCGTTTTAACTCAAATTATCTAATATACATTTTGTATTTTTTCTTACAAACATCCAATCCATTGCTTCTAATATTTCCATACTCGTCATAGGCACTGTATTTTCCATAATAAAGACCTTTCCTCTTTCCTTTACGTTTATTCTTTTCCAAATCGGATATTGGATCATCGATACAATCGCCCTTTTTTCTCTGCCTTTGACGTAAATTCCGGCGGATTGAATGGTTAGGGTCTATATCTGAGTTCATTGTTCTCCGAATTTAATTAGTTTTACAAATCAAATTTATATGATAATCAGTGTGCTAAAGGGACGGCTTATATTGTTAGGGATGTGAAAAATATATCAAAATATCGATATTTTTTGAAAAAATAAATATTATTATCATAATATTTTATTCTACTTATACAGTCACACACTAAAGTGATGGCACACTTAGAACTTTAAACTTTTAATGTTATTTTCAGGATTGTCTATCAATTTAGGGATTTCATTTTTTTTGGTTTAGTTACATAAAGGTTTTTTTATTTGGAAGGCACTAAAAGTTTTTTATTTTCTCTAATATTATTTAAGCTATCTTATCGAATATCGATTTTTTTTAAAGATATATTTCGTGCTTTCGGCATAAATTTCCATATGTCATTTTAACACGAGGGTTAATGTTCAGAAAAAAATCTTCCGCGCACAAGATGCATCGAGATGCCTATTTAAAGTGTGTAAAGGTAAAGTGAATTTCTCGCGAAATATTTTTTAAGGTGACGCCTATATCCTCGTGTGTGTGTAAATTTCCCGCGAAATTCAGTGAATTGCGAACAAAATGTTTTTGTATAATGCAATTAATGTATAATGCAAATGCAATTTAAATTGACTATTTTGTTTTATTATTTTTTCAGAAAACGAAAAGGACAATTTTCCAGTCCGAAGTGTGGAGAAAGAAGGTCTTGCAAAGTTGCTAAATACATGTGTCCCAAAATATAAAATTCCAAGCCGATTCAATGTAAGTTCTTATGATTTTTATATGAAATTATAATTAATTTTTATCTTATAAAATCATTTTCACAGGTAACAGATCAGACGAGGCAAAGTACGAAAGCTGTGTAGCAAAGATGAAGAACCTTTTTAAAGACGTAAAGGACTTTGCGTTCACCTGTGACGAATAACCAATTCTACTCGATCCTATCTCACCGTGACTGCCCATTTCATCAACAATAACAGCCTACAGTCTGAATTTTGGTGTTGAATTGAAAATGTCTATATTGATTTTTAAAAATAACTTTGGCATAAGAATACTAGGCATAAGAAATATTAGGATGTAAAATGTAAAATGAAGTACTTAATTTAATTATGTTATGATTATTATAGTTTAGTTTAATAAAAAAACAAAATGAAAACAAAACATTTATTTTGGGGATTTAAAAATAAAAAAATGGTTTTAAAAAAAATATCAAAAATACTCGATATATCGATTTTTCGGTCGGACTTAAAGACACTATTGCAGTGGCTAACTATGGACACCGCGACTTTCACCAGTTCGTGATGAAAGTAGCCGCAATTCAAGAAAAAAAAACTCTGGTTAAGCAATGACGATGGATCGCTTCGAATCTGCATTTAGCAGACAGAGCTACCAAACAAGAGACGTTTGGCGAAACACAGCAAGAGACCTGGATAACGGGCCCGGAGTTGTTGAAAACCGATTCAAGCAATCGGCCAACATGTATAGCGAATGTTTCAGCTCTGTTTTGATCGCTGCGTGCCCAGCATACCTAGGAGTTTCTAATCAGGGTGATCGCTCTCCACAGGGGATACTCTGTACTTTGAATGTACTGCAGATTTGCATTTTCTTCCTGTTGCTGAAGAGCCTCATTGGGTGAGCGGGTGCCTTCCTTATGGCGTTGCTTTGAAGCTGGTCATCTTCTGTTTTGCAAATCAGGATGCGTGCGGCTCTTTTCTCGCACAACCTGTTGGATTTATAGTACTTTACTATTATTACTAATACTATTATACTTTCTTCCTTTGAGGAATAGAGATTTTAGTTGCCGCAACGAATACTTCTTCCAGGGCGCTCGTAGTTTAGTCGATGTCGGAATCACATTTTTAGCTCCTTATTAATTTTTGTATTTAAGCAAGATAGTTTTAGGTTATTTTGATAGCAAGTAGATCTGGGCTTTCGTAGAGCTTTCGGGGGTATGTTAGGCTGTATGTGGCGGTTCCAGGGGAAACATAGTTCAGTTCATTTCTCATATTTATAAATGCTGTGAGGAGAATTAGCCTCCTCACACGCTAAGACAGCAATGGCCAATCAGTTTAGGGGGGCCGCGGGAGATAGGCCGAGGACCAATACGAACGGGGAGGGGTAGGGTTTCACCATCAAGTACGAAGACGGAATCAAGGTGGAACCTAACGGTTCCCGGAGCAGCAGCAGACGAATGGAAAGACAAAGTTACATCGCCCAGTGGGAAGACGGAATCAACGTGGAACGTAACGGTTCCCGGAGCACCAGCAGACAAATGGAAATGCAAGGTTACATCGCCCAGTGGGAAGACAGAATCAACGTGGAACGTAACGGTCCCCGGAGCACCAGTGGACGAATGGGAAGGCAGTGAGGGCAGTGAGGGCCAAAGCTCCATCATCGAGTGGAAGACGGAGTCAACGTGGAACGTAACGGCTCCCGAGGCAACGGTGAGCACATGAGCCCGCCGCGCAGCGGAGTTCAGGATGGGCGAGCAGCAAAGGAGCAAGGAGCAACAGGGGAGGCGAAGGAGGCCAGCGGCACGTCGCATAGCAACAGCAGGGGTCAGCGGCGGAACGGAAAGGGGCAACGGCCGCATGGATGGCCACCTGCCAGCGGGAAAGTGGCGTGATCTTGGAAAGTGGCGTGATCTTGGAAGCAGGAGTAACGGCAGCCCGACAACGGGAAAGTGGCGTGATCTGTGGAGCAGAATCCAGGAGGATTAACGGGCGCTCCAGAGGGTATAAAAGGAGGCCCATTGGAGCGGCTCGGGACGAGTCTTTTTAGGAAGCTTGTAGCGTTGAGTTGGAGGACCGCCTGTGGAGAGTCCGCCAATCAAGTGTTAGAGCGTTTCTAAAAAGGATTCGGTTGTTTGAGTTGAAGGACCGCCTTTGGAGAGTCCAACAGCCAAACGTAAGGAGAACGAACGAGACAAGGAAAGAACAGTACAAGGACAGTTCCGTGGAAAGACCAAGGCGTCAGGAGACGAGTTGGACCAGTTCCTGGCCACGGCAGGTAGCCTTGCTAGGAAGTGCAGGAAGGATAAGTCTGGCGCACGCCACTCGGACTCCTGACTCACAACCAACAGGCGTGGTCCTGCACCGGAAAGGACAGGCCAACTCAGGATCCCGAGCCCGGTTTCGCTCCGGAGGACGAGAAGGACAGGACGAGAGAGGATCGGCGTCGGTTGGTTTCCTCGAAAGCTACAGGGTAACAGAGTCGAGTGTGGGCTATTCCCGGTCAAAGCAGGTAGCCTTGCAAGGAAGTGAGGAAAGAACAAGTCTGGCGTACGCCACGCGGGTTCCTGACTCGCAACCAACAGGCGTGGTCCTGCAGGACGCGGATAAGCCAACTCGGGAACTCACGCCCGCTTTGGAACGCGATCGGGGAGGCTCCGATCTCCCACCGAGCAGCTCTTGACCCGGGCCCATTGGCGCGTACGCGCGGTGGTCACCCGGCCGAAAGGGAGGCGTGACGTACGGTCCTGGACAGGCGACTTCCGACCCCGTCGGAAACTGACAAGACTTCGGCGACTCCCAATCCAGGCCCGCCGGTGCGACAAGGCACGGCGTCTCCTGGCGTAGAGGAGCCGGCTGAACTCAGAACTAGGCTTTACTCTTCAACCTTGCTCTTATTTGTTTAAAAAAATTATGACCAGTTTTGTTTTATCACATATTTTTTATAAGATTAAGCTTGTCTATTGCTTTTATTAGTTCAGCATCTTTCCGCTTATTTTGAGCTACCCCAGATTTATGGTTTAGTTAACTAAAATTCTTTTAAACTTTCTTTACGTCTTCCCGGAATTCAACGAAATACGTCCCCTCAGTTCCAGTTCCATCCAGTATTAGTGACGTCGCAACATCCATATCATACAGACAACTCACGTGTTGCCTATATTTTGAATAAATGACAGAATTGAGAAAAAATGTAACAACCAATCCCGCCGTTAATCCATTTAGCTCCTTTTAATCTGCTGCGGCTTTTTTTGAGCCCGCTACAGACGTACAGTTTACTTCCGACCTGGTGCACTTCTACGCGGGGGAGGTAACAGATTAAACAACTAAAACACAATCAAATTATAGAATATAATTATTTAACCAGTTATATGGCAGCTATAGGTTATAGTTATAGTACAACGATCAATTTGCCAAAAATACAATCCATAGAAAATACCAACTCATCCCAACATCTAAAATACACCAATTACAGATATATAGAAGATGAAAATTACCCTCCTTCTGATAGCCGATTCACACAGTTGACAAAAACACTTCCAGTATAAGCACAAACTCTAAAACACAAAATTTTTAATATTACTTGAGCACACAATATATATATGTATAGGACTGCATTTTGACTTGTCGCAGATATAAGCAATGTACTAAAACTGATTCTCAAGGACTATCTCCAAAACGAAACGTAATTGAAATCGTTATAACCAATTTTGAAAAAATTTGTGTTTAAAAAAATTTAATTTGAGTGTATTCTTTTTTTTCCAATTTACACGTTTGTTGTATCTATTAAAAAAGATATTATAAAGATATTATAGAAAGCATGTCTGGAAAGCCTTATGGTTATAAAGTTATGCATCTTTTGAGAACTTTGTTCAACTTTTAAACGAATGTTATTAACTAACATCTCCAATATATTTCAGGATTACCAACCGACCAACAAAAAACACACACAGGTTTAAGGTTTTAGGTTTAATTTTGAAAGATGAAAAAATGTATAGTTTTATTGAATAAATTCTAAACGAGTCAGTTTGATTATTAAGGTGTCAATTGACACGTTTTCCAAACTAGAATGATATTAGAGAAAAATATTTTTTCGGGATATTTTTGTCAATGTCCCAAATAGTCCCAATTTAGTAAATGAAAATCATTTCACATTTACGCAAATTCCTCCCAAACTGAAAAACGTCAAAACGTTTTTTTTTAATTAGTTAATTAGAGATATACCTTTTGATTGGTACATATATGATTCATTCAAATCAGGCGCACACAGCCAATTTTTAATTTTTGCGGCTATATAGGGTTTTTAAGCTCACGCTAAGGCTTGCGCTACCTTGTGTACTGTAGCCTTAGCACCTTGCGCTACCTTGTTAATCCGTACCTTGTGTACTGCCTGCCACAGTGATATATGTTCTTTAATTCCGGTACGGTTCTTGAGCGCACAGTGGGACAAGTCATGTTTGTTACAAGCAAATTAAACTTTGCTTATATTGATTTTTCTGCATTTTTGTACAAAAATTATTTTTTTTTGTCCTTTATCAGCTCTGTTGTCCTTATCAGATGGGCCCACTCCAGCTCTGATCTGGATTTAACATAGAAGGGATGAAAGAATTCTTTCAGTTAATTTCCATGGTCTGCTTCACAGACAAATAGTCGTTATGTTCAATAGCTTTAAGGCCATCCCCGGAAAGATAGAGGATTGGAAGCGAGTTGCGATAAACCGTCTTCGTCGCGAGACTTCCCTACGGTCTGCGCGAGTTGCTGCCCACTTCACGTAGGATAAGTTGCCGGGTCTTTAACTGGACTTTGTCACTTATGAAAGAAGAGCGGCTTTGGAGCTACGACAACAAAATTACTCACCCAGTCTCTCGTATGTGGAGGCTTGTCATCGAATTCGCCATAAGGAAATCGCCGCCATTGACTTGTATAGGGTATAAATATTATTAAACGCAGTGTATAAAAAATAATATTTTAGTTGCTTTACGCAGGAAGTCCAAAACAGTTAGCACTGGCAATGCGCGGGATAAATTATTTGTTGACGGATGCTTTTCACATCCTGAAAGGATTATGGTCTGCACCAGCTCATTGCGTAGCAAAGAAAAATAAAGTTGATGCTATGATTCGACAATTTGAGTTTTTCCCAAATAATTATAATAATTATATATTTAAAAATATACATTTATTTATAATGTATGTATATATATAAATATATTTATGTCGGAGACAAGTTAGATTTAATTTCAAATACCGTATTTACTGATTAATTATATGTTAACTGTATAGTCTAAGACGAAATAAATAAGCATTGCCAATGAAGAGAGAATGAAGAGAGACAAGCTTTGTGAATGAGAGCGCGGTGGGAAAGGAGAGTAAAGCCCTGTTGAGCGTGACGCAATGATGGAATGGAGGAAAAGGAGAGGGAAGGCAATCAAGAATAGCCCTCTGAAATGAACAGACGTACAAGAAGATCGTTGCGACTCGCTGCGCGTGGTGCAAACAAAATGGCAGAGGAAAACGACCACCATTTCCCAACATTTATATAAATAGAATATATAATAATTTAAACTATTTCAAACATGACTTGTTTCAGCTTGAAACTTATTGCCGGCTTGTTCCTTTCGGCCGGCCCGATAAGCTGACAGCTGAAATTAGCCCGGCTAGAGGAAACATGCCCAGAGACGAGGCATTACAAGGATTTGTCGCTGTCTGGCGAGTCTTGCCCAGGTCTTCAAAAAAAATAACTAAAATAACCGAAAACGCCCAGACACTCCGCCGGCCGAATAATACGAAATTCGTATAGTATTATTGATATGAGCACACTGATAAGAGCGGCGATCATCACAGCACAAGCGAGTGTAAGACGACACGTGAGGAAGCGGCTAAATGCGTGCACTGTCACGGGGCCCATCCTGCGTCGTACAAAGGATGTCCGGCTTACAAGAAAGCCAAGGCCTGCATGGCTCCTAAGGAACCACGACCACCTCAACCACGCCGCTTAGCGTACCCACCCCCTCAGCCATATCCAATTACGGACACCACAGCCAGAAGCTATGCTGACATAGTTAAAGGAGGAGCCTGGCCTTCACAGACACCAGCGACAGCACAGGGGATGCCACAGGCAGAACAGATGGCGGCATTTATGACGAGGGTGGAAAACCTTCTTGAGAGAGTAATGGACAAAATATTCGAGCGAATGACAGCTATGATGAGCTGTGATCCTTTCTCAAGTATGCAGCAAATAGGCCTGCACGTAGCCTTTTGGAACGCTAACGGACTTGTCCAAAACAGGCTTGAGGTGGAACATTTTATACACACTCAATGCATCGACATACTGCTTATAGCAGAAACCCATTTCACCCATAAGTCATTCCTGAAATTGCACGGATATGACGTAATACATGCAGACCATCCTAGCGGAAGAGGACACGGAGGAGCGGCGATCATAGTCAAGGCCAGCATTGACTACAACGACATAGCAATACTCAAGGAAGACTGGATCCAGTGCGCCAGAATTTCCGTCTCCACTCCTTTGGGAAAAATCACCATTGCGTCTGCATATATACCCCCACAACATAAAGTCTCGGAAGGCCAATGATGTTCGGCCTCCTGCTGAGTGATATGGGCGACAAATTCATCGTCGCAGGAGACTTTAACGCCAAGCATCCTTGGTGGGGCTCGAGAGTGAGTAATCCCAAAGGTACTGCATTATTCAAATGCATACAGCGCAGAGCCTATAACTGTCATTCAACTGGAGAGTCCACGTATTGGCCCACAGACCCCCAACGGCTGCCGGACCTTCTCGACTTCGCCATCTCCCATGGAATCCATCCGGACTCCATAGCCTGCTCGGCAAATAAAGATCACAGTGCGGTGGAACTCCACATTAACACCCCTGTAGAGAAGAAAGTCACCCGACTCAGGATGATCAGACCTCGCACCAGCATAGAGAGCTACTCCGAGTCGATGGAGAACGCCCTAGAGAGCGCACAGCCAGACCTTAGCACGGGTACTGGTATCGATCAGGCTGTTGAGAATCTCACTCAAGAGATGCACAACGCTGCCTTAATTGCAACTCCTAGGGCTCCATGCAACAATAGGAAGTTGCAAAGGCATTTACACCTGTGGTCTCCTGAAGTGGCTGCACTCCTCAATGAGAAGAGACGACGGAGAAGGATTTGGTTCCAAACCAGGTACCCCAGCGATAAAACAGCTTTCAATCGTGCAACCCAAAAACTCAAGAAGCTGCTGCAGAGGTTGCGGACTTGCGCATTCGAAGAGTACCTGCGCCAGGTCGAGCCTGGGGACCCCCAACACAACTTGTGGAACTTAACCCGCCATTTAAAGGGTCCCAAGCAAAGGGTCGCCCAAATACGAAAATCCGACGGTGGATGGTGTCGTTCGGATCAGGGAAGGGCCGATGCTTTTGCTGCTCACCTCGAAGCAGCCTTCAAGCCATTCAACATGTGCACAGAAGAGGACAGAGTAGAAACGGAGTTCGTACTGGCCATACCACCCACGGACCTTAACCAGATGGAGCCCGTATCGGAGGAAGAGGTCAAGGAGGAGGTGTCAGGCCTCAACGCCAAAAAATCTCCGGGTGCAGATGGGATAAAGGCACTCGCGGTCAAGCTTCTCCCACCTTCAGGAATAAGGAGGCTCACAAGGATCTATAATGCGTGCTTAGAGAGTGGACACTTCCCCACTTGCTGGAAACAGGCGGAGGTCATCCTGATCCCTAAGCCTGGAAAGCCTGAAACTGATCTCGCCTCATATAGGCCGATTAGTTTACTGTCTGTAATCTCCAAAATACTCGAGAGAGTATTTTTGCGCAGGTTGCAGACAGTACTGAACGAGGCTGGTTTGATCCCAGATCACCAGTTTGGTTTCAGGCGCTCCCACTCCACCCCCGAGCAATGCCACAGGATCGTGGCAAAAATCCTGGACAGCCTCGAAAGAAAACATTACTGGTGTGCTGTTTTCCTGGATGTCAAGCAGGCGTTTGACAGGGTCTGGCACCCTAATCTAAAAGCGAAGCTCAAGAGGAACCTGCCACAACAGTATTACGATTTCCTTAACTCGTATTTGACCGACAGGAAGTTCAGGGTCAGAAGCGGAAATGCGACATCGGAGTACAGGCCCATTGAAGCTGGAGTTCCGCAGGGCAGTGTACTTGGTCCCATCCTGTACACCATGTAAACAGCCGACATGCCTGTCGCTGAAGAGGAGGGCCTTCTAGTGGCTACATATGCCGACGACACGGCATTTTTGGCCTCTTCAATCTTGCCAGAGGAGGCTTCTGCACGACTCCAACGCCAGCTGGACATCCTCGACCCGTGGCTTTGAAGGTGGAACATCGCCGTCAACCATGAGAAGTCAGGCCAAACGACGTTTACAATGAGGAGAGGCGACTGTCCTGGAGTTAGTCTCGGAGGCACCCCAATTCCAGCCAGCCCTACACCCAAATATCTGGGTATGACCCTGGATAGAAGGCTCACCTGGAAAACTCACTTGCTGCGCAAACGGACGCAAATCCGGATCAAGCTACGTCAGCTCAACTGGCTCATTGGAAGGAGGTCCAGGCTGAAGCAAAGGGTCAAGCTTCTTATATATAAAGCCATTGTAAAGCCAGTCTGGACCTATGGTATCCAGCTATGGGGAACGGCGTGTCTAAGCAGCCAAAATATCATCCAGATCGCCCAAAACAAAGCTTTAAGAGCTATAACCGGAGCTCACCTGTACCACGATAACGCAACAATCCACGCCAAGCCCAACTGGGAGTCCCATCCGTGAAAGCAGAAGTTCAGCGATTCGCCAACAGATACGTGGAGAGACTGGATCGACATCCCAACCCTAAGGCCATCAACCTGTTAGACAACAGCTACACCACTAGGAGGCTGAAACGGACTCACCCACTGGACCTTTGCCACTCGAACGAATGGGACTGAGCTGCATTTCTAGATTTATCCACGCCCACTAAAGGGTTCACCATAAAATTCTAATTGAAACGTCAAGGCTTAAACAAAAATTAAAGTTAAAAGTAGTTCGTAGGACAAGCAAAAATCATATTTGTACATTATAACATATTACTCAATATTCCATTAAGCTAAGGTATCATTAAAAAATTTAATTATTGTTCATAATTCCGGATAGATTTTAAATGTAACTTTTGAATGATTGATCATAAAAAAAAAAAAAGTTTCAGCTTGAAAAAAACCAAAATTTTTTCCCTCACAGATAATTTTTTTGAGCGACTGCTCAATGTTTATAATAGAGATATTCTTGGCTTACACAGAGCTAATATGAGTATTCAAATAATCCTTAATGTCTACGCATGTTCAAGTTATATATTATTATCATAACTGCTTAAGCTTATCAAATAGAGGCGTATCGAAGTTGCTTCGTTAAATAACGCTAAAGAAATGTCGGTCCAAAAAGCAGCTTATATATTTTGCGTTTGCATATGTCTGGGGCAAGGGAAAAATATTGTACTATTTTTATAAACACTTGCCATCCAGGTAAAAAAAACTAGTTTGATTGGCTCACTCATATGAAGAATTAAAGAGACTTCTAAACAATTCGGTGGATATTTTTTAACGCGTTTTTTATTCTTGCCCGAAATGTCCAAAGGCATAAGCTTTTGGAAAAATTTGCTTAGCAGATTTAGCACTTCATCATATTCTAATCATATTCATACATTCACACACATGAATTGCAACAAAATCTCCCTATATTACAATAATGTTGAGTCTCTTTGCGAAGATATTTTCAACGACCCTATTATTTGTTCTGCAAATTTTCTATGTTTTGCCGAAACTTGGACTCTTTCCAGCGAAGACTTTCCTTTACAAGGTTTCGACATTGTAAAAAGAATCGATTGAATGGTATTGGCAAAAAACAGAATTATGGAGTATGGCAGGCAAAATATTGCCAAAGTTTTCGCATAACACAATTTAGATAAAAGTTATTGTGGATGTGAATGAATACGCTGTTTAGAAAATAACGACAAATTGGTTCTGATCAGCCAATGGGTTCAAAAAGGGACCAAAGCGCAAGTAATTGCTGGCCTTAACTGTGTACACTGCTGGGAGTGCGACTATACACTATACGCGAGGGCGGCTGGAAACAGGTCATGTCTTGCCATGGATGCTGGCTAATTGTAGTCGGGCGGGGAGAAAAACATTCCCATCCTCAAATTACCCCAAGCCAAGGTGGAAGTGCATATGCCGAGAGATGCGTGTCTGAAAGAGCCCGCACATTAATATACCAACTCCGGGGGACCGGTCGACACTTAAGTTTCAACCAGGCTTTTTGCGACAAGCGGGTTATGTCGTGATGAACGAACCCGCCAAACCAAATAAAAACCAAAGTCAAGATCGCAACTCCCTTAAAAAGTCCGAAAATGGGATCAATGATCCGAGACTCCAGGGTTGTGAAAGGCCAAGAAGTCGCTGGGATGGCGAAGCTCCCCATAAAGGGCAAACATCCGGAGGCAGTACACGCTGGGCATCTTCCTCCAAAGCGGGGCTAGCGATGGGACCACCGAACGGCGTTTAACAGAAGACTTGAAAGTCAACCTTTCTACCAAGAGGGGGGCCCCTAAAGAAAAACCTCCGGCAGTGTCATCCTGGACGCAGGGCAAATGCTCCCATAAGGATAGAAGGAGAGCAGCCTCCTTGAAAAGGGTGGAACCATCGTCGGAATCCATCCCGGACCAAGCCGAGATTATAAGATGGGCAAAGGAAATTTGGACCCATTTTTAACCGACAAAGGCTGGAGTGTGGCTGGAGCCGAAAAAGCCGGCAGGAGTAAGCAATTCTAGCAAAGAGATCGCGCAGAGTGCGAATAGGCAGAGGTCGGCAAAAGGTGGAGCGCACCAGGCAAAGAAAATTCCGACTTATACATGGCCGACCCACAGCCGGCTAACAGATCTTTCGCCGAGGTCACAAAGGGCCGAACACTCATTGGATTCCTTGATAGGGGATCCAAATATGGGCTAATCCCCAAGAACCTATGGCGTAGGGTCGTTAACGAGCTGCATGGAGCTTCATGGAGATACCAGAATGGTATCAGGGTAGCGTCAAGGAAAGGTCTAACCTGGTGCAAAGCTGGAGGCGGTTGACTAGACGAGATCCCTAGCCAGCCGAGGGCCCTAACAGCATCCTGGCGATACTAAAACTCTGCAATCCGACACTAAAGGTGTCCCAAGTGGAACTAAAGGATCCGGTGGGACTACGGAGGCAGGTTTTTCTCACGCTAAATGACGACCCTGCGAAGATCCGTATAATGATGCGATAATATCGCATTATTTTTTATTACAAAAAAAATTTTTTCAAATAACCTCTAAAAAGTAGGCCGGAACATGAGACTACATCCTTAAGGATGTTTTTTCAAAAAAATTTTTTTGTAATAAAAAATAATGCGAACGTTCCAATTTTTACATATGTTTTTATGGGCATCATAAACTATTTGAAAATATTTTGTTTAATTTATTCTTGTGTAGTTTAATACACTTTATAGCATGCCAAAGTATGCATATAAAAAAAAAAGGTAGGTCCCTGGCGCAGGTGATTTCGACTGCTAGAGTCATCCGAAACAAAAAATTAGAATAGATTATTGTTTTGTAAGCTTATGGCTCTGTCCCGTACTAGAATGAAATATTTTCATTAATAAACAACAAAATGGAGAACTCACAAAAAAAAAATTTTTTTAATTTATCTTAAATTAATGATAAAAAAAAAACTAATCATTAAAAATAAATGATTCTAGTACGTAAGACGTACGTCAGAGGTGTTACTTTTTAGAACAAAATATCCAAATTTCAGCTAGATCGGTACAGAAAAATGTCGTTCCGAGAAAAACGCGTTTAAAGTTTTAACGCTACCGAGTAACTCATACTTTTCGGTGTAGGCGCGCTCTCGATTATGGGCTGTATCTCTGTCATTATTTGATATTTTTATTTGAAACTTTAACGGTAAATTCTTAATAAACAATACTATCGAAATATGTGAAAAAAATCGATTTTTTCAACCTCACACATGAGACTACATCCTTAAATCAGCTTTTTCCAACATTGTCAATGTTCAAATTAAAGCCTAGTACTGAGTTGACGAAAATCCGCTCTTGAAAATCTGACAGCTGTCAAACTCCATATAAAAAAAACGGTATAAAAAAAAACAGAAGAAGAATTTTTCGTCTCCTAAATTTTTCGGGTACTGAAGCCTAGTACTGAGTTGACGAAAATCCGCTCTTGAAAATCTGACAGCTGTCAAACTCCATATAGAAAAAACGGTATAAAAAAAAAAGAAGAAGAATTTTTCGTCTCCTAAATTTTTCGGGTACTGAGTTGAGAAAAATTTTAGCTATTGAATTGAATGGCGTTGCCGGATCAAAAAAAATAAACAGCTGATTTTGGGGTCTTGAAATAAATCATTTTATTTATTTCGATAGCTAAAACATGGAGCGAAAATTTTAAAGAAAAAAATTGTCGGACCGAAAAATTTTCGGCGCGCGAGGATAAATTGAAATTAATTAGTGCGGTCAGGGCGAAGCCCATAATATAGGATTTGACCCGCAAGGAGCATTTTAATGCCATAAAATGGCATTGAAATGATTTGTGATTGATTTTTATTTTGATTTTGACCCAGTTTTCTATTTCTTAATCAGCTCCTTAGGGGCGAAATACATAAACAAAACACCAAAATCCAATTGATTTGAATTCATATTTGCTTATTGTTTTTTTGTTTACAAACAACAGCTGTTCAGTATTACCCTTTTTCTTAATTTTTTTGGTCACACTAGCTCGGTAGCTGAATAAAGTGCAATTTCACAAGCGGAATTTCAAGAGCGGATTTTCGTCAACTCAGTACTAGGCTTAACGTTCAAATGAATTTGTCGGTATGACTGTAGTGCGTAACTTGAAAATATTCGTCAATCATGTTTTTCGATGAGTACTACGCTATACCGCAAACAATTCTTAATTCCTATACGACGGATCAACAAATGACGGTAACTTGACTTACCAATCTAAGGGTGGAAAATGTAGAATACAGGCAAACCAATTAAAACGATAATTTTTTTCATCAACATACAGACTAGGATTTTAATTCCAGGTTTGTTTCTAATTAAACAGTTATGATTTGTTTAATAAAAATAAAAAAAACTTTTTAATCGTTTTAATAAAAACTTTACAAACTGTGCAAACTTTGAAAATAATTGTTGCTGAATTGTTATTAGTCGATTCTTTCATACATACATATTTACATATGTATACTGTCTGCAACAATATGGCTTCTTCGTCTGAATTTGAGAAAACGATGGTAGTAAATATTGGAAATTTTGAAAAGATTCAAAGCTTTCTAAATGATAAGGAAAAATACAAGGAAATTTTAGAAAACAGTGAAAACTTTAATACCCGGTTATGCATTGAACGACGTCTTCGCATGCCTTTTTTGGACCCCCAAACTGGAGTAGCGCAAACACACTGTGCCCTTTTTATGAAAAAAAAACAGCGTATGCCAGGATTTCGCCATGGGCAGATATACACGTACCCATCTTCACGATGGCGAAAGCCCAAACGCCAATATTTGCTTAACTCAAATCAGAGCTATCGAGCTTATCAATATCGGGAGCCCCATCAGCACATTCATCATCAACACCAGCATCACCACCACCATCCAGCAGCACCTGTCGCTGTGGGGACTCGAGATCTTCATCAAATGGAGAGCGCAGGTAAAATAATTCCTTTACATCTAAGGTGCTTGTAGTATTGCTATGAATTTGTCATTATTCACATATTATAAATATTTAAATACCATCAGGCAGGCTCCGGTGTTTGCTTTTTGAAGTGAATTACTTGTTTCCGAAAAAAAGTAAAAGTATCGTGCTCCCGTGTTTTTTTCACCTAAATCGACACGGCTTTTCACCTTCACGGCTTTTTCACCCCTAAATCGACATCTAATTAAAATTAAAAAAAATATACTACGCATTTAGGTATTGACTGTTAAAGTGCATCAATCTTTTTTTATTAAACTTATGGTTATTTAAGAATTTTTTCATTTTTGATAAATGCTAATTTCTAAATCTAAAGTTCTAAATGCTAAATGCAAATATGTAAATTTTTTTTCGACGATCATGTCATTTACTTCCTAATAACTCATTATAAAATAAAAATAATAATTACTGCGATATGTATGTTAATTTAGTAGTTTCGTAAATAACAATTTTTAGTAATCGTGGCTGCTGATGGTAACTCTTTGGGAGCGTCCGGAGACAATGATAGTAAGGATTCCCATGTAAATGCGGAAAAAGAATGGTTTCATGACGAAATGGATGTATCACATTATCATCATGGTGATGATTATGATGATGATTTCGATTCAGATAATGATTTTGATGAGTCATACACAAGCAGGGGGAAACGCAAGAGAGGGACTCGACCGCGTCGCTCCAATTCACACGCAGAAAGTACACCAAAACGTGGCCGCAAAGGTGATGATAAATTAAAATATTTTTTACGGTTTTCAATATATTGTTTTATATTATATTTAGGAAATCGACGTAGAAATGGCATCGAGGGAGAATCGGATCGCAGACGTCGTGGATGTGGAAATGGTGCTAATACATCTGCAGCTGCTGCAGCGGCAGCTGCAGCCGTAGCTCATGCTGCAAGCACTGCCGCAGCCGCAGCAGCTGCCACTGGTCTTTATGCAACGCATTCCAATTCAGCGTCACCTGTTCCTCCAAACGATGACACTTCACAATCAGCACTAGTCATTCCAGCGTCATCTTATGAAAAGGCGTCGAGCGATGCTGGGGCTTCCAATGACTCTATTCCGTTAGCAACGATGGCTGGAATAACAGGAATTGGCCTAAACTTAGCAGGAACGACCAATGTTGTTTGCACCCCTCCTATATATTCAACAAATAATAACGCTGCAGCCACAGGTGCTAGCCCAAAAAAGGTCAAAACACGAACAGAGCGCGAAGTGGCTCAACCATCTCCTTACTGCGATTTCTGTCTTGGTGATCAGCGTGAAAACAAAAAAACTAGTATGCCGGAAGAGCTAGTTTCATGCTCAGACTGTGGTCGTTCTGGTCATCCATCATGCCTTCAGTTTACAGAAAATATGATAATATCAGTAAAACGCTATAGATGGCAATGTATTGAATGCAAATACTGTTCTATTTGTGGAACCTCAGACAATGATGACCAGTTACTTTTCTGCGATGATTGCGACAGGGGTTATCATATGTATTGCCTTTCGCCGCCACTTATTACACCACCTGAAGGTTCGTGGAGCTGCAAACTATGCATTGACGAGTTCCATAAGAAATAATACAAAAAAATTTAATTTTTCATAATTTGTAACGTAATGTGAATTATTGATTTGTGAAGGGCTTTTTTTTTGATTCTGCGCAGCGAATAACGAGCGGGATGACCCAATGAAATATTAGAATTTATAAATTACAAAAGGAATTGGATGAGGGTGACGTTTCAGGGATTCGATGAGAATTAAGATTTAGACTTAGACATTCACCTATAGACAATGCAAAAAGTTTTATTTAGGTTAACCTTGTTTAACTGATTTCTATTTTAAGTAATCCCCGAAGTTATACATTTTTTTTCTAACCGATGCGTAATAAACCCATATTTTTAGGTCACGCTTGCTAAAGTCATTTTATCCTTTACTTATGTATATGTTTTGTAGCTATATAACTACATATTTGTATTACTCATTTAAATATTACGTATTAAACTTTTTTTAGTGTCTAATAATTCTTCATTTAAGAAGATATAAGTTGAGGTAAACGTTAAATTGAAATTTTTAAATATTAAGGCCTAAATTAAAAATGTACTATTTTATTTTGGTCTGCAATGCATTATTGCAAACCCACCAATAACACGATAAATTTTCTGCGATTGTATGTGCTACTCTGAAAACCCCATTGTCGGTACCATACAAGTCATAATTTTCATAATTTGCAACGTAATGTGAATTTATACCCGGTTCTCATAGAGTACAAGGGTATATTTTAGTCGTGTGAATGTAAGTAACATATACTATGTTATTCAAAAATTGTTAATTTTATTCAATTTCAACTTTTATGCGAGGGATCTGGCTTGCCACCACAGTTGTATCCCAATTTTATGCTTTGAGGCTAAAATCATAGTCTACTTTCGTGTGTTGCGGTGTTCAAGAAATGGCGGTTATGCACACACGAATCGCCTGAAATCTTGAAATGAATATATGATTTGGCATGGAGACTTTTTTGCACGCCTCTTCGTTCCTCTTCATGTTGCTGCCAAACTTTTTCTATAGGTAAAATACATATATCTGAAAAATAAATTTCATTCAAATCAACCGATTCTTAGAGGCCTTAGTATACATCAGTGGGGGCAAACTCTCATTTTCCAAAGCACGCGTGCATAGGGTAGGAAATTCTTCCGCAGCGCTGCCGGCACACTGACAGTGTGAGAGCTTTTAAATTTTTTTTGAAGCTCTCTCATTTCGACCCATTTGACAGCCCAAACTTCAAAATCAAAATGTTTCCACTGAGAAAAATTTTCTAAGAAATTGGGTTGGAAAAAGTTTTCTCCATAGAAAATATACAGGCATGCTCCGGTTTTCACTGCTCCGTTTTGAAAACGAAAACGAAAAAATTGGTGCTCCCATTTTCACTTTCACAAGATTTTTTCGAATTCCAAAACGAAAAAATTTACGAAAAGTAAATGCCTTTTTCTATATTAAATCGGATCTTATTTGCAAAAGGAAAAATAGTAGTTGACTTATTGGTTTATTGTCGTTCTTTTAAGACCTCAAGAAGATCAATTAGGCTTGTAATTATTTTTAAAACGAGTAATTTCTGACCCCACCTCAAATTTGGATATCAAATTTTGCCGTCGGCAAGAACAATTTTCGTTTTGGTGAACGACCGATAAGTCTGACACCATAAGTTATCGCCTAAGCTGCCATACGTTTGATAGAATGAAAAAGCAAGTTAAAAATACTTGTATAATCAAACAGATGACGATAAATTTTTTGAAATTGGGTAAAATATGTTTTTTAAAAATTAATTAATTTAATGTAATTAGTTATGTGCTAAAAGTATATACAAAAATTGTTGAAAACACCGGAATGAAATGAAAATGAAACCCATTGAAAAGGTGGCAACCCCTTAACTTGGCTTTTCTGGCTTTTCCCCTTAATTCTTTTGGCTACGAAAGATGATATTGAATATAAAAAAGGCATTTTTTTGCGTTGTTTGCTGCTGACTAAACCTCAAATCACCTGTTTCGGCAGCAAGAAGTTATGAGAAATGAAACGTTTCGATAGCAAAACGATAACTAAAAACTTGTGAAAACCGGAGCACCTAAAAACGAAAATTTCGGTTTTGGTCCCAAAACGAAAACGAAAACTGAAAGTGAAAACCGGAGCATGCCTGATAGATAGGCAAGCGTAGTTTTTCATTTGTTAAAAAACTTTTGCTAGCAAAGCTTTCTTTAAAATAAAATACACTATTTTAGTGCCCATTCAAACTTTTGAATTAACGAAAAATGAAATAAAAAACTACTTGTTTTTTTGCTAAGTGAATGCTCTGCTCTCATTGTTTTTCTCTGCTACGTATACACTCAAATTTTAAACGTGGGCGGGGGGCTCGACGGCGGTGGTCAGAACGGCGCGAGGAGCTTATAACAAGTGCTGACTCCCGGTGCTTAGCAGCTAATGCATTTGTATAAAGAGGTCGCACATTACGGGAGAAAGAGAAATAGGGACAGGAAGCTTATGCACGCATATGAGAAGTACGCCCGGGCGAGACAAGGTCTGGCAAACTCGCGTATTCGCTGGAGTTTCTCAACACGACTGATAAACGGATTGCCATCTACAATAGTTGAGTACATGGACCAAACCACAATCCATATCCGACGCAGAATTTAGGAAGCGGTAACGTCTGGAATTTGACGCGGGGCTACCGTTAACTACCGTCGAGTCGGACAGAAAAGTGGACAGCAGGATTACTCCCTCTTTGATGCGCAACTGGGTCCTCAGCTCTCCAAAATGTATTTCGGTAAGCTTCCCATGAGTGTCCGTTAACTTCGAAACAAGCCTCTCCAATTCTTGCAGCCGAACGCTTTGCTTTGATCTCGAGAGGCCTTCACTATTTTAAAAGCGTGGCGCATTTCCTGCAAATCCTCATGAATGACGACATTTTTTTGACGAAAAAACAACACTTACCACAGCTTGATGACACAGATATTGATGCTTCAATGTTATTTAACTGTTTCTATTGCACTACAAATATTTGACCCAGAAATTTAATTTTTTTGATTTTCCGCACACAATCACGTTTTATTCACAATGCACTTTAGGCCGAAACCCCTTTTTTTTTTTTGCATTAACTCCAACTTTAGAAATACTGGACTCAAATTTTGCATATATGCTACATATTAACTATTAAACTATTTTTTTCGAAATTCAAATTTTGTTTTTTTAAATAATACCACGCCCACTTTGGACGGACACGCCGTTTTTTGGCATAAACTCCAATTTTAGATATACTGGGCTCAAATTTAGCGCTTGAACTATTTTTTGGGAATTTCGAATTTTGTTGTTTTTAAAATTTGACCACGTCTATGCCCGCCGCCTATATCAAGAGTGGGCCATATTCAGTTAACACTTCCATATATCCATTTTATTTAATTTTTATTTAAATTTAAAATTTTCATAAAAAAACCAAAAACATCTAGTAAATATGGTTCCATTAGTTATAAAATTTAATTTAAGCTTTAAACAGCATCGTCTTTCCAGTTGCTCTCCTCCCAGACTACGAGGAGCGCTGCATTAGGGAACTTCGAAACAAATCTTTCCGAAATTTTTTTTATATAATTTGAGTATTAAAAGTACCAAAAAAATAAGCAAACATAAATTATTTCACAAAAAAATAAATTCATTTGTGCCAAAAATTTTTGGCAGCTATAGGATATAGTCGGTCGATCGTTATGAAATTTGGCATGTCATATAATTTTGCCAAAAATAGCTCTCCTGCTAAATTTGAACTTTCTAACTCTAAAAACACTATAGTTACACCCTTTCCGATCAATCAGTTAAATGGCAGCTATAGGATATAGTCGACCGATCCCGGTCGTTCCAACTTATATACTGCGTGCAAAGGAAAAAAGGGTGTGTGCAAAGATTCAGTTCGATAGCTTTAAAACTGAGAGACTAGTTTGCGTAGAAACAGACAGACAGACGGACATGCTCATATCAACTCAGGAGGTGATCCTGATCAAGAATGTATCAGAATGTACTTTATATGGTCGAAGATGTCTCCTTCACTGCGTTGCACACTTTTGGACAAAATTATAATACCCTCTGCAATTATATAAATACAGGTGTACATATCAGTAATACTATAATTAAAATAATCATCCAATATACCTAAGTAGGAAGTCAAATGAATGGATTATTTTTTGTAGTGCCATATTGTATTATAAATATAAATATAATTTGTGAAATTACATATGTAAGTATGAATGTATTTAGTTTTTTTTTTCATTCATCTTCTTCACAGCAGAGGTCTGCCTTACTGCCTCAGCCATAGAACAAATGGAATAGAATTCATGTAAGCTTTAAATAGAATTAGAGCTTAGAATTAATATGCTTCGAATTAATGAGTACAATGGACACAACGAATTGAGTGAGTGGGAGTGAGAGAGTACGAGAGCATTCTAATTCATGGGCATTCTCTTGCTTTGAAACCGAGTTGGGGTGGGAAACAAATATGGTGCTTTTGGAATGCCGAATGCAGCCGAAAGTCTCGAATGGTTTTTAACACACTCTATGCATTCGTTTATTTTCTTCAATTGAGAAAAACTTTTTTTTATAGTTCACAGTCATCAGAAGCGGAATGAGTTTACTTACATATACAATGGGTTGAGTGTGCTCATACGCATTGATTTTAATCATTCGCTTTGAGTTTGCTTATTTCCGTTGTCGATTTCATTCAACACGAGAGTATTTGTACACGACTATAAATAAATTCAGCAGGCAAACAATTTTACTTTAGTTGAGTGATTTTAGCTCAACAGCAAAAACGTTTACGAATGCCTGTTTGAGTGACTAAGCCGAATGCGATGATTATTCGGGTATTGATCGTGTATGAACATGTTTGCACAACGGAAGCCGTTCTCTGATACATACATATATGATATTCTGTTATTTAATATAAGGTTTTCAAAAAAAGAGAAGCAGCTCATGGTGGATGATTCCGTACCAACCCCAACACACAGCAGAAGCTTCCTTCCGAAGCGTGGCGCATCTTTCATCACCTCTTCACCAAAACCAAAACGTTGAAACCATCGCTGTGCGGACAGTCTGGTCTATGCAGACCACGTCATAACAAATTCACTTAATCTACCTCACTCATGACTCTTGTTTTTCAAGAGAATTTAATAGAGTAGGTTTAGACTCTTAAGCAAAAAAAAGTCCTCGGAAAAGAAAGATTAAGGTACATTCCATTTATCATTTTGAATTTGGAAACTTGAATTTCAAATTCGTAATCAGCGACCTGAAAACCCCCAAATTACCCAGTTTCATACAGAATCCATCCAATCATTCGACCAGGCTCTTCAGAAACAGGAAGAAAATGCACAGTTGCGGTACATACAGAATCTTTCGCCAACAAGTACAAAGTATCCCCTGTGAAGGCCCCACCCAAATCTTAGCTACCCCTCTACCAGCTGCACCCTTTTCCCAGCCGAACAAAATCGAAAAATTCATAAGAGGGCTAAAACCAAAAAAGGCTCCCGGTGGTGACTACTGACGCCAAAGATGTTGATCGAACTTCTGAAATGCGCTAATGAGGTCACCTATTAACTACTCAATGGGATCAATAATCTTGCCTTTTTCCAAAAAAAGTGGAAGAAATCCATTGTCATAATGATACCGAAAAGTATCATCATTATTTGTGGCCTGGAAAAGACCACAAAATTTCGTCATAGTTCAGACCAAGAATCTTCTAGAAGTCTTTCTATCTTGTTTGCCTTGGATGTTTTGACAAATGCCTATTAACTTGCATAATACCATATCTGGAAGCTTTGAATACTATCCCAGTACACCAATTTGGCTTCCGAAGAAACCATGGAACCTTCTAATATACTCCATGAAGATGAAGATGAAAGCGAGTGAACACGCTTACACACAAAGATCAATTTTAGCCCAGAATAATATTTTTCATGGTGCTACTTTCAGAGAGGGAAAAACAGAAAACTTTTAATGAAAATATGAGCGTAAGAAAGAATTTCGCAAGAAATTTTTGCTTCAATTTTAGTTATATGAAATAAATAGGCTATACGTTGAATGGTTGGTGATTAAGCTAGACCCGAGACTTAAAACCCGAAAATATAAAAAAGGAATGTTGTCCGACCGTGACTGCTTTTATATACCCTTGCAGAGGGTATTTTAATTTTGCTCAAAAGTGTGCAACGTAGTGAAGGAGACATCTCCGACCCTATAAAGTGTATATATTCTTGATCAGGATCACCTCCTGAGTTGATATGAGCATTTCCGTTTGTCCGTCTGTCTGTTTCTACGCAAACTAGGCTCTCAGTTTTAAAGCTATCGACTTGAAACTTTGCACACACCCTTTTTTACTTTGCACGCAGTATATAAGTCGGAACGGCAAACTATATCCTGTACCTGCCACATAACTGATTGATCGGAAATGCTTTTTTATACGAAATACGAATGCTTTTTTTGGCATCCCAAATTTCATAGGGATCGGTCGACAATATCCTATAGCTGCCAAAAACTAAACAATGGGAAATGACTAAACTTTTGTGATTTTGAAGACAGAAAGTTGGAACTTGGTACGGATCCTATTTTTGGTCGGTTGATCCGACCTACTGAATTTCATAACGATCGGCCGACTATATCCTCTAGCTGGCATGTAACTTAACGATTGGAAATGGTATTTGTTAAAAATTCGGACTTCGGACTTTTTTTAGATTTTTTTAATGTAATAAATTGGGTATATTATAATATTCTCAAAAGAATCGGCCAACTATATCCTATTTTTGCGAAATAAATCCGGCTTTAACTGTAAGGGTATATCAACTTCAGCTCCGCATGAATTTAACTTTCCTTTATTGTTTTTTTGATGAACTCTCTTGATTTGCTTGTAAGAACAATGCCATAACTTATTTATTTTTTATTTGTTTTTACGCGGTCTTTCAGAATTTTTGAAATGGCTCGTGCACAAATAAGCATTTAAACCTCGGGCGCTCGCGAAACGATTTATAAATAATTTGTTATTTATTAGGCTAAGAGGATTTAGTAAGAATAATAAAAATACTTGATTTTAAAACTAAAGGACAGGAAAGAGAGATGATAGAGTGGAGACCATTATAGTTTGAAAATAAGGCCGTAAGAGAATCGTGTTGTGCATATGTCGAATTACAATGGTTAAGGAATAGAGGACTGAAGTTTTTAGCCCTTCTATTAGAAATATTAAAATTAAAGCTTGTAGATAGGCACATCCCCATTAACTAGGTTATGTAAAAAACCACACCGAGCACTGTCCATCGATTAGTTAAGCTTTATAAGTTTATTAGTAAGAGTCTGCTACTATATGATGGAAGATAAAGATTTGCATCCCAGTTAAGACCTTTAAGTGAAAAAGTTAAGAAATTCTTTTGTACGGATTCTATGCCGTCCTGATGTACTCCATATTGGGGACTCCACCCACATGAAATGTACTCCAATTTCAGACGGACCAAAAAAATGAATAAGGTTTTAGTTATGTAGGGGTCTTTAAACTCTTTTGACCACCTATTAATGAAACCAAGGACTACTTTAGCCTTTTTAACCATTGTGGAAATATGGTCGGAAAATTTGAGTTTGGAGTCTAATAGGACGCCGAGATCATTAACCTGAGTTAATTTTTTCATGGCAATAGAGAAAATATAGAGCCTGAAGAGGGCAAGAACGAAAAAAAGACATAAGCTTGCATTTTGATCCATTAAGTATTAAATCATTTGGTAAGCACCATTTTTGAAAGTTTTCAAGATCGGACTGAAGACTGCTTTGGGCAGAGATGGATTTGTATTGAAGACAAAGCTTTACATCATCTGCATACATAAGATCTAGAGAGTTCGTTAAAGCAGGGGGCAAGTCATTTATAAAAAGATTTATAAAAAGACTGGTCAAGATGATTTTCCTTGAGATGTAGCACGAACCAAGCGGGAATGTATATTTTTAAATAAGACTCTTTGTGTTCAGTTTACTCAACAAGCCAAATGCTTCTCTAAAGTCTGTGTAGATAACATCCGTTTAAAATCCCTTTCGAAAGCCATCTATCACAAAGGATGTTAACTCTAATAAATTAGTGGTGGTGGAGCGACGCTTAATGAAGCCATGATGACATGGAGAGATAATCAAAGAGCAAAGGTGTCGCAAATAAGGAGTAATAAAAAAATTTGTTACCGCTTTTGAACTAAGCAGCATCGAACATTTTCCCTTTTTTATGTAAGGGAATTATGAAAGATTCCTTCTACTTAAGGAGAAAAATCGAGGTTTCTACTGAGCCCTGGCACAGTATTTTATCACACAAGCCTGGCGAATAAACTGTTTTGACCCTTAGAAGTTCAGATAATAAGCTATTATCGTAGAAAAACGGACGGTAAATAAGATTTGCTGATTGAATGTTGTATGCGTAAGGTTGATCTGTCGTCGAATTGATCGTCTACCTCTGTCTCATAAACGCATTGATTATCGCGCATGGCAGGATGTTGTTGAACGCACCTTCTATTGTTGAACGCAGCAACCGTCTCGGTGGATCGGCCCGTCCTATACGCGTGCTGTGATCCGGAAATGTCATCTGGGTTAATGGTTAGATAAATGTGGAGGCTCTCTTCATTGTCTTGAGGAGGAAGGACCTCACCTTATTGGTCTGAAGAACGACAGGTTTATTGGTCTCCTGCTTAGGAGAGCAGTGCGATGGTTTTCCCGCTTTGGGTATGAAGACAACTTTCATCCGCAACCACTTTACGGGCACGATGCCTGTGAAGATTTTCCTAATCCTCAACCACAGATTGGACCCGGCTTTGGCTAGTTGAGCCGGGACGATGTCTTCAGGGCCTGTAGATTTGAAAGGGCTTAGAACTGTTTATCGTCCAACTGTGATTCCTATTACATAGGAGGTATTCGAGTTGGCTCGGGAGGGGCAGCTGCCCCCCTGGGTCTGCGTTTCCTGGGTTGTCTCCTCTTGAGGTCACCCTGGACATGGTCCAGCTACCATTCGAAGTTTTAATGTATCCTACATGAAGTGGTGCATTGGTTGCGAGGACCTTCATAAGTCGGGAGGCCTCCGATGTCTCTTGAAGGGTCATGCAGAACTTGGTCCAGACATACCGCTTTGCCCTACGCAGTTCTTTGTTGTACGGCTTGAGGTCCGCTTTTTACGCCTCCCAGACTCCCTCTCTGTGTTCGCTTTAGCGAAATTAAAGGCTTTACGTTTCTTGGTCTTAAAGTGTTGGCGACCACCATGGTGATTTCATTGATTTGCTACTGCTCAATCAGCTTTTAAGGAAGTCCTAACGTCCCTTGAAAGAGGTTCCAGCAAGGATCTGTCTACCTTTTTTCTTGTATAGCTCCCAGTTTGCTTTCCTAGGATTGCGTACTGCTAGCCGAGTGACTTTCTCGAAATTGACCACTTATCTACTAAGCGAATCGATGGTCCTAGGAGGAGTGCTTTCCTAGGACTCGCCATGTAATAATCCTGTCTGATAGGGAGTGTAAGTAAGAAGCAATGTCAAGTACTTCCCGTCTGTTCTTGACGATGAAGGTGGGTTATATGCCCCTGTTGCCCAACAGAAGAATTGAGCTTAGGATAAAATCGAATATACAGGCATGCTCCGGTTTTCACTTTCGGTTTTCGTTTTCTTTTTGAAAACGAAAACGAAAAAATTTGTGCTCCCATTTCCACTTTCACAAGATTTTTTCGAATTTCAAAACGAGAAAATGTGTCTTGCCTAAATGAAAAGTAAATGCCTTTTTCTATATTAAATCGGATCTTATTTGCAAAAGGAAAAAAAGTAGTTGACTTATTGGTTTATTGTCGTTTGAAAGAACGAGCTCTCTAGAAGATCAATAAGGCTTGTAATTATTTTTAAAACGAGTAATTTCTGACCCCACCTCAAATTTGGATATCAAATTTTGCCGTCGGCAACAACAATTTTCGTTTTGGTGAATGACCGATAAGTCTGACACCATGAGTTATCGCCTAAGCTGCCATACGTTTGATAGAATGAAAAAGCAAGTTAAAAATACTTGTATAATCAAACAGATGACGATAAATTTTTTGAAATTGGGTAAAATATGTTTTTTAAAAATTAATTAATTTAATGTAATTAGTTATGTGCTAAAAGTATATACAAAAAATTGTTGAAAACACCGGAATGAAATGAAAATGAAATCCATTGAAAAGGTGGCATCCCCTTAACTTGGCTTTTCTGGCTTTTCCCCTTAATTCTTTTGGCTACGAAAGATGCAATTGAATATAAAAAAGGCATTTTTTCACGTTGTTTGCTGCTGATCAAACCTCAAATCAGCTGTTTCGGCAGCAAAAAGAAATGATATGAGAAATTATACGTTTCGATAGAAAAACGATAACTAAAAACTTGTGAAAACCGGAGCACCTAAAAACAAAAAATCTCGGTTTTGGTCCCAAAACGAAAACGAAAACCAAAAGTGAAAACCGGAGCATGCCTGATATACTCAGCTCCCCGTTATTGTCAATACTTCCCCGCTAATGATGATGGGCGTTGGCGTCGCATCCCATAAAGAGGTCGATTTTTTGCTTCTCGCTATCTTCCACCAGCTGATTTAGCCGCGGGTGCGGGGTGGTCCATTTTTAGAGGTCCTTTTCGACTCTCTCTTGCTGTAGCCTGCATTGCTGAAATTAGGTAGCAACAAGAAAGGAAAGCTAACTTCGGGCGGAGCCGAAGTTGATATACCCTTGCAGTTAAAACCGGATATATATCGCAAACATCGGATGCAGTTGGCCGATCCTTATGATTACATCATAATAAAACGAATTTATTAAAATAAAAAATCTAAAAAAAAAAAGTCCCAAGCTTCTATCTTCAAAAATACGAAAGTTGATATTTCTACCAAATACCATTTCCGTTCGTTCAGTTATTTGGCAGCTATAGGATATACTTGGATATAGTAAAAAAACGAAAGTTGGGTCATATCCGATCGTTCAAAGGTTTAAGTCGATAGCTTTAAAACTGAGAGACAAGTTTGCGTAGAAACAGACAGACAGACGGACATGCTCATATCAACTCAGGAGGTGATCCTGATCAAGAATGTATCAGAATGTACTTTATATGGTCGAAGATGTCTCCTTCACTGCGTTGCACACTTTTGGACAAAATTATAATACCCTCTGCAATTATATAAATACAGGTGTACATATCAGTAATACTATAATTAAAATAATCATCCAATATACCTAAGTAGGAAGTCAAATGAATGGATTATTTTTTGTATTGCCATATTGTATTATAAATATAAATATAATTTGTGAAATTACATATGTAAGTATGAATGTATTTAGTTTTTTTTTCATTCATCTTCTTCACAGCAGAGGTCTGCCTTACTGCCTCAGCCATAGAACAAATGGAATAGAATTCATGTAAGCTTTAAATAGAATTAAAGCTTAGAATTAATATGCTTCGAATTAATGAGTACAATGAACACAACGAATTGAGTGAGTGGGAGTGAGAGAGTACGAGAGCATTCTAATTCATGGGCATTCTCTTGCTTTGAAACCGAGTTGGGGTGGGAAACAAATATGGTGCTTTTGGAATGCCGAATGCAGCCGAAAGTCTCGAATGGTTTTTAACACACTCTATGCATTCGTTTATTTTCTTCAATTGAGAAAAACGTTTTTTTATAGTTCACAGTCATCAGAAGCGGAATGAGTTTACTTACATATACAATGGGTTGAGTGTGCTCATACGCATTGATTTTAATCATTCGCTTTGAGTTTGCTTATTTCCGTTGTCGATTTCATTCAACACGAGAGTATTTGTACACGACTATAAATAAATTCAGCAGGCAAACAATTTTACTTTAGTTGAGTGATTTTAGCTCAACAGCAAAAACGTTTACGAATGCCTGTTTGAGTGACTAAGCCGAATGCGATGATTATTCGGGTATTGATCGTGTATGAACATGTTTGCACAACGGAAGCCGTTCTCTGATACATACATATATGATATTCTGTTATTTAATA
This sequence comes from Drosophila malerkotliana malerkotliana, assembly GCA_018153235.1. Taxonomy (NCBI): domain Eukaryota; kingdom Metazoa; phylum Arthropoda; class Insecta; order Diptera; family Drosophilidae; genus Drosophila; species Drosophila malerkotliana. The sequence goes on along the minus strand of JAECXV010000075.1, from coordinate 19,723,492 downwards.
TAAGGTTTTCAAAAAAAGAGAAGCAGCTCATGGTGGATGATTCCGTACCAACCCCAACACACAGCAGAAGCTTCCTTCCGAAGCGTGGCGCATCTTTCATCACCTCTTCACCAAAACCAAAACGTTGAAACCATCGCTGTGCGGACAGTCTGGTCTATGCAGACCACGTCATAACAAATTCACTTAATCTACCTCACTCATGACTCTTGTTTTTCAAGAGAATTTAATAGAGTAGGTTTAGACTCTTAAGCAAAAAAAAGTCCTCGGAAAAGAAAGATTAAGGTACATTCCATTTATCATTTTGAATTTGGAAACTTGAATTTCAAATTCGTAATCAGCGACCTGAAAACCCCCAAATTACCCAGTTTCATACAGAATCCATCCAATCATTCGACCAGGCTCTTCAGAAACAGGAAGAAAATGCACAGTTGCGGTACATACAGAATCTTTCGCCAACAAGTACAAAGTATCCCCTGTGAAGGCCCCACCCAAATCTTAGCTACCCCTCTACCAGCTGCACCCTTTTCCCAGCCGAACAAAATCGAAAAATTCATAAGAGGGCTAAAACCAAAAAAGGCTCCCGGTGGTGACTACTGACGCCAAAGATGTTGATCGAACTTCTGAAATGCGCTAATGAGGTCACCTATTAACTACTCAATGGGATCAATAATCTTGCCTTTTTCCCAAAAAAGTGGAAGAAATCCATTGTCATAATGATACCGAAAAGTATCATCATTATTTGTGGCCTGGAAAAGACCACAAAATTTCGTCATAGTTCAGACCAAGAATCTTCTAGAAGTCTTTCTATCTTGTTTGCCTCGATTGTTTGACAAATGCCTATTAACTTGCATAATACCATATCTGGAAGCTTTGAATACTATCCCAGTACACCAATTTGGCTTCCGAAGAAACCATGGAACCTTCTAATATACTCCATGAAGATGAAGATGAAAGCGAGTGAACACGCTTACACACAAAGATCAATTTTAGCCCAGAATAATATTTTTCATGGTGCTACTTTCAGAGAGGGAAAAACAGAAAACTTTTAATGAAAATATGAGCGTAAGAAAGAATTTCGCAAGAAATTTTTGCTTCAATTTTAGTTATATGAAATAAATAGGCTATACGTTGAATGGTTGGTGATTAAGCTAGACCCGAGACTTAAAACCCGAAAATATAAAAAAGGAATGTTGTCCGACCGTGACTGCTTTTATATACCCTTGCAGAGGGTATTTTAATTTTGCTCAAAAGTGTGCAACGTAGTGAAGGAGACATCTCCGACCCTATAAAGTGTATATATTCTTGATCAGGATCACCTCCTGAGTTGATATGAGCATTTCCGTTTGTCCGTCTGTCTGTTTCTACGCAAACTAGGCTCTCAGTTTTAAAGCTATCGACTTGAAACTTTGCACACACCCTTTTTTACTTTGCACGCAGTATATAAGTCGGAACGGCAAACTATATCCTGTACCTGCCACATAACTGATTGATCGGAAATGCTTTTTTATACGAAATACGAATGCTTTTTTTGGCATCCCAAATTTCATAGGGATCGGTCGACAATATCCTATAGCTGCCAAAAACTAAACAATGGGAAATGACTAAACTTTTGTGATTTTGAAGACAGAAAGTTGGAACTTGGTACGGATCCTATTTTTGGTCGGTTGATCCGACCTACTGAATTTCATAACGATCGGCCGACTATATCCTCTAGCTGGCATGTAACTTAACGATTGGAAATGGTATTTGTTAAAAATTCGGACTTCGGACTTTTTTTTAGATTTTTTTAATGTAATAAATTGGGTATATTATAATATTCTCAAAAGAATCGGCCAACTATATCCTATTTTTGCGAAATAAATCCGGCTTTAACTGTAAGGGTATATCAACTTCAGCTCCGCATGAATTTAACTTTCCTTTATTGTTTTTTTGATGAACTCTCTTGATTTGCTTGTAAGAACAATGCCATAACTTATTTATTTTTTATTTGTTTTTACGCGGTCTTTCAGAATTTTTGAAATGGCTCGTGCACAAATAAGCATTTAAACCTCGGGCGCTCATGAAACGATTTATAAATAATTTGTTATTTATTAGGCTAAGAGGATTTAGTAAGAATAATAAAAATACTTGATTTTAAAACTAAAGGACAGGAAAGAGAGATGATAGAGTGGAGACCATTATAGTTTGAAAATAAGGCCGTAAGAGAATCGTGTTGTGCATATGTCGAATTACAATGGTTAAGGAATAGAGGACTGAAGTTTTTAGCCCTTCTATTAGAAATATTAAAATTAAAGCTTGTAGATAGGCACATCCCCATTAACTAGGTTATGTAAAAAACCACACCGAGCACTGTCCATCGATTAGTTAAGCTTTATAAGTTTATTAGTAAGAGTCTGCTACTATATGATGGAAGATAAAGATTTGCATCCCAGTTAAGACCTTTAAGTGAAAAAGTTAAGAAATTCTTTTGTACGGATTCTATGCCGTCCTGATGTACTCCATATTGGGGACTCCACCCACATGAAACGTACTCCAATTTCAGACGGACCAAAAAAATGAATAAGGTTTTAGTTATGTAGGGGTCGTTAAACTCTTTTGACCACCTATTAATGAAACCAAGGACTACTTTAGCCTTTTTAACCATTGTGGAAATATGGTCGGAAAATTTGAGTTTGGAGTCTAATAGGAAGCCGAGATCATTAACCTGAGTTAATTTTTTCATGGCAATAGAGAAAATATAGAGCCTGAAGAGGGCAAGAATGAAAAAAAGACATAAGCTTGCATTTTGATCCATTAAGTATTAAATCATTTGGTAAGCACCATTTTTGAAAGTTTTCAAGATCGGACTGAAGACTGCTTTGGGCAGAGATGGATTTGTATTGAAGACAAAGCTTTACATCATCTGCATACATAAGATCTAGAGAGTTCGTTAAAGCAGGGGGCAAGTCATTTATAAAAAGATTTATAAAAAGACTGGTCAAGATGATTTTCCTTGAGATGTAGCACGAACCAAGCGGGAATGTATATTTTTAAATAAGACTCTTTGTGTTCAGTTTACTCAACAAGCCAAATGCTTCTCTAAAGTCTGTGTAGATAACATCCGTTTAAAATCCCTTTCGAAAGCCATCTATCACAAAGGATGTTAACTCTAATAAATTAGTGGTGGTGGAGCGACGCTTAATGAAGCCATGATGACATGGAGAGATAATCAAAGAGCAAAGGTGTCGCAAATAAGGAGTAATAAAAAAAATTTGTTACCGCTTTTGAACTAAGCAGCATCGAACATTTTCCCTTTTTTATGTAAGGGAATTATGAAAGATTCCTTCTACTTAAGGAGAAAAATCGAGGTTTCTACTGAGCCCTGGCACAGTATTTTATCACACAAGCCTGGCGAATAAACTGTTTTGACCCTTAGAAGTTCAGATAATAAGCTATTATCGTAGAAAAACGGACGGTAAATAAGATTTGCTGATTGAATGTTGTATGCGTAAGGTTGATCTGTCGTCGAATTGATCGTCTACCTCTGTCTCATAAACGCATTGATTATCGCGCATGGCAGGATGTTGTTGAACGCACCTTCTATTGTTGAACGCAGCAACCGTCTCGGTGGATCGGCCCGTCCTATACGCGTGCTGTGATCCTGAAATGTCATCTGGGGGTAATGGTTAGATAAATGTGGAGGCTCTCTTCATTGTCTTGAGGAGGAAGGACCTCACCTTATTGGTCTGAAGAACGACAGGTTTATTGGTCTCCTGCTTAGGAGAGCAGTGCGATGGTTTTCCCGCTTTGGGTATGAAGACAACTTTCATCCGCAACCACTTTACGGGCTGTGATTCCTATTACATAGGAGGTATTCGAGTTGGCTCGGGAGGGGCAGCTGCCCCCCTGGGTCTGCGTTTCCTGGGTTGTCTCCTCTTGAGGTCACCCTGGACATGGTCCAGCTACCATTCGAAGTTTTAATGTATCCTACATGAAGTGGTGCAGTGGTTGCGAGGACCTTCATAAGTCGGGAGGCCTCCGATGTCTCTTGAAGGGTCATGCAGAACTTGGTCCAGGCATACCGCTTTGCCCTACGCAGTTCTTTGTTGTACGGCTTGAGGTCCGCTTTTTACGCCTCCCAGACTCCCTCTCTGTGTTCGCTTTAGCGAAATTAAAGGCTTTACGTTTCTTGGTCTTAAAGTGTTGGCGACCACCATGGTGATTTCATTGATTTGCTACTGCTCAATCAGCTTTTGAGGAAGTCCTAACGTCCCTTGAAAGAGGTTCCAGCAAGGATCTGTCTACCTTTTTTCTTGTATAGCTCCCAGTTTGCTTTCCTAGGATTGCGTACTGCTAGCCGAGTGACTTTCTCGAAATTGACCACTTATCTACTAAGCGAATCGATGGTCCTAGGAGGAGTGCTTTCCTAGGACTCGCCATGTAATAATCCTGTCTGATAGGGAGTGTAAGTAAGAAGCAATGTCAAGTACTTCCCGTCTGTTCTTGACGATGAAGGTGGGTTATATGCCCCTGTTGCCCAACAGAAGAATTGAGCTTAGGATAAAATCGAATATACAGGCATGCTCCGGTTTTCACTTTCGGTTTTCGTTTTCTTTTTGAAAACGAAAACGAAAAAATTTGTGCTCCCATTTCCACTTTCACAAGATTTTTTTGAATTCCAAAACGAGAAAATTTGTCTTGCCTAAATGAAAAGTAAATGCCTTTTTCTATATTAAATCGGATCTTATTTGCAAAAGGAAAAAAAGTAGTTGACTTATTGGTTTATTGTCGTTCTTTTAAGACCTCTAGAAGATCAATAAGGCTTGTAATTATTTTTAAAACGAGTAATTTCTGACCCCACCTCAAATTTGGATATCAAATTTTGCCGTCGGCAACAACAATTTTCGTTTTGGTGAATGACCGATAAGTCTGACACCATGAGTTATCGCCTAAGCTGCCATACGTTTGATAGAATGAAAAAGCAAGTTAAAAATACTTGTATAATCAAACAGATGACGATACATTTTTTGAACTTGGGTAAAATATGTTTTTTAAAAATTAATTAATTTAATGTAATTAGTTATGTGCTAAAAGTATATACAAAAAATTGTTGAAAACACCGGAATGAAATGAAAATGAAATCCATTGAAAAGGTGGCATCCCCTTAACTTGGCTTTTCTGGCTTTTCCCCTTAATTCTTTTGGCTACGAAAGATGCAATTGAATATAAAAAAGGCATTTTTTCACGTTGTTTGCTGCTGACCAAACCTCAAATCAGCTGTTTCGGCAGCAAAAAGAAATGATATGAGAAATTATACGTTTCGATAGAAAAACGATAACTAAAAACTTGTGAAAACCGGAGCACCTAAAAACAAAAAATCTCGGTTTTGGTCCCAAAACGAAAACGAAAACCAAAAGTGAAAACCGGAGCATGCCTGATATACTTAGCTCCCCGTTATTGTCAATACTTCCCCGCTAATGATGATGGGCGTTGGCGTCGCATCCCGTAAAGAGGTCGATTTTTTGCTTCTCGCTATCTTCCACCAGCTGATTTAGCCGCGGGTGCGGGGTGGTCCATTTTTAGAGGTCCTTTTCGACTCTCTCTTGCTGTAGCCTGCATTGCTGAAATTAGGTAGCAACAAGAAAGGAAAGCTAACTTCGGGCGGAGCCGAAGTTGATATACCCTTGCAGTTAAAACCGGATATATATCGCAAACATCGGATGCAGTTGGCCGATCCTTATGATTACATCATAATAAAACGAATTTATTAAAATAAAAAATCTAAAAAAAAAAAGTCCCAAGCTTCTATCTTCAAAAATACGAAAGTTGATATTTCTACCAAATACCATTTCCGTTCGTTCAGTTATTTGGCAGCTATAGGATATAGTTGGATATAGTAAAAAAACGAAAGTTGGGTCATATCCGATCGTTCAAAGGTTTAAGTCGATAGCTTTAAAACTGAGAGACAAGTTTGCGTAGAAACAGACAGACGGACAGACGGACATGCTCATATCAACTCAGGAGGTGATCCTGATCAAGAATGTATCAGAATGTACTTTATATGGTCGAAGATGTCTCCTTCACTGCGTTGCACACTTTTGGACAAAATTATAATACCCTCTGCAAGGGTATAAAAATAGGTTAAGGTTCTTTTTTTTAGAGTTTGCAGGCTTTTACTTGTTGTATCGGCTTTACAGAGCATACTCCGATGGTCCCAACCCAAGAATCCTGTATCCAAGGATCCAGCTCCACTCTCGGCGTGGTGGAGTAGGAGGGCAGCGGACGCCACCTTACTTTCGGGGCAGTTGAATAAACAGTTTTAGCCCCTGTAAGTCTCCAGGCCCAGATGACATGTTCCCGGTCGAATTAACCAAATCCGGGGGATATGGATCAGAAAAATCTTCATAGGCATTTTCAGAACAGGTATCATTGCAGAGACGTCGCTGCGAATGAAGGTTGTCTTCATACCCAAAGCGGGAAAACCATCGCGCTTCTCCCCTAGGACTTCAGACCAATAAGTCTTCATTTCGACATTTCGTGATCACAGCACCCGTTTAGGAATGGTCGATCTACGGAAACTGCTCTCTACGATCACTACGTTCGTCAAAAGGCAATTTTTGACAAGGAATATCCGCTTATTGCTTTCTAGACATAAAAGGTTTTCTAGGAATGATTAGCGACATGACAATATCGCTGTTCGAAGGCTGGGTGTATTTCTGATCTTGATCTGTTAACTAGCTCGATGGTGCCGGGGTATTAGTATTATAGTATATATAGTGTATTGCAAGCTTAACAAGAACAAGAAGAACAAGAAACCATTTATTAATATCCCGGCTTATTGGTCTGTTTGATGTCGAAATTGTGTGGTCTTTCTCAGGCATCGGTATCGTTATGATATAGGATTTCTTTCACTTTTTTGGAAAATAGCCAAGATAAGTGATCCCATTAAATACGGAAGTATTCGGAATTCGCATTTCGGAAGTTCGATAAACATCTTTTGGGTCCATAGATCCCCTATGTTCCTAAATAGCCTCTTTGATAAGAGGGACAACATGAAAATGGTTACCGTTTCCGATTAACCAACAATTTGGTTGACCAGGGCGATCGAGCGGTTAATTTTTGTTTTGTTGCCGGATAACTCTGCCGTATTACTCTGCGGGCTAAGCTTGCATTCCAGTCTGGGTGGACAGGCCGCTTTGTCACTTTCTAAAATTTTTGTTTTTCTACTCTCTTTAGTCGTTGACGTCATGGTATTTTGCATTGAAGTAGTTGTCGCTGCGGTTGCAGAAATTGTAGCACCGCGTGTTGTTGGTGCGAAATTATTTATTGCCGTTGAAAGGGGGACTTACACTGCGAACTCCATGACTTGGGAGAAGGAGTGAGCAAAGCGGATAAGCAAGACTTTGCCCTTTGGCTTTCAGGGGTCAGTAGGGCCGAGTTGCTCTCAAACTTCGATTTTTCCATTTCGGTAACGAGGGTTGAAAAGTAAGAGTTGAATTCGTTTCGTTACTCATTGATCTAATTTTCGTGGCACTTATTTATTTAAAGCAACTATCCTCCATTTTTTTTTTTTAACATCACTATTGTTACACTTCACTACACATCACTGTGGTGAAGTCAAGAATTAATGGTAGTGAGTTTCCGTTCGGCTTTGGGCTTTTAAGAACAATTTTGGGTTTTCACCCTGACCAGTAAGACGTTCACTTAAGGATGTAGTCTCATGTGTGAGGTTGAAAAAATCGATTTTTTTTTTGTCACATATTTCGAAAGTACTGTTTAATAAGAATGTATTGTTAATGTTTCAAATAAAAATATCAAATAATGACAGAGATACAGCCCATAATCGAGAGCGCGCCTACACCGAAAAGTATGAGTTTCTCGGTAGCGTCTAAACTTTAAACGCGTTTTTCTCGGAACGACATATTTGTGTGCGGCGCAGGTGATTCACAAAATTTTATGGTACCGATCTAGCTGAAATTTGGATATGTTATTCTAAAAAGTAACACCTCTGTCCCGTACTAGAATCATTTATTTTTAATGATTAGTTTTTTTTTTAATCATTAATTTAAGATAAATTTTTTTAATTTTTTTTAATTTTTTGTTTTGTGAGTTCGCCATTTTGTTGTTTATTGATAAAAATATTTCATTCTAGTACGGGACAGAGCCATAAGCTTACAAAACAATAATCTATTCTAATTTTTTGTTTCGGTTGACTCTAGCAGTCGAAATCACCTGCGCCAGGGACCTACCTTTTTTTTTATATGCATACTTTGGCATGCTATAAAGTGTATAAAACTAAACAAGAATAAATAAACGAAATATTTTCAAATAGTTTATGATGCCTATAAAAACATATTTGAAAATTGAAACAATCGCATTATTTTTTATTTCAAAAAAATTTTTTTAAATAACCTCTAAAAAGTAGGTCGGAACATGAGACTACATACTTAAGAAAGAAAGATTGGGACCTACCAAAGAACTTACCGTTAGCAAACTCATATTTTTATAAGCCTCAGCGGATAGACATGTAAATTGGAGCTGACTAATTTTCGAACTGTTGTCCGTTGGCCAAATAAAACAAGGTCCAAATCATCCCATTCTCCAACAAACTCTCCTTGGAAGGACACTTACCTATGTCCGTTGAAGACACTTGCCTATCAGAATACTAGTGGGCTACGTAGCGAACTCCCTAAGCTATATTCTGATAGTTCTTTCTTTGCATCCCATATTATAGCCATTACAGAAACTTGGTTAAAGTCGGAGATCTTTAGCTCCGAAGTTTTTTCAAGTAAGTACACCACTTTTAGACGGGATCGACCTCAGCGAAAGGGGGGGTGGAGCCCTAATTCCGGTAGACTCTACTCTTGCTTCTGAAGAGGTGAAATCCCAAGAGTTTGATGACAGAATTTATTTAAATTAAAATCATTTTGTCCGAGAAATCTTTATACATTACATGTTCGTATATACCGCCTTCGTCTGAACCACCCACATATTGGCAGCATTTGTCCGCTATTCAATCCGTTTTTAATCTTATGACTGATCGTGACCAGCTCGTCGCGGTGAGTGACTTTAATATACCAGAATTAAAGTGGTCCAACGTCGACAACTCACCATCTTTGTCACTTATCACTCACCATGACTTCACCACGGGCATGTTTGACATGTCCCTAGGTCAGATTAACCATGTTAGAAATTCGTTAGGTCGGCTTTTATACATATGTTTTGTATCTGATTTGATTCCCTAGGTCAGATTAACCATGTTAAAAATTCGTTAGGTCGGCTTTTATACTTATGTTTTGTATCTGTATCTGATGGTACCGCTCTCTCCAGAGCTTTTCCCCACTCAACCCCCGAGGATCCATATCACCCCACGCTGGAGGTATCAATCGAAACCATTCCTGGTATCGATCTCCACGCGTAGTAAATAAGATTCGCTTTTTCCGTAATGCTGATTTTCAGAAACTTAATAGCCCTATCGATACATATGACTGGTCCGATATTCTGGCATGCACTGATCGTAACGTGTCCTTAGAAAAATTTTATTGTACTTTAAATAAATTTTTTGACTCATGTGTGCCATGGAAATATCCGTCCGCATCAACAAATCCTGCTTGGCTAACAAGGTGCCTCACTAACCTAAAAAATACTAAAAATAAGCTTTTACTTAAATATAAAAAAACCTGCAGTAGTATTGATTTTTCAAGATATCGTCTAGTAGACGGTCAAATTTTACCGTGCATAACGCTGACTGTTACAGGAATTAATTCGCCGCTGCCGGATACAATTTACTCAGGATCCAAAGCAGTTTTATAATTTTGTAAACACTAAGCGTAAACACGTATCTTTTTCACCCCTGCTTACGTTTGAAAATTCCTCTGCGACCTCTGATCAGGCCATTGCCGATCTATTCAAAGAATTTGTTCAAACAACTTATTCTCCGCCTAAATAGACAGATCAGCCTTACGCATATAACATTAGAGCAGCCAATCTTATTTTCTTCCCGTTTTTCTCTGAGAACAACTTATTATCTGATCTTTTAAGGGTCAAACTCATTTATTTGCCAGGCCCCGATGGAGTACCAGGCTGTGTAGTAAAGTACTGTGCCAGGGCTCTGTGCAAACCTCTTCTAAGACTTTTCAGCTTATCTTTGGAAACCTCGATTTTTCCCCTTAAGTGGAAGGAATCATTCATTATTTGCCTTCATAAAAAAGGGAAAAAGTCCGATGCTCCCAACTACAGAGGCATCTCTAAGTTGTCGGCAATTCCAAAGTTATTTGAAAAATTAATTACTCCCCATTTGCAACACCTTTGCTCTTCGATTATCTCTCCCTGTCGGCATGGCTTTATTAAGCGTCGCTCCACCACCACAAATTTACTGGAGTTGACATCCTTTGTCATAGATGGTTTTTGTAAGGGATATCAAACCGATGTAATTTACACAGACTTTAGCAAAGCATTTTATGCAGTCAATCACTCACTCTTGTTGAGTAAACTGATTATTCTGGGTTTTCCTAAATACCTCTTAACGTGGATCTCCATCTACCTAGATGGAAGGACATAAAGAGTCTTATTTAAAAACATACAGTCCCGTCTGGTCCGTGCTACATCTGGCGTCCCTCAAGGAAGTCATCTTGGCCCGTTATTATTTACGCTTTTTATAAACGACTTGCCCCCTGCTTTAACGAACTCTCTAGTTCTTATGTATGCAGCTGAAGTAAAGCTTTGTCCATCTCTGCCCAATGCAGTCTTCAGTCTGACCTTGATTACTTTCAAAAATGGTGTTTAGCTAATTATCTAATACTTAATGGATCAATATGAAAGCATATGTCTTTTTATCGTTCCTGCCCTTTGCAAGCTACTTATTCTATTAATGGGATTGCCTTAGAAAAATTAACCCAGGTTAATGATCTCGGCATCCTATTAGACATCAAACTTAAATTTGCCGACCATATTTTCTTAATGGTTAATAAGGCTAAAGGAGTCCTTGGTTTTATCAAAAGGTGGTCAAAAGAATTTAATGACCCCTATATAACCAAAACATCATTTATTTCTTTGGTCCGTCCTATACTAGAGTACGGTTCATGTGTCTGGAGTCCCCAATATGGAGTACATAAGGACCGCATAGAATCCGTACAAAAGAACTTTTTAATATTTGCACTTAGAGGTCTATACTGGGATGCAAATCTTCAGCTTCCATCCTACAGTAGCAGACTTTTACTTATAAACTTAACTAGCTTAACAAATCGTAGGACAAAGCTCGGTGTAGTTTTTCTGCATAACCTTATAAACGGGGATGTAGATAGCCAGCATTTACTAACACATTTAAAATTTTAATAAGATGTGTTAAAGCCAAAGATCTTTAGCTCCGAAGTTTTTCAAAGTGAGTACACCACTTTTAGACGGGATCGACCTCTGCGAAGGGGGGGTAGAGCCCTAATTTCGGTAAACTCCCAACTTGCATTTATTTATTTTTTTTTAATTTATTCACATTAAAATCATTATGTCCGTGAAATCTTTATACATTACATGTTCATACATACCGCCTTCGTCTGAACCGCCCACATATTGGCAGCATTTGTCCGCTATTCCATCCGTTTTTGATCTTATGACTGATCGTGACCAGCTTGTAGCTGTGGGCGACTTTAATATCCCAGAATTAAAGTGATTTAATGTCGAAACTCAAATTGAAAGTTCGAATAACTCACCATATTTATCACTTATCACTTATAATTTTTATCTGATCCTAATGGTACCACTCTCTCTAGAGCTTTGCCCCTTTCAACCCCAGAGGATCCACATCACCCCACGCTGGAGGTTTCAATCGAAACCATTGGTATGGATCAGAAGTTTCCATGCGTAGCAAATAAGATTCGCTGTTCTTATCGATACATTTGATTGGTTCGAAATTCTAGCATACACCGATGTAAATGTCACCTTAGAAAAATTGTACTGTACTTTAAGGGGTTATATACAGTTGTGATAGATGATAGAAAATCGATTTTATTGCATATTCTTTAAGTATATACTGTTGAGAATACTCTCACAAAAACTCATAACGATCGGAGCATTAGAACCGAAGTTGTAGCTATTTATAGCGCACTACCTGCCCGTCAAACTTGAACAAACTGGAAACTGGATTATCTCAGAATCTTTTTTTTCGAAATTACGAAATTTTTACCACTTATTTATTATGATAATAGCTAGTCCGTGAACGAAGGATTTTAGGATTTTTTTTTGAAAACTTCTTTTTTAGAGCATAAAAATTGAAAATCTTATACCTTGAAAAAGTACATTTTTTGTTAAAACCGTCGCCATTTTTTTTTTTTAAATCAAAATTTTTACAAATCTTTCGTTTACGGACTAGGCAAAACAATATACTTACGAAATTTTGTTGAATTTTTGATTTCGGATGAACCATTCTCGGGATATGATGTCCACCGCAAGACATCATCGAAAAAAGACGATCTTGGAATTCGGCTACAACATTTTTATTATTTAATATTTTTTTATGAAAAAATTTGAATAAGTACCCAGAAACATGTACTAAACAACGTCAGTACAACATTATTAATAAATATTTTCTATAGTGTCAAAAAAATAGATATAATTTCATTTTTTTGCGCGGTACAACTGTATATAACCTCTTAAATACATTTTTTGACTCATGTGTGCCATAGGAATATTCGTCCGCTTCAACAAATCCTCCTTGGTTTGTTACTAAAAACAGGCTTTTACTTAAATACAAAAAAACTTGCAGTATTGATTTTTCTAGATTTGTTTTTCTAGCTCGGTCAAATTTTACCGTGCATAACGCTGAAGGTTACAGGAAATTTATTCGCCGCTGCCGGATACAATTTACTCAGGATCCGAAGCAGTATTATAACTTTGTTAACGCCAGGAGTAAAAATGTATCTTTTCCGCCTCTGCTAACGTTTGATAATTTATCTGTGACCTCTGATCAGGCCATTGCCGATCTATTCGCAAAATTATTTCAAATAACTTATTCTTCGCCTAAAATGATGAGGCTGATCTTACACATACAACATTCAATCGCAAATTTTATTTTCTGTCCGTTTCTCTCCGAGAATAACTTATTATCTGATTTAATAAGGGTCAAAACAGTTTGTTCGCCACGCCCCGATGGATTACGAGGTAAAGTGATAAAATACTGTGCCAGGGCTCTGTGCAAACCTCTTCATAGACTTTTCAATTTATCTTTGGAATCCTCAATTTTTCCCCTTGAGTGGAAGGAATCTTTCATAATTCCCTTACATAAAAAAGGAAGCAAGTCGGATGCTGCTAACTACAGAGGTATCTTTAAATTATCAGCAATTCCAAAGTTATTTGAAAAATTAATTACTCCTCATTTGAAACACCCAAAGGTGTTTCTCTTCGATCATCTTTCCTTATCAGCATGGCTTTATTAAGCGTCTTTCCACCACCACGAACTTATTGAAGTTTACATCAGTTGTCATAGATAGCCTTCGTAAGGGATTTGAAATGATCTCCAGCTACTTATGGTACATGCAAGAACACAAAGAGTCTTATTTAAAAATATACATTCCCGCTTGGTTCGTGCTACATCTCAAGGAAAATCATCTTGACCAGTCTTTTTATAAATCTTTTTATAAATGACTTGCCCCCTGCTTTAACGAACTCTCTAGATCTTATGTATGCAGATGATGTAAAGCTTTGTCTTCAATACAATAAGGGAATAAGGGAAAATATAAGGCTTATTCCTTAACTCCTCAACAGCCCGCCTTTAGCCTGAATTTCCAAGAAAAGTTGCCAAGTCGATAGATAGCAATTTTAAAAAATTTTAGTCGTTGGAACAGGAACCGACTTCAAAAAGCTTTTGTCTCCTGAAGAAGAGTTTTGTGAGGAACAATATCAGAAGAACACTGTTGTACTGCCTTCAGGTCGATTTGAAGCCAGACATCCACTTAAGTTGGATCCAAGAATTTTGAAAAACTTGTTCGAGGTAGCGAAACGCAGTTTTTGGTCGCTCGAGAGAAGATTATATTGAGATCCGAATTAAACCAATTTTTTGGAATTTATTGAAGAATATTAATCTATTTAGGTCATATGTCCCAAGCAATTATGTTCTTGTAACTCCACACTATGGAATATCCCATCAGTAAGTCTTACAGCATCAAATCACATCGACCAAACTTGAGTCATTTTTGACGCGTCGTGTTAGTGCCCTAACACTTATTGAGGGTCTTACATCCAGGAGTATTCCAATCAACTCTCCTTCAGCTAAGCCGATTTTCTCTAATAGCCGATACAAAAAAGATGTATCGCCAGGTAAAGGTATTTGAAGCCGTTAGGCCATACCAGTCAATAGTGTGGCACATCGTCACACTGTCACATATGGAACAGCGTATAAGGTGTTTGAATACACTCAAAATAAAATTTACCCTAAAATTTAGAAATTCGCCAAAAAACTTTATTTTTTCTAAATACAAGAAAAGATTTCTAGTTTATAGAAAAAATTTCCTGAAAACAAGAAAAATTTCTTAAATCAAGGAAGTTTTTCTCAAATAAAAAAAATAGTCGCCATAAACTGAAATCGCCCTAAAAACAAGAAACTTTTCTATAATTAAGGAAAATTAGGACTTATTTTCAGGAACTATTATCTTAATAATAGAAAGGCTCACCATAAAAGAAACTAACCCTAAAAAAAAGAAAACTGTTTCTACAATACAGAAAATCCTTTCTAAAAATGCACAGTGTTACCCTTTAATTTAGGTAACCCTAGATCAGTGGTGGGCAAACTCTCATTTTACATAGCACGCGAGTATAGAGTAAGAAATTCTGCCGCAGCGCTGCCGGCACACTGACAGTGTGAGCATTCTCAATTTTTTTTAGAAGCTCTCTCATTTGACTCATTTTTTTCCACTGAAAAAAATTTTGTTCAGAAATTGGGTTAGAAAAAGTTTTCTTCATGGAGAATATAGATAGGGAAGCGTAGTTTTTCATTTGTTTAAGAAATGTTGCTAGCAAAGCTTTTTTTAAAATAAAATACTCAATTTTAGTGCCCATTCCAACTTTTGAATTAACGAAAAATGAAATAAAAAAATACGTTTTTTTCGCTCAGTGAATTCTCTGCTCTCATTGTATCTCTGTCAGTGGTCGGCATTGGGTACCCTTCAGTACCAAAATTCCTTACCCCGACTTTTCCGGGCGACATGTTCGAAAAACAAAAACAAATTGCATGGGCTTCGTTTACTCAAGTCCGAAACGAAAGGGGAAACGAAACTTCTACCTGCTTTCGGTTTTCGAGAATGATTCTCGCAGCTTCTACGTCATATTTTCGGAGCAGAGGAACGCGACTAAGATACAATTAAAGAGATGTAGATGGAGGGAAGGGAGAGAAAAAAAATCGGTGTCGAAAACCAAATGAATGGAAGCGACGTCAGAGTACCCTTTTAAAAATATGTTGAAATATTTATATATATTTAAGATTATATTTAATTAATTTTTCTTATCTAATCATATGGTATATTGAAATGCATTAATAATTGGCTTTAGGCAAAGCCAAAATGTTCATGTTTGATTATTTGCCTTGTGCAAGGCATTGCGTTGGTCGACTATACCCTGGCACGCGCCAGAATTATCGGTTGTCAATTTTCGGTTTCGTCTGGCCTCTCCCCTTCTCTTTGCATTTGATGTTCAAGTTGCATATGAATTACACGCGTTTGTTTGTTGCGTTTGAAGTTAAATTTTTTAAAAAACATTTAAGTGACCTGGTGATAATAACTAATTCTGGTGAGTAGTGCATATAATGAACTTATTTATTAGCAAGGCCACCAGCACCGACGAGGCATTGGCAGCCTTAGATTTCGCCTTAGGCCGCGGCATGAAGGAAGAATGTGTGAGTATATTTATAAATTAAATATAAAAAAATGTTTAATACCTATTAATTTTTGCAGACCACCGCAGTGACCAATATATTGAAGCGCGGACCCCTAACCAAATCGTTGAAATATATTTTCGTCAGGACCTCATCGTCCAATAGAATATTGACGGAGTTAGTGGGAAGAAGAAATTGAATGCGTTTCCAAATTTGTATGGAGTTTTGATCGGTATGTATTTTAATTACAAATAATGTAAGCAATATCTAATTACTATTTATTTTATTTACAGATAGTATATCTATGGTGGATCCGGGGAAATCGCCGGAGAAAGTGTTGGGGCACGCTTTGAAGTGCATAAAAAATAATAATAATAAAAAAAAAAAATAAATAATTAGTAATTTGTAAAATAATAATAATTTGTAATTATAATAATAATAAAAGTAATAATAATAATTTTTAATTTTTTTGAATTCTTTTTTATTGAATGGAAACGGGGGGGGGGGTGAAATTCCTTACAGATTCCTCAGTGAATTCTCGAGGGATTCCTTGGGGTATTTTCCCTAAGATTCCTCAGAGTATACCCCAGGGATTCCCTGGGGTATTTCCTCAAAGATTCCTGAGAGTATACCCCAGGGATTCCCTGGGGTATTTAGTTTGAAATGCTCTTCGAATAACTGCAGGAATCCTGCACTATTCCTTGAGGTGTTCGAATTCCTCGAAGCGAGGAACACTTCTATGGAAATTCCTTGATGGTTTGTATGAAACATACCCCGAGGATTCCTTGGGGGGCAATACTATTAACTCGACGTTTCCTTGAGTAATCCTTGAGGTATGGTACTGAAGGGTAGGCTGTGAGCATGAAGTTTCACACACTTACACTGGGTGTGTGGCAGAGCACGGGCAGATAAATGCAGACTGATCTATATTATATTTTATATATAAAAAATAAAAAACCATGTTAAGAAATTGGTCTTTCAGCGTTTTCAATGCCGTAAATAAAAAGACGAATTTCTTAATTTTGAACGTTATAAAAAATGTTTATTCCTGCATGCAGATGAAGCCGGATGATCCGCAGATAGACCAGCTTATGGTGCATGCAGGAACGAAAGTAATATACACAGAAAGGGCGGCCCGACAAGTCACCTCGAGCTAAAGCTCTCGAAAGTGGAGAGGGCGGCCCGACCTAGACATTGCCGAGCTAAAACTCTCTAAAGAAAGTCCGTTGAGTCGAGCGGCCGACAGAGAGTCGGCGTGCAATCCACTAGCTTTTGTATAAACTTAAGCCTAATAAATAAACATTACTAAACATTACGTTAACATATTTAAACATTAAAATTACCCGGTAGGCTGCTGCCTGAACCGACAGAAATAATGTAACGATATTTGAACTATCAAATATCACACAAACAGAGGAGTACTCATCTCTAAGATGTTGACATTACAAGTTTATTAAAAAGTTTATTTAACAAGTGCAAATGGATTCCTTGCTGAAAAATATAAACTGAGAAGCCTTTGTTTCTTTTTTCGCTGGTAAGTTACTAAAAGCTTTACTAATTTGATGCATTTATTGAATAAATTTTTAGATTGTGGCAATTTTTTCTCTCATTTCTTTAAAAGGAAGTCCAGAGTCTTATCTTACTAAAAATATTCCTTCAACAAAGCGAAGGTAAAAAGGCAATAATTACACTACCTTAAAACATGTTTTACAATCTTCACGATTAAATAGTAAATTGATATATTTATATCGCAATATTAATTGACGTGATTTTTCCACAGATAAAAAGGACGCACATGATTCGCGCTATTCTAGTCCCCACCAAAAGAGGAAAACGTGGTGCTACTGGAAATTTAAAAGTCAAGTATACAATTCAAGATTCGAGGGTCAAATTTATTATATACCATAAAGTTTTATGTGAAAGTAAGAACTGAAGAGAGCTATCAAAGGAAATGTAAAAATATGTAAATGTAATGTTTAGAAATAAAATGTCTAGTATTTAGAAAAGTTCACCCTCAATTTAAGAAATATTTGTATATATTTTAGAAAGGGTTTTCTTAATTTTAGGGCGCCTTGCCCTGGAGCTTAGAAAAAGTCGCCATGAAATCAAGACTTTTTTTTCCTTAGTTTTAGAAAAGTACTTTCTAAAAACCTAAAAAAACAAACCCTAAATTTAAGAAATTTTTTTCTATATTTTAGAAATTTTTTTCTTATTTTTAGGGCGATTTGCCCTAGATTTTAGAAACGAAATGCCATTAATTTTAGAAATTTACCCTAAATTTTATGGTGCGGTGCCGTTAAAGACAAAAATATGGCGAATTTCCAAATCTTAGGGTTAATTTTATTTTGAGTGTAGGTTGAGTCCGATTAAAAATTCATTCCCACAGTTGCTGAAGTTTATGGCTCTGACTTTTACATTGCACAGTGGTCCAGCCCGTAGGCCAAAAATAAAAAAACCAAAGTCTAAATTTTGACTTTAAATGTACCAATTCTTATTTATAATTGGTCTACCTATTTGAAATAATTCATCTTTTTGTTTTAATCTGTATGTCCGCTTCAAGAATAGCATCGAAAGTGATAGCATGATATTCATTGTGAATTGCAGCGTGCAAGTGAAGCTCTCTGCAAAAAGCTTATTAAACATTTTTTAAACAAGTGTTTGTGCCATGGAAGTTATTAATATTTTAAAGAAAGGTATTAACTTTCTTTTTTCAATAAAAAGTATATGTGGTATTTGTTGTGTTTTGTGTAAATCATTGTTGTATTTAGTACATAATTGCGAACGTTCTTAGTTTGTCTTCTCTGTGTTTGGTTAGAGTTTTAGTTGTGATGGCACTCGTTGGCATTCACAAATCTTTTTGTATAATATTCTTAAGCATTTTAAGAATATAAGAAAGTTTAGTTGAGGTGCCGTAAGGTGCCGTGCGGCTTGCAAAATACAAAAAGGTAACCTAACCTTAATTTGAAAAAACCGGATATACATCGCAAGAATCAGATTTAGTTCGCCGATCCTTATGAAAATATCATAATATAACCAATCTATTACAATACAAAATCTAACAAAAGTCCCAAACTTCTATCTTCAAGAACACCGAAGTTGGTATTTCTACCAAAACCATTTCCGATCATTCAGTTATATGAAAGCTATAAGATATAGTCGGCCGATCCTTATGAAATTTAGTAGGTTGGATCAACTGACCAAAAATAGAATCTGTACGAAGTTTCAACTATCTTTCTTAAAAAGCACAATAGCTATAGGATATAGTCGGCTGATCCTTATGAAATTTGGTAGGTCGTATTATTTTGTCAAATATAGCACTCGTACAAAAACTGAACTCTCTAACTGTAAAAACACCAAAGTTATAGCATTTTCGATCAATCAGTTATATGGCAGCCATATGATATAGTTGCCCGATCTGGCTGATTTTAACATATTATTTTAGAATAAAAATATAAATATTTTTTGCCAAGTTTCCAGTCTCTACCTCTACCTTCCACGCTATTTCCAAATGCAATCTAGCTTATTTAAATAAAGATAATGCAATAGGATCTTTCCTTTTATAAGTATGGCGCTTAATAAGCCAAGCCTTGACCCATGACTGAAGCATCAATTTCAAATTTAAATATATCATCTGTAAGAACCAAAGTAATTCGTAATGCTTTAGTCAGCTCTGAGTCCGAAAGTGTTATTGGCTTAACAGTGCTCTCGGATACAGTAACTTCAAGCGAGTTTGAAAACCACTTGCTAAATTCAAACCCAGCGTTTCGAAGACCCTGAGTTACTTCCAACTTAATTGTCTTTAGCTTCTCAATGCAACAAGCAACCGTTAACGTGTCGTCGACGTAAAAGTCGAACCCAATAACTTCGGCAGCTCGAGGGAATGTATTTTTCACGGATTTATTCAAGCTTTTCAGCTTGGCCAGGAATGGGGCTGGCGCAGTGCCATATGTAACGGTGTTGAGCTTTCAAAGTTTCAAGGACTCTGATGGGTCTTCAAATTTTTTCAAATTGCTATCTATCGACTCGAGTAATTATTCTTGGCAATTCAGGCTAGAGACAGACTGTTAAGGAGTTGAGGCATTAACCTTAGAATGACGATTTACCACTGGCTTAGTTGTCACTTATGAAATTAGATCAAATGTCTTGTATAGAAACATTCAAAGGAATTCAAAAACTCGTTGTTTACCTGTAGTTCCTCGTACTTTTCGCTGGTCAGTTATAAATCAGATACATGAGTCTATCATGCATCTAGGTTGGGAGCAAACACTGGATAAAGTGTACGATCATTACTGGTTTTCGGGAATGGCAAAATATGTTCGAAGATTTGTGGAAAACTGCATTACATGTAGAGTTTCTAAGGGTACGTCAGGAAAACCTCAAATAGAATTACACCCAATTCAAAAAATAAGCATTCCTTGGCACACTTCACATAGATATATCAGGAAAATGTAGCGAAAAAAGCGATCGTAAAAAATACATCATTGTACAAATAGGCGCTTTTACAAAATACGTTTATCTATTTCACACCTTTTCCTTGGATGCTAATACTTGTATAAACGCAATGAATCTTCGATTGCCATTTTTGGCGTGCCAACACGTTTAATTGCCGATCAGGGACGCAGCATCACGGGCACAAAGTTTGTGCAATTTTGTTCTAGCCAAAAAATACAATTACATCAAATTGGAACGGGCGCAAGTCGAGCCAATGGTCAAGTTGAAAGAGTCATGAGTACCCTGAAGAATCTTTTGACAGCTGTTAAGACAAGCTCTAGATCGTGGCAGGATGCACTAGGGGATGTGCTGTTAGATCTTAACTGTACAGTTAATCATAGCACTAAGTGTAGTCCTTTAGAACTTTTGATTGGTAAAGTTGGGCGACCACTAGGGTTGATACCTATTAGTGATACCGAAGTTGAAATTGACAAGATTAAATGAAGGGAGTTCGCTGCTATGAATATGGAGGAGGCCGCTACATATGAGAAGACAAAATTTGATAAAAATGTGGCTAAAGTAATAAGGTTTTGTGTGGGGGACTTTGTGCTGCTTAAGAGCACCGAGAGACAGCAAACGAAACTAGATCCTAAGTTCAGAGGACCCTTTTTGGTGGTCGAGGTATTGGAGGGAGATCGATACGTTTTAAAGTCTACACAGAACAATAGACGTTACAAGTACCCACACGAAAGTTTGCGAAAGTTACCGAATGTGAAAATTCAAGATTTGCTTGATGTAAATTACAATAAACAAAGTCAGTTGGAAAAGCCTGTTGAAAAAGAGAATTCGTGAAGCCATGTGATTGGCGATGAACAAGTGTTGTTTTAGAAATGTGTTTGATGAATCCGTGAAGCCAAGTGTTGGGCGATGGACGAGTGATGTGTTTGATGAATTCGTAGAGCCAAGTGTTGGGCGATGGACGAGTAATGTGTTTGATGAATTCGTGAAGCCAAGTTATGGGCGATGGACGAGTAATAAGATTAATGAATTGGTAAAGTCATGTGTTTGGCGAGGAATTTAAAAGTTGGCTTGTAAAAGTTTAGTCAAGATATGTTAAGGAACATTTTATGAATTTGAGATTAAAATTATAAAGTGGAATGAAATTCAGATATTTATTATAGACACGAGGACGTGTATATGTCAGTATGGCCATGTCGGAGAGGAGACAATTCAGTCTCTCGTTAGACCGAGACTCTATGGTGTGACCATAGGTCGTGCAAGGATATACCATATCTGGTATGATGGGGACTCAGTTTGCGAACTGAGGCCGTGTGTGGCTTTGTTGTGTTGCTATATCGGGTCATTCTAATTTTCACTCGTTACTTCTATTCGTCCCGAGCTTTAGCGTGGTCTCCAGTTGAGGAAGTGGCGGCTTTGAGCAACTTGCAGAATCATACAGGACTTGAAATGGAGGAGCAGCAAGCTAGCGATCAAGCGACTAATGAGAGTCGACGTGGAGAAGACTTAAATTCTCCGACATGTATATCCGGTTTTAACTGCAAGGGTACATCAACTTCAGTTCCACCCGAAGTTTTGGTTAATAAATATTTTACAGTATTTTCACGTACAGCAACTTTTCCATTGATTAAAAAAAAAACAACAGTTGTTTAAAAAAAAAAAACGGCGGATGGATCCCGAAGCATTTAAATGCGCATATTCTTGGTCAGTTGTACTTTTTTTCAAAATCCCGATGATTTTAAGCACGCATTAATTTAATTGAACGTTGAACGTGGAATAATGGGAAGAGTTTGCCTGAAAGGATCAACAAAGAGGCGTCAAATAGTTTATCATTGTGTTTTATATCCATAAATGTTTACGTGCCATAGTACATTCATCACAAATAATTATTTTACGTTGTTTCAGCACTATGCCCATCGACGTGTGTTTTTTTTTGTTGCACCCTGCATCTTGATTATTTTGAATGTTCAATAGTAGCTTAAGTGCTAAATGAGCTGTTCTGCCTCCATGTAATATAGTTGCTGCAATGGCCAATGCGATGCCATTTTTTTAACCGTAACTAGGCAAGAAGTCGCAAAATAAGGAATGTTTTGGCAATTCCACCTGGTGCATCAAAAAAAAAAAAACTTCCGTGTCATGCCGCATCTGCGAGCATAATGCGGTCGTTAATAATTTTTTGTTCGTCATTAAGTAGTGGAACATTGCGACTAACAATGCCTGTCATTTCTACAGTATCGTACTGTAGTTCACGATTCATATTTATGATGAGTAAAAACGATATCATTTGAAAGCGATATCATTTAAAAATTGACTTAAAGGAACAGGCTAGACTCTGTATCTGTACCAAGAAGTATGGCGTGCAATGGTTCAGGTGGTGTTTCCAATTCGTGTACTTTTACTTTTCCTGATGAGCAACATATTCCCACTGGCTCATTTTTAAATATAATTCAGTGGTGGGCAAACTCTATTTTGAAGAGAGCTATTAAGAAGCTCTCTCATTCGCTCTCAATTTTCTCAGAATTGGGTTGGA
This sequence comes from Drosophila malerkotliana malerkotliana, assembly GCA_018153235.1. Lineage (NCBI taxonomy): Eukaryota > Metazoa > Arthropoda > Insecta > Diptera > Drosophilidae > Drosophila > Drosophila malerkotliana. The sequence goes on along the minus strand of JAECXV010000075.1, from coordinate 19,700,678 downwards.
ACAAGTTTTCTTCATAAAAAATATATATAGAAATTTCGATTAGATTAGATTTATAAGTGTAGTTTTTTAGTTTTTTTAGAAATGTTGCTTGAAAAGCTTTCTTTAAAATAAAACACTATTTTAGTGCCCAATCAAACTTTTGAATTAACGAAACATAAAAAAAAACACGTTTTTTTCTGCTACGCATACACTTAAATTTTAAACATGCGTGCGTTTTACGCCCCACTAATTTAAATGCATGACAATACAGGCATTCTTTTTCCAAAGTACCAATAATCACTTTGGAATAAGCAGAATATTCAACATCAGGCTCGTACTGGAATGCTAGTCGAAGAAATGGCCCTAATGTAAATCCTCGATAATCTTTTTGATAAATTATGCGGTCTTAATACCCATATAGAGGGTGTATAGGGCCAAAATAAAAAAAAAATGTTTCATTTTTTCCTACTCTCATTGATTGTTGCCGAGCTAAACAACAACAAATGCATAGTCTCTGTTTTTAGTACTAATACAAAAGCATTTCGTTTTTATATTGTCGAAAAGTTTTTACTGCAAAAAATCACTTTTGGTTGAAATCCCAAACAGAATGGTTTACATCAGAGCTATGAATTTCTTTTATTATTTTATTAAAGTTTTTAATTTTTTATTTCGTTAATAATTTTTTATTACTTTTTTCCATTGAAAATGGTACTATATAAAGTATATATATTCTTGATCGAACTAGTCTCTCTGTTTTAAATCTATCGACTTCAAGTTTTGCACACACCTTTCTTCTCACACACACCACACACCTTTGCACGCAGTATATAAGCCGGAATTCCGATCTTCATTCTCTATTCTCCGCCTCGTTAGCCGAATCGAAACACCGACTTGCACGAGCTCTGCGCCTTGCAAAAAAGAAGGGGATTCGTTTGACTCAGTTCTTTTGTTCGCGCAGCTACGAGAGTCCATGTTCGGTTTAGTGTGCTCGGAAGAGGGCAAAGTTTGCTACTTTGTGGTGTCAAATGCTTGGAACATGGAACATTGGAACATGGAACCACCCCTCCTTTACTACCCACGCCGATTGTTTTTTTTTTTTTATTTTTCACACACCCTACTGGACCCAATACTGAAAACTTTTTACAGCGCCAGTTCAAAATATAAAAAGGTATGCAAAAATATTTATTTTTGGTTCAGACCTCATATAGTAAAGGGAGACTCTCCTGTAGGCGTCCTTTCTTGTTAAGTAAGAATTATGGGAACATTATGGGATTATGGAAACGACCATTCTTATTAACGCATTGTTTACAGCTTTATATTCGGGTGATGGTGTATAATCCATAGTATGTTTGGGCCTTGAGAGATATAGCTCGTCAATTATGCTTTAAGCCTAGTACTGAGTTGACGAAAATCCGCTCTTGAAATTCCGCTTGTGAAATTGCACTTTATTCAGCTACCGAGCTAGTGTGACCAAAAAAATTAAGAAAAAGGGTAATACTGAACAGCTGTTGTTTGTAAACAAAAAAACAATAAGCAAATATGAATTTAAATCAATTGGATTTTGGTGTTTTGTTTATGTATCTCGCCGCTAAGGAGCTGATTAAGAAATAAAAAACTGGGTCAAAATCAAAATCAAAATCAATCACAAATCATTTCGATGCCATTTTATGGCATTAAAATGCTCCTTGCGGGTCAAATCCTATATTATGGGCTTCGCCCTGACCGCACTAATTAATTTCAATTTATCCTCGCACGCCGAAAATTTTTCGGGCCGACTATTTTTTCCTTTCATCAATTTTCCCTCCATGTTTTAGCTCTTGAAATAAATAAAATGATTTATTTCAAGACCCCAAAATCAGCTGTTTATTTTTTTTGATCCGGCAACGCCATTCAATTCAAGACCTAAAATTTTTCTAAACTCAGTACCCGAAAAATTTAGGAGACCAAAAATTCTTCTTTTTTTTTTATACCGTTTTTTTTATATGGAGTTTGACAGCTGTCAGATTTTCAAGAGCGGATTTTCGTCAACTCAGTACTAGGCTTTAATCTTATGGTCTTGAAACATGAATCCAATATTGAACCAACATAAAAAAAAATATACGTTCTGTTAAAATACATTTACCGCAGGCTTATAGTGTATAATTGTAGTGACTAGTACAATCGGCATTATTATTTTGATTTTATTAACTAGCAATTTTATGGCATAATTATTTTGACAGCATCTTTTTTCAAATAAAATTTTAAGTATAATGAAATGTGTAATTAAAAAAGATCAGGTACTTCGTTGCTTTCACAAGATCGATGAATCGATGAAACGAGAATGTTTGTCGGTTCAGTACTGCGACGTACCTACAAAAAGTTATTGACACCAAAGAAAAATCCTAAGAAACCAAAGAAGTGCTAAAAGTAAGTGTTTTTTTTTTGGTCTTTAAAAAAATGTTTGTTTAACTTCATTATTCATATTAAAATTTACTTGTGAAAATACTTATGCTACAACATGAGAATAACTTTATGTTACATTGTTGCTAAAGTTTTAAGTTTGCATTTAAGTAAGTTGTTATTCCAAATAATTATGCCGACTAGTCTATAGTAATTATAGGATATTTAGAGATATACATTCGGCACGCCCACTTTGCACTCACTTTATTTCGAAATTATGCTTTTTTAACTTGGGTAAAATTCAATAATAGGCATACTATGATATATACTTCATTACATGTTGCGGAATGTAGTTTAAAGCTGAACAAAAACACATTTTTTCAAACATAAATTTCATTAAATTATTTAACAATGGAAAAGATTTAAGAGACTTTGGGAGAAAAAGATTAACAAAAATGTTTAATTAAGCCATTTAATACTATTGACAACTAGTTTATAACACAATAATAAACTAGCAATTAGGCTTCACACTGAAACCATAAAAAGTTTGAAATTTTTAATTAGCAGTTACTCTGCTATTCATATAGAACTGTTGAGCCGAAAGTAACAACGTCAGCACATAGATGCATGCTGCAATCCAGCAGTTATAGGCATTCTGAAAATAAGGTAATAGGTATTTTTTAAATCAATGGGAAAACAAATTATAAACCTTATTTTCAATTTTATGACCCCTTTACGTAATCCACCTATGTTTTAAATATTTTTAATTTATTTTTTTTTGTTTGATGTGATTTAGCATGAATAATTTCTTAGAATTAAATACAATTAAAAAACAGGATCCAAAAAAAAATGTGAAAAAAACACTTATTTACTGATATGCAAAAAATAATCTAGAAAAAGTAACTAATCTTGCATTGGATATTTATCACCTTATGAATTTATAACATACATATGCATGCTTGGTTACATGTACATATACATTTGCATTTATGCAGGGATTGATTAAAAGTTGATCTTTTTATTACTTGTATGTATGTATATGTAGCAAAATAGAAAATCTTTAAAAAAAATGTAAACTTACTAGGTAATAGAATATGGTAGACATACCTGATTGTAGGCTCTGTTTGCTGCTGTATAAAACTCTTCCAAAGTATGGTACTCCTCTTCAAGAGGCAAGTCCTCAATAAGGGCCACACTATTGATGTAAAAGAACAGGCCCATCAGCACCTAATTATAAAAATTTTATTTTATTGGATGAAAAACGAAAACCTTGTGGCTCTTTAATGGACTACTCACCAATTGAACAATGCCCCATACTGATATAATCAGACCGCAGAGGGATAATTTTGGACCACAGATTTTCATAGTGTCGCTTTTTTATTGTTTTCCTCAACAAAGAAATTAAAATACTTAGTTGTCAGCTGCTGAATTCTCTCCTTTGCTGAAAAAATCTGGAACTCAAACTTGTCAGGTGAATATATCATGTGACCAAATTTGTGTGTGGCTGTACGCTTATAAATACCAAATACCAAAGCTTTTAGAATTCTAAATTATCTGTAAAATACTGTATTAATGAAATTTATGTCGAATCGTGCAACGTGCACAAAGAGCTAAACAGAAATAAAAAATATTTGTGTATGTACATACGTATGTAATAGAATGTACGTACATACAATGTAAACACATATTTTGCTTCAAACACAAAAGTGAATTAAGTTTATTCAATAATGAAAATTCCTGAAATTTATCATGAAAAGCAGGTTATGCAGCTATGTGCGTTGCATACACTTAATAATCTTTTTCAAGGTTTGTAAACTTAAAGTAAGCTTTGCAATTGTGCATTAAAGAAATAACTGAATCAATACATTTCGATTGGAATATACATACATACATATGTACATACATATGTATCAGTGGTGGCCGCAAACAAATTCACGTTTTACTTACACCTTTGTGTTCGAAATTCGAATATGTACCCTACAGTACTGAAGTTCATGTCGTTACCTGTCAGTACAACTTTTGAATTTAATTACATGCCAGTAAAATTTGAATTAAATTCAAGACATTTGGTAAATGTTGTTCACTATACATACATATATCTTTAAAAAAATTTTAAGAAAAAAGTTTTTAAAACATAAACTTTTTTTTTCAAAAAACTATGAATTACTATCCCTCAAATTCTGGACCATAAATGATTTAGCCTTTCTTTCAGTCCTGATTCAGCCCTCTTTTACAGGCTTGTTTCACCTCTGCTTTCAAAAATATTTTCATTTCTGAATCGAATCCGAAATCAGTCCTGAAAATGGATTCAGGGGCAAGAGGACATTTTTTTAAAATTTCAGTACAAAATTCAGGGCAGCCTTGCTGGGCTCAGGGCTTGCTGGGCTTGCAATTCAGGGCTGATCACCGTATCTCTCCGGTGATTCATGCGTCTTTTAGGGCTGAGTGGTACTGGCGGGTAGAATTCTTTGTCCTGTGTTACAGTGTTGACAGTGTCGATATGCAGGCAGAGGCCGGCCAGAGTAATTTCCAGCCCTCGGGATAGGGTTTTTGATATATGTACATTCATTATCATTCATATATCATATCATCATATATCATTCATTCAGATCAAAGTTTTCAATTCTTCGTCTTTATAAAGTGTGGTTCGCCACCTTGTGTACTGCCGTCCCAGAAATACATATTTACATACATATATGTACATATACTGAAATTAGAATATCACTGTGGACGGCAGTCCACTGTTGACAAAACGCATGCGTGCGCGTCAAAACTATATAAAGCCGAAGAATTAAAAATGTTCTGTGTGCGTTTATGCTGAATGAATATTAATCATAGCAATAATATATATTGGTAAATATTTATTTATATATGTATGTATATAAAATATATTCTTAAGCAACATTCTAATTTTGAATATGCGTCGATTGATGGCAATAATCCTGATTTTTATTCTTCCCAACTTAAAAAAATTTGTCTAGTTTGTCTATTAGTTTGTGGTTGGTCGGATCACAAACTGACAAAAAATAGAACCTGTACGAAGATCTTCAAAAACACGAAAGTTGCGTCATTTTCGATTGTTCAGTTATATGGCAGCTATAAAATAGAGTCGGCCGATCCTTGTGCAAAACTAGCACACATGCAATATTTCTAACTCAAACTCTCATGCGAACTCTCTAACTCTAAAACAGTGGTCGGCACCCCAATACATTGATATAATTTTAACGCATTAGTATTAGTTCCGAATAGCAGAAAGTAGGCTGTGAGCATGACGTTTCACACATTTACACTGTGTGTGTGTGACAGAGCTCGGGCAGAGAAACTTCCTATGCCCTCGGGATAGGGCCGAGCCGACCTCTGCTCTAAAAAGACCAAAGTTATATCATTTGCGACCAATCAGTTATATGGCAGCTAAGGATATAGTTGGCCGATCCCGGCCGTTCCGACTTATGTACTGCGTGCAAAGGAAAGAAGGCTGTGTGCAATTTTTCAAGTCGATAGTCGATAGCTTTAAAACTGGGAGACCAGTTCGCGTAGAAGCAGACAGACAGACGGACATGCTCATATCAACATAAGGAGGTGATCCTGGTAAAGACTTATAGGGTGTTGCTGCGTTGCACACTTTTGACCAAATAATAGTATCCTCTGCTAGGGTATAAGAAAAATTTTCACCACCAAGTACCAGAAATTTGCATGGGAATGCCACCGGTAACAATGATTGTTTTAAATGTTGCATGTAAAAATTTAAATTTCATAAAATGGAGTGCACAAAAGTTCAGACAGAAATGCGAATACCAATTTCCATGGCTGGAAAAAAATCAATGATTATAAATTACATAGATCCCGCTGGAACGAGCGGGTTCCACAGCGCGACAAGTTAAGTTTGAGAAAATTTTCGCGCGACAACAAATGAGGGATAGCCGAGTGGTAGAGTTCTTGGCTGATGTGCAGAGTAAAACGAGTTCAAATCTGACTCGGGACATCCACTTTTTTTTTATTTTAAATCTATTTATATTATTATTTAATAATTGTTTTATAGTGTTTTCCAAAATTTGTAAACCAATCAAGAAAATATCGCCTCAGTTCGTAGTGAATCGCGCTGTAAAATCTTTATAAGAGCAGGTTCTACGGCATGACTCAGTTCGTAGTGAATCGCGCTGTAAAATCTTTATAAGAGCAGGTTCTACGGCATGACGGCTACGGTAAAAATGAAAACATTTGAGAGCGGCTTCCACGACAAACGGCTGGCAGATGAGAGAGGGAAAGAGAGAATTATATTTTTAGAACGTAACATCTTTGGAACAATGAAAGTTTGAAACGTAATCGCAACAGTGTGAGAGCGAAGAGATCAGAAATATCTTCTGCTACTTTACTTTTTAGCTCTGTTTTTGGTATGGATTCTCGCGCTTACTTTAAAATCAATTTTAAGTACATTTAATGGTTTAACTTGGAGAGTAGCCTAGATGGAAAGCGCTCTTTTTATCCTTGGGGTCCTGGGTTCGATTTTATTAGTGGGCGGTTGTTTCAATTTTTAAAAAATTTTAGTTTTATGATTATTTTTATAATTAATTAATTAATTTTATATTCTGATTTTTATTTTTTTGCTCAGAGAATAATCATTGTTTTGTGATTTTTAAAATAAAAATCAAAACAATAATCATTATTTACGGTCCCTGGTAGAAACAGACGGACAGACACACAGACGGGCATGCTTATATCTCATTTCATAAAACGAAAATGGAAGCAAAAATTTCTTGCGACAGGCCCCAGAGTGAGATCTTACTCTCCTTCTTACGCTCATATTCTCATTGAATGCTTTCTGTTTTTCAGTCTCTGAAAGGAGCGCGAAGAATTGATCCTGACTTCGATTGATCCTTGTATGTATGCGTGTCACATATTCACATACACGGTACATGTGTGCGTGCAATTTTGTTTCGAAGCCAGCGCCCACAAATTTTGATTTTTCTAACATTTCAGGCTTGATACCCCAAGAAAATTCGGTTATTCTTAGTTTACCATTCAACGACGATATACTACATTTTTATACAAATTTAAGCCTAAAATTTTCAAACTTGAGTGCGCTTGCACATGTAGTCTTGGCTACCCCGACTACTCAAGTATCTGTTGAGAGAGCATTTTCAGATTTGCGCCGTTTGCACTATCACCCAGCTTTTTTTTCCCATCGTAAAACTTGGCCACTTTCCAGTGAGATGGAAAAAGTCACTATAATAATGATAGCAAAGCCTGAAAAAGACCACACAATCTCCACGTCGTAAAGACTTATAAGCCTACTGTTAAGAGAAGCCCCAATACTAAATAGGTGTTACTCCAATAAGTTCCGTTTCAAAAATATTTTTTTTATCATCAGACTGAACGCTGACATGCTAAGTGACCCTTTCTTAAGTTCAATAAGCGCACCACTTATGTATGTATTTGGTTAGGCTGCAGGAGATCGGTTTTAAACCATACTGTTTACCTCGTTTTTTCATGGATCCGATCTCTTGAAACTCAAATTCATTGGAATTTGTATCTTAAATTGTGTTCAATGTTTGAACACCTGCTTTCAAGCTTATCTAAACTCTTCAAAAATGCGTCAATGGGGTCAATGGATTAACATATACCTAAAAATCGAGGAAGAAATCCCATCAAATTTCGGAACAATTGAGCAGGTTAATCAGACAACATTAGAAATTCGAAAAACGAGAGTACTGAGTATTTGGGATAGAAGCGCTATAAAGGTCGTCTGCAATCTATTTAATGGGATCATTAATCTTGGCTATTATCTTATGACTTTTTCGAATTCGTTCGGCCGGAATGAAGGTGCAGTTGGCTAAGGGGTAGCCTCTGGCTGAATTACTGGCAGGAGGAATGAATTTGAGGCTGCATTTGGCTGGAAGACACTTTGGAGATGTGTAGCGAATGTTTCAGCTCGGTCTTCGTCGCTGCGAGCCTAGTCGAGTGATCGGGTTGCTTCCTTAAATCAATTGGCAATCTGCTGGTGATCTGCTGTTTTGCCAATCACGACGTTTCTCGCACGAGCTGTTTGATTTGCTGATTAGATTTGTAGTATTTGTTTCGGTCAACTTCCATTCCATGAGGAGTAGAGATTTTAGCTGCCGCAACGAATTCTTTTTCCAGGGCGCTCGTCGATGTCCGATTCCATAATAAGCTCCGGGGCGAGTTCTATGTGGGCACTCACGTCCTTTTGGTATTTAAGCCAGTTTGTTTTTGGCGTTGTTAAGCTGAAGGGGTGTTCGGTCATTTCTGGGCTTTGAAGAAGCGTTAAAATCACAGGCGAGTGGTCTGATGATAAGTCCGAGACTGCTTTGGCACATATTGGATTGTGAGGTATGTTTTTTGTCACCGCAAAATCAATAAGGTCTGGGAGATTGCGTGAGTGTGTTGGCCAGTATGTGAGACTTCCAGGGGAAACATAGTCCAGTTTATTTTTCCCCTTTTTTAATTGCATTGCCTTCCTTTTGGAGTCACTGGACGTGATCCCCAGTGCGTATGTTTGACGTTGTAGTCTCCTGCGTAGAGTCCATAAGTTGTCCTTCCGAGATTAAGAAACGGGGAGGGCAGTAAACGGCTGCGATCGAAAGGCTTGACTGAATTTGTATCGATGTGGCCTGCAGGAAGTTCGTTGCAAACCATGTTCTGGTTTTGAACAAGTGTTTGCATGGTCGTTTTCATGAATGACATAAGATCCATCATACTTTTTTGGAGGGTAAGCATCATAGTTTCCGTTGGGCTGTGTGACTGTTCTGGGGCCTGTTGAGCGCTTTGTGAGTTGGGCTGAATTCGGTTGATCCAACCTACCAAATTTCATAAGAATCGGCCAGATAACTGAACGATCGGAAATTGTATTTGGTAAAAATACCAACTTTTGTATTTTTGAAGATAGAAGCTTGGTACTTTGTTTTAGCTTTATTTTATATAAATTGGTTATATGTATTATGATTGGAAGGATCGGACAACTATATCCGATGTTTGCGATATATATCCGGTTTTAACTACAAGGGTATATCAACTTCGGCCCCGCCGGAAGTTAGCTTTCCTTTCTTCTTTGTCCTGATCCAGACATCAGACATAGTAATTGTTTCTTGTGTTTATATTTTAGAATGCTTATTAACTTTTATTTAAATACATATTTTTAAATATTTCACAGGTAACCAATTATACAGTAAAACTGATCTGGACAATATTTGTTGTAACTTAAGTCCCAATGAATGGATAAATCCTCATCGATCTATTATTGGTCTTGGAAACTACGATGTGAATGTTATTATTGCTGCATTAAAAATAAAAAACTACGATGCCGTTTGGTTTGACAAACGAAACGACCCGTCATGCATAAATCTTGACGGAATTGTTGGCTTCATTTTGAACATACCCTCCGATTGCAAAATCGGTAATATAAAATTACCTTTGCGAAGGCGACATTGGATTGCAGTCAGACGAGTAGAAAATTATTATTATAATTTAGACTCTAAACTAAAAAACCCGGAAAAAATTGGTGACACCGATGATGTTTTTAAATTTTTAAGGGAGCAAATTCAGCAGCTTGACCATAGAGAGTTATTTCTAGTGTATCCCCTAAATAATGAAAAATGTAAAGAACGATAAATTTAAAATATTATTTAGGTAAAAAAAATATGGTATTAATAAAACTAAAAAAAAAATTAAGCGTTTGAACAACTTTAGATTAAAAACAAGAAATTAAAGCTAACTTCGGGGGGAGCCGAAAATGAAATACCATTGCAATTAATTACCGATATACAGCTGCGGTCAAAATAATAGTAGTCCCCATTTGTGCTATCGAAAAAACTGAAAAAGTTGCATTGTAAAAGACTTAGGAAAATGGTTTAAATCTTTTCGAAACCTAACTAATATTACTGTTCTGCAAGTTTCCTGTTTTGAGCTGCGAATAAGATGGGATAAAAAGTTTCTGAAAGGTTTTTTTTGTGCTGATCAGGAATACGGAGACAAAATTTTCCCATCACGCCAAGTTTGAAAAGTGAAAAAAAATTCGTTTTTGTTCATTTTTGAAACATTGTACCTCAAAGTTCTGACGTGCTGCAAAATTGAGTAATATTGGAAATTAAAGCTTGATTTGTGATATTTAAAAGTGTTTATTCAGTCCAATAACAGAACATAGTAATACTCCCCTAACAGCCCTTGACCGCCTGTATTGAGAGGTTGGACTGTATAAACAGGCCCCTGCCCTAATGGCGCATGCAAAAATATCCTGGGTCTTATTCTGGGATATAATGTTTCCGCAATTTGTTTTTTTGCTGATCACGAATCATACATATATAGTATATATATGTTATAGTACCTTAACCCTTTCGGGACGGGGTTTTTTTTTTGAAAACCAAGATAGTTAGAGAAAATCCTTTTTCAGATTCTGAAAGATGACTAAAAATAATTATGTACTGCATACTTGGAAATCCAGAATTCGTCCTTAATTAATCCTTAAAACTGTGTTTGGGATATTTCACAAGTGCTCTAGCATAAATATTATAGAAAATACGATGCAAAAAAAAATTTGGGACGTATTGTCCCAGTAGTCCCGAAAGGGTTAAGGGGTTAAATACCTTCTTTGTCGAAGAAAAAGGGGAAAGTTCGGATTTTTTTTAGGTATGTAGCAATTTTTAATTACACGGATGTTTTAATTTTTTGCTAGTACACTTCATTAACAATGTTTGTGCAAAATTTCGTGGAAAAATATTAAATAGTTTTTAAGGGGTGGCTGTTTCCCTTAGAGTCTTTTTTTTTATAGAGCCTTGCGGTGATACTTCCCCGGGTCGAACAGGTTAACTTAAACCATAAAAGTAAAAAAAATTTAATTAGTTTAGTGTAATTTCTTGTGCATTAACGATCGTTTTTAAGATTCTTTTTTTGTATGCGTATGGGAACGTTTTATGCTAAAAATTAACTTTTTGGTCTCTAGAAATTTCACTAAAAAATTCATTTCGGCGAAAAAAAACTTTGTGCGTGAAAAGTTCAAGCACAGAAAAATTTCATTACGAACATTTAAAAAAAAAAATTTCAAGTAAATCGGTTCAGTAGTTTTCCGCCAATCCATATCACCGCAAAGTCATTTTTCAAGAAACACCATTTCGAGATATTCGCGTTTAAAGTTTCAAGTTCAGTTCAAGGCCGCGACGGGGCGCGCTATTAGGCGCGCTGTAACTTTTTTTATACGGCTCGAATCTCGAGGAGTTGTTTTTTAAGATAAAGCAATAACACAATTTTCGATTTTTTGAAAATAAAAAAGGTATATAACCTTAAATATATATATTTTTACCTTTATATACCTTTATATATATATACCTATGTATATATACCTTTATATACCTTATATATACCTTTATATATATATATATATATATATATATATATATATATTATATTATATATTATATATATTATATATATATATAAGGGTATATATATAATAAAGCAGTAGTGTCCAAAACTGCCTTACGGCAGAGCATGAAACAACACATATATGAAACAACACCAAACACACAGAAGAACCTTCCTGGCCGTTAATCCAGGCTTGTCCACCGTCTGGGCAGCTTCACCGCTTTTTGAAAAAATACCGGAAAATACCCGAAAAAATATTTTTTTTTCTGTGGCTGTGTTATTTTGGCTGTCTGATCATCAATTTTCCCAAAACAACCTAACATTTCTTGGCATACCTTTTTAATAAATGGCAAAATAAATTTCGCAAAATGGCTTATAATGTTTGGCAATAGCTAAGCTGTCTGCATACGACGCTTTTATTGCCTCTTTACTATTTAGGTCCTGAGTTAAAATAATTTTTTTTTGCTGTATGGATATTTTTTCAACATTATCTTTTATATATCGAAGGATTTCTTCAGCATTGTCGCTGTAAAATTGTTAAAGAAAGGCTTTGTGGTCTGGAATCAATACACTAACGACATCCGCCCTATGGCACTATCGGAAATGACGCTCAAGATTGTATTTTCTGTCCCCAATCAAAACCTTTTTTCAAATTACGTTCAGCAATTTGCATTTAAAGTTTCGTGAAAAGGGTATCAAAATTCTCCGTAATTTTTCCCCTAAAAGCATCAACCGTTCGCCTCTTTTGCTCGCTAAGAAATGCAGTCGAGCTCAATCTCAGTGTAGGCAAGGGACCTGCCTCGTGAGAAGGCTATATCTCCATCTCTATTGCTAAAAATGTTTAAAAGATTGATCATTATACAGAAATATTGAAAGAATTTTTTAGTATTGATTTTAACCTTCGGCATATTTCGGCATATCTCGACATTGCTTAAGGCTCAGGACCTTTAAAAATGTTTCCAAAGTTGAATGGTTGGTAGTTTTATTTCTAGGACTAATCTCTTCACTTCACACTATAAGATCGCAATTGGGTTGAGATTAAGAGACTGTGGTACGATTCCATAACCTTAATTAAAAACTGATGGACTTCAGTTCTTCATCCTTTTAAAACGTTCATAAAAGTGTCATGTCCCCTTAAAACTACAAAAGTAATAATTCGCCTAAAATTTTTGAGTAATGGTGACGATCAGTAATAATTTTGACCCAATAAATGGTCGAACATAATAGTATAAAAAGTTTTTAAATGTATGTGTTGGGGAAATTTATACTAGGTATGACACAAAAAAATTAATTGTGGATTCATACTACCAAAGGATGTTTCTCCATATTTTTTAAGGGCTATTTCGAATGCCCGTTGCCGCTTGACGTAGTGTTTTTTTTGTTAGAGAAGCACTTTTTCAGGTCGTTTACCTATGAAATTATTTTCTCTTAGAAGAAAAAAAAAACTTTTTTATTATTTCGACCGTGCCGACCAGGTGCTTCATTGCATGGAATACGACAATAAAACTGCATATTTTAGTAGTATAGATATTAATAATAAATATTATGAAAAAAACAATTCGATTTTCCAAAGCATATACAAATTATGGTCGTAAAACTTTTTGCTCGACCAGCACTACTATTATTTGGACCGCAACTCTGTATCGAAAATATATAGTTACATAGGATATAGTTGGCCGATCTTTATGAGAATATCATAATATAACCAATTCATTAGAATACAAATTCCTTAAAAAAGTCCCAAGCTTCTATCTTTAAAAATACCGATGTTGGATTATTTTGCCAAAAATAGCATACATCAATGTTGGATTATTTCGCCAAAAATAGCATTCATACATCCGAACTCTCTAACTCTAAAAAAACAAAAAGTATACCATTTCTGATCAATTAGTTATATAGCAGCTATAGCATATAGTCGCCCGATCCCGGCCGCTCCGACTTATATACTGCATGCAAAGGAAATAAGGATGTGTGCAAAGTTTCGAGTTGATAGCTTCAAAACTGGGAGACATGCTCATATCAACATAAGGAGGTGATTCTGCTAAAGAATATATATACTTATAGGATCGGAGACGTCTCCTTCACTGCGTTGAACACTTTGGACCAAAATAATAATAATAATAAAATAATGCTAGGGTATAAAAAAATGTATACCACCAAGTACCAGAACTCTATGCTCTACTCTATGCATTAGGATACCATCCTGACTCGATCGACGCCGAACAAAAGCACTATCTAGTACCACATCGGCGCATTGTAAACAGAATCGTTGAGAAATATAAATTTGGAAGCCAAAACATTTTTACGCCGTCGTGCGAGCAGTCACACATAAATACAAAAGCACACATTTTTTTAACGCATACATGTAGACTTCTAAAAATAGAATCGAATGCATGTGCGTTCCCCCCTCACCAACAAACAAGACAAAAAAAGTTGACCGTTTTGGGCCCTGATATCCCATCTATGATCTTTGAAATCTTTGAAAAAAAATATAACCAAGGAGGAAGCATTTTATAAGCTGTACCGGGCTTCGGTTCTGAGGCGATTTTTAGACGTTTCATAAACTTACCGAACGGTTTTTAGGTTTAGGCACAGATCCAAAGAAAATTGATACAGAGCTCCAGTTTTTAAGGGGGGGAAATACAATTAAAAATTTATTTTTTTCGAAAAAATTTTTTTTTTCTTAATGTACTCTAAATATGTCTGGGAATAAGCCTTTCAAAGCATAAAGCCGTCCGGTACTTATTTTCAAAGTAATACGCAATTTAGTGAGTGCGTGTCAGTGGTAAACTTTAGTGAGTGGTAAACTTTAAACGCTTCTACTGAAAAGTCGTGTTTTCAAAGTCGCCGTGCAATGTACAGGTCAGAGATTTCATTTTAATCGAATGCGGTTTTTTGCTTTATATTTGAAATTAAATTCTCCACAACATGAATGAAAGGATTTTTCATATTTATTTGTTATAACATGTTTTTTTGACGAACAAAGTCAAAAAAAAGTGTGTTTTTTTTAAACATTTTTTTCAGTTTCAAATTTTTTCATGGAAAAACCATTTTTTTTACATATGAAATAATTCATGTTGTGCGCTGTACCTCTAAGTTTAATGCCCAGTTGTTGTTTTTTGTTTTAGACGTGATCCTGGGCCTGGAGACTGCACGGCGCAAAGTTTATCCCCCAAAACACGACTCTACATTATTGATCATAAATGGGCTTAATTACAATATTTTTCGAAAAACTTGACTGATTTTCATTGCCCAATAATTTCCTAATAACATGCAAAAAGAATCGCTAAGATTCATTCAATTCCCTACTTGCAATCCACTCCCAAAGATAGGCCTCATTTT
Source organism: Drosophila malerkotliana malerkotliana (assembly GCA_018153235.1). Taxonomy (NCBI): domain Eukaryota; kingdom Metazoa; phylum Arthropoda; class Insecta; order Diptera; family Drosophilidae; genus Drosophila; species Drosophila malerkotliana. The sequence continues at coordinate 19,685,606 of JAECXV010000075.1, read as the reverse complement.
AGGCCTTTTAATTGTATTTCCCCCCTTAAGACATGACGAATATGTTTTGGCTCTAGTTATAAAAATTGCAGTCCAGGAAAATTATGGAATTATGTTGAAAAAATAGTAAATTCAAATTATTGGGAAAAATTTAAAAACTTATCGAAGTTTGCCCAATGCATTATTTTTTTGCCTTTTTCTAACACATCTTGTGACTGAATCTTTTCATAAATTTATATGATAAAAAAAGCTGGCAACAGGTTGAAAAATCAAAACGTATCAAATTTACTTTACAAAACGCAGGACCTCAAAGACATCGATGGCTGTATTAACTATGGGACTAAGAGACTAATATTTTTCTTTCTTACAAATAATTTAAGTACAATAAACGCTCTCAATTAAAATTTAAGGATCAATTTAGCTCCTGATATGTGTAACGACCTGGTTTTGGTTGTTTCTTCGCTCGCAACAAATGCCGCGGCTTGCTCACAGAGTTTGTTGGAACTTTCCAGCGAATTTTTTAATTTGAAGTGCCCAGAAATAATACTGATAGCTTTACTAAAAACAATGCCTCCATTATTTAAAGGCCTTTACTATTTGTAATTTAATGATTTGATAATTATCAAATTATAAAATTAATCAGTTGATTATAATCAGTTGATGATGACGTACTATGCTCCTACGCGGGATCCTTTTTGTTCTTTTGGCTACTCCTTCTTGGCTCCGCCGATGGCGTTCGTCTTCTCGTCGGTCACCAGTAACCGTTCCTGGTTGGTTGCTAATAGCTCCAGTTGCGTAGCAGCTGGTTTAGCACCTCAGGAGAAATATACCCTGCTCCTTTCTCAGTATATTGTTTTTAATGATTCGTAAAAATATATACATACAATATACAAAACATTTTACTGCTAACACTTAATCATATTCCTAAATAAATGTAAAATTTATGCTGAAATATTAAAATATATAATATAAAAAATAATCCAAATTTTGTTAACTTGAATTTTGTTAGGGTAGCAAGACTGAAAAGTTAGAAAAATCAAAATTTCAATGATCAATGACTATATGAGCGTAAGATGTGTAACGAACTGTTTTTTCTGTTTCCGCTCGCCACAATTTGCCGCGGAAAATTCTCACAGAGTTTCGCGGATCCGTTCCACCGAATTCATAGCAATTTATACACATAGCTTGAAGTTTCCACACTCTTTATTTCGAGACCTGTTTGCACTACAAAAGGATTTCCTTCTCTCTTCCTCGCAGCGCCTTCCGTTTCTGCCGGCTCCGTCGTCGGCGTCCTCTGCGGGTTGTTCACGATACGCCGCCGCTACTCGATTCTGACGCCCCGCGCTCGTAGAGGAAATCTCCAGCAACGGGTCCTTGTCTCCCTTGTCCTGTACGTCTCGTGACTACCGGGCGTGTGATACCAAGTCGGCCTCCCTGTTTCGCAGGACCACGGCTGTTGGTTGCGATTTCAGGAGTCGGTAAGGCGTACGCCGGACGTATCCCTTTCTCACTTCCTTGCAAGGCTACCTGCCGTGTTTGGGAATGGACCAACTCGACTACACGACCCTGAGTGTTTAGAGGAAAGTCCAGCAATGGATCCTTTCCTTATTTGTCAACTCGCTCTCCTTGCGTTTGGCTGTCGGACTCTCCAAAGGCGGTCTTTCAACTCAAACAAACTCGAATCCTTTTTAGAAACGCTCTAACACTTGAATGGCTGACTCTCCACAGGCGGTCCTCCAACTCAACGCTACAAGCTTCCTAAAAAGACTCGTCCCGATCTGCTCCAATGGGCCTCCTTATATACTGGTTGGAGCGCCTGTTAATCCTCGCTGGTTCTGCTCCTGCCGTTAATCCTGCTCCAAAATCACGCCACTCTCCCGTTGGCGGGTCGCCGTCCGTCCCCCCTCGTCCCTCTCGGTCACGGACATTCATTGTCGTTAAACGGACCTCGAGGGCCCGCTACGCCCTGCGTCACCCCCCCAACTCCTTTCTCCTTCGTTGACGCTAACCCTGCTGCACTTTTTAAACACGGGTGCACGGCGTGCTGATCTCCCCTCCTTCTTTTTGGTTACTTTTCCCGCTGACCACTTGCTGCTCCGGGAACCGTTACGTTCCACGTTGATTCCGTCATCCCATGGAGCGACGGTGGCTTGCCTCTCGCCGCCCCCTTGGGGTCCTTCCCTTGACTGCTAGGTTGTTGACCGGTGCTTGACCCCTTAGACCGCTTCCGCCCCGCACCCCCTCTTCTGCCACCGGCTTCCTGTCTTAGCGTGTGGGGAGACCAAATCTCCTCACACTTCCCCCCTTCTTCGGGAAACGACAGGGCCAGTTGTCGTACCATGTTTCCCATGTTTGCTCACAAAAAAAATGATGCTTGCCTGTTATTCCTCCTGGATATTGTGTCTATAACTCTATCCACTTACCCCTTCTTCGCTAACACTAAATCCATACATTTCTATACCCAATATATATGTGCATATATATTTGCTTTGTGTCCCCTCTTTTTTTTTATATTTACTTTTTATATTTTTTCCATATGTATTAATATATATATCAATATTTTTTTTTTAAATTTTTTTTTTTTTTTTTTTTTATTGTAATATTTTTTATTTTGTTTTTTTTTTGTTTTTTAAAACCCCTCTCCTTTTTTTTTTTTTAACCTTACTTCGTTCCACTATAATAATTAATCTTATTTATTTAAAATTTTTTTTTTAATTATTTTTTTTTTTTAGTTTTTTAGTTTCTTTTTTTTTTATATTTACTTTTTATATTTTTTCCATATGTATTAATATATATATCAATATTTTTTTTTTAAATCTTTTTTTTTTTTTTTTATTGTATTATTTTTTTTTTTTTTTTTTTTTTGTTTTTTAAAACCCCTCTCTTTTTTTTTTTAACCTTACTTCGTTCCACTATAATAATTTATCTTATTTATTTAAATTTTTTTTTTTAATTATTTTTTTTTTATTTAGTTTTTTAGTTTTTGTTTTTTTTTTTTTTATATTTTCAGAGTCACCTTTATTCCGTTGGCGCTTCCTCTGACCCGGAAACTTATCGTTCCCACGTTCGCCATTATGGACCATCTTCCGGCCCGTCCTCTCCGCCTCTCCACTTCTCCGACCACCCTCGCGCATAGTTCCTGACCGCGCTGACCGCATCAGGACTAGTCTTTCCGGCCGCTTCTCGGGGCATGAGATTTGTCGGCCAAACGTCAGCCTCTTCGGCGCCGGCCATATCCACGGCCCCTTCGTCCATGGCTCTTCCTCCTCGCGCTCCGTCCTTGGTCGTGGAGTCGGCGGTACCTTTGGCCATCGATTCGCTTCTCTTACGCTCCGTTCTTTGACCTTCTTCGGCCGCCGCACCACCTTCTCCTCCGGGTCCGTCCTTGGTCGTGGAGTCGGCGGTACTTTTGGCCATCGGCTCGCCCCTCGTGCCCTCCTGGAGGCCTTCTTCTCTTCCAGCTTCCTCCTGGAGGCTGCCTCTGCCGCTTCCCGCTTCCTCCTAGAGGCCGCCTCTGCTGCTTCCCGCTTCCTCCTGGTGGCCGTCTTCTCCTTGGCCTTCTTCACCAGACGCCGCTGTCGTGCCCTCCTCCCCTTGGCTATCGTTAGCGCTCGTTCGTGCCCGTCTAGCTTGAGTTGCCGCCACTCCCGGACGTTCCGTTGCCGGACCTGCTCCGCCCGCTCGGCCCTGGCTCGCGCCAGTTCCACGGCTGACTTCATCAGTGCCAGCCTCCGGCGGCCCTTCTCCGCCCGCTGGTGCATGATCAGCCCGTCACTCCTGCGACGCTCTTCCAACTTGGTACAACCGACGGGTATCCACCTCCGTCCTCCTGTTGCCCGCTAGACTGCTGACGCTGTAATTTCCTTTTTCCCGTTCCGTGTCGGGTCGCCGACCATTTCCAAGTCGCTTTCGTCCGACGAGATCACTACAGTTGCGGTTGACATGCTGATGGTTTAATGGACCTTGCTCCTCCCACGGCTCCACTTTTATAGCAAACCCTGCTCCCGTTGGGGCTCAGGGTTTCGCTTGCCTCCACTTTGGTGTTTTTTTTTCTTTTTTCCATATACATACATGCGTACATATATCCATCTAAATACCGTGATGCACCTGTGCTTCATGGTGTATACGCACTTGGTGCTTTCTTCTAATTTATTTCTCTATATTGTGTCTCTTATGCCTTCGCGTCCTCTACATCTCGGCACTTTAGTTCACTCACGTGTGCCCTCTTCTCTTTGTTCGTGCCTCCGTGTCGTAAAATGGCAATCACCGGCGACACGAAATCCACGACCGTGTAGGGTCCGACGTACCGTCCACTTCGAGAACCGATCAATCATCACCAGGACCATTGTGTTTCCATGCTTCGACCTGGGCAATGGACCCACAAAGTCCGCGCATACAGTTGCCCATGGTTCCTCCGGGACCTGCGTCAGCATTTGTCCTGCTGCTTGCATCTGGCATGGTTTGTATTTTAGGCAAGTTTCGCATCTCCTGACATATTTCCAGATGTCTCTCTGCATCCCTGGCCAAAAGTATCTGGCGGCCACTCTGACTATTGTTTTCCTCACGCCTAAGTGTCCTTTGAGGACCTGCTGCCTCGTCTCCGTCGGCACACACAACTTCCATGACACCACTTCCTCGATTCCTGCTCTATGCGGTACGTGGCGATAGATTAAACCGCCCTCTTCGACGTAATCCGGGAACTTCTGCGGACTTGTCTTCATTTTCTTTTTCAACGCGCTTATCCACACGCATTCTTTGATCTCCGCCTCCGTGGTACTTCTTAGTTTCTCCAATACTGGCTGGCGGGATAGCGCGTCGGCGACTACGTTGAGTTTCCCCTTCCGGTAGCTGATGACGTAGTCATATTGTTGCTTTTCACAAAATCTGGGCACGCCAGTACTGGATCTTCCGCCAGCCATGCCCATTTCGTCCCCTTTCGTAGCAGATCGTTCAGGGGCTTCGCGATTCCTGCGAAATCTGGGACGAACCGCCGATACCATGACGCCATCCCGATGAACTGCCGTACTCCTTTGACGTTTGTCGGGGGTTTTAGCCCTGTAATCGCGGCGACCTTTCCCGGGTCCATGCCGATTCCCTTGCTCGTTATTCGGTGTCCTAAGTATAGCAGCTCCTGCCTGAAGAAATGGCATTTTCCGCATTTATCCGCAGGTCCGCCGCTTTCAACCTCCTGAACCCCTCCTTTAAGTTCTCCATGTGCTCCTCCTTGGTGCGTCCGATCACGATGATATCGCCCTGATACGCAAATGCGCCATGTGGAGCCATGTCCGGGCCTATGACCTGATCAAGGGCTCTCTGAAACGTTGCCGAGGCTGACTGCAATCCGAACGGCATCACCTTTCATTGGTACAAGCCCTTTCCTGGAACGGGGAAGGCGTTGTACTTTCTGCTTCCTTTCTCTAGAGGGATCTGCCAATACCCGTCCTTCAAGTCGAGGCTGCTTAAGAATTTGGCCTCCCTCAGCTGTTCTAAAATGAAGTTTATCCGTGGCATTGGGTACGCATCCTTTATTGATTTTGCGTTGATCTGTCGAAAGTCTACGCATATCCTCCATTGACCCGTCTTCTTTTTCACCATCACAATGGGTGAACTGTAGGCGCTATTCGAAGGCTCGATGCATCCTTTTTCCAGCAGCTCCTCTGCTTTGAACTTTTCGTAGCTCGGAGCAGAGCAGGGCAGACAATTTTCTTTTTTCTGCTACGGCTCTGCTCCCGCTCTGAAAAAGTGAGAGCTGTAGCAAAAGCAGAGCAATATTTCTGTGCATCTCGCTGCTACGAAGTAGTAAATGCAAACCCTGCTTGGAACCCTCCAAAATGTCTCGGTTGCATTTTTTGTATTCTTGTCATTATTATTAAATTTCTCTTAATATGGGTTTCGTTTCAATTTTCTTCCATTTTCCATTTCCAGTTATCAAATATGTATCTTAAATAATTTGAAGCAAGTAACTATTGTTCAGAAATTCCAGGAATTTGTACTCCTACTCCTCTTAACAAAACATGAATTTATTGGGATCATTTTATTTTACTTATTAATACGGTAAGTCGATACATTTTTGGCATGCTACTCCTCTAGTTAAAATTATTATTTTGTAATACAACTAATAAAATAATAATATATTTATACGCCAAGGCGTTACCGGTCTAGCACGAAGTGTAGTAAATTGCGCAATTTCCATTTCATATATAACTAAAATATACATTTTAGTTTGACACGGCTATAAAATTAGATTCCTTTTATACATATATATTTCAATAAATGAAATTGTGCATGCCACATGAGGCGTTTTTTAAACTTTTTAATATTAAATTACTCGCTGCTAGATTCCACTCAACGGCTTAGACGATTTTCGATTTACAGATTCCAGATAAGCTGCCGGGACCCAGCCTTCTGCATTTCCTTTTGAGAAAAAAACATATGAAAATTATTAAAAGTATATACATATGAAATCTGTTGTATATTTACCTAAAACTCGCACATACCACCAGCCAGCGCATCCGATTTTTAAAAGTTCTATTGTATCACCTTCATGCATCGAAACTTCAGAATGTCCCGCAGCGGAATAATCGGCGAGAGAAATAAATTTACCTCCCTGTTTTATAAAAAAAATGTAAATTTATTTATGTTGCAGTAATAAATAACAAAATTATTTAATAGTAGAAACATATTTGCCACATTTTTATGTTTATGATATCAACAAAAACGGAAAGCTAACTTCGGGCGGAGCCAAAGTTAATATACTCTTGCAGTTAATATACTCTTAAAACCTGATATATATCGCAAACCTCGGATATAGTTGGCCGATCCTTATGAGAATATCATAATATAACCAATTTATTACAATAAAAAAATCTACAAAAAAGTCCCAAGCTTCTGTCTTCAAAAATACCATAGATAGATAGAGCAGTAGCACATACAAAAATATTTGTATGTCGCTCGGAGCAGAGCAGATCAGAAAATTTTCTTTTTTCTGCTACGGCTCTGCTCCCGCTCTGAAATATCAACAAAAACGAAAAGCTAACTTCGGGCGGAGCCCGAATTTTTAAGCGAAAAAATGTCCCGAAAAACGGTTTTTTCGAATAATGCAAGATTTTGAGGGTTTTACGAATAATTCAAACCTGGTTTTGTGCTATATTCGACCTAATAAACAATTCCTACTAGGTCTCTTTAAAAGTTTCAAATCACTGTCGCACTGTGTTGTCATCATCAGCACTAAGCACTAACCTTGACGGGATTGTGTGAAATAATTGATTAATAAAAAATTGTTGTAGAATCCACACAAGAGGTTTTTAATAATAATAACTTATACAGGCAAGGAATATTTAACCAATTAACTACTCGAAATGTATTATTTTTTTAACGCAGTTTTCTCTCTCTTATCGATCGATCGAACATTTTACATAAAAGTTATGTTTCATTACTGATTAAAAAAAAAAGGTAAGGTTGTCATTTTTTTTTTGAATCACTTAAAACAGGAATGTGTTGCAAAGTAAAATTAAAGTTTAATTTCAGTGGAAGTATCTTGTGTGGCACCCTTAGTAGTTTAATTTATTATAAGTTGAATTCGCGCAGCAAAAACCAGATATTAATTGCACGTCTTACGTATACAATAGTCAAAGCGAGAGGGCAAAAAACATACGTTTCAAAAAGGCCAAACTCGGATAACCTTTATTTAAGAGTAGATAAGAAGACTTCACTTCTCAAAATTGACGAAGATCAGTCTGCATCTAGCTTTCTTTGAGTTCGGACGTTTACTTTTTCGCTCATGTCGCCTCTCGTTTGCACCGAGTGCAGTGCAGAAGTTACTGCTATCCAACTTCGTGGGTGTGAGGCCGTTCGGTGCGCGTCGATTTGCCGGCGTGCCTACCACACCGCTTATGTGCATTTGCCCTCGATGGCTATAAAACTACTTATTAACATTCTAAACTTAATGTGGCAATGTGATAGCTGCGTCATTGGAAATGACTCGCATTCGAAAATTGATGTGCTTAATCATAAGGTACTGGATTTAGAATCCCTTTTGGAAAGCCTTAATGCCAAAGTATATCATGCCCTGTTAAACGGAGCGGCTGGACCCGCTGGACGCGTCTCTTCGGCTGCGGTGCATGTTTTTGCTCCCCCTTCTATGCCTACTAGCACTGGTAGCAAAAATGCTACACTGGGCCAGACCCCAACGGCATCTAAAGGGGCTGACCCGAGGAAGAAGCGGATCAATCCTAATAGGCGCATTGTGGGACAAGCACCCAGTTGCGCTCAGTTTCAAGTGCTTCCCACCTTAAAATATCTTCATGTTGGTAAATTCGCGACGTCTACCCAACCAGGTGCACTGTGCAAGTTTGTCGCAGATAAGCTGAACGTGGAGCCGAGTTATTTAGCCTGTGCTAGAATGATCAAAAAAGATGCTGACATCAACGCCATCAAGTTCGTAAACTATAAATTGGGAGTTCCGGAGAAACATTTCCCTAGTCTTCAATGATGATTTTTGGCCTATGTCGGTAAAAGTCAGCCGGTTTGTCCATAAAAAGCCTGTTAAGGTTATTGACCTACTGGCGGTTGTACCTTTACCGCAATCGCAGTCTTCAAAAAATCCTAAGGCGTGGGCGTTAATGGTAACGGTTGACGCTGTCTTCAATTCCTCCAATAAATTGCTTCGTTTGCTGATCGATGTTTTTCAACAACAACAATTTTTTTCAAGGCGAGTTGTTTACTTCTTATCTTCACTTGTGAATGCCTAGAAACAACAACACGTTGGTAATCGAGACGTTGGCAGCGCATCGCTGCTCATCTTATCTCTTTTCGCCGGGCCACTCGCTGGTGCTTTTTTTTCGCCGATGGAAGATGTTTATTTACGTTTTGGTCGTGTGGGTGGATCTTTGCTGCGTTTGGATGTGCCTGACTATGAACGCTAAATGTTTTCAACTGGCACTGGATTTGCCTTGCAACTGGACTCTCGCAGGTCTATTGATGAGTCTATTGGAAATTTCTATGTGTCCTCGTCGGCCATTTTGCGAGCTTTGCGTATTGGATATGCCTCCACATGCACCAGTAACAGGACTTTCATCATTGCCGCCGTGCCGTCCAATTTCCAGTTGGAACTGTAGCTACTCGTCGTCCTCGGACCGCAAGAAAAGCCTTAAAGTTCTATTCCAAAATATATCGGGAATGAGAACCAAGTCCCGGATCATTCTTGTGGAAACGTGGCTCAATGACAAATTTAGCTACTCTGAGTCCTTCGAGCCTAACATGTACCATGTATTGCGAAAAGACCGAGATGCATTCAGTATTCAGTGTGGGCGAGGTGGTTGTGTGATCATCGCTATCTGTCGATCTCTTCACCTTCTACTGGATCAGCTTGCCGTTTCAATCCAGGGCGCCCAAGGCCTGTTCGTCAAAATTGCCGCCTCATCATACATCGGACCCTACCGCTTTGATGGTAGCTGGCGATTTCAACCTAAGCTCCATTGTCTGGTCTTGGGACCCAGAATCTCCCTGCATGCTACCTAGCAACTTTCACCAGAGTCATGAAATTGTAGTTTTAGATGATATTTTTAGTTTGGGCCTCTCCTAAGTAAATAATATTTTTAATGATTTATCCAAAATTCTTGATCTTAGTTTTTTAAATAATGTGGTTAATAGTAAAGTAGAATTATGCAATGAACTATTTAGTCCGTGTGCACCACAAGCCATTAGTAATTCATATTGAGTTTCATAGTTTTTTGCCTTCTGCTTCACCCATTCCATATTATCATCTGAATGATACTAACTTGTCACTTATTAATGCCTCTATTTCAGCCTTTGATTGGGTTTCCGCTTTTTTCGATAATTGTTATACTAAGTTCTTGGTTGTCCTTTTTAATATTATTGATACTTATGCCACTGTGAGGGTACGAAGATCCTATAGGCTTCCCTGGTATACAAAAGGTTAAAAAAACTTAAAGAATAGAAGGGATAAGCATTACAAACGATTTATAATGACAGGGGAGTCTCGAGCAGGAGAGCTGTACCGGCAATTTAGGTGGGAATTTGATTTCCTTGATAAGTTCCTCTACAATAAGTATACATCCGATGTCGAAGCTAGCCTTCGATCCAATCCTAAAGCTTTTTGGCGGTTTGTTAGCAGCAAAAGTCAAAATCGGACATACCTTCATCCATTGTTATGGTAATTTAGCAGCCGACTCGGATCAGGGCGTTTCTGATCTTTTTGCAAAATACTTTGCCTCTAACTTGGAGCCGAAGGTTCCTTGGAGTGATTATGAAACTCTTCTTAGCATTGAGCCTTTTCTTAATGTGAGTAACATGGACGTATTGGACTGTGACCTAGTTGAAGCCACAGGACATTTTACCGAGTCGCTCACACCTGAGGAGTAACTTAAGAGGAGTAACGCCTTTTGTTTTTTTTTTTTTTTTCGTGGTCTTTCAGAATTTGGAAATGGCTTGTGCATCAATAAGAGCATCAGATAGCATTCCTGTATTCATCATAAAGCTTAGAGGCCCAGACGACCGAGGGGCGCTCGAGATACGATTTGTTAGAACGTATTAAGCTATTTGTAATTTGTTAAGCTAGGAGGCGTTAGTAAGAAAATGTAAAATTCTATATTTTAAATTAGAGGGATGTTTTAGAGGGGACCATTTTAGTTCGAACATAATACCCTAAAAGGGTCATGCAGTGCATATGTCGAACTACAATGGCTAAGGAACAGAGGACTAAAGTTTCGAGTCCTTCTATTAGGAATGTTAAATTTTAAATGTGTTAGTAAATGCTGGCTATCTACATCCCCGTTTATAAGGTTATGCAGAAAAACTACACCGAGCATTGTCCTACGATTTGTTAAGCTAGTTAAGTTTATAAGTAAAAGTCTGCTACTGTAGGATGGAAGCTGAAGATTTGCATCCCAGTATAGACCTCTAAGTGCAAATATTAAAAAGTTCTTTTGTACGGATTCTATGCGGTCCTTATGTACTCCATATTGGGGACTCCAGACACATGAACCGTACTCTAGTATAGGACGGACCAAAGAAATAAATGATGTTTTGGTTATATAGGGGTCATTAAATTCTTTTGACCACCTTTTGATAAAACCAAGGACTCCTTTAGCCTTATTAACCATTAAGGAAATATGGTCGGCAAATTTAAGTTTGATGTCTAATAGGATGCCGAGATCATTAACCTGGGTTAATTTTTCTAAGGCAATCCCATTAATAGAATAAGTAGCTTGCAAAGGGCAAGAACGATAAAAAGACATATGCTTTCATTTTGATCCATTAAGTATTAGATCATTAGCTAAACACCATTTTTGAAAGTAATCAAGGTCAGACTGAAGACTGCATTGGGCAGAGATGAACAAAGCTTTACTTCAGCTGCATACATAAGAACTAGAGAGTTCGTTAAAGCAGGGGGCAAGTCGTTTATAAAAAGCGTAAATAATAACGGGCCTAGATGACTTTCTTGAGGGACGCCAGATGTAGCACGGACCAGACGGGACTGTATGTTTTTAAATAAGACTCTTTGTGTCCTTCCATCTAGGTAGATGGAGATCCACGTTAAGAGGTATTTAGGAAAACCCAGAATAATCAGTTTACTCAACAAGAGTGAGTGATTGACTGCATAAAATGCTTTGCTAAAGTCTGTGTAAATTACATCGGTTTGATATCCCTTACAAAAGCCATCTATGACAAAGGATGTCAACTCCAATAAATTTGTGGTGGTGGAGCGACGCTTAATAAAGCCATGCTGACAGGGAGAGATAATCGAAGAGCAAAGGTGTTGCAAATGGGGAGTAATTAATTTTTCAAATAACTTTGGAATTGCCGACAACTTAGAGATGCCTCTGTAGTTGGGAGCATCGGACTTTTTCCCTTTTTTATGAAGGGGAATTATGAATGATTCCTTCCACTTAAGGGGAAAAATCGAGGTTTTCAAAGATAAGCTGAAAAGTCTTAGAAGAGGTTTGCACAGAGCCCTGGCACAGTACTTTACTACACAGCCTGGTACTCCATCGGGGCCTGGCAAATAAATGAGTTTGACCCTTAAAAGATCAGATAATAAGTTGTTCTCAGAGAAAAACGGGAAGAAAATAAGATTGGCTGCTCTAATGTTATATGCGTAAGGCTGATCTGTCTATTTAGGCGGAGAATAAGTTGTTTGAACAAATTCTTCGAAAAGATCGGCAATTCGGATCAGAGGTCGCAGAGGAATTTTCAAACGTAAGCAGGGGTGAAAAAGATACGTGTTTACGCTTAGTGTTTACAAAATTATAAAACTGCTTTGGATCCTGAGTAAATTGTATCCGGCAGCGGCGAATTGATTCCTGTTACAGTCAGCGTTATGCACGGTAAAATTTGACCGTCTACTAGACGATATCTTGAAAAATCAATACTACTGCAGGTTTTTTTATATTTAAGTAAAAGCTTATTTTTAGTATTTTTTAGGTTAGTGAGGCACCTTGTTAGCCAAGGAGGATTTGTTGATGCGGACGGATATTTCCATGGCACACATGAGTCAAAAAATTTATTTAAAGTACAATAAAATTTTTCTAAGGACACGTTACGATCAGTGCATGCCAGAATATCGGACCAGTCATATGTATCGATAAGGCTATTAAGTTTCTGAAAATCAGCATTACGGAAAAAGCGAATCTTATTTACCACGCGTGGAGATCGATACCAGGAATGGTTTCGATTGATACCTCCAGCGTGGGGTGATATGGATCCTCGGGGGTTGAGTGGGGAAAAGCTCTGGAGAGAGCGGTACCATCAGATACAGATACAAAACATAAGTATAAAAGCCGACCTAACGAATTTCTAACATGGTTAATCTGACCTAGGGAATCAAATCAGATACAAAACATATGTATAAAAGCCGACCTAACGAATTTCTAACATGGTTAATCTGACCTAGGGACATGTCAAACATGCCCGTGGTGAAGTCATGGTGAGTGATAAGTGACAAAGATGGTGAGTTGTCGACGTTGGACCACTTTAATTCTGGTATATTAAAGTCACCCACCGCGACGAGCTGGTCACGATCAGTCATAAGATTAAAAACGGATTGAATAGCGGACAAATGCTGCCAATATGTGGGTGGTTCAGACGAAGGCGGTATATACGAACATGTAATGTATAAAGATTTCTCGGACAAAATGATTTTAATGCAAATAAATTCTGTCACCAAACTCTTGTGATTTCACCTCTTCAGAAGCAAGAGTGGAGTCTACCGAAATGAGGACTTTACCCCCCCTTCACCCTTCTAAAGATCTCCGGCTTGACCCAAGTTTCTGTAAAGGCTATAACATGGGATGCAAAGAAAGAACTATCAGAATATAGTTTGGGGAGTTTACTACATAGCCCCCTAGTATTCTGATAGGTAAGTGTTAATGACGATACTAGTTTTTTAGGTTAGAAGAGGTGGAAGGTTGGTCAGTGGTTCTGATATCGGGTAGTTTAACTCCCACTGGTTTTAAAACTTTTTTCTTCACGGAACTAGGCTGATGTTCTTGGACGAAAATATTCTCTGGCCAAAAAATGGGTGAACAAATCGTCTTGAACATCAGCGCGGCCACACGAATCTTGAAAGAAAACGTGCGCCGTATATAATTATATTTCAATTTAGCTATGTCCTTCACCTTTAAATCGGCTTTTGTTTTGGCTTTGATATACGCCGAGATATCAATCTCTGAAGTATCAGGGGCACGCCGAGAAACAAATATATGTTTCGATGGAGGAATCACCTGTAAGGGTTTTGGTGTCGCAGGTACAAGAACTGCAGCATCAGTCGGTGCCGGTGGTCCGGACTGTGGAATGCCCTTTTGGGTGACTCTAATAGGGGTTTCGTTCCCTAGGACCTGTGGCATCACTTGAAGGGATGCCATGGCGGACATATCAGACAATTGCTCATTATCCCTGAGAAATTCTGACGAATTGTTCTCAGTTCTAGCCCTTGGGGTGGCCAGAGATATGAGAGGCTGCATTAATGTCGGCTGAGCAGGCTGAGGCGGATCAGAAACAGCGGATTTTTTACGCTTAGGGGACTCATTTAGCAGCTTAAGGCCACTGAAACGCAGTGTCAAGCGCACAGAGCTGGTCATTGATTTTACGAAAACCAGTGATCAGCTCTTTAAATCCATTCTTGGTCTGTCTCATGAACGATCTCATTTTGCCTTGGACAGCACGACAATTTTCACAGCAATAATGAATACCAGACCTACGGGAAATGGCTTCCGACACTGAGGCAGTGAATCCGGCACACTTGGCGTGTATGGCGTTGTCACATAGCCAGCAATGGATGGTAGGCTGGGATGAGGAAATTGTCTTGTTAGAAGACTTTAAAGCACAGACAAATTCAAATTCCATATTTTTAATTAATAACAAACAAAATTAATAAATAACAAGGAAGGAAAGCTAACTTTGGGCGGGGCCGAAGTTGATATACCCTTGCAGTTAAAATATTACTGCGGATATTTATCGCAAACATCGGATATAGTTGGCCGATCCTTATGAGAATATCATAATAAAACCAATTAATTACAATAAAACATCTAAAAAAAAAGTTTCAAGCTTCTATCTTCAAAAATACCAAAGTTGGTATTTCTACCAAAAACCATTTCCGATCGTTAAGTTATATGGCAGCTAAAAGATATAGTCGGCCGATCGTTTTGAAATTTGTTAGGTCGGATTAACTGACCAAAAATATATACTGTACCAAGTTCCAACTTTCTATCTTCAGAAACACGAAAGTTGGGTCATTTCCGATCGTTCAGTTATATGGCAGCTATAGGATATAGTCGGGCGATCCTTATGAAAATAGCTCTCGTGTCAAATTTGAACTCTTTTACTCTAAAAACACCAAAGTTATACCATTTCCGATCAATCAGTTATATGGCAGCTATAGGATATAGTCGGCCGATCCCGGCCGCTCCGACTAACATACTGCCTGCAAAGGAAAGAAGGGTGGGTGCAAAGTTTCAAGTCGATAGCTTTAAAACTGAGAGACTAGTTTGCGTAGAAAGAGACAGACGGAAAGACGGACGGACAGACGGACAGACGGACATGCTTATATCAACTCAGGAAGTGATCCTGATAAAGAATATATATACTTTATAGGGTCGGAGATGTCTCCTTCACTGCGTTGCACACTTTAAGACAAAATTATTATACCCTCGGCAAGGGTATAAAAAGTTAAAAAACACTATCCTACACTCTGCCAAATAGGAAAAAGAAGCGGAAGCTTTGGAGAGTGCAAAGGAAAAGTGCAAAAATATAGATAAGACGGGGAAGAAGCAGAGCTGAGCTATGCTTGGAATTGAATTTAGAGAAATTATTAATTCTCCTCCAAATATACCACAGCACTCGCAAAGCGATACGGTTTAGGTTAAGATTCTCAAAACTTAAGATTCCCAATAGATTCACAAGTAAGTAAACACCGGTTTACCAATACCAATACCGCAGTGCGCACAAAAAAAACACGACCGTTCGCTTAAGAGGAAGAGAGAAAAAAAAAATCTTTTCGCTTTCTACTCCCCTTCAACTGCTGTTTTCCCTGTCGCTCTCTTCTGGTAGATTCCCCTACCGGTGGAAGATTACTTCTATAACGCCTATTCACAAAGGTGGCAGTGGGTCTGATGTAACCAACTATCGACCTATGTATAGCCAAAATTTGCAACGTCGCTAAGATACTGGAGCGGATAGTAACTAAAAAATTGACTTTTCTGGCTCGCAATTTTATATCCCCCAACCAGCATGGTTTTTTGCCTGGGAGGTCCACTACAACTAATTTAGCGGTCTTCTCTAAGCACTGCTTTGAAGCTTTTGAAAACCGATTTCAGGTTGATGCCATTTACACTGACTTCTCCAAATCCTTCGACAAAATGTGTCATGCTGCCCTTCTGGCCAAATAATATAAATTAGGTATACATTCCTGCCTATTAAGTTGGTTCGAGTCTTATCTGGCTGACCGACCTTGCCACGTTTTTATTGGTGACGCTATCTCAAGTCCATTTGTGACCTCCTCTGGTCTTCCACAAGGCAGCTCTCTTGGACCTCTTCTATTTATTATTTTCATTAATGACATCTCGTCATGCTTTCGTCATTCCTACTTCTTAATGTATGCGGATGACCATAAAATCTATAAAGTCATTAGCTGCATTAGTGACAGTTACTTGTTACAGGTGGATATATCCAGAGTTTACACATGGTTCTCGTAATCTTCTTCTATTAAACCAGAGGTCGGCACGGCCCTATCTCGGGGGCATAGGAAATTTCTCTGCCCGAGCTCTGCCACACACATACAGTATAAATGTGTGAAACGTCATGCTCAAAGCCTACTTTCTGCTATTCGTTACTAACACTAATGCGGTAAAATCATATCAATGTATTGTGGTGCCGACCACTGTATTAAACTTATCTAAGTGTATTTTTACCCGTTACAGTAAGCAGTCTCTTGAAATCTGTACGGGTTATTCCATCAGTAATTATAATTTGCCGGCTAAAGAGGAGGTGTTAGACCATAGCGTATGCTATGCTCGGCTTTGTTAAGAGGACCGTAAACCTATTCAAAAGTCCATACTCTAGCCTCAGCGTCTACGCTGCATTTATTCGGTCGAAGCTGGAATATGCCTCAATCATTTGGAATCCGGATTGTAAAGTTCGTTCCAACAGAATTGAGCGACTCCAGAAAAAATTTTTTAAATTTGCTCTTCTGCCTCTAAGGTTTCAGGATCCTCTACCTTCATACCAAAGCCGCTGCCTTCTTCTCAATTTTTGCACGTTGGAGGATAGGCGTAAACTGGCAGCCTTAATTTTTCTCAACAATGTAGTCGCTGTAACTGTTCAAGCATTGAACACTATTTTATATACAAATTTCAAAGATAGAGTTTCAAGGGATCGGACCCATGGAAATATGAGATAAACAGCATGGTTTAAAACCGATCCCCTACAGCCTACACAAATATGTATTTAGGTGGTGCGCTTATCGCACTTGAGAAAGGGTCGCATAGAAGTTCAGCGCGCAGTACGTGCAGTTTCGTAGTTTTAAATAGATTTAAGATTCTCATGTATCGTACTTATAAGAGAACTTTGACGAATAAAATCAGTTTTGAAACGGAACTCATGGGAGTACGACCTTTATTTTGGGGCTCCTCTTAACATTTGGTCCTTCGGGGCACCCTGACGTTTTCCCCCCTGTGGTAAGAGACTCAGGGTTAAAAAACTGGCACCTATAAGTGGCTGTAGAAAAAATGCTCAGCCCAAGGTAGCTAAAAAATAAGACTGCGATCTGGGTAAAAAAGAGCCCAGTTTAAAAACCGTTGTCCTCTGTTGTTTCCCCCCAAGAGGTAAGGGACACAGAGAATAAAATTATATAAATGCACAATGGGCATAAAACAAAAAAAAAAATAATAAAAATGAGTCAAAAAAAAAAGGCTCAAGGAGTATTCTCAACCGTATTTTGGGGCTCCTATTGAAATTGGCACCTAAATAGTGGCTAGATGTGCATTGACACAGTCAGTCAAAGGTAGCTAAGATGGCTGCGAACTGGGCATAAAAGAGCTTAGTGTAAAATCGTAGTCCTCTGTCGTTTCCCCCCAAGTGGTAAGGGACACAGAGATTGAGAATTGCCGTCGAGCAATAAGTGCGTTTTTTGTTTAGCGCAGGGCTATCCGAGGCCTAAGTCGGAATATTTATTGAAAATCTTTGGGCTGGAATTCAGCCATCGGATCTCCAAAGCGATACGGCGCAAGGAGTTAAAATCACAACTTGTGTAAAAAAAAATTTATGTTTTTCCGGAACAACACCGGAAATTCATAAATATTGAAAATAATATACGGCGTGTTCGAGGCCAAATATCGAGCAAAAATAAAAAAAGTCGGGTTCCTGGGAACAACGACAGCCAAAGTCTTTGGCATTCTGTACGGCGGGACCAACGTCTGCGGCAGGACCACCGGCGAGTAGAAGAACAGCATCAGCGGCAGAAAAAACAACGAGCTACACCATCAGCAGCATCAAGGGCGGATCCTTTTACATCATTTGCAGGAGGAACACGCATCAAAAAAGAAAACTTAACAACTGTATGGTATGGTCAAAAACAAAAAAAAAAAATATTTACAAGTTAAAAAATAATGATAAAAAAAAAATCGGTAAAAAAAAAATATTAATTATCAATTAAATTTTATACAAAAAAAAATTAAAATTTTAAAAGAAATTAGCCCTCAGTAAAACAAAAATTTTAATATTACAGTCCACTAAATCGAAGAAAAAATAAATTTTTCTGAGTAAATCTAAAATGAAAAAAATAGATATACTAAGGCACTTTTGTGGCCCCTTGCAGGATGTTCAAACATTAGGTTGAACATAACATATAAAAGCTTAAATAATTTGAAAATATTTAAAATTCAAATTGAATAATTCTTTCACAAATTATTAAAAGAAAAAAATGTATTAACAAAATACAAAAACAAACATTTATACAGTCCACTAAAAATTATAATCGAAGAAAAGGTTAAAGTAACATCAAATTTATAAAAAAAATATTAATCCAAAACACATCAAATTTACGCCTCTTTTTGTGGCCCTTTCCAGAATGTTCAAGCATTGAACACTATTTTGTATAGAAATTCTTAAGTTAGAGTTTTAAGGGATCGGACCCATGAAATATGAGTCAAACAGATGGTTCAAAACCGATCCCCTGCAGCCTAACACAAACAAATACATAAGTGGTGCGCTTATCGCACTGGAGAAAGGGTCGCATAGCAGGTCAGCGTGCAGTGCGTTGACAAGTAGTTTTAAATAGTTTTAAGATTCTCATGTATCGTACTTATAAGAGAACTTCACCGAATAAAATCAGTTTCCATAAGGAGCTCATTGGAGTAAGACCTATTTATTTAGGGCTCCTCTTAACAGTAACATTGATTGTCAATTTTTATTGGGACTCATTAATTTTAATGTTCCTCAAAGGGATCTTTGTACCTTTGTCCCCTTTCGGATCAAGTGTCAAAGGGCCAACAACCTTTTAAATGAGCCGATTGAGTGAGTTTTTTCTCTAGTTTCTTTTTTCTTTCCCTAGCCTCCGAATTGAGTGGGGCTCTGATAAGGTTGTGTTTAAACGTTAACATACGACAGGCACTTATTAAGTTTTTATTAGTATTGTAGTATTATTTATTATTTTGTAAGTTGTTGTTATGTAGCCATGTAAGGATTTATCCGTTGGCGAAATAAAAAATAACTAAATAAATAAAGTGGTCCTTCCATCGCTTTAACATTCGCCACCACATACAACCTCAAAACGGAACTCATTGGAGTATATTATACCTGTAAAGTCGCCCGATCACGTTCCGACGTATATACTACATACATTTTTTCCCGCAATAATTTCGCATAGTACACAGTACACTGTGACCGTTTTGCCATTCTTCAGGTAGTCGATAAAGATCACACCTTGTGAATTCCAAAAACGGTGGCCATACCCTTTCCGGCCGATGAGACAGTCTTCGCCTTCTTCGGAGCAGATTCGCCGGGTGAAGTCCACTGTTTCGATTGTTTCTTGGTCTCTGAACGCAGAAACTCCGAATTGCGCTTAAACATCGTCAAACACTGCTCTAAAGTGGTCTCACGATTGCGTTTGTTGTCCGGAGTGGACAAACGCGGCACCCATACCGCCGACAACTTTCTCATGTCCAAAATTTCATCTAGGATATGACCCACGCGGTCTTTTGAGATGCCTACTCTCCCATCCACGTTATCCTCCGTGGTAGCCGTTTTCGGGGCACCTGGGGCACCTTTTTATACTCTTGCAGAGGGTATTATAATTTAATTTTGGTCAAAAGTGTGCAACGCAGTGAAGGAGACATCTCCGACCCTATAAAGTATATATATTCTTGATCAGGATCACCTCCTGAGTTAATATGAGCATGTCCGTCTGTCTGTCTGTTTCTATCTGCACTAGTCTCTCAGTTTTAAAGCTATCGTCTTGAAACTTTGCACACACCCTTCTTTCCTTTGCACGCAGTATATAAGTCGGAACGGCCGGATCGGCCGACTATATCCTATAGCTGCCATATAACTGATTGATCGGAAATGGTATAACTTTGCTCTTTCATATGGAAAAAATAATGCTCTTTCATATGGGAAATGCAAGTTATATGTACGTGACTCGCAGCATTGGCAAAGGGCAATTACAATACCAATTTTTTGTGTTTTTCGTTCTCTTTTTAATCGTGCTAATCCAAATGCATTTTGTTGTTGTATATCATTATAATGATATTAATTTTAACCTCTTTTTGCCTCTATTTTTCAATGCACCGACATGAACTGCACAAAAATATTCTCGCACCAATGGTATGGGAGTTTGCTCTGCCTGATTTAATCATTTTTCTGGTTGGTTATATAAATATATATTGTAGCTACCAATGTTACAAAAATGTTACTCACCAATGAGTTACCTTCATCAAATGAATATTCGTCGTCACTATTTGAGTAGTCCGAACTCCATCCTCCTTTTTCGAGATTATCCTTTCCATTTTTACAGGTATTTCCAACTTTTTCATTGTCAACGCTGCAATTTGATTTTCGGTTGGGCAACTCTAAGCATTCGTCTAAGCCTATGTGATTTATTGGGCCAAAACTGGAGGTGTCCCAAGATGTGGTTTGCATTAGACCCTGATGACTAAAATTGTATTGCTTAATTTTTTCCCCTTTAAGTTCTTCGAGTTGATTGAGCAAGACCCGTTTGATTTCTGAAACCCATTTCATTTTAACATCGATCGAAGGCGCTTGTAATACGTGTACTTCTTGACGTCCTTGAAGCCAAACTTCAAAACGTTTCGTATCGCCCCGTACAGACTCTGTCAAGCCAACTTCTGACATCTACTCAAAATAATGATACACCATTATATAAATCTTTTTAGGTGGGTTGAGACTTTACTAACCTTAATATGATGTTTAAATTGGTAGGTACTTTTGTTGTGACCCGGTTTTGTTAATTGTTTACAAAAGAGTAACGACTTTTGGTAAAGAAAAATATGTCGCTGTCGCGGCTTGATCCGAATGCGAATGTCTTTTTTTGACTCTGTCCACACTTGAAACGAGTCTTGCATTAAGAGTTCCCCTTGTTCCGCCAAATTAGTCTGGAATAATATATTCAAAACTTAGTAATACAACAATTTTAACTTGACTTACCGGAAATCCTGTTATTGCTATTTGATGCATAGAGTCATTAACACACTTTAAAACTATTAACATACAGTCAAGTGCTTTTTGAAGTTCCTTAGTACAACTACCACTGTCACTATAGCGAAGTAAGTCCTTTAAAAGTAGTTGGTATTTGGTAATCCTTTGTACAGGCTTAAGTAAATATGCAGCGAGGGGAAGCTTGTGACCTAGCCGTTTTTGGCATCCTTGAAAAAAAAGATGCGTGTCCACCAGAGTTTCACGTAAGCGTTCTGATTTCGGAATGTTTTGACAATAATATGAGTAGAGTCGGTAAAATGTATCCCGCTGAAAATAAATTATATTGCAATAATATTTGATAAATTTTTCATGAATTTTATGCCTTACTCTTTGAACAAAACAAAGTGCTACCAGTTCAGTGGTTGAAATGCAATTTTCAAGGTCCTTTAGAAAAACTTCGTTGTGAAATGAATACAATTCATTTAAATTTCCAAAAAGTATGTCTTCTTTTCCAAAAAGGCTTACAGGTGCAAGATGCATGAACTCTTCAGATTTCAGCTGGTCGCAATATCCCTAGAACAATGATAAGCTAGTAAAAACACATTGTCACTTATAAGCAGAGCTTTAAAAAGCTTTTTATCAGTGTCCAAATCAAACTTTAAAAAACGGGACGTAAAAAAAATTTTAGAGCAAAACTTGTTATGTAATAGAAACATTTTATCATTCATTCATTCATTTAAAGCGGTCATTACGGTCAAAGCGGCCAAAGCTGAGAAATAAATTTATTTGAAATAATTTTATAAATAGCCCAGAATCCTAAACTTAAAGTTTTTTTTTATAAATTAAAATAAACCCATATATTGATTATGTATGTTATATTTTCAGTAAAAAAAAGATTTTTTTTTAAGCGACCAAAATAAAGAACATTAAATAATCATTATTTTGAAACAGTCATTTGCAAGCTCTGCACAAAGCAGAGAATATGCATCAATAAAGACACACAGATTGAGAGGAATAGGACGAATTGACTTACCCTACTTTCGTAAAAAAATGTAAATGTTAAACCAAAAACAACTTAGCTGTATTACCGTTAAGATTGAACTAATTTCATTCACATAGATCTTCTCCGTCTCTAGAAGCTCAGTTAATACGTGTCCGCGCTTAAGACGACGTGCCTCATAATCCTGAAATTTAATAAAAAATGTGTATGCTAGTTAAGTGTTTTTAATAATATGTTGAAACAATTTTTATACCCTTGCAGATACTTTCGTATTTTTAAAGATAGAAACTTTGTTCAGATTATATTTTTGGTCAGTTGACCTGCCGAATTTTATAACGATCGGCCGACTATATCTTACAGCTGCCATATAAATGAACGATCGGAAATAAAATTTTTGTAAACAAGAAAGGAAAGCAGGTAAAACCGGATATATATCGCAAACATCGGATATAGTTGGCCGATCCTTATGGGAATATGAATATATAATCCAATTTATTACAATACAAAATCTAAAAACAGTCCCAAACTTCTATCTTCAAACATGCCAAAGTTGGTATTTCTACCAAAAACCATTTCCGATGGTTCACTTATATGGCAGCTATAAGATATAGTCAGCCGGTCGATACAAAATTTGGTAGGTCGGATTAACTGACCAAAAATTGAATTCCGATCGTTCCGATGCTATTAAAACACAATTCTAAGATTTATACCAATGAAATAAATGCGCTTGGAATAGGGCCTGGAATGACTCTATTCCAGGGGCATAGGAAATTTATTTTCGCGAGCTCTGCCGCACACAAGCAGTGTAAACGTATAAAACATCACGCTCTTAGCCTAATTTCTGCTATTCGTCATTAATACTAATACCTTTAAACCATATCATTGTATCAGTGCCGACCACTGATTTACAGATATGAATTCAAAAGAAGTGGGACGTGTAGTTTTAACTCCACATTGCCAACAAAATATTTGAAAATGATCTCTGAACCAGAAAAATATAAAGATTCTTCCAGAAAGGTTTTTTATACCTTTGTACATGGTATAATCATTTTGGTCAAAAGTGTGCAGCTAGTGAGGGACAAATCTCCAAACTTATACTATTCTATATTTCTATATTATCTATATTCTATTCTATATTATTATATATATTATTATTATATTATTCTGCCTTGATATAGGCATTTCCTTTTATCTTATTTTTACTCAAACTTGACTTTGTTTTTTAAAGCTTTAGACGTAAAAAGTTTTCGTGTTTTTTAAGATAGACGGTTTGTTCATATTTGTTCATATTTATTTTCAGCACTGTCCATTAATCCGACAACCCAAATTTCATAAGGATCGGCCGTCTATATCCTGAAGCTCCCACATGACTGTTTGATCGGAAACACTACAAATTTGGTGTTTAAAAATTTTTAATTTTTGTTTTGATCAAAAATGACACAATTTTGTTTTGTTTTGAAGATAAAATGGAACTTTTTTAAAATGTTTGTGGTTTAAAAAATGGGTAAATTAGTATTAAAGTCTCATAAGGATTGGCCAACCATATCAGATATTTGCAATTCATATCCGATCTAAACTACAAGGGTATATCAACTTTGGATCTAGTTTGTGGCATTTTTTAATTTAGCTAGAAAGGAAAGCTAACTTTGGGCGGAGCCGAATTTGATATACCCTTGCAGTTAAAACCGGATATATTTCGGTAAAATCGGATATAGTTGACCGGTCCTTATGAGGATATCATAATATAACCAATTCATTACAAAATCTACAAAAAATCCCGAACTTCTATTTTCAAGAACACCAAAGTTGGTATTTTTACCAAATACCATTTCCGATCGTTCAGTTATATGGCAGCTGTCGGCCGGTCGTTATAAAATTTGGCAGGTCGGATCAACCGACCAAAAATATAATCTGTACAAAGTTTTTATCTTTCAAAATACGAAAGTTGGGTCATTTCCGATTGTTCAGTTATATGGCAGCTATAGGACATAGTCGGCCGATCCGGGCCGTTCCGACTTATATACTGCGTGCAAAGAAAAAAGGATGTGTTGAAAGTTTCAAGTCGATAGCTTCAAAACTGAGAGACTAGTTTGCGTAGAAACAGACAGACGGACAGACGGACATGCTCATATGAACTCAGGAGGTGATCCTGATCAAGAATATATATACTTTATAGGGTCAAAAATATCTCCTTCACTGCGTTGCACACTTTTGACAAAAATTATAATACCCTCTGCAAAAAATAAATAAAGTAAGCAATATACAAAAAATAAAAAAAAAAACGATCAGCACTAGAATGTGCCCAGCAGGATATTACAAATAAAAGAGTTTGGGAGCATTTTTGTATGTTTGTATAGTAAATGGTATATATAAGGGTATATCTCCTCTAAAAATTTGGATGATGTTTTTCAGATATAAATTTAGCTTAGAAATAGGTTGGCATCCACATTTTTCCAAAAAACCTTCCTGTACTGGCTCTAGTGGAATATGCGATTTATCAGAGCAGAAAGCAGCGTTGCAACAATTTAAAGTAACTTGAACTGCGTGGGCATTATAGGAGTCTCCATGCAAAATCTTATAGTAGCTCAATCACTTATAGTCTCTGAGATCCATGCGTTCATACGGACAGACTGAAAAACGACCGAACATCTAAAAAAAGTTTAGATGAAACTAGATGATCTTACGACAGACCAGTTTATGGTGCTAGTGCACTAACATATGTACGTACAGAGATTGCGGCCCAATTTGACATTCTGATGGTAAAGCTCTCTAAATATAGGTCCGTTGAAGTCGAGAGGAACCATCATCAGAGTCGAGAGGAACCATCAGAACGCATCAAACACCATTTTTACAAAAGTTTTGCAACAAACTTTTTGCAGGCCACACCGAAACAAATTCGGTCAAGTAACGGACGGCTTTCAATCGCTGCCGTTTACTGCCCTCCTCGTTTTTCAATCTCGGACAATTGTTGGACTTCTACATTTCACTTGGGGATCGTCTTAAAGCCTTAAAATGCCAAACATACATACATATGGGGGTCACGTCTAGTGACTCCCAAAAGAAGGAAATTTAACAATGCAATTTTAAATTTGAGAAAAAAAATGGACTACGTTTCTCCTGAAAGTCCCACATACTGGCTAACAGATCTATGCAAGCTTCCACACCTTATTGATTTTGCGGTGACAAAAAAAATACCTCGCAAAGTGCCAAAGCAGTCTCGAACTTATCATAAGACCTCTCGGCTGTGCTCCTGACGCTTTTACAATAGGGTATACTCAGTGAGATGCAACGTAACTACTTCGGGCGACTAGATCATCGAAGCTGGAGTTCCACAAGAAAGCTCACTCGAGACTTGTCTATATTTTTTTCTTACTGCGAATATTGCTACGAACAAACAACTAAAAACGTAAACGTTTGCCGACGATACGTCTATCCTTAGTCGCTCGAGATGAAGAAACCAACTCGCTGATAATCTTACAGTATTGGAAAGGTGGCTGTCCGACTGGCGCATTAAGATAAACGAACAAAAGTGTAGACATGTAACGTTTATTCTTAATAGGCAAATATGCCCTCGCTTTCACTAAACGGCATCTCTGATGCTAACGAAGTAATGTGCCTTGGCGTCCACCTCAATAGATGACTAACCTGGCGTAAGCACATCAAATGCAAGAAGATACACGTAAAACTAAAAGCTAGCAGCCTCCCATGGACTACAAGGCACTACCCTACAACTCAGGCCTAAGGCCAATATGGACTTATGGCTCCCAACAGTAAGGGAACGCAAGCTGCAGCAAAGTAAACATAATACAATGCACAATGAAAAATTTTAAGAACTACCACTGGGGGACCTCGCTGTAAAAAATATAATCCAGAAGCAAAAAGTGTCCTACAAATAAAAACTGTCTTCGCACCCAAATTTTCTCGCTCAGGGATTAACTCGGGTTTCCAGCGGATCCCGCCTGCGACGCAACGACCTCCCAGCAATCGATTTTTATGGCCGTCTAACTTTGTATTAGTCAATATGACTGTTAGTTAAAAATTTAAGATTTGATACACACATCACACACACATCACACACAGATACACATCTTGTTAGTCTCGCAAACGTCTGTATGTATAGATCTATCTATCTATACATTTTTTTTTATAAGCTTTGCTCTTATTTATTGATTCTTCACTTAATTTTGAGACTAACAATAAGTTTACGAATCATAACATTAAAATTCAATTAACAGTATACTAAGACTGCATTCTGGTTGCGCGACCCTCAAGTCGGTCGCTGAGTGTGTAAGTCATTGCGACAAAGATGTGATTTGTTGCTAAACTTTTTTAGACCTCTCGCTCGGTGGTTACTTTCTCTACTTAACCCAATTGGTTTGCTGTGAGGTCAATTTTAATGATTGTTCCAATGTTCCTGAATGTCGGAACCAGTGTTCCCAGATTTTCATGGACTCAAATAGCTAAAATGATAAAAAAAATATGCAAGAAATAGCTAAAACAAAAAATGCTAAAAAAAAATTGCTAAGTTATAGCAATTTTTGTGTTATTTTTAAATTGTTTTTATTAAAATAATGCAGAATTGTTGACAATATCAATGGCGTCCTCGACCAAATATTTATATTTATTTGATTCTGATACAATTTTTAAATATTTTGTTGGTAATGTGTAGTTAAAACAACACATCCCAATTCTTTTGAGTCCATATATGTAAATGAACATTCATTTTATAAGAATTTTAGTTGTTAATGTAGCCTACCTTATGGCTAAAATAGCATTTAAAGTTTTCTAATGCATAAAGTTTCATATTTCTCATTATATTTTTGACTATCTGCACTTGGATAATTACGAGTTCTACCTCTGCGTTCGACCAAGGAAGACTGTATTGATTGCTCCGGTATCGGTTCCTATTTACCTATATCTATCGGTACTATTTTAAAAGTGCCAAATTTAACCAAATCATTAAAAAGAATGCTAGATTTCTAGCTTATAGCTTTCGCAGTTTCAAATTAGCTAGATCTAGCAATAAAAGCTAAAATGGCAACACTGGTCGGAACTGAACAAAACGAGACAGGTGAGTGATGAGATAAAAGATTCGAAATCGACTATCGAATCGAATCGATTCGACTATCAGGTTTTTAGGAATATTTTTGCAAATTGCAAAGTTTGTTATATCAGGTAGTTTCTTTGTGTCTGCCGGCCAGTATGTTGGTGTGCCCGAAGAAACATAGTCGAGCATGTTCTTGGCTTTGCATTATAGTGCTCCTTTTCTTTTGGAGTCACGAGAAGAGATGCCCAGAGTGTGTGCTTGGCATTGCGGTCTCTTGCTGTTATAAACTGTCTCCTGCTGTTGCATAAACTCATCTTTAGCTATAAAGAAGCGCGGGGGACAGAAAACGACGGATGGTGTAAGTTGGTTGCCAGTATATTATTGTATTATATATTAATAGATGTGGCAGGTAGGTAGTCTTTAGCAAATTTTTTTGTGATAGTGGTGTTCAATACGGCTTCTGAATAGAACTCGAGGCCCACTCGAGCGCTTGGGTTTGTCACATTTTATTTATTGGGGGTGCGGACATCCTCTCTGGTGGATGCGACTTTTCAGCTCCTTATAAACTGGGCAAGTTAATCTATATCTATAGTTAACACTGTAATTGCCAACTTAGTTGCCGCGCTTTTTCGAGTTGCAGTCAGCTTTGCCCGCTGGGCAGTGTGCCGAGTCATGAAGCTCTTTACAAACCATACACATCGGGCGCAGTATACAGTACGACCTTGTATGGCCATATTCTTGGCTTAAGACTGTATATAGGGTGCACTTCGTATTTCTTCAGGGGGTATTTTCTGGTTCGAGCTCAACTTTAAAGAGTGGCTGCGGCTTTTTATCTCTATTAAAGATATTGAAGACTGTCTTAGCGCTATAACCCGTCTCTTGTAGTGTCTTTGTTATCACTGCAGGCGTTAGGTCGGACTTTATTCCCTTAAGTACGATTTTGCAGGCCTGCTGCTTTTTATCTGATACGTTTAAACCAGAGGTCGGCACCCCAATACATTGATATAATTTTACCGCATTAGTGTTAGTAACGTATAGTAGAAAGTAGGCTTTGAGCATGACGTTTCACACATTTATACTGTGTGTGTGTGGCAGAGCTCGGGCAGAGAAATTTCCTATGCCCCCGAGATAGGGCCGTGCCGACCTCTGGTGTAAACCTTATTTTTATTCTCGGTAAGATATTTCGATGATACTTTGTAGTTATCTTTAGACTTAATTTGAACTTTTGATTCCTCAATGTTGCCCTTTACGAAGGATATTCTGTGGAAGTTAACCTTTCCAATAAGCCCAATGATTTTCTTGGCAAGAACATTGGAACATTTTTTCGTGTATAAATAGGCGTACAAACGCTTCCAAGATGGCCGGGAAGATGCTAATGAGGAGCCTTGCTCTGGACGCCCAAGCACGTCCACAACTGATGAAAGCGTTCGAGCAGTGAAGAAAATTGTTTTGAAAAATCGTCGAATCACTATCAGAGAAGTTGCTGAAGATGTCGGTATATCGCTTGGCTCGTGCCATGAAATTTTTTCAAAATTTTTGATCAATAGTCGTGTGACAGCGAAGTTTGTTCCGAAATTGCTGAATTTTGACCAAAAGAACCGTCGCATGAGATTTACTCAGAAGGGTCATAGCTGGTGATAAATCATGGGTATATGGCAGTGGTCGGCACCCCAATACATTGATATGATTTTACCGCATTAGTGTTAGTAACGAATAGCAGAAAGTAGGCTGTGAGCATGACGTTTCACACATTTATACTGTGTGTGTGTGGCAGAGCTCGGGCCGAGATATTTCCTATGCGCTCGGGATAGGGCCGTGCCGACCACTGGTATATGGTATGATATCGAAACCAAAGCCCAATCGTCCCAATGGAAGACCCCAGATGAGGGACCGAAAAAAGCACGCCAAATTCGATCCGATGTCAAAGTTTTGATCACTGGTTTTTTCGAATACCATGGCGTGGTGCATCAGCAGTTCTTACCATATGGTCGTACGGTCAATAAACAGTATTATCTAAAAGTTATTATCTGAAAAGAAAGAATTCTTGGCTTTTGCATCGCTATAATGCCCCTGCTCACTCATCTTTGCTTGTAAAAAATTTTTTGGCTAAAAACAACACGACAATGCCCCTGCCACCATATTCACCGAATTTGGCCCCATGTGACTTTTTCTTGTTCCCAAAACTAAAGAGACCTTTGACAGGACCAAGATTTCCAGCGATTGAAGAGATAAAGACTGCATCGCTAGAAGAGCTCAATGCTATACCGAAAAGTGCTTATGGGAAGTGCTTTGAGGATTGGAAAAACAGTTGGCATAAGTGTATTGTAACTGGAGGGATTACTTTGAAGGGGACAAGCTAATTATTGATAAATAAATTAATAGTTTTTCTTGAAAATACAAAGGCACTTTACTCTTTGAACACACCTCGTATAGATAACTTAACGCTCGACGACATGTAAAAGCCAACACGTGAAATTTTTGGGATACAATTTTGATTTTGATTTCACGCTGTTTTTGACGTCAATAAAATGAACTGTCGCATCAGAGGCATTGAAAATTTCACGTCATGAGAAACCATTACAGTACGAGAGAGCGACAAAGCGAAACAGTCGACGGCAAGCGATATTGGTGGATGCTGGTGCGCATTTTATGCCCGGAAATGCGACAAAAGCGTCTAAATTTCCCCCATGTCGGGTCCCCATGTCACCATGTATCTTTAAGAACACCGAAGTTGGTATTTTTACCAAATAACATTTTCGATCGTTTAGCTATAAGATTTATTCGGCCGATCGTATTTTTGGTGGGTCGTATTATTTTGCCAAAAAAGCATTCCTACGAAATCTGAACTCTGTAACTTTTCCGATCTTTTCCGAACTTTTCCGGTGTTAAAAAACACCAAATGTATAGCAGCTATAGGATATAGTCGGCCGATCTTTATGAAATTTTCCAAGTCGTATTATTTTGCCAAATTTCGTGTAAAATTTGAACTCTCTAACTCTAAAAACACCAAAAGTTTACCATTTCCGATCAATCAGTTATATGGCAGCTATAGGATATGGGCTATACTGCATGCAAAGGAGAGAAGGGTGTGTGCAAAGTTTCAAGTCGATAGCTTTAAAACTAAGAGACTAGTTTGCGTAGAAACAGACAGATGGACATGCTCATATCAACTCAGGAGGTGATCCTGATCAAGAATATAAAGCATATACTTTATAGTGTCCCAGATGTCTCCTTCACTGCGTTGCACACTTTTAACCAAAGTTATAATACCCTCTGCAAGGGTATAAATTCAATGCAGTAGCATTGAGCTAATTCTTTAGCTTTATCTCTTATAGTCGTTGAGATCTCGACGCTCCTATTACTTCAAAGTGAAAGAATTAAAAATTTTCTATTTGCTTTTGGTTTGAATGAGTGATATACCAATCATAAGGTATTGCTTTAATTATATCATTTTTGTTCTAAAAATGTTACCAAAAGTTTGGGAGAAATTTGGGTAAAAGTAAACGGATTTGGATTTACTAAATTTGAGCTGGTAGGGACATTGAAGTTTCCAGACAAAATCAACAGAACTAGTTACATATTTACATAGTTAATAAACAAGAGAAAATTCCTATAGACGATGTTCTCAATTGATACGCGGCACTCATCTCATCGACCCTGATCCTAAATGCGTAGAGCCTTTTTGCAGTGGACTCTATATTTTATTTTTCTTATTGTTCTTGATTGTTTCGATGTCAAATTAGTACTTAAGAAAATTGGTAATGTTGTCACAGGTGGTGCTTATTCCTAGTGTGTACACATTGTTTGGATCTTAGGTCTAATGGATATAGAAAATATAAAGATGGCAATATGAGACAAAACCTAATAACTAAGCAATAGTTCCCAACCAGACACATGTGCATGTTTTTGTGCTTTAGAAATAACAGCTAAAGAAATCTAGTGGAAATGCAGAATAAAACATCGAAAAGTCAAAATACCTTTCTTTACTGGCGCTACTGAAATGTTCAATATTTAATAGAGGGAGGGGCGTTGAAAAATTTTGAAATAACTTGCGCAGGTCAAGTCATAGGAATCAAATGAGTCAAATGAAATTAATCTGATATCCAAGCGTTCATACGTACAAAATTTTAATAGAAATACAAAATAAAATAAACACATATAATGTATTGACATTAATTGTGGTGACATTGACATAATGGTGACCTTTAAAATTTAATTTCAGTTGAAAAAACTCAACATCCGCTGCGTTTAAGTTAAAAAATTCTTTGTTTAGTATTTATTTTACCTGTTTATTTTTTATTTGCATTTCGTCATGGTTTAAGTTAGGTAAAATTGCAACAATGTCATCACCCTCGGTAGATCTAGGTGTAGTTTTTGAGTTTTCATTAACCTGAAATAAAAAAAATATATGTCAATAATATTTTTAAAGGCCCCAACGCTTAGGAAGGCATAGGAAGGGCATAGGAAATTTCTCTGCCCGAACTATGCCACACACATACAGTATAAATGTGTGAAACTTCATGTTACTAATACTAATACGTCAAAATCATATCAATTTATTGAGGTGGCGACCACTGATTTAAGGGGACCCCCCCCATTCTCGGTTTCAAAAAATCGTTTCAAAAATCAAAATAAAAGTTTCTAGTCCTTCTGTTGTGAATGTTAAAATTTAGGCGTGTTAGTAAATGCATATTGATAGGGTTATGTAGAAAAGCTACACCCAGCATTCTCCTACGATTAGTTTAGCTTGGTAAGTTTATTGATAAGAGTCTACTACTATAAGATGAAAGATGAAGATTTGCATCCCAGTTGAGGGTCGTTAAATTCTTCTGATCACCTTTTAATGAAATCAAGGACTCCTTTAGCCTTTTTAGCCATTGTGGAAATATGGTAAGCAAATTTAAGTTTAGAGTCTAATAGGAAACCGAGATAATTAACCTAAGCTAATTTCTCTAAGGCAATCCCTTAGAGAGAATACGTAGCCTCGAGAGGGCAAGAACGATAAAAAGACATAAGTTTGCTTTTGGAGCTATAAGCTATTAAATCATTTGCTAAACACCATTTTTGAAAATGTGCAAGATCGTCTTGAAGATTGTATTGGGCATATATGGATTTGTACTGAATGAAAAAATGAACATCATCAGCTTACATCAGAACTAGAGAGTTTGTTAAAGCAGGGGGCAAGTCATTAATGAAAAGAGAAAATGTTAAAGGGCAAAGATGACTTCCTTCAGACTCTTTGTGTTCTTCCATCTAAGTAGCTGGAGATCCACGTTAGAAGGTCTGTAGGAAATCCCAGCATATTCAGTTTACTTAACAAGAGTGAGACTGCATCAAATGCTTTGTTAAAGTCTGTGTAAATTACATCGGTTTGATATCCCTTACAAAAGCCATCTATGACAAAGGATGTCAACTCCAATAAATTTGTGGTGGTGGAGCGACGCTTAATAAAGCCATGCTGACAGGGAGAGATAATCGAAAAGCAAAGGTGTTGCAAATGAGGAGTAATTAATTTTTCAAATAACTTTGGAATTGCCGACAACTTAGAGATGCCTCTGTAGTTGGGAGCATCGGACTTTTTCCCTTTTTTATGTAGGAGAATTATGAAAGATTCCCTTCACTTAATGGGAAAAATCTAGGTTTCCAAAGATACGTTAAAAAGTCTATGAAGAGGTTTGTACAGATTAAAGAAAAATTTACCTAGAAACAAGAAAGGAAAGCTAACTTCGGGCGGAGCAGAAGTTGATATACCCTTGCAGTTAAAACCGGATATATATCGCAATCACCGGATATTGTTAGCCGATCCCTATGATAATATCATAATATAACTTAACTACAATAAAATATCTAAAAAAAAGTTCGAAGCGTCTATCTTCAAAAATACCAAAGTTGGTATATCTACCCAATACCATTGCCGATCGTTCAGTTATATGGCAGCTTTAAGATATAGTCGACCGATCGTTATGAATTTTGGTAGGTCGGACCAAAACTGACCAAAAATATAATCTGTACTAAGTTCCAGCTATTTATCGTCAAAAACACGGGAAAGTTGGGTAATTTTCGATCGTTCAGTTATATGGCAGCTATAGGATATAGTCGGCCGATCCTTATGAAATTTAGCATGTCGTAATATTTTGCCAAAAATAGCTCACATGTCAACTTTGACTCTAAACTCTCTAACTCTAAAAACACCAAAGTTATACCATTTCCGATCAATCAGTTATATGGCAGCTATAGGATATAGTCGACCGATCCCGGTCGTTCCGACTTATATACTGCGTTCAAAGGAAAAAAGCGTGTGTGCAAAGTTTCAAGTCGATAGCTTTAAAACTGAGAGACTAGTTCGCGTATAAACAGACAGACAGACGGACAGACGGACATGCTCATATGAACTCAGGAGGTGATCCTGATCAAGAATATATATACTTGATCGATTTTTTTGGAACTTAGCTTTTAATTCTTGTTTTAAATGCCTTTATTCATTTTCTTCAAAATTCATTAACTTTTAGTTTCATCGTTTAATCTAGTGCGATTGATTCAGACGTTTGTGCACTTACTTATTCTAAACAAAACTATTTCTCATTTAAATTCCCTCATTCGTTTTGTGTAGTGTCAAGCAGATGGTTAGTATAAATGTGTAAATTGAGAATTGAGTATGCTGTTCCTACCTTTGACTTTTTCGAATTAATGTACTTCCTTGTTTCATTTTGGTGTATCTCTCCTGATTTTGCAGCTTTGGATTGCTGTATAGGTATGGATTTTATGGTGTCTCCCATGCTTATATTGCAGCATGAATAATTATCATCGTCACAGCTTGACATACTGCAACAAGTGGTTGAAGAAATTTCTGTAGGAAATTCATTATAGGAGTTATTCCAAAAAACGCCTTCGACGGCATTGCAATTTTCGTTGATAGGATTTTTTGAACTTAAATCGCCGAATTGAGCATAATATTTTTTTGTACATTGCCAGCAACTGCTTTCAGAGCCGCAAATTGAAATATTGTCGTAATTAGATATATTAGAAGATGATGTACACAGAGAAGCCGCTGATAATTGGTCAGGGGAAGTTGGTTTGGAATAGTTAACGCAATTTAAATCATTGGAATCTTCATAAGTGTGTTTTGAAATTGATGTGAATGTATCAATATTCTTAAGAAGCTGGTCATTGTCATCTAATAAAGACTCATTAATCCAACTGCTGGAAGAATACGTTTCCTCTTCTCTCACTTTTATATCATTAAGTTTTTTCTCTATATCGATGTTACATTCTTTTGTTTTTTGAGTAACAGCTTTAATTAATTCATTCGTTGTTACTTTTCTTAAATCCTCTTTATAAAAGTTTTGCAAGTCGTTGGGATCTGCATGTGACTTCATTTGAGAAGAAATATTTAAACTTTCGAATTTATCTTTATCTCTCATAAAATGAATATTTATTAAATTATCTTGCTTCGTATTTTTTTGTTCATTTATTGTGCAGTTCTTAGGAGAAAAAAATCGAGAAGCTGAATTATCTTTTAAATCTGCATTCTTATCAGTCTCACATTCGTATACAAAATCTGACAGGTTTTTACACCTAGTATGAGAACCATACTTTAGATTCTGATATTGTTTGTTTGGCCACTCTTCTTCGTCTACCAAACTATTTATAATCAGTAGAGACTTCCTTTTTTTTCGAATACGAATACGATCCAGTTTAGGTTTCTGTTGATAGCGTGGCAACTGCCAATGAGGGGCATATGAATTATTGTTGCTGGCGTCACCGACACTTTTTGAATTTTGAAACATCCATTTTGGTGTGTGCTCCCTGTTATGTATTACTTGATGAGATTTACAATGAGATATAGGTATTGGAATTCGTGACTGTAACTGGGTCTTTAAACATGAAAAGCTCTCAATGCGCGCAATTCGGTCTGCACGAGATTTAATGCCTGTATTTGTACAAAAAATACTTTGATGGCGTTCTCCATTTCGTGATTTCTTAAAGTCAGTAAATGATGATCTGGCTTCGCTAGAATCTGCACCATAGTCAGCAACATTACAGGAACAGTTGCTAGTAAAAGTATGTTCATGAGGCGAAATTTTTTGTATTGAGCTGTTTTTTTTAACCGTCTGCAAAAGTAACTCCCAAGATTGAACAGTTGGTGGATTCTCGTATTTTTCTTTTAACAGCCTGGATACCACCGGGCGTCTTGTTAGGTTGATTTCCTTCAAGCTTTTTAATTCATATGGTGGTCGGCGATATTCATCAAGACGACGGGGCGCCAATAGGCAGTTTCTTGACTTATGCATAATAGCTTCTTTACACTGATGGACGTAATTAACCTTTAAAAGTTCCATTTGGGGTATATTAGAAACATTATTGATGGATAGTTGAGAATCATTTATGTGTTTTTTTCTGGATATCCCACTTATTAAAGGTTCTTGTGAATTAACTAAATTGGCTGTTAGTTTGCTGTGAGGCATGATCGACGAATTCAAGATTTAGTTTTTGGTTTTAGTTTTAGTCCCCATATTTTTTTATTTTTTACACGTGATAGAGGTAAAAGTTATGAGGTTCTACCTCCTCTTAATAGATACACTTAATAAAAGAGTTTTTGTTTAACACGTTTTCAATGGGACTTTGTTTTTTTTAATACAAATATTTTGTTTCATTCTTTTACTGTTATGCATTTAACATTGACCGTTTAGATTTATGGTTTTTCCTCGATTTTAAAGATAAAACAGACTGAAAAAGTCTAGTAGCTTTCTAATTTAAAAGTGCTTCTGCTGGCTTCGTTAGTTTCAAACATACTGAGACGTCGCGCATCTTAATGCATAGGCAGAGAGAGAAAAAAGAAGAAAGACCCAGAAAGAGAAGGAGGTGAGAAGTAGTTAAAACCAGTTTTTTTTAATTTTTTTAGCTACTTGCCACCGGTAGGCAGGTTCAATTCCTCCACCACACACCCCATATCAACTAGGGAGTTGGAAGTAAGTTCGGTAGAGGAGCGAGAGGTTGTGCTTGTGTTGCTGCAACATGTTGCAGGTTGCCAAATGCGGAGTTGGTAGCTTCTGGTACCGGCTTCTAGCGAAGATGTTTCACCGGATTCCAAAAACGTTTTTAGAACGTCTTAACAGGTTTTCTTAACTATTAACTCATAAAAATTAAATAAATACTCGTTTTCGTTTCCGATTTGAAGAGATGTCTGGAAGAAGAAAGATCAGTCTTAACAGTTCCACTACTTTTGTTCAACAGGTTTGCTTTATTGATGTATGTGTGTGTTTTAAGCGAGTTCGATGCCTCAGTTAACCGTTTTTTGACCGTAATCTCTTTGGTTTCCGCTTTCTCCTTTTAGATGTTATCTGTGTTGCTCTTATTCTGTGCCTAATTGGTTCTGTTTTATTGTCTCTTCTTGTTTTCCAAAAAATGGACACTACATAAAAATAAATCCATTCTAAGATTGACAAATGTTTCTACATACGCATTTATGTATATAATAAATAAGTTATAGCTTGCGAGCTGCCATTAAAGATTAATGTTGTTTATATATATATTTTTTAATCGTATACATTTCCAAAGTTTTTTACCAAAGTTTACAGTAGTAGGTCGAAAGTTCAAAAGAAAGTGAAACTCAAAAAAACAATGGGCTGAGAAAAATCAAATTTTCATTAAATGAACCAGGTAACAAAAGGAGACAAGAGAAACTATCGCGTACCAAATGTTTGTTATCACTAATTACATTTGTGTCAGAAAGTCGAAAATCATTTCTGTTGCAATTACTTTTAATATTATGGTCAAATTGTTTGGGATAACTTTCCATAAAAAATATAATTTTTAAAATTTGCTTAGAAAATGTTTTGTAAATAAATTTGCTAGGCATTCAAATTTTTTTTTGAAAATTTAATAATGAGAAAAAAAAAATTTTAATCAGTCTGTGTCTACGCGAACTAATCTCTTTGATTTGAAGTTATAAAATAATAATATAAAATTTCATATTTTTTTTAATAGTGATTTTCTAGGTACATATAGGTAAAAAAAATAGTGATTAGTGATTTCTTTGGTACAATACAGATGCGTTTTTTAAAGCTGTCGTAAGCTTTGGCACCTCTTCAAAATTCTTATCATTAATTGCAGCTAACCAAAAACCAAAACTCTGTAACTTAAAAAGATCAATAAGATATCTAGTAATTTTCTAGTAGAAAATTTATACAATTTTTCTTGACCTATGTGGTTATTGTTTTTTTTTTTTTTAATCCTTAACTGGTTTTATTTCGAAAAAATAATTTATTTATGAAAAATAATATTTGATTATTTATCAAACAAAGTTGAACACAAAAATGGTTCAACAATTATTATAATTGTTATTATTATTATTAATTTTAAATTCTCTAAAATTACGCGTTAAGGAATTTTTAAGAGCAAAACACTTTCGAAAAACCGTTTTTTCGAAATAAATCAAGATTTGAGGGTGTAGGAAAAATTTCAAACAAGGTTTTATACTATACTCGACCTAATGAACAATTTCTACTAGGTCTCTTCACAAGTTCCAAATCACTGTCGCACTGTGTTATTGCATAAAAAATCTGTAAATATTTGTGATTTATTTATAAAAAAAAATTAACTGTAAGGTACAAAGCTTTTGATACCGTCTCGAAAAATATAAATGGAATCAGTTAAATTATCTTCAGAAATGTAATTTAATAGCCACCTATTAGGGTAAATTGCTTTTAATTCAGTATTGATGTAATTATTGCTTGCATGTCGAATTCCTAAGTGCTTATTTGGATTACCAATAAGAATTTAGAGTAGTTGTTTGTCAAAAACTTGTTTGTAGGGCCATTGGATATGACCGTTTTTAAATGAACATCGTAAAGACTATACCGAAAAGTCCAAAATGAATTTAAATTTGTCGGTTGTCCTAAATACGATAAGTAATAAATTTATATGGTTTTAACCAAAATGGATTGATTTTTTTTTGTTTTTTAGTAAACACGTACCTTAACAACAGTACCTTGTGCATCTTTTGGAATGAACATTTTGATTTTCGGCCGCAATATACAGAAGATTATACTAGTTTCGTGAGCGTCAATATAAATTTATTAAAGACTAGTTTAAAACGAGATAACGCTGGGTTAGCAGAGAAGAACAGATGGCTTATAAAAAATAATTTGACTTGCGATGATTTATGCCTCATAATTACGTTAGCAATTGAAAAGACTCACTGCGAGGTATATTTTTGCGAGACAGTATTGTACCAGGTATTTTCAAATTTTGTTGTTTCTATTTAGGCTTTTATTGTTTTTGGCAACGAAACAATACAATTCGTGAACTCATTTCAAAAGGCTTCGGTTTACTCGATATGGAGATCATTACACATCAAATTTATTTTTGTCCTACATACCAATGATTTTCAGAAGGAGTGGTATAAAAATTCATTTTTTCAAGGTTAATTTTGAGACAAATATTGTTATACGTAGTATATAATACTAAATTTTACATGTTCAGATCAACCAAACATCCTATTTATTACACATCCTAGCACTGAGGTTTTCGAGATAAGGACCAATAAATATACAGGGCCAAAAGCGCAAAACCCAGGAACGCTTTACAAATTGAATCGTTTTTTCCCCGCTCTTCAACGTTTTCAAAATGGAAAGTCGCTTTTCCCAAACAAACTATCCAATTTGGAAGGTCGTGAAATCATTGTTGCCGGTTTTGACTACCCACCTTATACAATTATAAAACATGTAAGTTTTTTCTTTCATCAAGTTTAAAACACTCATGGTACATTTCTTAAGGGGTTATATACAGTTGTGATATATGAAAAAATTGATTTTTTTTTATTGCATATTCTTTAAGTATATTCTATTGGGAATACTCTCATAAAAATCCATAACGATCGGAGCGTTAGAACCGAAGTTGTAGCTATTTATAGCGCATTATCTGCATACAAAACTTGAACAAACTTGAAACTTTTAACGCGATTATTTCAGAATCTTTTTTTGGGAAATTACCTTTGCGTTGGACACGATTACTAAAAAACTACCAATCCGATCAACACCAAATTTTGACCACTTATTTATTATGATATTAGCTAGTCCGTGAACAATTTTTTGAAAACTCCTTTTTTAAAGCACAAAAAACGAAAATCTTATACCTTGAAAAAGTAAATTTTTTGTTAAAAACGTCGCCATTTTTTTTTTAATCAAAATTTTGAAAAATCCCTCGTTTACGGACTAGACAACACAATATACTAACTAAACTTTTTTGAATTTTTGATTTCGGATGAACCGTTCTCGGGATATGATGTCCACCGCAAGACACCATCGAAAAAAGACGATCTTGGAATTCGGCTATAACATTTTTGTTATGTAATATTTTTTTTTTGAACAAATTTAATTAAGTACCCAGAAACATGTACTAAACAACGTCGGTAAAACATTTTTCATAATTATTTTCTATGGTGTAA
This sequence comes from Drosophila malerkotliana malerkotliana, assembly GCA_018153235.1. Classification (NCBI taxonomy): domain Eukaryota; kingdom Metazoa; phylum Arthropoda; class Insecta; order Diptera; family Drosophilidae; genus Drosophila; species Drosophila malerkotliana. The sequence goes on along the minus strand of JAECXV010000075.1, from coordinate 19,645,961 downwards.
AAAAAAAAATCGATAAAAATCCATATTTTTGCGCGGTACAACTGTATACAACCCCTTAACAAGAAAATATGGCTATAGTCGAGTTCCCCCACTATATAATACCCGGTACTAATCTCTTCCACCCACAATTTAACTAAACTTTAAAGTTTAGTAGAAACTTTAACGGTATGGATTCTCAGAAACCCATTTTTGTCTGCAACATACAGTCAGCGCCACAAAAAAAAGCCGCACTTTGAAGGTTTACGAATTTCTAAATTTCAGAGCCTGTGGTTTCTTTATATGATTGCGAATTCACCTAACTTTTTTTTAAATAAGTTAAGTGATGGTATGTTAATAAAAGTGCATACCAATTTTTAGTTTAAGTTTGTTTTTAATTTTAAAAAAATGTTGTTTTTTGGTTTTTGGTTTAACGACTTTTTACTATTATGGCACTCTTAGGGAAAAAATTCATAAAAGTTATAAAAATGTACAAATTCAAAAAAAACTATTTATTTCCAATTGAATACCGTACTAACTATAAAAAAAAATTTAAATCTAGGCAATTTAACAATAGAAATATTTTTTTAATTTAGCTTATTACTTAGTAATTCCGCCTTTGGCCTTAATTACAGATTTTACCCTATTGGGCATAGAATCGTAAATGGAACAAAAATATTCCTTCGTTATATCGTGTATCCATACTTTTTCTATAACTTGTTTTTGTCCTCCATAGTTTTGGGCTTTCGCTTTCTTATTTTGGCACCCATATAGGCCCAAACATTCTCGATTGGATTAAGGTCTGGGCTGTTTCCTGGCCAATCTAAGGACTTAATGCCCAATTCTTCCTTCAAATTTGTTATCTTTAGATAGAAAAATGATAAATTTATCTGAATAAGTTGTTATGATAACAATCTCAGTGAGTGAGTAACTCACAGATCGCGCTCGATTGCAAGGTGGAGATTCATCCTGACAAATGAGTTCCTGTTCTCCTTCACTTATGGACTCAATGCTAGGCACAACTCCACTTAAAATTATTTCTTTTTATTTTTCTACATTGACCATACCCTGAACCATTAAAATTGATTCCGTTTTATATTTGGATATGCATCCCCATACCATAACCTACGGTGAATGCTTTATTGTGGCTATGCAGCAGTTTTCAGAATAACGTTCCCCACGTCTACGGCGCACCTTGAGGATTCCATCAGATCCAATGAGATTAAATTTGGATTCATCTGAAATTAGCACTCTTGACGAATCAGAAGCAGTCCAATTTTTCTTGTCCTCGGCCCAGTTTAAACGATTTTTTTTCATTCGCGGATTCAAAAGTGGCTTTTTTACAGGGGATCTTGCGAGCATTCCCATGGAGTTAAGCCGACGTTCAACAGTTCGCTCCTAAATATCTTTTGAAAACTGTTCCTGAACCTCTGATCTTATCTGCACTGCAGTTTGAAACGGTCCTGCAGGCTCGTCCTCATAATAAAGCGATCTTCTCGTGACGTGGTGCATTTTTTGTTACCTGTTCCTTCTATCCTTTTTACTTTACCTGTCTCACGATATTTTTTTAAAAAGCGACGCACTGTGCTTTCTTTGAAATGTGTTTCAGCAGATATTTGCCGATTTGACCCATTTTGTTCCGCCAATAAAATAATTTGTTCTTTATTGCGATCAGTGAACTGTTTTTGCTTTGGCATAATTTTACAGGTGTCTTTACAAAAAAAATGCTATCAAAAGCAACTTACAACTATGTCGAAAATAATCCAGGGTAACCCCCCTAAAAAAATAATGTCCAAAGAATAAAGTTTAGGGAAACCCCAGCATAGTAATTGCACAATTTTCAAATTTTTTTAAGTGCAGCTTTTTTTGTGGCGCTGACTGTACAAGTGTGGTCGGTAGAGATAAGTTGCGGGTATCACATAGTCGGGAGACTCAATTATAGCCGTCCTTGTTTGACTTATGTAAAATTTCAATATATAAATAAAATTTCAAATTTCTATATCTACCTTGATCTACGAGGCAACGATCAAATTAATCGTTTTCACTAACACTGGCACAATTGCTGAAATCATTATCGCAATTCTAAATTTTATTGATTATAATTTATATTAACTTTTAATCTACAGAACAAACATTCTAATGCCCATGACATAGGAGTTCCGGACAAGTCAGACTTGCATAAAGTTTACATTGATGGTACAGAAACTCGTGTTGTTCTAAGTTTTTGTGAAAAATTTAACTGTACGGTTCAAATTAACACTTGTAAGTATTAATTTTTATTATATTAAATAGATGCGACAAATTCCGTGACCAAACAACTTAAAACATTGATATGATTTTAATGCAGTAATAAGCAAAAAGCGCGCAAAGCACAAGTGACAATATATTGGTGAGAGAATCGAGCTGCTGAACTAAGCGAATTGCAGCGTGCGCTGCGTAATTCTTTAGGTTATAAAAAAAAAATACATTTAGTAAAAAAAGAATAAAATGCCAAACTATTTCTATAAAATTCCATTCGAAAAGGACGATTTTTAAAGGAGATAATATAAATAATTAATTTTCAAATACAAAAGAAATACAATTTTGAACTTGTATGGTATCCGCGAAGATCAAGTTTCAGTTAAAATTTTCGACCCCCCTAAACAGAAATCTGATGTAGGCGCCAGTTCGTTAATGTTTTTGAAAAATGTTTTGATTCCAAACTTTTCAATGGTTAATCTGCTCCTACAAATTAAAAAGCAGCCAAATCGGATGATTTTTAGAGGAGCTATTGACTTTTTAGTCTGCTACCCTACTGAATCGGTAGTATGACCGTAGGTGGACTGTAGGGTGACTGCAGTTGTTATTTTTTTTCCCACCCGCAAAAGTAAGGAACAAAAATCTGTCGCTGACAATACATACAGTTAAAATTTAAACTTTAAAGGTTAGTTCAATTGTGGGTGGAAGAGATGAGTATAGCAATCCTCTCTTCTTTCTATGTCCAATTACTCGGAATACTGGGGCAAATATTTGTCAGTGGTTTAAAATTTAAAAAACCAAATCACCAGTGTTTTTCTTGCTCTTCCTGATAACTTCTGAATCACACTATTTTCGAATAATACTAGTCAAGGTTTCGAATAATAACAAAGGAAAAAGTTTCAGCCTTTTGATAGTCAATATTTATTTAAATTTAATTTTTTTTTTTTATCTATATTATTTATCTTTTATTAATAAAAGTGAGTTATTAATAACAAATAGTACAACATTACATTTAACCTGACGCATATTCACAGCTGATGCAGATGACTGGGGGACAGTATATCCAAATATGTCTGGAAGCGGATCTTTAGGCATGGTGATCAAACATAAAGCCGATATTTGTATTGGCGCAATGTATTCATGGTATGAAGATTACACACTTTTGGATCTTTCTATGTACCTTGCCCGATCCGGAATAACATGCCTTGTTCCTGTACCTTTACGTCTTGCAAGTTGGTATCTTCCACTGGAGCCATTTCAAGGAACTCTATGGGCTGCAGTTCTCGTATGCCTCACTATTGAAACCTTTGCATTGGTTTTAGCATATAAAAGCGAGCAAAAAATATACCAGACAAGCAGTTATGGTAAAAATTGGTGGAATTGTTTCAAATTCGGATCATCTACGACTTTCAAGCTGTTTATATCGCAATCAGGAAACAGCAATGCCATTTCATTTACGGTTCGAGTGCTACTCTTTGCATGTTTTCTTAATGATTTAATTATTACGAGTATATATGGTGGCGGTCTTGCCAGTATATTAACGATACCCAGTATGGATGAAGCTGCCGACACCGTACAGCGTTTGCGCACGCATAAATTACCTTGGGCGGCAAACTCGGAAGCATGGGTATCATCAATTCGTGGATCAAATGAGGTAGGTTTATTTTATGTGAAAAAAATAACTATTTATAAAAGTTTATCTCAATAGGAATTGGTACAGGACCTGTTAAAAAATTTTCACATTTACAACGATAACCAGCTGTTAAACTTCGCCCAAGAAAAGCCGGTTCGCATAGGATTTACAGTAGAGCGTTTACCGTTTGGTTCGGAAAATATATCTTACGAATTAATCTATGCATACATAAATTATTTTGCAGGTCACTTCGCGATTGGAAGTTATTTGGTGCCAAAGGCTATTGATCAATTATTAATCATGCAGGACGATCTATATTACCAATATACAGTTGCATTTGTTCCCAGGCTATGGCCTCTCCTTGATGCCTTTAACACACACATATACAATTGGCACTCCTCTGGATTAGATAAGTATTGGGAGTACCGAGTGGTAGCGACAAACCTAAATATGCAGATACAACAAAAAATTGAAAGCGCAATGACCCGCAGTCTGGATGATATTGGTCCGGTTACTTTGGGTATGTCAAACTTTGCTGGTATCATGCTCGTTTGGGTGTTAGGTTCAGTTATGGCAGCAGCTGTCTTTGCTGCAGAGGTTTTCTCTAAAATATACATAAATTTTTTGATTTTCGATTAAGATTGAATATACTCCCAAGCATATAAACAAAGAACCCTCAAAAATTAATAAAAGAATTCTTAAAAATAATTTATTCTTAAAATTGTACGATTAGAAATCTTTCCACGAATCTGTGGTTATACAGGGTGTCAGCTAACGCGTAATCTTCACGACTGATGTGAGGAAAAGAATTTAGGATGCGGAACTAGAGCCCGAAACAATAGTTATGACGGCCCAAGAGTATGCTAGAATTCATTTTAGAGTTTCCAGAGGTCTGTACAAGTGGAGTTTATCCAGAAGCCCTGCATCCAATTTCTATAATGAATACTGTCTTACAGCAATAATAAAACTTCACTTTTATGTAACAAGTTTGATTAAACCAAAGGAGTGTTACATTTTTAATAGAGCTGCGTTAAAAAAATACTACATCCAGTGGACTTAATAGGTGAAATTAAAATTTTTGTAAAACACTGGTGTTATTACTTGTCTTTTTTACAATAGTCCAAATAACTTCAGAGCTGATTTTTTTTTACTGATGCATTACTTCATTTTATTCATTCTGTTCAAGGTTTAAAAAAAATGTATTGAGTGAATTTCTAATTTATTTGTACCCTTTTTTATCATTAAATGTTTCTTTGAATACCTATTTAATCCTTGTTTTTCATAACTAATCGAGTTTCGCGACTATATTATACCGGGTAGCTGTTATTTATCTGCTATTAATTATACCCAGTACTCTTAGAGTACAAGGGTCTTTCCTTTGCACGCAAAGTAGGAACGACCGGGATCGGCCGTCTATATCCTATAGCTGCCATATAACTGATCGATTGGAAATGGTATAACTTTGGTGTTTTTAGAGTTAGAGAGTTCAGCTTTTACATGATAGCTGTTTCTGGCAAAAAAAATACGACCCACTAAATGTCATAAGGATTGGCCGACTATAGATCGAAAATGGTATTTGGTAGAAATGTCAACTTTGGTATTTTAGAAGATAGAAACTTGTGACTTTTTTTCTATTTTGTATTGTAATAAATTGTTTTTCTTAGAATATTCGATGTTTGCAATATATATCCGTTTTTAACTGCAAGGGTATATCAACTATGCCTCAGTTAGCTTTCTTTCTTATTATAAAAAATCTTGTTGTAAACCGATGTTTACCATCTTAAGATTTCAATTTAAATAAACTTCACTCAATTACAACCTAAATCGTATCACTTCGCGTGTGCTGTGATATATTCGCAGGCAAATAAATTAATTGTTTAATATTTTTATTATTATAATTTAATTAAACTGGTCTGCTTAATGACGTCCGGGTTCACTGCCCCAGTTGGGGATGCTATTTCCCGTAGGTCTAGTTTCCGTGTGTTGCTGTCCAGTACGAAATGAAATCGTCCATAAGACTAAATAAGTTCGGATTTAAAGAGTTGATTCCTTGTTTTCGCAAAATCAATAACTTCGCGCTTCACTCTCAGTTTATGATGAGTCCCCAAAGCGTAAGAAATCTACTGTTAGTAGTTAGAATCTAAAAGGGCTGCGACACCAAAACCCTTCCAAACCCATGTCTATCGAAACATACATATATTTATTTCTCGGCTTGCCTTTGATACCAAAGAAATTGACTTCTCGGCTTACGGCCAAAAAAAAACAGAAGGGGTGAAACTTCCACATGCTAGAACCACTGACTAACCTTCCACCTCTTCTTCATCCTCAACTTCAAAAAAATAATTTTCTCACTAACACTTACCTTTCATAATTCTAGGGGACTACGTAGCAAACTACCTTAACTATTTTTGGATAGTTCTTTCCTTGAATCCCACATTATAGCCTTTACAGAAACTTGGTCAAAGCGGGAGATCTTTAGGTCTCTGCGAAGGGGGGAGGAGTTCTTATTTTGGCAGACTTCAATCCCGCTTCTGAAAAGGTTATATCACAAGAGTTTGATGATAAAGAATTTATTTGTATTTAAATTATTTTGTCCGGTAAATCTTTTTCATATATACCTCCTTCGTCCAAACTGCCTCATTGCATCATTTGGCATCATTTGTCCACTATTCACTCCGTTTCTAATCTTATGTCCGATTGTGAACAGCTTGTAGCTCTGGGTGACTTAATAACGCCCCAAGACTTTACCGCAGGCATGTTTGACATGTCACTAGGTCAAATTAAACATGTTTCAAAATTCATTAGGCTATTAGACTTATGTTTTGTATCTGATCCTGGTGGCACCTAACTTTTTTTTACCTTAATCTCGGCGCCAGATTGGCATTTGAGGCAATATGAAAGGTTAAAATGGGTATTAAAAAGATTTCAATAATATTATAACTGTTAAAAGCAATTTTAAAATTTTATTTGGTACACACCTAGGAAAATTTAAAACATACGCAGTTAGAAAACCTACTTAAATAAATAGCTGGTAAAATTTAATAAATTTTTTATATGTACATTTGGTTTTTTCATACGTGGTTCGCGTGATCTAGAGTCACCTGGCATAGTCTAGCGTGGTTAAAGTAAACGTAATAATTGCAAAAAACATTATATTTCTTTAAATTTCAATAAATTTCCCACATGTTCGATCTTTTATATTTTAAACATGGAATAAAAAAATTTTATTTTCAAGGTGACCTTTTTTTTATTTACCTTGTGGGATTTACGGCGCACGAAATTAGGAGCTCCCCCCTGGGGTTGTAAAGGTACAGCTGGTTTCGGAGTAACTTGTTGAACAGGTCTTTGTGGTTTTAAAGTCAATTGTTTTAAACTGGCGATGCGTTTATCACACATTAATGAAACGTCGTCAATACGCTGCAAAACCTAAAATATTTTTAAAAAATGTATAAATTTACCATTAAATAAATGCTTTCTTCGGGCAAAATATACAACTACAGATATACATAACAAGAAAGGAAAGCTAACTTCAGGCGGAGCCGAAGTTGATATAACCTTGCAGTTAAAACCGAATATATATCGCAAGCATCGGATATGGTTTGCCGATCCTCTCTCTCTAACTAGAACTCTATAACTCTAAAAACACCGAAGTTATACCATTTCCGATCAATCGGTTATATGACAGCTATAGGCCGATCGAGGTCGTTCCGACTTATATACTGCGTGAAAAGGAAAGAAGGGTGTGTGCAAAGTTTCAAGTCGATAGCTTTAAAACTGAGAGACTAGTTTGCGTAGAAACAGACAGACGGACAGACAGACAGACGGACGACGTGCTATAGCAACTTAGGAGGTGATCCTGATCAAGAATATATATGCTTTATAGGTTCGGAGATGTCTCCTTCACTGCGTTGCACACTTTTTACCAAAATTATAATACCGTATGCAAGGGTATAAAAAGCTAAAACAAAGTAGCAAGTTTCTATCTTCAAAAATACCAAAGTTGGTATTTCTACCAAATACCAAATAATAGTTGGTATTTCTACCAAATACCATTCCCGATCGTTCAGTTATATGGCAGCTATAAGATATAGTCGACCGATCGTTATGAAATTTGGTAGGACGGATTAAATGTACTCTGTACTAAGTTTCAGCTTTCTATCTTCAAAAACACGGGTCATTTCATTTCCAAAGTTGGGTCATTTCCAAAAACAGAGCTGAAGAGTAAGGATAGTAGAACATATTTCTGATCTCTTTGCTCTCACATTGGTTCGATTTGAATGTTTCAAACTTTCATCGTTCCGATCTAAATCTCTCATTCCCTCTCTTATCTGCCATCCGTTTGTCGTGGAACCCGCTCTCAAATGTTTTCCACGGCGGAAAAAATGAAAACATTTTTCATGGAATCCGCACTTATAGACACTTTTACAGCGAATTGCACTACGAACTGAGACAATGTAAAGGTAATTTTAAAATTTTGTTTTTTTTTTTTCATTGGATTATAAATTTAGAAAAACACATTAAAAGAATAAAAATATAATATAAATAGATTTAAAATTAAAAAAAAAAAAATGGGTGTCCCGAGCCTGGTTTGAACTCGTTTTACTTTGCACATCAGCCAAGCACTCGGCTATCCCTCATTCGTTGTTGCGCGAAAAAATTTCTCAAACTTTAATTGTCGCGCTGGAACCCGCCATAGAAAATTTTTCTTTGTATGAGATGTCCCATCTATGTACTTTGTAATCTTTGACATAACCTACACTCTTCCTATCCCAAAAAAACCAAAAAAGAATTATTTCCCCAGCCTCTAATGTAGGACTCATTGTACCAGGCGCCGTCGTGAGAGGAAGAGGAACTGGCCTCATAGATAGATTGAGCCGATATATTCTTAGTTCAGGAACTAAGAAGAGGGGTGAAGGGGAATTAGCTGCTAGAAGCTAATTCAGAAGGTTAAACAAAAGCCTGCATTCTAGCTAAGAAACACTTAAGCTTATTTCCATAATATAATTATCAATAATTCCATATTTATAGTGAAACAGATTCACTATACCATGGTGGCCGTTACCATAGGGTATCCAATCGTACGCACTTCAATCCGGATACTTTCAATGAAAGCCAATGGAATTTGAAATCCCCAAACGCTAGTGGCAATGCTAGTAAATGAAGCAATATGCTTTATACATTCCTGTCGGTACAGTCGATGCCGCATTGAGTCGCCGCCTCTAATAAGTGACCTCACACACTCCCCTTTTCCACACCACTTTACCTACCATTTCCTATCCCAAAAAACCATCTTACCCACGGCCGGACTCAGCCTAAGGTGTTTCTCAGCCTAAGGTGTTTCTCATAAACTCCGCCCCAAATCTCCGCCCGGGTTAATTATCTTTTCTTCGCAACTCGTAGGACCGCTTATGTATATTTTAAAGAATATAAATTTTAATAAGGTGCCGGGATCTCTAAAAAAATACACAACAAACTGGCAAGGACGAGCGAGTCTGCCCAGGGGCCTAAAGCTATGACGTGCGAGCGAGCGCACCTGTCAGGCCAATACAGGAAAGTAGGACAGCCTTCCCCAAAATCGGAGATGGCTGGAAGCAAGCCATTCAAAACTGCCATCATGGTATCAACTCCCGGTCCTAGTGCCATCATGGCACCTTCAGGTGAGGTTAGGAGAGTCGAGCCTCTTGTGGCTAGCAAAGGCTGCCAACAGAAATTAACCTATACGGAGAAGCGCTTACAAAATACAGAGCCAAAACCTGTAAAAGCTCAGTGGGTGAAAAGGCGGAAGAAGCGTTCTTGCTGCCTATGGCTCCCAAAAAGGGGTGACCCTAACGAGAACGCTCCCAAGAGGTCATAGAAGGACCTACGGAAAAGCGGCTGCGCACTCAACCGAAAAGGTCCTCTGCAGAGATGGCAAAAAGCCGCATACTCTTAGCAGATTCGAGGTCCTGGTCAGGGAACCAGGCCCAGTCACAGTCTGTAAGGTCGTAGGGTTGTTCCAGTGTAGTATTAAGGTAAGCGACATATGGATGATAAGCGATACGTGGAGACCTATATAACTGCGGTAGGGGACTTTGGCGAGGTCTATGATTGCTCAATACACACCTTCTCACAACGGACTGGCAAATGGCGAAGGTGGAACGGAAAAGGACCTACCAACCAGGCGGTTTCATTTAATAAAAGTCTCCATTGGCAAGAATATGTACCTGAGTTCTTTCCACCATGCCAATGACGTCACCAATAACCCCGGGACACTTACGCCTGCCCAAATGTAAGTTTCTGGAAATTTTAAATAAAATAATTTTCCCAGTTTCCCAAATTATTTTTTTTAATTTAATTATGTTAAATGATAAAAATTAATTTTTTGGCTAAAAAAAAAATACTGCGACAAAAAAAATGGAAAAATTGTTCGAAATGTTGTGTAAATGTGTTTGAAATGTTTGTAACACCCTCAAAATTTTGATTTATTTAGAAAAAAACGTTTTCGGGACTCTTGCGCTTAAAAATTCCTAAACGTGTAATTTCGAACCGATTTTAAAATTTTCGACGTTTATCAATATATAAATGTTGTAGCATTAAAAAAATACATCTTCAATTTTTTTAAACAAAAAGGAATGTAACAAAAGAAACAAAAATGTAAAAATGTAACAAAAGAAACACATATCAATATTGTCTCATTAATCCTGAATAAAACGAGATCAATTTTAATTTGTTTATTACGAAAATGGGTGAAGTTATAACGCTTTTCCCTAAACAAGTCAGTGCAATTTTACTAGCGCTTGGAAGTAACAGTGTGTAAAGAAAAAAATAAGCGTAATGGAAGGGCACACTATTTCTCCGGAACGCTAGCAAGATTGCACTGACTGCAATGTAAAAGAAAAATATAAAAAAAAATAATAATACAAATAATAAAGAAACAAAAATTATAGAAATTAAAATATTAAACCATTACCCAAAAAATCGAACCCTGCACCTTAAAAGGGTAAGGAGCTTAGGCTACCCTCAAGTTGATCTAACGATATTAAAAGCTGGTACTGAAATAAAAGCGAGAATCAATATTTCTGATCTCTTTGGTCTCACACTGGTTCGATGTTAACGTTTCAAACTTTCATCGTTCTAAAGATGTTACGTTCTAATAATAGAATTCTCCCTTTTCCTTTCTCATCTGCAAGCCGTTTGTCGTGGAACCTGCCCTCAAATGTTTTCATTTTTACAGTGGGTTCCACGACGCAGCCTGCCAATATTCCCTAGAAAACGCACTTATGGGTGATTTCATTTGTTAAAGTGATTTCATAATTTTGGATTTTTTTTTGATTGGGTTATAAATTTTGGAAAACACTTTAAAACAATTAAAATAGAATACAAAAAAATTTAAAATAAGAAAAAAGTGGATGTCTCGAGCCTGATTTGAACTCGTTTCACTCTGCATATCCGCCAAGCACTCTACCACTCGGATGGAAGCGCTAGAGCCCGCCATAGAAAATATTTGTTCGTATGAGAATCTTTCATTCGACCTAATAATCAATTCCTACTGTGTCTCTTGAAAAGTTCCAAATCTTTGTAGCACTGTGTAGTTCGTTTTGGTAAATATGTATATAAAAATGTATGAATAACTTTTAATTCCCAAAATTATAGATTCATGGCTTAAACCGGCAAACGATCTTTTGGGCGTCGAAAACTCGATGGCATACTATGAGTATGTACAAATACTATACATATTTGTTTGTAAAATATTAATTCTTTATTTATTTTCTTGAATCAATTTTATCCCCTTCAAAATTAGCCCCTCCCGATAAAATACACTTAGGCCAACGTTTTTTCAAATCTTCGAAACATGCCAAATAGTCCCTTTCCGGTATAGCCATGAGCGCCCTCGTCGATTTCGCTTTTATCTCCTCAATCGACTAGAAACGCGTTCCCCGGAGTGGTCTCTTGAGTTATAGAAATAGCCAGAAGTCACACGGAGCCAAATCAGGAGAATACGGTGGTTGCGGGACGATGTGTCGAATTCGTGGCTAAATGGTCACGAAGAACGAGTGCGACGGTGCATTATCTTGATGCAAAAACCAAGAGTTCTTGGCCTATAATTCTGGTCTTTTTCTACGAAGTTCTTCACGGAAACAACGCATAACGCTCAAATAATATTCCTTATTAATAAATTGGCCAAGTGGAAAATTCATAGTGCACCGATTCATAGTGAAAATCGAAAAAAAACTGTCATCATAACCTTGATTTTGGAACGAAGTCAACAACTCGTTCCCGACCCTCTTTGAAGTCTTTGTACCACTTATAAATATTTTTCTGGGACATGGTAGAACCACCAAAGGGCCTCCGCAACATCCGCAGCCAAAATTTCATTCCGCAAACAAAATTTGATGGCACTTCTCTGCTCAATTAAATCAGACATTATAAAAATCGACAAATGCACTCTTGCTCGTTTACTGATACTGGCATTGACATGAAATTACCGCCAGATGTCATCAACAGTCCAGCCAACCCAAGAAAAAACAAGAATGGAAAGCAAACTTCGGGCGGAGCCGAAGTTTATATACCCTTGCAGTTATCCGAATTTGAGATCCGATCTCATATTATCCGATCCTTATGAGAATATCATAATATAGCCAATTTATTATAAAACCAAATCTAAAAAAAGTCCCAATCTTCTATCTATAAAAATACCAAAGTTGGTATTTCTACCAAAAACCATTTCCTATCGTTCAGTTATATGGCAGCTATAAGATATAGTCGACCAATCGTTATGAAATTTGGTAGGTCGGATTAACTGACCAAAAAATATAATCTGTACTAATCTAATCTAATCTGTAATCTGTCTCTATCTCTAAAAACACCAAAGTTATGCCATTTCCGATCAATCAGTTATATGGCAGCTATAGGATATAGTCGGCCGATCCGGGCCGTTCCGACTTTAAGTCGATAGCTGAGAGACTAGTTCGCGTAGAAACAGACAGACAGACGGACATGCTCAATTCAACTCAGGAGGTGATCGTGATCAAGAATATATATACATATGTACTTTTTATGGCCGGAGATGTCTCCTTCACTGCGTTGCACACTTTTGGACAAAATTATAATACCCTCTGCAGGGGTATAATAAAATTTATTCCGCCACCTTAAGCCAGCAAATTTTAAATTGAAAATTCACCTTACTTTTTGCTCACAGAGTAACCTCAGCAAAGGGCAGAGCAAACTCGAACACCAATGCAAAAAATAACCAATACAATAGAGCGATAATTTTTTTGCAAGTCATGTCGGTATACTGAAAAAATTATCAATAATAAAAGAAATATTAATGAAATAAAAATTAATATTTAGAAATAAAATATATTAAAAAAAAATGATACGTGGTTTTTGCCGTGAAAAGTTTTCGGCAATACAAAAACGAAGTGCCTTCGTATTAGTACGACAAACTGAGAGACTGCAATTGTTGTTGCAAAGAGAGTAGGAAAAAACAAAAAATTGTTTTTGTATTTGGATTTTGCCTATGCTGAGAGCAACACACTTATATGACTTTGCACTTCCTATATGAAAGAGAAATTCCAACAACAAAGGAGCAACGAGAGCATGTGGTGTAGGCACCCGGCTTTATATGAAAAATAATATTTCCTAACAGTGAAATAGAACTATGCGGTTTGCAATTAAAGGACAGATCTATGTTACACTGATAAAAATTTCTTGCGCATGAATACTAACGAAAAAAAAGAAACAACCATTTTCGATAATTATATACTATATTTTTGAATGTTTTCACCAATATCAAAGAATTGGCTTCCGAAATAAAATAAGAAATTTAACAACTTTTTTTCTTTTTCGATTTGTTTAATATTAAAGTTAAAAAATTATGGAAGCTTAGAATATTTTTTTTGATTGGTGCGCTCTAAAATCAAAAATATTTATAATGTTAATCTAAAATCTTTGCCATCAAATTTAGGTTGCAAATAAATTAGTTACCTTTTGACGCATTTCAATACAATAAATTTAGGAAATAATTTCAGAGAATAATCGTTGTGGAATAGAAGGACGTCTTCATAAAAATTTTTATTTATATTATAGTTAATATTTTTTTAATACTGTTAAAGATTTCTTGTTAAATAATATCTACTTAAACCTATTAAGTTATCTACTTTATTGAAATTTCGAATTTTTTCTCTTTTGCCTTATGTTAAATTGTATTTTGAAATTGTTAAATAGCAAGTGATATTAAACAGCCGTTTTCTCCAGCCGTTTTTTCTTTCTTGGGATCACCAATATTCAATTCCAGGAATTGGTGATCGTGGAAGGATGGCAACGGTTGTTGCATCTTCTGCAACTCCACAACGCGCAGTGACAACGGCTTCAATAGCTTTGAAACAATGCAAGATATTTTTTTTTTTTAATTCCCCTATATTGTCTTCAGTACGTACTAGCCCCCGGGTGCGAATTTCTTTTAAGGGGAGGGTAAGGTATTAAATTTTTTTTTTTTTCATTTTTTTTTTTATTTTTTAAATTGAATGCATAATATCTGAAGAATATTGTGTCAAAATTTCAAGTCAATTAAAGCAAAATTGACGAAGTTATTAGTTATTGAAAAAGTTGCTTATAAACGTTTTACACTGGATTACACTGGTGTTTAAAACTTTAAAGCGTTTTTCCCACAACTCACGTTTTCAAAGTCGGTGCCCCTCATAACTTCAAAACTACTGCACCGATCCTTTTGAAATTTTAAACACTATTTCTGTACATATTTTACGAGGTAACGCTGTCGAGTTTTTTTTTTTTTGTTCATAATTTTTATTTTGCAATGACAAATTAACCGATTTTTTTCCCAAAAAATTGAGTTTTTCACTTCAAAGTCTTCGAAAAAATTAAAAAATTGCAATTTTCAAAAAACCTTCACAGCGTTACCTGGGCCAAACTATTATCTAACGAATGAATTTTCATTTTTTGATTACAAATGATCCAGCACCGAGTTATGAGGGGCACCGCAATTCAACTTTTTTTGGCGACACGTCCGGACAATTGCTACCATTGCCATATTTTTAAATATTTTTTTGTAAAAATTTGATAAAACATTCTTCTAATGTCATACTTTAATATACCGTTGGTTGAATAAATAAATTTTAACTGTGTCGTCAGGAAAAAATCACAAAAACATGGCTTTTTTCGCATGATTTGACCTTACCCTCCCCTTAAATAATTAATTGATAACTGCAAGCGAGTAGCTCGCCACGCCTCGACTTTGGATATGCACATACGTCTAGTTATACCTAGTTATGATCACTAGCGTATCGATCTAAGCAGCTTATTATTTATTTATTAACAATGATCTGTTATTCTAGATCATAATAACTAACAGTAAAGATAAATTAAACTAAAATAGTTTCCATAATTTTAGATTTAATTACATTAGGAGTTCAGGGGATAATAAATGGACAAATAAGTTGTAATTTTTACAAATAAAGCGAAATGAATCGACTTCACTCAAATTAGACCTAGAAATTGGTAACCAAAGGGGTCGGAAGCATAGTTACTCTATTAGGAACTGAAAACATTAATTTTTCTAGAAGTAATTTTGAGTCACCTGTCCAAGAATAAACACATGAAGTAGCATAACCCAAGCACAAGTACGGAGCTCTTGTAATGGAGGTAGGTTTAATAGTTTTGACCGGCAACGTATCCCAGTTTACAAATTTTATTTGCATTAAACACAAACTGATTTTGGACAGATTCAATCCTCTGTTGATGAGCAAACTATTGCGGAGTCTTAGTTTTAGTTGTGAAAGGATCACAAGTAAATTTTTTTTATTAATGTTTGATAAAAGCAAACACACCCCTGGCTTTATTTACTGTCAATGATATTTGTTCATTGAACGGCAGATTATTGTCAAAACGGACTCCAAGATCGTTAATTAAGAAAACACGATCTAAGACGTTATTCCCAAGTGAGTTCGAGCCGATGTAAGGCACACTGCGAGTAAACGTCATAACCTTACACTTTAAGCCGTTCAGTAAGAGGAGTTGTTTGATCGCAACAAGAAGACTTCGTTAAAGTCTAATTGCAGGTGTCTATGAAGGAAATGGTCTGAGAAAGAAAAACATAACTTGACATCATTAGCATACATAAATGTAGTAGCATAGTTGACAAAACTAGGTAAATCC
The DNA here is from genome assembly GCA_018153235.1 of Drosophila malerkotliana malerkotliana. Lineage (NCBI taxonomy): Eukaryota > Metazoa > Arthropoda > Insecta > Diptera > Drosophilidae > Drosophila > Drosophila malerkotliana. The sequence continues at coordinate 19,629,961 of JAECXV010000075.1, read as the reverse complement.
TTAATAAAAAAAACTAAACAGAAGAGATTAGAAGTGACTACCTTGTGGGACACCAGATGTAACGTTTATAATCTGTGATGTAATGTTTTTAAACAAAACACGATGCGTGCAGTAAGATTGATAGGATGTCAACCACTGTACAATTTTTGGAGAAAACCACATAAGATACAGCTTATTAAAGAGAAGATGATTGTTCACAAAATCGAATGCTTTTCTGAAATCAGTGTATACCGCACAGTATGCATGCGGATGATCGAAGTAAATTCAAGTATGTTGGTTGTAGTAGAGCAATGGTTGACAAAACCATGCTGTGAAGTGGAAATAATGCTTTTATAAAAATGTTGCAGGTGGGATTTAACCAGTTTCTTCAGCAGTTTCTCCAGCAGGGATTCGCAGATATCTAGCAACTCCGCCTTTCTTATGAAGTGGAATAATAAATGATTCATTCCATCGCTTGGGAAGACATGCAAGCTTCGAGGATAAATTAAGTAAGATAGTAAAAGGATAGCAAGGGATATCAGAGCAGTGCCATAGAACACAGTTAGAGACATTATAAGGGCCAGCAGAGAATAAGATATATATTGTTGAGAGAGCTGTAAATACTGAATACATACTGAAATTAAAATTTTGACAAATAAAGGTTTTTTATCAGGCAAGCTCCGGTTTTCACTTTCGGTTTTCGTTTTGGGGCCAAAACCGAGATTTTCGTTTTTAGGTGCTCCGGTTTTCACAAGTTTTTAGTTATCGTTTTGCTATCGAAACGTTTCATTTCTCATAATTTCTTGTAGCCGAAACAGCTCATTTGAGGTTTGGTCAGCAGCAAACAAAGCGAAAAAATCATTGCAATCGCATCTTTTGCATCTATTTTCAATTGCATCTTTCGAAGCCAAAAGAATTAAGGGGAAAAGCCATAAAAGCAAAGTTAAGGGGATGCCACCTTTTCAATGGATTTAATTTTCATTTCATTCCGGTGTTTTCAACAATTTTTTTATACATTTTTAGCACATAACTAATTAAATTCAATTAATTAATTTTTAAAAAACATATTTTACCCAATTTCAACAAATTTATCGCCATGCGTTTGATTTTACAAGTATTTTTACCTTCCTTTTTCATTCTATCAAAAGTATGGCAGCTTAGGCGATAATTCATGGTGTCGGACTTATCGGTCGCTCACCAAAACGAAAATTGTTGTTGCCGACCAAATTTGAGGTGGGGTCAGAAATTACTCGTTTTAAAAATAATTACAAGCCTAAATCGGGAGCGCCAATGGCTAACCGAAAGTGAAAACCGGAGCATGCCTGTATGTTTGGTAATTTATAGGGATAAGAAGAATTGAGGTTAAATGAATTGGGCAAACAAATGGTTTGAAAAAATGACGCAAAGAGATTAGGAATACCTTGCTCAGAAGAATCTGACATATTTTTTTATAATACGGAAGGAGGAAAAAGATTTGATTTACGTTTTATATTGACAAAAGAATAGAGAGTTTTTGTTGGAAAACAAAACTATTTTATAGAGAGTTTTTGTTGGAAAATATAGTTGAAGCGCAGCCTAAATGACTATAAACGATGTATATATTAGAAATAAAAAGTTCAATGAACTTATTGAGTCAATTTTGAAAATGAAAGTAGAAAACTTTAGTTCTAAGATCGAAGATACAATATATGCATCAGGCGAGAGCGATCAAAGAAACTCGTCCGGATACGGCTCTTTTTTTTTTTTCGTTTTTTAAATTTAAATACCATGTTTAATCAAATGACTGAATATTCTGCAAAGGGCCAATCAAAAAAATTTGGTAATTCAAAGATTTATATTTTTTAAATTTTTTTTACTTTTTTACTTATTCGATTACTCTATACTTATTACTTATTTTTTCTGCCGCTGACGTTGTTCTACTAGCCGGTGGTCCTGCCGCAGACGTTGGTCCCGCCGTATGAAATTCCAAAGACTTTGGCTGTCGTTATTCCCCGGAACCCAAAATTTTTTTTTTATTGGCCTTCAACTTGCAGTATATTTTTCTAATATTTATGTATTTCCGGTGTTGTTCCGGAAAATTTTTTTTTTAACATCAAATCCTGTTTTGGATTTCCCAAAAATGAGATCAGAATCTTTCCCTGCAGAAGTTGTGTTTTTAAGGGGTTATATACAGTTGTAACGCGCAAAAAAACTAAGTTTTATCGATTTTTTGTTGACACCATAAAAAATATTTATTAAAAATGTTTTGCCGGCGTTGTTTAGTACATTTTTCTGGGCACTTGTTAAAATTTTTTCATAAAAAAATATTAAATAATAAAATTGTTATGGCCGAATTCCAAGATCGTCTTTTTTCGATGGAGATTTGCGGTGGACATCATATCCCGAGAACGGTTCATCAGAAATCAAAAATTCATTAAAATTTTGTTAGTATATTGTATTGTCTAGTCCCTGGACGATGGATTTGTGAAAATTTTGATTTGAAAAAAATGGCGACGCTTTTAACAAAAAATGTACTTTTTTAAGGTATAAGATTTTCGATTGTTATGCTCTGAAAAGTAAGTTTAAAAAGAAGGTAAAGAAAAGTAAAAAAAAGGACTAGATATTATTATAATAAATAAGTGGTCAAAATTTGGTGTTGATCGGATTAATAGTTTTGTAGTAATCGTGTCCCCCGCACAGTTAATTTCAAAAAAAGAAGATTCTGAGATAATCGCGTTTAAAGGATCAAGTTTGTTTCGCCCGATGTGCAGGTAGTGCGCTATAAATAGCTACAACTTCAGTTCTAATGCTCCGATCGTTATGATTTTTGTGAGTTTTTTTTTTTGTATTTTTATAACACTATAAACTTAAAGAATATGCAATAAAAAATCGATATTTTCATCTATCACAACTGTATATAACCCCTTAACTCCGTATCGCTTTGGAGATCTGATGACTGAATTTCAGCCCAAAGATTTTTCATAAACATTCCGATGTTAGGCCTTGCAAAACAATAACGCACAGTTCCTGCACAAAACAATAACGCGCTTATTGCTCGACGGCAATTCTCAATCTTTGTGTTCCTTACCTCTTGAGGGAAAACGACAGAGGTCTAAGATTTTTAAACTGGATTTTTTTTTACTCAGATTGCAGCCTTATTTATTAGCTACCCTGAGCTGAGAATTTTTATTTTTCTACAGCCACTTGTAGGTGCCAGTTTTTTAAACCTGAGCTTCTTAGCGCAGGTGGGAAAACGTCATGGACCAAATGTTAGGAGGAGTCCCAATAATTTCTGGTGGTACTCCAATGAGTTCCGTTTGGAAATTGTTGTTTTTTATTTCATACAATTTTCTATAAATACAAAATACATGCTAATCTTAAATATATTTAAAACTACTTATCAACGCACTGCACACTGACATGCTATGCGACCCTTTCTTAAGTGCGATAAGCGCACCAGTTATGTATTTGTTTGGGTTGCAGGGTATCGGTTTTAAACCATGCTGTTTATTTCGTACTTTCATGGGTCCGATTCCTTGAAACTCTATCTTTAGAATTTATATCGTGGGCAATGCTTGAATCATCTACAAACACCTTTCAGAAACGTTATTCAAAAAAGAGAGGAATAGAGCGTCCTATGGAAGAAGGCGCACGCCTTACCTACTCTCAACGCAACGAACAGGCGTGATACTGAAAAGGGAGGGGTGGACGATTCGTGCGCATGGAGCGTGAAGGAGGCACGAAGTCAAGCCTTAGGCATTCCGCGAATCCGACAGAGCGTATGCATGCAGGTGTGGGGCAACCCGTGGCGAAAGCATAAATCCGTGTGTGTGTCCTGAACTGTAGGAAAGCTGCTCAGCTCCCGGACTAGATCAGACGCCTAGATCTAGACCAACCTAGATCAGACGCCGGCTATAGCGAAACAGTAGCGATCATCAAGTAGCAAATGATAGCAGCAAAGCAGGAGTAGCCATCGGCTCGCAGCGAGCAGCTGTAGATTGTGTGCTATGCTTAGAGCATCGTCTGGCAGCAGTTTGACTTACCCCGAAAGAGCGCACTCGCTCAGCCGGTATAAAGTTATTTCCCACGCCCAAGTTTCTTTCCATAGGTATAAAATTCGAGCCTGGCAAACGTAGAAAATGACGAAACAACGGAATGACCAATACCAAACAAATTATTCATCCATCCGCATCCCAAAACTTCATTGGGACACTAAAAATGCACACTGAAAACAGCACACTAAAAATGGTCAGTAAAATGGACACCATTACAAATGGAAAAGATGCTGAGCTCCGTGCATTCGGTCGGGCAACCCGGGTTCTGAGGAAGCCTCCAAACATGACGTCTGAGGTAGAAATTCCGAAAAGGCTCCGAGACGAAGCGCCCCGCCTCCCCGAGTTCCACCAACCAAAAAACCAAAGACACTTGGGCAATCTATCGGGCTCAGCTGAAACCAAATATAACTTTATCCTCGTGCCGGGTAAAGTGATCAGCCACCTTTTTCCGACTATTACCGATATCCTCGGTCGGCCTCGTTGATTCGACCAGAAATACTAAAACTGGCGTTAGCCATACCCAGGAGCCCGATAATTCAAGATGTAGCGATCTAGCAATGACCCAAACCCGCAGGGGTTTGCCACTGCCTTCATAAAAATACCTCCGTGAAGGTAGGTTTCCACTAAGGTGGAAGGGTCAAAACCTTGTACTTCTGTCAAAACCTAAAAAAACTCCTAAGGAACGTTCCTCGTACATGACCCCGTGTCTGATCAATCATGCGTTCGAGATCAGGAAAAGCCTTCGAGAGATGTAAAGTAAGGAAGCTTCAAAATGCGGTAGAAGCTGCCGGCGGACTCTCGCCCAGTTAATTTCGATTTAGAAATGCAGAAACTATGGTAGACTCCATTGGAATTGTCACCGATATACCGAGAAAGGCGATACATAGAAGTAAGGCCCAAGAAGTAATTGGTCAAGATGGCGACCGATTCTTCTCAGTTGTGTTTGTCACAACTTCTTTTCTTTATTCTCAGTTGTGTTTGGCAAATCACCATGATCAGACTTACGCCTGAACAACTCTTGCAAATAGTGCAATTTTATTTCGAAAATAATGGTTCTGTGCGAAATACGTTTCGCGCACTACGTCCATTTTATCGTCGATAATATCGTCCATCAGAGCAGTTAATTCGATTAACCATGGAACGTATTCACACTACGTTTACTTTTATTTCTAACTTGTAGCACCAGAGACGCAGTACGGTGCGTACAGAAGCTTCTTAAAAAAACTGTACTGTACTTCTGTACTGTACTGGTCTGTACTTCTTAAAAAACAATGATGGTCAGAACGTTACAGTCAAAGGTGATCGGTATAGAGCAGTGGTCGGCACCCCAATACATTGATATGATTTAACCGCATTAGTGTTAGTAACAAATAGCAGAAAGTAGGCTGGGAGCATGACGTTTCACACATTTGTACTGTGTGTGTGGCAGAGCTCGGGCAGAGAAATTTCCTATGCCCTCGGGATAGGGCCGTGCCGACCACTGGTATAGAGCCATGATTACTAACTTTTCCAATTCTGAATTAAACAGCTATGATTTCCAGGAGATGTACTTCCAACAAGACGGCGCAACATAGTATACAGACCGCCTCCCCGAGTTCCACCAACCAAAAAACCAAAGACACATGGGCAATCTATCGGGCTCAGCTGAAACCAAATATAACTTTATCCTCGTGCCGGGTAAAGTGATCAGCCACCTTTTTCCGACTATTACCGATATCCTCGGTCGGCCTCGTTGATTCGACCAGAAATACTAAAACTGGCGTTAGCCATACCCAGGAGCCCGATAATTCAAGATGTAGCGATCTAGCAATGACCCAAACCCGCAGGGGTTTGCCACTGCCTTCATAAAAATACCTCCGTGAAGGTAGGTTTCCACTAAGGTGGAAGGGTCAAAACCTTGTACTTCTGTCAAAACCTAAAAAAACTCCTAAGGAACGTTCCTCGTACATGACCCCGTGTCTGATCAATCATGCGTTCGAGATCAGGAAAAGCCTTCGAGAGATGTAAAGTAAGGAAGCTTCAAAATGCGGTAGAAGCTGCCGGCGGACTCTCGCCCAATTAATTTCGATTTAGAAATGCAGAAACTATGGTAGACTCCATTGGAATTGTCACCGATATACCGAGAAAGGCGATACATAGAAGTAAGGCCCAAGAAGTACTTGGTCAAGATGGCGACCGATTTAACAACTGCCAGGTGATTTATTCTCAGTTGTGTTTGGCAAATCACCATGATCAGACTTACGCCTGAACAACTCTTGCAAATAGTGCAATTTTATTTCGAAAATAATGGTTCTGTGCGAAATACGTTTCGCGCACTACGTCCATTTTATCGTCGATAATATCGTCCATCAGAGCAGTTAATTCGATTAACCATGGAACGTATTCACACTACGTTTATTTTTATTTCTAACTTGTAGCACTAGAGACGCAGTACGGTGCGTACAGAAGCTTCTTAAAAAAACTGTACTGTACTTCTGTACTGTACTGGTCTGTACTTCTTAAAAAACAATGATGGTCAGAACGTTACAGTCAAAGGTGATCGGTATAGAGCAGTGGTCGGCACCCCAATACATTGATATGATTTAACCGCATTAGTGTTAGTAACAAATAGCAGAAAGTAGGCTGGGAGCATGACGTTTCACACATTTGTACTGTGTGTGTGGCAGAGCTCGGGCAGATATATTTCCTATGCCCTCGGGATAGGGCCGTGCCGACCACTGGTATAGAGCCATGATTACTAACTTTTCCATTCCTGAATTAAACAGCTATGATTTCCAGGAGATGTACTTCCAACAAGACGGCGCAACATAGTATACAGACCGCCTCCCCGAGTTCCACCAACCAAAAAACCAAAGACACCTGGGCAATCTATCGGGCTCAGCTGAAACCAAATATAACTTTATCCTCGTGCCGGGTAAAGTGATCAGCCACCTTTTTCCGACTATTATTGATATCCTCGGTCGGCCTCGTTGATTCGACCAGAAATACTAAAACTGGCGTTAGCCATACCCAGGAGCCCGATAATTCAAGATGTAGCGATCTAGCAATGACCCAAACCCGCAGGGGTTTGCCACTGCCTTCATAAAAATACCTCCGTGAAGGTAGGTTTCCACTAAGGTGGAAGGGTCAAAACCTTGTACTTCTGTCAAAACCTTAAAAAACTCCTAAGGAACGTTCCTCGTACATGACCCCGTGTCTGATCAATCATGCGTTCGAGATCAGGAAAAGCCTTCGAGAGATGTAAAGTAAGGAAGCTTCAAAATGCGGTAGAAGCTGCCGGCGGACTCTCGCCCAGTTAATTTCGATTTAGAAATGCAGAAACTATGGTAGACTCCATTGGAATTGTCACCGATATACCGAGAAAGGCGATACATAGAAGTAAGGCCCAAGAAGTACTTGGTCAAGATGGCGACCGATTTAACAACTGCCAAGTGATTTATTCTCAGTTGTGTTTGGCAAATCACCATGATCAGACTTACGCCTGAACAACTCTTGCAAATAGTGCAATTTTATTTCGAAAATAATGGTTCTGTGCGAAATACGTTTCGCGCACTACGTCCATTTTATCGTCGATAATATCGTCCATCAGAGCAGTTAATTCGATTAACCATGGAACGTATTCACACTACGTTTACTTTTATTTCTAACTTGTAGCACCAGAGACGCAGTACGGTGCGTACAGAAGCTTCTTAAAAAAACTGTTCTGTACTTCTGTACTGTACTGGTCTGTACTTCTTAAAAAAAAATGATGGCCAGAACGTTACAGTCAAAGGTGATCGGTATAGAGCAGTGGTCGGCACCCCAATACATTGATATGATTTAACCGCATTAGTGTTAGTAACAAATAGCAGAAAGTAGGCTGGGAGCATGACGTTTCACACATTTGTACTGTGTGTGTGGCAGAGCTCGGGCAGAGAAATTTCCTATGCCCTCGGGATAGGGCCGTGCCGACCACTGGTATAGAGCCATGATTACTAACTTTTCCAATTCTGAATTAAACAGCTATGATTTCCAGGAGATGTACTTCCAACAAGACGGCGCAACATAGTATACAGACCGCCTCCCCGAGTTCCACCAACCAAAAAACCAAAGACACATGGGCAATCTATCGGGCTCAGCTGAAACCAAATATAACTTTATCCTCGTGCCGGGTAAAGTGATCAGCCACCTTTTTCCGACTATTACCGATATCCTCGGTCGGCCTCGTTGATTCGACCAGAAATACTAAAACTGGCGTTAGCCATACCCAGGAGCCCGATAATTCAAGATGTAGCGATCTAGCAATGACCCAAACCCGCAGGGGTCTGCCACTGCCTTCATAAAAATACCTCCGTGAAGGTAGGTTTCCACTAAGGTGGAAGGGTCAAAACCTTGTACTTCTGTCAAAACCTAAAAAAACTCCTAAGGAACGTTCCTCGTACATGACCCCGTGTCTGATCAATCATGCGTTCGAGATCAGGAAAAGCCTTCGAGAGATGTAAAGTAAGGAAGCTTCAAAATGCGGTAGAAGCTGCCGGCGGACTCTCGCCCAATTAATTTCGATTTAGAAATGCAGAAACTATGGTAGACTCCATTGGAATTGTCACCGATATACCGAGAAAGGCGATACATAGAAGTAAGGCCCAAGAAGTACTTGGTCAAGATGGCGACCGATTTAACAACTGCCAGGTGATTTATTCTCAGTTGTGTTTGGCAAATCACCATGATCAGACTTCCGCCTGAACAACTCTTGCAAATAGTGCAATTTTATTTCGAAAATAATGGTTCTGTGCGAAATACGTTTCGCGCACTACGTCCATTTTATCGTCGATAATATCGTCCATCAGAGCAGTTAATTCGATTAACCATGGAACGTATTCACACTACGTTTATTTTTATTTCTAACTTGTAGCACTAGAGACGCAGTACGGTGCGTACAGAAGCTTCTTAAAAAAACTGTACTGTACTTCTGTACTGTACTGGTCTGTACTTCTTAAAAAACAATGATGGTCAGAACGTTACAGTCAAAGGTGATCGGTATAGAGCAGTGGTCGGCACCCCAATACATTGATATGATTTAACCGCATTAGTGTTAGTAACAAATAGCAGAAAGTAGGCTGGGAGCATGACGTTTCACACATTTGTACTGTGTGTGTGGCAGAGCTCGGGCAGATATATTTCCTATGCCCTCGGGATAGGGCCGTGCCGACCACTGGTATAGAGCCATGATTACTAACTTTTCCATTCCTGAATTAAACAGCTATGATTTCCAGGAGATGTACTTCCAACAAGACGGCGCAACATAGTATACAGACCGCCTCCCCGAGTTCCACCAACCAAAAAACCAAAGACACCTGGGCAATCTATCGGGCTCAGCTGAAACCAAATATAACTTTATCCTCGTGCCGGGTAAAGTGATCAGCCACCTTTTTCCGACTATTATTGATATCCTCGGTCGGCCTCGTTGATTCGACCAGAAATACTAAAACTGGCGTTAGCCATACCCAGGAGCCCGATAATTCAAGATGTAGCGATCTAGCAATGACCCAAACCCGCAGGGGTTTGCCACTGCCTTCATAAAAATACCTCCGTGAAGGTAGGTTTCCACTAAGGTGGAAGGGTCAAAACCTTGTACTTCTGTCAAAACCTTAAAAAACTCCTAAGGAACGTTCCTCGTACATGACCCCGTGTCTGATCAATCATGCGTTCGAGATCAGGAAAAGCCTTCGAGAGATGTAAAGTAAGGAAGCTTCAAAATGCGGTAGAAGCTGCCGGCGGACTCTCGCCCAGTTAATTTCGATTTAGAAATGCAGAAACTATGGTAGACTCCATTGGAATTGTCACCGATATACCGAGAAAGGCGATACATAGAAGTAAGGCCCAAGAAGTACTTGGTCAAGATGGCGACCGATTTAACAACTGCCAGGTGATTTATTCTCAGTTGTGTTTGGCAAATCACCATGATCAGACTTACGCCTGAACAACTCTTGCAAATAGTGCAATTTTATTTCGAAAATAATGGTTCTGTGCGAAATACGTTTCGCGCACTACGTCCATTTTATCGTCGATAATATCGTCCATCAGAGCAGTTAATTCGATTAACCATGGAACGTATTCACACTACGTTTATTTTTATTTCTAACTTGTAGCACTAGAGACGCAGTACGGTGCGTACAGAAGCTTCTTAAAAAAACTGTACTGTACTTCTGTACTGTACTGGTCTGTACTTCTTAAAAAACAATGATGGTCAGAACGTTACAGTCAAAGGTGATCGGTATAGAGCAGTGGTCGGCACCCCAATACATTGATATGATTTAACCGCATTAGTGTTAGTAACAAATAGCAGAAAGTAGGCTGGGAGCATGACGTTTCACACATTTGTACTGTGTGTGTGGCAGAGCTCGGGCAGATATATTTCCTATGCCCTCGGGATAGGGCCGTGCCGACCACTGGTATAGAGCCATGATTACTAACTTTTCCATTCCTGAATTAAACAGCTATGATTTCCAGGAGATGTACTTCCAACAAGACGGCGCAACATAGTATACAGACCGCCTCCCCGAGTTCCACCAACCAAAAAACCAAAGACACCTGGGCAATCTATCGGGCTCAGCTGAAACCAAATATAACTTTATCCTCGTGCCGGGTAAAGTGATCAGCCACCTTTTTCCGACTATTATTGATATCCTCGGTCGGCCTCGTTGATTCGACCAGAAATACTAAAACTGGCGTTAGCCATACCCAGGAGCCCGATAATTCAAGATGTAGCGATCTAGCAATGACCCAAACCCGCAGGGGTTTGCCACTGCCTTCATAAAAATACCTCCGTGAAGGTAGGTTTCCACTAAGGTGGAAGGGTCAAAACCTTGTACTTCTGTCAAAACCTTAAAAAACTCCTAAGGAACGTTCCTCGTACATGACCCCGTGTCTGATCAATCATGCGTTCGAGATCAGGAAAAGCCTTCGAGAGATGTAAAGTAAGGAAGCTTCAAAATGCGGTAGAAGCTGCCGGCGGACTCTCGCCCAGTTAATTTCGATTTAGAAATGCAGAAACTATGGTAGACTCCATTGGAATTGTCACCGATATACCGAGAAAGGCGATACATAGAAGTAAGGCCCAAGAAGTACTTGGTCAAGATGGCGACCGATTTAACAACTGCCAAGTGATTTATTCTCAGTTGTGTTTGGCAAATCACCATGATCAGACTTACGCCTGAACAACTCTTGCAAATAGTGCAATTTTATTTCGAAAATAATGGTTCTGTGCGAAATACGTTTCGCGCACTACGTCCATTTTATCGTCGATAATATCGTCCATCAGAGCAGTTAATTCGATTAACCATGGAACGTATTCACACTACGTTTACTTTTATTTCTAACTTGTAGCACCAGAGACGCAGTACGGTGCGTACAGAAGCTTCTTAAAAAAACTGTTCTGTACTTCTGTACTGTACTGGTCTGTACTTCTTAAAAAAAAATGATGGCCAGAACGTTACAGTCAAAGGTGATCGGTATAGAGCAGTGGTCGGCACCCCAATACATTGATATGATTTAACCGCATTAGTGTTAGTAACAAATAGCAGAAAGTAGGCTGGGAGCATGACGTTTCACACATTTGTACTGTGTGTGTGGCAGAGCTCGGGCAGAGAAATTTCCTATGCCCTCGGGATAGGGCCGTGCCGACCACTGGTATAGAGCCATGATTACTAACTTTTCCAATTCTGAATTAAACAGCTATGATTTCCAGGAGATGTACTTCCAACAAGACGGCGCAACATAGTATACAGACCGCCTCCCCGAGTTCCACCAACCAAAAAACCAAAGACACATGGGCAATCTATCGGGCTCAGCTGAAACCAAATATAACTTTATCCTCGTGCCGGGTAAAGTGATCAGCCACCTTTTTCCGACTATTACCGATATCCTCGGTCGGCCTCGTTGATTCGACCAGAAATACTAAAACTGGCGTTAGCCATACCCAGGAGCCCGATAATTCAAGATGTAGCGATCTAGCAATGACCCAAACCCGCAGGGGTTTGCCACTGCCTTCATAAAAATACCTCCGTGAAGGTAGGTTTCCACTAAGGTGGAAGGGTCAAAACCTTGTACTTCTGTCAAAACCTAAAAAAACTCCTAAGGAACGTTCCTCGTACATGACCCCGTGTCTGATCAATCATGCGTTCGAGATCAGGAAAAGCCTTCGAGAGATGTAAAGTAAGGAAGCTTCAAAATGCGGTAGAAGCTGCCGGCGGACTCTCGCCCAATTAATTTCGATTTAGAAATGCAGAAACTATGGTAGACTCCATTGGAATTGTCACCGATATACCGAGAAAGGCGATACATAGAAGTAAGGCCCAAGAAGTACTTGGTCAAGATGGCGACCGATTTAACAACTGCCAGGTGATTTATTCTCAGTTGTGTTTGGCAAATCACCATGATCAGACTTACGCCTGAACAACTCTTGCAAATAGTGCAATTTTATTTCGAAAATAATGGTTCTGTGCGAAATACGTTTCGCGCACTACGTCCATTTTATCGTCGATAATATCGTCCATCAGAGCAGTTAATTCGATTAACCATGGAACGTATTCACACTACGTTTATTTTTATTTCTAACTTGTAGCACTAGAGACGCAGTACGGTGCGTACAGAAGCTTCTTAAAAAAACTGTACTGTACTTCTGTACTGTACTGGTCTGTACTTCTTAAAAAACAATGATGGTCAGAACGTTACAGTCAAAGGTGATCGGTATAGAGCAGTGGTCGGCACCCCAATACATTGATATGATTTAACCGCATTAGTGTTAGTAACAAATAGCAGAAAGTAGGCTGGGAGCATGACGTTTCACACATTTGTACTGTGTGTGTGGCAGAGCTCGGGCAGATATATTTCCTATGCCCTCGGGATAGGGCCGTGCCGACCACTGGTATAGAGCCATGATTACTAACTTTTCCATTCCTGAATTAAACAGCTATGATTTCCAGGAGATGTACTTCCAACAAGACGGCGCAACATAGTATACAGACCGCCTCCCCGAGTTCCACCAACCAAAAAACCAAAGACACCTGGGCAATCTATCGGGCTCAGCTGAAACCAAATATAACTTTATCCTCGTGCCGGGTAAAGTGATCAGCCACCTTTTTCCGACTATTATTGATATCCTCGGTCGGCCTCGTTGATTCGACCAGAAATACTAAAACTGGCGTTAGCCATACCCAGGAGCCCGATAATTCAAGATGTAGCGATCTAGCAATGACCCAAACCCGCAGGGGTTTGCCACTGCCTTCATAAAAATACCTCCGTGAAGGTAGGTTTCCACTAAGGTGGAAGGGTCAAAACCTTGTACTTCTGTCAAAACCTTAAAAAACTCCTAAGGAACGTTCCTCGTACATGACCCCGTGTCTGATCAATCATGCGTTCGAGATCAGGAAAAGCCTTCGAGAGATGTAAAGTAAGGAAGCTTCAAAATGCGGTAGAAGCTGCCGGCGGACTCTCGCCCAGTTAATTTCGATTTAGAAATGCAGAAACTATGGTAGACTCCATTGGAATTGTCACCGATATACCGAGAAAGGCGATACATAGAAGTAAGGCCCAAGAAGTACTTGGTCAAGATGGCGACCGATTTAACAACTGCCAAGTGATTTATTCTCAGTTGTGTTTGGCAAATCACCATGATCAGACTTACGCCTGAACAACTCTTGCAAATAGTGCAATTTTATTTCGAAAATAATGGTTCTGTGCGAAATACGTTTCGCGCACTACGTCCATTTTATCGTCGATAATATCGTCCATCAGAGCAGTTAATTCGATTAACCATGGAACGTATTCACACTACGTTTACTTTTATTTCTAACTTGTAGCACCAGAGACGCAGTACGGTGCGTACAGAAGCTTCTTAAAAAAACTGTTCTGTACTTCTGTACTGTACTGGTCTGTACTTCTTAAAAAAAAATGATGGCCAGAACGTTACAGTCAAAGGTGATCGGTATAGAGCAGTGGTCGGCACCCCAATACATTGATATGATTTAACCGCATTAGTGTTAGTAACAAATAGCAGAAAGTAGGCTGGGAGCATGACGTTTCACACATTTGTACTGTGTGTGTGGCAGAGCTCGGGCAGAGAAATTTCCTATGCCCTCGGGATAGAGCCGTGCCGACCACTGGTATAGAGCCATGATTACTAACTTTTCCATTCCTGAATTAAACAGCTATGATTTCCAGGAGATGTACTTCCAACAAGACGGCGCAACATAGTATACAGATCGGGCCACAATCGATTTATTGAAAGACACGTTTGGTGACCTCCTAATATCACGTTTTAGACCTGTGAATTGGCCTCCAAGATCTTGTGATTAAAAAAAAAACACGCTTTTTTTGAGTAATAGAACCGACGCTTTTCGGCTAATGTACGACACAACTCGGCCAATTTATATTCCGCAAAAATTATTTTCAAGAATATTCTTCAAATATTTAAATATTTGAATCAATTTAATTGCTATCTGAATCTTCTAAAAAAAAATTGTTCATAAATGGTCCTTGTTTTTAAAAGAAATATTTTCAGAAATTTGAGATAATCATTTTTAATTATAATTTTCATTTATTTAAAAGCTGTTTATAGACCCAAAATAAAAATTGTTTGTTTTCTAAAAAAAAAATTACCTATTTGTTACCTTATTTTAAAAAAAAATTAATACACACAGTATCAGTAATTAACACAAACTTGTTTTTCGCTTAGTGAATGCCCTGCTCTCGCTTTTTTGTTGCTGCTTACGCACGTAAAAAAATTATGTAAAAAACAAGTAACATATATTATTATTTTTTTGCTAAGGTTTTATTAATGTACACAGTGTACATAGTCAAAATAGTTGGTAAATGTTTCGTTCATTTTTCAAATTCTTCCGAAAAACAGCAATATATCAACAAGTAAAAACGTTATATTTTAAAAGTTGCGTCAAAGCATTTCAATTCAGTGTTTATTAGATGTTGGAAGGAGGATGGTGGGTCTTCTCAGTACGAATTGTTGATTCACATTTGTCAAACATTCCCACTGTTTCACACGGTGCACTCAGTGGGTGTAACCAACTGATAACATTTCCAACACATTTCTGGCACAATTAAGAACAGCGGTTTAACTAACTAAAACAGTTGTGGCGGTCAGACGCCGCTTCAATTCTTATTCAACTATTATTCAATCTCTTATTTATATATGACTTTGTCGGGATCAGGAAGATCAGAGAGTAAAAACAAACATTTTAAAATCAAAATTTTAAAGCATTTTAAAAGCAAAGCACTGGTACGTGAAACTTAGAAAACACTGAAGTGGCGACATACTAACCTTCATTGAAACATTGCCCCTTTCTAACTCTAAGAATCCACATCATCCCACTAGTGAGGTTTCAACCGAAACCAATACTTTTGTTGACCTTAAGTCTCCACTCTTTAGTTAGTTTCTTTAGTAAGGCAGACTTCATGAAATTAAATAACTTCATAACGTTTAAATAAATAAAAAAAATGGTTGTACAATTAAGTGCTCAAGATGCTTAGTAGCTCTGGGTAAATTTGGAATGTTGTGGAATGTTGTAGGAGTTATATTCGACGTCGTTGTATTTAGTTTACTCAGGATCCGAACCAGTTTTATAACTTTGTAAACACTAACGTGGCCGTGAGCCAACACTCCCTTCCCTAAATCACACCAATCCAAGGTGGAACAGCAAATGCCGAAGGATGCGTGTCCGAGGGGACGCTAATATGCGGACTCTGGGGGACCGGCCGACCTCCCATTTTTAACCAGGCTTATTATAACAAGCGGGCTATGTCATGATGGACGAACCCCTTCCCGCCTACTCTTGGGTCCAAAATATGAACACATCCAATCAAACCAAAAAACATAGTCGAGAACGGAACTTCCTTATAAAGTCCAGAAATTAACGACCCGGAATCAACGACCCGTCAAACTCAAAGGCCCTTAAAATCTAAGGAGTTGCTGCGATGGAGAAGCTCCCTATAGAGGGGCAACCACCGGAGCCGACCGAATAGGGGCACCCGGAAGGAATGTCGGGTGAAGAGGAGGACATCCTGGAAGGGCAGAGATGACTGTGGTAGACAATCTCAAGAATGTCTCTGACAATGTCTCTGACAATCTTGCAGACAAACCTCCACCACAGGTTTCGGAGTTCGGTTTCGGTTGGGGGCGTTGGAGTACAGGCTCTGTAAAGCCTATACAACAGGTAAGAAGTGAGCCTGCATCCTCGCAAAAAAGAACCTTTAACTCTTTTTGCAACGTAATTTAAGCAATGAAAACTTCGTAGCCGCAGCAATAGAGTGGCCAAAGGGACCTCTAAGGGTATGCTCGACGTATATGGGCCACGACCAAGAAACGCCAGGTGGAAGAAAGCGGGAAGCAAAAGATCGACCTGATCATAGGTTGCGACATCATCAATGGGGAAGCACTTACACAAACGAGAGGGGTGATATATTCGATTTTATTCTAAGCTCAAATCTTCTGGTGGGTAACATAACCCACCTTTAAAGTAAAGAACAGAAAGAAAGTACTTACTTTTTACTCTGACTCCCTAGCAGACAGGATTGTTAGATGGGGAGTCCGAGAGAAGCACTCCTTCTCCGACCATTGATACATAGAATTAGTGGTCAATTTCAAGAACTCCACTCGACTAACAGTACGCAACCGGAGAAAAGCGAACTGGGAGTTATATAAGAAAAAATTAGAAAGATCCTTGGGGAAACCTCCAACAAGGGACGTTAACAGCAGGGAAGACCTGGACGCCATGGTGGGCACGGTAAGGGTGCCGTGCGCCAGGGCATATAAAAAGGCCCGCCTCAAACGTAAATCGGGCAGTAGCAAGTCAAAGAAACCACCATGGTTACCACAAACACTTGCGCCCTTTAAAACCAAGGCTCGTAAGGCCATAAATTTCGCTAGTAAAGCAAACACAGAGGCAGCCTGGGAGGCGTATAAAGCGGTGCTCAAGCAGTACAACAAAGAACTGTGTAGGGCAAAGAGAAATGCCTGGACCAAGTTCTGAACGAACAATCAAGAGAAATGGTAGGCCTCCCGACTTAGGAAGGTCCTAGCAACAACTGCACCTAATGTAGAATACAATAAAACTCGGATACTAGCTGGACCACATCCAGAAGAGAAACCCTAGAGGGTCTCACAAACGCACATTTCCCAGGGTGTTCTCAGGAAGAAATAACCCAGGAAACGCAAAGCCAGGAGGACAGCCTCCCAAGCCAACTCGAATACCTCTGCAGTAATAGGTATCTTAGTTGGGCGATATACAGCTTGAAGCCTTTCAAGTCTCCAGGCCCAGGTGGTATTTTCCCGGCACAATAATTTAAAGCCGGATCCAATCTGAGGTCATGGGTTAGGAAAGTTTTCACAGCAATTTTCAGAATAGGCATCGTGCCCGCGACGTGGTTGCGGACGAAGGTTGTATTCATACCCGAAGCGGGAAAACCATCGCACTGCTCCCCTAAGGACTTTAGTCATATAAGTCTGTCGTCCTTCCTCCCCAATACAATGGAGAGACTAATCAGCCTCCATTATAATCTTACCATAAACCCAGATGACATTTCGAGATCACAGCACGTGCATTGGATAGGGCCGATCCACGGAGACGGCACTCCACGAGATCACCGTGTTCGTCGCAATAGCACTTAGTTACAAGAAATACGCACTTATTGCTTTTCTAGACATAGAATAGAATAGCAGCTATAGTCAACCCCCCAAGTTGGGTAATTTCCGATCGTTCCGCTATATGGCAGCATTAAGATATAGTCGGCCGCTCCCTAAGATTGTGGGTCGTATTATTTTGCCAAAAATAGCACTCATGCAAAATTCGAACTCTCGCACTCTAAAAACACCAAAGTTATACCATTTCTGATCAATCAGTTGAATGGCAGCTAAAGGATATAGTCTGCCGATCCCACCCGTTCCGACTTATATACTGCGCAAAGAAACGCAAAGTTTCAAGCCGATAGCTTAAAAACTGAGAGACTAGTTTGGGTAGAAACAGACAGACGGACAGATGGACATGCTCATATCAACTTAGGAGGTGATCCTGATCAAGAAAATATATACTTTATAGGGTAAGAGATGTTTCCTTCACTGCGTAGCACACTTTTGGGCAAACGCTCTGCAAGGGTATAACAAATTTATTTTATTACAACATTTAAAGCTTCTATATCCAAAAATAAATAAAATTGTATTTTTACTATATGGCAGAAATAGTCAACCGATTCTGATGAAATTAGGTAGGTTGGATAATTGGCGAAAAAAAGTATCTGTATAAAGTTCTAAGCGTCTATCTTTAAAAACACGAAAATTGGGTCATTTCCGATTTTTCAGCTTTATGATAGCTATAGTATTGGGTACAGCTGTCAAGATTACCGCTACATACACATACGCACAAAAATTTTGGTGTTTTGGAGTTTGTTCTTATATATGAAGCGTTTTTGCCGACTTTGCTAATCGGCTGTCAGAAGAAGCGTAATGTAAATTTTCTAATGTTAATAATGTTAATAAAAAAAAAAAACCACACCTACTTTTCCAAAAGAAGACTATGGCTTTATAAAACACTAAAAAAGAACCAAATTGAAATATCTTACTTAGTTCTACAGTTAGCATGTTATTTTTAAATAAGGCGCGGTGCCACGCCCACAATTTTTTCAAATCTGATTTCGTTTGACCCTATAATCTCAAATCAAAAATCAAAATCTAAATATCTTGCTTAGTTTTTGAGCTAGAATGTGTTTCTTAAAAAGTGGGCGGTGCCACGCTCACATTTTTTTAAAATCTTAAATCTATTGACCATGTGAACTCAAATCAAAAATCAGAACTTAAATAACTTGTTTCGTTCTTGAGATATTATTTTTCCTATAGTGCAATGCTTCAAAGCAGTTGTCGGCAACCCAATACATTGATATGATTTTAACGCATTACTGTTAGTAACGAAAAGCAGAAAGTAGGCTGTGAGCATGACGTTTCACACATTTATACTGTGTGTGTGTGGCAGAGCTCGGGCAGAGAATTTTCCTATGCCCTCGGGATAGGGCCGTGCCGACCACTGCTTTAAAGGTTAGTTAAATTGCGGGTGGATGAGTACTGGGTATAATACATCCGATTTTATATTTTTATAGATTCTATATATATTATATATATAGATTATTATATTATATAGATTATATACTATAGATTTTATTTATTAGGCAAGACAATAAAAAGGATATAATAATCTTTTTCTCTTTCTCTATTGTTGATACAAACTTTTTCAAAATGAAATGTTTTAAAGTGTTTCTATTAATATATTTATACATGTCTCTTTCATTGATTTGTGCGCGTTTTGCAAAAGGATCGTTCACATAAAATATTGTGTAGAATACTGCATATTTAAGCTGATGATGCAACACAGACAACCCATTGCAATCAAACACTTGCCTATGAGGCTTTAGCCCAATCGGACTGTTATTTTCTCGTTATCGGTTTATTATTATGAGTCCTTTGGCTATACCCGTTTTGACTCTATCAAAAAAATCTATTATGTTTAATATTGCTTAGTTAGATGGTAGTTTTTGTAAATAAATAAATAAAATTCAACCTTTCTTCTGGGCAATTTTAAAAGTTTTCGATGGTATACTGTATTCATACCGTTCCCGGTAAAAATATATTTTTTATTAAAGTTTAAATATTTTACTTGAAATATTTTAACACATGTTTCTTTTAATATTAGGAAAAAATAGATTGTGTAAAAAGTCATGTAGATATTTGATTTCGTATTTTGACCCCTTGAAAAGGCTTAAACAAAATTTGACATTTTTTTAGTGTTAACAATTACCTGATATACTAATGCTTTAGTCTCCGGGGTTGTGCTTTCTAAAATTATTTTTTTAAATTCACTTGGACTAGACAATTTGAATTCCGATGCAGAAGTAATAAAATCTTGAAGCTTGTCTAGATCAGTAGAATCCGAACATTTTTCAATCCGTTGTGACGCTAATAACTCCACGCCATTGGCGCACCATTCATTAGCCTATTAAAAATACAATAAAAATGTGTTAAGAGTAAACTTATAAATCAACTAACCTTTTCCACTCTTTCCATAAGCTCCATATTTTTAGAAAGAATATCGATTCTTTTGCTAAGTTGCGATTCGATTAAATCGCAAACTCGCTTAAGCTCGTCGCATTTCGGTTGAACAACCTCCCAAGGATAAAGTCTCCGAGATCCAATCAGCTCCTGACCAACACTTAAAACATTACCTGCTCGTTCTATATTAATTCGGGTAGCTTCACGAAATTCTTTAGTTTCTTTAATAAGTATGGATATACGCTCTGTATTTTCACCAACCTCAGTTAAGCTGGCAATAGTTTTTAAATGCCCATCAAATATAGTCTGTAGTAAAAATAAAAAATTTGAACTGCCAGTTTTGGAATTCGAAAGATTTATACCTGAAGTTCTCGAAAATCTTGCTCAAACAAACGTAAATTCAAACATTGTTGTAGCCGGTTATGATGAGTAAGCCAAAACTCATCAAATCGTCGTTCCGTTTCTTCCAGTTGAACGAGAAGTCTACGATAGCCGCGACAATCATCATAAAATTGAGCTTGTTTAAATGTATTTTTTTTATAATAAGTGATTTGTTGACGACGAATTATCGGCTCTGCACTGGATATTTACGTAGTTATTTTAAGATGTTTTAATTAACGGACAATGCAAAAAATGTATTAAATTTTTAAGCAAAATTTCAAAGATATTTTAATTACCTATGCAAAAGATAAAACAAATACAAGAAAAATGTATAGGAAATCTTAAGCCAATTTCAGGAGTTTTGAATTCTTGCAAAAAACCGTTTTGTTCGAAAAAAGTCATGGAATGGGCCTTTTTAAATATTTTTGAGTTACCTGAAAAAAATGTACAAACATTTTTCCAAGGAAACAATTTTTAACTATGGATAATGTTAAAAACATTTTTAGAGTTAAAGCTTATAGCGATTTGAAAATAAAAGAAAAAACCACCTATCAACATAGGCAACATCTATCATGAACCATTTTACTACTCAAATGGACCACCCTTTTCAGAGGCCCAGCATGCAATTCGTGGGTCTTTTTAATGAAGTAATAAGAATGTGAATAGTCTTACCATCAATGTTATACAAATATCCATTAGGAATATAGGATAATTAGAGTAAACCATTTGTGATTTTCGGCTTCCCATAGCAGTTGGGGTTTTTAGGGATATTCAATTAAAAAATTTTTTTAAAAAATTTGATTGTGTCGGAAATAGCGCCACGTCGGACTTTGGTTTTTGGGTATTCTAATACACTTATTTCAGAGTACGGACAACAATTTTTTTAGGGACAATGTCTTAAATATGCTAAGATATGGGGAATTAATTTTATGATTTTTAAAATAAGATTGTGGTTTTGACTCAAGTTTCTTTTGCCGATGATATATTTTCTTTTAGTTCAGGAACAAAAAAGAAACAGTATACAAAATAATACATTTTTCGGTCCAGTGAGAGCACATAATTTAATTAATGTGTCATGTTTTCATATTCGAACCTTTGGATGGCACTAACGTTACCGGTGCGCTCTGAGAATTCTTTAAACTCCTCGACCATTTTAATATTATCCAGTAGCGATTCGCCATGTTTAGCTGCTATAAGTATCTCCTCCTAAACATATAAAAAGTATATAATTTAATTTTTTTTTGGCAATATGGCAGAATCACCTTCATGCGACTATAGTCGTTCCCTTGAGATTCAATAAGAATTTCCGTGGCATTAACAGAGTTTGGAAACTCTGTATCATGTATAGTTTTGATAAATATATCCAGTTGTGCGGAGACTTGGTGAGTAAGGAATGAAAACTTTTCTAGCGACTGTCGATAAGAGAAGAAATGTGAAAATTATTATAAAAAAGGTTCTAGTAAAAAAGAAAATCTAAAAAAAAACATAACCAATCCTATAAGAAATTAACTGGCTTATCGGCAAAACGACTATATTGTCTGTACATTTTTTTGAGCATACGAATGTTCATCGTTCAAATTAAAAAGTTTTAAGGTAATTACTCTCTTCATGTGTGTACATACTTATTTTTAATTAAATAAGAACTTCATTTAGAATTTACGTATTTTTAAAATAAGCATTTAAACATTATAAATAATTGTTTTATGAACACAAAATGACCGTCTAGCAAGCAGCGATAAACATATCAGGGTAATGATGATTTTCATTAATATATATGTACATATTTAAAAAAATTTTTTTTTATGATAGCTACTTACAGTTCTTTGTTGGATCCATTCATTATGTGAATATATTAAATCGCCTCCCATGTCTGGCGTTAACTGATTCACATTGACATATTCATGAAGATCAGAAAGTGCGGAGCAAATAACAAGATGGAATCTATATTCGTCTTTGGAAAATTTTGAGCTGACTTCTGATAAAGCTTTTTGAAACAAACCAATAGGTCGCAGGATATAAACCTTATGAATAATTCCCGGAAAATACATCTGAAATACAATATTACAATATTTTCAACATTTGTTAATTTTATATCTCTGATATGATAAGACCAAATATACCGAAATATGCCAATGTTTCGTAACGGTAATTATTTTTCACATTTATGGCTCATGTGGGAGAGAGAAAGCGCAACTTTCTCTCACTGAGCACTGATCTGTCTACTCTATCTACTTCTTCACTTCTATTATAACAAGCAAAGTGAAGACTAGTGAATTAATAAAGACAAAGTATTTAAGCAACTTGGTTAAAAAAATTAAATGTTAAAGTTTTAAGTTTTGATACAATTTATAATGAAAAGACCTCTGATGGCTGAACCGCTCCGTCGTTCCCATCGCTACTTTTGTTGTTGTTCTCGTTTCCTACATACATACATATATAGAATACCCGATATCGAGAAACTTATTGTTGTTGATGTTATGTTGCCATTTTTTAGTTTTTCTAGTCGTTTTTTGTTGTTAATTATTTTCTTTAGCATCTGCAATGAGAGTACTTCTTCGGTTTTGGTTTTTTAGCGAACATTTGGAAGAGTGGTGGAATAGCTACTGAATATCTTGCTTCGCCAGCTTCATATGCATAGTCGCCAATTCTTATAGTGGAGTTTTGAAATTGGATGAGGTAGCTTCAATTTAAATCTACTTTACTTTTGTATATTTGTAGTCGCCATTGTAGTCGCCATTGACTTATATCAATAATGTTATCTCTACTAGAAATAGTTCTATCATTATGCGATTCGCATTTATTTTTTTAGCGTACAGATTGTAGAACATCATGTAAAGCATTTCCTTTTGGCAAAATCTAGTAGTTCTTAACATTAATAAATATTATTTTTTCTTTTTATTTCTGATATGTAAATTTGTATGTTTGATAAATTATGTATTTCTGATAATAGGATATAATTTATTTGATTTCTATTTGTTTTTGCCCATTCTAAAGCGTGTGTGAATTTTGTATTTCGGTCCGGCGCACCGGCCAACAATTTTCATCCTGTTACCGTTTTTTTTGTGGTTTGAGTCGACGCAAATCTGTTTTTTATTTTTTGTAGTTCATACTCTAGAAATGGGTAAGGATGATGACTGCAGCACTAGCACTTCTTTTAGTTTTCATGCTGCATATGGATTACCCTAAATGCAGCAGTCTATTGCGGCCATGCTAGTCTTAATAGGGATAAACTGGGGATATGAATAGTCTGGTATTGTGACCAACCCATGGCATAACGGTAAGAAGAATCTGTAAGCATATATTACGATTTAATATAATTGTTATATCCCATTTTCCTTGATTGTATTTTTACTGTTAAATTCTCATCTTATGAAACTATTTCTTTTTTAAATTTTGAAGGAAGTTTGACTCTGGCTCATATGTTTTTATTGAATTATTTTTTTAATTGTGATAAGAAAGGACTTCTTCCAGTTTTTTTTTTAAATTTATTTACTGATTTGATTTCTGGATTCTTCTAGCTCATGTGGGCCTGTTATTGTTCTGGTTCCGAAGAAGACATCGATTGGCTTTTTCTTTGTAGTAAATTTAATTGATTTATTATATTCCCTCGCGGCTTTCAAAACTAAACAATGGAAATCGACTGAATCGTTTTCTTTCTTAAAACAACCCCTAACAGTGCATAAGAAAAAAATTGGAGGAACTTTTGAAGAGACCTAGTAGAAATTGTTAAAATTACGCGATAAGAAATTTTTAAGAGCAAAAAAGTCCCGAAAAACAGTTTTTTCTAAATAAATTAAGATTTTGAGGGTGTTAGAAATATTTCAAACACGGTTTTATATTATATTCGACCTAATAAACAATTCCTAATAGGTCACTCCAAAGTTCCAAATCACTGTCGCACTGTGTAATCTCTGTACGGGTTGAGTAGAAACTTTCAACTTTTCTATTATTTGTGGAGTGATAGGGTGGTGTCGTATAAACTTCTGCTTTGAGTTGATCTTTCAGTAAAAATTTTATTGATGCTGCATTCATGGATTTTTCATTATCCATGATAACTAGGCGATATCATAATTTCGTGTAAAGGGTGTTTTAAATGTTCGGCTGCTCTTGATTTTACTATCTTCACCTGTACGTATTTGAAAAATTTGCCTACAGCTGTAAGTACAACGTTTTTTGGGTTGTGTGCAGATCTATATGAATTATTTTAGCGGAATATTTGGGGATAGAAACGGCTTATATTTCTCCTTATTGCGGGTGCCTTTCGTATTTAAAAAGGTTAGAATAATCGTTCTGCTCTGTTTCTGAGGAGACATCTGTTACTTTTACCTATGTAAGTATACCTTTTTTTATATTTATAAAAATGGTTACGATATATATTTTGAATACGACTCAATATGTTTTCTAAAGTAAAAAGTCCATTTAATCTTCTGGGATATAATCTCTTTTTTATTAAGTCGTTCACACAATACAGAAAACGACTGAATAAAAGAAAGAAAGAGGAAAAAGAAAATAATTGGATAATGGTAACTCAAATTTGTAAGAGTCTTAAAAGAGGTTAATAGGTAAAGTTGGTTTTTAAAAACATTTATTGGAGCTTCTACACCTTATAAATTGTAAGAAGAACTCTCATTCCTATTAACCATGTCAGCAGAGTTTTCTGTAAAATATATTGTTAGGTTTCCTGACAAAGCATTTGCTACCTTGTTCGAAATTCCAAAAATGTATTTGATTTTATGGACAAGCTCTTTGATTTATTCTTTCCATCTCTTAAGTTTCACGTTGTGATTCTTATTACTAAGGGCATATGTTAAGGGTTAATCGTCACTAAAGATTGTTACTTTTGCTCTGCCGTAGCTAATATTTCCTTTACATTGGTTGCATAGGGTAAGAGACGAAAAGTAAGGCCAATGAGTTTGCCATCCAGTTCCAATACCGCTCCTATGGCAGGAATTCTTTTTTCAAGTATGGGTGGGCTAGTAACACATCATCTGAGATGAGTGCTTTTTTTCGCTTTAACCAAAAGCTTCATCGTCCAATGTTACTTTAATTTTTCCTGAAACATTTTTGAAAAGTCTACCCCCTTTTCACCCCTTCAAGTATTGTCAGTGGTTTGCCTTTTTTCGTAATTTCCAATAAATCTTCTGTAAGATCCAGATAATGCCAAAAAATATCTAACGTCTTTTAAGGTTTGTGGTTTAGAGAAATCTCATATGGCCGTTAACTTATCAACACTGGTTTAGATCCCATCTGCCGAAATGGGGAAGTCCAAAATTTAACTTCGTCTTTAAAGAACTCGCACTTGTCGAGTTGAATCTTCACTTTCGGGTCTTGTTAAGTCGTGAAGGCTTTTTCTAGATCTGGCATTATCGGATTTAGTTTGGCTGAACACGATTATATCGTCGATATACGTAGCACATTTTATTTGTATGTCATATGTTTTAATATGTCATCATGGGCGCGATGATGTATTGGCGGTGAATTCTTTAGGACAAAGGGTACTTTTTCGGACAAGGGAATTTGATATAAACCTCTTTTTTGATCAGTGGGGGGTAAACTCTCATTTTCCATTTTCCACGCGTGCATAGAGTAGGAAATTCTGCCACTGCGCTATCGGCATACTGCCAGTGTGAGCACTTTCAAATTTTGTTAGCATTTTTTGGGGAAGCATAGTTTTTTATTTGCTTAAGAACTGTTGCTAGCAAAGCTTTCTTTAAAATAAGATACACTATTTTAGTGCCCATTCCAACTTTTGAATTAACGAAAAATAAAATAAAAAACTACGTTTTTTCGCTCTTATTGTTTTTCTCTGCTATGCATACACTCAAATTTTAAACATGTGTGCGTTTTGCCCCTCACTGTTTTAGATCTATGACTGATTGAGCGATTATTTCGTCCTTTTCCGGATTAGTCAATAACTATTCTTACTGCCAGATGAGTCCAATTTTTTGGGCCCTACCCAAACAGGGGCATTGTACAGCGACTGTGAAAATCAAATTATTCCATCCCGTACCAATTCTTATATTTGAGTTTTTACTTCTGTTCGTAGTGAAGCGGGGTACGGGTAGTGTTTGCTGTATCGTGTAAGAATTTGTTCGGATTTCGCCTACGACTCCTGTAGTGTAGATCAGTTTCTCTTGGGTGCAAAGTTCTGGGTATGTTTCTGTAAGTCTGGGCATTGCTTGTGTTTAGGATATGCCATATGGTTAATAATATAAAAATTATAAACTGCTTATATTTTAACTTGATGTGTTTTAATTCTTCTACCTCCGCTTATAATTAAGGTATTTGTTTAAAAGTCTACTAAGGCGTCCAATTGTTTTAAAGTGTCGTTCCCTTTTATCCCTATTTTTAATGCCGGCAAAATTAAAAATCGGAATGTTTGCGTAACGGAGTTTGCGGTGGTAAGGTGGGTGAGGTTGTATGCAATTGTGGGTGGACCATGTTCCACATTACATATTTGATATATGGTAGCGAATTCTAAAAAATAAACGTCTGCTGCATTGTAAATCGTCGTCGTTGTTCCTCTGATTCTAGCTGTTTTTTGTTCCATTCTTCAACTCCTAGCCTTACTTTCTCGAAATAGTTATTTTCTTCATTTTCATTAGGATGTTCTTACATTTGGTCTTAAAAGTACCATCCTGTACCTGCTGGCGTTTGGGCACGTTTGCAATTCGCGTCATTATTACCTGTTCGTGTAGCTCGAATATATGAATATATCTTCATCGGCAATGGTCTTGACTGCGGTTTAGGGGCAAAGGAGCGCGAAAGTAGTGGGACGTTTGGTGTGCAGGATGCTCGCTGCTGTGTTGTCGGGGCGTACGGGAATGGTACGTAGGGACTTGGTTGAGAGGGCGGTTTTGGCCAAAGTGATATAGATGATTCTTGTCCTTCGTAAAGAGCAAGGACCCTCTCGGCCCTTATCAACGTGTGCCATTTGGGGTGGTAAAGTTGGTTTTTAAAAACATTTATTGGAGCTTCTACACCTTATAAATTGTAAGAAGAACTCTCATTCCTATTAACCATGTCAGCAGAGTTTTCTGTAAAATATATTGTTAGGTTTCCTGACAAAGCATTTGCTACCTTGTTCGAAATTCCAAAAATGTATTTGATTTTATGGACAAGCTCTTTGATTTATTCTTTCCATCTCTTAAGTTTCACGTTGTGATTCTTATTACTAAGGGCATATGTTAAGGGTTAATCGTCACTAAAGATTGTTACTTTTGCTCTGCCGTAGCTAATATTTCCTTTACATTGGTTGCATAGGGTAAGAGACGAAAAGTAAGGCCAATGAGTTTGCCATCCAGTTCCAATACCGCTCCTATGGCAGGAATTCTTTTTTCAAGTATGGGTGGGCTAGTAACACATCATCTGAGATGAGTGCTTTTTTTCGCTTTAACCAAAAGCTTCATCGTCCAATGTTACTTTAATTTTTCCTGAAACATTTTTGAAAAGTCTACCCCCTTTTCACCCCTTCAAGTATTGTCAGTGGTTTGCCTTTTTTCGTAATTTCCAATAAATCTTCTGTAAGATCCAGATAATGCCAAAAAATATCTAACGTCTTTTAAGGTTTGTGGTTTAGAGAAATCTCATATGGCCGTTAACTTATCAACACTGGTTTAGATCCCATCTGCCGAAATGGGGAAGTCCAAAATTTAACTTCGTCTTTAAAGAACTCGCACTTGTCGAGTTGAATCTTCACTTTCGGGTCTTGTTAAGTCGTGAAGGCTTTTTCTAGATCTGGCATTATCGGATTTAGTTTGGCTGAACACGATTATATCGTCGATATACGTAGCACATTTTATTTGTATGTCATATGTTTTAATATGTCATCATGGGCGCGATGATGTATTGGCGGTGAATTCTTTAGGACAAAGGGTACTTTTTCGGACAAGGGAATTTGATATAAACCTCTTTTTTGATCAGTGGGGGGTAAACTCTCATTTTCCATTTTCCACGCGTGCATAGAGTAGGAAATTCTGCCACTGCGCTATCGGCATACTGCCAGTGTGAGCACTTTCAAATTTTGTTAGCATTTTTTGGGGAAGCATAGTTTTTTATTTGCTTAAGAACTGTTGCTAGCAAAGCTTTCTTTAAAATAAGATACACTATTTTAGTGCCCATTCCAACTTTTGAATTAACGAAAAATAAAATAAAAAACTACGTTTTTTCGCTCTTATTGTTTTTCTCTGCTATGCATACACTCAAATTTTAAACATGTGTGCGTTTTGCCCCTCACTGTTTTAGATCTATGACTGATTGAGCGATTATTTCGTCCTTTTCCGGATTAGTCAATAACTATTCTTACTGCCAGATGAGTCCAATTTTTTGGGCCCTACCCAAACAGGGGCATTGTACAGCGACTGTGAAAATCAAATTATTCCATCCCGTACCAATTCTTATATTTGAGTTTTTACTTCTGTTCGTAGTGAAGCGGGGTACGGGTAGTGTTTGCTGTATCGTGTAAGAATTTGTTCGGATTTCGCCTACGACTCCTGTAGTGTAGATCAGTTTCTCTTGGGTGCAAAGTTCTGGGTATGTTTCTGTAAGTCTGGGCATTGCTTGTGTTTAGGATATGCCATATGGTTAATAATATAAAAATTATAAACTGCTTATATTTTAACTTGATGTGTTTTAATTCTTCTACCTCCGCTTATAATTAAGGTATTTGTTTAAAAGTCTACTAAGGCGTCCAATTGTTTTAAAGTGTCGTTCCCTTTTATCCCTATTTTTAATGCCGGCAAAATTAAAAATCGGAATGTTTGCGTAACGGAGTTTGCGGTGGTAAGGTGGGTGAGGTTGTATGCAATTGTGGGTGGACCATGTTCCACATTACATATTTGATATATGGTAGCGAATTCTAAAAAATAAACGTCTGCTGCATTGTAAATCGTCGTCGTTGTTCCTCTGATTCTAGCTGTTTTTTGTTCCATTCTTCAACTCCTAGCCTTACTTTCTCGAAATAGTTATTTTCTTCATTTTCATTAGGATGTTCTTACATTTGGTCTTAAAAGTACCATCCTGTACCTGCTGGCGTTTGGGCACGTTTGCAATTCGCGTCATTATTACCTGTTCGTGTAGCTCGAATATATGAATATATCTTCATCGGCAATGGTCTTGACTGCGGTTTAGGGGCAAAGGAGCGCGAAAGTAGTGGGACGTTTGGTGTGCAGGATGCTCGCTGCTGTGTTGTCGGGGCGTACGGGAATGGTACGTAGGGACTTGGTTGAGAGGGCGGTTTTGGCCAAAGTGATATAGATGATTGGAGCATAATACAGATTTGGGTCAAATCTTAAGGCATTCGGAACTTGGTTTGGTAATCTTGGACTGTGGCTTGAGGTTATATTGTGCCTGGATTTGTCTAAATGGTAATGGGAGCGGCATTTCCCGTGGCTTAGAAGCGAAAGAAATTCGGGGCTCGTAGTTTTCTACTAGGCTGCATATATATAGGGCAGAGATCTCTTGACTCTTTGACGGCTTATATCACCGTTCACCGTATAGCGCTTTATATGTGTTGGACAAAGTTCTAATTACTTCAGGAAACCTTATTGTGCATGGAAACGGCCTTGCGTTAATGAAAACATCTGATAGTGGAGAGTTTTAAATCCCTTTTTTTAGCCAAGTGGGTTGTAAGACATTTGGAAATTGCTTTCCAATTTGGGGGGTGTTATATGAATTTAGCACTGCTTCTCTTAAGCTTCTCTGCGATAATCTTGTTAGTATCTATGGATGCCTTCTTGTCCTTCGTAAAGAGCAAGGACCCTCTCGGCCCTTATCAACGTGTGCCATTTGGGGTGCACCGTCCAAGCACGAGCACTGATAGACTCAGGCTCCGAAGCGACGTTCATAACGGAACGACTGTTCAACCTCGTCAAGCCTCCCTTCAAAACGATTCAAGCCCAAGTTTCCGGCCTTAATCAAACCATTTCCGCGCAGTCTACAAAATTGTGCCATTTCTCTATTCGGTCGCCGTCAAGACCCGGGCTACAATTAGAGACTGCGGCTTACGTTCTTCCGCAGTTGGCAGGAAATCTGCCATCATATCCGATTTCGCGAGATCGTCTCAAGGGGCTGCCCAATATTACCCTGGCGGACCCCAACTTCCTTGAGAGCTCCCAAGTCGATGTGTTATTAGGAGCTGACATTCTTCCGTCCATTCTCCTCGGTAATGCCAATGCTAACATCTGCGGGTCGCTTCTCGGTCAGGAGACCATTTTCGGATGGGTGCTGACAGGCCCATTATCTCCAGCCAACCCCCGCAGCGCGTCCGTTTTTTCCGCACGAGTTGCCCGCAGCCTCGGTGACTCACTGGTTCAGGGTTTCGATTCAGGATGCGAGCATAATTCTGGTACGACTCCTTCTTCGATTTACACATCGCATCACGCTGCACTGTGGCAATCAGCTGATGATCCGACTGATCCGGGCCTAATTCTAGATTCCAAGGTCATATTCAGCACGATGTCGCCACGCCCACGCAACGCCCCGTCACTGGAAAGCAGATGTACTCGAGGTACACTATCCTACCGATGCCGAGTCTGCAATGGGATCCATCCATTGAAGAAGTGTCGGCGCTTCCTACGCCTTAGTGCCGAGGAGCGGCTCCGAGCGGTTCTCGTGAACCGCTATTGCTCGAGCTGCCTGGCCCACGAGCACTCCGACGGATCCTGTCGGCGTGGGGACGGCTGCAAGACGTGTGGTCAGGATCACCACACGCTGCTGCACCCCGTGACCAAGGAGCACCGGTCACGGAGATCGGGAGACAGTACACGGGGTGTCTCGCTCTCTCGTCGACAGTCATCCACCAACTCCCGGCGCGGTTCGGGTGCTTCTCGCCCTGCGTCCGTCATTTTCCGGCATTCCCAAACCGATCCACGGCCGCCGACTTCCCGGCACTCTTCGATAACTCCTCGGCATTCTTTCGCCACTCTCCGGGAGCCGTCAAGTGCTCCACGGCATTCGTCCGCCACCCATCGGGTGCCGTCCACCGCTCGTCCGCCCGCGTCATCCGCGCCTAGGCAACTTTCCGCCTCTCCTCGAGGGCCCCCGCAGGACGCTGCTATCGTCGCTGCTGAGACGGAACAGCCCCGTCAACATCGGGACCCGGATTTTCGACACGGGGGCCTTCATCGACCCGGGTACGCCCTCTAGCTGCAGTGACGCATAGCTAGCGACGAGGGATCTGTTGTAACCCGAGCGATTGCAAGGGGGCGGGATGTTTAAGTGAGGGGCCGTTGTGCCGTTAAGAGCGCACCCGCGGTAAAGAGCGCATCCGCGCACGCCCCTTTATACACTCTCGCTTTTTAGTCGGCCGTCGTCGATCGTCCGTTTATGCTTTTTCTAAGTTAAGTTTAGTCTCATGTAAGCAGCGAATAAAGCTGAATGCGTATAGCCTCACGACGCCCCCGATTTCTTATTTCATTTTTTTCGGAATCTTTTGCGGCAGCAACGCCCCCTCCAACAACTAGAAAAACCCAATGCTCTTAATGCTGTTATCTCGCAACTAGTTCGTGTTACACCTTGTGTCTCTTAAAGCTTAATAAATCTAAATGCAAAAACTTTTAATTTTATTCACCAAATTCATTCAAATTCTTGACCAACTTCAAACTTTGCAAGCTCCCAATTTTGCAAACTCAAACTTTGCGACTGAGGGACGCATGACGTACGGCTGGGAGCATCGCGTGGATAGATCCGAAAGTAAAGAAAGGTGTAGAAGATTACCAGGAAAAGTGTTGTTTAGAAAAAGCGTTAGGAATAGAAGTTTTAAAGTTAGAAGTAGAGCAAAGCGAATTTATGTGGCTACAAAGGCTAGAGAAGTGAAAAGTTTCTAGTCCATCGACTGGAGGCGATAAACTTTAAGCGTGTTAGACGAAGCGGGTTATCTACATCACCATGAATAAGTATGTGTAAGAAAATGATCCCCAGCATCATTCTACGATTTGTTAGTAGATCTTAACGTCATTAGCCTACATCGTTATCTCGGTAAATCGTTAATGAACAGGGCGAAAACTCAGGGTCCAAGATGCCTTCCTTGAGGAACACCACATGTAACACGATCTAGGTGCAAGGAAACGTCATTTAAAGAGACAAGTTCTTCAAAGTTAACACGCTCGAAATCCAATTAAGGAGATCAGTTGGAAAACGCAAAAAAACTGAGTTGAGAAACCCAAAAAAGTTTACTTAAAAGGAAGAAGGGATTAGTCAAATTCTTTACTAAAGTCAGTCTAAATGACATCTGTTTATAAGAATCCATCTACGGAATCCATCCATAAAAAGAGAAGTTAGCTCCATGAAGTTGGTGGTAGTGGAGAGGAGCTTAATGAAACCATGCTGGCAAGGTGAAATTATTGAGCTACAAATGTTGTAGATGTTGCATCCCTTTTTTATGTAGAGAAATAATGAAGGATTTTTTTTTCCATGAAGGGAAATATCGAAGAAGAGATGAAAGACGGACTTGCACGGTGCACACCTTTCTCTATGTAAGTAACATAAAGAAACAATTATTTCCGACCCCGAAAAGTATATAATTTCTTTATCAGCATCAACACCCCATTCGATATAGCCATGTCCGTCTGAGCTCGTCAATCTCTAAGACCAAAAGAGATAGAGTTATAAGACTCTTATGATAGAAGCGCAAGTCAAGTTTATTTTAATGTTTGCCCCCTAAAAAAAACGCTCCCTACCGCCCAATAGTTGCATGTTTCTGTAGCGGCACCTCTGAAATTTTGAAAAACTTTTTCAAAATTTCAAATTATTTCAATAGCTAATTTACATCTAGAAAACAAAAGTTAGCTTCAGATTATTCAGATTATAAAAGATATATGGAACTATCCGATTTGGAACTATATTTAGCCATAATAAGACAGCATGCAGAGTGTGCTCGGAAAGCACTAAATTTAATATGGCTAAAGATACGCTGGATGCCCTGCAGACTCAGGGAAAGGATCCGTGTCATCAAGTGCTTCAGATGCCTTGAGTTTGGTCACATGACGAAGCAATGCCAGAGCGTCGTCGATCGCTGACGTATGTGCCGGAAATGAGCCAGAAGTGTACGTTCTGCAGCAACGCCGAAAGAAAGCGAGATACGTAGCTGAAAGTGGGAAATATCCGATATTCGGGAGTGCCCTTTCACAAAGAAAAAACAGATTAAATGCCCCCAGAGACGGTCACAGACGAGCTGACACAGGTAGTCCTCATATCGGAACCGTATAGGAGTATCCTACGAAAGGGATGGCTGGCAAGCTGGCTCAGGGCATTAGGACATCCAGCGAAGGCTTCACCCCGGCTGAAATTAAGAGCTTAACATTTTACAGCTGGGACATTTTTAACATTTTTACATTTTATAGGACATATCACGCTACCTAAGGATGCTAAGGACTTTGGTTGAGGACGCAAAAGGCAGGTCGGCGGTGGTCATTGGAGGAGAATTCAACGCCTGGTCTCCGGAGTGGAGAAGCCGAGCACCGAACGAGAGGGACACCAGCCTCCTGAAACTTTGCGGCTCTAGACATGGTCTTGCCCAATCAAGGTCAAAAGCTGAAGTATAGAAATGCAGGAAGTGGTACGATCATCGATATCACTATCGTCAGTAACGTATTAATAAGAAAGTGGGACTGGGCGGTCAGTCATGCTTTTAATTTCAGCAACCACCATGCCATATACTTCACCCTTGGAGGGGTAAGTAGGAACGGATTTCCAAGGTGACAGGACCAAAATGGTTTCGATCGAGAATCACTCACGGTAACTCTTTAGAGGTTTGACTGGGCCCCATAATCCTCCCCGGAAGGAGCAGCGAATGAATTTTCAGGATCAATAGTAGATGCCTGCAACAGCGCCATGCCTAGGAGACAATCCAGCAAAAGAGGACCATCAGTATACTAAAGGGGCCCATCCACAGGCGAGCATGTTCGTCAACCTGCTCGCCTACTTGAATTTTATTTTCCCCACTAACTAGAACCAACATTCGTGCGAACATAATTTTTCGATAAATTTTCAAACTATCAACATTTTAACGGACAACGACTGCGGCACTGTAATTGCACTTATGGCAATAAGTATTTGCTTAGAAAAAAAGGGGAAAAAATGTAGCGAAAAAAAGGAAGCACAGTGCTCATCGAACTCTTCATATTTTTTGAGTTGAACTTCTTATGCATTAATACGCATATGCATTTTGGCGTGCCATAATTCAGGCTCATTTTTTAGGCGATAAATAAAATCTAGCAGGAAATTTGTATTAATTTTTCTCTACAAAAACGTTTTTCAAACTGACGTTCGTGCCAACATTGCCATCCATTGGCGAGCATGATGTTGCAAACGTTGTCAAAATAGAAGGATTTCCAACATGCTCGCCTGTGGATGGGCCCCTTAAGGAAACCAGGACATCCAGCGATTAAAGACTGCCTGCTTGGTTGAAGAAGACCCTTGGGCAAGAAAGGCCAAGAGGCACAGAGGAACTGACCACCAGAACGAAGGAGTTCATGGCACCTGAAACTGGCTATAAAAGCTGGAAAACGCAAGTGTTTTAAAAAGATCTGGCATGACCCATGAGGACACATGGGGAACAGCAGACAAGGTCGTCTTGAGAAAGATTAAAGGGCAAAAACACCTTAGCCCAACATGCCCTATCCACAGTGGAGTTTCTGTTTCCGAGGCACCTGTCAAAAAGATAAATTCTACCACCTGAAGATGCGCCAGTTACGGACGAGGAGATCCGGAATTACGCAAAGGTTGACGCTAGAAAGATCTGAGGACCCAACCGAATTCCAAATGAACTACTATGAAGATACTCTGAGACACCTTTAACGGATAATGTCCAGCTACCTTTCAGATAGGACACTGCTATACGACACGGTTGAAGGGTTAAAAAACTTATGAAGTGACCGCGGGTGTTCACAAGGCTCGGTCCTCGGACCGCATCTCTGAAACATCATGTACGATGCAATACTCAAGACCAAGCTAAGATGCAAACTTATCGGCTTCGCGGACGACCTGGCCCTTATCGTGGTGGCAAAGAAAATCGAGGACGTGGAAACCAAGACGAAGGAAGCAACAAGACGAATATCATCATGGATGACGACTCCGTACTGAACCTGACAGCTCAAGGTGGTTCTCTTCACAAGCAGAAAGAAGGTGAATTGCATTTCCATCCAGACGGGCAACTGCTCCATAAAGTCAAAGGAGGCAATTAAATATCTAGGGGTAAGGTTGGACAACAGGATGTCCTACAGAGCAGCAAAAATCCAAGAAGCACTGTCACGCATACTGCCAAAAGTGGGAGGCCTTCTAGCCAGAGTCGTTACGTCGGTCTTGCTGTGCGCCGCACCGATATTGGCTGCTTTAATCAGATCACACCAGGGCCTTAGGCGGAAGCTAGGGACATCTTACCAACTAGCGGCCCTGAGCGTGATTTCCGGCTTCAAAACAATATCGGAGGAAGCTGCTCTCCTTCTAACCGGTATGATCCTAATCGACATTCTGGCTAATGAAGAGCATGAAATCTACGTATCCGATCAACTACGGGGAAGAAACTCATCCCGGGAGGCCATTAAGAGATCAGCCCGAAAAGGCGTTATCCACATGACAGAAGAGGTGTAAATCAACGACTAAAGGCCGGTGGACGCACAGGCTAAGCCACAACATTAAGTAGTGGATCGGAAGAAACAACGGCCAGGTACGTTACCAACTTACCCAGTTTCATTGGACGGTGCAGAAAATACCTCCACAGATTCGGGCATGATGAAAGCCCAGGATCAGATGAACTGCTTAGGACAGACACAGATCAGACGAGGACACAGAGCACATCCTCTACAACTGTAGGAGGTATCGTGCCAGAGTTGGATCACTACTAGCTCCGGAGACAGGGCGTCTTAAAAGACTTAAAAATTAAGGCTTTAAAAAGAAATCCTAGATTAGGCAACCTATCTCCACTTTGCAGTGGTTCCGCGGGGTCTGTGCTGTGTGCGGGGGTGTCTTTAGTACTTTGGCGCCGGCTAAACATGCCGGTGAATCGCGCATGCTATTGGTAAGGCTAACAAAATCTATTAATTGATATTTTTAATTTTTAGAGAACCAATTCATTACTAGTCGCATGCAGACATGAATTTAATGTGCTATGGGAAAAAGTATTTAATAAAATCATAAAACTGCAGTGACTGGTCTAATAAATCTAAAATAACGCGAAAAGACACTTTCTGTGATGAAATCGCGAATGGTTACATTGATTAATTTAAAAAAAAATATATTAATATTTATTTATTAACATTAACACACTCTATGCATTCATTTATTTTCTTCTGTTGAGCAAAACGACTTTTGTAATACTTCTTGAATAATGAGGGAGTTGACCGAAAGGTAAATTAAAAGGTAAATTAAATTAAACCGTTTTTATTATTTTCTTAGTATTTTTTGTTTAGTTTTCTTGTGAGATTTTTCAAATTAAATTATTTAAAACAAATTTTACCGGCAAAATTGTGTTGGAAAAATATTTATTAAAAAATATTACGAATATTTTTAAATTCTTGTAAGTAAAATACGTAAAAAAAATTATACAAAACAAAAAAAGTGCGACAGTGATTTGGAACTTTTGAAGAGACCTAGTAGGAATTGTTTATTAGGTAAGTTGTAAGTAGTACCGAAAAAATTGCGTCAAAGTTCAAAAGTTACATTTAACTATTGAAAAACGTCGGAAATTTTAAAATCGGCTTAAAATTACGCGTTTAGGAATTTGGAAGAGCAAAAAAGTCCCAAAAAACTGTTTTTTCTAAATAAGTCAATATTCAGAAATATTTCAAACACGGTTTTGTACTATATTCGACCTACTAAACAAGTCCTACTAGGTCAATTCAAAAGTTCCTCCAATATTTATACCCTTGCAGGGGGTATTATAAGTTTGCCCAAACGCAGTTTCCAGCAACGCAGTGAAGGAGACATCTCCGACTTTATAAAGTAGATATATTCTTGATCAGGATCACCTCCTGAGTTGATATGAGCATGTCCGTCTGTCCATCTGTCTGTTTCTACGCAAACTAGTCTCTCAGTTAGCTTAAAGCTATCGATTTGAAACTTTGGACACACCCTTCTTTCCTTTGCACACAGTATATAAGTCGGAACGGCTGGGATCGGCTGACTATATCCTATGGCTGCCATATAACTGATTGATCGGAAACGGTATTACTTCGGTCTTTTTAGAGTTAGAGTGCCAAATGCCGACATGCCAAATTTTAAAGTGATCGGCCGGCTATCCCCTATAGCTGCCACATAACTGAACGATCGAAAATGACCAAACTTTCGTGTTTTTGAAGATAGAAACTTGAAACTTAGTACATATTACATTTTTGGTTAATCCAGTCAATCCGACCGACCATCAATCCGACCTTCCATAACGATCGGCTGACTATATCTTATAGCTGCCATATAACTAAACGAACGGAAATGGTTTTTGGTAGAAATTCCAACTTTGAAGATAGTACTTGAAGTATTTTTAAAGATAGAAGTTTAGAACTTTTTTTAGATTTTGTATTATAATAAATTGGGTTATATTATCATATTCTCATAAGGATCGGCCAACTATATCCGGTGTTTGCGATATATATCCGGTTTTAACTGCAAGGGTATATCAACTTCGGCTCCGCTCAAAGTTAGCTTTCCTTTCTTGTTTTTTTTGTCGCACTGTGTAATGAATATTTCGAAAAAAAAACAATGACTTGCTTCCACTTTTGAAATATTTTATAATCAGCGTCTAAAAATACAGGCAAATATGCATAGTTTTAGAATGAATGCATTTGAAAGAATTCGAATGCGATCTGTAACTTTAACTTATTCAATTCGGTTTTCATGACCCGAATGTTTTGTGAGTGAGACCTACACAGTCGCACTCACTCATTCATTAATTTTCGTGTCAGCATTCTATCTCACTCAATTCGTGTTCAAGGTTGTCCATTTGAATGTCGTTTTTTAGCTATTTATGCAGACCTCTAATCGCATTCAAATCAAAAGAAAGCTGACTCCCCTAAATTCTTAACGCCAATGGCAATGCTATGCTAGCTTCAATAGAAACGCCCATGAACTCAAACCGATTTAAAATCTTGGAAGGTTGAGACGACTGAAGTCGAGAAAGGCGAGAAAGCCAAAGCCTTCGCCTATTTATATACGAGAAAAAAGTTCCAATAACTTCCACATAAAGTCCCTTTTAAAGGGCAACATTCAGGAAACAAACGTTTAAGTGAAGTCTGAAGATAACTACAGAGTATTATCGAAATATCAGCTAAAAAGCAACGTACATAAGGGCATAAGGCGGGATAACAGGGAAAGCCGGAGCCACTTTTTAAAGTTAAGCTCGAACTAGAAAATAAGCCCCTGAAAAAATACGAAATGTATCCTATATACAACCTTCTGATTCTGAACCGCAGAATTACAGTTATGTGCGAACTGCCAAGAATAAGGCCATACAAGGTCATACCGTAAACTGCGCCCGTTGTGTGCAGTTTAAAGGATCTTAAAAGTCCCATCCACCAGAGAGGAATTACTGCCCGCGCCCAAAATAAACAGTTGACACCCAAACCCTGAAGCCTTCTTCTCGACTGCAGCCAGATCCTCACTAGGACCCATACATTCTGACAAAAATGTGACTTACGGAAGCGCTTTAAAATCAGGACATGCCACCCCTGCTTCAAAAAGTTTATTTCTGCAATCATTTCTAGCATAAATAGCCAAAGCTACCAAAAATCAACTTTGGAGCTATAATATGCAGCCTAAAACAAAGCCTTACGGAATTTATTTCGTTTATGCGCATGAGTGCAAGATTTAATGCGTAACTAAAATCTATTGATTCAAATGCTGGATTCGAAATAATCCAAATAATGACTTTTCTATCGTTCAGGCTATCTACGTGGAACACTTCACAGCATAAACTTGAGTTAGCTCAATTCCTACTCGACAGTCATATCGACGTAATGCTTACAAACACATCTTACAAACAAATAAAATTTTCAAGTAGAAGGATGTTCATTCTACGGAACAAATCATCCAGATTGTTAAGCACATGGTGGGGCATGGTGGAATTTTAATCAGAATCCGTATAAGCACCACTATCATAACAAATTTGCAAAAAACTACAATGCCAAACACATTACACAGGGGATCTCGTCTCGTGACTCCTCCTTTCGTGAAAAGGAAAGGAGCTATATAATGCAATTATTAAAGCCAAGAACAAGCTTGACTATGTTTCTTCTGGCCGGCAGACCCAAAAAAACTTACCGATTTAATCGATTTTTCGATTAACAAAAACATTTCTAAAAATTTGATAAGCGCCGAATACCTTTTAATCTGATCATCTGATCACTCGCCTGTCCTGTATATTCTACTCCGATATCCAGGAAAATTGGAACCATTTAAATTAACTTCACAGAAAACCAATTGGGTTAAGTACAGAAATTATTTTCTCTTACACTAAGCTAAGTCTTAATCTCAACTATAAATCCAATGTGAACCGCTTTGTTTATTCACTGGAGTCTGTACTCGTCTCTGCAGTTTAATCTTCAACACCTCTCAATATAAATACACAATGACAACCAAAAGAAGACAAATCTAAAAATCAGCTCGTCCTCGAATAGCGACGCTTACGTCGAGAGTGGCAATTAGCAATAAGCAAAGCTTAGAGCAATTGTCAACTTCTAGTACAAAACCCTCACTATGGAGAGCTTACCCAACGCGGAACTCCCCGAAAGAAACAGTGATGCCAATAAGAAATCCCACTGACCGCTGGGCGCGCAGCGATGCAGACAGAGCCAGCCAGTTTGCCCACCACCTTAAATATGTCTACCAACCAAATTCTGCCACTAGTGCGTTTAATTTGCCGACTTTACCATAGCTTCAACATGAGCCAATTGAGTTTTGCCCAAACGAAATCGTTAACATAATCAAAAATCAATTGAGTCCAAAAAAGCCCCGGTCTGCGACCTCATAAATCCCAAAAGGATCGTTGAGCTTCCATATTGCGCCGTCTGCTCTATAACCCAATGCATTTTCAATGCAATCGCAAAACTTAGGCACTAATGATAGTAAAGCCAGAAAAGGACCACACAATCCATACGTCGTATAGACCTTTAAGCCTACTTTCATACTTAACTAAACTCTGAAAAAAATGCGTATTGACTCGGATAAACACACACTTAAGAATCCAGGAAGGAATCCCGTCACATCAACCGGATAACATCAGAAATTCGGAACGAGTTAGGAAAGTTGAAGCAAAAAGAACACACCCAAAGCTAAAAGCCAGAAGCCTTCGTTAGCATATCAACACTCGGCCACGCCTTAGCATCAGTCGAAGATCTTGAGAACAATCTCCGGGGCACCGGGGCAACATCGAGACTTAAACATTCTACAAGTCAAAGAAATTATAGCAGGAAAAGTGCTTTACCAGGCTACTGTTGCACCCTAACCACCTGGCGGGAGGTTGACAAGGTTGAGCAACCAATCACGTCTTTATCGTAAGGACTTATCCACCCAGCGACCGACTTCAGGGACGCGCAACCAGATTGCAATCTTACTATACTGTTAGTTAAATTTTAATGTCAAGATTCGTAAAAAAATAAAGATTCTCAAAATAAAGAGAAGATTCAATAAATAAAAGCAAAGTTATAAAAAAAAAAGAAAGGAAAGCTAACTTTGGGCGGAGCCGAAGTTGATATACCCTTGCAGGTAAACCCGGATATATATCGCAAACATCGGGTATAGTTGTTCGATCCTTATGATATGATGATAATATAACCCAATTTATTATAATATAAAATCTAAAAAAGGTCCCAACCTTCCAATGTTGGTATTTCTACCAAAAACCATTTCCGATCGTTCAGTTATATCGCAGCTTAAAGATATAGTCAGCCGATCGTTATAAAATTTTTATAGGTCGGATTAAATGACCAAAAATATAATCTGTACCAATAATCTGTACCAAAAATATAATCTGTACCATCTTCAAAAACACGAAAGTTGGGTCATTTCCGATCGTTCAGTTATGTGGCAGCTATAGGATATAGTTGGCCGATCCTTATGAAATTTGGTAGATCGGAACTGACCAAAAATATAATCTGTACCAAGTTCCAGCTTTCTATCTTCAAAAACACGAAAGTTGGGTTATTTCCGATTGTTCAGTTATATCGCAGCTAGAGGATATAGTCGACTGATCCTTATGAAATTTGGCATGTCGTATTATTTTGCCAAAAATAGCTCTCATGTAAACTGTTGTTACATATTGTGCAAAAGGGCGAGCATTGTTCAATATTTGAAATTTTAAAAGCTTACTGTAATATGTAAAATACTAGTTTTTTGAATCGTGATTGTCAGAGTGTAATTTTTCTACCATTCTGTGGAATAGGGAACCTTCAAAAAACAAATTAAGATTTTACAAATAACACAGTGCGACAGTGATTTGGAACTTTTGAAGAGACCTAGTAGGACCTATTGTTCGTTAGGTCGAATATAGTATAAAACCGTTTGTGAAATTTTTCTAAAACCCTCAAAATCTTGATTTATTTAGAACGCTAGCAAAATTGGACTGACTTGTTTTGGGAAAATCGTTATAACTTCACCAATTTTCATAATTTCCAAATGAAATTGGTCTTGTTTTATTCAGAATTAACGAGACAATATTGATATGTGTCAAAAATGAAACCATTTTTTGAAACTTGCACCGAAAAAATGGCGTCAAAGTCCGAAAAACACGACAAAAATTCAAAAATGTCAGTTTCCTGCGTACAAATTTTATCCTTTTTGTTGAAATAAATTAAAGATATATTTTTTTTTCAAAAGCTACAACATTTAACTATTAAAAAACGTAAGCAATTTTAAAATCGGGTTAAAATTACGCGCTTAGGAATTTTAAGAGCAAAAAAATCCCGAAAACCCGTTTTTTCTAAATAAATCAAGATTTTAAGGGTGTTAGAAAAATTTCATACACGGTTTTATACTATATTCGACCTAATGAACAATTCCTACTAGGTCTCTTAAAAAGTTCCTCCAATTTTTTTATTTTTGTCGCACTGTGTAATTATGTTGAAGAAAGTATAACCGACCAATTTTCATATCAAACGAGATGTCTCATTTTCATATTGCGAGAATCATTTTTTTATATTGCGATGAGAGGTTACTATTTTACTATAGTCTTAAATAAATAATTTTTGTTTTTAAAAAGTTATAAAATTATTTATTGTTAAAAAAATTTTTTATATTTTTTAAGTATAGAAATAACTTTTTAAGAACTTTTAAAATTGATTATATTTTATATTTATGTTTTATTTTATTTGTTTAGAAGCTCTCTCCTTTGCTCTCAATTTGACTCTCTTGACAACCCTAACTTCTCAGAAAATATAAAAAGAGAGGCGTAGTTTTTTATTTGTTTAAGAACTGTTAAAGAAATTTTAAAAATTTAATTTAAAAACTTTTTAAAAGACATTTAGAATAGACATTTGGCTGGAGATGTCAATTTACCTACATGGCAACGTTTTGACAAAAATTATCTTTTCTATCTTCTTATCTTCTTAAATTATATTATAATATTATATCTAGAAAATTATCTGACAAAAATCAATAATATTTGTGCATTCGTTCAGATCAGACACTAAATCAACTTAATCAAGACACCAGATCAATTTTTAATTATTCGACTATACATTCGACGCGCGCACACATAAGCTTGCTGTTTGTACCTTTTTAATTGCCAGCCATTATAATTACATTTATATACACTTCATATAATATTTGTGCAAACGATGAAGGGTAGCTCCCTTCCCTTTCAACTATTATAATCAATATTTTTATCCTTTTCTTAACTTTTCATTAAACGACTTTCTCGAAATAAGAAACGCATTCACGCAATATACCAATTTCTTGCATCGTCGTACGGCGGTTAAAAATGTTTAATTGGTCAATTTTAGCTACAAAAGTTTTAGTTGGCAAATTTAACAACGTTGGCTCATAAACTTAAGCCTCGCTTGCTACTGGGTAAAAGTTTTTCTCTACAATTTTGTTCTGTATTTTCTTGCTTTTTTATTTGCTGCTGGATTTCTCTTACGCAAAAAATTGTATAGAAATCATTAGCTTGGAAATGAGAGAATCTATGATTAAATCAATAACACAGTGCGACAGTGGTTTGGAACTCTTGAAGACACCTAGTAGGAATTGTTTTTTAGGTCGAATATATGTACATAGTACAAAACAGTGTTTGAAATATTTCCAACACCCTCAAAATGTTGATTTATAAAGAAAAAACGGTTTTTCGGGACTTTTTTGCTCTTAAAAATTCCTTAACGCGTAATTTTAGAGAATTTAAAATTACCAACGTTTTTTAATAGTTAAATGTTGTAGCTTTTAAAAAGAGCTGTATGGTAAGTGGCACTATGTCATACGGAACAATAATAAAAAAAATCAATTAAGTCAACAATAAAAATCCATAATACTACCGATATTCTCTGCAAAACTGTCTTTACGGAAGTCCATCTGTCTTTTCGCCGATCCACAATCAAATGGAACCCAAGATCAGCATCCTGTAACCTATATGTATATTTATGTTAGTGCGAATAAATAATTAAACATTTTATTAAATTTTTACTTACGATGGAACTGATGTTATATACAAAATCAATTTTTGATAATCTTCTTCTTCCAATAAATTAAAATTGTTGTTATCCGGGAATATAATCAAAGGGCAGCCATCGATCGATCGCCCACCAGTTATAATAACATACTGTGAATGCAATAAGTCAGCAA
The DNA here is from genome assembly GCA_018153235.1 of Drosophila malerkotliana malerkotliana. Lineage (NCBI taxonomy): Eukaryota > Metazoa > Arthropoda > Insecta > Diptera > Drosophilidae > Drosophila > Drosophila malerkotliana. The sequence goes on along the minus strand of JAECXV010000075.1, from coordinate 19,585,726 downwards.
CATCCGATATATTTAATACACCATCGCCGCTCATTGCAGATGTGGGAGTAATAATTGCTGTAAGATTTTTGAATGCTTCTGTTGGTAGTTGGTCATTGGCATTGATTGCTAATGCATTTCCTAAATTGGGTTTTAAATTAATTGAGACATAATGTGATGGTGAATTTAAAGAGGATACAATAAAAGTATCCTGAATGGAAGTGTCGCTGCTTTCTAAAACTGAAGAATCGTCCAGAATCGCCCGACAGAATTTTATTTGGGATTCGCCGAATGACTTTACGTCGGTACCTGAAATGAGTAACCTCATTGTTGAAACTTTTCTTTGTTTTTTACTAGAAATATACAAATTTTTACAGACTGCTTATTTATTAAATAATGTAAATTTCTTATACTCCTACATCAATATCTGTGATTTTTTCATTTTTTAATGTTATGCATTCTTTACTTTATAAGTAGAGTTGTAATAAGATAATTGATATTTTATCATATGCATTTTTCATAAATATCGAAAATACATTTTTTTTTGGTATTTTATCACATTCATTTCAGCTGTTTTTTGATCAGTTAGGAATTGGTTTCCTTTGGCTTCCGTATCTGATAAATATGTGTATTCACATTTTATTAACTTCAACTTATTCCGTGAAATCACTTTCGCTGGAAAAATTCTAAATTTTACTCAGTGCACTATGGGCCGAAACGACGTTTTTTTGGCAGAATCTCCAGTTTTAGAGATACTGGCCTCAAATTTTTCACATACGCTTAAACTAATTTTGTCGAATTTCGAATTTTTTTGTTTTTTAAATTTGACCACCCCCACTTCGGGCGGAAACGCCGTTTTTTTTTGCATAATCTCCAATTTTAGATATATTGAGCTCAAATTTTGCATATATGCTTGAACTATTTTTTTCGCTTTCGCTATAGGGTAAAGTCGAACGAAAGTTAAGAAACAAATTATGTGGAAAAAAAATCCATAAAATCCCACCTCTCTAATTCTAAAACTGGTTTTTTCGATCAATCCAGTATTATTTGGCCGATACTTGTCCAACGGCTAAAATTTGGGAAATTAACATGGGCTGAAGCTTGTTTAATATAATGTGTCTCAATAGACCGTTTAGCTTCTACTGAAAAACTAACCTACTGTATCTTTCGTCCACGAATCTTAAATTACCTGTCCCTCTTTCGTACTTTAACCCGCATACCGATGGCCCTATGTCAGTGGTTGTCACGGCTCTATCCCGAGGGCATAGGAAACTTCTCTGCCCGAGCTCTGCCACACACACACAGTATAAATGTGTGAAACGTCATGATCACAGCCTACTTTATGCTATTCGTTACTAATACTAATGCGTTAAAATCAAATCAATGTATTGGGGTGCCGACCACTGCCCAATGTCATTCAGCTACGTAGCTGAATGGACCAGGGGAAAATTGATTTTCTTATATTTAAAACGAACTTCGTTTTAAATTCGCTTCGTCCGTACGTTTTTTGAGTAGTTATAGTTAGCAGTTACGATTATACTTCAGGTTTATTTTAGTGAATTTACAAGAAGATATGTGTAGATGTATTGAATAATGATGAATTGAACAATAAGTAAAAACAAGAAAGGAAAGCTAACTTCGGGCGGAGCCGTAGTTGATATACCCATGCAGTTAAAACCGGAAACATCGGATATATATAACCAATTTATTAAAAAAAAAAAGCTAAGACAAAGTCCATATTTCCATCTTTAAAAACACGAAAGTGGGTTCTTGTCCGATTGTTCAGTTATGTGGCTGCTATAGGATATAGTTACCCGATCCTTATGAAACTTGGTATGTCGTATTATTTTGCCAAAAATAGCATGCAAAATCTTCAAAACAACATTCTCTAACGCAAAAAACAACAAAGTTACAGAATTTCCGATCAATCAGTTATATGGCAGCTGTAGGATATAGTCGGCCGAACTCGGCAGTTCCCGTGCAAAGGAAAGAAAGGTCGATAGCTTTAAGTCGATAGCTGTAAAACTGAAATACTACCAGACAAATACGTAGAAACAGACAGACAGACGGCCATGCTCATATCAACTTAGGAGGTGATCCTGATCAAGAATATATATATTTTATAGGGTCGGAGATGTCTGCTTCACTGCGTCTTCCACTCTGCTTTACGCCTTCCTGCTCAGCTTTCTACTCGACTCGCACAGCTCTCTTTTCCTCTGAATTTCCAATCTTTCGGTAAGGTCTCGTTGCCACAGGGTCAGCGGTAAGCTGGCGATCGGTCGGGCGCGGCCAATTAGCTTTACGACGTAATAGCTGGAAAAAACATTGTCCACATGAAACGTGGGAGTTTTAATAGTGCGCGAGGCTACAGGCTACACCAATGAGAATTTTAAAAAAATTGTTCACAGCCGTGTGGAAGAATTTTCGGCCGTTGAGAATATATCGATGTGCAACATTTCACCTACCCGCTTGGGCATTTCGGATAGTATCTTGCCCATTTTTGGAAAGTAATAGTCGAGGAAAACCTGCTTTACATTTTCCTGGGCTGTTTTGTGAGCCCTGTTGCTCCGTATGCGCACGTTTCAGCGTTTAGCAAATGTGAGCGGCTGATAGTCTCTTTTTTCTCATGCCAGAGGCTCCCTCTCATTTGTGGTGTAGTTTACTTCCCTGTCCTTCAGCGTTCGATGTCAGGTCAAATCTGGGCAGTGTCGAAATTCATTTTCAGAGGCAAGAAATTAGATTTGGATACCTCCTTCAGTGGTAAGATTTCGATATAATCAAAATCATAAGGTGTATTTTTTGAATGAATCTTGTTAACTTTACATCCTTGATGTATCACCGGTAATAGATAGCGAGCTCTAATAAGGACCTTCATAGAAGACCATCTTATGGCCCTCACGTTCTTTGATATCCTCCTTGAAGGCGACAGGGCCACATGAGAAACATGTTCTTCTTTGGTTTTTAGGAAGGCTACATATACGTAATAGAAACGACCAATTTTATCTCGAAGGAAATCGTCTATAGCCCTTTTGAATTATCACTGTATGCGTTTTCAAGCCAAATGGTAGACGGCAGAGCTCATATTTTCCACTGTTTAAGGAAAAAGATGTCTCCCCTCTATTAACCTTTCTTTCCCACATCCCATACAAGCTTATAATGCACGGTTAGCAGCCCCCTTAAAACGTTTCTGGATTATTAAGACGGCTTGGTGATGCCCTGAGCTTCCATCGTAAGGACTAAATGTTTAATACGCAGCCAATGCTGCTCCTGAGAGAAGAAAATCTGGCAGAGACTTTACGGCATCTAGACCCTTTTGATAATGCTGTATGCCCTTTCAGGCCAAATGGTAGACAGAAAGCTCATCTTTTCAACTGTTTAAGGAAAACGATGTGTCCTCTCTATTAACATGCACGCATTGGGTAATGTACGCAGCCAATGCTGCTTCTGAGAGAGGAAAATCTGGCAGAGACTTTACCGCATCTAGATCCTCATTACATTACTGGCTCATACTTCGGCTGAAAATTATTAAATGAAAATGAAAAAAAATGTTCTCTACCTTTTGCATTTTCTTGTTAAATTTTCTTTCCCTTCCAAAACCTATAAAAATTAGTTACGAGGGTAGGCTGATAAAAAGTCGGTCTTACAACGAAAACAATTTATTTTTTAAATCGTAAATATTTTATTCGATTAGTGTTTTTTATCAGCTGAGCGTCAACATGAATAAAATCGTCATATCAGCGTCAACATGAATAAAATCAAACATCGTGCTGTCATAAGATTTCTGTTTTTAATAGAGAAATTCAAGGACGATATTAAAAAGGAGAAAGACAAAGCTTATAAGGATTGAGCTCAATCCTTTTTAACAATAAAATATTGGACTGCTGAATTTAAACGCGGGCAGAAAAACATGTTTGACGATGATCGCCCGGGTGGATGAAGTCCATGGAATGATATTGGATGATCGCCGAATCAAGCTGCGAGAGATGGAAAATGCTTTAAACATTTCTCGGGAACGTGGGGAACGGTTTTTTGGGATGCCCGAGGTGTAATTCATGTGGATTATCTGGAAAAATCAGAACAATTACGGGAGAATACTATTTCAATCTCTTGGGATGATTCGATTCTAATTCTACTTTATGGAAGGTATTGGGAAACTGAAGAATCGGTGGTCCAAGTGCATACGTCTAAAAAAAGATTATATTGAGAAAAAAAAGACGTATTTTTTTTATAAGGCCGACTTTTAACAGTCTACCCTAATCAGGTCCTAAATAATTTCATACGAAGCGCACTCTACGTATTCTACGTACTCTACGCTTAGTGCAGAAGTTCGATTCTTTCACCAATACACTTTTTGATAGAATATAAAAAGATAGCACAAATAGACCGAAATTGACGTAAAAATAAAAGTGTATGTGTGCATCGAAGTAGGTGTGCAGTCCAAAATATAATGCGTAAGATGTTTGTTAACTGCTACGATATTCTTTGGTCTTTAGTATGGGCCCATACTTGAGTATGGATTTTAATGTGTGGAACCCTTAATACGGAGTACACCGAAATCTATACATAATCTATACACACACACATCGAGTCTATGCAAAAACAAAAACTATGCAAAAAACTTTGATTTTTGCTCTTAAAGGACTTACTTAGGATGCAAATCTTCACCTCCCCTCGTACCATGGCAAACTTTTATAATACTGTAACTCCACTTACAAACCGTATGCTCTACTTTTAACATTAAAACTTATATTCTTATGGAAATTTCTCAGCCCGAGCTTTGGCGCTCACACACAGTACAAAACGTATGATTAACATACTTTCTGCTATTTTTTACTAATACTAATGCATTAACATGATATCTATAAATTAGGTGGCGACCACTACCATTACGTTGCCTTTGCAATAGAGGTTTGACAATAACAAGATTTGAAACATCGATGTTTTTTAAAAAAATGTTTTATAACATCGAAATTTTCGATGTTTTGGAGCAAAAACATCGATACTAATCGATAAATCGAAAAAAAATTTTAAACAAAATAAAAATTTATTCAAGTTTTATCAGTGTTTTAAAATAAAGTAACAATTAATTAAAGTTGAGATCAAAGTTTCTATTCATAAAAAGTAATTTGTCTGCTACGGCAGGCTTCAGCGAGCACCTCCAACCTAAAATGAGCTGTCCGGCCTTGCTGAACATACGCTCGGAGTCGCAAGAAGTGGCTGGAACGCACATATGCTTCTTGATAATAAATTTATACGCAGCTATTGGTACTTACGTTTTTCTCACTCTTTCTTATTGTAAAAAAAAATGATGGGAAAATTTTCAATTCAACCATCGATGTTAAACAAAATATCGATGTTTATATCGATACTAAAAATTATGCATCGATGTTGGGTATTTTTTTCAAACATCGATACATCGGTAAAACATCGATGGATCGTCAAGCCACTACTTTGCAAGGGTGTAAAAATGTCTTAAACCTCTTATGAATATATAGAAGATTAACATTCCGCTTACGTATGTGTGTGCGTATGTGTATGTAGCGGTAATCTTAACAGCTGTACCTAGGAAGCTGCACAAAATTGGTACAAAGCTTCACTTTTTTAACTATTTATCTCTTTAGTTTGCCAGTTATAAACGATTTATAAAAGAATCTGTAATCTCAAGGGCTATCTGCAAACGAAACATGAGCTCCAAATCCCAAGTTCCAAATCTGATAGTTCTATCTCTTATAGTCTTCGAAATCGTTTAAAATTTTAGCCCGTTTCTATGGGAGAAAAATGGGTATATCTTCTCAAAAAATCGGTAGATTCGGATTAAGTTCAGATTTTTCAAATATATATTAAATATAGAAATAGTTTGGCATCAAAAGTTTTTCATAAAACCTTGCAGTACTTGCCCTACAGAACAATACGAGGTGTGTTCAAAAAGTAAGGTGACTTTGGAAAAGGAAAACTATTAATTTATTTATAGTTTTAACAAATCTCACAGGGGTGAGCAGTGAGCAGGGGTGATGAGTGAGCAGGGGCATTATCGTGATGCAGAAGCCATGAATTCTTTCTCCACAATTCTGGACGGTTCTTTTGTATTGTTTCTCGCAAACGGCGCATAACTTCCAGACAATACTGTTTATTGACCGTACCATATGGTAAGAACTCCTGATGCACCACGTAATGGTAATCGAAGATAACAGTGATCAAAACTTTGACATTTGATCAAACATAGCGTGCTTTTTTCGGTCTTGGCTCACCTGGGCTCTTCCATTGGGACGATTGGGCGTGATTTTTTTTTTTTTTTGGCCGTCGAACTTGCCGTGCTTTTTTCGGTCTTGGCTCACCTGGGCTCTTCCATTGGGACGATTGGGCTTTGGTTTCGATATCATAACCATATACTCATGATTTGTCACCAGTTATGACCCTTTTAAGTAAATCTGGGTCGTCGTTGACGATGCGAAGCTCATGCGACGGTTCTTTTCGTCGAAATTCAGCAAAAAATCGCCGAGGCCGCAAAACAACTTGTAACCTTTACGCCTTTCACAACCAAACAAAATAGGGGATTCAATTGAAATATGGTACAAATTTTAGGGAAGAGTGTTCCAACATATCAAAATAAAAAAAATTGATAATCGAAAATATATTGCCCGCGAAATGTGAAAAGTCCCCTTACTTTTTGAGCACACCTCGTATACCCCTATACCGGTACCGGGTACACTAATTTTTTTGTCTCGAGGCACCAATGTACACACTAGCCCCAATTTATCGAATCAAAATCTTTTCACATTTATGAAAATTTAGCTTTAAAATTTAGAGACTTTCCCACCAAGTCCATTAATAAAAGTTATTCTATGATGTAATTTGTTTAATTTTCTTTATATGAATGAAGTAAGAAAGTGCACTTTTATGCGATTTTGAAGAAATTCATATTTTAAGGAGGCAACCTCACAACCTTTAATGTTTATCTGTTAGATGTGAGACTAGTGCAAAACCGATTAAAATTTAAAAAATCAAAATACTTAAAAAAAAAAAAAAAAATACCACGCCTACTGTTACCGCCGTCATAGAATTAAGTTTATATTTGAAAAATGAAATCGTTAGAATTAGTGCGGAAGGTGGTACCATTTCGAGTGTGCCGGCGTAGAGGACGACATTGAGAGCTGCGATTACTGTCTTGCGGGTTGCAGCCACATAGCACCGTTCAGCGGTATGCAAAGATCACCAGTACAGCCTCAAACACGTGAAGACCCAATGGATACCCCTGAACCGCACGGCAAAGCGCTAGCCGTCGATACGCTAATCGATACTGCCGGCAGCGGAGAGAACATGAATGTTCGGGAAGGCAATCCGGACATGAACAAGAACCAACTCTTGTTAAATATGCTCGAGGAGAAAAGACAATTTCAGGCAAGGTTCATAGAAGAAAAGTACAAAATTCTCATGCACATGAACCCCGCTGACGTAGCGGTAGCTGGGATGTTTCGAGCCACAGATTCACCTACAAGTACTCAAATAGCGGCCCGGCAAGCTATACCCAAGGACCTTCCAACATTCAGCGGGGATCCTGAGGACTGGCCGTTATTTATCAGCACATTTGAACACATAATATACGAATGTGGAAAACATGCTACGTCTGCAAAAGTCGCTTAAAGGGAAAGCTCGTGACTTGGTTAGAGATAAACTTCTACTTCCTAACCTAGTCCCAGAAGTCATCAGCACTTTGAAGATGTCCTTTGGCAGACCAGAGCACATCCTAGAAAGAATGGTGGAAAAGGTGCGAAGACTGGCACCACCCAAAGACAGTTTGGGACGTTAATATAGTACGCGCTGACAGACGTTCGAACCGTCTGTGCTACTATGGAGGCGTGCGATCTGAAGGCGCATCTCAACAATCCAATGCTGGTCGAGGAGCTGGTAGATAAGCTTCAAAACCAACACAAGCTAAACTGGGCAATGCAACCCCGCGACGATAGAGTGGCCGCAGTCAAGGCATTCAGTGATTGGCTGTATAAAATCGCAGAGGCAGCGTCATTAGTGGTGGCGCCATCGTTTTACAAACCGGGCGCAGTCAATTCCCACAACAGTCGCCGCCCGGACGAGGGAGAGGCAGATGAGTCTGGACCAGCACGAGGACAAACACGATCGAACGCGATCCATACTGAAGCAGCTCAGCAGCAAGTTCAACTGAGGTGCGTAGCTTGCGGCGACCCGAGTCACAAGCCAGCACAATGTCAGGTATTTTTGAACCTTGACGCGGAGCACAGGTGGCAGGTAATCAGAGCGGGTAAAGCCTGTTTCTGCTGCTTCAACAGATGCCTACCGGAACAGATGCCGAACCGGGAACTGTGGAATTAATGGCTGTACAAGACACCATGAGTTACTTCATACAGAATATGTTCCTAACACAATCAGCCAAGACAGACCACAGAGTCACGTGAGTCGAGACGACAACCACGGAAGTCAGTTCTTTCGCATCATTCCAGTCAAGTCATTACGGCAGCAGGCAGACCAAGATCTACGCCTTTCTAGACGATTGATCATCCGTGACCTTAGCAGCTGCATCCGTATTCCAAAGACTGGGAATACAAGGCCAGGCAGCGCCAATGTGTTTGCAGTGGACGGCAGAGACGACTCGACTCGAGAGTGGATCCGTGAAAGCATCCGTCCAAATCTCGGAAATGAACTGCGATAAGGTTTACTGGTTGAACAACGTCCAGACCGTCCAGAACCTAGCATTACCGAGACAGATAGTCAATATGAAGGAGCTATGCGACAGATTCCAGCATTTTAAAGACTTGCCGCTAAAGTCCTACTCTGCCCAGCCGACTTTGCTAATCGGAACCAACAACTGGAAGCTAGCAGTCCCTCGCAAGATCCGCGAAGGAAAATGGAACGAGCCGATAGTATCGAAGTGCATGCTAGGCTGAACTAGAACTAGAACTAGAACTAAGAACTTCATGACGACATCAAGGAACATTTCAACCTTGATGCACTCGTACCACGAAAGCTATACTCAGCTAATGATGAGCTGGCAGTGAAGATTCTGGAAAGCACCTGCCAAAAGAAAACCGGAAAATATGAAGTTTGACTTCCGTGGCGCGGTGGTATCGACAAACTCCGGAGTTCCTGGTATCGGAGTTCCTGAAGACCGATGCGAGCAACTAACCAATATCCAAGAAGCAGGAGAGCATCATCGATACCTCGGAGATCCGGAAGCATGTGATGACGACGCATACGAAATCTGTGGTTATGTTCAACGCGAACGATTTCTCAAATTGGCGGCGGTTAAACAAAGCTGTCGCGCTAGTACTCCTGTTTATTAATCGGCTGCGAGCGAAATGTGCCGGACAAGACATGCCAGAAACCACGACAATGGCTCATCTAAGCAAGGCAAAGATGCTGCTATACAAACAATCTCAATCCATCGCCTTCGTAGCAGAACTAAAAACGTTATCCGCGGGACCGGCGCTCCTCAAGGGAAGTAGATTGGCCGGATTGAACGCATACCTGGACAACGATGGAGTACTACGAACTAGAGGCAGATTGAACGCAGTTGACATAGCTGAGGACGCTATCATACTAGCTCATGGATGCCGGATAACCAACGTCATCCACGAAAAGTATCACCATCTCGTTTATGAGACTGTAATAAACGACATCAAAAATTCGTTTTATATCAGCCGGCTACGAGTACTGAAAAAATCTATGCGAAACACATGCCAACGATGCAAGATCGATAGAGCAGTTCCCAGACCACCCCAGATGGCACCGATCCCGAGGGCAAGAGTTGGAAGCTTCGAGAGGCCGTTCATCTATACAGGCGTTGACTATTTTGGCCCGTTATTGGTGAACGTCGGCCGGCGCAAAGAGAAGAGATGGATAGCTCTGTTCACCTGTCTTACGTTGCGCGCGGTGCATTTTGAGATCGCCTACAATCTAGATACCAGTTCATGTATCATGTGTCTAGAAAATTTTATGGCCCTTCGAGGGATACCGAAGGAAATATTCTCAGACAACGGTACAAATTTCAGAGCCACGGAAAAGCCGTGAGCGAGGAGCTGGAAAAGATCGAGCACGATAAGAACACTATTAAGTTCGACGGCAACAAGGAGCACCGCACATGGGTGGAGCATGGGAGAGACTCGTCCGGACAACGAAAGGAATCTTGAAGAACATTTGCCCAAGTTACTCTTTCAACGACGAAGGGTTGAGAAACGCACTGATTGAGGCGCAATTTATCATCAACTCGCGACCTCTCACGTTCGTAAGTTTGGATTCAAAGGATGACGCTGCCCTGCGACAGCGTCAGCAATTACGGGGGAGGGAATGTTACCGCTATCATAGAATTAAGTTTATATTTGAAAAATGAAATCGTTAGAATTAGTGTTGAATAATATTTAGAATAAGTTTTGAAAAACACTAGACGTAAGCTTATCGATATTGAAAAAATGGCGGAAGAACGAGGCGTTTGCGTTCGCTGGGTGAAGCTAACGAGGCGAGGGAAAACGACGAAGTTTTTTAGAGCGCGCCATTTGATTTGAGTTAAAACAAGAAAGCAAAGCTAACTTCGGGCGGAGCCGAAGTTGATATACCCTTGCAGCTAAAACCGGATATATATCGCAAACATCGGATACACTTGGCCGATCCTTATGATTACATCATAATAAAACCAATTAATTACAATAAAAAATCTAAAAAAAAGTCCCAAGCTTCTATCTTTAAAAATACGAAAGTTGATATTTCTACCAAATACCATTTCCGATCGTTCAGTTATATGTCAGCTATAAGATATAGTCAACCGATCGTTATGAAATTTGGTAGATCGGATTAACTGACCAAAAATATAATCTGTACCAAGTTCCAGCTTTCTATCTTCAAAAACACGAAAGTTGGGTCAATTCCGATCGTTCAGTTATATGGCAGCTATAAGATATAGTCGGCCGATCCTTATGAAATTTGGTATGTCGTATTAATTTGCCAAATAGCTCTCATGTCAAATTTGAACACTCTAACTATAAAAACACCAAAGTTATACCATTTCCGATCAATCAGTTATATGGCAGCTATAGGATATAGTTAGCCGATCCCGGTCGTTACGACTTATATACTGCGTGCAAAGGAAAGAAGGGTGTGTGCAAAGTTTCAAGTCGATAGCTTTAAAACTGAGAGACTAGTTCGCGTAGAAACAGACAGACAGACGGACAGACGGACATGCTCATATCAACTCAGGAGGTGATCCTGATCAAGAATATTTATACTTCATAGGGTCGGAGATGTCTCCTTCACTGCGTTGCACACTTTTGTACAAAATTATAATACCCTCTGCAAGGGTATAAAAAGGAAAGAACAACCAAATCCATGTTTGCTTAAAGAATCGTTCACCAACCTCGCCCCGATCCCAACACCTACCTTTTCTAAATAAGACTATGGCTCTATAACACACTAAAAAAAAACCAAATTGAAATATCTTGCTTAGTTTTTGTGTTAGCATGTGGTTTTTAAAAATGGGGGTGTTCCAACCCCAAAATTTTTTCAAATCTGAGTTCTTTTGACCATATAAAGTCAAATCAAACAGAATCTAAATATCTTGCTTAGTTTTTGAGTTAGAATGTGTCTCTTAAATAATGGGCGCTGTCACGCCCACAATTTTTATCTATTGACCATGTGAACTGAAAACAAAAATCAGAACTAAAATATCTTGTTTCGTTCTTGAAATATTAATTTTGGCCAGAAAAAGTGGTCACATTTCCTGTCCAGTGGTTGGGACTCAATACAATGATATGAATTTAATGCATTGGTATAAGTAACGAATAGTAGAAAGTAGGCTGGGAGCATGACGTTTCATACGTTTATACCAGTGGTCGGCACCACAATACATTGATATGATTTTACCGCATTAGTGTTAGTAACGAATAGCAGAAAGTAGGCTTTGAGCATGACGTTTCACACATTTATACTGTATGTGTGTGGCAGAGCTCGGGCAGAGAAATTTCCTATGCCCCCGAGATAGGGCCGTGCCGACCTCTGGTTTATACTGTGTGTCCGACAGAGCTCGGGCAGAGAAATTTTCTATGCCCAATGATGTTTAATGATGATTAGTATTAATTTTAATGATTAGTATGAGTAACGAATAGCAGGAAATAGGCTGAGAGCATGACGTTTCATACATTTTATACTGTGTGTAGGCAGCAGAGCTTACACTTACACTTTCACTCTATTAATAGGACAACGCAAGTTTTTTGGACATTTCATAGCACTCAAAATATAACTTTGCAAGCTCATGTAAGCGTTACCATCAACAGATGCTTTTTACATCTGATTTCTTCGCACTATTGGGCAGTGCAGTATGATATGCAGTTAAAATTTAAATTTTGTAACTTTCAAAAAAGGATTTTTGGACAGAAAAATTCCTATAGTGCACTGAATTAAAGCAATAATTTTTGACTTGTAAGTATAACATATATATCATTTATTTAGATTGCACGCACACAGAACATTTTTAAGCTAAGGCATGCGGTTCGCCACCATCCACACTGCAGTCCACAGTGATACCAACCACAATATTATAAGAGTATTTATCAGGCTCGTCCCAAACATTTTCCTCTCTTTCTGATCTCCGATATTTTTATCATTTTACGCGTTCGTCACCGAACTAAGTCGAAAGAAAAATCAAATATGTACTTTCAAAACATTCACAGCAGCAGAGGGTCGGCAGAATTCGTTGGATTCCATTTAATTGTTTTTGCTTTGGGAAGGATTCCCGCCAAGAAGTTAAGTACTGAAGGGAGGGACAATCTTTTATCTTTTGCATTCATATATACGTACATACGTATACATATGTATACATATTTGCATGAATACAATATTGCTTTGCACTTTGCAGGTGTCGGGTAAAACCATAAAATACAATCAATGGTTTAATAAATTTTATTTACTAATAATATAATAAATTATTTACTCTAATCCATTGAGCATAACTAGTTTTTTCTTATCGAAAAATAGCTAATAGGTAATACTTACCGTTTAAATCCGATTCAATTTTTCTCAGATTATCTACGTAATTCATTTTTGTAGGTTAATATTAAAGAGTATTCCAAATACATATTTGTGATTTAAAATCTGATCTTTAACACTTTTATTGATTTGTGGGTTATTATTTTGTTCATTTATTGTTTATAAATTTTTGTGGCGGACAATGCAGTTCCACATGGTCATTAACAAAAAATAACATGTATGTACATACATATACAATAAAAGTTATCTTTTATTACGAATATTGTTTTATGTTTCATTTTTTTATTTTTATATCTGAAACATTTTTTATACTTTAGAAGCAAAAAATGAATTAATCATTTTATGTAATATTTGTTAACAAATGTATTGAGACCGGAATATTAAAATTTTGTTTCGAGGAGAAGATATTCTGTTTTATTGCGCGCATGCTCCAGGACTTTGTTCTGTATTGTTATACTATTACATCGCAAACAGCAATATTTCGCTTTTAAAATCTAAAATTTAAAGCAATCCTTATGAAATTTAGAATCTAAAGCTATAAATCAGTGTATTTTATTAGTTTATGTAGTTTAATGAATGTTTTATTTTATTTTTGTAATCCTAACCCCCTAATTCTGAAACTTACCCTTTATTACGATTTTAATATTTAAAAAAAAATTATGAATCTATGCATATGTAATATATTATACTTTTATATGTTATATTAGTTAATATAATAATAAACAATATGTTAATTATTGTTACAAAATGAAGATCCTTATTTAAAAAAATAACTTTAAAACGTGTGTTTTTAAAAAAAAGGAGCTTAATTTTGTAACAATAAAAACATTTCCATAGAGTTTTTACCCGCTACAAGTATATATATGCTTATTTTACTTAAAAGGGTTCAAAAGCTTGAAGAGTAGACAACGTTAATAGCAAAAGATTTTGGAAATCTTACATTATATATTAATCACATTGGTTACTGGTTACGTTTAAGAAGCTTCAAGTCACTTGCGTCACGCAAACATGTAACGATACTGGGAACAAATTTTTGTGTTTCTGTATTTAGTATTTTTTAGTATTTTCAATACATTGATGTAGTCAAGTAGTGTATTTCAATACATTCATTCACAAAATTGACGTTTGGTCAGATGGTATTTTAATCACTTGGTTACACTACGTTGTTGAGTTAGGGATATTTACTTCAAATCGAAAAATAATTAAAGTAGCTTTTAGATATATATAAGACTAAAGAAGTATGAGTGGTAACGACGAAAAAGCAGTGGACAGCGATGAAGATTATTGTGTTGAGGGCGATATCAAAAGTAGCGAAGATAGTGACACCAGCTCCGACGAATCGTCCAATGGATCCGACATGAACCACAAAAACAAAAATGTTTCCTGCCTGACCTTTCTGAAGACCAGACAGTCAAACAGCTCGAAAAATAAATTCAAAATTGAGAAAGATGAGCTGCCGTCAGACGAAGAGGCCGATAAATCCCGATCTGATGCGCTTTGGGCCGACTTTCTTAGTGACGTTGGGTCTTCAAGTGAAAATCATGAGAAAAAAATACCTGTGGAAACAATGTCGTGCGGATCGCCGGAAAATGTAGACATTGCAGCAAAGGGGCTGTCTTGTCAAAGGAAGATAGAGAAAGGAGGTACAAACCTTGAAAAAAATGGAATTCATTCTAAAGGTGCTATTAAGCGACCGTCACGTGTAGTAGGTGTCAGTTCTCTCATAAATACATTGGGTAAAAAAAAGAAAATGTCTGTTTTGGAAAAATCACAAATGGATTGGAATAACTTTAAAAACGACGAAGGTATAGATGAAGAATTACGTACTCACAATAAGGGCAAGGAAGGGTAAGTTGATTTAAATTCTTTAAATATTACCAATTAAGATAAGTAATTAAACTTTTGATTTAGATATTTGGAACGCCAAGACTTTTTACAGAGAACAGATTTGCGTCAGTTTGAAATCGAGAAGAGCTTGCGACAATCACGACGGAACAATTGAGCATCTCCTAGAGTCGAATTTATTTTCATCCATTTTACTCCAGATTTTTAAAAGAAAAATAAAACTATTAGTTAAGCTAAGGATTAATATATATAAATTTGTTTCATTTAGAGTCTTTGGAGACGAGTGTTAGAGTCAAAAAAGATGATGAAAAGAAAGTGTTGGGTTCACTCCAATCTTTCGCTCTCTTTTTGTATTACAAGGCGGGTACTGGGAAATATTTGGATTTCTTTTCTTATTTACTTTAAGTTGATTGTTGATTGTACTTTAGTATAATACTAATTTAGTTTACTTTACTAAAGGCACTATTTACTTTACAATACTTTACTTTAGTACATTAGCTTTAATACTTTAGTATGAAACACGAAAAGCTGTAACACGAATTCAACGCTCTATCTTCTGTGGGTATAACGTTTCACTAATTCAGAGGGAATAGCTCCATCATTTCATGAAGGAACTGCCCATTTTGTCAACTTCGAGTTTACATAATCCCATAAATTCATGGACTGGACCTTGTTTCTAAATCCAATTTTTGACCAACATTTGCTTTGAATTTTCTGCAGAAAGAACCACATTCCCGAAGAAAGAAACCTTACTTGGAGAAGAGCCGTAGTTGATGTACTCTTGCAGCTATGATTGGATATATATCGCAAATAACGTATGTATATAGTTGGCCAATTCTTTTGAGAATTTCATTCGAGTAATATTTAAGGTTAACAGTAACTTTAGCTGGCACTATCGATACTATTGATTGTGGGAACCATTTTTCAAAGCATCAATTTTTTGAAGCATTTTTCCATCTCTCTGAAAAAGCAGTCACAAAAGGTCTCACTTAAACCATGATACAATTATACATGATTGTATAATATATGTATTGTATAAATGTATCATGAATTAAACCGCCGACTGCAGCTGAAATCATTTTCATAAGCAGGAATAATTGGCTTCTCGACAATTAATAAAAATAACATTTGTTACAAATATACAAATATGAATTTGATCTCATATGATAGAGTATTACAAAGAGAAATGTGATTTTTTGTTACAAACATTTGATTATTTTATAATATTGAATTATTTATTACATATTAAAAATAGTATTTTCTGATATGATATGTACTGAACTGATATGTAATTTCTATAATAAAAACGTTTAGTTACATACAATACAACTAAAAATGAGATTTTTTACATTTAAAATAATAATAAATATTAAGATAATGAAACAAAATGTAATTTTTGAATGAAAGTATGATCGATTGTATGTTTTCCCTCAAAAACATCGATAAAATCAATCGTTTTTTGCCATCTCTATTAATAACCAATTTACGACGCACTATTTACAACGCAATATGACCGTTTCGACTTAGGCTAATTTAACATAAACACGGCGAATTTAATTCACCATCGGCTTCGCCATTTGGCTGCCATCGTCATGTAAAAGAACATAATTTGCATAACATAAACAGTATAAAATAATATTGTTCATAAAATAAGGCGCAATGGTCGGCAGGGCACCATTCCAGGGGCATAGGAAATTTCTCTGCCCCAGCTCTGCCGCACACACTCACTATAAACGAACGAAATTTCCCGATTAGGAAAGGAATGGAATAGTATCTAAAAACTAATATCTCGAAAACAAATTAAAATTATTTTTAAAACTTTAAGTAGGCATCGTACTGTTTTTGGGGTCGCTGATTACGAGAAACTGAAGTTAGATTTAAAAAATTTGGAATGGTTAAAAACTGTGATTGTTTTTGAAAATGATAAAATCTCATTAATACATATTTGTTTCTAAGAAATTTTTACGTATTTTATATTATTATCATGTACGGGACTGAGTCCGTATTAAATGTTCATCTTAGGTAAAAAAAATTCCTTTTTGTTTATTTGACAATTCATTAAATGTATTTGGTGTTGCATGGCATTGCGCGGACACGCTTGCATCGATTTTATTCCTATTATAATCCAATAATTACTTTAATTTAATACATTAATTTAATGGTGATTCGTTGTTCCACAATATAATATTTTTTGGGTCATAAATCTTAAGGGCCTAAGAGTAGTAACGAATGAATTCAGATCATCTACTTCCTCATTTGTTGGTCAATTTTTAAAAGTTTGAATTAAAGCCCCAGGACCGCATAAAAAAAACTTCCATATATGTAAACTGATTTTCGTTCATATAAATGATTTTTTTTTTTATTTTGCTTACTTTTTTTTTATCAACAATTTTGTGACGTTTTTTGTTCGTGAAAATTGAAAATTTTGTTCAATCACTCACTATTTTGAAAAAAAATCAATACATCGAAAAAATCCTACGTATGTCGATAGCCGTTGAGATACAGAAACTAACCAAACTTTATTTTTTGTTCTAGATCAGTGGTCGGCACCCCAATACATTGATATGATTTTACCGCATTAGTGTTAGTAACGAATAGCAGAAAGTAGGCTGTGAGCATGACGTTTCACACATTTATACTGTGTGTGTGTGGCAGAGCTCGGGCAGAGAAATTTCCTATGCCCCCGAGATAGGGCCGTGCCGACCTCTGTTCTAGATAAAAAATTAAGGACGTTAGGTGTTCGGCCATGGACCCCCTTTAAAAAAACAGGGCCTACGAATAAGGGCTGCAGGGCCGCCATTTTGTTTTCGATTTATTAAAAAAAAGTTTTATTGTGTACTTTAAATATAATATAATAAAACCTCATTTACAAATTTTCGATTAGCTGTTTTGATTTGGCCAAAAAAATTCCAGAAAATCCGCTTTTTGTTGGCCTGTTACTCAGATGTCCCCCCTTAAGCGTGTTAGTAAATGCTGGCTATCTACTTCACCGTTTATGAGGTTATGTGGAAAAACTACACCCCGCATTGTCCTACTATTAGTAAAAGTTAGTAAGTTTGTTGATAAAATATGCTACTGTAAGAGGGAAGATTCAGACTTGCATCCCAGTTAAGACTTCTAAGTGAAAATGTTAAGAAATTCTTTGGTATGGATTCTATGCGGTCTCAATGTACTCCATATTGGAGACTCCAGACACATGAACCGTACCCCAGTGTCGGACGGACCAAATAAATAAATAGTATTTATTAAATAAACTTTTAGTAATACATGGGTCGTATAATTTTTTTGGCCACCTATTAAAAAAATTTAGGACACCTTAAGTCTTATTCACCATTGTGGAAATATGGTCGTCAAATTTTAGTTTCGAGTCTAATAGGACACCGAGATCATTATCCTGAGTTAATTTTGTGTCCAAAAGTGACTCTGGAAGCCCGGGTGGATTAACAACGGCGCGATGCTTGCTTAAGCCTCGGGAATGCTACTTCCGCATTGTATTTTTTTTCCTTTTTACAGGCAATTATCTTATCTCTGAAAATCCCTTTATGAACCTCCTATACAAATTCGGTGTACTATGAAAACTGCAATTGCCGGACGTTTTTCGGGCTCTCAATTTCTCGAATGGCTGTAATTTACCGTGGATCTGATCTCAGAGCTCTATCCCCAAGAACATACCACAAATATGAACAACTATTTAATTTATTTCATTAAATGTAACAGTATTTAATGAACAACTTTGAGGTCTGGAACCTGATAGACAAATTCCTCCTACTTCTTTTAGCAGCTCACAATGTTCCTCAATGGTCCTCGAGACTATCAACAGGTCATCTAGGTAGACAAACCCTCGATCCCGGAATCTCTATAACCTACACAGTCTTGGGGCCGAATTGTATAGTCAAAAAGGCATTCTTTCGAAGAGATCGAGTGGCGTCTTTTCGTCCAGTTCCACTTGCCAAAACACTTATTTCAAATCGGTGCTACTGGTGAAAGTCGTGCCATCGAACCGGTCGTCCGGTTATTTCACAGAGTCTCACTCAGCTCGATTACTCCGAGTCTTAACATCTCGTCCACTTCGGCGAATAAGAGTTTTTGTTTGGCCTGAACCTACACCCTCTACCAGCTGTATGGTGTCCTATTCAATCTTAAGACCAAATCCTTGCTGCTCATATGACAAGAAACCTTCCTTTATTATCCAGGCGTTTTTGTTGCACGTCAGTTACGATGTGAGGCTTTACTGGTTTCCCTTGGATGTGGAGTTCGGTCTTTACTTTCTCCAACGATTCTTCCCCTCAGGCGCGATGTGAAATTCCCCCCAAAAGTCTTCGCTCAGATATAGTTTCTGCTTCAA
The DNA here is from genome assembly GCA_018153235.1 of Drosophila malerkotliana malerkotliana. Taxonomy (NCBI): domain Eukaryota; kingdom Metazoa; phylum Arthropoda; class Insecta; order Diptera; family Drosophilidae; genus Drosophila; species Drosophila malerkotliana. Next base: position 19,566,552 of record JAECXV010000075.1, on the reverse strand, counting down.
GGAGGGGGGCAGGCAGGAGGCCGGATTAAAGCAGGATCGGCATGCGGTGTGTTTGTCCTTGTACCTGAGCTGATGTTCAAGACGATTTGTTTACCCAATTTTTCACCAGAGAACATTTTCGTCCAAGAATGTCATCCAGGTACCGTAAAGAAAACAGGTTTTAAAACCATTAGGTGTGAAATTTCCACATGTTAGAACCACTTACCATCCTTCCACCGCTTCTTCGTCCATAAATTCAAAATGAAGTAATAGCAAGCAAGGTCTACGTAGCAATCTCCCTCATTTATATTCTGATAGTATTCTGATAGTTCTCTCTTTGCATCCCATATTATAGCCTTTACAGCAGTACAACACGCACACATGTTTAAAATTTGAGTGTATGCGTAGCAGAGAAAAACAATGAGAGCAAAGCATTCACTGAGCGAAAAAACGTAGTTTTTTATTTAATTTTTCATTTAATCAAAAGTTGGAATGGGCACTAGAATAGTGTATTTTATTTTAAAGAAAGCTTTGCTAGCAAGAGTTCTTAAAAAAATAAAAAGCTACGCTTCTCTATCTATATTTTCTATAGAGACAACTTTTTCCAACCCAATTTCTAAGAAAATTTTTCTCAGTGGAAAAATTTGGATTTTTAGTTTGGGCTGTCAAATAAATCAAAATGAGAGCAATTTAGAGAGCTTTTACAACAAAAATTTGAGAGTGCTTAGACTGTCAGTGTGCCGGCAGCGCTGCGGCAGAATTTCCTACCCTATTCCCGCGTGCTATGTAAAATGAGAGTTTGCCCACCAAAGCAGTGGTGGCTACAGAAACGTGGCTACAGCCGGAGATTTTTAGCTCCGAAGATTTTTAAAATCAGTACACTTTATTTAGACGTGATCGACCTCAGTGAAGGGGGGAGGAGTCCTCATTTCGGTAGACTCCCATCTAGCTTCTGAAATGGTAAAATCACAAGACTTTAATATCCCAGAACTAAAGTGGTCTAATGTCAACAACTCACCATTTTTACCACTTATCACGCACCACCGCGGGCATGTTTGACAAGTGCCTTTACACTTTAGACATGTGCCTAGGTCGGCTATTAGACTTATATCTTGTATATGTTCCTGATGGTACCACGCTTTCCAGAGCTTTGCCCCTTTCAATCCCAGAGGATCCATTTCACCACACGCTTGAGGTTTCACCTGAAACCATTTCTGGTATGGAGCAGAAGTTTCCTTGCGTGGGAAATAAGATTCACAAATGTAATAGTCTTATCGATACATTTGATTGTTCCGATACTCTGTAATGCACCGATATAAATGCATCTTTAGCAAAATTGTACCATACTTTAAAAACGTTTTTTGAGTTATGTTTGCCTTGAAAATATCCGTTCACTTCAATAAATCCTCCTTGGTTTACAAGGTGCCTTACGAACTTAAAAAATACTACAAACAGACTCTTACTTAAATAAAAAAAAACCTGCAGTAGTATAGATTTTCGAGATATCTACTAGCTCGGACGAATTTTACCGTGCATAACGCTGAATGTTATAGGAATTTGCCGATCTATTCGCAAAATTTTTTCAAACGACTTACTTTCCGCCTAAAGTGACAGATCTGTCTGACGCATATAACATTCAATCACCAAATCTTATTTTCTGTCCGTCTTTCTCCGAAAATAGCTTATTTTCAGATCTTCTAAGGGCTAAACCCGTTTATTCGCCAGGCCCCGATGGAGTACCAGTCTGCGTGCTAAAATAATCTGCCAGTTCTTTGTGAAAACCTCTACATAGACTTTTCAACTTATCTTAGGAAACCTCGATGTTTCCCCCTAAGTGAAAGTAATCTTTTATAATTCCCTTACATAAAAAAAGGAAAAAGTCCGATGCCGCCAATTATGGTATGTCAGTATGGCTTTATTAGCGTCGCTCCACCACCAATAATTTATTGTCTTTTGTTCTACATCCTATGGCATAGATGAACACATGGAGCCTTATTTAAAAATGTTCATTCCCTCTTGCTTCGTGCTACATCTGGAGTTCGCAAGAAGTCATCTTAGCCGTCTACTGTTTACCCTTTTTATAAACGACTTGCCCCGAGTGCACATAACGAGTAATTATGTATGCAGACAATGTTAAGCTTTGTCTTAAATTCAAATCAGCTTCTGCCCAATGCAAACTTCAGTCTGATTTTTTCCGAAAATTTTCAAAATGGGTATAAATGCACACTTATTTCTTTTTCGTTCTTTTCCTCTCCAGGCTACGTAATTTCTCTATGGGATTGCCTTTAAAAAATTAACTTATGTTAATGAGCTAGGTGTCCTATTAGACTTAAAAATCTAAATTTCTAATCTAATCTTTCTAATCTAAAATCTAATCTTAAATTTTTCCGTCCATATTTCCACAATAGTGTATAAGGCTAATGGTGTCATTGGTTTTATGAAAAGGTGGTCAAAAGAATTAAACGACCCCTATAATACTGAAAGTTTATTTATTTCTTTGGTCCGTCCAACACTGGAGTAGGGTTCATGTGTCTGGAGTCCCCAATACAGAAAAACCGCATAGTACAGAAAAACCGCATAGAATCCGTACAAAGGAATTTCTTAACATTTGCGCTTAGAGGTCTTAACTGGGATGCAAATCTTCAGCTTCTTTTGTATCGTAGAAGACTCTGACTAATATACTTACCAACCTTAACTAATCGTAGAACAATGGTGGTTGGCTAACAATGCTGGGTGGCTAACAATGCAGGGTGGTAGATAGCATTTACTATCACGTTTAAATTTCTATATTCCTCCTAATAGAAGGACTAGAAACTTAAGTCCTCTATTCCCTAGCCATTGGACCACTAAAATGATCTCTACGCTATCATCTCACTTTTATGTCCATCAAATTTAAAGACATGTGTTTTAAATTTTCTAAGTAGTTATCTATTCTTTTCTGTTAAGTTCATAACTTGTTTCACGAGCGCGCTTCGGTCGTCTGGGCCTCTAAGCTTTGTAATGAATGCAGGAATGCAACGTTAACATAATCTGGATATAATCCTCTACGCTCTACGAATTGCTGTTAGAGCGCGTACCGCAGGTATGGCCACTCCGTCCTCTAGTTGGAACGTATATAAATCCGATACCATTCTCCACTAACCCATGGAATTCCCTCAGCACCTCGCTTCGCGGCATGCGATAAGACCTCTGTCACTTCTTTAGTCGGAGCACAAACTCGGAGACTGCCATGCTTCTGGAGGTGTCTCATTTGGACCTAGCTTGACCCCCGAGATTGCTCCACCGATTGGGCTTGATTCCTTGCCGAATATACTTCATCATATTTATCATACTCAGACCACATCCTCGAGCTGATGGACTATAAAAAAACACTCAAAGGGATCACCACTCTACTCAGATGCGTATTTTACTTTACTTTACTAAACAAGAATGTAATTAAAAGCCTTATCTTCGCCGATTCTCGTCGGATGCCACGGGTCCAGCTTCCGAGAATCCTTCGATCTTAAAAGGTATTTTTAAGGGTCTGCGTATCTTTCTAATCACAAAATAATAATTTACAAAACACAACACAGCAGACGATTGGACACCGCGGTATCGGGTCCAGATGAGGCCCACCCTTTCTTGGGCCAAACTGATCTTCGGATCAATACCGGATGACCTTCCCTAAATTTATCTTTCCGCGGATCTGAATTCTAATAACATTTTTTTGTTTTACGTTAATTCATATATTTTTATACATATTTTCTTTTCAATTTAACACTTAAGGCCTAGTACTCTGACGACGAAAATCCGGTGTCACACGTGTGCTAGTAAAATCGCTCTTTATTTGGCTACCGAGCTAGTGTGACCAAAAAAATTAAGGAAAAGGGTAATACTGAACAGCTGTTGTTTGTAAACAAAAAAAAAAAAGCAAAAATGAATTCAAAGCGATAGGATTTTGGTTTTTTTTTTTTATGTATTTCGCCGCTAAGGAGCTGATTAAAAAAAAGAAAACTGGGTCAAAATCAATCACAAATCATTTCAATGCCATTTTATGGCATTAAAATGCCCCTTGTGGGTTAAATCCCATATTATGGGCTTCGCCCTGACCGCACTAATTAGTATACATGTATAACATTTATAACATGTATAACCTTTTTTAACACCAACATTCATACTACTTATTTTTGGCTTGTCACAGGTATTTTTCCTCCGTGTTTTTCAAGAGAGGTCAAGAGGTATTTTTTATTTTATCAAATACTTTTTTGGTGGATAATTTATAAAAATTATTTTATTTTGATTATGTTTGTTTTATTCGAATTTATGTTGTACAGTTAATATTGACTGTACTGTAATAATGTTTTAATGTGTTTCTATTTTTCGAACAAACAGTTTTACCCGAAAAATTTATTGCAAGTATCACTGACTCTGTCAAACAGGATAATTTATTAAAATTTTTAAGCTTAGTACTCGCGACCTGTAAAATGTTCTTTGGTGCGGTTTGGCATGCCCATGTAAATTTCTAGTATTTTTTTTCGATCTGAGTACGGGGTGATGTAAAAACCCTGTCAAAAACAGTTTTCCACCTATTTGCTTCTCGCTCAATTCTTCTTGGAACAATGGGAGTATAGCTGGAAAAAAGTTTTTGGCGATCTGAGTACAAGGCTTAAAGAACCTTTTGTGTAGGTTCTTTGAAGGTTCTATAGGTTCCAAAATGTTTAAATTCAAATTAATTTTCGAAGGGATCCGAAAATTCTTCGGGATAACTTCGAGAAATCCGAAGTTAGCGTAATTTAAAAATATGCGTTCACACTGGAAAGAATAAAGTTTATTCAATAAACGTTTTTACTCGTCAAACAAGTTTTTCGATCTCAGTACTAAGCTTTTCGATAAGAACCCGATATATTTCTGGCAACACGTTTTGTCAAAATTATTGATAATGCACAACAGAGTGATGCCACACTTTTTTTAAGATAAGAGAACGAAAAATTTTAATAAATAAATAAAATAAATGGAAAACACTCTTATTTAAAACAATATTTTAATATTATTTTAATAAATAATTTTAAAGAAAACTGTTCGGATAAATTCAGAATCGAAAAAAATCTTCATGGAAAGAGGACAAGTTGGCATCACTGGTTGTAACTGTAGTCGCCGTTTTGAGTCGTGGGGAAACGCAGAGAATATTATAAAATGTATAAGTATAATTATAAGTATACTATGTAAAATATTTTGGTGATTTGTAAGTATTTGTTCTTTATTTACATTAGTGTTGGACGTCCGGACAATTATTACCGAGATAGTGTTTAGATCGCGTAACCGAAACTTAAACGTAACCGAAGCCAATCGAAAGCGAGGTGCATACAACACACACTCCGTTAAGCAACGCCAAGCGAGCCAAACGTTAAACCGTGGAGAAACTTCGTCTATGCATCGTTAAAGCTGCAAAGAAAAGTGAAAAGTCGTGTTTTTTTGGCAGGTTTTTGACTCTCGCGGATAGTTGAAACAGTTTCATAGGACCACATTTTCTTATCACATACCTTTCAAAATTAAAAAAAGGACAAGTAATTGTCATATAAAGTTTAAAATTTTACCTACAAATCGTGCTGATCAGCGAATATAACGTGTTTCGATTAAAAATGTCTCGGATTTTATATCGCCACACCGAAATTTGATATTAAATAATACGTCTGCATTGGTGAAAGTGTGTTAACATCTTTGCATACATATGCCCAACGAGCAAGTTGAAAATATCACCTCAACAACTTTACTATAAAGTGCTTGCCTGTAAAGCAAGTTAAATTCTATGCATATGCATAGAGGCCTTTAAGTTCAGTACTATAGGTACAATAAAAATAATGAAAAACTTTGGGTAGATCTTTGAATTTGAATAACTTGTAAATATAATAATAATCGTTTGCCTATAGATTTGTCGCTTGAGGTATAGGTAAAAAAAACCAATTTATTACAATAGCAAATCTAAAAAAAAAAACGTCCCAAGTTTCTATTTTCAAAAATACCAGTAATATTTTTACCAAATAAAAAATACCATTCCCGATCGTTCAGTTATATGGCAGCTATAAGATATATTCGGCCGATCGTTATAAAATTTGGTTGATCGTATCAACTGACCAAAAATCTGTACGAAGTTCATCTGTACGAGTGTTCAAAAACACGAAAGTTGGGTCATTTCCCATTTTTGAGTTATATGTATGGCAGCAATAGGATATAGCGGATCCTTATGAAATTTGCTACGTCCTATTATTTTGCCAGAAATAGCATTCGTACAAAATAACATTCTTTAACTCTAAAAAAACCAAAGTTACACACCAACGCAGCTATAGGATCCCGGCCGTTTCGACTTATGTATATATTGCGTGAAAAGGAAAGAAGGGTGTGTGCAAAGTTTCAAGTGGATAGCTTTAAAACTGAGATATAGAGCTTAAAACTGAGGACATGTTCTTGTCAACTCAGGAGATGATACAAATCATGAACATACATATATACTTTATAGGGTCGAAGATGTCCACTAAAAAAAATTTTTTCAAACCATAGATAATAAGCTAACAATCGAAGAAATGTATGCGGCTTTTAATTTTACCTTGTGGGTAATATGATTGTAAATTGAAAACAGAAACGCCCAACTTGCAGCAAGGTCAAATCAACAAAAATACAATTACTACAAAGTAAACAAAAAAGCTTGAAAGGAAGCTTAAACAAAAGACTTAAGGTACGTACGCGTTCGCGCCGTAAAAATACTATAAGATAATTTAATTTTAAAAATGACTCAACATAAGATGTATTCTATTCAGTAATTTTCATCTAAAATTTTTCAAGTGCGGTTTTCTATTGACAATATGTGAGCTTAAACAGATTTTGTGTAATTTATATATGTATTCCAATATGTTAAAAATTCTTACTAAAAACTTAAAAATTAAAAACTATTTTTTTTACTAAAAATATGTATAAAGTACCTAATATATGGTATATAGTAATATATATTACTATATATAGTACCAAATTTTTGATTGACAGCTTAATGAATCTTGGTGTTTTGATTATACCAATAATAGTATCGTAAACTATGCGATTATGCATAGTCATACACATGCATGTTTGTATGTTCCATACTTTAGTGTTCGTTTAATACCAGAAAATCTTGCGGGTTTCGCCACAATAAAGATTTCGGCGGCCTTGCCAATTTAAATAAATTTTAAATAAGTATAAATTTATAAATAAGTATGTATAATATGTGCATACATCAGGTGTTTAATGAAAAATATTTAAGATACTTTAAAAATTTAATGAAAAAATTTTCGTTGCCTTCTTTTAATATAAGGGCCTTCCAAAAAATGTGAGGCTGGGTACTGCTCTTACCAGCAGGCGAACAGGAAAATCAACAATTTCGCAGCTCTAAATCTTAAGAAACTGTAAAATAGTTGAGATATAAATGAGAAACCCAATAGTTAAGTTAAACGACATACGACAAATATTTAATACTTAAACATATGTTGTCATGTAAACATAAACTTCCAACCCTTTTTTGGGGGATTTAAAAATAAAAAAAATGGTTATACACGAAATAGATGGGTTCGGTTGACTCACACCTTTGATGCTTAAAGCCTGCTTTCACTTACATTTATATATGTACTTGTGTATGTACACAGGGTCAACTGTTCTTCAGACAAATTTGTGCTGTAGGATAGTTTGCGGAACACTGTTGTCTTCTCTTTTCGATAAGTTAGCATGTCAATCTATCTGTAATGAATTATGTCTATGTTAGGGTGTAAAAGTAAAATTGTTTAAGTTAGTTTCAAATGATAACGCATTTTATGTGGGTTTATTTCACTTTGGAAAAGCTGGGAATTTAAAACGATAGTTGAGAATAATTCCCAAGAGTATGTTAACGTCGGCTTTGTCCAATGCTTGCCCTCCTTACAGTTTTTGGCTAAGCGAGTTGTTGCGTCGATGCCTTTAGTGTGTTATATGTATGTATGTACATATGTAGCTTTTTTGAAAGCTGTATAAAGCATGCACTTTCATTTTCATTTCGGACGCATTAAACTTACATACACTGTTACATACACATGTTATCGTAATAATAATGCTGCTTGCGGTAGCAGCAGTCATAATCTCAAAGTTACTAAACCAGCTTTTTCTAATGCGCAAGCATTATTACCATGATCTACGAGATGATAGTGGAATTAATTTAAAGAAAATTCGTTAATTGAAGCTATTTATATTAAATTACACAAAAAAAGCTATTCTTATACGGCCGGATAAGAATAGTTTTTAATAAGTATTTACATATATGTATTACCTTTATTACATTTTTTCGTCACAAAATAGAATTTTAGTTATTTTGGGTGTGGCTTGCAGTTTTGTCACCGTTAGTTTACCTCGTCTACAGGTTTTTATACCTTTGCAGAGGGTATTATAAATTTGCTCAAAATTATGCAAAGCAGTGAAGGAGAAATCTCCGACCCTATAATGTATATATGTACATATATACATACATACTTAATCAGGATCACCTCCTGAGTTGATATGATCATGTCCGTCTGGCCGCCTGTCTGTTTCTACGCAAAATAGTCTCTCAGTTTTAAAGCTATAGACTTGAAACTTTACCTACACCCTTCTTTCCTTTGCATGCAGTATATATGTAAGTCGGAACGGCCGGGATCGGCCGAGTATATCCTATAGCTGCTATATGACTGATTGATCGGAAATGCTATAACTTTGGTGTTTTTAAAACTAGAGAGTTCAAATTTAGCAATCACTTCGTTTTTTGCAAAATAATTTATTCTCCTATAAGGAGAAGGAGATTTCTCCTTCACTGCAAAGTTTAAAGTTGATAGCTTTAAAACTGAGAGACTAGTTTACGTAGAAACAGACAGACGGACAGACGGACATGCTCATATCAACTCAGGAGATGATCCTGATCAAGAATATATATATTTTATAGGGTCGGAGATGTTAGGCAAGGGTATAACAAGACAGGAAAGCTAACTTCGGGCGGAGCCGAAGTTGATATAGTTGGCCGATCCTTATGAAAATATCATAATATAACCAATTTATTACAATACAAAATCTAAAAAAATGTACCAAACTTCTATCTTCAAGAACACCAAAGTTGGTCCTTTTACCAAATACCATTTCCGATCGTTCAGTTATATGGCAGCTGTAAGACATAGTCGGCCGATTGTTATGAAATTTGGTTCGGATCAACTGACAAAAAATTGAATCTTTGCGAAGTTTCAACTTTCTATCCAAAAATAGAATTCCTACAAAATCCGAACTCTCTAACTCTAAAAACACCAAAGTTCTAGCATTTTTGATCCAGCAGTTGTATGGCAGCTATTGAATATTGCCTTTCCGACTTATAAAGTTTCAAGTCGATAGCTTTAAAACCGATAGACTAGTTTGCGTAGAAACACAGACGGATAATGCTCATATTAACTTAGAAGGTATTTCTGATCAAGAATATATAAACTTTATAGGGACGGAAATGTCTTTTTCACAGCTTTGCACACTTTTGGACAAAATTATAATACCCTCTGCAAGGGTATAATAAGTATTTAAAAGTATTTAATAAAATTGTAGAACAAGTGTTGGTCATATTTTAAAACTTAATATATCAAACTTTTTAAGGATTGAGCAAACAGACAAAGAGGAGACGCACTAGATTTAATTTCGGAAGTAAAAGAACAATTGAGTTGTCTTGAATAACTTCTAAACAAGTCGGTTGAGGTGTCAATCGACGCTTGTTCAAAATTAGATTGTAGTTCAATAAAATTAGACACCAATTTTGCAACTAGTCCCAATTCAGTGAATTTTACATTTTCGCAAATTTCTTCCAAACTGATAGACTAATTAGAGTACCCTCCGATTGGTATATGGTTCATTCATATATGCTATATATCAATTGTAATTGGAAAAAATCGGATATAGTTGGCCGATCATTATGAGAATATCATAAAACAACCAATTTATTACAAAAACCAGAAATTAAAAAAAAAGTCCCAAACTTCTATCTTCAAAAAAACCAAAGTTGGTATTTTTACTAAACACCAAATACCATTTAGATAGGTTGAATCAACTGACCAAAGATATAATCTGTACGAAGTTATAATTTTCTATCTTCAAAAACACGAAAGGCGGGTCATTTCCGATAGTTCAGTTATATGGCAGCTATAGGATAAAGCCGGTCGATCCTTAAGAAATTTGGCATGTCATATTATTTTGCCAAAAAAAGCATTCATACAAAATTCATTTATACGAATTCACTAACTCTAAAAACACTAAAGTTATAGCATTTCCGATCAATCAGATATGTATATAGCAGCTATAGGATCGCCTATCCCGTTCCGAATTATATACTGCAAGCAAAAGAAAGAAGGGTGTGTGCAAAGTTTCAAGTCGATAGCTTTAAATCTGAGAGACTAGCTTGCGTAGAAACAGACAGACGGACAGACGGACATGCTTATATGAACTCAGGATGTGATCCTGATCAAGAATATATATACATACTTTGTAGGGTCGGAGATGTCTCCTTCACTGCGTTGCACACTTTTGGTCAAAATCATACGTACATCCATAGAGAAAGTTTTTTGAATATGCGTAAACAATTTGAGGCCGGTCGGATAACACCTCTTTGAAAAATCTTATGAAAATATGAAATTCACTGAATTGGTTCACTGAATGGGGGCTCGTGAGGAAATTGGATTCTCTCAACAAAATAATCTTATCTGTCAACTTTAAAAAATTTGGTTTCGAGAAACCCGCGATCAAAGTAGCGCGGGCGGTTCTCTACATGCCCTACTGCCCTAGTAGTCGACTGTTTATTATTTGAAATTTTGACAGGTTATTTATTTGATACTAAAGTATCCTATGGGCCAATAATCAGGCCCAAGTTTTCCGAGATTAAAAGAGTTACAGCAAAAATATCATATTATATATTTGGAATCCGTATATTAATCCCCCATTTGAATAGTTTTCTTTTCCGATAGATTCCAAAATTTGAATAATTTAAGTATACAATAATATTCATTACATTCTCTTTAAATAGATAACTTATTATTAAAGAAGCCTGAAAGTAGGCGATAGAACGTAAAAATGTCCATATGTGCGAGATATCTTCGACACTATAAAGTATATGCGTACTGTACATTTATTCTTGACTATTCTTGACTCTCGTTTACGCTCTGTCAACTCCAAGCTGTGTCCATGACCTCTGCACTTTATCTCTGCATACAGCTTGGGTTCTGTCGGGAAAGTCCGTATTAAATAGAGAAGATAGAAAATAACTGTATATATGGATATGGGCATATAGGCTTATTTTTTTTCTTTGGAATAACCTATTATATATATAGAAGTGAGAAAACGTTATTCTAACCAAAATCGTCGCGGAATAGGGTAAGAATTAAGTAATGTATCTGTGATAACGTAACGATTCCCAAAACATTCGTTTTGACTAGAGGAAACTTTCTGGTTAATTATTTGGTTTTTTTTTTTAACACGATATGATATTTTTTGATAGTGATATATTTTTCATTAAGCGTGATGGCTATTTATAAACTTTGTATAGATGATGTAAAAACAAGAAAGGAAAGCTAACTTCGGGCGGAGCCGAAGTTGATATACCGTTGCAGTTAAAACCAGATATATATCGCAAACATCGGATATAGTTGTCCAATCCTTTCGATCATAATATAACCAATTTATAAAAAATAAAGCTAAAACAAAGTACCAAGCTTCTATCTTCAAAAATACAAAAGTTGGTATTTTTACCAAATACCATTTCCGAATGTTCAGTTATCTGGCAGATCCTTAGGAAATTTGGTAGGTTGGATCAACTGACCAAAAATATAATCTTTTTCTAAGTCTTAGCTTTCTATCTTTCTATCAGACAGACGAAAGGACGGACATGCTCATATCAACTCAGGAGGTGATCCTGAAAAAGAATATATTTACTTGATAGGGTCGGAGATGTCTCCTTCACTGCGTTGCACACTTTGGACAAAATTATAATACCCTCTGCAAGGGTATAAAAATGTCAAATTTTGTTCCTTGTATACCTTATTTTTGAAATGTTGAAATGTTTGAATTTCTTTCCGGGCGGCATAGTTCTGACTGCATTATTCATAATTTAAGCAAATAACTAGGGTGACCAGATAGCTGAAATGGAAAATACGGACACTTTTCACCAAACCACTTTTTTCACCACTTTTGTTGCTTTTCTTTTTCATTCAAAAATTTTTTCAAATTAACAAACTGGTCGAACAATTTTGAATCATCAATTTGAATATTTTTGAATGCGAGAAATGTTTTTCTGCGAAAAACGACGATTTTTTCAACAGAGACCTACCTTTCAAATCTTTTCCTGGCTTGAAATTTAACCATTCCAAGTCTTCCAAGCGCGGGCGCTTTCGAATGTTTAAGTCTAGAAACTCATTTCGGAAAAATTGCAGGTACAACCTGTTTTTTTGTCAAAAACTTGAAAAATACGGACATTTTACAAAAAAACGGACTAACGGACATAGAGCTGAAAATACGGACATGTCCGTATTAATACGGACGCCTGGTCACCCTACAAATAACCTCTTAACAAATCGCTCTTTAATGCGAGATAAACTTTTAAAGTTGCTTATGATCATTTAAAAAGATATTATATGTATATTATTATATATATTATTATTTGATATTATTATCCGTGGGATCAGTTACATTTTTTCATCGCGACAGTTAAATACGTTTAAGTCTAATGTTTTTTCATGGTTTCCATTCGCATCGTCTCGAGCTTCTGTTTTGTAAAATACCAGAGCTGCACATGATTCATATCTTTAATAGAAAGTTAAGCATTTTATTTCATTTTTATTTTAAAATTATTATTATTTATTTTATTTTTAGTGTTAGTTTTTTTACGTTAGATCTGCCTATTCTTCATTATATTACAAAAACATATTAGAAGTAAACATCAGAGCCTGCCTGATAGACTTTTTAGTTTAGCTTTAGCTTCCTTACGGGTTTGTTTGAGTTGTTATTTACAAAACATATTTCTAAATTTATAGATTTAGATAATACTTAATACATCTTAAATAAATTAAATAAAATTAAATAAATTTACAAATTTATTTCTTTTTCTATGGGCTAGTTAAAGTGTGGGTGTTAAAGGTTGAAATGGGTATCATATAGTCGGGAAAATCGATTAAAGCGTTCTTTTTTTATTTTGATTAAAAAAAAATAAAGTGTTTTTGATACCTCACTGGACTATTCACTTAGGTTACGGATACGTCACTATATTTTTCAAATTAGCTAGTTTTAATTTCTAAACATATAACTAGCGGCAAGTTCTTCGAAAACGTCAAGTAAAACTAATTGTATTAGTAAAGCTTTGTAGGTATATAAAGGGCATTTATTTTGTAAGTCGCTCACGGACCTACGCTAAAAGGCAAGGTCACTTTAACTTTACTGCCCACTGACTTTTCCCTGACACTGTGCGTACATTTAAAATTCTTTAGGTAGTGACAAACAAAATAATTATAAATACATTATTTCATTTCGGGTCACAAACTAAACGGTCCATTAAACGGCTTAAATACCTCGCGCATGGAGTTTAAAAATAAAAAAAAATAAATAAATTCGTGTGGCTACGTAGATATGTTTCAATTACTGATCTGAAGTAGAAGAAAGAGGTTTAGAAATTGTATACTGCTATATTTGTTGGTTAACGAAGATAATGCACTGAATTGTATTTAAAACGTTTTTGCAGCATCATGCGTCAAATAGTAGTATTTGTACTAATTATCTGTACCTGCTATGCGCTAGCAGCTGACATACTAATGGCTACTCAAGGTAAGTATTTGACTAAGTGAATTTAAAAAAATAACAAGCGAGGAAATTTAAGCAACTATGTTTTCAGGTGGAACAAAGTCACACAAAATACCATTTTGGGAGCTGGCTAAAGGACTTATATCTAGGTTCGTATGACAAAATATTATACGAGTAGATATACAATATTGTACAATTTCACTATGTGAACGAGAACTTAAATGGTATAATTTAGAAACAAATAGAGTCTGCTGGTCCAATCAGTTTAAAACGCATCAAACATTTTTATACCCTTGCAGAGGGTATTATAATTTTGTCCAAAAGTGTGCAACGCAGTGAAGGAGACATCTCCGACCCTATAAAGTATATATATTCTTGATCAGGATCACCTCCTGAGTTGATATGAGCATGTCCGTCTGTCCGTCTGTCTGTCCGTTTCTACGCGAACTAGTCTCTCAGTTTTAAAGCTATCGTCTTGAAACTTTGCACACACCCTTCTTTTCTTTGCACGCAGTATATAAGTCGGAACGGCCCGGATCGGCCGACTATATCCTATAGCTGCCATATAACTGATTGATCGGAAATGGTATAACTTTGACGTTTTTAAAGTTACAGAGTTCAAATTTGACATGAGAGCATTTTTTGCCAAAACATTACGACATGCCAAATTTCATAAGGATCGGCCGACTATATCCTATAGCTGCCATATAACTGAACGATCGGAAATGGTATTTGGTAGAAATATCATCTTTCGTATTTTTGAAGATAGAAGCTTGGGACTTTTTTTTAGATTTTGTATTGTAACTAATTGGTTTTATTATGATAAAACTGTAAGGGTATATAAACTTCGGCTCCGCCCGAAGTTAGCTTTCCTTTCTTGTTTTGTTTAGATTTGGTGATTTGTTGATGTTTCATGCTGTGCTCGGGTCTTATGTGTGACGCATTTACATAATTACATTTCTTTGTTCGGTAGATGCTGGTGGTTATGAAACAATTAATTACAAATTATTCGAAGCGTTTAAAAAATGTTAATTTTATTTTGTCAACCGGTGCAATTTTATTTTTATGTTAGCTTTAAGCAGGTAGGCAGTAAATATATTATATAATATATATTATTATATAATAAATATAATGTATTATTCAAAAAAAAAAAAAAAATTAAGAGGCTATGCTCAAAAATATGCACTACTTTATGATTAAGAAATTTAAATGAATAAATTAAATTTTTTCGACATTGCAGAGGTCACAATATTACTTTTCTAAATGGATTTCCGGCAGATTTTCATGTTGAAGGCCTTCACGAGGTAACACCTGCCGGCCTCGTTGAATATATACAAAATTATACGAATTGGGACTTATTGGGCTCACGAATGGCTGGAGAGATGCCCATTAAACCTTGGGATGGACTGCGATATGCCTTTGAAGTAAGTTTATTTTCATGGTAACTATATGTTTATAAATATGTTTGTAAATACCATTATTATACCGCTGCAGAGGGTATTATAATTTTGGTCAAAAGTGTACAACGCAGTGGAGGAAACATCTCTGACCATATTAACTATTCATATTCTTGATCGGGATCACCTCTTAAGTCTATTTAAGCAGGTTCTATGTATGTCTATCTCTTTCTACGCAAACTAGTCTCTCTATTTTGAAGCTATAGAATTGAAACTTTCAACAAACCCCTCTTTCCTTGTAAGCAGTCTATAAGTCGGGACGTCCGACTATATCCTTTAGCTGCCAAATAAATAATTGATCGGAAATGCCATAACTTTGGTGTTTTAAGAGTTCTATCTTTGGCTAAAACATCTGACTTTCCATCTGACTTATACATACATATAACTAAGCGATCGGAAACCACACAACTTTCGTGTTTTTAGAGATGATAAGTTGGAATTTCTTACAGATTCTATTGGGCAATTGCTCTGACCTACGGAAGTTCCTAAGGATCGGCCGACTATATCCTATATACTATATTCTAGATCGGAAATGATTAAATTTTGGTATTTTTGAAATAGGAGGTTGGGCCATAAGGATCGGGCAACTATAACCGATATTTGCGATACATATCCGATCTAAAATGCAAGGGTATATCAATTTCGGTTCCGCCCGAAGTAAGCTTTCCTTTCTTGTTATACCCTTGCAGAGGGTGATATAATTTTGGTCAAAAGTGTGCAACGCAGTGAATGAGACATCTCCTTCCCTATAAAGTATACAGTGGTGACCACAAGTTTAGCCCACTATGCCTCACCCAACTTTTATCGTGTTTTATTTTGCTATCCTTGCCTTAGATTGAGGTGTTGGTAAAGACTTAGGAAAAATTTTCACGAAATTTGATTTTTTCATTTTTCTATAATTACCGTTTTCTTGTGAAGCTCACCAAATTCTGCTGGTCACAAGCACACAAAAACAGATTGCTATTGATATTCGCTTCTCCGTAGAGAGTTAAACAATTTTAGATAAAAAGTATAAAAAGTACGTCATTTTATTTATTCAAAGTCCGAATTCTTTAACTCTAAAAACACCAAAGTTATAGTATCTTATAACTTATAACTTACATACTTTATAATTTATAAGATACCGAAGTATCTTATATACTGCGTGCAAGGGAAAGAAGGGTGTGTGAAAAGTTTCAAGTCGATAGCTTTAAAACTAAGAGACTTGTTTGCGTAGAAACAGACAGACGGACATGCTCATATCAACTTGCGCATACTAAGGATTCCAGTTCGTTACTTGCAATTATTCTCGAACTAATTCGTAAAATAACAGCAAGTACGAAGGCGTATGCGATGAGATAAAATGTGAGAGTAAAGCTCGATAGTTGAAGATGCTGACAATAATGAATACACATACATACATACATATAAAATTAGTTGATTTTTTAATTTTACAAAAAAAAAGATATCTAAAATTTATTTTTAAGTTGTGTGTGTATAAATCAGTAACTAATCAGTAGTAAACATAAAAGCTCTGAATACCTTTAGTATGTCGAGCTGCTATGTCCACTTTGATAGAAATCATCTTATCCTTCAGCCGCACTTTTAATAAATATAATTCTGTCTCATATTTTTTCCCGACGTGGTGCATTACAGTCCTCAATGTTATCGGACTTGTCTCTACCCCGTAAATAATTGGCTCGGTAAGCTTTTTAAGTGGGGCCGAATCAAAACCTGGAACGGCACTCTTTCATGCGTCACAAATTAAGCAGACGCTTTGATTACTTTAGAGGGTTAATGGGTCTTGAGGTGTTTTACACAGTTAAAATTTTCAAAATATCCAAAAAAAATTTGTTGAATTTTTTTTTAATTTACATTTACATACATTGAAAGTTTGAACTAAATACGATAAATGTTTTCCGAGCTAATCATTAATTTTTGTGGGCATGTCAGAGTATCTTAAAGGATACTCAGATAAAGGATGTCAGATAACAATGCACGCGTTTCCTTACAAAAAAACATTTTTAAAGTCGGTGATCTCGATTTCTCAAAAATGGATAAGCTTATCGGTCCGAAAATTGTAAACCTTGGATATATACACCAGATAACGGGCAAAGAAATTTTTTCAAAAATTTTTAAATTTTTTTTTACAGTTTAATGAACAAATGTTTACCAACAAATTTTTTTTTTTTAAAGTTCAGCCATTTTGTAAAAAAAGGAATATTTTAAAATTCTTCCCTCATTACCTGCATTTGTTTATTCTTTGAAAGAACCAGTTCAAGTTCTCATTGGAAATTTTTAAAGATGCAGATTTTTTAAGACTCGCAACTGCGTATAACCTTATAAGGCTCGGTGTTTTGTGGTTCCGATTCCTACTGCTTATTCTGATTATTCATACTCATAATCCAATAAGTGCCTCTTTAGATGGCTTACATATTTATACCCTTGCTGAAGGTATTATAAATTTGGTCAAAAGTGTTGAACGCATTGAAGGAGACATCTCCGATAAATCTCCTATCCGATAAGACATCTCCTATAAATTATATATATTCTTGACTAGGATCACCTTCTGAGTTGATATAAGCATGTCCTTTTGTCTGTCTGTCCGTATGAACGTCCTGAAAAACAAATTTCTAGTGTCAAATTTTACCACACCCACTCCTTCCCCCAAAACAGAAATCTACTTGTAGCGACAGTTGGTTAATGTAGTTGGAAAATGTTTTGATACCAAACTGTTCAAATGGATAATCTACACCTACAAATCAAGCACAAAAGCAGCCAAATCGGATCATTTTTAGAGGAGTTATAGACTTTTTATACCCTTGCAGAGGGTATTATAATTTTGTCCAAAAGTGTGCAACGCAGTGAAGGAGACATCTCCGACCCTATAAAGTATATATATTCTTGATCAGGATCACCTTCTAAGTTGTCTTCTTTCCTTTTCCTTCACACACCCTTCTTTCCTTTGCACGCAGTATATATGTATGTCGGAACGGCCGGGATCGGCCGACTATATCCTATAGGTGCCATATAACTGATCGGAAATGGTATAACTTTGGTGTTTTTAGAGTCATAAGGATCGGCTGTCTATATCCTATAGCTGACATATAACTGAACAATCGGAAATGACATTTGGTAAAAATACAAACATTGGTTTTTCGAAGATAGAAGCTTGGGACCTTATTTTTGTTTTTTATTGGAATAAATTGGTCATATTATGAAATACTCTATCACAACTATATCAACTTCGGCTCCACCCGAAGTTCTTTTTTTTTTATTTGAATCTTTTTTTTTATTTTCGAAAAACTTCTCAACAATGACTGTACGTTTGCGACCCATCATTGTAATGTCAAAACTAATAACACAGCAAAAAATCTCCACGCATAATTTCATCTGATGCATAACCTTTACGCTCCCCTGAACCAAAGTCCAGACAATAAGTAGGTCATGGCTACCGAAAATTCGTCCACAACTTTGGAATAAAATATAAGCAAAGCTTAGTAGATTTATTAGCTTTATCTTAGCTCAGGGCTTAAGGGGGGACATCTGATTAACTGGGGGAAAAAGCGGATTTTCTGGAATTTTTTTTGGCCAATTCTTCAGCATTTCTTTGTAAGCCCTATTATTTTAAAGGGGGTACATGGCCGGAAAGCTAACGTCCTTAATTTTTGATGTAGAACAAAAAATCAAGTTTTGTTAGTTTCTATACATCAACACCGACACACGAAGGATTTTTGCGATTTATTGATTTTTTGCAAAATGGTAAGAAGTTGAAAAAAAAGTTAAGATTTTCACAAAAAAAAAACGTCACAAAATTGTTGATAAAAAAAGTAAGCAGTATAAAAAAAAATCCTACGTGTGTCGATAGATATGTAAATGTATTTCAAATATACTGTCAAATTCAAATTCAAATTCTGTATATTCAAAATAGATCGGTTAAGATTTGTTCGAGTTATGTTTCCGGCCGTCTCAAAAAAAGTGGTTTCGGGATAAACGCGTTTAAAGTTTTAAGTACTTTGGGATATACCTGTGAGGCAGCGCCGCAGAATGGAAAAATGTCGATTTTTTCAAAACTCTACTCAGATGTCCCCCCTTAAGGTAGCCATGATACTAAAAAAATATATATATATTTAAAACTCCAATTTAATCGACGAAAATATTGTTTAACTAACTATAATAAATTCAATAAAATTATTTCGAGCTTTTCCTTAAATCCAAAAATAAAACATGTACGATACCCTGATTTCAATAAGAAAAATTCTTCCATAGAAAGACAAATCATAAAAGCATAAAGCATTTGAGGTGGCATACATACATTTTTAAAATTAGATGTACTAAAAACTCCAAAAATAAAACATGTAAGTATGATCTACTGATTTCAATAAGATAGAAGTACAAAGCATTTGAGGTGATATACATACATTTCAAAAATTAGATGTACTAAAAACAAGATTGGTCCCCGCAATTACACGACCTGCATAAATCAATATTTGGCAAAATTTGGTTCATTTCTTTTACTAGGTGTACCGTGGAAACTGTGTGTGATGGAACCTATGTTTTTCTGGACTTCGGTTCAGTGGAGCCTAAAGGTTATTGAGAAGTGGAAATTATGATTAGAGGAACTAATTAGAGGAACTTCATTTCTTAATAAATCATAACTGGATTTATCTTTTTAAAATTGGCACTCTTGTGCACTCTAAAGTGAAATTGAAGCTAAATTTGAGTGAATGTTTGTGTGGCACCCTTGATTGAATAAATGTTTTTGCATATGATAACGGTAGTATGTAGAATTTCAGGAAAAATATACATACATATGTGGTAACTTCTGAAACTATTGAATGTCTTCAAATAATATTACTTAATCACGATAAAATGTATATAACATTGAACGAAACGACAAGAAACAAAAAATTTCCTTTTTATTTTCAGTCGTGTGATGCTATGCTTGGAGATGCAGAGACTAAAGAGCTAATGAACCGTAGTTTTGATCTGGTCATATTAGATGGAGCCTTTCCAGAATGCCTTTTAGGTTTAGTGCACCAATACAAGATCCCATTCATGTACATAAACACCGTAGGTTTTTACACGGGCAGTCTCTCGGTTGCAGGAAACCCTGGAAGTTATGCCATAACCCCAAACTTTTATTCCCGGTTTACGGATACTATGAGCCTATACGAGCGGGCTATAAATACTGGGATGCAGATCGGACAAAGTCTAATGCACATGGTAAGAAATGTTTTTAGCGTGTGGACTACCAACAGTTCAAATATATTTTTGTTCCCAGTACGTTATGCGACGAACACATCTGGTATTGCGGCACCACCTAGGCTCCCATATACCACATCCTTATGAAATTTCCCGAAATGTTAGCTTTATTCTTCAAAATGGACACGCTGTGGTATCCTATCCAAGAGCTTTCAATCCGAATGTGGCTGAAGTTGCATGTATTCATTGTAAACCACCTAAGAATCTTCCCTGGGACTTGGAGGAATTTATTGGAGCCTCTGGTGCTTCTGGATTTATTTATGTATCTATGGGATCCTCGGTAAAAGCGGCGAACATGCCGGAGTCCCTTCGTCAAATGTTGATTAAAACTTTTGCGAGGTTGCCGTACCATATATTATGGAAGTATGAGGGCAGCGCCGCAGATATGCAGGATCTTACTTCAAATGTAAAGCTTTCAAGATGGCTACCACAGCAGGATATTCTTGGCCACCCAAAGCTCCGTGCATTTGTCACTCATGGAGGCCTGCTTAGCATGTTCGAAACTGTTTTTCATGGAGTGCCCGTTGTAACAATGCCAGTTTTCTGCGATCATGATGTCAATTCAGCCAAGGCAGAAGTGGATGGTTATGCGATAAAACTTTATCTTGAGACATTATCGGCGAATCAGCTTTATAAATCCATTATGAAAGTGATTCATGATCCCCGTTATAGAAACGCAGCTCGATACCGTCAAAAGCTGTTGCTGGATCAGCGCTCATCAGCTTTAGAGACTGCCATTTATTGGACGGAATATGTATTGCGTCACAAAGGAGCTTATCATCTACAGGCTCCTTCTCGAAATATGTCGTAAGTTACTTAACATTCTTTTTGTGTCCATATTTTAAACATATTTATAATTTTTTTTTAGTTGGTGGCAATACTATTTACTGGATGTAGTCGCGATGTATTTGCTGGCACTATATAGTCTTATTCTTTTACTTAAGCGCATGGATTTCCGGACTGAAAAGTTACGAAATCTTCCTACACCTATGTCCTCTACATCAGCAGAAGTTAAAACAAAGTTGAAAAAACCATAACTCTAATTTGGCTTTGGATAATTCCTGCAAATTGTCGATCTTTAAGGGATTAGTTGTGATTTTTACGTATTTGATAAGAAAACACCGAATTCACCGTGGCTTCTTTTTTTAAATGTTAACACATAAAATGATAATTATGGAAAAACTTCAAATATGTAAACTTTCCTGTTGTGACATTAAATAACCAAGCAGAAACTTTACCCTGGATAATTGAAACCAAAGTATGCAAAACACATTGTTAAACTAAATTTAGTTACAATAAAGCTTATCTTGTAAGTTTTATACACTTAAAGTAACCTATATTTATTTTTTATTCAAACAAAAATGCCAAGATTTTATCACAAATTACACATGGGGATAGTTTTACTTGCTCCATATCATCTAGGCTCACCTGAACCAAAGTCTAGACTCTAAAGCAACTATAACTCGTGCTATTTTTTTGTCTGCCATAAAAACTATTGCTTGTATAATTCATAGCAACCCAATTATAAAGAAATAAAATGATACATTTAACTTTTGATTTCATAGATTCCCACGTATTCCCACGATATGCCAAATGCTAGATTTCATTTATTATTACGGGCACTCCATGAAAAACAGTTTCGAACATTTATTTAACTTGGAACCTATACATTTATTAAATAATGTAGAAAAAAGGTGTGCTCATCGCATCTATATGGCATATATTACTCAAAATATGCTAAAATTTGAGCTGCTAAAATTTATTCTCTAGGTGTACCGCGAAAACTGTCTGGACTTTGTTTCAGGGGTGCTTAAAAAATTTTGAGTAAGTAATTATTTATGCTACTGCTACTGGAACTAAAGTCAAATTGCAATATTTAAAAAGATGGTTTAGATAAACAAGTAATCAAAACATACATGAAGTTAGTGTTTAATATGATGCAAAATATCTTTTTTTTTTAAATCTGAAATTGAATCATTATTTTTTTTTATTATAAAACCAGCTACAAAGTAATAATGATTTAGATTTTAGCATCATGAAAGAACTTTTATATTTTTGGAAGCGTTTAAAGAGTGTTCGAAAAAATTCTGTTCAGAAAAAAAATAGCTAAATTTGCAGAGAAAAGCTTAATTTTCTTAGTGACGAAAAAAAGTATCCTTTATTATCTCAATATACTATATTGAATATAGTAGAAAATGGTTTGATGTAATTTAGTAAAAAACAAGAAAGGACGAATATAGTCGAGTGTTCCGACTATATTATACCGATACTCATCTCTTCCATCAACACTTAAACTAACTTTTAAAGTTTAAAATTTTGGATTCACAGCAAAAAATGTTTATTGCATACTTTTTCGCTTGGGGAAAAACATATAGTTTTATAGAAGCAGGTCAGTAAGGATCCCATTAGGAAATATGCCTTACAAATCTATGGAGTTAAGGCGAATGCAAACGTTAATAAAATAAGAGTTGCCCAAATTAAGGTTATTAGACGAATGAGCAATGCTCCTTGGTATATGAGGACGAACATCGAAAGGGACCTGAAGATCACTCTGAGCAAACAATTTTTTCTCTGAGCGAAAAATATTCGTTATTCTCTGAGCGAAAAAATAATCATTCATCATTGAATAATCATCATTATAATCAGACTCCGACTTCTATTATTTGCGTTTTTGGTGTTATACGGATATTCCATCCCTTACTTTATGTCTTACAGACTAGTCCCGTAGAGTTTCAGTCGACAGATGTTTTTCGCTAAGCCAGACATTTTATGCCGTAAAACCTATTGTTTTTCTGTTCCTGAAATCGTTTCTTCTTTACCCATACATACAGATACATACATACACACCTTTTCAACCTTGTGGTGGAAATTTCTGTAAAAATTTAAAATAAATCTACCAGATGCTCCTTTATTTAAACATCTGTGCGCCCAATAATATGCGCATTGAGTATAGGTATTATAATAGTTTAACGGTCTACGGAGAAAGCATATGGATGTTTATGTAAATAGAATTCATATATCATTTATGCAAACTCTTGTGTTGTATCTCTATTTTTATCAGAATCAATTTTTATAAAATTTTCCACCTAAAAAATACAATTTATACATACGTAAGTATGTATGTATGTACATACAGGAATACTTCGAAGCCGGACAACAACCATTTTCAAAATTTACAAAAATAAAATACTCAACAGGAATCTCAGTTCATTATTTTAAAAACTCGACAATTTCCTTTTTTTTTGTAAAGAGAGAATTATTGGAAAAGTGGCTTTTGGAAAAGAGATGCAAAGAGCGAACCAAAGGGAAAATATGGCATCAAGGGTGAGTGTGCGAGGGTGTGCGTTTGTTATACCGCCGACACACACAGTCGGAGCTAAATGCATCATCCATTTTAAGTCAACACCATATTATTCGAGCTATGGTGGTGGTTGTACAGACAAATACGACAGATCGGAACAGAAGTTGAAAAACCAGAATTCGACGTAGCCACAGATACGAAAACTCTACAAAAATACAAAACAGTTTTTGAAGATACGCACACTCGGAAGGTGGGACAGACGCAATAATAGCATTGAAATAGTGATTTCAATGCTAAAGCCGCTTAAGCGGTTTCGTGGTTTATTTTTTACTGTTGTGATTGTGCTTGTACTTTATCAAACTAGATATACTTTTCATATTTTAGTAATTAAAATTTGTTATTCATCGAACGTTTCTCACTTGAACATGGATCCGAAATCAGCCCCAAATATTGTTTTTGAAAACGGAACACTTCTGGGATTAATGCCCCAACGTCAATCAACAAGACACTGTCACTCGTTCGTCATTCCTGAAATTGTGATTAGTTCCAGTCAAAGCAACAACAGCCTCCACAGAAATCGCGAGGAAAGCGGAGGCCGTGCCGTGAGCACAAATTCAATTGATAGAACATTAAGAACCTGCAACGACCATAAAATCTGCTCGGGACAGTGTGTTTTACGTCCATGCGGTGTAATTTCATCAAACATGCCCAACGCAAGCGTTGACTTACGATCTGCTTCTGAGTCCAAAAACGAAACGTGTTCGGACGGGAATTCTATCAGAGCAAACAACACAAATAGCTCGGCATCCGAAACAACCGTTATGGCTGCTCTGGAGATCGGATTTCCGCCCCAATACAGTAACATATATCGAGATTGTCGACAAAACCTTATGGGTAGCGAGTCTGTTACCCCACAAGCGCAGCAAGCGAGAAACATACCGCCTGAAGGAGATCGTACAAGTAGCATACAATATTTTCAGTGCTGCCAGCAACTACCAGAAATCGCGCATCAAAATTCTCATCATGACCACAGGTGAATTAAAACAATTTAAATTTAAATTTATTTTTATAAGAAATCTTTTTCCAAGTACAATAAAATATATAAAGGAGAGATACGAAAAAAATTTTTTTAAATACAATAATTATTATAAATTTTTTTTATTATAATATTTAGATTTGCAATTAAATTCAATAATTATTTTTAATGATTAACTATCATAAAATCTTATTTGGTATTGCCATTTTTTTTAATAAATTTGACCACCAATTATAAAATTAAAATAATCAGAAAATATGAAGAATAATATACACTATACACAATATAAATACATATTACAAGGTCATAACATTTTTCTGAATAATGAAAAACAGATTAGAAACTTTAAAACTAGTTTGACAACGAGTGTCTACACGAAAGGAACTATTTATGTATATCCTTTGTGGATACCTACCTGCTAAAGAAATATCGAGAACTGAAATAGAGTCGACCCCAGGTAGTTAATTGTGGTAAATTCTTATGTGTATTTTTAAAATTGCAGCACTACAATGAACGTAACTGTACCCATATCCGGCCGTTCTTTTGAGACTGGTGGTATTTTGTTAAATACCAATACTAACATAACTAGGTCGTCCAGCGAAGTACCGGTAGGAGGATGCAGTATACGAAAGTGGTTCCTACGTCCTTCATTGCCCTTTGTTATTGGTGTCTTTGCTCTTGGAGGTGTAGCATGTACTCTTGGTGGCATTGTGCTTGGATGTACGGGTCTTTTGGAACACTCAACTCAATATTTAAGCGCGGCGCTTTTAATGATAGGAATTGGAGTATCATTAATAGTTATTTCTGGTGCTATCTGGAGACTAAGTCTTCTTGACGATGTGGATGATTGCAGATGCTTTAGGCGTTTTGAAACTTGCCGGAACTGCCACAACCCTCAATGCAACAATCGACAGCTTCGAGATGGCTACATTTATCCTGAATTTCAGCATCGTCCACCACCACCTTCTTATCTAACTTCACTTAACGAGTACACACTTGTTTACTACCCGAATATCCATTCTATCGGAATAACCACTCCACCCCCACTGTATCGATCAACATACTCGCTCAAGTAAGCTTATAAATATTTACATAGATTTGACTCTTTAACCAAACTATTTTTTTTTAAATTACAGCGTTTTAGGAGCGATCGTCCCATCTGCAGGAATATCCCAATTGCAAGAAAACGTGATCCTTAAAAATGATCGGTCTCCATCCGTCACTATTAAAAGAGTAAAATCATTCGATCAATTAACAAGCACAGATATCTCTGAGGCTGGACCCTTAATACAGGGTACTGAAGATGACACAACAGAAAAAGATGATTCTCTTATTGAAATCTGTAAGGTATAGGTTTTTTTAATATGCTCCTTATGATATTGTCTTGACCAACTACAGTATCAACTAAATTCATTATTAAAGATTGAAAAATAAAAATTCCCTATCGTCAAAGCTGTATGTCTTTTACGTAAACATATGTATATGTACTGTTTAAGTTACTAATTGTTTAATAAACATAAAAGGAAAGCTAACTTTAGCGGGAGACGAAGTTTTTATTGAAGTTAAGATCGGGTACATATCGCTATAGTCGCATTATATTGGCTATAGTTGGCCGATCCTTATAAGAATTTCATTATAGAATACAACATTTTTAAAAAAAAGTCCCATCAACATTTTAAAACATTTTAAAAAAAGTCGCAAGCAATTTTCAAAAATACCATAATTGGTTCATTTGTGATCTTCCAGTTATATGGCAGCTATAGGATATAGTCGGCTGATCCATATGATCCACAATTAATACAACATTATTCGGACCAATTGGCAAAAAATAGAATCCAAGAAAATTCCAACTTTCTAGCTTTGAAAACATTAAAGTTATGGCATTTCCAATCAATCAGTTATATGGCAGCTATAGAACTTAGTCGGCCATATATAACATAAGAAAAAAGGTTGTGTGCAAAGTTTGAAGTCGATAGCATTAAAACTGAGAGACAAGTTCGCGTAGAAACAGACAGAAGGCATGCTTATATCAACTAAGGAGGTGATCTAGATCAAGAATATATATATCTCACTGCGCACGGATCCAAAGCAGTTTTACAACTTTGTAAACACTTATCGTAAACATGTATCTTTTCCACCTCTTCATACGTGTGAAAATTCATCTGCGACCTCTGATCAGGCCATTGCCGACCTTTTCCAAAAATTTTTCAAACAACTTATTCTCCGCCTAAAATGACAGATCAGCCTTACGAATACAACTTTTAATCAGCAAATCTTATTTTCTGTCCGTTTTTTTCCGATAATAGCTTATTATTTGTTTTTCTAAGGGTCAAACCCGTTTATTCGCCAGGCCCCGATGGAGTACCAGGCTATGTGCTAAAATATTGTGCCAGGGCTCTGTGCAAACCTTTTCATAGACTTTTCAACCAAATTTCATGAGGACTGGCCATTATATCCTAAAGCTGCCATATAACTGAACCGGAAATGTTATTAGGTAAAAATACCATTGGTATTGGTATTTTTAAAGATAGAAGCTGTGGACTTCTTTTAAATTTTGTATTCTAATAAATTGGTAAACATCGTTCATAACTGCAAGGGAAAATCAACTTCAACTCCTCCCAAAGTTGGCTTTATTTTCTTATTTGTTTTACATCGTCGACGTTGAAGTCCTCTAGAAGAATTCTCGATGCAGTTGGATATTCGTCTCTGTGATCCTGCGCCAGCTGCTCCATTACCCTTACAGCCAGATAGGTCCCACAAGCTGTTCCATGACTACCAGTGCGTAGCTGGTAGTGCTTCAAAGGCGCAGTTGGATGCTCTCGCCATATGATTCGTTGGTAGTTTTGGTGATCGGTGCTTACCCAAACTTGGCGAAACATCATGACAATGTCTGCGGAGAATACTTATCTATACATTCTGAAGCGTGGGCCAACGGAATGAAAGATTGCGGTGAATGACCCTCAGTTTTCGCCCTACTATAAGGTGATGGTTCAGATAGAAGAGGTTACCTGAATTGTTGCTTAATCCCCTGACTTCGATCATATGGCCAAGGCTGATGTATTCCTGCATGAATTTTACGTACTTTTCTCGTAGATTCGGATTGCAATGCAGTCGTTTTTCTACAACCATGAAGCGAGATTGTGCTTCTTCTAGTGTGTCTGCAAACTTCGGGTTTGCCGTCTTAAATGGTAGCTCGCTGATATACTTTCCATCGTCGTCCCGTTTGTGCGTCCCGAGGAAAAGTTTTGTCGACCGTGTCTATGTGTGAATCCTTGTGAGTGTAGCTACTCTTCTTCTATCTCCCTATCAATGTTGCATGTGGATAATAGCGTTGTACTTGTTGGAGACTGATTTACTCCAACCGATGTAATGACCCATTTAAATATCAAGGATATGGCAATAAGATTGGCCATGTTTTCGTGCATCTTTTGTCCCATTAGCGTGGTGCAAACGTAGTCGCTCCCCAATAAAATGTCTATGGGAGCCACTGATTCGAAGTCGATAGCCGCCATCAGAAATCCATCGAACACCTTGAGCGATGATGGATCGTTGTTTTTTCTCTGCAAAGACAATGAAATATTACTGAGAACGTGTGCAGTAAACTTCAGTGGTTGTGAGTGCCTGTGAGTCGTTATTTGAGATTCAGCTGTGTTAATGCAACGTTCCAAAATGTAAAGCATCTCAGAACCACTGTCCTATAGAAGCCGGCAGTGTGTAAATGTTCCATTTGCGTTCTGAAAATACACCAATGCAGTCGGTAGTATACCTTAGCAACGCCCATGTTTGTGTGTAATTACTGCAAGGCCTTGTGCTTATGCAGCCGATTGTGAGCCATATATTCGTTCGAGGAGCGTCCTGATTACGCTGCTCCTCCCTTCCGGTTGCTACGTCCTGAACCGCAGCCTGCGAAGTGTTCGTAGTTGCTCCAAAGCCTTGCATGGATGCAGGCGGTTGTTCATGTAGAATTGTATGATGTCGTCCGTGGTATATTCTTCATTCCCGGTCTCTTCAAAATGTCCCGGTCTCAAACAGTTGAAACATATCGATTTGCTTTCGATCCTTATAAAAAATGGCATGTCGTCATGGCATCAACTCAGGAGGTGATCCTTATCAAGAATATATATAGACTTTATAGGGTCGGAGATGTCTCCTTCACTGCGTTGCACACTTTTGGACAAAATTATAATACTCTCTGCAAGGGTATAAAAGATGATCCACCAATCCCTTGATATCTCGTTTGCTCGTTTCAGATTCTACTTTAAGTCAATTTATTTGTTTTTAAAAATTTTATACGTATTGGTCGACTATAAATATATAACTTATGCATAACTAAATAACTGAACGATCGAAAACAACCAAACTTTGTAGTTTTTGACCTTCAATGCATTCTTTATTAGACCTACTGATCCGACATACCAAATTTGTAAGGATCGAAATTTTGTAAGCTATTTTATAGATTTTTTTTTGTAACATTTGAAAGTTTTATTTACAATCTGTCCTCAGTTAGGGACAATAATTACATTTTTTAAGTGAATCTTGACAATAGGAGTTTGATAAATACAAGCTATGAATCTAAAAAGTTAATTTAGTAAATCCAGTGGATGCTTCCTCTTGAGTCTTATTTTATAGATGAAAGATCGGATACGACTCAACTGTGCGGTTTTTCAAGATACAGTATATAAAATTAAAAAAATTTGATATCAGATACTTTGCGGGTCACATTTGCATTCGACAACCGTATTTTACCTCTTCAGCGCTTTTTTTATCCGACTTGATTTTAATGAATTTTTAGATGATGTATTTTTTGTTGATCTCTATATCACTACTCCAAATCACTATATTTAAATGATACTTAGAAATAGAATGGGTAGTTCTATATATATATAGTGTGGATAGTAGCAAAAAGTAAGCTCCTGTTAGCCTATTCCTACAGTCGACAGAGTCGTTACATTTAATAAACCGTATATTCGACTTTCGAATATATATACTTCGATAAACAAAATATGGTCCCTAACTGAGGACAGATTGTAAATAAAACTTTCAAATGTTACAACAAAAAAAAACTATAAAATAGCTTACAAAATTGCGATCCTTACAAATTTGGTAGGCCCTCAAGTGGGCCACTTTGACAAATTTTTTTTTTCATATTTGCGTTTCAAACTTTTTTTAATAGGTGTCATGTGTATCATGAACCGAAGTAGTATATACAAGTATATACAAATTCTAAAAATCCCAAGCATCTATCTTAAAAAATACTAAAGTTGGTATTTTTACCAAATACCATTTTAAATCGTTCAGTTATATGGCAGCTATAGGATATAGACGGCCGATCTTTATGAAATTTGCTAAATCGAACTAATTGTCAAATATTATAATCTGTAGAAAGTTCAAACCTTCTATCTTCAAAGGCACCAAGTAAACGATACGGCGTTTCGGAAATTTGGTAGGTCAAAACAAATTGGCAAAACATAAAATATATGGAAAATCCAAACCAAATAACCAAATTATTGTATTACAAATCTTAAAACATACCGATCAATAAATAAAAGTTACATAAGGGTCGCGCCATGTCAGTTTTTTTTTTAATATTTACATTTAAAATTTTTTAAAATATTTTTAAAAGCTATCGATTTTTCGAACAAAAGGTTGTGTAAGTGCTGAAGGGCACTAATTGTAATTTTCCAACTGACGCTTCTCTAAAATAAAAATATTTTTTCTAAATGTAACTATACTCTTTTCATGGATAAGTATTTTATATTGTGAAGATCGGACTCATTTTCGACAACACGACAATAGTCAAGATTCCCGACTTTATTAAACCCGGTAATAATATTTTCCACAAACACTTTAACCTCTAGAGTTTAAACTTTAATATGGATTCTCAGCAAAAAATGTAGGTTGCATACTTTTGCGTTTGGGTGAAAAAATAACAGAAGCTCTACTACTACCACCTACGGCCATACTACCGACTCAGTAAGAAAGCAGAATAAAAGTCTATACCAGTAAAATTTTTATTTGTAGGGGTAGATTAGCCATTGGTACAGTTTGGCATTAAAACATTTTCCAGAAAGCATAAATGAACTGGAACTGACGAGATTTCCATTTTTGGGGGCGTGGCAAAACTTTGACACAAACTTGATCTGCGCGGATGATGCAGAGAATGGGAAAACCCCCAAAGATTCCACCAAAGTCAAAAATTCAGTCAATGGCCAGTCATCGACTTAAATAAAAATTCTATGGTTTTGACTCAAGTTTGCACGAGAGAATTAAAAATTGAACACAAAAGAGTGGAAACTTGCAATTTGGTCCTATGAATCCAAATTCATTCTAAATCAATCAGACGGAAAAATGAATACAATTGAATATTTGGACTTTGAATGCGTATTCCCAAGATATGGTGACTGCTAGATGCCATTTTTTAATTTTAATTGAAACATATACATTTCAAAAATGATATAAAACAAACAAAAAATCTAGTCAACACAACAAAATGGTCTACATTATTCCATAGATGATGTAGTTTGAAAGTTGGCTCAATATCTTTTATTAGGTGTACCGTAGAAACTAGAGTGATGGAACATTTGGACCGTTCAGGGGAGATTTTTTGCTTTCGGACTGTGAAATAGATTAATCATTATCTTTCGTTTGGTATGTCACTCATTCAGATCGAAGGCACACAAATAATAATCCGTTCTTCGGCAATTTTTCATTTAGGATAATAGCTTAAATAATTAACATAATCTTTCATATTAAGTGACAGGGGTCTGGGGGCTCTAATCTGATGACGCGCAGTGTACTTGTACAAAAGTATTCCGATGTGTTTGTAAGCTTTTAGCTTATAGGTAGCTCTCAAAATGAGAGACTTGTTCGCGTGAAAACAGACAGATGGACAAGCTGATCCTGATCCTGATCAAGAATATATGTATATACTTTATAGGGTCGGCGATAGATCCTTCACGTAAGCGTATTAACGAAAATTAAAATGTATTAATTTTAAAATCTACTTAACTTTAAATTTGTATTTTAAATAAAAATTAGATAAGATTTATGTAAAATGCGCATAAATATATAAAGTATTATACTTAAAAATTTAATAATGAGACTAAGCAGTTACGTAAGATAAAGAAAACCGTAAATCAGAGGCACATCACAATTCACATTTTTCATTTATAATAGTTGAATCTTTTTCAAAGACAATGACAGTAACAACAAATACGTTCATTTTTTTATTTTTTTTTTTGCAGGTAAAACCAGAAATTCACATCCGCCTACAAAAATTAGTGGCTTTCGACTGAGAACCTTTTTGTGCGTCATCACTATAATACGCAAGTGTCGTCTTTTTTTTGTTGTAGGGCCTTAATATTATATTATGCAGTCTTTCTTTTATTGTAACAAAGCATTGATCGATTAATATGCGCACATTCGCATACTGAGCACATAACTACAATCCGACATGAGTAGGCGCCATTTAATCTAGACGCGGAATGCAGTGCTTGTCTGTCATTAATCCCAAGCAAATATCATTTTAATTGTCTGCTGTCCAAAATTTGGATGTGTGGTAATTACTTCACCGTAGGTCACCACAGGCCATTTACCATTAAGCATCTGCGACTGACGTATTGTCTTGCCGTATGTCTGAGGCTCTTCTCCAATCTTTGTACTCCTCTGTGTTGGTGTTTCTGCTGCTTAACTTGAAGTAATGCTGGTGACCAACAACTTCCAACCTGCCTTAAGCGTCGGTACCTGTCAAAGTAAACGCAGACGTCTTCGTAAGTCGTGGTGCGTACATTTGCAATAAACCAGTATCGATTGTAGCGTTTATTTTTAATAGGAGATAGAGGAGATACCATCTCCAATAGGAGATGGTTTCCACAAATATCAAGTTTGTCAAAAATTTGTTTTTATTCTGCTTCCATACTGAGTTTCATCAATTATTATATACACATAGAATACGTTTTTGAAGATTTATCCATACCAATTCATAAATATCGACTGAAAGATATATGCTATAGCTGTCATATTACTAAAAGATAGGAAATAACTCATCTTTCGTGTTTTTGAAGATAGTTTGAACCTTCTGCAGATTCCATTGTTGGCTAATTGATTCAACCTACCAAATTTCATAAGGATCGGCTGACTATATCCTATAGCTTCCATATAACAAAATGATTGAAAATGGTATTTGATAAAGTACCAATTTTGGTCAATCTACTGATATCAACTTTGTCTCCGCCCAATAATAGCTTTCCCTTCTTGTTTTTATACCCTTGCAGAGGGTATTATAATTTTGTCCAAAAGTGTGCAACGCAGTGAAGGAGACATCTCCGACCCTATAAAGTATATATATTCTTTATCAGGATCACCTGAGTTGATATGAGCATGTCCGTCTGTCCGTCTGTCTGTTTCTACGCAAACTAGTCTCTCAATTTTAAAGCTATCGACTTAAAAATTTGCACACACCCTTCTTTCCTTTGCACGCAGTATATGAGTCGGAACGACCGGGATCGGTCGACTATATCCTATAGCTGCCATATAACTGATTGATCGGAATTGGTACAACTTTGGTGTTTTTAGAGTTAGAGAGTTTAAATTTGACATGAGAGCTATTTTTGGCAAAACATTATGACATGCCAAATTTTATAAGGATCGGCCGACTATATCCTATAGCTGCCATATAACTGAACGATCGGAAATTACCCAACTTTCGTGTTTTTGAAGATAGAAAGCTGGAACTTGGTACAGATTATATTTTTGGTCAGTTAATCCGACCTACCAAATTTCATAACGATCGGCCGACTATATCTTACAGCTGCCATCGGAAATCGGAAACGATCGGAAATGTTTTTTGGTAGAAATACCAACTTTGGTATTTTTGAAGATAGAAGTTTGGGACTTTCTTTTAGTTTTTATTTTATTCATAATTGGGTTATATTATTATATTCTCATAAGGATCGGCCAACTATATCCGATATTTGCGATATATATCCGCTTTTAACTGAAAGGGTATATCAACTTCGGCTCCGCCCGAAGTTAGCTTTCCTTTCTGGTTTAATACAAAAAAAAAAAATTCAGTTAATATATAAACAGATGTTTTCTTTTAAAAAGTATTTAAACTGGGTCTCGTACGGTAGTCTAAAATTTAAAAAAAAAAATTTTAATTTTCAAAAACATTTAAAAAATTTGGTTTTGACATAATGACTAATACAATAACATGAAATGAAAATATCGCGTGTGACATGTGAGTTAAAAAAAAAAACTACTTTATATTTTTAAGTAAAACTTAAAAAAAAATGTAGAAATATTAATAAACCAAATTTTAAAATTCGTTCCAGAAAATTTTTGTCTTTGCGTTTCGCTGAAATCAGTGTTGGAATTGGTTTTCAAAAAAGTATCTTCTATATGGCTCGCGTGGGACAGGCGTAGTTTGGCTTGAATATCTTGAAAACAAAAAGATTCCAAAAATTAACATTTTTACCAATTACAGTGCTTATCAAGAGCTAAGGGATTAACCTTTTTTAAAACTACATAAAATATAAATGTGTTAGCACTTGTTTTTATAACCTGGCAGAGGGTATTATAATTTTGGTCAAAAGTGTGCAACGCAGTGAAAGAGACATCTCCGGCACTATAAATTCTTGATCAGGATCACATGCTGAGTTGACATAAGCATGTCCGTCTGTTCATCTGTCCGTCTGTCTCTTTCTACGCAAACTAGTGTATCAGTTTTAAAGCTATCGAAATAATACGACATACCAATACGATTATAACGATCGGCCGTCTATATCTTATAGCTGCCATATTACTGAACGATCGGAAATGGTATTTGGTAAAAATACAATCTTTGGTTTTTTGAAGATGGAAGCTTGGGACTTTTTTTTGTTTTGTATTGGAATAAACTGGTTATATTATGATGTTCTCATAAGGATCCGCCAACTATATCCGATTTTTGCGATATACCATATATCCGCTTTTAACTGCAAGGGTATATCAACTTCGGCTCCGCCCGAAGTTAGCTTTCGTTCTTGTTTTAAGTTGAAATGCGTACAAATACTTTATGGGGTCGGTGATGATTCCTTCTCTATGTTACATACATTAACACGAAAATAATACTCTTTTACTCTACGAGCAAAACCACAACACCCTGGTCAAGTATTCAATCAGTGGACGCATAAAATGACCGAGTATTACTCACACAAGTTTGTCACGTTGGCAGAACACAATAAAAAGGTTAATTATACCATAAAACATAATAATACTGCGGCATCTGCAAGAATGCTGAGATGAACAGAAACCATTAATTAATTAGGCTGTCAAGGATAGACGTCTCGAACACATTTTTGACGCCGCAACGGTTGACGCCGAACCGCAACGCCGAAACTTGACGTGGGTCGGACTTTGAAAATTTCATGGGTTTTGCTGAAGTATCAATAATTCGCATATGTGCGGATTTAAAAGTAATATATCAGTTTCTTATCAATCACTTGATGTTGAACTGGTTTGAGCCCGCACACTCATACAAGAGCGTATGTGCTTGCGGGAAGTCTCAAGATAGTCAACAAAAACAATGCCTATTTAAATTTCTAATTCTGATAAATTAATTTTATTCAAAAAGAAAAAAAATAGCCAAGCCAAAAACTAAAATAAAATCAATTTACGACCGCTTATACAAGTTATACAGGGGTGCCACAGAAAATACTAGTGATTTGGTAACTGAACTTCAAATAACTAAAACATTTTTTGCCCTGACACACAATTCTTAGTGCCTCAGCCTACACAAAAACCATTTTGGCGTTGTTGTAAAGTTTATAAAGTGAATTGATGCAAAATTTGAGTTGAAGTGTTTTAGTGTAGTGCCCCTGATACATGACCGCCGAAACCACTCAGCCCTAAAACACGCATGAATCACTGGCGAGACTCTGGCTCTGAATTTTGTAATGAAATTTTTAAACAGGGGACACCTATTTATACCCTTCCAGAGGTATAATTTTGGTCAAAAGTGTGCAACGCAATGAAGGAGACATCTCCGATCCTATAGAGTATATATATTCTTGATCAGGATCACCTCCTGAGTTGATATGAGCATGTCCGTCTGTCTGTCTGTTTCTACGCGAACTAGTCTCTCAGTTTTAAAGCTTACTTATCGGCAAAGATCCAGATTTTAACGTGTTCCTGAAGTCAACTTGAACATTCAATTCATGTTTTCAAATGACATCGTTCGGAGCAACAGAAATAGTTCAAAATACTAATGCAAATGGTCAACATTACAATTCTACATTCAAAATCAGAGGCCAAGTTAATCATAAAAAATAGCATTTGGCTGTCAACAAGTCCCAAGGTCAATCGGTTTTTCACACGGAAAATTATACGTGGCATGCTTTTTTCGGATTTTTCGAGTGGGTAAAACATCCAGTTTGTTTGTGTTAGCTGAAGATGGGCTAACAAAAAATATTGTTCACGCTATAGCACTAAGAGATTGACTTGCTGAATTACAATCAAATAAAACCTTAACAATAATATTTGCCTTTTGTTATTTTTACATTCCCTCATGGTTCACAGGGCTCCAGATGACTTTATAATACATAAGCCTAGAACACAATTAATAAGTCTGAGTAAATTTTGTACAAAAATTATAAAGTTATCTGGTGGCAAAACAACGTTTGCCGGGTCAGTTATTTTGTTATATATTATTTACTAATTCAATTAGTCTAATTGTTTTTAATGAAATTCAAGTGTAAATTAACTTTATAAATTTAGCAATGGTGTGCACGAATAGACCAAAACAAAAGTAAGAGTGTATTGGCGAGGGAATTGAACTTCTGCACTGAGCGGATCGTAACTGCACTGCGTATGAAATTATTTAGGACATAAATAAATTTTATAGATTGCGGGAGCAAAAGAGAATATGCCACAAAAAAACGAAAAAAGTCGGGAAAATACTTTTCATTTTCATTCAATCATTTTCAGTTATTTGCAGTTGTTTGCAGTGCACATGCTGAATGAGAAGAGCAGTGGTCGGCACTCAATACATTTATATGATTTACATTCATACTTAATATACATATTAGAGAGGCAGAGAAGTTGCCTATGCCCATGGAATAGGACCATGTCGACCACATCTGTAAATGAACATTCATTTTATTAGTATAAATCTTAGAATTGTAGTTATTAATGCAGCCTACCTTATAGCATTTAGAGTTTTCAAATGCATTCTATTTCTCATTTTTCTTTTAACTGGCTGCACTTGGCTAAATACGCGTTCCACCTCTGCGTTCGACCAAAGTAAACTCATTATTTTGAGTGCAAAGGTGCCAAAGGGGCGAATGTGTTGACTCCTCAGGCATCTCTGTGCTCGAAGACTTCAGCCCAAAACTTAACTGTGTTTTTGGCATTTTCTCATTATATAAAATGAGATAATTTTCTCATATCAGATCATATCAGAGTTTCACTTTTCTTGAGTGAACCCCAAAACACATCTATCGCTATCTGAGAAGAGCTATCGGTATTATTTAAAAAGTTCCAAAAGTAGCCGAACCATTAAAAAATGTTAGATGTCTAGCTAATAGCATTTCACAAAATCTTTCGCAGTTTCAAAATAGCTACCCTAGCAATAAAATAGCTAAAATGGCCACACTGGGGCGCGATTCAATTTTTTTAGAAGCTCTCTCATTTACTCCCATTTTGCCTCATTTGACAGCCCAAACTTCATGTTTCTACTGAGAAAAATGTTCTCCGAAATTTGGTTGGGACAACTTTTCTCCACAGAAAATATAGATAGGAAAGTTTTTTACATTTTTTTAAGAACTTTTGCTAGAAAAGATATCTTTAAAATAAAATATTTTTGGGCTAGGGTGACCAGGCGTCCGTATTAATACGGACATGTCCGTATTTTCAGCTCTATGTCCATTAGTCCGTATTTTTTGTAAAATGTCCGTACTTTTCAAGTTTTTGACGAAAAAACAGGTTGCACCTGCAATTTTTCCGAAATGAGTTTCTAGACTTAAACATTCGAAAGCGCCCGCGCTTGGAAGACTTCGAATGGTTAAATTTCAAGCCAGGTAGGAAGATTTGAAAGGTAGGAATCTGTTGAAAAATCTGTTACATTTCTCGGATTCAAAAATATTCAAATAGATGATTCAAAATTGTTCGACCAGTTTGTTAATTTGAAAAAAATTGAATGATAAAGAAAAGCAA
Source organism: Drosophila malerkotliana malerkotliana (assembly GCA_018153235.1). NCBI lineage: Eukaryota > Metazoa > Arthropoda > Insecta > Diptera > Drosophilidae > Drosophila > Drosophila malerkotliana. The sequence continues at coordinate 19,528,535 of JAECXV010000075.1, read as the reverse complement.
CAAAAGGAAGCAAGAGATGATTTTTTCAAAAAAGTTGCAATGAAAAGTCTGTGATTTTCTTTCTGCTACCAGTGGGGGGGGGGTTGTTTTTGTGAAAAGTGTCCGTATTTTCCATTTCAGCTATCTGGTCACCCTACTTTGGGCACTATTTTAGTGCCCAATCAAACTTTTGAATTAACGGAAAACCAAATAAAAAACTACGTTTTTTCACTGAGTGAATATTTTGCTTTTGATGCCACTGCCCTAAAGCAGCGGTCGGCAGGGCCCTTTTCCACGGGAATAGGAAATTTGCCCGAGCTCTGCCGCACACACACAGTATAAATGTGTGAAAGTCATGCTCAGAGCCTACTTTCTGCTATTCCACTATAGGAAATTTTGACCACTTTTGTTTTGGCCAAAATTAATATGCCAAGAACGAAACAAGATATTTTAATTCTGATTTTTGTTTTGAGTTCACATGGTCAATAGATATAAGATTTAAAAAATTGTGGGCGTGGCACCCATCACTATTTAAAAAACATATAGTGCTTCATAAAACCATAGTCTTCTTTTGGAAAAGTAGGTGTGGTAATTTTTTTTTAATTAAAAAAGTTTGTAATTTTTTAACTTGAAATCGGTTGCCTCCTTAAAATATGAATTTCTTCAAAAGTGAACTTTCTAATTACATTTTCAATCTATTAAAAGGGCAGCACAATTTTTTTTGAAATTTCACATACACAAACACATAATACAAACCTCACTGAAAAATGTTCATTTCAAAAATAATTATTTTTTTTATTCATTTTTCACTTTTGGCGTTTTTTAAATAGCAGTCAAAATTGAAAATTGCAAGCTCATGTAAGCGTCAACATCAACAGCTGTTTTTAACAGTTGTTTTCTTCGCAGTGGCGCCATCTGTGGAAATATCTGGTGTGAAAGATACAAAATTGATCTATTGTGTATGTTATGCAGCTAAAATCATGATACAATTATATAATTGTATCATGGCTAAAATGATTTAAATCCTTTACCTTTCAAAAAATGATTTTTGGGCAGAAAAAGGTGTCAAATTTCCTATAGTATATTCGTTACTAATACTAATGCGTTCAAATCATATCAATGTATTGAGTGCCGTCCACTGCCCAATTGAAATTGAAGCAAAATTTGAGTGGAAGTGTTTTGTGTAGCATCCCTGATAATCTTGTACTTCAAAAAGCAACATTTTATCTTAAAAACTACAAAAAGTAAGAAATTTCCAACTATTTACAACTGAGTTATATGACAGTTATATGACAATGATATAATCCAAAAAAAATTGAATTTGTAAAATTCTTGTGAAACCCTTGCATTTAAGCCATGGTCATTACCATGAAAAATTTCAACTATAGGACATAAAAGTTTAATGAGGTTTGAAGAGAAACAGATCGATAGGTCAAATGGTCATGTCGACTCGGTGGCATGACCATAAATTTTATTATTTATAAGTTTATTATTTATGAATATTATTATTGATTTTTTTGTTTTCAAGTGATAACTATGGTAGATCGTTGCTCATGACTTCAAGAGTAGTATTTTTAGCATGGCAATAAAATTGCAGCTCCAACCTAATTTAGCCTTACTCGAGTTGGAACAAAGTAAAAACTATTTGTATTTCGCATTTATACAAAAACAAGACAGGAAAGCTAACTTCGGGTGAAGCCGAAGTTGATTTACCCTTGCAGTTAAAACTTCATAAAATTGAGAATTTCATGAAATTACCAATTATTCCACAAAATAAATTAAAATAAGTCCCAAACTTCTCTTTTCAAAAAAACCAAAGTTTTTATTTTTACTAAGCAATAAATACCATTTCCGATCGTTCAGTTATATGGCAGCTATAAGATATAGTCGGCCGATCGTTATGAAATTTGGGAGGTCGGGTGAACTGACCAAAGATAGAATTTGTACCAACTTAAAACTTTCCATCTTTCCAAAAACACGAAGTTGGGACATTTCCGATTTTTCAGTTATATGGCAGCTGTAGGATATAGGTCGACCCTTATGAAATTCGGCATGTCGTATTATTTTGCCAAAAATAGCATTCATACAAAATTCGAACTCTCTAACTCTAAAAACACCGAAGTTATAGCATTTCCGTTCAATCAGTTATATTTCAACTATAGGATATAGTTGGCCGATCCCGGCCGTTCCGACATACATACAATATACTTCGTGCAAAGAAGAAAAGGGTGGGTGCAAAGTTTTAAAGTTGATAGCTTTAAAACTGAGAGACTAGTTCGCGTAGAAAAAGACAGACAGACGGACACCCTTATATCATTTCAGGAGGTGATCCTGATAAAGAATATAAAAACTTTATAAAGTCGGAGATGTCTCCTTCACTGCGTTGCACACTTTTGGACTTTTGGATAATACCCCCTGCAAGAGTATAAAAACTATAAGATCTGCACCGATCGCTTTCAGGGTTTCTTCATAAAACAGAGTGCTAATAAACACATAAAAGCTACTGTTTGCTGGCTGAATATGTATAGTGACCAGTTCATTTTCTCTCTACATACATTTATCTAATACCTCTAATATATATTAAACTATACTATAGTACATACTAGACACGATAGTATATACTACATGTCCATACATATGTAGATTCACAATTAAATAGAAGCACTGTGTGTGCTTCTACATCCCTGCGCTCCACATTTTTCGAAACATAAACTTGCACATGTTATTTGTGAGGCTCCGGTAAGCTGACATAATGGGTCGACGGAACGCCGGCAATATAAAGAGGCGTCTGAGCAATTAGCATAATTTAGATATTATTATTTTATCGATGTTTTTATTAAATTTCTATGCCAGAACTCTTCTGATTAATACCGAAACTGGTTATACTTTGGTTGTTTCCAAGGTTGCTAATTAATCAGAAATTAGTTATAAGTAATTACTAGACCACCATCAACCACATTCGATTTTGTACAAAAGTGTATTGTATTTCTCGTATATATACGTAAATATGTACATATGTTTTTGAATTTGGACCTTTGTGAGTCCCGCACCGATCAAGTTCGTTTAAATTATTTTTAATTCAACGTCAAAAAAAGTCTAGTAAAGATGTTAACTGTCTGTAACATTCAAAATGTCCAAGAACAAGAGATTTCGGCATGCACACACCCAGGCCGTTTTAAAGAAAATCATGCGCAATGGCTCACATCATCTTTAAAAATTGAGTTTCTTAAAGATGGTATACACTGAGGCAGAACCAAGGTTAAATGGAAATTGGCATCTGATCTGTTCAATAAAACTGAAGATTCCATGCCACTGTGGCAAAATTGAAAACGGGCGACACTTCTCCTCTACGTCAAAAAGCATTAAATAGAGAAAATATAGCTGGTATGACGAATCAACTTAAGCCGTAAGAGATGACCACAATAAGTCTAGAAAATGCTTTAGCCTTTTTAATTGATAAAAAAAATTTTTTTAATTTATAAAACGACAATATACTAATATAAAAGCTATAAGTAAGCTCCATGGATGCAATATTTATCACCCATTATTCGGAAGTTACAAAAATGAAATTAAAACGCAGACCAGAACAAGATTAAATAACCTATTCTGAATCTAAAGTTGAAGTATTGCTGCAGAATTTAATAAATCATTCTGCTGATCGCATATTTGAATTGCAGAAAGACGTATTTGCTCATTTGCAAGCAACGCATTGCAAATTAATTTTCAGCTACGGGTTTGATGGCTCAACAGGACAAAGTATATAAAAACAGCGATTTCACACGGAGAAGCCTGTTGGATTAGATCAGTTCCTTCCTAGATCAGTTGGATTAGATCAGTTCCAACTCAGAAAGTTGGTATTTCTACCAAATACCATTTCCGATCGTTCAGTTATATGGCAGATATAAGATATAGTCGGCCGATCCTTATGAAATTTGAAAGTTTGGATCAAATGACCAAAACTATACCATAATCCGTACTAAGTTGCAGCTTTTTATCTTCAAAAACACGAAAGTTGGGTCAATTCCGATCATTTTCAGTTATATGGCAGCTATAGGATATAGTCGGCCGATCCTTATGAAACTTGGCATGTCGTATTATTTATAGCTCTCACGTTAAATATGAACTCTCTAACTCTAAAAACACCAAAGTTATAGCATTTCCGATCAATAAGTTATATGGCAGTTATAGGATATAGTCGGCCGATCCGGGCCGTCCCGACTTATATACTGCGGGCAAAGGAAAGAAGGTTGTTCAAAGTTTTAAGTCGATAGCTTTAAAACTGAGAGACTAGTTTGCGTAGAAACAGACAGACGGAGAGACAGACGGACAGACGGACGTGCTTATATCAACTCAGGAGGTGAACATGATCAAGAATATCACCTGATCACTTTTGACCAAAATTAGAATACCCTCTGCAAGGGTATAAAAATCAATAATTGCAACTCAATTATTGAGAACTAAACCAAAACTAGTCCAACTCAAAAAAAAAAATTCAAAATTTTATCTTTATTTTTTAGGTATATGTACAAAGTTTCGTGTTTCTATCTTCAAAAATGGTAAAAATAGGGCATTTTGGTTTTTTTTTGCCCATAGTGCATTGTAAGAAAAAGAATTCCACAGGGTATGTTAGGTTAGGTTATGACGGCTTTCGGGTTTTAACTTGAAAAAAACCCAACATACCTAAAACGTTATCTTATATTATTATTATTATTATTATACGATTATTATTACATTATATTATATTATATATCCCACCGTGAGACTTGGGTAAATCTTTGTATCCTGTTTAGATCTATTTATAATATAATATAATATCAAAACTGTAACACAAATTCAGCAATCTAACTTTAAAACTTAGTCCTGTTTTATTGATAAGTCAATTTACTCAATGGTTTTTGAAAGATTTCAGCTTTTGACATTTGGAGAAAAAAATTCCAAAGCAAACATGCTTTGACGTAAACCGCTATAACGTCTGGTAATTACATATTTTGGAAATTCCAGCCTTTTTTGACTACCAAATAAAACCCAAAATGTACTTTTGGATTACTGTACAGATTTTAAAATAAAAGCGATTTCTTTAACATTTTTTGTTTTAGGATTCGATACGCTTTTCTCTAATTCAACAAGTCATGCTTTATTCATGCTGAATGTACATATGTAGTAAAGTAGATAATTATGAGTACAAAAGCTTACTTTTGACAGTTGTACAAATGTTTTTTGTGGTTTTTAGTAGGGCAATCTTTGCGCCATATAAATTTTGTGGTGCACCTCAAATGTGAAGATACAGTAGCGGACAATGAAATCCGGACACTTACGGTACTTGCACTAAATGTGAACTTTGCATTAGTTTGGTAGGAGCGCGTGTTATTATATCGAGTTGAAATTTTATCGTTATATCCGGAAGGCAATTGGCTTTCATGATCTGAAAGCATTTTTTAAATTATTAAACTTCTTATGTTAAAAAAATTTTTTTTTAAATATGTCGAAAATGACTGAAAATTTTCAAGGGGCCATATTGGCTTTACAATCGAAAATCTTAAGCTTCCGAGGAATAAGCTCTAACGTTGGACTTATTGAGTCTTCTTTCGAGGATTTCCTACAAAATTTTGAGAAAACCAGAACTCTAAAGCATTTGCCAGGATCAGGAAAGAAAAAGAAGACCAACTACCACGGTTCGAATTCTTTCACCATTAGGCATGACTATTAGAATCAGCAAAACATGTAAGAAGTAAGTTTTTCCAGTTGAAAGGAGTCGAAATAAGCACTCGAACCGTTCGAAGGAACATTGAGGAGGCAGGACTTCATGGCTGGCGAACAGCGAAAAACCCAGTCTTGACCCTAAAAATGCTCCAGAAAAGGCTACAGTGGGTCAAAATGCATGAATTGTCTTACAATAGTATGAGCTAGGTGCGCCCCTAGGTGCATCTTTCTCATGCCCCAAACATAATCTTTCAGGATTTGTTTAAACAATAATTAAAGTTTTAAATTTCTACTATTTTTTTTTTTAAATTTAGGTAATACATTTTTTGCAGAAAAATCGAATATCAAAATTAGACTGGCCAGGCAGTAGTCTTTATTTCTATCCGATTCAATATCGTTGTCCTATTTTATAAGGACAACGATTTGGACAACAGACACCTATTTTATAGGTGTCTGGTATAAAGACATAATTAAGAAAACTAACGAACCATCCAGATTTGGTAGATTGATAGTAGATTTTATGCCATCAAGAATAAAGGCCGTATTAAAAATTTAATGAAGACCAACTAAACACTAAAGAACCAAACAAAATTATTTTTGAATACGTTAAATACTATGCTATTAAGAAATAATTTTTTAAAAATTTTTGTTACCTAGGAATAGTTAAAAAAAAAACGTAAGTAGTAAAGTAGTAGTAAAGCTTACAAAGTAAGCGCTGGCTGAAAAACAATTAAACAAGAAAGAAAAGCTAACTTCGGGCGGAGCCGAAGTTGATATATCCATGTAGTTAAAACCGGATATATATCGCAAACATCGGATATAGTTGGCCGATCCTTATGAAAATATCATAATAAAACCAATTAATTACAATAAAACATCTAAAAAAAAACTCCCTAGCTTCTATCATCAAAAATACCAAATACCAAAAAAGGTTGGTATTCCTATTAAAAACCATTTCCGATCATTCAGTTATATGGCAGCTATAAGATATAGTCGACTGATCGTTATGAAATTAGGAAGGTCGGATTAACTGACCAAAAATATACTCTGTACTAAGTTCCAGCTTTTTATCTTCAAAAACCCGAAAGTTGGGTCATTTCCGATCGTTCAGTTATATGGCAGCTATAGGATATAGTCGGCCGATCCTTATGAAATTTGGCATGTCGTAAAATATGAACTCTCTAACTCTAAAAACACCAAAGTTATATCATTTCCGATCAATCAGTTATATGGCAGCTATAGGATATAGTCGACCGATCCCGGTCGTTCCGACTTATATACTGCGTGCAAAGGAAAGAAGGGTGTGTGCAAAGTTTCAAGTCGATAGCTTTAAAACTGAGAGACTAGTTTGCGTAGAAACGGACAGACAGACAGACGGACAGACGGACATGCTCATATCAACTCAGGAGGTGATCCTGATCAAGAATATATATACTTTATAGGGTCGAAGATGTCTCCTTCACTGCGTTGCACACTTTTGGACAAAATTATAATACCCTCTGCAAGGGTATACAAAGTTGTATTTTCTGTCTGTCCGGATTTCATTGTCCGATACTGTATGTTTGTATTTTACATCAACCTTACATTTTACATTACTTTTTTATAAGTACCCAAATACTTTAAGTTATTCAGGGGTGCCCCAGAAAACACTAAGGATTTAGTGAAATGTCAAGCTCTAAATCACTGAAACATTTTCGCTCTGACACAATTCTAGACAAAAACTGTTGGAGTGTTAGTAGTAGAAGCTTCCAGACTGCATAATCAAAATTTTATATTTTACTTGTTATTTTTTTTTTAATTTAAAATTTTATTTTTTACTTGTTATTAATATGTAGTAATTAATAGTAAAAAAAATGATTGAAATACAATACAATGCAAAATTTAATTCATAATAAAGAGGAAAAAATAAGTTTGAATGTCATTTAATAAATTTTATTAATAAACATGAACCCCAATTCGACTAAATAACGTGGCATCACCCTTTTTGATTTAAAATCGTTTTGATTTAAACTTCAAACTTCAACTTTTAAGTCACCATCAAAACTCTGAAATAATTTGGCCTACTTTATAAAAGGCAAGTGATTTCACTTGCTTTACTTCAAAAAACATTCATTTTACCAATTAAGTCCACGAAATGTTTTATTTTTTTAACGAAATTTTATCAAAAATATAACACTTCTGATGAATCAATCGATCTTTTCATATAAAAGATTTATTGAAAACTGATTCAGATTTAAATCATTCAAAACAGGCATGTTTGGCACCCTTAAGTCAAAATTGATGCGATATTTGAGCGGAAGTGTTTTTTGTAGCACCCTTGTTGGTATACTATCGATATTATAAGAAATATGCAGGTCGCATATACATATATCCCATGTATCCCATATATCCCATGTATCGGATACCGTTAGCCGATCTCTATGAAAATTTAATTTAAAAAGCAATTTCTTACATTATGAATCTATAAAAAAGTATCAAATATTTATCTTGAAAATAGATAAATTTTAAAATTTCTGGTTGGTTGACATATAATTGGCAGCTAGTTGATATACATATTTATGCCGACACACAGTTCTAAATTTTTCGCATTTCAAACATTTTTTATTAAAATTCACCTTTTGATACAAAACTGTTTTAGAGTCCATAACACATAGCCTTTTCAAATACTGATCTCCGACGCCATAAACTGTATATATTCTTGAACAGCAGTCTGTCTGTAAAAAGGATTTTTTTTTCCAAAGAAAATATTAGTTTTAGTCGTATTCTTTTTTTCTATCAAATAAAGTGACTTAATGCAACAATTTAATTAAATTTTTAAATAATTTTTTTGTCCACCCCAATATGGACATTTGTTATTAGTTATTCATAAAAATCTTCTGCCGAAAATGTGGTATTTGTCGGTTAAGATCATTTTGAAAGGGATCGGAGATGTCTCCTGTATTGCATTGCACATATTTGACCAGAAATTTAATAACCTCTGCAAGGGTATACAAATATTTAATTCATAAAAAAATACCAACAGTGCTCGTTTCACAGGTACCAATTGTAATCATTTTTGAAAACGTCATCGTTACTATTGCATTTAAAAAATAAATGGCATTATAGGGAGTTCGCTACAAAAAATATACTCGCAATTTATATATATGTCGGTCGAAAAGTAGCCTTGGCGCTTGTGACAAAAATTCAGTCTTTTCCACACCCCAATCAATACAGACGGCGACAAAATACAATTTTTATACCTGGTACTCGTAGAGTACAAGCACTAACCATTCATCATATGCTGAGCATCAAAAGGGTATATTGTAGTCGTGTAAATAGATGTAACATAAAGAAAAAAGCATCTTCGACCCCATAAAGTATATATATTTTTTTTCAGCATCAACAGCCGAGTCAATAATGCCATATTTGTCTGTCCGTCCGTCCGTTTGAACACGTGGATTTCAGAGACTATAAGAGATAGTAAATTACTTGAACATGCAGTTAAAGTTTTTTTTAAATATTGCCACGCCCCCTACCGCTCCACAAATCGCGAATTTCTGTTGCCCCAGTACAGGAAGATTTTGTCAATAAATTTTTAGAGGAGCTAAAGACTTTTTAGTCTACATCGGTAGTATGGCCATATGTTTGTTGTTGTTGTTTTTCCCAAGCGCAAGAGTATGCAACCAAAATTTGCTTAGAATCCATACCTTTAAAGTTTAAATTATAATTGTTAGTTAAATTGTGGGTGAAAGATATGTGTACCGGGTATAATATAGTCGGGAAACTCGACTATAGCCGTCCTTTATTTTTTTTACTCTAGGCATAATTTTACCTGCCCAATAACCTTTCAGCTCCCCTGAACAAAATAAATCCAGAATAAAGCCAGAGTAGAATAAAGTATTATGTAGGTATTATCACTGTTTAAGCGACGCTCTCAAGAAAATAAATTGATAAAATTTTACTATGTACTGAGTTACGTAGGCCGTGTAATTCCGTTGACCACTTTTTTTGATACACGGTACTCTTAGAGTACAAGTGTGAATGTAACTAACAAAGAAAAGGAATCATCTCGGACGCCATAAAGTATATTATATGTATATCCTTGAACACCATTAACAGTTAAATCGATTTAGCCATGTCCTTCCGTCTGTATTAACGATTCCTTAGTCTACTTGATAAAAGCTAAAGGTGTCTAAGAAGTCTGGAGATTAATGGCATCTATCTGCTTCTTTATGTAAGGTATCCGCCACAAGGGCAACTCCAAGCTCGAGATGCATATCAATGTTACGATTAATGTGTACGATTCCGATCCTTTAATTTCCCATTCAAATCGCTTTGAAAACCTGTAATATTGATTCCAATGTTGCAAATTTTTCCCAATATTCACTTTGGCCTCGTTTAAAATAGGCTTACCAATGCAGTTATGTAATTTTGTTTGTTATTTATTTATTTAGTTTTCAGAGATATCACCTGAGATGGAAGAAACTTTTGGACAATCTCGGACAATCATTTTATTAAGATATAGTCCGATAAATTGAGTTACCAAATTTGTGCAACAACGTTTCGTTATGTTAGCTTATCCTCGTCAATTGTTCATATTGAGTGTTGTGGTTTTTTCTAAGTCAGTATGTGCATTATTCAAACTTAAAGCAGTACCGCAACGCCCTAAACTTAGATTGTCAAATCTATATATATGTAAATATTTTATTAAATTGTTATCAAACCATATATACATATACATAAAAAATTAAATGATCATTTAAAATAATATGTATTATGTGAAATTTTTAAGCTAAAGGAGCTTAAGAAGTCAAAAAAAAACAGAAATGTAACATATGTATACTAAAATATTGCACATATACATAAAACTTAACTTTTCAGTTCAGTTTGATTTAATAAAAAATTGTGATGCAGTATAAGTTATTTGTGTTTCCTCTAAAGGCCTCAATTAGTAGGTTTCCGCATTCATAGCTTTAAACCAAAAACATAAAATTTCCATTTTGTGAAATAGAATGCCACTAAGCTATTTGCCCAGTCCAATTTCAAACTGAGAACTTGAAACTAAAATCAATTAGTAAGAACTCCAAAAATATCCCAAAGCCATACTAATAAAATGTAAAGCCCATGGAATTCCCAAGCCAAAAGCTGACGAATAAAATCTTAGGTGTTTCTCTTCTCACAGATTCCTCTCCTGCGAGACAAGCGATCTTCTGCAGCGTCTCAGCCGAATCGAAAGTGAGCTAAAGAAGAGAGCACCTGGCTTGGACTCACCTGGCTTTGACTCACCTGAGATGCTGCCGCTGCGACCTGAGCTGCGCAGCAACCGCAACAGGTCGCGGCAGCTTTGCTGAGTAGATATAAAAGCGACGATCACGGTTAAATATTCAATCAAATTCACAATCAAATCAAGTTGTTCGTTCGCGCTCGCGCTCGGGAGATTTTCGTTATATTAATGTAAGAATAAGACTTTGAGTCGGGGTCTATTGTCCGTGTGCCAAAATACTCGTCTTTTCCGGTCGGCGGTTACGTGAATATCACAAGGACATCTGTAAAACTAAAACATGGTCTCCGACGGATTTCACCCATCCACTGATGCTGCAATGCCTAAGGCCCAATTGGGCTGTAGGCTAATAGTAGGCAGGCCCAGTCGTAGCCTTTTGTGGTTGGAAATTAAATTCATTTGCGGTTGAGTGATTGATGGATAGTTTCATTAATTCTCGTCAACAGCTATTTCGGATTGCTTTGGATCCAACTATTCCATTGTTTCTTAGCAGGCCAAAATTTATTTTCTAGGGATCCGATTTTAGCATTTTCTTGTTTTGTACTGTTGCAAAATTCAACAAGTGAAGATTTTATTTGAAAATATGGTGCATGCAACAAAAATATAAAGATACATGTAGAAAAATGAAAAAAATAAAAGCAAAAAATAGAGAAAAATTGTAGAAGAATACTTGCGGACACAGCGATGTCCTTTGTAAAAAATTTAGAAATTGTCCTTTTCATAAAAATAATACCATAATTTTTTAATTGACATTATTATTTATTTTTTTGGAATTTTGTGTTTTTCTAATGTTTTGTCATTTTTATTAGCCATAAAAATAGTAAAAACTGATTCAAAAAGCTTAAAACTTTTGAACCTTCGTATTTTGTTTAATTGCCCGTTTTTGACCACCTCTACTCTATACCCATTATTATTAGTAGAAAGTGTGTCAATGGAAACCCTCAAGAAAAACACAAAATTATTTAAGACGCATACATTCTAAGCTCATGAAATAGAAAGTAGAAATTTACAAAAATTTCTAATTTGCCAAGCAAAATTAATAGTCGCTCACGCTGCCAAAAAATATTTTATGCAAATTTTCTATGGGTAAAACACAGCAATTTGATTTTTTCTATACACAAAAAGTAGTAAGGTATTCATTTTTATTTTTGGCTATGGATTGGAGCGGCTTGCTGCTATTCATCTATTTTTAGCATTGAGTCACTCAGAACGAATCCAGCATTTCAGCTTAATCAGATATTTTCTTGCTGGCCAGATTTTTATAATGGCAAAGTTCTTCTTAACATTTTTGTTGAGTGGGTTCAGTTTTCTGTACCCGTATTCCGAAACGCAAAAATTTAAGAGCAATACATTGGAGCTGTTTTAATTGATTTTTTAGATTTAAATAATTTAATTTCTGCACCAAGAAGCTTTATTTGAGTTGAACGGCACAAGAAACAATTTAATTGTGAAAAACCCCAAAAAACTTCAGAGACTATAATTCTTTTGAAGCTCCCGGATATTAATATATTCAAATGTGGAATATTTGCTTGCCTTAGTAGCAACTGATCTTAACAACTTTTTCGACCCGCTTTTCGTGTGGGAATAATGGGACAAAAACAGTTTTTAAAACGGTTGGATATCCCCATCAAAACTACAATTAATAAGTACTCATAATAAATGAGCACAAAAATCAATATTTTTATACACTATATATATGTACATATGTATATATTTATGCATTTATTTATTTTTCAACTCAAGATTGGCAAAGAACTCAAGATTTTTTTTCAACTCAAGATTGGCAAAAAAAAGTCCGGCTTTGACTACAGTACTATCAAATAATTTTTTGAATAAATCAATAGAATGTAGTTATCTCTTGCTTATTTCTACACTCCTCTCATTTTTTACCTTTCAGTATTCAACATTCCAACAATACTAAAATGGCATGGTACCGACAGCAGCATACTATACTGCTAGTATTATGTGTTCTGGCCCTCGGCAGCTGCGACTACCAGGAAAATATGTTTCTCAATGGGCAATACCAAACCGGTGCAAGGGAAATCCGGGAAACGCAGTTTTCGGTGAACCCCACGTCGAACGTCTTCCTCAATCATGCTATTATTAGCCGACAAGCATCGCCATTTCAAGGTCCTACCTATTTGCCCCCCAAGGAGTACTTGAAGTGCGCCCAGGGCCAGCAGTGTGTTCGCCAGGAACAGTGCTCGAACGGCTTCTTCAGCCAGCAAGTTCCTAGGATCCAAGTAAGTTTCATTCTTGTTACTCTGATTTAGGGACACTTTGTGGTCTATTAATATCTTTGAGGAATACATAGTCTTTTGCATAACGATCTTTTTTGTGGGTTTTACCCGTGGGGGATAAACCAAATTAAGCTTAAACAGGCGCATTACGAGCAATTCCCCAATCAGATCCGTCTACCAGTCGGGTTACCGAGCTAAAGCCCTATACCCAAAAAATGGAAAGCCATCTGTAGCAATAAAGCGAGATATATTGCCATGGTGGTTTTGCTTGATTAGTCCGCCTGATCTGCTTTTCGGTGGTTGTTGTGTTTGTGATCCACAGAGTTGTTTGCACAGTTACCGTTATTTTCCGGTTTGTCATTACCGAAGTTCGGAATACCAGCCCCACATACGTGCAGACCAGACCAGACAGCCAGTAATTTCGTAATCGCCCAAAATGGAATAAAAAGCGAAGTTCATGTTTCATTGCCCCTCGCCAAGTTCGCTCTTCTTTATGTAAATCAACGAAAGGAAATTTATTTAAATTAACATAAAAGGCGATGCTACTATTTCTTTCCACTGATCTACCAATAAATAAATGAGCCCTGATATAATTATAATAAATAAACTCTGATCGGGGCAGATCCTATAGCGTCTTAATGAACTAATAAAATAAAAATAAAAGTATAAATAAAATATTAAATAAAAGGCCTAAGTAAATGTTTTATATATAAAACTTAAAATCAGTATATTTGATGAAAATAGTTGATATATAGTTGAAAATCCCTCTAATAAGCCCGAAACTGTTCATGTGGTTGAGGTGAATTATTTTAAAATTAGGGTTAACTCATAATGATTGAAAAATTTTTTTGCAGTCGAATTAGACGATTGCAACAGACGCATGTGATGTTTCCCCTTTAATAATTTATAGTTTTAGTCAAAAAACGGTAGAAGGTCATTGACTTCTACAATTAAAAATTATATTAATAATCTTTTAGACCTGTCTGGTCTGTTCTTAACATTGTTCATTTCTGAAGAAACTGATACGCTCTGTTATAGGGTCTAATAGTTTTACACTGACATGTTTAGATTTTTAGCTAAATTTACTCAATATTAGAATAGTAAATAGTTGTCCAAAATCCGCAAAGATTCCATTCTTTAAATATAAGAAGCAGTACCCTAAAATGAATGATCACAATGCTGTCAAGCAACACTGGAAATGGTTTTGACGATCATCTACGAAATTGGTACTCTATAAGTATATCCGGGCTATTTTATACCCATTTAGCATGATCAGATGAGGTTCAAGACAATATTCTCATCCGTCAAGGCCAGACTTAAGAACCATCCAAACACATTTAAATGTGTTTTCGATTCTTGCTCTTCTCTTTTAGAAGCCATAAAACCATACATAAATAAGAAGGACGGGACAGTTTAATTTGTAATACTCATGGTCTGACTAATGTATAGAGTGCCAGTTTTCATTGTGAGCAGGTTATTTATTGCCTTTAGCAATAGCTGTCTGTGGCAGCACTTCATTAGATTCTTATGCATTTCAAGACGATTCCGCCTTTGGCTTCTGTTGCACCTCTTGATCTCTGGCCTCAGACTGGCAAAGTTATTAATTTTCAATTGTTCACTTGCTAAATGCCAGCTGACCAACAGGCACTATTTGCCAAGCGAAAAAAAAATTTTGTAAGATCTTAGCGAAGGTCCAAGACGCGATGGCGGCAAAGTTCAATCCAACTGCAACTGCTGTGGGCATCTGACTGGTCACTTTTTAGCACATCATTTATGCAAGCACTTTGGCTGCACTTTGATGAACTTTTGGCCATGACGCCAGAAACCATTGACCATGCAATTAGACATTGACGCGTTAATATACATATAGTTGGCGACATCGCGATGTTTTTGCCTTTCTGACACAAGTTAACATCATTTTGAATTTCTTCTTAGAACTGCGAACCGGAAACCGACATCTGTTGTTCTTACCGGCCTCCATCAACAACTACCACAACAACAACCACAGCCCTACCGTTCGCGTCCTGTGCTTTAGATTCGGACTGTGTGGCCCCGGAGAATTGTCGCAGCGGCGAAATCACTGCCATTAATTACGTAAAGAAGCAAGGGGTAAGTCCTTGAGATACCTTGAGATAACCAATGGCCGATAGTATAGCTAATGGCCATCAAATAGCACTGGCGCCGTGACTTGGGCAATTCAGAGTGGAAAAGATCGCAGCATGGCTGAACATCATTAGTACGCAGGGTTTCCCCATGAAATCGACGATGGTAGTGTAATACTCGTCGCAAAGTAGCAACATAAAGTCAGCCTGACGTTGTACAAATGACGAGACAATCGCCTAAACAAAGCGACCTCAACAGAGTCGACTTTGGTAGCCCAAATCAGACTCGACGGCAACTGTTGCCATGAATTTCACAAGCTCCGGCCGAATATGAAGAAACCCTCTTGAAAACAAATACACCATCTTAGCAGCCAACGAAGCACCAAAAGCTTATTAGCACACAATTACTCACAATCCACCAAATGGCAAATTGTTCTCCAGCAATCGCGGATGGAGCATTGTAAATCGTGTGAGCTCCATTCGCAGCTTTCCGAATGGGCGAACTGTGTACTGCTGCAATTTTCATAGCATGTACCCTATAAACCATTAGTAATGACATTGTCATAGGACTCGAAACACTCACTTGCCATATTTACTTGGTGGTGTGGGGAAGATATCGATTTGGAGTACTGTGTTCGCAATTCTTCTCTTAGGAGTTCCGCTACAATAATAGCATTTATAGTCAAATAGCTAAATGCTTATTTGGCGGGTTATGGTACTTCGTTCTAGATAGTCAAGACATTCGACAATAATAGTTCTTACCTATAGTACTTTGTTATGGCGTTAGTGCGTAACCCTATTTTAATGTTTTTGTATTATATTTTATTATACCAAAGTCTAAGTAGAGTTTCAAATTTTTTTCCATTTTTGTTATTAACAGTTTGTATATATCTATATATACATATAATTGTTTGAATCTTTGTATATAGTTTACATTTTGACTGAAGTTTGTATATAATTGTCTGAATCTTCATTTCACCTCTATAGTTAGTATGGAAACAAGACATTCAATTTCGATGAGCATTTTCCGGTTTCCTTTATTTAATTATTTATATTAGTCTCCTTGTCGACACTCTTTGGTAGGATTCGATACCAAAATGGAAGTCTCCACATGCGTGGTAGAACGGGCGGCAACGAAGGCAGGTGGTGCGACTAAGAGATATCTCAGATTTTTACCAGACATGCGCAATTGCATAATTTGTTTACATGCAACGGCCAACCAAACGGGTCAGTTGCGTTCGACGTTGCTGATGCTGCATGCAACGCCTAAAAAAGTAAGAGCAGCAAGTGAAATATGTGGCACCACAACATCTGCAGGTCGAATTAAAGCGGTTACTTCTGCAATACCAGTTACATGATGACCGCATGCCCTTGTGCGAGTGAAAAGAGTCAATTGAGTTGTTTGTAGTTCACCCAAACCAAAACTAAAGATTATAATAATTCATTTAAATTAGACCACTTTAAATAAAAGTTATTTGGGAGGGACTTCTTTTTATATCCATTAAGCTTAAGTAGCTTGGTGTTAATTAAAAGTGGCATGCACAATGCAATTGAGGCAGTTGTAAACTCTTAAATGTGTCCTCTAATTCATTTTCTCTCAGTAAATGAAATATAAAAATGTAACGTCTGTGCTAGTGACTACTGCAACAAAGTTTTCTTTCCCTCGAACTAGTCTGGTGTATTTATCGATACTGCAGAAATCCATTTGCATTAAAAAAAAGTTAACTAAAAGTAAATCATCTTTGGTGTTAGAACATGAATTTTACAACCTAAATTATGTGAAGTTTGAAAATGTCACGAACCTTTAGATCAAATTTATTCCAGTCCGGTTATTTGGTTACAATGCAAAAGCTAAAAGTCTCAAACCGCAACCCATCAGAGAAGTTTGCTGAGTTAAACAGAGCATATCGGCCGCCTCCATGGTTATTATATCGTGATAAACCTGAGAGGTGAACCCAAGGTCTAGGTCAAGCTCATGGACAGTCAGAGTGGGAAGGGTGCAGTCGTTGACTGAGCTTAAAAGTGGTTCGTTCCATGGTCGGTTGTGCAGATTTGCTCTGTAGTTTGGCTTCCCTTGTCTTAATGTGTATTTTATGATCATTATCATTTTTATTATTTTATTGATTTTGACTGCCGTGAAGCTTTCATTGCGATCGGAATATGGTGTGTGATGAATTTGAAATCGATTAAATGCGTGTTATTGCGCCCTATAAGCTCAGAGCATCTTCACATTAATTTTTGTCTTGTGTAAGACTATGCCCATTTGTTGCATCTAGCTTGGTCGTAAATAAATGGTTTTAAAAACTGGCTCCTGTCACTGATGCATCGCAAGTAGCATAAACAAAAGACTTAAGCGCCAAACTTATGTCACAATTGCTGGCTGGCAGGTCAACCACAAGCCAACCACCTCAGGGCCGGTACTGACTTTAAGAAGCAACAACTTCATGCTACTCAGATCAGCGGGGTTTGTTTCTGAATAGCTCCAGCTCAAGATAGCACCCCGCATAACAACCAAATAAAAAATTGTTCAATTTATAGGCATATAAATTTTGGCTCTTCTGTCTGCAAAATAAAAAGACTGGAGAATTTAGTGTTGTACTATGACGCATTAATGTGGCCGTAAAAATAATTTCATGTTTGGTCCATAACATTTATGTCGTAAATTCCACTGTCAAAAACCGCATCAGTGCGTAACCTTTTCCTAAGCCAGCCGCATCTACCTATTGGTATATGTACATACTTGCCATCAAAGTGTATGTTATGACCTATTACCCACTTTATGTAGCCTCTGTAGCTACCTCCGCTGAACTTGGTAATGGCTCGAAAATATAATTTTTAAAAATGTATATGCGCGTATAGTAATTTCAACATTATTAACAAATTGCACCAGACAATCTATGAGACATTAATAAAAAAAACGATGAACAAGTTATCTTGTATGGCGAGCCACAACATTTATTAAAAGCATTTTTGAGTCTCCCCGCTGGTTGTTGATGGTGATTACATATTTTAGCTGTCGTTGGTACACAAGTAGCTTGTGGTTTTTGTTGGCAATATTATTATCTTGGGGTAAAATGATTGATCATAAGCTATGCAATGGCCAGCGGCAACACCGATAAGGTGGAAGAGATTGGTGAGGCAGGGGAGAAGATTCAGGTTACGCAGGGATTGTGCCTTCTCCTTCGGTCTTTTGTCATTGATCACAATTGTACTCCCTGTTCCGCACTGCTTACCCAACTAGTCACTCTTAATAGCATCGGTTATTTCATAAAATGCAATGTATGAAGCTTCCTAAAGAGATGTCTTTATAAATATAATGTGTGTATAAAATCTAATCACAGAAAATGACTACTTTCAGTAAACACTATTTTCATAATTCATGATTATTCTTATATTGTGGTTATGTGTCAACGTTGCCCGGGCGAACTAAAAAAATAAGACTTTGAAAACTACACATATTTCATACCAAATTAATAATAGACGGAATTTAAACTTCTGTTGCTGATTCTGGTATCATGGCAGAAAACTATTAAAAACAAATTACTTTTCAGTCATTGGTTCACGAAGGAGTTAGAAGACATATAAGTTTCAATATAAGTTATTTTTTTACAACTATTAAAAACGTGGTTTTTTGCTGGTAAATATTTTACAAATAACCACAAATTACTTTTCAGCTATTGTTTGACAAAAAAGTTAGAAAACTACATATATTTGTTATCAAATAAAAAACAGGCCGCAGGTTTATTTATAAAATTTTTTTTTTTACGACTTCTGGTAAGAAATCCATTACCATCATGTTTTTATACTGGTTTCTAAAAATGGTACAAATTACTTCTCAGTGATTGGGTGAAGAAAAAGTTAGAAAACTATATATATTTAATACCAACATAAGTGTTTTTTTACTTCTGGTGTTGGTACTGCTGGTACTGCTTTTCGGTATTCACTTTTAGATATTGGCAAAAGAAAAGATGATAAGACAGATAGTAACTGCCTTTTTATTTTTAGAATTACTTAGTTTTCTGTTATGCAGAAGTTTTAATGGTTCTAAAATGGTAAATAAGATTCGACGACATGACTATGCCTTCTACATAAATATGTTTGTTTAATGTAACATGTGGTAATGTGGGGACTCAATTGTTTATATGAAATAAATAATTCTAGAAGCGATTTTGAGTTTTTTAAAATTTAAGCCAATAATGCATATTTAAAATGTTTTAGATTTTACACATTTACAGGAGAAGAAAAAGTAGTAAATGACCGAAAAACAGTAACGAAACTTAGAATTTCTAAGTTTACCGTTCCATTACTTACCACCTTAGGAATGGCTCAAAAGTTTGGGTCTGTACAATAAGCCCGAACCCAAGGCCGTGTCGACCGAAAATGTAGCTCGCCACCCCCTATTATTCCGTTAAATTCATTTGAGGGCTACAGAGTTGATGATTATCTTTATAATTGCGTAAGCGGGCAGCTCTTCAAACTTGTTTAATAGTGCCTGAAACATTTTTTTCCTGTTTTTAAATATGTAAACAACTTATCCCATAAAATCTTTTTCGCTACTTGATATAATCCCCATGCCTAAATCTATTTTCACATATTTAAAATGGATAGGAATCTTCGCCTAAGCTAATAAAACCTGTTAATGTCGAGAAAAATTCAACACAAATCACTCTTATCTTTAAACTGTTAGCTCTTACCTTATCTCTTATCGTAAAATCTTGTTTTTTAGTCGCCTTTTTTGTGATTATTCGTTTATTATTCGGAATGCGATACATTTGTACTGAACTGTTTATAAATTAAACTAGAAATTTTATTTTAAAGTTTAATCCCAAATATTCATATACATGTACGTGAGTCGCTTAATATTTTAACAGCAAATAGGTAAACACTTAGTCACTGTTAGAAATTATTTTTATTCGCCGTAATGTGCTAAATTTTATGGTGAATATCATTTCCGTGGGTGCAGTGCAGCCAACTTTGCTAACACCCCCACGTTTCTTGACAGTTTCAATGAAAAAAAGTCTCGTCTCCCATCTGTACACATCTGCGATCTCACTTTGACTTTGCAACCATATCCCCCGAATGTACCGGAGGAAAAACGGGGGAATATTTTATGGAGTCCGCCTTCGGTGTGTCACTCTAAATCATGAAGCTGCGCTTTATTTGCTTACCATCCAAGGCAAGCGCTGAATCCATGACAGACAGAGTTGGCCACATTAACGACCAGGTAGCACCACATATTAACCAGAAAAAATTGTTAGCTTTAGCGATCGGCCCTATAATATGTTAATACACTTACTTGTACCTTTACTTGCCCGGTGTGTTTCCATCCACGTTCAATCAGGGCCGAAAACCTACTCTTCTAATATCTGGCAGTAATAATAGTAATTCTTATATCTTGTAGCCCAACCGCTGCTACGAACCCGACGTTTGCTGCCGCATGCCATCGACTACACTGACAGAGGAGGGGTATATTTTTAACTTGCCGGAGAAGACCTTTCCGCTACCCACCAACCCAACAGTTCCCGCTGTTCGCACCACCCAGACTGCGCGTCTCCCGCTGCCCACCATTACGACACCTGCCCCCCGGCCAACCAACAAATACCTACCGCCTGAGACAACTCGGCGCCCCGCCTACCAACCCCTGCAGACCACTCTGCGTTCTGTTTATCAGCCACCTCCCACAACCGCCCGCGCTGTGACGCAGCCTCCACGCCCCCAACCAACGCAAGTCCAGCCTTTGCCAACCCGCCGCCCCATCAACGGGTACCTTCCACCAGTTTCGGTCAACGAAATTCCACATCGTGGAAAACCAGACTATGAACAGGATCGTGTGCCCCAGCCGTCGAATGAGAAGCCAATATATCGCGGAGAGGACCAGCTGTCGCCTCAAATCTTTCCAACTCCTCAAACGCCAAATACTCCAAAACACTTCGCTAAATGCGCCTCGGCTCTAGTCTGCACCTCCGAAAATTACTGTAATGCCATTGGGGTACTTTCCGATACTCCAATCGAGTTAACACCAATGGAAGCTGCATTCCGTGTTCCTTTAACTGACTGCCTTCAGAAAGAGACGGGAACGCCTGGCAAGTGCTGCCGGGACCCGAATTACGTTGACCCTTGGCCGGTGAATTTGGCTGGCGTGTGCGCCACAAGAAACAAGCGGTAGGATAACATTGAACTTAGATTTACATTTTACATTTAGGTTTAATTTTTTTTTTTTTGTTGCTTTTGCAGAACCAAACCTACGGGAGTCAAGGATTTGGATGCCAACTTCGCCGAAATCCCGTGGCAAGCTATGATTCTTCGCGAATCTAGCAAGACATTGCTTTGTGGCGGCGCAATAATAGGCGACGAATTTGTGCTGACCTCCGCTAATTGCGTCAACGGGTGAGCGATTAGGATCAAGGTCATTAGTTCTGTGGGATCTAATAATACCTCTTTTCAGAATCCCAGTAAATGATATTCGTATCAAAGCCGGTGAGTGGGAACTGGGTAGCACAAACGAGCCATTACCATTCCAGTTGACTGGTGCCAAAAGCATAGATGTGCACCCATCGTACGACCCCTCCAGCAACGCTAATGATTTGGCTATTATCCGACTCGAGAAGCGCCTGGAGTTCGCAACCCACATTCAACCTATATGCATTAGCGACGAGGACCCTCAGGTATCTGAGCAATGTGTCACCTCCGGATGGGGCAAACAGGCACTATCAAGTAAGTAACCCCCAACAATCCCACAAACCACAATCATACTCACACAAACCTTTTTCCTCCGACAGTCCATGAGGAGGGCGCCATCATGCATGTGACGGACACCACGGCGCAGGGTCGCAGTGACTGTGGTGCTGATGCAAGCAGTGTGTGCAGCGCCACAAAGTTTGACGCATGCCAATTTGACGTGGGCAGCGCCCTCGCCTGCGGCAGCGGATCTAATGTCAGACTAAAGGGTATTTTTGCGGGCGAGAGCTCTTGCGGGGATGGGCAGACTGTACGATTTGCTAAGCCCGACATAAAGTGGATTAACACAGCTTTTGCCGACCGCAATAAGCCTCTGCTGCTAAAGCGTTTTTAAGATAAAAGGGGTAAAAGTGAGAAGAAAGGGGTGATGAAAAATCGGAGTAGTTTCGTTATACCTTGTGAAATTCGTCCATCATTGCGGTTCAGCAATTCTTAGTCCCACAGTCTGCCATGCCCACACTATAGATATTTATTCACACAACGAACAAAATAACCTGAGCAGATATACGAACCTTAAATTTCCAAGAAATATATCTTGTTTCAGCATTCGCACTAATATATGCACAAAAATAATATGACAAGAATGAAATTCCGGAAATACATAGTATGATAGTTTGAATTCAACAGAAATTATTATTAATTTTTAAAGAACTAATGCGGGATGAATACTAAAAAATGAACTATAAGCTTATTAATTTTTTGATTATACAAGGAAATTGAGATTATATTATTGTAGTTGTACCGATAAAACTACCACCTTATAAACACACTATCATTTCTCAACTGCAGCATCTACACATATTTTTACTTTTATTTAAAGATATTCCTATATCGTAAATCGTGTATATGCTTTTATGTTAAAAATGTTGTCTAAATTTAGTCTATAATTTAATTCTTAAATAAATAAAAATTACTTAGAATTATAAAAATGTTTTAACATACTATGAGTTGTCTGCAGAACTGAAGTCCTTGCCAAATAGATGAATTATCCATAAAAAGTAGATAATGAATAACACGATATATAATTTTCCAATTGAAGAGTTATCACTGTGGACGGCAAACCACGGGTGACGAACCGCATGCTAGAATTAAAAATTTTCTGTGTGCGTTTGTTGACTAATGAAAGGTACATATGAAAGGTAATGAAATGAAAGGTATTGTTGCCTTATTCCATTTTTATCTAAACATTTTTCCTACTAAAAAAATGTCTGGTGCGACATTTTCCAAAAAAAAGTATGAAAAAATAATGTTTGTTTTTATTTTTTTTTTTTTTAAACCAGTGTGTTCTTCATTTTTTGGAAATTTTTACAAATAACGTAATAGTGAGAAAAAACAAGAAAGAAAAGCTAACTTCGGGCGGATATACCCTTGCAGTTAAAACCGGATATATATCGCAAACATCGGGTACAGTTGGCCGATCCTTATGATTAGATCATAATGAAACCAATTAACTTAAATAAAAAATCTAATAAAAAGTCCCAAGCTTCTATCTTCAAATATACGAAAGTTGGTATTTCTACCAAATACTATTTCAAATCGTTCAATTATATGGCAGCTAAAGGATATAGTCGGCCGATCCTAATGAAATTTGGTAGGTTGGATCAACTGACCAAAAATATAATCTGTACTAAGTTCCAGCTTTCTATCTTCAAAAACACGAAAGTTGGGTCATTTTCGATCGTTCAGTTATATGGCAGCTATAAGATGGAGTCGACCGATCCTTATGAAATGTTTTGCTAAAAATAGCTCTTGTGTCAAAATTTCATGTCTCTAACTCTAAAAACACCAAGTTATACCATTTCCGATCAATCAGTTATATGCCAGCTATAGGATATAGTCGGCCGATCCGGGCCGTACTGACTTATATACTGCGTGCAAAGGAAAAAAGGGTGTGTGCAAAGTTTCAAGACGATAGCTTTAAAACTGAGAGACTAGTTTTCGTAGAAACAGACAGACGGACATGCTTATATCAACTCAGGGGGTGATCCTGATCAAGAATATATATACTTTATAGGGTCGGAGATGTCTCCTTCACTGCGCTGCACACTTTTGACCAAAATTATAATACCCTCTGCAAGGGTATAAAAATAGCATATTCGGCAAGGATTCGCTTTGAGGATTACACATTTGGACAATTTCCACGTTAAAAACAAGTCTCTTTGAAAGCTCGGTTCAGAAAATCATTATGAATTTTTAAAAAATGATATTCAAAGGTTATAGAACCTTTTTATTCAATATTCCCAACGTTTAGTGGTACGGAAGGCTGTTAGTGAACAAATCATGGTACTAATGGTAGCTGTGTATATTGTCTAATGAGATATGAAATCATGATCCGAGTGATATTTTTGAGCGAAAAAAAAAATAAAAATCAAAAATAATGATTATTCATGATTTTTATTTTTCGCTCAAATAATGATTATAATGATTATTTTAATAATTTGTTTAGCTTTTTTCCTGTCAAAAACGGTTTTTTTTGCTGGTCAAAACCTTGCAGCATTGCTTCCACCAGACCTTCCATGCTTCCTGCTTTAAACCAGAAACCGCAATTATTATTTACAATCGTCTCTTTATCCCATTCGTATTGAAAAATATCTCTTTTTTTACTCAGGGAATGGTATTTTAATAGCTAATTCATATAAAAGTGTAAAATATTATAAGTGCACTATTGTGATGTGTTATCGGGCCCTGTATGCTTATGTTTATTATTTTATGATTATAGTTTTCCAACTTCGTGTAAATAGGCCCCAAGCAATTTGGTCTGAAATACATAAAAGTATCATGAATACTGGATACCAAACCGATTGTTTTTGGAAAACTCACTCCTTCAATATAGTTGTAAATATCAATTTTCTCGTTTTGAGAATGAGCCCCGTCGTCACAAGCTCCCACTGGTACAAGGATTACATTTTTTCCAGTAGCTTCCTGCAGTGTTAGAGTTACGGGAATGGAACCGCCCTCCCTAGTCATATCCGGCTCCACTTTGAATACATGCTTGATGGCCCTCTTTGCGGCTTCATAATGGGGGTGGTTCGGATCTTCAGTCCAAGGCTTGCCAGCCGAAAGCATTACAACCTTAATAAATTACAAAAATCTTTAAATCTTTTTAAATTAACTATATTAACTTATCATACCTTCATGCTGTTTGGAGATCCACGCTCGGTCCATTTCTCATTTAGGTATTTAACGACACATTCCTCAATATGATTCGGGTCCTGATCAGGCACCAAACGAATAGAAAACTTTCCAATGACCTTCTTTGGAATAACCGTTTTGGCACCTGGCTCATAAAAAGCACCTTCGATTCCATGGACAGACAGGCTGGGATACCGCCATCTGGCCTGAAGTAACCTGATTTTGTCGCCATTATGTGGTAGCTTATCAACGCCAATATCTTTCCTGGGGAGATTACGATTATAAATTTATAGCGATGACAAGAAGATAAGATTAACTTACTTGTATTCAGCCACTTCAAAGTCTATGTTTTCATATATGGATTGTTCGTTTTTAAGCTGAGGTGCCACCTTAAAAAATATAAAATATTCTTTAGATTTATAAATATGTTTTTTGTTATAATTCATACATCTCGATTTACTCCAGGAATTAAAATGTTGGTGTCCTTGTCAACAAGAATACTAAGCAAGTAGCATAAATCCGGCATAGCCTCGTGGACAGTACCTCCAAAAACTCCGCTGTGAAGATCCTTAGAAGAGCACTCTACTTCTATTTGAAAGTAGGCTAATCCACGTAGACCATAAGTCAAGCAAGGGCGTTTTTTACCCAGCCAGTAGTTGTCGGAAATACAAACGTAATCAACGTTAGCAAGAAAATCGTTCTTACGCTGCATTAATAAATCATCAAGGCCCTCGCTACCACTCTCTTCCATGCCTTCAAACACAAACTTTATGTTAAGTGGGAGGGGAATGTTAAGCTTTTGGTAGGCTTCGATGGCATGAATCCAGCATAGAACAGGTCCCTTATCATCAGATGCGCCGCGACCAAACAATTTGCCATCGATTTCGGTGAGTTCGAAAGGATTGGTATTCCAGCCATCCTCTTTTAAGGCAGGCTGCACATCTAAATGTCCATAGACAAGGACAGTCTTTTTGGAAGCATCTTTTCCCAGAGTTCCCAGCAGTACCTTCGGCAGAGGGATTACTTGACCACTCGGCAATGTCTGTTTGCCAACATCAGCCAATTCAATTTCGGTCCCTAGTGCCTTCAGCTTCTCTGCAGTCCAGTCGACCATCTGATCAATTTCGCCGCGCTTATCCGGCCATGCTGAAACTGACTGTATTCCACAGGCTGTTTTCAACGCATCTATGTAATCGCCTTTCTTAGTTTCCACAAAACTGAAATGGCAATTGCGGTTATTACTACTAAGATAAGTGTGAAAGCGATATGCAGGAACCGCAGGTGCTGTTATCTGCCTAAATTTACACAACTCATTCATTCATTCACCCAAAGAAAGCGATAAAGCTGCCGAACTCTACCTACCAGATGATAAAATGCAAATCACCCAGTTTAATCTATTTGTGGAGATGTACATACATTCTCTGTGCTGTCTGTTCTGGGTGTTGGCGCTTCCGTGTGGAAAATCTCTTCGCTCTAAATGGGTGCATGTAGTGCCAGATTGTACTTGGCAAGACTGCTATCCCTATAGTGCTTATCACTAGCCCCTATCACACTTTTCCATATTCAGCGAACACAAGAAACGCCCAGGAGAAAATTTACATATTTATGTACATATGTTTATACATACGGTTAATTCTTAGCAATCGTGCACTTACGCGAAGAGTTGTTGGAGTTCAGTGGGAAGCTCTGCCATCTTTGAAGTTTGCTTTGAAGCCGAAAAAAGCTAGTCGCACAATATTTCACACAACTATATTCTCAGTAAGCGATTGCGCGCGCTTAAATATAAAACCTTGTGCCGATAAGAGGGGGAAGGTGGTCTGGTGGTGGAAGCAGTGTGACCTGCCTTGGGTGCACCAGATTGCCAGGTGGCTTAGTTACCGTTGCCTGACTTGGAAAATGTTTTTAGGTTGCCACATCTGTTTACTACCAATGTAAATTTTGAATGTTTTAGAAAAAATAATTTAGAACCAGAAAATTAGGGATGTTATCCAAAAAAAATACTAAAAGTAAAAGTTTTCGGCCGAATCGTCGGGAGAAAATCGCGGGATTATCCAGACCTATTCAGAAAATACATCCATGAAAGTGAAGAAAGAAATTAGATTCAATATCAATTCACTTTTTATAAAAAAAAATAACAAAATTTCAGAATCAAAGTTTTTTTTACACATTCGAAGCACTTTTTTAAGATCTTTTTTTTAGTGTGACCAAAAAATAAAAATACTTAATGTAAAAAAAACGAGTCTTCAACTATCGATGACAAATCCAAAAAAAAAACCTTATTGAACGGGAAAATAGCTATGCCAACATCGCCATTCGAAGTGTCTTTAAATCGTCGTTGCTGTTTTCGCAATTAAAAAATAAAAGACAGAAGGTCTTGACTTGCTCCCTTGCGCTTGGAGTTCAGTCTGCATCAGCCCGTAAGGCCATTATTTTTATATACCTGAAACTCAATCATGAGGGCTGATTCACTCAGGCACGCTGTGTTCTGGCTGACACATTCCAGATAGCTGAAACTGTCATGTTTTCTTCTGCACCCTCCTAACTTCTGTGCTCCACCGGATTATAAATAGTATTCCGTGCCTGTCTGTACCTGTGAGTGCCACTCCGATTAAGTTTGTGTTACTTCTCGCCGACGTTGATGTCGGGCCAGCCAGGCGCAGTTTCGTGCACGCGTGTGTGTGCTGCGAAGACTTGGAAAAAGCAGGGCACATCAAATCGGCAAGACAACGGCGAATCGTCAGCAAAGCGGAACTCGAAAGGTGGACGACAAAGCCGTTAGCTTAGCTCTTGTCTTCTGAGCCACTATTGCGGACAAGCATGGTAGTAACAATTTTCTGTCTAACTCCCTGCACATATTTCCTATATTTTGAAAATAACAGCAAATAGCGTTCGTCTGAGCCCGTCGTAGACATCGGTGCGGCGATGCCCAAATCGAGTGATCGCTGGGCCAGCTGTCTTGGCAACCAGTCTGCAATCGCATTACTGATTTGCATAAATGGGGATTAATTAGCCACCGCCCACATTGGTCATACCGATCTCTTCTCCAAAAGCTCGATTTTTTCGACATCGAACATTTTAACTTAAATTGTGGCAGCTTGAGTCAGAGGGTGGGATAACAATGTGAAAACCAAAATAGTGAAAAATCTGTAGTGGATATCGCGGTTGAAACTTCCGAAAGTCAGCAATCAGTTTTCTGTTTCTCTCAACTTTTTGTTTCATTTATAACCAGCTCTTCGACTAAGAGTGATTGAAACTGAAATACTTTCATCTCACAGACAAAGTTCTCATGGATCGCAGCTTGGACTCCATTGGCAGCTGTTCACTTGATGTAGACGCGGACTCGTCTGACATATCAGGTACATGAGCAATCGCGAAGCTTGCCTTAACCTGGTTTTTGTTGCCACCCTTGTTTCTTTTTCGATTCTTTGGCTTTTTTTTTGTGGTCGACTTGTTGGTTTTTGAAAAATTTTTGGGCTCTTATCCATGTTTGTTCATATTGCAGATACCAGTGGCAGCCTTAATTTTCCAACACCGATCTCTGTAAGGGACATCACTGAAGAGTTTACTAACAACCTAAAGGAACGCTGTACTTCACGATTGCCGCAGCAACCGCAACATACGTACTCGGCGCTTCTGGATCCTCGGGCAGGTGTGGTGCGCATGGTGCTGTCTCCAGCAACGGTGGAATCCGGCAGTGGTTCAAATGCCGCAAGCGTCAATGTTGCCGGAGTGTGTGCCAACAACTCGCTTGAAGCCGTTACTGCCTCTGATGAGAAAAAGCCGAGTTATCTCAATCTGGCGTGTTCTGTTAATGGTTACTCCAACCTTACCACCTACGACTCGAAGATCCGTCAGGATATTAACAAATCGCGGGAGGTTTCACCTATCCGCCCATCTACCAGTAGTTTGCAATATTGCAAACGGAATTCTTCTCTAACGGCACCAGTTTTGCACAGTATGCCGCTTATAAAACTACCGTCTCCGACTTCCCAATATTCCGCAACTGGCAGCAACAAGAATAGCAACGGAAACGGCATTGAGCATGGAACTCGTTCTGGACATCCCAATGGTAATGAAGGTGCCCACTGTGAAGCCCCAAAAAGCTTTATTAAACAGCGAGTGGAACGACTTTACGGGCCAGGAGCATTGGCCCAAGGATTTTATAGCCCTAAAAAATCCGGTCATTTTTCTTCACAGTCTGCGACGCGAATAGCTAACCAAAAGCTTGAAATTGAGTCTTCGCAGGACTCTGAACTTGCTCGAAAATTTAAACAGCTTTCCCCCAGCAAGGATTATGGAGAATTCCGAAAAAAACTTCCCAACAATTGCTCGCAGTCTGGCACAGTGCGATCGACTGAATCGTCTGGTTCTTATGAACAAAATGTCGATGTGGAATTGCCTGTATTTAGGCATCTAAGTTACGAGTTTAGATCACAGTTGCCAACGGTATCGCCTAAAAGAGCAACCCATCGATCCATCTCTGCTCTTAAGTTACAGCCTGCAAATGAATCTCCAGAGATTGCTACACAGGAAGATGTGGTGGATCACGAACCCTTGAAACCAGTGAAAATGATTTCAGAGGAATATGATAGCACAACAAAAATTATCCTTCCGACTTCCAGTAAGGATGGAAATTACTTTCTTAAAATACTCAAGGATGAGCAAGCTCGCCTTTTAGCGCTGGCCGCCCTCGCAGAAAAATACTTAGATGCTTTGGTTGTAAGTAATACAAACTGATGTTTAATATATCTTATAATAATGATTGTTTCAGAATAATCCCGATATATCAGAGGATACTTTCGGGCTTCTCCGATCAGCGTCGGGAAAAGCCCGTCTTTTAGTATCACAGAAAATGAAGCAGTTTGAGGGTAAGAGTAATTATAATAGTTTTATTCAAATTATATTGAGTTATCATTTTCTCAGGTCTATGTCACAATAACCTAAATCGCTCGCCCGAAGACGAATTTCCAACGACAGTAGACGACTTACAGGGCTTTTGGGACATGGTTTATTTGCAAGTTACTCATGTGGATAATATTTTTGCCGATATAGAGCAGCTGAAGGCTAATGATTGGAAGGTTCGATTCTATAAATCATTGTGATAGAGTCATGCAATAAATATTCCCTTACAGAGTACTATTCAATCGCAAATGAAGGAAACTCCAATAAAAAAGATTAAATCCGCAAAACCAGGAGCTTTGAAAACGAAAAATGCTGCAACGAGTAATACTATAACTGGATCAAAATTGGCACCAGCGAATACGGCAGCAGCATTGAAGCGCGAGGCCCAAAGACAGCAGCTGCTGGAAATGAAACGTCAGCGCCGAGAGGCAATGGCCGCGGCGGCCAAATTAACGGAAACCGTTTCTGATGCCGCAATTGAACTTTCAGATACAATAGGTGATAGCTCTATTAAGATCAAGAACATCAGCTAAATAATGCTCATTGGGAAAAGAAAGCGTGCTCTCTAGATGTAAATGTATGTTATTTTAACTCGCAAGCATGAACCACAGATATATAACCGTAAATGAAAAGAAAAAAAGCTTAGAAATTCTTAGTTGAATTAACTCTTTACTAGTCCCAAATAAAATGCACTTGGTGGAGCTTCACAATACTTCATAATGAGTCACAAATTTTGAAGAACACCGGCGGACAAAAAAATCTTGAAGCATACGATATTCGTCATTAACAGCAACTCGCTACCAAATGTTCATAAATGTTGCCTTATATTCGAAAAATTTAATGTTGCCAGTAAATAATTACACATTGGAGCACTCTTATTGGAAATTTTGTAAATTTTTGTGATCGAATTTATAAAAGACATTTATTCTTGTGTAACAATTTAAGGTTAACAAAAATTTAAAATCAATATTTTCAAATTTTTTTATACTCATTTTTTTTAAATACCGAATATAAATTTAGAAGGAAAATATACAATTGTCTCGTGCAGTAAATGCATTGAGGTGGAACATAATTTTGTTGAATCTAAATCGGAAATTAACAAGTCTCACTCATCAAATGTGTAATGTTTTCTAATAAAATTTTTTAATCACTTGATGCTACGCTGCTTTTTTTTAACAAGCATTAGTTGGGAAATGATCGAATTATAAGTTTTTAGAAATTAAATGATCAGTTTTAAGCAGCAATATCTTCGAGTTCTGGTAACGTTGCCAACCATTTATTCCCTTTGTAAAAAAATAATAATATGGAAGACTACGTGTAAGTTTATAAACATTTTAGTTCATGTAGCTTCATTTAGCTATTTTCCAAAAGTGACATTATGGTTAAATGGTAAATTTCTAATTATTGGTAATGATAATTACAGTTATTAATATTTATCTCTATTAATTTATCTATTATTAAAAGTAAATCTTACTATCTGTTACTATTCAGCTGTTTTAGTAATTCTACTCCGAAATCCAATTCTTGCTTTTTGGGATTCAAGCTAAAAGCATTTTACGTTATTGTTTTTATTATTGTAGGCCGCCAAAAGTTAATTTGCCTTTTTTGTTTAACGTTTTCAAAATGAGAACCCCAAGGAAATGTAAGAAAGTTGCACCTCATTAAATTATGAATTTTGGCTATCCAGGTTTACCAGGGTTATTCAAATTCAATGGAATCCAACAGCTCGATATGTTCACATTGACTTTATTTTCATCATATCAATCAGACTCAAAGCTTTCAGACTTCTGAGCCACACCAAATAACAGTACACTTGCAGTTAAAACCGGATTTATATCTCAAAAATCGGATATAGTTGGCCGATCCTTAAGATAATATCATAAAATAACCAATTCATTACGATACAAAGTCTAAAAAAAGTCCCAAACTTTTATCTTCAAGAACAATAAAGTTGTTATTTTGGTAAAATGTTGGTAATGTTCGTATGTTGGTAAAAACCATTTCCGATCGTTTCCATATAACTGATGGCAGCTATTAGATATACTTGTTATGAAATTTTGTAGGTGGGATCAAAATATCTGTACGAAGTTCCAAAGTTCTATATTCAAAAACACGAAAGTTGCGTCATTTCCGATTTTCAGTTATATGGACTCTCTAAAAATAAAAACACCAAAGTTATACCATTTCCATACCCAAGCAGTTCAAGTTTGTTTTTAAAACTTTTCCACGCCCCTCCTGCGCCATTATAGGAAGGCTTTTTTAAAATCTTTTGATATCAAACTGTTTGTGTTGTTAACTTTTATCTGTATCAGCCAAATCGGGCGATGTTTTGTGGAGATATAGATTGCCCGATATATATGTATATGTATATATCAACTCCCATACAAACGTGTAAAATTTGAACTCGTGGATTTTGAAGGCTTTAAGAGATAGAACTATCCGATTCGGAACTGGGACTCGTATGGTATCTGCGCACATCAAAATTATGTCACAATATTCCAACGCCCACTCCCGCCCCTATTACAGAAATCTCGTTGTAGCGCCAGTTCATTGCAGTTTCGACGGAAGTTTTCTGTTTTGGGTGCGAAAGAGGGCTTGGCAAAATCATGATACAAACTGCATGGTTATAACATGAAATAAACTTGACATGTGCATCTATTGTATAAGCCTACATGCAAAATCTTTATCCACGAGTTCTCGACTTGGCTGTTGATCCTGATTAAGAATAAATATATATATACCTTTTGGTGTCGGAGATGATTCCTTCTTTGTTACTTATTCAAACAAATGCCATGTACCCTGTGCCATGTGCGATGATCAAAGCGAGAAGATGGCAGAGTGAGAGCCTTGCGAGAAACGAGCTGTTCTGTTTGTGTCCTATTTTTTAGTTTATTTTTTGTTAAAAAAAAAGTGCCGTTTATCAGCTTAACTGCACTAAGAACGAAAAAGGAGAGTTCAACAACTTATATAATGACTTGCGAAACCACCAAGAAAAGTTTTTTTACTATTCACTATATAAAATTGACTATTGACTGACTATATAAAATAATACAAGTAGTATTAATATATTAAATAAATTAAACTATATATTAACAAAATTACCATCTGAGCTTTCAAACATGCGTGATTTGAAAATAAACGGTAATTAAATCACTTAATGCAAGAAAACAATCGAACGCTTTGAGCGAGTTGAAGCGATTAAGCTGGTTGCAAACTGCTCTCTCTTTCCTCCCGCTTTATCGCTTGAACTCGCAGCTCGCTTCGGTTTTATTCTGACATCTTTCGAGCGATTTCGTATGAAAAAGGTTGTAGTGGTTTATCGCTCGTTCTCGCCCAATATTATCGCATCGTTTCTCGCACGCACTCTGACGTCAGCCTTAGGTCTATCTCGGAAACTGTGGGTGATAGAACTTTGTTTGTTCTGAACTTTTATTCAGAGCACCTCAAAGCTTATAGATCAGGTGAAATTATGCGTGGAGTCTTACATTTTTGGAGAACCGCATTTTGTTGTAAAAGCGAGGAGACTAGTGCACATCAGTGTTTTGAATTCGGATTTCGGGAAAAATTGTAAAACCGCGGGAAGACGTTTATTTAGCTTTATTTAAAATAGAATTATCGTTTTTTACGGTTTTTATGTATTTTTTTTTATTTTAAAACAAAAAATATTTAGCACCGCCAAGTCAATTTGATAAAATACAAGCAAAGAAATCGAAATCAAGAAAACTTGCTTGATGGACAGGGCCGATCGCTGCTCACCGGAGGATGCGGCTGAAACTACCGGACTGCTAGCCGAGCCTCCCAGGGACGCCGATCCAATACGACCAGTGACTGAGGAGGAAACAGCTGAGCTCATAACCATCATGAGCAACAACAAGGCCCCGGGCGATGATGGTATCAATGCAATTGCATTAAAAATGTTACCACCTCCAAGCATTCAGCTTATTACGAGGATCTATAATAGATGCTTGGAGATAGGGTACTTTCCGTCCACATGGAAACGAGCCCAGGTGTAACTATGATACCTAAGCCCGGGAAACCCGAAGCGAACCTTTCGTCCTACCGGAACGAGTGTTTTTGAGCAGAGCACTGCCAGTATTTGACGAGGCTGGACTGATCCCTGACCACCAGTTTGGCGTCAGGTGGTCAGTCAGGCGGCGACACGGTACCCCAGAGCAGTGCCATCGGCTCGTGCAGTACATCCTAGACGCATTTGAAATCAAGAAGGACGTGAAGCAGGCATTCGACCGAGTCTGGCATCCCGGTCTACTATACAAATTAAAGACTGGCCTACCCCGACCATACTTTTAGTTCCTAAAGTCGTCTTTGGAAGACCGTAAATTTGCGGTAAGATGCGGCGAGGCCATCTCCAGTCTAAGAGAAGCTCACGCTGGTGTCCCCCAAGGCAGCGTTCTTGGCCCGTTGATGTACAACGCTTACACGGCCGACCTCCATGTTCTCCAGAGGCCTGCCCTGCTCGCAGACGACACCGCCTTCCTTACCACCGCCGATAGCGCCATGGGGGCAGCCGAATCCATGCAACTGCAGCTTGACTTGCTCAGCGACTGGTAAAAGCGATGAAACATTGCCGTCAATAATAGAAGTCCACTGCCACCGCATTTTCTCTCTGCAAATGCAACTGCCCTCCATTTAACCTCAACGGCTCCCCAATCCCGCAGGAAGACAATCCCAATCACCTAGGATTCACCCTAGACAGGAGGCTCACCTGAGGCCCCATCTGATTAAGAAGAGGAAACAGACTGATCAAAGATCGATGACAATCGCACCATCCACGAGGTTCTCAATTTTCCTTGGGTCAAGGACGATATCCAAAGAAGAATCGCACGCTAGATGCAGAGGCTCCATAATCACCCGAACCTGTTGGCCATCTCCCTGCTGGACAACAACGAGCAGTCCAGAAGACTAAAAAGGACGCACCCGCTTGACCTCCCCTGGATATCCTAACCATAATCATTAAATACCATTAGCTAAACTAACTTACTACTCTAATTTAGTTTTCCAATATTAATATGTAAAATTATCTATAACTGAAGTTCATGTAATAACATTTAATAGTTGTCCCTAAAGGACAGTTTTAAATAAACGTTATCCTGCTATTATAAAAAAAAAAAAGAAAGCGAGACTTAAAACCCGTTTTTAAGCATCAGGTAACTTACTTATCTTAAAAATAGAAAATACAATTTGACACCATTCGAATGGTAATTCGAATATAATAATTTAAATAATTATTATATATATATGAAATTATGTCTCATTTTATAGAAAATACATTAAACTTCAAAAGCCATTACAAATAATTTGAATTTGAACACGTATATAATGCACGTATATACAAAAACCAGAGTTGTACCATGATCCGTCTGATCCCGGCCGTTCCGACTTATAGGTATACTGTTTGCAAAGAATAGAAGAGTGTGGCAAAGTTTCAAGTCGATAGATTTAAAACTGAGAGACTAGTTTGCGTAGAAACAGAGAGACGGACATGCCCATATCAACTCAGGAGGAGATCCTGATAAAAAATATACGTATATACTTTATAGGGTCGGAGATGTCTCCTTCACTGCGTTGCATATGGGAATTTCCTAGGGTCGCGAACGTACGTTCGTACGCAATTAGTGCTAAAAAATTAAAGAAAAAAACACATTCTGATAATTTTTTTTTTTGTGTCCGATAGCATTTGGTGAGTTCTTTTCTTAGTGTAAATTATGGTTCTAATAGATTTTTCATTTTCATAATATTGGCAAAAAACATGAAGTCGCGAACGTTCGCGAAATGGAAGTCGGTTTTGGCTTGCTCTAGCAAAATCAATAAATCTGCGAATTGGAATGGAATATTTTAATGCAATAACTTTACTTTTAAAATAGAGGCATGTAGCTTTCTATCGAGTGTATTCCCAATTAAATATCTCCATTAGTTTTTTTAAAATTAAATTAAGTACGGGTCGTGAACGTACGGGTCGCAAACGAACGATTTTTCCACATATAAAAATTTTTTTTTTTTTGGTTACCTCTTTGTTTTTATAAATAAATTTATATTTTCTTAAAAAATCATGTTTCACCAATTTTTTTTTTTTTTAAATAAAAAATTAAATTTAAATTTTAATTTTAATTTAATTTCATTTCAATTGCCACTTCTTTTATCCATCTACAACTATTTATAAGCTTGTTAAACAAAAAATAATATTATTCTTAATACGGTCGCAAACGTACGCCACTTTAAAATTCAATATAACATAATTTTCTTGAAAAAGTCGGGATGTTTTTTTTAAATTTCAAAAGTTTACACTAAAATGACTTAACACATGAAGTTTCATCCACCCGCTTTCACTTGATGAACATAGATAACTACATAGATCACTAGAACATAGATAAGAATCAAAGTACAAATTAAGAGGTAATTGAACATTTTTTCGCTCTCTTTGAATTTTTCTCGTCTTATTAGATTGTTATTAAAAGATTTAGTACAAAAAGAGCAAACACATCATATGTTCTCCTTTAGAAATAAATAAACATAAAAATGTCTTTAAAAGTAAAAAAGAGGTGCAAATTACATTTTTTGACTTTTCGGGCTTTTTTTTTTTTAAAAAAAGCTGAGATACGCTATAAATCTAATACATTATGAAAATTTTGATATTTATTTATGAAAATACAAAAAAAGAATCGAGGAATATGGACATTTATTTTTTCGGTCCTGGTTGACCATCCGCCGGAATAGCCGATGTTTTTTACCAAAATTATAATATTCTAAATTATATTAATAAAATCTTCTAATATAATAGTAAGAAGATTTAAAAAAAAATTTTAACGTCAATATAGTACAAAAAAAAGACAACAAATAATTAAAAAAAAATGTTTTTCTTTAAATTGGCTCTAACGATTGAACATTTTCCATTTCGTTTAGAGAGAACTTTTAATATATCGCTTATATCTGGGATAAATGTAGAGCGCAAGATATAGTCCTAAAATTAATATTGTAGGTATGTAAGTATTGTAGGAACATGATTGTACTACTAAAATAGTGTGAATGTACATATGTAACATAGAAAAGGAATCATCTCCGATCCCACGATGTATATATCGAGCCCTATTTGCAAAAATAACGTAAGCGCCATTCTTCAGAAAAAAATTTTTGTATGCAAATGTGTACCGCAAAATTGTGTATGTGTATGCAAATTAGCTCCCAAAATATTAAAAACTATTTGCATCTATTTTATAAGACATCTGCCTGTCAAGCGACAAACGCCTATATCGGTGGCCGTGAAAAAACGATAAAAACCCTCTCCTGTAAAATCTCCTGCTTTTTGGCGCTTACGTTATTTTCGTAAATAGGGCTCGATATATTCGTGATCAGAAAAATTTTGCCACACCACCTTCCGCTCCTATGAATTGCAAATTTCTGTAGCTACAAAAGAGGAAGGTTTTTTAAAAAACTTTTAATGCCAAACTATTTCTATAGTTAAAATATATATGAAAATCAAATTTCAATCAAATCGGCCAACTATACAAACTGGTTAAAATTTTAACGCGTGGATCTCGAAGACTATACGAGATGGAACTATCAGATTTGCAACTTGGGATCGTATGTTATCCGCGCAGATCAAGTTTGTGTCTAAATTTTGACTTGTCAAAAGGTTTTTTTATTTTATGTTGATATAAACGAAGAATTCAATTTTTTTTTGGTGCGTTTGATCTATATTTATGATACACGAATCAAACTGTAGTGTTTTAAGCAGTTAAGAATAAATAAAGATGGTTAAAAAAATCGATTTATTTTTATTAAATAAATTACACAGTGATTTGGAACTTTTGAAGAAACCTAGTAGGAATTGTTTATGATGTCGAATATAGTATAGTATATAGTAAGCGCAAAAAAGTCACGGTTTTTTCCAAATAAATCAAGATTTTGAGGGTGTTACAAATATTTCAAATACGGTTTTGTGTTACATTCGACCTAATAAACAATTCCTACTAGGTTTCTTTAAAAGTTTCTCAATTTTTTTTTGTCGCACTGTGTTATTAGTGCAACTATTCAAGAATATGTTCCTTAAGTTTCAAAACACCGGTCGATTCAGTGCCGGAGTCACTGTATGTAAATACATACATTTACATTTACATACATTTTTATACATACATACATTATAAATACATACATTTCTTACATCGTCGTTAGATGCATTTCGCTGTAAATATTTTTTTTCGGAACTTCACAATATCCAGTTGAATTCTGAAAAATTTCGTCGGTATAAGCGGGTTGTGCTAAAAGCGGAAACGTTCTAAGCGGAGTTCCTTTCATATAAGTTTGTATGGGGACCAACCAAACCATCGAGTTTTCGTCGCAATAACCGGACCTCCACTATAAGTAAACTGTATATGTATACTGTATACTGTATATGTATACTACTGTATATAAAAACATGATACCTTAAAACCTTAAATTTGTACCTATTTCGGTCAGGGTTGTTTCAAATACTTAGAAAATATGTTACTAACGGAAAAAAAAAGATTTGTGATTTTGGACCTTAATAGTTACTCCTTAGGAGCTTAGGGCTTCTACAAGAGCCTTCAATCGGACTCACGTTGTCACTGTTTAATTTGATAAATGTTATAAAAAACATTTTTGAAAATTAAACAAAAAAAAAAGGTTGAAAGTCAATAAGTTACGATTCATTTTGTTTGATTATAGTGCGCCCATTGTAGCCAGCAGACAGAAATAGTCCCGTTTCTTATCTGTATGAAACCTAGTATTCTTCGATGTCAATTCAACCTTTTCTTTCTATAAAATAATAGTTCTTTTTAATACCCTTGCAGAGGGGATTATAATTATAAAAAGTGTGCAAAGCAGTGAAGGAGACATCTATAAAGTATATATATTCTTGATCAGGATATGTCCGTGTGTCTGTTTCTACGCGAACTAGTCTCTCAGTTTCAAAGCTACCGACTTGAAACATTGCACATACGAGTATGTGCCTTTCTTTCCTTTGCACGCAGTACATAAGTCGGAACGGCCGGGATTGTCCAACTATATCCTAAAGCTGCTATATAACTGATAGATCGGAAATGACCCAACTTGCGTTTTTTTTGAAAATAGGAAGTTGGATCTTCGTTCAGATTAAAAAAAAAAAAAAAAGGTGTATATGGTATTTGGTGAAAATATATGAATATGTATTGATGTATATATGAAAAATATTGAATATATGGTAGAAGCTTGGGACATTTTTTTAGATTAGCTGTCCTGTCTTGTTTTTAAATGTTTTAAAAATGTTTTAATAGAATGTTATCCTATTAGTAGCCTTACCTTGAATTTTCAATAAACAAAAGGTCAAATAATTTTAGAGTTTTTTATTTATAGTAATGAAACCCCAATTTTAGTTTTTAATCATTTTTATTTGGCTTCTATGGTAAGACTTATGGTTAATCTATTTGTAAGTACAAATCTTACTTAACTTTTTTCTTCGTTTATGATCATTGCACCTACTTATCTTCGTCTTAGATCCATTTTAATGAGTTCTGTTCGTGCGACATAGGCGTAGCAAATAATATACCGAAACACTACAATACACGCTAATGAATTTCTTTTGATAAACTAAATTCACAACTAACTATTACATTTTGGGCAATAAATATTAAATACATATTAATGTGTATATTCGTTTAATTAAATGTTGATATAAAAAAGTTATATACACAAATAATCATGATTAAGTTTTAAATAGCATTATTTTTTAACAATAACCTGTTTCTACGCAAGTTTTAGCGCGTATGACTAT
Source organism: Drosophila malerkotliana malerkotliana (assembly GCA_018153235.1). Taxonomy (NCBI): domain Eukaryota; kingdom Metazoa; phylum Arthropoda; class Insecta; order Diptera; family Drosophilidae; genus Drosophila; species Drosophila malerkotliana. Next base: position 19,488,698 of record JAECXV010000075.1, on the reverse strand, counting down.
TTACAAATGAAAAGAATGGATTCAGAAATAACATGGGAAGCAAACATCTGTGCTTTATAGGCATTAACGACTCGTAAAGCGGTTCCAAACCGACCTTAAATAAGGATATGGCTAAGAAACGACTACAAGACGGCTTGTCAACATGTCTAAAAAAAAGTTTCTAGACGAGTTATACATATGTATATATCGATGCATATTTCATAATGTGTTTTTTTTAGAAATCCAGCCGAGTCCAATAGCTTCTGTTCAGCTTGTTTCTGGGCCAAATCCGGAGTCGGCACAGGGGCTAAGTCGAAGCCTCCGGGTCACATTCCCACTGCCTTTTTCTTTTACCTTGAACAGCTGTTAGTCAAGGCTGTGCGGCGGAGTACTGTTTGGACCGCCCAGTATAAATGAAGCGGGACTATGAACCGAAATGCTGTCAAGATCTAGAACGCCATCCCCCTTCTCCAGGATCCCACTTCCATCCTGCTTCATCATCATACGGCGCCACTTGGCCCGGGCGTTTTGAAACCAGACCTGCGAAATTGCGGTTGTTAGTAAGTACGAGCTAATCATTTTTGGAAAAGGGCGCGAAAATTAAAAATATTCACCTGTAGGACTCTCTTTGGTAACCCTGTTTTTTGCGATAGTTGCTTTAAGTCCTTGGCATCGGGGTTATGATTGATGGCGAAATACGACTTCATAGTTCGTAACTGGTGATGTTTAAAAGAGGTGCGCATTCGCTTTGTCCGCGATGAGGAGCTCATGTGTGATCCCCTTCCGAAGTCAACGTACTCCGTGTTAAGATCTGCAATCGAAATCCCAAAAGTCTTCAAGTTGTGTCGACTTTTTCACAGTCTCTCCAGTTTTACGATTCGGGCCCATAAAAGAAGCATTTTGCTGCCGTCAATACACCAATGGCGCCAAATTCCAGCTTAAAAGTATCTCAGCTGTAGTGCAACCATTAAGAGCCCGACTGCATGCTGCCTCTTTTATGTCTACCATCGCATAACAATTTACAACCTACCTATGTTCGCGGTGAAGGGCTCAATGTCCTTGGGCTTGCGTTTTCGCGGCCTTCCTTTCTGTCGCGCCGGTTGCGGCAAACCGGTGATGACATGAGACGCGGGGACGAATATGCCCGTAGGAACAATGCTCCGGCTGGGGTCCGAGTGCGGGCTTGAGGAGTCGTTGTGTGGCGAGCCAAACTGTGTGTTGTACGGGTAGGAGGCACTCATGCTGGACGAGGCAGCGTCTCCCTCCCGGGCTATACTGTAGTGGGTCCTGCAAGGATAATTGGTTTAGTTGGTTCTCTGGCGAATGGACCGGCTGTAAGGCTAACCTGCAGTATATAAGCGCATCAATGATACCGTATTGGTCGCCTTTCGTCAACGGCGTGTGGCATACCGTACAACAAAAGCAGTTTACATGAAATACCAGGTTCCGGGCGCGCATTACTAACTCGTTGGAGCTGATTGAGGCCAGGCACCGGGAGCAACGGCGAGTACCAAAAAAACTACAAAAAAGAGGAAATATGCCATTCGCATTAGCTCACTCAGAATTAGATATCTTAAGACTAACTTTGCCAAATCATGTGTCATTATGCTTTAATAATCGAGCTGGTTGCATGAGGTTTTTAAATTCCTCCACTGAATCACTGATTATATGTTTGCAAATCTGGACTCATACAGGAGCTGTTTGAGGTAATTGATGCTCTGTTTTGAGCATGTTGTAGCGTAAGGACGGTACAAAAGAATCACAACACCTACTCATCGAAATTGTGTTATGGTCATTGCGTGGAGATAACAGCCTGCAGTGATGACTACTCCTTCTTTTCAGCCACTGAGGACTATCTCTTTCTCCTTTGCAAAAGGTAGATGAGACATTAATAGTTCCTATACCACAATAGGATGAAGGGCCCCTGAGTCCCTGAGACACACGTTTCTGACGACGCAAACGCAAACGCAGACGACAAATAACACTTAATGTGCGAGACATGCCATTTCTTTGACATTAATCAAAATAATTGGCGCATTTGACTTAAGAAACAGACTCCCTCAGCAGACTCATTCTCACATTTCTGAAACCCGGAGCGGATCCTGGCCGAAAGCATCGGCTGGAGGGGCTAACACCAGGCACGAGGCCAATTTTAATTTCATACAAATATATCATATTCGTTTGGAGCAAACTTCAAGAGATATTCAAAGCCCCATCCCCTAGTACCGTTCGTCATCTGCATATCGTAGCATTTTGAAGGAAATTGTTTGGGATGTGACGCCGAGATTTTTGTCACATTGCCATGTCGCACATCTTGTCGCTACACCTCTCGCCGAACTTTCGCTCAGGTTTCGTCTCTTCTTCAGCCTTCAGTTATAGGCCTTACTTATACGGATGATTTTTACGTAGTATATACTAGTCTCCATGTATGTATGTATGTGCGTTGAACACGGCGCGTAGGTCGGAGGCCTCATAAATAATATTATACATGAACTTTGAGGACAGCAACGTGGTTGCTGCTACCAACTCATAAAACTGATCCAGACCGCTGTCTTAACGGATTCATTCCGAGACGCTTGCAATGCCCAGAAACGCCCCTTTGTTGCCTCAAAAATCCTACGAGCAAGGGAGACGGCGCAAGAAAAATGAATTATGATTATTGCCATGTAAAAGAGCAGGCGAAATGTCAAAGTGACAACGCCTAATATATGATTATGTTTTCGAGCGCTCGAAATCTGATACTCTCACACACATTCTGGACACCCTCCCCCGGCTCCCGATCCCGCATCTGTTCCAAAATCCCCTGCATCTCCAGTCTTCCTTCAGTCCACTCGGTACCAAAGCAGTCCCCAACTCTAAGTACGGAATCTGTATTCACGAGTCTCAACCGCTAAGTACTTTTTAGAGAAAAGCAGTGTATTCCCAACAAGTAAAAAACTTGTTTATATTTATACCCTTGCAGAGGGTATTATAATTTTGGTCAAAAGTGTGCAACGCAGTGAAGGAGACATCTCCGACCTTATAAAGTATATATATTCTTGATCAGGATCACCTCCTGAGTTGATATGAGCATGTCCGTCTGTCCGTCTGTCTGTCTGTCCGTCTGTCTGTTTCTACGCAAACTAGTCTCTCAGTTTTAAAGCTATCGACTTGAAACTTTGCACACACCCTTCTTTCCTTTGCACGCAGTATATATGTCGGAACGGCCCGGATCGGCCGACTATATCCTATAGCTGCCATATAACTGAACGATCGGAAATGACCCAACTTTGACCCAACTCGTGCTTTTGAAGATAGAAAGCTGGAACTTAATACAGATTATATATTTGGTCAGTTGATCCGACCTACCAAATTTCATTAGGATCGGCCGACTATATCCTATAGCTGCCATATAACTGAACGATCGGAAATGGTACTTGGTGGAAATATCAACTTTCGTATTTTTGAAGATAGAAGTTTGGGACTTTTTTTAGATTTTTTATTTTAGTTAATTGGTTTTAGTATGATGTAATTATAAGGATCGGCGAACTATATCCGATGTTTGCGATATATATCCGGTTTTAACTGCAAGGGTATATAAACTTCGGCTCCGCCCGAAGTTAACTTTTCTTTCTTGTTACCCTTGCAGAGGGTATTATAATTTTGGTCAAAAGTGTGCAACGCAGTGAAGGAGACATTTCCGACCCTATAACGTATACATATGTATTCTTGATCAGGTTCACCTCGTGAGTTGATATGAGAATAGTCTGTCTGTCTGTCTGTTTCTACGCGAACTATTCTCTCAGTTATAGTCTCTCAATTTTTAAAGCTACCGACTTGAAACTTTGCAAACACCCTTCGCAGTATACGGCCGGGATCGGCCGACTATATACTATAGCTGCCATATAACTGATTGATCTGAAATGCTACATATAAGTTTGGTGTTTTTAAACTTAGAGAGTTCAAATGCTATTTTTAGCAAAATAATACGACATACAAAATTTCATAAGGATCGGCCAACTATATACTATAGCTGCCATATAACTGATCGATCGGAAATGACCCAAATTTCATGTTTTTGAAGATAAAAAGTTGCAACTTCGTATAGATTCTATTTTTAGTCAGTTTATTGGACCTTTCAAATTTCATAACGATCAGCCGACTATATCTTATATAAAGTGTTTGGTATTTTTTGGTATTATTTTTGAAGATAGAAGCTTGGGATTTTTTTTAGATTTTCTAATAAATTGGTTATTTTATGATATTCTCGGCCATGATATAGGATCGGCCAATTATATCCGATTTTTTCGATGCATAGCCGGTTTTAACTGGTATAAGGAAATATCTTCAACCCTATAAAGTCTATATATATTCTTGATCTGGATCAATAATTGAACGACCGGAAATGGTATTTAGTAAAAATAACAACTTGGTGTTTTTGAAGATTGAAGTTTTGAACTTTTTTATATTTTTTATTCTAATATTATGATATTTGCTATTTATTATATAATTATTATAATATATATTTTTATAGGTTATATTATGATATTTTCATAAGGATCAGCCAACTATATCCAATATTTACGATATATATTCGGTTTTCACTGCAAGGGTATATCAACTTCGGCTCCGCCCTAAGTTAACTTTTCTTTCTTGTTTTTAAATATGTTAATTATTTTTTTGTACAATTTTTTTATGTTAAATTGAGGTTTAAACAAATATATACTCCGTCGAAAATAATTAACCGCTTTTATATATAATAAAAATTTACCAAATAGGTCGAAAGTGCTTATAATAAAATCCCAAAAAACTTTTGTTTTGTATGTGACGTCTCATAGACCCGTCGACATACATATGTATTTATATAACCAAAACAACATAATTTTAGTGGAACCTGAAGGCGCTGAAGATCAGGGAATGTAGATAGTAAAGAAGATGCAAAAGCCTATGACCTGATAGCCACGTATTTAATGCGCTTTCTTGACAAACAGCAAAAAGCCAAGCAGATGGGCAGGTGGGGACTGATAGCGCTGCGAATCGTGGCCAAGTGCCCGTCGCTCCTCTCCGGCCAGTCGCGGCTACTCCATACGCTGAAGAGCCGACTGAAGCGTCTGAAATCAGTACGGCAGCAATGGTATGAAGGTTAGACCAAATAGCTGGCCAGCTTTGTTTTGAGGGCGGATGAGTTGAGAGAATGTGCGTTGAGCATGCTGAAGTGTAAACCGACGTGTGGCCCAACTGGGCGCCGCGGGATCTCATGCCCAGGGCATCAAATAGGGGGCACAGGGGTTCATTTGCAACAAGGGTCGAGGAACAGGACGTGTTTTGTAACGTGAGAGCATTTGTAAATGAAGTTTCAAGTGCCGCCCGCTGAGCTCTGGTCTTCCGATTACATATGTATGTATAAGTGCATCAGAAACAACAACAGCGGATTTCCCAGACGGCACGCCATCGTCGGCTTGCAGAGCAGTTCCTTCCGCCGGAGTTTTGTTGCTTTGCGTTGAGTTGTACTTGCCTTGCATGGCATGCCTCACCTTGTAACCCTATTGGCCAGCAATTTTGGTAAAGGTCTCACGAGAACAATCTCCCTGGGTCCTGAAATCCTGCCCCGCAAATTCGGGTAGTGCCGGCGTCCCGTGGCGATAATTCGATGCTAGGGAATGCCCAAACTTATACAATAATTGTATTTATTTTTTAGTTTAGTGTATTGGTTTTGTTTTGACTACCGGGGAGTTTCATTGAGCCGATTGTGTTTTGGATGGGTTAAATGTGCTGGAAAATTAGTTGTGTCTCTAGTTCTTGAGCTAATGGCTTGAAATACCGCAACCCCAAACATTAAACTAGGTTTTCAAGATTTTCATTCACATAAACAAGAGCATTTGCATTTTTAAACGTTCTTTAATAGGACTTTTCCGGCTTCCAAGAACGTAAGCCTATGTCTAATGGTTTTGTGACCATAATTTTATAGTTTAGCTGATTAGATTATCGCCCAGCTGTCAGACTTGCTCCGGGAAACGTCTTTTCCCTCCCCCACGTTACCATTCAGAAAGAGGCTTTTACGCATAAATTCGGTGTAAAATGCTTTCTCAAGATGCCTATTAAACATTTTAATTATCGCGCTGCCCTGAATTTATACCGGGTCTTCAGACCCTATCAGTTTGTGTGTCCAGATCGCAGCAGAGGAAAGGTTATTCGACGCACTGTGCAGCCAAGCGAGCAACGTGCGAAGCGACGGAGCGAACAAGGAAAAGAAGGGAAGGCTGAAGCGTTGATGTTCGCAATTCGGCTCACGAGGGCTTATGTTTTGTTGTAATTATTTCTCTAGGTGTTCAGCATTCAATTAGGACAATTTTTAATCCTGATTAATAACTAACTCTTAATAAAAAGTATACTTGTTCACTATAAAATTTTTAAATTAAAATTAAAATTTAAAATTTGAATAATTTAATTTATAAAATTTCATTCCCAAAATGAACTTTCAAAGAGTATTATAATTTTAGCCAATATGACATCACCGTCACCATATAATATGTGTATATAGTATATTCACATATTCTTCATCAGGATCATCTTCCATTTCATATATGTATGTACATATGTCCGCGTTTCTGTCCATCTCACCTATCGGAAATTCGGATTTACAATATTTATAAAGGGTCTATATACCACAGCTGCCATATAACTTAATGTTCGCTAACTTGTACCATTCAGATATAAGCTAAAGATTTTTAAAAATTTATAGAGTATATAACTGGTCTGTTATAAAAATGCAGAGTTGCAAAAAACTGTTGATCATTTCAAAGTGTCAGAAAAAAATCGATCATGTCGGAACACTTTGAGAATCCGGTCTGAACAAAACACTTTAAAGAGCTTTTGCTCAAAAAGTTTTCTGCTTTAACTTTCATTTAAATGTAAAATTTTAAAGAGTAGGGAGGATATAAGTATGATAAGTAGGGTAGTAGTATAAGCATACTAAACACTTCATTCAGATCTTTTTGTTAAAAGTTTCTCTTCAAACCAGGGACCGTAAAAAATGATTATTGTTATGATTTTTATTTTAAAAATCACAAAATAATGATTATTCTCTGAGCGAAAAAATAAAAATCAGAAAATAATCATTATTCTATGATCGAAAAATAAAAATCACAAAATATACATTATGCTATGATCGTAAAAAAAAAATCACAAAATAATCATTATTATTGATTTTTATTTTTTTTTCGCTTAAAAATATCACTCAATTTGTGATTTGGCGCTGTGTATTAGATTGTCTTGATATTTGACTGCATATTTCCCTAGATCACATATATAGAGGTACCATTTAGTAATATGATTTCTTCACTAACAGCCTTCCGTACCACTAAAAGTTAAGAAAATTGAATCTAAAGCTTCTATAAATCATAGAAACAAATTTTTCTATGGAAGATTGTTTAGTTCTAATTAAAATTAGAAGAGCATACCATATTTAAATTTTGGATTAAAGGAAAAGTCCAAAAACATTTTATTGAATTTGTTATAGTTATTTAAGCTTTTTATTTTTAATTAATAAGGAACTTGGAATATCATTTTTTGAAAAAGTCATGGCCATCTACAAAAATTTTAAGTATTTTCTGAACCGAAATTTTAAAGAGTCTTGTATTTAACGTGGAAATTGTCCAAATGTGTAATCCTCAAAGCGAATCCTAGCCGAATATGCTATTTTAATTTAAACAAGAAAGCAAAGCTAACTTCGGGCGGAGCCGAAGTTGATATACCCTTGCAGTTAAAACCGGATATATATAGCAAACATCGGATATAGTTGGCCGATCCTTATGATTACATCATAATAAAACCAATTAATTACAATAAAAAATCTAAAAAAAAAGTTCCAAGCTTCTATCTTCAAAAATACGAAAGTTGATATTTCTACCAAATACCATTTCCGATCGTTCAGTTACATGGCAGCTATAGGATATAGTCGGCCGATCCTAATGAAATTTCGTAGGTCGGATTAACTGACCAAAAATATAATCTGTACCAAGTTCTATCTTCAAAAACACGAAAGTTGGGTCATTTCCGATCGTTCAGTTATATGGCAGCTATAAGATATAGTCGGCCGATCCTTATGAAATTTGGCATGTCGCAATGTGTTGCCAAAAATAGCTCTCGTGTCAAATTTGAAATCTCTAACTCTAAAAACACCAAAGTTATACCATTTCCGATCAATCAGTTATATGGCAGCTATAGGATATAGTCGGCCGATCCCGGCCGTTCCGACTTATATACTGCGTGCAAAGGAAAGAAGGGTGTGTGCAAAGTTTCAAGTCGATAGCTTTAAAACTGAGAGACTAGTTCGCGTAGAAACGGACAGACAGACAGACAGACGGACAGACGGACAGACGGACATGCTCATATCAACTCAGGAGGTTATCCTGATCAAGAATATATATACTTTATAGGGTCGGAGATGTCTCCTTCACTGCGTTGCACACTTTTGGACAAAATTATAATACCCTCTGCAAGGGTATAAAAAGTGTTTATGTAAAATGTATAGAACTTTATAGGCTCCAAATGAAGATTTTTCGTTAAATCACAATATTTGGAATTTTGAATTACCCGTCTAGAAGGTATTAGAGCATCTCTCTGAGCCAAAAATATAACTTTTGTATTAATTTTATTACAAACTAATAATACAAAGTAACCCTTTTGTCGAACACTTGTAACCAAGTGGTCACTGAAAGCCAATTTTGTAGGGATCATGTTATTAAAAGTGTCCTGCTAAAGTGTTACAGAGAGACTGATTTTTTTATTCTGTTAATAACATCTGTCGGACTGAAACTGTTTGAAACAAGGAAAGCTAACTTCGGGCGGAGCTGAAGTTGATAAACCCTTGCAGTTAAAACCGGATCGTATATAGATGGTCGAGCCTTATGAATATATAATATAACCAATTCATTACAGTACAAAATCTAAAAAAAGCCCCAAACTTCCAACTTCAAGAACACCAAAGTTTGTATTTTTACTAAATACCATTTCCAATCGATCAGTTATATGGCAGTCATAAGACATAGTCGGTCGATGGTTATGAAATTTGGTAAGTTGGATCAGCTGAGCCAAAATAGAATTTAAACGAAGTTTCAGCAAAACACGAAAGCTATAGGATATAATCGGCCGATCCTTACGAAATTTGGTGGATCGTTTAATTTGGTAGCAAAAATAGCATTCGTACAAGATCCGAACTCTCTTACTCTAAAAACACCGAAGTTATACCATTTGCGATCAATCAATTATATGGCAGCTATACATTGCTTTTCTGAAGTCGTGGGTCTGATCCCGGCCGTTCCGACTTATACACTACGTGCATATAATTATATACTACGTGCAAAGGAAAGAAGGATGTGTGCAAAGTTTCAAGTCGATAGCTTTAAAACTGAGAAACTAGTTTTCGTAGAAACAGACAGACGAACTTGCTCATATCAACTCAAGAGGTGATCCAGATCAAGAGTATATATACTTCTTCAGCAAGGGTATTAATATAATAAAAAACAAGAAAGGACGGCTTTAGTCAAGTTTCTCGACTATATTTTTCAAAATAGACTATATTTTATAAAATAGTCAAAGTTCCAAACATTCCGTATTGGCGCCACGATTTGTGGGAGAGGGATGGTGAAGGATTCTGCATGCCAAATCCTATAACTCTATCTCTTATAGTCTCTGAGATCCACACGTTCATACGGACAGACGGACATGTTTATATCGACTCGGCTGTTGATAATGATCAAGAATATATATACTTTATGGGAGAGGAGATGATCCCCTCTCTATGTTACATACATTCACACGACTGCAATATACCCCTTTACTCTACGAGTACCGTTTATAAAAAGTGTTTCGATCAGAGGTAAATAACAATTTTTGCAATTTAAGGGTATTTTTTCTATACCGACAGCATTAAACAAATTAAATGTGCAAGCTCTGCTAAAATGTATCTGATACGGAAAAATGAAAACATTTGAAATTGCCATTGACCTGTAAAGGTTTATACACAAGTAAAATTTATTACAGATTGAAAGAGTATGCGTATGTGTACGTTCTCAAAAATACATTTGAAATCCGATTTTACCCAGTTTTTATGAGGGAACTCCAGACTCATAATATGAGTGGAGCCTACCGTTTGCAGCACTTTGAGGCGGCGAGTAGAACATAAAAAGCAGCGTGAGATTGTTAGCTTCAGTCTGGTTGAGACTTTCTTTGACTTTTAGTTGGTCGTGTAGAGCTAGCTGTAGTGGTACTGCGCGGTCTTTGCACTTTTTTAATTTAATTAATTTTTTGTGTTTTATAATTCAACCCTTTCTGATGGCGGACGATAAAAATATTTTATTGTCAGACCCACGACTTCAGAAGAGCAATGTATTTTATACCACGTCGGCTGATTTCGCTCAACTTCTCACTGACCAAAAATAAATTGTGACGCTTCGACGATTTTTAAACAGTAAGCATTTATGTTACTCTTCAACACCCATTTCTGTTTTTCTTAGGGACGCTATTAACTTGGACCTTTTTAACGGAAGGCTTTCAATTTAGAGGCGCTGATTATAACCTACCTGTGGGATAGCTAAGAAAAAAACTTTCTCAATACTTTAATACTTCTCAATATTTTTGTAATATTCCAAAAAGGAAGCCACGGAGCGAAATGATATTGCCTTATTGCACTTATCAATGTAGAATAACTTGGTGGCAGCGGACTTGTACAAAAAATTCAATTACTTACTCTGGGAGTCTAATCCCGAAACAACGGATTTATGAACAGATCGACTTAAAGACAACGGATACGCAGCATACGAAGTATACACTGGTCAGTTTTGTGAGACACTACATAGAAAACTACATAGTCCACAATGAAGAGCTTTCAGATCCATGTAAACGGAGGAATATGAGATAAAGTAAAACAAATCATTTAAGGAAAGCCAAAGTTCTGAAGTCAAAACCAAAAAGGATTGGTATTAATGAGTTTGCTCCCTTCTCTTCCAACCACATCCTTTTTACTGTTTTTTTAATTCAACTAAACATATGGAGCGTTTGGTTTGTACAACATATGGTTTATACTAAATACATAAGTATAAATTTTGTGGCATACTTTTGTCTGTTACAAAACTCAAACTGAATAAATTTATTACAAAAGCTTACAAAAAGTCTATACCTCCTATTAAAGTCATCAGATATGGATAATATGGTGTATAAATAACTTAAAAGTAGTTACTGATATATAAAAGTCATGGACGGTGAGATTAAATTGGAAAAACACAATATGTGTTATGCTTTATCTTCATTGAAGGATGTTAAAGTCAAGGTTCTCAAAGCTTTTAATGAAGGAATTGAATTTTTTAAACTAGCCATTTCAGTTTTACAATAAAACGACAACCTAAATACTTAAGAATACTGGGCAGATTCGACCGGCTCAAGGTAAAAAGTAAGGTAATTTATATGCTTCGAGCACTTATTTGATTCTAAAAACATCAATAACTCTAGTATGATGTATTTAATAAATATGAACAAAATGTATGTAGATTATTTTTTATAAAATGGGAATGTTTAAAAATAAAAGTTGAGTGATATCAATATAATTAAAAATATGTTGTCCTTAGAAGTAAAAATTAATCACCAGGTGGTTGCCACATGTAATTTATATGATATATGGCCTTTTGATATTCGGATACCCTCGTCGTAAGCTTGTATGCTTTTGTATGCTTTATTTTATTTTTGTTTATCATAACTCGACTGTGCGTCTCTTTTTTTTGACAAAACATGGATTTATTTTATTAGATGGAAATGACGCTTGCAGCGGAATCCCAATTCACCCCGCGACCCGAACCTCCCACCCGATTTACAGACAGTGCATAGGGCATAAATTCGGCGCTGCACAGACCGCCTCCCCTCTTGTCATATTTGACATCTCTGGTATAAATCAACGGGAAATGTGGGAACGGTGGGGGGCGAGCCACTGCGGGGCCCGATGTGATTAATAACGCCGAGCATCAGTAAGTAGAGGCAAGGCGGCAGCCATGGAAAAACCGCCGGAATGAAACGAAATGAAACATTACGGCGGAATGGATTGTGTATGACTTGACATGGTGACCGCCAAGCGCATCCCGCACCCCCTTTCACGGGCCGGGGTCTGTCTGCGCGAGTGCCATCGGAGCCAGCGGTTCCAGCGATTTCAACGGAGCGAGGCGATAGCGCCGATGGAGACGGGAATCAGCCCCGCAATTTCCATCAGCTTCTCGCAGCAGAAGGCGCAGATAGTACGACCCTGTTCCATATCAAGCCAACATCGGAATGGGCATCCCCTTAGGCACTTGCTGACTCCCGATCTGACTATCATGCTGGGTATTTTGAAATATGAAGCGGTAATAAATGTCACAAGAATCATTTGGGAGGAAATGCGAATGACGGGCGTGACTGGTAAGGGATTTATGGCACACCGAACGTAAAAAGCGCATTCAAAAGCTGAGTGTGGCTGAGAATTTAACGGTTATTTGGCTCCCTAACAGGTGTTGACCTTTTTCCTTGCCTCTTGCATCCTGGCCGCGATGGCTTGCCCGGAATTTTTGCTAAATTCACTGCTGCCACACAGCAATTACATAAAAGTTAACTGCACCCCAAAATTTCGTTTAATTATAACCGTATTAAGTGAATTTTGTTGCTCTCAGTGAAGAGTTTTAGCGTGATAGTGGCGGCGCGTGAAATCACATTGCTTATGCGGTAGACTCGGCTGGTGGCTTGCGGGAATCACAGACTAAGGAACGGCTGCGGCGAAACCACCCAGGCGATGAGTGTCAGCAAAGCTTCACATCTCACCCAAAACTCATAGCCCAGCTAGCGTGCAGCTTAGCTGCAGCTCCATTCTTAGGCAGAGTGAGCGTTCTTGAGAATGCGGCGAAAAGCAAACAGCAGAACACACGCAGGGCCACTCAGGCTGGTGTGCTCCGATGGGCGGGCGGCCAAATTTACGGACGGCGGACGATCAGGGTACTGCCGTCTCCGTTGCGGTCTGCTTCTTCTTGCATTCCAATTCTCGATCGCGTTCACATTCGCACGAGTTCAGCCTTCGCACAGTGGTGCAAAACAATGCCGGGTAGCACATGCATAAATACTTCACTCGCGTGTTTAGAAATCATTTTCTAGTCAATGTCGTGGCATGCAGTTGCGGCTTTATCTGATTCATCAGGCCCATGGCTCGGTTTCTCAACAGCTTCTAAGATTCTGAAGGAGATTTCCGCCACTATTACTACTCGAATAAAATTTTCTGAATGGAACTGGCTTTGGTTTGGCGTTTGCTTACCTATAATAATCGTTTTTGCAATAAATGTTGCCGTCACGTGAGTAGCAAGACGATTCCCGTTCCAGCGGTTGTCGGCAGGCGTAGCACTGCAAGCAACTAGCGTGCCATCGTTTTTCCACGGCGGAGAGGTAGAAGCGATCCTGTGGAAAGACCAAAATATAAATGCCAAATTTAAATTTGCCCGCACTTACAGAAATGTCCAAATCAACTATCGAAGAATTAGTTATGTAACTTTACGAGCTATCTAGTATTTCACGAGAAAAACATGTATATATGTACATATTTTAGTCAGTCTGTATGAACGGCTGTGCTACAGAGATATAAACAAGAAAGAATAGCTATAGTCGAGTTTCACGACTATATTATACCCGGGACTCACCATTTCTTGCCACACTTCAACTGAAAAGTATGGACACTCAGTGAATACAAAAATTTCATACTTTTGTGCTCGGGGAAGCAATCTGTGAAGCAATTTAGTAGGGAAGCAGAATAAAAAGTCGTCAACTCCTCCCAAAATTGTCCGCTTGGGCTAAATTTTGATTTGTAGGTAATTAGGGAAAGGTATTGGAAAAGTTTGGCATCAAAACAATTTCAAATAACTTGTTAGAACTGGCGCTACAAGATTTCAGTTTTGGGCACAAGTCGATCTGGATCGATACCAAGGACCGTCAATACGGACAGATGGTCATGACTATTTTGACTCAACTGTTGATGCTGATCAAGAATATATATACCTAATAGGGTCGGAGATGATTCCTTTTCTATGTTACTTACATTTGTACGAATGCAATATAACCTTGTACTCTACGAGTATCGGGTATAAAAATGTAACGCTATAAGATTAGCATAGACATGTATGTATAATTTATGTTTAGAAAACACTATTCCGCTAAATATTGTTATTTTTTTTTTAGGGTTTTTAGAGAGGTTTTTAGAGGGGTCATAGACTTTTATATTTTGAAATTTGGAAATTTGGCAAATTTGTCGTATTATTTTGCCAAAAATAGCTCTCATGTAAAATTTGAACTCCCTAACTCAAAAAACCCCATTTCCGGTGCTTTTCCTAACAACCATTTCCGATCGATCAGTTCTATGGCAGCTATAGGATATAGTCGGCCGATCCCGGCCGTTCCGACTTATATACTGCGTGCAAAGGAAAGAAGGGTGTGTGGAAAGTTTCGAAAGTCGATAGCTTTAAAACTGAGAGACTAGTTTGCGTAGAAACTGACAGACGGACAGACAGACGGACAGACGGACATGCTCATATCAACTCAGGAGGTGATCCTGATCAAGAATATATATACTTTATAGGGTCGGAGATGTCTCCTTCACTGCGTTGCACACTTTTGGACAAAATTATAATACCCTTGGCAATATTCATATTCATATTCCCATATTCCCATAAGGATCGGCCAACTATATCCGATGTTTGCGACCGGATATAGGTTTTAACTGCAAGGGTATACTTCGAGGGTATACCCTCACCGCAAGGCTCTAAAAAAAAAGCCTCTAAGGGAAACAGCCACCCCTTAAAAACTATTTAATATTTTTCCACCAAATTTTGCACAAACATTGTTAATAAGGTGTACTATCAAAAAATTAAAACATCCGTGTAATTAAATAATTGCTACATACCTAAAAAAAAATCCGAACTTTGCTTTTTTTCTTCGACAAAGAAGGTATATAACCCTTTAATCATTTCAAAGTGTCCAGAAAAAATCGAATACGTCGGAGAATCAGGTCTTGCTTTTATTTTCTATTCGATCCGGTCTATGAAAAGTGTCTCATATAACAGAGTGTGTATTTACAAAACTATGGCACCTAATAGGTACCAAACTAACTTTTTTAGTTATGTCATAATATTCCGAATTTTTAATTATCCGTCCAGAACCTTATTTACCTTATCCAGAAAGTGCATCTCTCTGAGCCAAAAATATAATTTCTTTTATTAATTTTTAGTATAAAGTAACCCTTTTGTCGAACACTTGTAACAAAGTTTTCATCTCATCAAAATAACCATTGAAAAAATAGTTCAACAGTTATCAAAGTCTCTGCATTAGGGATATTCTAAATATATTTGAACACAAAAATATATATATGAAGAAAGGACGTTTATAGGACGTCGAGATTTCCGACAATATGAGACCCTGATCTCATATCTTCAAGTCACATTTAAACTATTCTTTAAAATTTGAAGTAAAATCCATTAGGGCAGCATAATAAACAGTCTATAACTCTACTGAAAATCGGCTGGTTTGGCTTGATAAGGGTTTTTTACCTTATATGGTTTTATATTGCATTGTAATAGTTTGGCATGCGTTTTTGCACAAACGCTGTTGCGAAAAAATTTGATTTCGACAAACGATTTCAAACTATGTTTGTATTACAAGTCTTCATAAAAATCGAATAGATATGTATGTATTTCTTTTAGTCTCTGAGATACACGCGTTCATACGGGAACTCGGGCAGCCTCTGACTCAAGAATATATGTATGTATATATGTATTCCTGTTACATATACTTAAAAAAATACATTATACCCTTGTACTCTACGAGAACCTCGTATAAAAATAAATGTATATTACACTTACCTGTATTTGCCGGCCACATCCAGCGCATTCATCGAGGTTTCGCGTTATTTTGCTATCGTTGGTGGACTCTGGACTGCTGGGCGGCCCAAACGGTTCAGTTTTGAATGATATGCCCGACGTTGTCTCATCACTGATCTCCGTGCAGTCAGTGCGACTGCGACTGATTGAAAATTTGGCTGTTGAGTCTTCGAAAGTGGCTCGATCGGCGGTTTCATAACTAGACGAAAAGTAAATTCGAGAATATATAATTGATGTACATTTTTGTTGGAGTGTTTATAATACCGTCTGAATGAATCGGTGTTGTATGCATTGCCGAAAGGCTTTGTACTGTGATCACAAATATCTGGACACGAGGATGAGGAGCATGTGCGGAACAAAGGATGATTGGTACTTGCACCTGCAGCACTGCCACAGTGGTTGCTCCCTTGATGTGCTACAGGTGGTGTCGGACTTTTTTCCCTTGCGCCGGGCCCAAGAAATCTTGCGCTCTGCTGCTGCAATATTTAAAAGTAAGGAACTTGTTAAAACGCCAATATTTTTGTGCCATAAATCCAAGAACGTTGCGGTTAAATCAAAAATCAAATAAAGGATGTACTGAACTATAAATGGTGCATATAATTCTAAATGAAAAAAGCGGCAAATCCAAAGGAAAGGAAAAAGTTCGTTTCAATTAGGAGCAAAAAATTTCTGCGTAATTCCAAGAAAAAGATTCGCGACATTGAGAACTGTGAACATGTGAAGAAAATGAAGGGAGGAACCAAAGTAGCTACTGTTGCAACAAAACGCATCCCATGCCATGCCATTTCACCTCCTTTCCCAGCGTTCGTGCGCAACATGTCCCCAAGCTTATTCATTGAAGCAGCAGATCCCTTCAATTTCGCGGGGTACCGGCCATCGAGCCACTCCCCTCCACTGTGCATCTGTTTACTTATTTTTGATTAATTAGTAGAAAATAGATTACGACTGGTGCTTCCCTTCACACTCCCTGCGCCACAAAATTTTGTTCACTTCGCCAGCGAATTTTGTGTAGAAGATTTTCGGAAAAACCGCATTTTTAATTGTATAATCCGGGCACAAGACATTATAGTGAGGGAACACGCTGTTGATTCAAATGTATGAACTGGATTGTACAAGTGCCCGATTTTAAATATAACAGGTAATACCTACATAAGCCTACTTTTAGGTTTGCATCGATTGACCAAGACTTTTTGCAAATAAACACTTGGCCACTCGGATTAGAAAAGAAACTTCCGAATTTAGTTGGTTTACAATTGAGTAAAATACTTCAGTTTCTCATAAAAAATTGAAATTATAGTATATCCAGGAATTTAAATAATACTATATGATAGGATTATTATTACATATGTCTATAAGCAAGAATAGTTTCTTTTTTATATTCAGATCAAATTTGTGTAAGTGTAACGTTTTTGTGAAAATTTCATCTCATTGCAATAAATACATATACATACATATATTGTAAAGTCGGTATCAAACAAATTTCTTATGATAAGAGTTTTGAAAAAAATGTCAAGTCTTTCTTTGCACAAACATTAAAGTTTTTTCCGACTGTTTATCGTTCTCCTTATTTTCAATCTCCAAAGGCTTCAAAATCAGAGTGGAATTTCCCCCTGTTCTTACATTTATAAAATAATCACTAATAATTTATTAAAACAAAAAGGATACAAATAGTTCACAAGAAACTGACATTTTTAAATTTTTGTCGTTTTTTTCGGACTTTGACACTATTTTTTCGGTACAACTTATAAGACATGTGTAATTTTTTAAAAATATCAATATTATGAAAAAATGAAAATTGAAAATGAAAAACGAAATTAAAACGCTTGAAGTTATAACGCTTTTCTCAAGACAAGTCAGTGCAATTTTACTAGCGCTTAGGAGTACACATTGAT
Organism: Drosophila malerkotliana malerkotliana; assembly: GCA_018153235.1. Lineage (NCBI taxonomy): Eukaryota > Metazoa > Arthropoda > Insecta > Diptera > Drosophilidae > Drosophila > Drosophila malerkotliana. The sequence goes on along the minus strand of JAECXV010000075.1, from coordinate 19,470,919 downwards.
ATGTGTCTTGTAAGTTCTACCGAAAAAATGGCGTTAAAGTCCGAAAAACAAGACACAAATTTTAAAATGTCCGTTTCTTGTGTAAAATTGGTATCCCTTTTTTTTTAAATAAATTAAAGATATATATTTTTTTTTAAAGCTACAACATTTAACTATTAAAAAACGTCGGAAATTTTAAAATTGGCTTTAAATTACCCGTTTAGGAATTTTTGAGAGCAAAAAAGTTCCGAAAAACTGTTTTTTCTAAATAAATCAAGATTTGAGGGTACTAGAATTATTTCAACTACGGATTGTACTATATTCGACCTAATAAACAAATCGTACTAGGTCTCTTCAAAAGTTCCTCCAATTTTTTTTTTTTTTTCACTGTGTAATCTGTTTGGAAAACACTTATATAGTGGTCTAGATCTAAGGTCTAGGGGAAGTAATTTTAGATTGGAAAAGAACGCTTAACATTAAATATTACATTTTAATATTAAAATATATGTTTTTTTTATTTCAAAGGCTAATAAAAGAAACATTAAAAGAAAAATGTCATTCCAATTGGATATTCTAAAAGATATTTTATCCAATACGATAAAAGAAACGCATAAATTCATAAAAATAGAACGTTAAAACGTAAAACCATAGATTAAGTTGTGCATTAATTTTAAATAGAATTTCATTTTGAATTTTATTTAAAATTTTTTTTAGAAACCTTCACGTAAGGTAAGCGGGCGTCTAAGGGTTTAAAGTTAACATTAAATTTTCAAATGGAACATGAAATAAATTGAATAATAAGAAGTACGGAAACAGCTTCAAAGTTAATACATACACCTACAGTTAGGTGGATGTTTATATTAGACAATATTTATACATAGCATTGGATATATATCGCAAATACATATTTGGACTATCCTTATAAGTTTAAATCAATTCCTTATATTATAAAATTTGAAAAAAATCTCATGCTATGCAGTTTTAAATCAAATTTTTTCAAAAATAACACCAAAGTACACTGTAGACTTGTACTTTTACACTGTGCGCAAAGAAAAGACTGTGTGCAGCCGATAGTTTTAAAACAAAGAGACTGAGAGAGAAATTTGGGAAACACCTGCGTTGAGAACTTTTGATATTTAGCTAATCTAATTATTTAGTATATTTAGGCCTATTCGATGTTAGTTTCTTCATCTACTTAATCAGCCACCGACGGTGATTACATAATTTCGTAAACATATTTCCCAAAAAAAATCTCTAGTTGGTAGATCTTTATAAAACTTATTTATGTATAATATCAGTCGAATTACAGATTTTTGTCTCAGATTCATAGTCCTACAAAACAATCGATGCTTTTTTATTATTTTTTTTTTTTGTATTTTAGAAGATAACAAAACTATCAATTATCTTCAATTATTTCACAATGACTAATTAGCTTACTTGATCATTCTTCTACTTGTGGATTATTATTTATAACAAACTTAAAAAAAAAGAAACTGTATTGTATTTTCACCAATGGTTTTGGTATTTGATTATAATGTCCCGCCCGCAATAATTATGGGTAAAAATCCTTGGAAATTGGAAATTTTATTTTCACAAAGGAAAACAATTTTACTTTATTCCTTCTAAAGTTTACAATATGTATAAGAAGACTTTAAAAACAAACTTTAATTTTTTTGTTTTTAATTTTTTGAAGAATTTAGAAAAATTTGTGATGGCGGGTTAGCGAAAGTACTGCGGACTTCTGTGACCCTAGAAAATGGAAAAATCATAGAATCTGACCTTTGCTATTACTATCACAGTGAGGATGCACACAATTAAAACAACAACGGAAGCAAACTAAAATCAGAATTCTGAGAAATATTTATTGAATGGAATTGACAAGGGTTTTCTTATCTGTAGTGTGGAACGGCAGCTGTGGCCTCTGCCCAGACATTATCTTTGGGGCAGGACCAACTTAGGCATGCAGAGGGCAGTTGTCTAATCGGGCTAGAACTGATAACTCACATTAGCCCTGGCTGGGACCGATATAAATAAAAAATGATTCAGCATTCCCATTCGAAGTAATACAGAATAGTTCAAAAACGTTTCAGTCTAACTCTTTTTAACTAAGAGGAACTTGCAGTCACAGAACTTACCCAATGCATCACAGGGCGCTCCTCGGTGCAGACGCCCATGTGCGTCTTTTGGAATGACACGAGGTCTATTTCCAAGGATGAGGTTAGTCTGGCGTCTTATGTTTATCGTAAGGCGTTTTGCTGAGTCTGGAGCACGTTGTGCCACCTAAGAAAGTGTATAGCTAAGACGATCCCGGGTAATCCTCTGTGTGTTGGTATTGGGTTTTCCCTTATGCGGATTCAAAGTATCACTGGGAACACTGGTTCAACGCTGCTTTATGAATACTACTGCCGATTGGCACTTGATTTACGATCGCTTCGGCTACCAAGAAGCATCTTATATCACGGTATTGGTCATTTTATGGGCAGCTTTTTTGGAATCGAGATGGAGCTGCTGCTTTTTTATTAACTTTATAAATATTTTTTTACCGATTCTTCTTTATTTAACTTCGTTTCAGAATCAAGGTAATTTAAGGAACATTAGGATCACACATAAGCACTACGGAACATTCACTGAAACACTTGACTCTGCAGCAGGTAGGATGATGGGGATCATTAGGTGACGTTACTGTCTTCCAAACGTAAACCGATTTGAGCCGATTTGGGATGGCGAAACTAACGGCAGGGAAGGACACCGGTTGCAACGTCAACCGCAGGACAGGCAGAGGTCCCAATTAATTTATTATGTCATTAATTTATGAGACTGCGCTCAGACCCAAATTAAGTGGTAGTAGTCTACTATTTTAGAGTCGACATGCCGCATCAGTCTGGCTATTCGGACCTTTCTCAGGGTGTTCTACGGCAATCCGAGATACTTGCTACTGATAAGGCTTATGAGGAGGTTGCTGCAAACGATCGTCAACTCCTTTGAGGCGACTGTAGCCGCCGACTGATAGCTCAATCCACGTCCGCCGGTACGCTCCAATAGTCGCGGACGATTTCACAAAATTAAGTCACAGACGCCCAGCCTGGGGCTGCTCACGTATGTATATGTACGACCCGAACTCGACTTCACTCGCATTAAAACTGCACCGGTCTGCTGACGGACGCGAAGACAACCACTCGCCCAAGCTGCGTAACTGGGAATGTTTGAATGTTTGCCAAGAACCCGACCTAAGCGCCAGCAGCCGATACGTAAACCCTCCCTGTGGGCGCGTTTGTATTTGTGTTCGTGTCTGCGCACACCTTGGGAACGTGACTCTTGCTGCCCCGTTTCTACTCGCACTGCGGCGCGGGTGCTCTCTCTGTGGCAAATGGCGGCGTTCTCAGCTGATTGTGCCTGTATGTTGTGCTCGCTCTGACGCACAGTCTCTGGCGCAAGAGGGCGTGGTATTACTCCCCCACCCATTCTCCCAACACGGTGGGGATTGGGTGCGATGGCTGCTGCCAAAGATGAATAATGCAACGGCAGAACTCAAGAGAAACAGAAGCAAAGCAGCAAATGTGGATAAGCAGCGACGGAGGTGGTGGTCGGCATTTTTGGATGGAATAGAAATGGATCTAGATCTGGACTTGAAGCCGGATCTTGAGCCCGTGACAGAAATTTTGCACCGCTAAGATATGTATGTATGTATGTACATATGTTCGTAAAACAGCTCTGTATTTATGTTTGTATAAGTGAACGATGTATGTATGTATGTATGTATGTACGCCCTTTCAAGCAGAGCCGCGCACACATAGTCCCCCACACTCGTTGCGGGCTCCATTTTTTTGATTGTAATATTGTTGCTGCTCCCTTTGACATTGTTGTTGCCTTTACTTAAGCTTAGGGATGTGTGCGACCGCCTTATGCGCCACCGGCGACCACGGCCCACCGTACAAGACAGACGAGTTAAGAAAATCGAGCAGGCTTTATTTATTCTAATTTTTTCTGAGACCTGCTATTTTTTTTGTTTACTTCTTTCTTTTAGCCATAAGAGGGCCTTGTAAAGTAAAAAAATCAATTTTCAAATGCGTTTTTCTCGAAACCATGTTTTAAGAGGAAATCCTAAAGGTCGCGAAAATTGAGTAATCGCCATAAAATCTGTTCCTCAGTAGAATCTGCATCCGTAGTACCAAAATTGATTAAAAATTTTTAAAAATTGTTTATTTAAAAAATAAACAATGCCATTCTTTTTCATTTCATTTGTTTTTCATTCCCTCAGGTTCTAAAGTTTAAGTTCTATAATTTTGTTACCAGGTTTTGTCCGGTATCAAAATTATAGACGCATTTAGTGTTTAAATTTTTGTGATATATATATATGTATGCTCGATATATAAAAAGGTTGATATACAATGGTTGATAAAAAAAATATAACAAAAATTTTAATTCTACTTTTTTTTTTGAAACATTTTAGATTGCACGTATTTTTAGTTTCGTTTTTAAAATTTAATATTCTTTGTATATTTTTTATTTTTTTGGACACCACTACGAACATGGTGTAGTTTTTGCGTCTGCAGAAATAACGGAACTGTTATCCCACTCCACCAGCCAAGTTTTTCATGTGCATATTTGTGTATATATGTACATATATGTATGACGTAAAGGTTTACAGATTCAGGCAACATATTCCCATATGGCCTTTGCCATACTGGGCCAACTTGTCTTTTGGCTTCAATTTTTGGATCTACTTTTTGGTTGGAAATGCACTGAGGATTTTATTTTCCAGATTTTGTCAAAAAAGTCATAGTTGGATGAGAAGGAAACAAGAAGACACGGATCCTTCAGTCATACATTCATATCTAGGATATGAATGCAAAGCAATGAGTTCTTATTACGTTGAAGCTCTACAACATAGCAAAGCCTAATATCGGATTTTCATATTTATATAACCGTCTGATTCACGTTCACACCTACTGCATCAGTTTTCGTTGTGTTCTTTGCAACGGTTTGTAGGGCATAAACACCCCACACCCACACCCACACCCACTCCACAACCACCCCACCCTAGACTCAACCTCCACTCACTCCCACACCCTGGGCAATTCGTCCTTTGTCTCTCACCCTTCCCCTCCCGTCTGAACCTGGCTACGCACACAAAGCTGCTGTAGCACCAACAAATAAAACAGCACACCGCACTCCAAGTGAAACGTAAACTTTGACAAGCATTCCCATGCGGAGGAGGGATTGGACAGAAGGCTGTGGGCACGGGAAAGAGACAAAGGGACAGAAGCAGCAAGGCTTACGTAGTGTTCCTGCGAAGTTTCAACGCGAAAATGTTTTTATGTTTCTTTATGCGAGGCACAGGCAAAAGAATTTCTAACGTACATACACCAAATACCCAGCCGTCTACCTCTGTCGACTCCCCCATGCCAGTTTCTACCACAGAAGCTAAATAGACAGAAAATTGTACACAATATTCTCAGCCTGCATTTTTCAATTCGTTGCCTAGCATCATTGACTGAAAGGCTGAAAGGCAAAGAACATGTGCGTTGAGTGGCGGTGCCGCTTAGGCCCTGGTGCTCCAGGCCCCCTTTCCACAGTAAAGGACCAGCGCGGCTAAAATGGGGTTGTTCTAATTTAAATGTTGCGATCTAAAATTCTGTGCTTTCTGCATGACACATTGGGGGTTGAATGGACCGCGCACAGTACCTAAAAATGTCAAAGACGTTTTTGAGAAATCCGTGTATCTTATTCCGTGTAACTTTTCGGCGAGCATCGAAGATTATATCAACCTTTTTATTTCCAAAATTTTATTGGTATGTACTGTAGATCAGCACCATCATGGTGCATGAGTACCATATTAATCTTTATGCCATACATATCGAGCCCTATTTACGCAAATAAAAAACATTTTTTTTTATGCAAAATATTAAAAACTAATGTCATCTATATACTGAAATATCGGCCTGTCATTTATAACGTAAGCGACAAACCCTTTTTTAGTAGCCGCGAATCTTCCCGACGATGGTATACCCGGTACTTATCTCTTCCACCCACAATTTAACTAGCCTTTATATTTCAAACTTAATGTATGGATTCTTAGCAACAAGTTTTTATACCCTTGCAGAGGGTATTATAATTTTGTCCAAAAGTGTGCAACGCAGTGAAGGAGACATCTCCGACCCTATAAAGTATATATATTCTTGATCAGGATCACCTCCTGAGTTGATATGAGCATGTCCGTCTGTCCGTCTGTCCTTCTGTCCGTCTGTCCGTCTGTCTGTCTGTCTGTTTCTACGCGAACTAGTCTCTCAGTTTTAAAGCTATCGACTTGAAACTTTGCACACACCCTTCTTTTCTTTGCACGCAGTATATAAGTCGGAACGACCGGGATCGGTCGACTATATCCTATAGTTGCCATATAACTGATTGATCGGAAATGGTATAACTTTGGTGTTTTTAGAGTTAGAGAGTTCAAATTTGACATGAAAGCTATCTTTGGCAAAACATTACGACATGCCAAGTTTCATAAGGATCGGCCGACTATATCCTATAGCTGCCATATAACTGAACGATCGGAAATGACCCAACTTTCGTGTTTTTGATGATAGAAAGCTGGCACTTGGTACACATTCTATTTTTGGTCAGTTAATCCGATCTATTAAATTTCATAAAGATCGGTTGACTATATCTTATAGCTGACATATAACTGTACGATCGGAAATGGTTTTTGGTAGAAATATCAACTTTCGTATTTTTGAAGATAGAAGCTTGGGACTTTTTTTTAGATTTTTTATTGTAATTAATTGGTTTTATTATGATGTAATCATAAGGATCGGCCAACTATATCCGATGTTTGCGATATATATCCGGTTTTAGCTGCAAAGGTATATCAACTTCGGCTCCGCCCGAAGTTAGCTTTGCTTTCTTGTTTTTTCATACTTTTGCGCTTGATCTTGAAGTTTCAAAGTTCTGATAGTTCTATCTTTTAAAGTCTTCGAGATCGATGCGCTCAAAATGTAAGCCCGTTTGTGTGGGAAAAAGTATATATGTATATATATTCCTATAGCTCTATCTTTTATAGTCTCTGAGACCCACACGTTCATACGGACGGACGGACAGACGGACATGGCTATATCGACTCGTCTGTTGATGCTGATCAAGAATATATACTTTATGGTGTCGGATGATGATGATGATGATTCCTTCTCTATGTTACATACATTCGAACGACTACAATATACCCAATATACCCTAAATAACCCTCTCCTGTAGAATTTTGCTTTTTGGCGCTTACGTTATTTTTGCAAATATGGATCAATTTTTACACCCAATCAAAATTCGTGCAAAAACAAGATCTCATTCCCATGTACATGTATAATACATTTATCAAAAAGTCCCAAGCTTCTCTCTCAAAAAATACCAAAGTTGGTATCTTTACAAAATACCATTCCGATCGTTTAGTTATATGGCAGCTATAGAATATAGTCGACCGAAGTATCTGTATGAAGTTCTAACCTTCTATCTTTAAAAACATAAAAGTAATTTGGTATGTCGTATTATTTTGCCGAAATCAGAATACCAACTCTCTAACTCTAAAAACACCAAAGTTATGGAATTTCCGATCAATAAGTTATATGGAAGCTAAAGGATATAGTTGACTGATTCCGGCCGTTCCGACTTATATACTACATGGAGAAAAGGATTTGTGCCAAGTGTTAAGTCAATAGCTTCAAAAATAAGAGACTAATTTGCGTAGAAACAGACAGACGGACATGCTTATATCAACTCGGAGATGCCTCCTTTATTGCGTTGGACACTTTTGACTAAAATTATAATACCCTCTGCAAGGGTATAAAAACTTAAGCAGAATGATCACTCCGAGCCTTTACGGGGAGTCCGAAGTCCTCACACTTCTGTCCCCAATGTACAATATATACATAAAAAGTGCACATTTATAAGTTGATAAATAGTTAAAACTTATGTTGAAGAATTAAAAAGAGTTGTTCTAAGTGTAAGAGATCTAAGTGAGCCATCATAGTTTTAAAACGTTGCAGACTATCTTCGTTGATTCAGCCCCTGTTTGATAATTGTTCAAGCTAAATAAAAAAAAAACCAAGTCAATTCATGCGAAAGTTAACATCCTTATTTGTTGAAGTATGATTGTTGTCAATCGGATCGGATGTACGCAACTTTAATGGTTATCCGTGAATCCGCATCAAAAGGGCTACTAAGGGTCTTAGGCGCTTGAAAATAGTCGAAAATCACGGACATGACAGTCGCCTTTTTCCCAGCCCACCGCACCCTCTATCCGCGTACTCTTGCGTGTAAAACATCTGAAGTGATTTGTAAACAAATTAAAGACTTGCACGTGTCAGCCTCGTTAATACTGGCTTTGCTCCGCCCTGGTGGTTTAGCCTTTGGCCACTATAGCGATGCGTGTGCGCCTTTGGCCGATACGGACTACAATGCTCTGCGCGTAACGAGGTTTGCGGCGTTGAGAATCGATGTTCACTGATCCGATCCAACTCATCATTTGCATTTAACGTTCATAAGCGCAATGCAATTATCTGTTGCATAGTCGGTGACCTGGTACCTTGGGTACAGAGCCGAAGTCGAGTGCCATACGATCGCAATCTTGGCTGCAGGCACTTGCCTTAACTTATGTCGCGCCACACGCCCAGAAATCCCAATGGCTATTAATTAGAGCGTGCTAGGGGACAAAGGCCAGGGTTTTTAATGATTTAATGTGAAGCATATTTTACAAAGCGCTCTAGTCGCGATTCCTATGGGAATTCTAAATGTAGTTTCAGGTAAAACAAAAATAGATAAGCTACATTAGGCTTATCCGATGCTTTGATACCTTTGTAACTATGAGACCAATATTAATTGATAAAGTTTATAATGTAGATTAACAAAAAAAAATTTCATATCAATTCGTTAGAAAATGGATCTAAAAAGTAGGGAAAAATGTTCTTATACTAGGTGAAGCAGACAGTTGTCCATAGTAAAATATAACCTAAACACCGAGAAGCCTTTGTAGAAACAGAGTGTGTAGCCGCGTGAAATATTACAATATAATCATGTAAAAATTATAATCATGTATTATAATTATTATAATTATCCTCTGCCAAAATATATGGCCAAAATAAAAGTAGCTGGATGCAATGCATTCAGCAGTTGATTATATATTATCGATTATATTACTTTTTCTTAAAAGTTTCTGTAACCTAAATTTATTCATCGTCTTATGTCAACCAATCAACCAACTATCGTTCAGACTCATAGAAAATTACTTAAGTAAACGAAAGTTATACAGAAAAACCTACCAAGTGAAAATTCATGAAAAGTGTGGAATTCCTTATTAGATAAAGCTTTCGGATGTCTTTGGCCCATCCTTGCGGATATTTTAAAAATTGGGTCATTCTATAAAAAAATGCATTTTGCAAAAAAAGATCCAACCTTTTTCGATGCGATCAAATTAAGTAAACACAAAGGACATAATTCCGTGCTCATGTTCTTCAGGATCACGACTAGTTTTTTTGAGGTCAGAGTGTAAATAAGTTTTTCCTATGCTTGTTCCATCTTTACCACATAAGGACCACAAAAGCAGGCTTTCGAATTCGAATTGTAATTTCTCATGGGCAGTTTGTAATCAAGCTCTTAACTATGAGAATCCGTTCCAATTTCCTGCCATTAACCTTTTGGCGAAACATATATTATTTATTATTTTCTAAGCCTATTTCAAACTCCTTATTTCGAAATAAATGTAAAGTTTCTCTTTAACTGTTCTCAGGAAAGAGGAAACTCAGGAGGAAGGAAAGAAACTTGTTGTGGGGTTGCGTGAAGGAAAATGATCAAAGTATTTCACACCTGATACCGATACCATTGCTGTTAATCCAATAGACAAACGTGAAGTATCTGGAAAGTACGCCTCCGTTACATTAAACGCTGGATTACACTGTAGAGGCAACGTCATCTACGGTCATCTTTCATATCCACAAACAAAAAATCGTTTAGAGGCCATTGGAAAACAAAGCAAATCATGAGCGGCGATCCCGCAGGTGATTTCTCACCTGCGCTAGTTGACTCCCTGCCCACGCCATGCTGCTTTCATTTACACTGATGAAAATTACATTAGCAATTATACAAATGAAGAAGCGACCTAACACATCACCAATTTTGGTTATAGATTTTTGCTAGAAAAAGGTTCAGTAATTTTGTTTCGTGTGTATTGTGTACATAATCAAGGTAAACAAAGCGGACTTTATTTATGTGGCGGGCTTATTAGCAGCCAACTCTTAAATGCCTTTTATGAACTCATAGTCGAATAAAATGAATCAAACACGCAACGGACAGACACTGGGAAGGTTCTATGAAATCCGAAATCTTATGAAACCTACTCCCAGGCTCAGCAGAGGTGCAGGAATTTTTACGCAGAACAATGTCAACATATCGCTTCCGCCTTTTAGCAAATACTTCGAACGTCGAGAGAATGATAAAAATTACCACTTAATTGGACCAACCCGAAATGCGAGAGCCTAGGGCTCGAGGAAAACAACACAGAATATCCACACGAGGTCAGATAAACATCTAATTTATAGCTGTTCCTATTTCTTGTGATCTCTGTATCCGCCAAGTCTACAGGTAGCGGACCCCTTCAGACCTAAAGGAGTCAAATATTTTCTTATTTAATAAACGGGCTACCGAATTTCGCATTTCCTGCCTATTCAATTTCTACTGTTGCACGTCTATAATTTGGACAGCAATTTGACTAACGCATCAATGTCATTAATAAGAAAAAGAGTCGGATGAGCCATAATTTGTGGACTGAGGACTGCGGACTACGACTACATACAGTACGTGACGGCATCTCTTGGAGAACCAAGCAAAGCCCCTGTAAATTCCACGAAGTTTGGGAATCGGAAACGGTCAAAGAACCAAAGCAAAACCGGCAATGATCGTGCAGAATTGCGGTTCGAACTCCGAACAATCATTGAATTGACGGTTTAATTTAACGCTGACGCATGCAAAGTTCAAAACACAATCAGATGATACACAAAGGCCCACATACTGGAGCTTTAGCGATGGTCGGACGAGCTCTCTTTGGTCGGACGAGTCTAAAACCAGTAGCCAGCTGAGCCATCAACTCCAGGGTTTCAGGTCCACCCTATCTTGAAAGTATTTCCACCGGTTGTGTCGGGGGCGAGAAAAGTGTCGTGCAATTGTTGCTTGGTAGCGTCTGACGTGCCAATGACGTGGGCACAATTGTTACGGTCACTGCTTGTGGCTCTTTTCAACCAGGCTTACACACGGGGGACAAATATCTTTGTTGGACCCCGAACCACGTCTTTGTTTATTATTGTGTCCGACTTATACACACTTTCTTTCGGACAGAGCCGCCGGGTTATTGTGATTTACTTTCAATACTTTTCGAGCCCGCTTTATCGTAATAATCACAACAAACTTGTATGACAAATACAATGCAATAACAAAAACAGGCGACCGATGATATCCGGACGCAGCTGGCTAGCTCCCAGCTAGAAAGTGTCCAATGGCAGTATGGCGTCACTAATTACCGGCAAGTAGACCCAGGGCCGGGAATTCAAGACATGGATGCGCTTTGACTGGAGCTCATCTTCTTCCGATAAATCAACCTAGCAGTCGATACGATCACCATGATGAAATTATGGGTCCAACCAATAAGCCGTAGTTTACAGCTTTTCCTGGATATCGATATCATACATAGTGTATTGCATTTTTGATCAAAATATTTTTTGATATACATACATACATATATATATATGTACCTGTATATGTATGTGCATAATTCATTAAGCTGACAGACTTAATTATTGTTGATCGAAAATGCAATAAAACTATTAATGATATCTATATGTAAGTGCAACTATATATATATTATATTATATATATGTATTCAAAAAATAGACTTTGTCATTGATAGAATTTTAGTACCTCTTAAAATTTAGTATCTCCTATCTCCTAAGTAGTATTTTGCGTTTCAAGCGGACTTACATATTTTATACTCCGGACATTTTTTTAACGATTCAGCAGGTGGTTTTGATGTAGAATACATACATAAACATGCGTTGCCCATTTTTGAAAAATAACCTAATACCTCCTGCAAGACCAAACCTCTAACACAAATTAATCAGGAACTCTCTTTATAGTAATACAATTACCGATTAATAGCTAAAATTATAGAAATTAGAAATTATTTTAAAACTAAAAAATTAAAATTTTTTAAATTGTGGCTTATTTTCAGTGTGACATACATATGTATACGCGCATTGAAACATCAAACACGAATTGACGAAAAGCGAGTATGACTTTTATTTAATTTGGAGTAATGATTTCATCGCGCGCCGGGCAACCGATAAGAATCTAGACAGAGCGCCCACTACACGTACATATACAAAGCAGTCGGGGCAGGGCGAGCACTTGAAATAATCGCCTTAGGGTTGTTTTGGCAGCGGGTGCTGCCAGGAAGGCTAGCAGGACTGCTACCAGGCGGTTGTTCAGCCCACCATAAACGATCCCGTAATTTTCACTGGGCGCGCGCTTACTAGAGTCCTTTATGAGAGGGCGAGGCAGCAACAGGAGCAAGCGCATGCAGGGGACAAAGGCCATTGTTGTCCATGTCGATTATTATCGCGGCAATGAGCAAAACTATTGCCGACACATGTATCCGTTTATTTGTCATGACTTTTCCCTTATCGACCGACCCTCAAGCTCTCAGTCCCATCCCAGGCTGAAGACCAGACCAGAGCTACCCCTCGGTTAGGTTTGACATATTGTCTGCTAATCAGTTCCGCCGCAAAAGGTTCAGAGGTAGCCCAGTGCACTCCCTTAGTGCTCCCTCCGGAATAGCGTGGCCTAAACGAGCAGTCGCCGTAGAGAAACGGCACATAATTTCAATTAGGGTTGTTTGGTTGCTAACTCCTTGGTTCTCAAATCTCAGCAGCCACCCTAGCCCACACTTGGAAAAATGTTTCTTACTGACTTAAATACCAGTCTAATTCCATTTTTTATTTGTTTTAAAGTAATTGGGGTTTGCCGGAAAGTTTTTTTTGATTTTATCTCTGAGAAATGTTAAACTCCATGTGTATTAACTATCTTTTTTTTAATAGTTTTATAAACCATTATTTGAAGTTAGTTTTGACTTGACCTGACAAGCACTTTGCTTTGGTAATATTACTGCATTGACTACCATTTAATCTGTTTGTATTTTTCAGTGCAGCTATCACATTGAAAGGAAGGGGGTCTCACCACACCATCGAGAGCATCATCTCCGAAGCTGGAACCAACCAAAACTGAACTCTTAATGAAGCAAATCAAGTGTTGACCACTTCATTATGCCACGAATGTTGTAAACAAAACCGTTCGGCGACTCCTTGGGGAGGGTGTTTAAAGGTATTGCAAGGCATTTTTCCGATTCCCTGAAATCAGCAGACAAAGGTCCTCCCCATCACCCGGCATTTTTTATGACAACCCGCAAGAAATTCGAGCAAGCCTTTGGGACACATAAAAGAAATTGTGGCAATTCCTATGTTGCATTAGCGGGACTCATGCCGGAAGAAAAAATAGCCACTCCGGAAAGCGTTTGCCATTGCAGCAAGCACTGTGTCACAAATTAGTACTCTAGGGACCAAATTACTTAAAAAAATTGAACAAGAGAGGAAAGCTTCGGGCGGAGCCGAAATGTATATACCCTTGCATTTAAAAACGGATTTATATCGCAAAAATCGGATATAGTTGACCGATCCTTGTGGGAATATCATAAAGAAACCAATTTATTAGAATAAAAAATCTAAAAACAAAGTTCCAAACTTCTATCGTAAAAAATACCAAAGTTGGTATTTTTACCAAATACCATTTCAGATCGTTTAGTTATATGGCAGCTATAGGATATAGACGGCCGATCTTTATGAAATTTGGTAGATCGATCGAATTAATTGTCAATAAATATAATCTGTAGAAAGTTTAAACCTTCTATCTTTAAAAGCGCCAAAGTGATTGCATAGGATATAGGCGCCTGATCTTTCAGAAATTTGGTAGGTCAAATCAATTGGAAAAACTTAAAATATATAGAAAGTCCAAAGTTAAAAACCAAATGATGGTATTAAAACTGTTAAAATACACCGATCAATCAGTTATATAGGGGTCGCGCCATGTCAAGTGGGCCACTTTGAAAAATGTATTTTTTAATACTTATGGTACGTTTCAAATTTTTGGGTATCTTTATGTAGAGAACATACAAAACTTTTTGTTCGAAAAAATCGATCTTTTTTATCGATAATCAAAATTTGGTATCTCAAATATATTTAAATATGAATTTATATTTTTATACCCTTAAAGAGGGCCTATATATACTTAGGGCCGATATATCGTGAATTGGAAATCACCTTATAGCATAAGTTCATTAATATTTTTTGGGAAATTGTTTAATGCCAAACTATTCTAATGGCTAATATACACCTAAAAATCAAAATTCAGCAAATCAGACCATTTTTAGAAGAGTTATAGACTTTTTATTCTGTTTCTCTACTTAATCGGTATGGTCGTAAGGTGTAGAAAGAAAAGTATGTAAAGATAGGCAACAACATTTTCTGCAGACAACTCATGTCTGTAAACTTTAAAGGTAAGGTAAGTGAATTCAACAATTAAAAAACCTGTCAAATGACAAAGTATGTTTGGTACTTCCCTGGTTCTTAATTAATTTAAATTATAATTTAAATTATAAATTTTAATTTTTTTGATCTAAGAAATTTATTTTTTTATTATTAACCTTAATTGTTATTAAAGATTAATAACTAAATTTTATTTAATTTAATAAAGTTAATTTAATTAATGTTATTTGTAAACATTATAGAGCAAACGATTTTTTCAAAATTATACGGAACATACTCAAGTTTGTTTTAGATTGTTTTATAAAAGAAACAACCAATGAACAAACTAAAAAACATTTTTTCAGTTGTAAAGAAGAAAAAAATCGAACTTTATAAAAAACTTTTGAACGGGTTGTCGGTTGTCGGTGTCAAGCGACGTGTATTTAAAATTAGAATTTTTTAAATGAATATAAATAAAAAAATAAATATAAATAAATCCAGGCAATGTCCCCTCTAGTCCAAATTCACGGAATCAAAATCCCTCTACTTCTTGTCATATTCACCCAAACTGATCGACTTTTGGCAAATGTTTCGACAAAAATGATCTAATTTAATAAATAGAATATATAGCAAAGGGACACTAAGGTATGCAATTCGCCACCTAGTGATAAGAGATAGCTTAAAGATATGCTAATATATTTAAAAAAAAGAAAGGACGGAAATTTTAGCCCGTTTTGCTTTGGAAATTGTATAAATATGGATATATCTCCTTTAAAATCGACTGATTTAAATGAATTTTGTTTTTCAGATATATTTTATCTACAGAAATAGTTTGTTACAAAAGTACCTTTCTTTTCTGGCACTAAAGAAATTCGCGATTTGTGGAGGCAGGTGGGAACGTGAAAAAATTTTGAAACAAACTTTGGTCTACATGCCAAATCCTATAGCTCTATGTATCTCTTATAGTCTCTGAGATCCACGCGTTCATACAGACAGACCGACGGACGGACAGACGGACATGGCTATATCGACTAGGCTGTTGATGCTGATCAAGAATATATATAATTTATGATTCCTTATCTATGTTACTTACATACATACATACGACTACAATATACCCTTGTTCTCTAGGAGTACCGGATATAAAAATGGTGGATCTAATTGAAAGCATATCAACATGGCTTTCCTTACAATAAGAGTAAAACTTTCTATTGTAAATATTGTATTTGTTCGAAATCGTTTCAATATATGCAGATCGACTGAACTTGTGTTCCCGTTAATGGTGGAACGTATTTCCTCACTAATTAAAGTATTGCTATATTTTACTTTAATAGTAATTTAACGAATCGTGTTTACGAATTGTGCCAATCATAAAATGCACCGACGTACAAATGGTTCGTTCGAGCTGTTTTTTTGTGCTGTGCATCGAACATTTTTTTTTTTTTAGCTATCCCAAACCCAGTCGGCACATCTCATGTCGTTCCGGCTCTTCCGCTCTAATGACCGTCTAATAGAAAAATTCGCTCGATGCCAACCGAGTTACCAGCGCGGCGCGTGTGGCTGGGTCCGTGGCAGGGGGCATGTATCAGTGTATGGGCGTGGGAGAGAGTCGGTGGGCATAAGACTTTCTTTGACTTGACATGCACAGGGCTCTCACTTCGGATTTTCGTAATATACTTGTGTAATAGAATAAACGCCACACCGCCGTTGTACCACTCCCTGTAAATGTCCCAGTGCGGGTTCGCTTAATGGCGGCGTCGATGGGTGATAGATTCAGTGAGCTGCTGTACGAAGTAGGGCGGTGAGGTGGGCTGTGAGGTGGGTACGTAGCATACGTCGTCGAGGGCACACGTGCGGCTTGTTCGCGTTGGAAAAATCTTTGCTTTGAGCACGTGCTCGGGATTTTACATAATGAAGAACCGAGAACTGCACAAACACGAGGGCACAGAATCCGGCCTGAGCCCTTGTACGTCAGTGTGTACAACATTGATGTCAGTTGGGCTATCATGGTTTTTTGTCCCAGCAGCTTACACTCTCCCACCCATCCCTCAGTTAGGTCCCCCACTGAGTCGGCAGCAACGCCTGAACGACTGGGAGAGCCTCAACCACCTGAAATGGAACTCTCGACCAGTGCTTCTGTTTGCCTAAAAGATAGATTTTGACTTTTACAAATTTTCGCACAAGTCGAGCTGAGCCACAACCCTTAGGGCTCAGCATGTGACCGTATAATAGCCATGTCGGGGTGAAGTTGGGTCGCCAGTACTGCCGCAGGCATTTCCACGCATTAAAGCACGCAGGCCGTGTCATTTGACACCACTTGGTAATCCGAAATGCCGCAGCAATCGGCGGGGATTCCGGACCCATCCCAAGGGCTCTCAATTCACAAACATATTTATTTTTAATGACGTAAATCTCAGTAGCAATAAGGTACAACTTTGTTTAGGTATAATAAACGTATGCACACAATCATGGTTTGACAAACACCCACCGATACTTTGGGTTGGTTGGACTACCAGGATAGGAACGGATGGGATCCATTCTATACAAAGAAGTTAAGTTATAACTATGTAAGTAAGTTGCAACAATTTTATATTGGAGCAATTTCACAAAGGGGAAAGCAAATGGAATCCATTAAAAAATCACAACCTCCTACCGTCAAAAACACCAAGGTTGTGGCCTCTTCGATTATTCATTTATAATTAAGTGTTAATTTATACATATTTAACCGATGCTACTTTTACGAGTATAATGCTTGCAAAGAAAAGAACGTTGTGTGCGAATAAAAAAGTCAAGCCCGCCTAGAAACAGAGAAACAGACAGTCCGATCGATAGATAATAGTATATGTATATGCTTGGTAGAATTCCTGGAATTTTCTTCTGAAATTTAAATACCATTGGCAAGGATACAAAAATTGTAAAATAAGCGAGGGGCTTACGATCGCAACGAAGGAAGCCCCATTTAGAACATATGTCAGGAAAAGAGTATCTAGCAATTTTACCCCCATTCCAGCACTATGCTACATCTATTTTTTATTATGAACGAACTGATGGATATACATACATACATATGTATGATGATGGTGAAATAAGTGGAGGACTAGGCACCTTCTAGCGAAAGGTTCCTTGTCGCCTTGTCGACACCCTCTCACAAATTGAGCTACGCTACTTGAACCCTCAATTATGTGGCTATTGCTGCATGAATCTGAACCCCGCACATGCACCCGGCTCAGGCTCTCCAAATCCGACCCACCTCGACTTTTGCTTTGTAGACCAGTGCAACATATGTATGTTGTGTACATGTCTACGTTCGACATGCCTTTTGCTGCCGATTTGCACGCTATAATTGGAGGAGCGCCTTTGCGTTGCCTGGTGCTTACGATTGCACTGTTTGGCAGCTGATTAAATTAAAGTAAATCATTTAAAAGTTTCAATGCGACCAGCGTTTGCCAACCCCGGCCACCGCTGGGAGCCAGACTCCCAAATCAGTCAAAACAAAGCGACCACTTTCTTAAATAAATATTCTATTTATTCATATCTTTAAATTTAAGAATAACAAGAAAGGAAAGCTAACTTTGGGCGGAGTTGGAGTTGATATACCCTTGCAGTTAAAAGCGGATATATATCGCAAACATCGGATAAAGGTTGCCGGTGGTGAAAAACCACTTCCGATCATTCAGTTATATGTCAGCTATAAGATATAGTCGACCGATCGTTGTGAAATTTGGTAGATCGGATTAACTGATTAACCAAAAATTGAATGTGTACCAAGTTCCAGCTTTCTATCTTCAAAAACACGAAAGTTGGGTCATTTCCGATCAATCAGTTATATGGCAGCTATAGGATATAGTCGGCCGATCCGTATGAAATTTGGCATGTCGTAATTTTTTTTTTGCCAAAAATAGCTTTCATGTCAAATTTGAACTCTGTAATTCTAAAAACACCAAAGTTATACCATTTCCGATCAATCAGTTATATGGCAGCTATAGGATATAGTCGACCGATTCCGGTCGTTCCGACTTATATACTGCGTGCAAAGGAAAGAAGGGTGTGTGCAAAGTTTCAAGTCGATAGCTTTAAAACTGAGAGACTAGTTCGCGTAGAAACAGACAGACAGACGGACAGACGGACATGCTCATATCAACTCAGGAGGTGATCCTGATTAAGAATATATATACTTTATAGGGTCCGAGATGTCTCCTTCACTGCGTTGCACACTTTTGGACAAAATTATAATACCCTCTGCAAGGGTATAAAAATTCTGATTATAGGTTAATTGTATGAGGTTGTACAAATATGCCAATAATTTTTAACTGCACGGTAACTAAATTTACATTCAAATACATATGCACAATTTTATATTTTATACCCGGTACTCGAAGAGTACAAGGCTATATTGTAGTCGTTTGAATTTAACATAGAGAAGGAATTATCTTCGACCCCATAAAGTATATATATTCTTGATCATCATTAACAGCCAAGTCGTTATAGACATGTCCGTCTGTCCATCCGTCCGCATGAAAGCGTGGATCTCAGAGACTATAAGAGATAGAGCTATAGAATGAAGACTCCTACAATACCCACGCAGATCAAGTTTGTGTAAAAAAAATTTTCCACGCCCCCTCCCGCCCCTCAAATCGCAAATTTCTGTAGCGCCAGTATTGGAGGCTTTTGAAAAACTACTGATGAACATGATTATCGAAAGATGTACATATATATAATGTAACATTCGTACGGTATATTGTGGAAAAGAACATGAACCAAATTTTTTTTATGGAATTTTTTTTGTTGCACGGTCATTATACTCTTGCAGAGGGTATTATAATTTTGGTCAAAAGTGTGCCACGAGGTTTAGAAGACATCTCCGACCCTATAAAGTATATATGTATATTCTTGATTAGGATCACCTTCTGAGTTGACAAGAAGTAGTCTCTCAGATTTAAAACCATAAACTTGAAACTTAAATTGATCCGACTTACCAAATTTCTTTATAATCGGCCGTCTATATCCTGTAGCTGCCATATTATTGAACTATCGGAAATAGTATTTGGGGTTTGGTAAAATACCAACTTTGTCATTTTTGAAAATAGAAGCTTGGGACTTTTTTCTAGATTAGTTATTTTAAATTTTTAATAAACTATTAATATACTCATAAATTGATTTAATTATGAAAATCTTATAAGGATCGGCCATCTATATTCGATGTTTGCGATATATATCCGATTCTAACTGCAAGGGTATATCAACTTTTGCTCCACTCGAAGTTAGCTTTCCCTTATTGTTTTATTTTGCCACTAAGTTTGTTTTCTAAAAAGCATGATTTGGTGACTTATTGTTTTAAAATAATTCAAAGAAAACTAAAAATCTTTCCTAAACGGCAAACTTAAAATTTTTAGAAAATAAAACTATTATTTTATTTATTTTAAAAGCTTTTTTCCGGTTTGTAACGTTACATCGCATTACATTACATTTATGTTCATTATCTTTTAACTAAACCACCTCACCATTTTTAAATTTTTTGCTCTTATTAGACATATGTATATATAATAAAGAGATTTGGTATAAATAAAGAAAACATATCACATGTTTTCCATGCGAAATAATCAAATATAAAACGGCTTTTAAGGAGTCATACTCAGTTGCGCCACGCAAAATAGCTGCATTTTGTTACTTTTTTTAAGAGACACATTTTTTTTACCGATTTTTTTTGTCAAACTTTTACGAATTGTTTGAAGAAAATTATTATTTATTTAAGTAAGCTACTTTTAAATATACATTTAAAATATTTTAGAACGTCTACTTCTGTATATGCTGTAAGAAACGTCCTCTAAAACGAAACGACAACATGTAAAAAATATTTAAAAGCAGATAAAGAACAAAATATTAAAAAATAAATTCTATTCTAAATTGTAATATTTAAAACAAAAAAAAACTTTCAAAAAAATCTTTATTTTCTGAACCTACTACATTAAATTGTTAAAAAACATAGTATTCCTGAGGAATATATCCAAGAAGAACAATATACATATATTGCAGAGCAATATTTTTAGGAAAAAAGTGATTTGCATAATAAACTATGGCATTAAAAATTTTTTAAACATTTTTCTTTTTAACGATAGTGACTATTTTCTGAAATTCCCATATACGGAAATAGATGGACAAACTTTACAGTTCAGTATTAGACTTACCTCGTATAATATTATTTTGAAAGCAACCTTTAAGTTTTAAAGGTATGGATTTTAACCTAAAAATGTTGTTGCATACTTTTGCGCTTCCAAAAGCGTGTGGGATATTCCACACACTGCACAGTGGTCCGGCTTGTATGGGGAGAGCTTGACTTGAAACTTGGCACAAAAATTTTTTATATTTATCCGAAAATATGTTAAAATCAGTCAGATCGGACAACTATATCATATAGCTGCCATATGAAAAATTGGTCTGATATTTAGTTTTTATATGATGATTATATGATATTTATTTTTTATTTTGATGCAACAATACTTTGGTAATTTTCGTACATAACCTAGGAAACTTCAGTAAAAATCTGGATACTATAGGTTATAACTGCCATAGGAACAATCAGTGTAAAACGAGTTTTTTGTGCAAAACCTGTGTAAAATATTAGTGTTTTTGTGTAAGTCAGTGTAAAACCATACGGCACTTGAACTTAACTTTCTTACATTCTTAAAATTCTTAAGAATATTATACAAAAAGATTTGTTAATGCCTAAGAGTGCCATCACAACTAAAACTCTAACGAAACACAGAAAAGACAAACTAAAAACGTTCACAATTATGTACTAAATACAATGAGTTACCCAAAACACAACACATACTACATAAGAATACTTTTTGTTGTAAAAAAAAAGTTAATACCTTTCTTTAAAATATTAATCAATTCTATTGCACAAATACTTGGTTTAAATAAGTTTAACTCATTTTTTGCAGAGAGCTCGTTGCTTACGCCGCAATACACAATGAATATCATGCTATCTCTTTCGATGCTATTCTTAAAGAGGACAGATCGAGCAAAAATAAATTTAAATAGCTACCCCAATTATAAATAATATTTGGTACATTTAAAGTCAAAACTTGGACTTCGTTTTTTTTTTTATTTTTGGCCTGCGGGCGGGACCACTGTGCACTGCCAAAAAACAATGAAGCTGAAGGCGACGCTTTGCCTGTTTATAACTGAACACACAGCTATGGCCCAAATAAATCATTGGGGACTCTTATGCAGTAAGTATTTTTTATGCCGAAACAGTAACACGAAATTTTATACATTCACATCTTTATATTTTTTTTTTTAATTTTACGATTTCTGCTTCTTTAATTTTAAGACTTAAACTTAAATATTATTAAAAATAACTAAATTAAGGCCATTCATAAAAAAATAATAAAATTAAGTAAAAAATAAAGAAAATTAAGGCAAAAAAAATAAAAACGTGTTTTAGTTTTTTTATTAGGGCAAAAAAACGCCTGTTTCTGCAAATGTACGACTTTTTTATATTTTTTGAATCATTAAAAAAAATTGGCAGCACTGCTCCTACTACCCCTAGCGCACACTGGTTCCCAATGCCCAATATTTTTACCAAAACTCTTTTTTTTTTAACTACGAAAAAAAAAACATAGTAATAGAGCATTTTAAATTCCCAATGTCGTTATTGCTAAGCAGTAGCTTGTAATTGCTAGTCTTGAATATTATTCAACACTAAGACTTGCAGGTCGTCATCCGTGGACTAGAGCTGGGATAAAATCGATGTCAACATCGATTCTTTTTTTTTTAAATATCGATGCATCGAATCCATTAACAAAAATTCCACCTTTTTAAAAAAGAAGAAAAAATCAGGCGCAAATAAAGGTAATTAAAAAAAATATATTTTAATGTTTATTTTAAAAAAGCTATAAATAATCGTTTTTCATTTTCTTAGTAGGGCCGGATCCATAGTTTCCGATAGACGAGCCGCTCTTAAACATAAAACGGTAAACAAGCCTATTTTTGGCAGTAAGAACCTATGGATTACAGAAATGTATTTTTTTTATGTTAAGTTATATATTTTTCGTTTTGATTTTGTTGAAACTTGTATTTTTGATTTCATAGAAAAGTGTTTTTGTTTTGTTATCTAAATAAATAAGATCGATTGGTATATTGGTATATAAGACAATATACATGTATGACAAAAACAATTTGATTTAATTGATGTTTTGTTTTTAAACATCGAAACAGGCAGATAGACCGACATGTTTATATCAACGGGTATTCTGATCAAGAAAATATTATTCATGGAATCCGAGATCTCAATACGTTGCACACTCTTGACAACTTGTATACTGTTTGGCTACAAAAATACATCGTAAATGTACACATTTATTTTTAGGCGTAGGTATCTACGTATTGACCTCAGCTGACAGAAAAAGGATAATCCAATGAACAAATAATAAAGCGTCCTTGCAAGGCGTGACCCCTGACATGGCGGACGATTTTAAATCGATGTTACAGTCAGAGCTTTAAATGTAATTAATCCAGGTCTAAAATATCTTCTTTATCTGCAGCCTTACTTTTATGGTTGCGTTTTATTTTGAAACATTTTTTTCCCTTCATTACTTTAAAAATGTGTCAAATAAAAAAGGGGACAATAAGCTTTAAGATTGTGCAATACACCCCAGGGTACGCATATCCCTAAAGTGTTAGCCAAATCCATCGTATGGGACTTTTGGGAAGTTCACTAGGTGTTTTGATTAAAATAAAACTTTATTTCTTTTTATTTTTTATGACTCAGTTCTTTAAAAAACTAACCTTTATTGAAAATTAAGGTTTTCAGTTATCTGATGTTCTGAAAGCTCGAATATACTCTATAAAAAAAAACGTGGATCTAACATCCCGCCCGCCAAACTGCCTATTAAAATAATAAATGGTTACATGCATATACAAAATTAAAGACCCATTACATTTTGTTCTTTCATTTCTCCAGCCCCAGAGTTACTATGGCTATGGTTACTTATTTCCTTAAAGTAGGCTTAAAAGTCTCGTATATTTACAGTTGGCAAGTTAAAACATCGAAATACAAAATAAACTCAAAAGAGCATGCTGTAAAGCGCTGCGTATGCGCAATTTCTGGCAAACGCGTCCCCTTTTTTATTGATTTTCCCCGCGTATTTTTTGCAATCGGAAGGTTTTTCTTGGTGGCATCGATGTCGAGGCATCGAGAGGGCGATTTTGAGGCACGGAAATTCAGAATCTGCGAGACAAAAAAAAATAACCCAAGCCAAAAGTACGGAACGTGGCTGCGAGACCAAAGGAAGAAACGGCATAAGCAGACAAGACCAGGTTGCCCACCAGGTCCCTTCCTACCCATTGAATACTAAGTTCTTGAGAAAGTTTCAACCGTTTCTTCCGCACAGCTTCGGTCACCCCGAAAACTGTGGGCCGCGTCGCTGCGCAATAGCGTAACATAAACAGCAACATCACAGAGAGCGAGGCTGCAGCATAGTTACACCCAAGACCTGTGTAAGCACAGCTCTCGTGGCTGTCGTAGTCACCACGCCCCCATTATGCGATTGGTCCTTGCGGCATGTACAAAAGAATAAGCATAAGAATTTCGTGTGAAAAAATGATCGATATGAGAGCGAGCGGCGACACATTTCGTGGCGGTTGTTGGACTTGGGCTTTCAGGGTGCCAGGAACTGCTACTGTCGCCGTGGGCAATGTGCGAATGGGTAAAGTGCCCCACTGCCGTAGGTCACAGAGCTTATAGGGTCTTAAAAACTTGGCAAGCAGGGAACAAACATGGGACCACACTCCACTGCGTGTCATACCTATTTGCAAAAGGGAATGTGCCAGTGTCCTAAGCATCGATAAAAGAGAGACCATTCTTCCTGGAAGGGAATTAGGGGAAGAAACCCCAATGGCTTTTCTTTAAGCCTTTGAATACCAGAAACCGATAGGGACCTAAGACGACGACAAGAAAGCCGCGGGTCCTCGCGATGGTTTATGTATATGGTTGTATATGGTTTACAAGGCCATATACCAACCAAGTTCATTGAAAGTCCATTTCAATTTCCGGAAATTCCCAGTTATGTAATGACATTTATCAAAAAAAATTTCAGTTGGCTCGATGACCAATTCCAGTACTTTGTTAATGTTTACAATAGTCTTCTCAGTTTGGGTGAAGGGGATCGGCCAACTAAATTTCGTACATACGAAAAAAAATTATTTTAATTTGGATTTACATTATGGTTTTGTAATGGGTATTATAATTTTGATCAATATTAATGATTAAAAATTAAATTTTTAATAACACAATTTTTGAAAATGTCCTAAATGTTTATCTTCATAAACATCATATTGTTTCATTTCCGATAGTTCAACTATATGGCAGCTATAGTATATAGTTTTCGACATCCGTTTTATATATGTACATATATACTGCTCCCATAGGATAGAAGGGCGTGTGTAAAGTTTGAAGTCTATGGCTTTAAAACTGAGAGAATAGTTTGAATAATAGCACAACGGCAGTCGGATATGCTTATATCGACTATCGTGATCCTGATCAAGAATATACTTTTTGGAGTCAAAGATGGCTCGTTCTCTGCGTTGTACACTTTTGACAAAAATTATAACACCCTCTACCAGTTTTAACAAGAGAAGATGACTTATAAAAGTAGCATCGGCTATAGAAGTCGTTCCGACTATATGATACCTGGCACTCATCTCTTCCTACCAACATTAGAATTATCTAGATTAATTATTTATATGAAAATGGTGCAGTCAAACCAATTTAATATAATACAAATAAAAAAGCAAGAAAGACGGCTATAGTTAGGTTTCCCGACTATATTATACCCGGTACTTATCCCTTCCACCAACAATTTAACCAACCTTTAAAGTTTAAGCTTTACCGGTATGGATTCTCGGTAAACAATTTTTTTCGCATACTTTTGCACTTGGGGGAAAACTGCAGCCCATACTATCCCCTACAACCAAACTACCGAATCAGTAGGGAAACAGATTCAAAAGTTAAAGGAAACAGATACTAGTTCAATTTCCAAATCGGATATTTTATCCCATTTGTATGTGAAATGGTTTTCGGCCGATTTGACTTTTGTTATAGTTAATATATATTTACTATAGAAATAGAATAGAATAGTTTGACATCACAAGTTTTTCAAAAAACCTTCCAGTATTAGCACTACAAAACTCTTCAATTAGTGGGGGGCGGGAGGGGCCGTCGCCAAATTTGAAACAAAATTGAACTGCGTGGGCATTATAGGAGACTCCATGCCGAATTCTAAGTCTTTATCTCTTATAGTCTGTGAGATCCACGCGTTCATCCACGACTCGGCTGATGCTGAGGTTCGGCTGATGTTAGGTTCAGTGGAGCCTAAAGGTTGTGGAGCAGTCTAAATTATGCGTGGAGGAAAAAAAATGAAAATTTCCGGCCTTTGTAACTATTCAATAGGAGCTCAGATTTTCATACTGGAGCTGAAGTAATAACAATTAGTTGAAGAAGCGTTTGGCATCAGAAATAAACTTTTCTTATTCGTTAGTTCTTATTTTTTTGTTCGTAACATGAAGATTAATCCGCAAAGGTGAAAGTGAAACTTGTCGATGCTTCACTTTGGACACCCCTATTTTCACTAGACGAAGGTTCTGTCATTGTTGCGAATTTGGCGAATGCCGTCATCAACAGAGCACCGCTTAGCTTGCTTGAGTTGCAGTTTAATTTTCAGTCAATTTCTAGGCAGATTGCTGGTTTTAATTAATTTTGAACACGTTTAGTGAAGATATGCGCATGCCTGTGACCTTGAGCCATTAGGCCTCGTTGGAAGAGTAATGAATGTACTATATATGTACATACATACATGCTCTGTCCAAGCCCATCTCCGTGGCAATGTGCGAGTGTGTGGCGAAACGAGTAATTACCACTTGAATTTTTCAAGAGCATTAGTCTCAGGCTCGGGCGCTGTCTCCGAACTGCAATGGTAAAATTGAATAGTTAGACCGCCAAATCGGGGGTGGGGGCAACCGACTAGATACTGGCATCGGGCTACAGTCAACGAGGTCAACGAACTCCTATGGATCGGAATATCGATTTAGGCCCATGTATGCATTAGCATGTGTGCGGTGTTCGTACACTATTTGTTTATGGCAAATTGTAATGCCATGGAAAGGTTTTCCCTACTGTGGGTTGGCATGGGATGGCGGGTCCTGAAGAGTTCTGGCCAAATTTAAACATTTACATTATATGCCAATTCAAACATTGAAAGATATGAATAAAACATTCTCAAATGGAGAAAATAAATTCAGTCCACAGCCAAGCAAACAAAGATTTGCCCAAAACAAAGGAGTAATACTGAAAATCATAACGACTGGCCAGAAAACAGAAAAGTAAAGCAGCGCTTTGTCTCCAACCTGAACTCAATCGCATATCGTATATGGCCTGCGAATTCCGAAAAACATGGAGTGGGTTGGAATGAGACTGGTCCGAGTTTTTGTATCTGCATCTGTATCTGTACCCGTACCACTCCATCTGCACTTCTGACGCTCAAGTCTGCATGGTAGGGCAAACAATGGTTGCTGAGGCCGTTGATGCTGTGTGCCGCTGACAGTGGTTAGGCCAGCGGCAGTAACGACAACCAATACACGGTTCACTCCCGGGCTTCCATAGCAATGCCATCCTCCGGCCTCCATTCTCCGCCTCGCCGCACCACACCACGACACACACTCGCACAAGTTCACGTTTTTGCGCACAGGCGCATTGCAAAAGAAATGGCGGCTTCTGACCCAGGTCTTGGCGTTTGTTCGCGCTGCCTCGAGTATCCATGTTCGGTGTACGATGCTCGGGAGACGGCAAATACTGCTGCTTGCTGCTGTCAAACGCATAATATGCTGAGCCGCTGTCAATTGTTAGAAAAAATAAATACACACATGGAGTACTCGACGGGGACTCGCATCCTGTCTTGGACGGGGACACCGATCCGCTCGTCAACGACCATTTGTAGAATGTATCTAACGAAAATGCAAAAAGTTGACTTTACAACTATATACTATCTGTATTGCTGAAAATACTGCAAAGTACCCTATGAACTAGTTTCGATAGTTTATTCCACATCGTTTGTCTGCGAACAAATCATAAACACCGTCCACTTACCAAATCCCTTAATAATATCAAATTAAAGAGGAATACAGCATTCTGCATAAATGTAGTTTGAAATTTGTATTGAATAACTTCAAACTCTAAGGATTATAGTATTATTCCAATTTTGAAAACTCCTTGATTGTTATTGTTATTTTATTTAGAACAGGGATTAAAACAAAACCTAAATATAAGAAATACTTATCTGAACAAAAGCTTCTCGAGTACCAGGTATATATACAGTCGATACTTTCCTCACTCGATTCTTTCAACGTTCCTGTAAAAGAACCCGAACTAAATCTTCATCATACCAGTACAATTCAATGAGGAACGGCAAGACTACGGAATAACAAGCTTCAGGACCAGCCGAATAAATGCAGAAATGTTACCCATTCGCATCGGCTCCCTTACTAACGTTCAGGTAGCCATTCCTGCAGCGTCAGTGGCAGCAGCACCAACAGAGGTAACTACAACAATGGCGTTGACTTACACCATCCGCATCAAAGCAGCTACATGAGTCCTACGCAAAAGCAACCAATCTACAAAGCCTAACGAAATACCTGCAGCAGCGAAAAGGGAAGACAGGGACAGCTCAGGCCGGGACTCTTGATTTTGAAGGCAGCTTAGCAATTGGATGCTGCAAACGTTGAGTCGCGTTGTCCGCAGTGCCCCTTGAAAAGATAGCAAATGATAAGCCCCAAAGAACTTGCACAAAAAAAAAACTTAAACATTAAATAATTTAATTTGGCATATATCGAGTCACCGAGAAAGGTTCCATCCTGAATGACACCTTTTGATCTGAATACTTTTACGATCATTTTAGAAAAACTGGACACCGATATGTTTTAAGCTTTACATTGTGTTTTAAGTGTTAATATAAGCATAAGTTTTAAATAAGTGTTAATGTTAAATAGGTATTATAAAAAAAATGTTAAGTATTAATTTTAAAGTAAAAACCATAAAGATAAATATATTTTGGCACCCAACATTATTAAGTTTCAAATACAGTCGAATCTTTCATATCTGGATTTGTACGTAAAATAGATACTTTTTTTTTAAGAAACCCTTTTCTCTGTGTATTATGCAGGCACTGACTCCGACTTGGACTGGCTTTAAAGCGGCAGCAATTCCAACGAAACACTGAAAGCTGAAAAAATTGAATCTGGCCTGGCTGAAAAGGCGGGGTGGTAGCAGCTTTGGCGTTCGGTGGCCATTATGTTGCTGCTCCTTGGGGATCCAGTGCAAACATCAACACAAGCAGCCACGTCGATGGACGATTGACGATGGCTGGTGCTCAGGTAGATAAATTTATAAAACAAATCAAACGTCTGCAGTTCGGCGGATCTGGGCCTGCAACTAAAGTTCCAAAGGAAGAGGCTCCTCAGTCACCTAACCCTAGCTGTCCCCTGGAAAATCTTCGACATGGTGCTGTGGCGTGATTATCCTGGCGCAACCCCGCTTTGTTTCCAGCAGTTTGTACTGCCCTGTAGACAAATTTAGATAATGTGTTGTGTTTCGTAAATTTTCCTCTTTATAGATAATGTCGTCCCAGGTCCTCGAGAATGTAATAATAATCATTTAAAATAGCTAAATCAAAAACCATGCGTATTTCGCAGGCTTTTGAATTCTTATGCATTGAAAAATATGATTCAAGTTTCTGTGCTTGTCCCAATATGTAAAGCCTGGCCTATTATTCCAGATTTTAAGGACATGATTTTTATTTAAACATGTAATATTTGTTTCATGTTTTTATTTACTTTTATTTAAAGGACTTGCTTCCTCTGCCTTTACTAGAGCTATTGTTTGCACAGTTCTCAAGCCAAACCATACAAAACCAAAGTTTATTTATTTAAAAACCCTGCGAAATATTAAAACTGACATCCGTTATACCTTGCAAGGTTTGTACAAAGGGGACGAAATTGAGGGTGAAAATTTAAAAGTATGAAACAGGCATTTTTTAAAAGTGCCTTTTTTTTATTAAATACACCTAATGGATGGTTACTTTGGGGGACATTTTCACTTAAGTTATTATCACTCGTCCAAACCATAAGGAAAACTTTGTCTGTCGAGTTTTTAGTTCAAAAATTTTTCTTCGTTCAAAAATAAAGGAACAACATTTTTTTTTTAGAAATTCGATTGAAAGTTTGGGATTGCATCTGCGGCGGCTTTGGTTCGTTTTTATCAAATCGCACATTTGGTCGCTAAAAAAAGGAAACATAAAAACTAAGCAGATCCCGAGCAAAAGAAGCAAACGAGGATACCAACGAGGGTATTGTTAACTTCAGCTGTATTCATTGATAGATTGGAATTTGGACCCAATTAGGAAATTTTTCAATACGAAACAACCAATATTGGCTGCTGTTTGGCCCTTTCTGTTGAAAAATGCTAAATCCTCAGTGGCCAAGGCAGTGGCACAACTGCAGGGACCAACGAAAAATAAAATATATTGTTATACTTGCGGTGAGAAAACTAATTGACGATGACAACCCTCCTCGACATCGGCTTCCAATAAGCGATCCACCTTGTGGGCTGTTTGTTAGAAGCAGAATCTCTTATTTCTATGGACGCTGATGGAGATGACGAATGGGGCTATTTGGTCACTTTTTCTAATACATACTACACGATGTTTTTACCCGTAAGTGACTGTGGCTTCAGCTTCGGCTTAGGTTTTGGCTGTGGCTCTGGATCTGGCTCTGGCAGTGGCAGAGGTAAGAAAACCACAATCGTTGAAAATAATTTTTTTATTTTTGACTTTGCCGAGAACAAAAGGTGCCGCCTCTCTAAAAGCAATTATTTCGAACAGCACCAAGTTATTGATTTGCAGATACTTTTTCGGAGTGAGGCTTCAAATAAACACAAGCTCGTTTAAAGGATCATTTCACCTTAGCCGACATGATTCTGATTGCTCAACGTATCATATCATGTATCATATTCCAATACCCTTGAAGGATTTCATTATGGCACTTTTATTACTTTTATTACGTACTTTTATTGTATATATGTACATACATTGTACATACATAGCTCTTTTAATAAGCTTGTAAAGCCATTAGACAGTTGTCATTTTACTTAGTTCTGAGAAATTAAGTCCAGTTTGACTATTTTCAAGATTAGGCAGCTATAAGTAGTTTGTATTATTGAAAAAGATATTGCTTGGTATTTCAATGCGTTTTTCCTCCTAATTATTCACAATGAATTTCAAAAATTAAAACAATTACTTAAATTAAAGAGACGTCTTTTCATAGTACATAATACTTAATATTAGTATTTCGATATATGAGTATTTTGGATTTATGGAGTTAAGGCTACTAAAGATGTAGGGTATTAGAGCTTTGTCATCGGACAACGAAGTTTGTCGAATGAAGCGATCCAGATCTAAAAAATGCAAGAAGCAATTATTATTGATCAAATAAATCATAAGCACACTATTGAAAGACTTAAAAGACATGATATATAATGTTTCACAGTTACATAACTTACATAACAGTTACATACATAAGGGTTTTTAAATATCATACATTGTTGACGGAGAAGAGTAAAAACGGAATTAAATATATTGGTATTAAAAAAAAAATATTGGCCATTTTGTAAAATTATTGTAATGAGAATTGTAATTTTGGAATACGTACAGTATATAGTCGGGGTATTTGTATAACTCTTTCCCCTCTGGCACGGTCCTTGGCATTTCGTCATTTTGAAAATAAACCAAATTAATCTGTTTAAAGGATAAATATTAGATTAGGATGGATTAAAAAAAATATATATATTAGTCAAGAAAGGAAAGATAACTTCGGGTGGAGCAGAAGTTGATATAACCTTGCAGATAAATGGACGACAGTAAAAAAGGCGGCGAACCGCAGGCCTTAGCGCGCAAGAATATATTGGGTCGGATATATCCGAGGTATACATCGATATATGTTAAAAATCCTTATCCTGATCCTTAGAAAACTCATATCCTGAGGAAAGTAGGCAGATTATAATGAGAATTTTATTATCAAATTAATTTCTTAACAACTCCTTGTTATTTTTCATTGCCTATAGTTCTTATAGTTTATAATATTTAAAAATTCGAAAGAATCTTCGCAAAATCTGTTAAATTAGAGAGCTTCCACCATTTTTTTAAATAAAAATTTTCTCGGCTTGTTGAAAAAGATAGCTTGTTGTCACAAATTTTGGACAATATTATTGAGCTCGATTAGAGTTGCCAAATCTTTCGATCCGTTTTAAAAACAATGTGGTGAAAATAAAAAAGCGCCAATAAAATGATTTAGAACGTAGTCGGGTCTTCAACCTTTTTAACTTGATGCCCGATAGGTGGAGCCACAATAACCCAGTAGTAAAAATTCTGTAAAATTGAAATTAACATAGTTTTGAGCGGGCAAATTTGAATTTGAATAATATGAATATTTCAGGGACCGTAAATAATGACCGTAAGGACCATAAAAAATAATTTAAGATTCAAGATTTCAGTTTTTGGGGAGGGATTAAGCGTTGCAAAATATTTACCCAAACTTGAGCCCATGTTCCAAATCGGATAGTTTTATTCTCATTTATCTTTTATCCAAGCGTAAGAATTTCGCCATGAAGTATGGGAATCGAAAAATCGTATAAATGTCCACGTTTCCTCTAAAAATCCGCGGATTTGGTTGAATATTGTTTTTTAGGTGTACTCCTGTACTGGTGCTACAGAAACATGCAATTTAAACTTTGTGGGTATTAAAGGAGCTTCCATCTTTTATAGTCTCTGCGATCCACGCGTTCATACAGACAGATGGACGACATGCCTACTTATGTATACGCACACGATTGTTGATGCCGATCAAAAATATATCGAGCAAAAATAACGTATATATTTGCAAAAACAACGTAAGCACAAAAAAGAAAATTTTACAGAAGAGCGTTTTTTTGCGTTATTTTCATGTTCAATAAGATAGACTCTTGTCGCTCTTTATGGGGTACAACAAGAATTAATAAAAGCAAGGCTTAACAATTTTGTATACCATTGCAGAAGATATTATAATTTTGGTCAAAAGAGTACAACGCAGTACTCCGAATACTCCGACCCTATAACGTATATTCCTGACCCTATAATATATGCATATTCTTGATCAAGATCACCTCCTGAGATGATATAAGCATTTCGGTCCGTGTGTTTCCACGTCTCACAGTTTTAAAGCTATCGACCTTGAACTTTTCACACATTCTTATTTCCTTTGCACGCAGTATAAAGTCGAAACGGCAGCGATCGGCTGTCTATATCCTATAGCTTCCACATGACTAATTCATCGGAAATCTCATAGCTTTGGTGTTTTTAGAGTTAGAGTGTTGGATTGACCGATTATATCCTATAGCTACCATATAAATGAACAATCGGAAATGGTATTTGGGTATTTGGTAAAAATTCCAACTTTGGTATTTTTGAATATAGAATCTCGGGACGTTTTTTTTTTCTAAAAACTTAATTTAATAATAAAGTTTTCATAACGGTCATGAAATTCATATTTCTAATTCAATATATTTCATATTTGAGATTTATATTCGATCTTAACTGTAAAGGTAGCTTACCTTGCTTTTTTGGGTTGATTTAGTAATTTTATTTAAATTAGGATGGTTTTAGAGAAATATTTTTTGTCTGTAAATTTTGTAAATTACAATCATTTCACATTACTTATTGACTTTTGAAAAATGGTTTGAAAAACATTATCTAATTAGAGCCCTACATTTCTTTGGTATATGATTCATTCAGAAAATTTCGAATTCTTTATAATTCTAATATACTGGCTTGTGTACTGCTGCCCGCAGGGATATATATGATTTATATATCAACTCCCATGCAAACGTGCTACAATTTTGAATGCATGGACCTCGAAGACTATATGAGATCGAACTATTCGATTTGGAACTTGGACTTACCATAGTAGTCCCCGAAAATCAAGTTTTGACCCATATTCTCTCACGCCCATGGTTTTATGCCAAACTATTCCAATGGCTAATATTGTTCTTGGGTATAGGTACAATATAGGTTGTTGGCTGCATAGTGCAGTGCAATATAGTCCAGACAACATCTTTGCATAGAAATCTCATTTTTTAAAAGGGGCCAGTCTGAGGTCCAACCTTGAAACCTATTGTACGTTGTAGAGCTATTAATTTTTTTTCGATTGTATATAGTGAAAACTGTCAGTTTCAGCCCCATTTTTGTAATTTGCATTCAGAACCTCAAATTCAACAACTCGGAATTTTTTGCAGTATAGAAGTCAGTGAAGACTCAAGCAGCCAATTATTAATTATGGAGAAAGAAATTATGGATTTGTTTAAAAATAAAACTTTTCACAATATATCAGAAAAAAATTAAGGATTTTTAAGAATGCTAGTTCAGAAATATGTTTTCACTCAGCGTCAAATTGGAAGAAAAACCGATCAAATGCAAAAGTATTTCAAGCCTGAATTAGCCTACTTTGGAAAAACTTGACGGCTCAAAGAAAACAGGTTGTAGATCTTGTGGTGCCTGAAGAAGGAAACACAAGTTTGTTAATTCAGGCAGCTAGCATGGCCCCACGAAAACAGGGTTAACAAAGTACTAGTGTATTCAGATGATTTTTTTTAAATTAAAATTGAGTTTCAAACTGGAGAACGAAGATAAAGAGATTTTACAACAGAATTCCAACCACGTGTGATAGTGTTTTGGGCACCACTGTTTTAAACTTTAGTTAATGTGTGGTTACGAGTTCCGGTTATAATATATTCATCCAACTGTATTTACATATGTATGTATGTATGTATATACCACTAAGATGATAGATAGCTTTCTTATTTGTTTGACTTTCACACGTGTTTACTTTCCAAGTTACTATTGCCCATACCAAACGATAACGCAAATAGAAGATAAACGGAATCCGTTCTTTTAATGGGACTTCTATGGATGCGGTGCAGCATCTTAGGCGCTTATTTTCATTCATTAGAATCGTGATAATTTTAACGCCCACGCTTAAAACGGATTAGAAGTTAAATTACTCAATAGTTCTACAGTAGCAAAAAATTCTGTTGGTTTTTTTTTTAAAGAAAGACAATAAGAAACAGCCTCTCATATAAACCTCTCGTGTGATTTCTTCCAGTCTTGGTTGCCCTTTGCGTATTCTTATGACTTTGGAAGTATTATCTGTGTCTCGTAAAATTCCTAATCTTCCTGTAGAAATAAGACGCCGGGAAACCCAAATGAAATATGACACTCCATTTGGCGATGGTCCATTACCCAGCACGGTTTACCGTCAAAAGCTTCCATAGGAAACAATTTTCGCATCAAAAGCGTCATGGAGCAGCAGAAAGCCAGAGGGCAGCGACTTGACAGAACACCAAGTACCACACAGACGCCACTAATGGCACAGAGAAAGCCTTCTTTGGTACGATACTGGGAAATTTTCCAGGACTCTCCACTAATTTCTCCCTTTGCAGCAAGAACATCCTCAGTGGAGCTGGACCCTGAAGTGGGCGGCGATCGGTTCTTCTCTTGGAGCTGCAGTACCTGTGGGTTACTGTACAGGGGTAATGAATAGCCCTGCTGAGGTAAGTTTGAAAAAATTTGTGAAAAACGTTTGACTCCAAAATGTATATATGAATTACATTGGTCATCGGTGAAATACACCAGTTTTGTCAAAAAGAGCGAGAACTACAATTTTTTATTCCTAAAGCTTGTATATGTATGTATATGTTTTGAACTAATTAAAAAGTTAAAAGGCCATAGGCCATAAGTTAAAAAGTGACATTTATTGGATTCAGGAGCCGAAAACATACGAAAGAAGAGTAGAGTAATCTCGATCAAGAAAAACTGTTAAATTAAACAATACTCCAAAATTATATTAGAAACCAGTGAAAAATGTCAGATTTTTGGAAAACATTGCATACTGCAAAAAATAGTCGTTAGATCGCAATTTTTCCATTGTACAACACAAAACCAAACCTCCGTTTCCTAATTTAAATTATTTATCGCTTAGCTCATGCGCACCTGGTGCAAGGAAACTCTGGCCCATCGGTACGATCTCCACTTAGGCGAAGCAGGAATAGAACTTCTTTGGTCGGCAGCCGTCTCGCTGTTCCTTGTGGGAGGAGCCTTGGGATCCGTAACGGGGGCCACTGTGGCCAATCGCTTTGGAAGACGGGGTTGCTTTCACATCTGCGGCATCCTTCTCGCCCTGGGGGCCGCCTGCTTCTATGCGTGCCGTCCATTACGATCGGTGGAACTATTGCTTTGCGGAAGACTGTTAGTTGGACTGGCTGGTGGTCTCGTTACAGCATTCATGTCTATGTGGCATAGTGAACTCGCTGCACTATCCCAACGAAGCACTTTGGCTCCGTTATGTCCAATGGGACTGACGCTGGGCGTCGTTGTGTCACAAATCTGTAGCCTGCGGTCGTTGCTTGGCGGCAACGAGTATTGGCACCTGGGATTGGCTTTCTATGGACTTCTGGTGGTTCTTTTCTATGCTCCTTTCAAATGGTACCCGGAGAGCCCCAAATGGCTATATATCGTTAAGGGCCGCAAAGAGGAGGCCCGGCGACAACTGATGCAGCTCCGGGGATATGCCGTGGACAGCACCACCCTGCAGGCCGAATTGGACGACATGGAATTGGAGGCCACTTCTAAGGCGGCGACAAGTGGCTTTCTCGAAGTGATCCGCGATTCTAGGCTGCGCCTGCCTCTCATCATTGTGTGCGCCTTTCTTGGCGGTCAGCAGTTATCCGGCATAAACGCAGTGGGTGTTTTTACCAACACGCCTATGTATCCCTAATCCATTAACGTCTCTTCGCGATAGATATTTTACTATTCTGTGTCTATATTTCGAAAAGCGGGTTTGACACCGCAGGCATCGGAGTGGGCTAACCTCGCGGCGGGCTCCCTTAATCTGGCCACCTCGATGGTGGGTCCGGTTCTCCTAGAAAGGGTCAACAGGCGTCCGCTGATGCTGTTCTCCACCCTCCTATGTACCGTCTTTCTATTTTTGTTCGCTATGTTGCTTTATTTTATCGTAAGTATGATGGAAGAATATGGTACATCAAATTTAACCCTTTGGTCTTGCAGGAAAGCGTCAGCTGGTTCGCCATAGGATGCATTGGGTGCATATTCCTGTACATATTTTTCTTTCAGTTTGGTCTTGGGCCCATGCCCTTTTTTATCGGAGCAGGTTCGTTGGCTAATTAAAAACTCTTATAATATCATAACTGTTATATAATATCATGCCTCTATTCACTTAACAGAATTATTCGAGCAGGCGCCCCGACCCGCCGCAATGGCTTTAGGAAGCGTAGTCTACTGGTCTTGTAATTTCATTATAGGAATGGGCTTTCCCACGCTGCAGAACGCATGGGGAGCTTTAGTCTTCTTGCCGTTTTCAATCACGTGCCTCCTTCTCTATGTGTTAACGAAGTACTATTTGCCCGAGACGCGTGGAAAAAATCCCTCTGACGTAGCCCCACTTGTCGCCAATGGATTCCGTTCAAGAGTACGGCGTATCTCTTACACCGGCAACTAATCGTACGCCTACTCATCGTACATCCTCGACAAAACGTATCACTATATAAATCTATGACTTCTATAAAAAAAAAAAACTACTGATAAAAGATAATCTAAGCTTTTAATTGGGGGCTTGTATACATCATTTAGGTTTACATCGACGATAGTAGATTCCTTTTTAGACTAACAGATAGACATTAACAACTTATAACCCAGATTTGATTTTTCAATGACTGTTTAATCCACTCCAAATAAGATTTAACAACTACAAAATTATAATAATCTTAATTTTTTCGCATATGAAATTGGGGTGATCATACAGAAACGCCAATTTATGGTGCAAACAAAAAGAGAATAGAAAAAATTAGAGTACCCTCTGCAAGGGTATAGAAACGAGCGACTTGTCCCGACTTGGATATTTGCGAGGCTAAAGCTCGTTGAACATTTTACATTTATTACAAAGCTAGGTGGTTACTGCATGCTGACCCGACAATATAAATTAACTGGTTCTAGAATTGCATTCCAGAATCCAGACCATGAAATTTCAATTTTTTGTGTTTTAACTTTCAAAAGTGAAAACGGCCAGAATCGAACGGCAGTAGTAAAGCAGAAATTTAAAACCTTCGCGTTTTGTCAACTACCAAGGCAAGACCCAAGCTTCTATCTGAATCATTACATTTCGATCGTTCGGTCGAAATGGGATAAACATAGTTAGCCGACCCTTACTAAATGAGGCCCAGCCAACACCAAAGGATTTTCTATCGCCCAGCTCGGCAATCAAAAGATACAGTCGACCGTTATTTACTTGTGGAAAGAGAAAGACGGGTGTGTGAAACGTTCTATTCTCGATGGCTTTAGAATCTAAATTGATTACACCATATTGATTAGGGTTAGGCGTATTGGAAATATTTATAATATACACCGACACCTTATTCATACAAAATCAAAGTTCGGACAATTTTAAGAGAAGTTATACACTTTTTCTTCTGCTTCCCTTCTGACGGGCAACTCGATATTTCTCGATTTTATCGATTTAATTATCGATAATTTTAATTAAAAAAAAAGTTTTTTTTTGGCATAAAACAATTAAACTTTACTTATTAAAGTAATCGGCCATTGAATTAATTTTGCATTAACACATTTCCCAAAAACATTAACGAACTGTCGCTACAATGAACTGGAGATTTCCGTTTTAGAGGTGGAAGTGGGCGTGGGTATATACATATATTGGTATTTATCTTCTTTAAAATCAGACGATTTGGCTTTAATTTGTTTTCCAGATATAAATTAACTATATCTGGAACCAAACAAATAGTTTGGTATCAAATGGCAAACATTTGAAACAAACTTGAACGGCATGGCCATTATAGGAGTCTCCATCCCAAATCCTATGACTCTATCTTCAAAAGTCTCTGATATCTACGCGTTCATAGACTCGGCGGTTGATGATCAAACTGAACTAACAAACAGTATTTCTATTAAAAATAACAAATTATTGATTA
Source organism: Drosophila malerkotliana malerkotliana (assembly GCA_018153235.1). Taxonomy (NCBI): domain Eukaryota; kingdom Metazoa; phylum Arthropoda; class Insecta; order Diptera; family Drosophilidae; genus Drosophila; species Drosophila malerkotliana. The sequence continues at coordinate 19,432,195 of JAECXV010000075.1, read as the reverse complement.
TTTGAGTTTTATTTTTTCTGATCTCAAATAATCATATTCATCAGAGAAAAAATATAATAAAAAACAAAATCATTATTCTCAAAAAATCAAAGAAAATCATTATTCTCTGAACGAAAAAATAATAATCATTATTGTTGATTTTTATTTTTTTCGCTCAAAAATATAACTCATTTTTTAATTTCGAGCTACATATTTATTACGTTTTCTGGATATTCGATAGCAATACATTAGATCATGACCATAGAACAAGTATACACAGGTATACCATTTAATAACATGATTTTATCACTCAATGATTTGTTTATATCATGTAATTGAAAAATATATGTTATTAATCCTAAATCTTCAGTCTTTGATCATTCAATTACAATTTTAATACGAATACGCTTGAAGGAGTACACCTTTGATCAGTTTCAACTTTAAAAACAAATACCGATGAAAGCTTGATTCAACTTGAAATTTAATGGTATGGGAGGGGTGGTAGTGCAAAAATAATAATATTAATAAATAGCCCAAAATCTTTAATGAGTAACATTTTCGAGTTAGACGTAAGTGATTAATTTTGATAGAAAAAATTAAAAACCAAGAATAATCATTATTTAGGGATTTTTAGAATCACAATCATAACAACTATTATTATTTAAGATTGTTTTGATTAAGATTGTTATTTTCGCAATGGTATAGTAGCCTCCAATACTTATTGAATGGGGTAATGGCCTATTTTTCTTTTGGACTTCGATTCAGTGTGGTGATTGTTTGCTGTTGGCCTGTGCAATTTAACGGAGCAATACGCAAAGTGAAATTAGACAATGGGTTCTTTTTTAAACAGGTAAAAACAAGGTTTACAACAAAATATTTCCAAATTTTATTGCGTCTGTTTTGTATTTATACGCTAATGGTTCTGAAAATATTAAATCCACTGTGGGCAGTGGACAACAGCACTCCTGGAAGCTGGGGGTGCCAGTGCAGCTCTTTAATCTCCTTTTGACCTTGATGAATAAAAAGCAACTGCGGCGGAAGATTGTTTATTTCATCCTCGTTTTGTTCGGAATCCTGCGTCTGGTCCAGATCTTTTTCGACTGCCAAATCCCATAAGGCTATCTGATCGTCCTCACCTCCCGAAGCCAGAACAGTCGCTTCCCTGGGACTCCATTCTACTGTCGTAATGTGGCTTGTGTGGTGCTTGAATGTGGCGATGGGCTTCTGACTCTTAAACTGACGCAAGTCCCAAATGTGCAAAAATCCGTCATCGCCCCCACTTACGATAAATGGGTCGGAACGATTCCACGAAATAACATTGATGTCGCTCTCATGGGCGTCCTGACAGGTCAGCATGCAGGCCTTCTGTGGAGCAGCTCGGCAATCCCATATGCGGATTGACTTGTCCACAGAGCAAGAAGCTAAAACACTGCGCTCGCTGGGACTCCACTGCAGGTCTTCGACGGACTGATTATGTCCCACCAAAGGACGCTGATCGACTTTCCAAGTGCCGCCTTCAAGGGGACTCCATATGTGAATATCTCGACGGCAATCTCCAGTAGCCAAAACTCCCTCGGCAATAGGACTCCAGTCTAAGGCGTAGCCCTCCTCTCTGTGCCCACTAAACGAATAAACCGGCCGTGTCGCGTTCTGTTCATACTGTTTAGCTAGCTGCTCATCCTCGACGGCCTGCAGCGCTTGTGTCAAGTTCCAGATGTTGACCTTTCCAAGTTCACTCCAAGAAGCCGCATACACTGTGTTCCCCAATCGGCGGGCCCGTACACGGTTAACACATCCCTGGTGTTTGATTAGGGCGCAGCTCATCAGCGGCTTCTTGAGCTCCAAGCGATCGGCCACGTCATCCTGATCGTCTTCCAATTCCTCCTCTTCATCTTCATCGTCCTGAGTTTTTTGCAAGTTGCTTAACTTCATCACGATCAAGTTGTTCGAATGATTGTGGTCCGCCTGAGTGCCAGCCACAACGTAAGCAGTCAATGGAAAAGATTCCCGACTGTCACCAAGTTCGTCAGGGATAATGTCAAAACTCAAGCAGGGCGCTCCAGTCGAGGCCTGATGCAGCATCAGATATGCGCTTTCATCGCAGACCAGCTCCTCGTCGTCAGCAAGTTTCTTCCCCGGCAAATATACTTCTCTGGCCTGCTTCTCGTCGGTCCCATCACTATCACTGTCCTCATCGTCACTCTCTGCGTCCTCAGGCTCAACCACCTCCATTTCAACATTTTTATGATCGTCACTCATATTCTGGCTTCGAAATTGTTAATTCAAAATAAACACGTGCAACTCAGTGCGGTGCTGTATAAAATAATATAGTGTTGAATAAGCCCCGAATTCAAAAATGTGGCAGCACAAGCTTCTGGTGTTGTGCGACACTGATAAAAGGTCACTCTCAAAAGATTACCTGACAATCCTGCCCATCCAAGAAATCTAGGAACAACATTTCATATTTTCAACGTGCAATTAAAAATACATACTAAATTCAAACTGAAAAGTTCATTAACCCAGATCAAAATGGTTAAGTCTTCAAACCCTCTAAACATATTGCGCAGCATTTATAATAATGAGTTCCAATGGTAAGTAGGTAAAGCCGGCCTCGCGGTTATTTTACATAACCAAAATTTCCTCTGGCTTTTCGTAGGATGCTGGTCAAGAGCTATGGCCTGTTCTTCTTGGGAGTGCGTTTGGCCAAGGAGTTCGTGGGCGTGGAGCTGATGCCTGCACTGGGGCCAGCCTAGTCATAGAACCAAAACTAAATTCGACACGTACAAATAGGGACGTTAAAGTTAACTAAGTATAATAAATAAACCATAAATATAAATGTATTATACGGATTAGTTCCTACTAATTATTAGATCCTTAATCTTAGATTCGTTTGAATCAATCTCTGTGATTAGGCTATCAGCAAGTACATTTGGTGTCATATCACGTTGAAGGAAATTATCCACCAGCTTGCGGCTGGGTACAGCTCCTCCGTGGGCTAGGATCTCTTTCCGATACTTCTCTCCAGCCTGCCGATTGAAAGGGTTCGCCTCAAAGTACGTCTGCCATATCCATGAAGCGATAGTCTTTGAGACTAGATATGAGTAGTATTTTGCGCCGTAGCCGACCAGATGGGAGAATCGCAACTGCCAGGCGGTGTTTTCCACGAAAGGCAGACCATAGTACCGGCCCTGAACCTTTCGTAATATTTCTGTAGTACTGCCACTCAACTGTGACGCTGTTGAATGATACTTTTGATCCAACGCCGAATAGAAAACCTGCAGCTGTGTCTCGCTGGCTGCAAACAAATGTTTGGAGGCACACAGTCGCCGCAACATGTTCTCTGGAATGGGTTCGTTAGTTTGAAAATGTCGAGCAAAAGTGCGTAGCACCCGCGGATCGCCGGCAAAGTATTCCATGAGTACGCTAGGAACCTCCGCAAAGTCGGTGGAACATCTCGTACCCGTCACATGCTGGTATTCTGTACGGGCTAGCATCGAGTGCATGGCATGACCCATTTCATGAAACAAGTTGTCCACTCGAGCTGGAGATAAAAGTGTGGGACCGCTCCATCGGGGCTGCGGCAGTCCCAACATTACCACCACAATGGGCAATTGGTAGGTGCCGTCGGGCAGACGTTTTCCCCCTTGGATGGTGAAATGGCAGTCTTGATTGGGCTTTCCTGCTCGTTCAAAAAAGTCACAGTAAATGTAACCCAAAAGTCCTTCTTCCTCGTGAACCACAGCCAGTTTGTAGATGTCGTTATGCCAGGACTCGCCTGGCTCCATGTCAGTGTTTTGCAGGCGAACGCCATAAAGAGCATGCAGTAGGTTGTCCAGTCCGTCCATACAGCCACCTAATGAGAAATACGGGAGAAATTCGTTGGCCTGTTCCTCGAGTGATTGCCGCCTTAACTGGGTGGTAAAGTAAGGGGTATCCCAAACTTCAACAAAAACGCCGACTTCTCCGCCCTCCCGTTGCTTCATTTCGGACATAAGGGCAAAATCTGCGTCAGCGCGTGGCCGCAGTTTCTCTGACAGCACATCAATAAATTCTTGGACCCTTTCGGGCCGCTCCATTGTGCTGCCGTTGAGAGCGCGATGAGCGTAAGTTTCAAATCCACAGCTACGGGCAAGCTCATAACGGCAAAGCAGCAGGTCTCTTAGCAAACTCTCCTGAGTTTCGAATGGCTGAAGGTAGAGCCGGTAAGCCGCTTCTCGCATTCGTACATTTTCTGCATTTGTGCACAGGCCTGTGATTATAACATTTTCACCTGAGGTGGGAAAACTGAACATAAATTGTTAATTCAAATAATGAAAAATATTTTACACTCTTACTAATTTCTGATGGCTTCTGGAACATAGCTACGCGGAAGAATGCTAGGCTGTACTGCTCCGTTCATAAACTTTTGGCCCAGTTGGAGAATCGCGTCATTAAGTCTGACCACTCGCAGGCGCTCCTGTTCTGGAAGGTGAATTCCGCACTGCTCAAAGTCAAATAAGAACAGTCTCGCCACATGCTGATCAACTTCGCTGGTGGGCTGCGTATCGCCATGTTGAACGACTTTACTCAATGCTTGGTAAAGTGGCTTATGTGTGTTAAGGCTCTCGACCACACTGCAAATACTGATGCAGGCTTCCTCAGCAGACTGAGTGTACTTGCGCTTTGGATGCGCGATCCTTACAAACTCCGCCAAGTCGGCTACTTTGCACAGCGAATCGGAGAGTTCGTCGAAAATATCGACCATCTTTCTGCTCCGTTGCTGGGAGATGGCTTCCTCAATGAGTTCCTGCGTCCTGCTTTCCACATTGTCCCGAAGTAAGTAAAAACCTTCGGAGCTACGCAACTCTGGCAGTCGAAAGAGGCCCTGCAAGGAAAATGCATAATTGAATGCTTAGTGAAAAATGTGAAGAAGTATTGCATTTACCACATCGTCCCGGGTGAAGTTGATCCGTTTGGTAGGCAGAGTATTAAAAGCCGTTGTCAATGGCGTCCATGTAGATACTGATCGATTAAAACTCCGGCGGCAGATGCTGTAACTCGCATTGCGACTCAAATGTAACATGATACCGTGTCTAATTTTTAACTGGCAACAAAATTTGATTTATTTTCTATTTCAAGGCACGTTGTCTTTTGCAACTCTTACCGCACAAAATACAATACCAAAACACAAAATACAGCTGTTCGCTTTCCAGGGCTGATAATTTTAACCCGAATTGCATCCAGGGGGGAAGAACCTAAATGACTAGGAAAAATATATAATATAATAAATATAATTTAGTCAGAAAAAAGTAAAAGTAATATTTTATTGAATATGACAATCTGAACGATTTTTCGTTCACCTTGCAATTCACCTAATTTATTTTTCTGAGAAACACAAAGGTCTGAAAAAGATCCTACTGGCCACACTAACAATTTCTTATCGATACATCAAATAGTGATGCCGATGCTACCAACTTTTCAAAACGTTGGTAATGGCCTCTTTCTAGTCTACCATGGCATTCCTCCGAAAACGTCATAAGAAATTTTTCACATTTATGAACTATGAATAATCTGACTGGTATTGCAAAAGAATTTGTGGCTGAATGGGGATATTTTTTTCCGATCGTTCAGTTATATGGCAGCTATAGGATATAGTCAGCCGATCCTAATGAAATTTGGTAGGTTGGATCAACTGGTCAAAAATAGAATCTGTATTAAGTTTCAGTTTTCAAAAACACGAAAGTTGGGTCATTTCCGATCGTTCAGTTATATGGCAGCTATAAGTTATAGGCGGCCGATCCTTATGAAATTTGGTCTGTTATATTGCAGCTATAGGACATAGTCCGACGCTTGCAACTGATATACTGACAGATACTTATACTTACACAAAGACGGACAAACTGACGTGCTTATATCAACTCAGGAAATGATTCTGATCAAGAATATATATACTTTATAGGGTCTGAGTTATCTCCTTCACTGCGTTGCACACTTTTGGACAAAATTTGAATACCCTCTGCAAGGGTATTCAAATAAATTAAACAAGAAAGGACGGCTATAGTCTAGTTTCCGAACTATGTCATATCCAGTACTTATCTCTTCCACCCACAATTTTATTGCATACTATTGCGCTTGGGCAAAACAACAACAACAAACCTACGGCCATACTACCGATTCAGTAGAAAAGCAGACTAAAAAGTCTATAACACCTCTAAAAATTATTCGATTTGACTGCATTTTGATTTGTAGGTGTAGATTAGCCATTAGAACAGTTTGGCATTAAAAAATTTTCCAAAAACATTAACGAACGCACCAGATTCGATAAACTTGATCTCCGCGGATATCATACAATCCCATGTTCCAAGCGTTCAAAATTTTAGCCCGTTTGTATGGGAAATTGTATATATGTATATGAGTATATCTCCTTTAAAAATCGGCCGATTTCGATTAAATTTGTTTTTCAGTTATATGTATATTAAACATACAATTTTTTTGGCATCAAAAGTTTTTTAAAAAACTTTCCAGTACTAGAGCTACAGAAATTCGGAATTTTGGGTGGCAAATATCTGAAAGAAACTTGAGCTGCGTGGATATTGTAGGAGTCACCATTCCCAATCCTCTGGCTCTATCGTTTTTAGTCTCTGAGATCTACGGACGGACGGACAGACGGACATGGCTATATCGACTCGACTATTGATGCTGATTAAAAATGTATATACTTTATGGAGTCGAAGATGATTCCTACAATATAGCCTTGTACACTACAAGTATCGGGTATAAAAATTTATTTTGAAAAATATAATTAACTTATATTTATGAATAATGTATTTGAATATAGTATATGAAAAATAAAATATGAATAAATATAAATTGGTATGTTGAATTGGACATGCATAATGAATTTATTGAACTATGTAACTTGATATTTTTTAACAGGAAGCTAAACATGTTTTGTTCACCCCTTTTTATAAACTTCATGCAAAGAGAGGTACAAATATCTATCTATTTCATATTTGAATATTTACATAATTTCTTTTACAATCACTATTGCTACTCATTTTTATAATTTGGCCTTCGGCTCATTTTCGTCAAGAAATATATCCGTAGATAAAAGGTGAATGTTTTCAGGGTAGCAAGCATACTGTATAAGATCTTTTACACCAATGTCGGCAAGAACTTCATCGTCAATAAAAAAATTTCCTGTATAATCTCTTGCGTCCCGGCAGATTATTGCATATGCCGCATCAGCCATGATTTCGGGTTTTCGGGAATAAAGGGCTCCTTCGGGTCCGTTGAGCATTTCCACCGCTGCTGTGTGGATTGTGGTACGTGGCCAAAGGGCGTTCACAGCGACGCCCAAACTGCGGAATTCTTCTGACATGCCCAAAACGCACATTGACATGCCATACTTGGCGATGGTGTAAGCAGTATGATTGGCGAACCATCGCGGGTTTAAATTTAGAGGTGGCGATAGATTTAGAATGTGCGGATTATCACTTTTAAGCAGATAGGGCAGACAGCTCTTCGACCTGTGGAGTTTGATTTTAGAAAGATGGATTGACACATTGAATTAAGCCACAACCCATATACTTACACTAGAAATGTTCCCCTAGTGTTTATATTTTGCATAAGGTCGTACCGTTTTATATCAGTGTCTAAGGTGCCCGTCAAGGAAATGGCACTGGCATTATTAACCACGATATCGATGCCCCCAAACGTAGCCACGGCGGCCTCCACTGCCTGAAGCACCTGCTTCTCGTCGCGCACGTCGACTATGCAAGGCAGCGCCCGCCCTCCTGCCCTTTCGACTGCGGAGCAACCAAAGTACAGGTACAAAAGTCAAATTCCAATGCTAGCACTTACTTTCGTCTGCAGCGGTATAGATGGTGCCTTCTAGTTTAGAATGCGGCTGGGCTGTCTTTGCCGCGATAATTATGTTGGCTCCATCACGAGCAGCTTTGAGTGCTATGGCTTTTCCAATTCCTCGTGAGGCGCCTGTGATAAACAAAGTTTTTCCCCGTAGTTTTCTAGAAGTTTGAATTCATACATATTAAGTGGCTATTGAATCAAAGTTGCAGTTACCCGGTGTTTTTCATTATTAGGTTGTTGCGGCGGCAAAGGTTCTAATTCAAATGCTGTTCAAAAAAAACTTTCACATTACGAAAACGACAAGTGATAAGATAAATAAGTGATAATCATCTTTGAAAATATTTACCTTTAAACCGGCAGTGTTGCCAGATGGCGAATCCAGGCTCGAGACTAGTCGATAACATTTGGGGAACATTTTGGTAACACTGCGGTATGTGCCATCGCTAACAGCGTGTTTCTCGTTTTCCGCCGAAATGGAACCCGGCATTTTTGGATTAATTTTGCTTATTTTAGCAAAAAGCATCGTTGTAAATGGAGCCAGACTTAACCATCCACGTGTTCTGCTGCCCATTTTCCAGGGTAAGGCCGTCAACTTTACCCTAGAGGTTGATGAGCAAAACTGTTACAAATGGTAGGTTGGCGTCCCTTGCCGATCATTGAGTTAATTTTTGTTCCATGAATCTGCAGGACTTCGTCGCGTCAGGACTTAATATCAGTAATGCCAGTTTACCATGGCTTTAGCGAATGTGCTTACCAAGCGGTGGTTACAGTGCGTACCAATGATCGACGTCGCAACACTGCCATAGTCTTCGCTGAAGAAGAACAGTCAGGAGAGACTCTGCGCTGTGACGTGATAGTAGACGTCATAGCCAGCCTTAATGTTAGAACCGCTACCCGACAGCTTTACTTGGAGGAGGCTCCAGCCATGTTTGAGCTTCATGCGTTTGATGAGCAGGGAAACGAATTTTTTACGCTAGAAGGCATCGAGTTTGTATGGGAGATATCAGAGCCCGGAGGCAACAAGCCCGCCGCTATGCGTCACCTCACTTTTACGGATAGTCCGTATCATACTGTTCCATCAGCTCTAGAGAAGTTTGAAGCACAAGGAATCATGGGATATATGATTCTTCTGGAAGGAATCAACACAGGTACCTCCAAGGTGACCATCAGCATGCCTCAAGCTGATTACACACATGTGCCACCAGTCGAGGTGTATATAAGTGTGCTAGCCAATATAATTATTGAACCATCTGAAGTCACAATCCTGGCTGGAGATTCGATAACATTCCGCATTATGCAGCTTAAAATGGATCGTTTATACGACATTACAGATAGTCAGCAATATTATTTGGAGATAGAAGATACTAATATAGCATACTTGCGAGGAAGCAGTGCTACAGGAGGGGCATTGGGCCGAACTCAAGTCATACTACGGGACCGTAACATGGCAGACACGGATAAGGCCACCAAGGGTCCTAGCGCCCTTTTAACTGTCGCAGAGCCTAGTAGATTAGGCATCAGTTTGCTGCCACATCTTAACTGGATAACCGTGCAAGGAGAACTCCACACAGTCGCATTGGACTTGTTTACTGCTGATGGACAGCAAATTACTTTAGGAACTAGCTACTCCATTGGCTCAGAATTGGATGAGTCTATATTTTCCGTCAGACAACGTACCCGAAACGGTAGCAGACTATTTGGTGAAGCTACCAAGGAAGGTGTCAGCCAGGTATATGGCTCATATAAAGACGTAAGTGTGCCCTTTTCCACTATTCCCTAACAAATTATACTACTATACTATTAATTCTAATAAATTCTACTATTAAAAAGGGTTTGTAATCAAATCCGTATTTAAAAAAATATATATATTGATTTTATATTGATTATTGAAACAATTTATTATTTACCATCCTTTGTCCTTGCATTTGCTTCAGCTTTCTATACAAGCGGAGCTCCAGATATATGAGAGCTTGAAACTCTCACCAACCACAGTCGTGCTTCCATATGACCCAAGCAGTATTAAGCCTTTAAAGTTACAATTCCATGCATCAGGCGGCGATTACAACTATGCGTGGTTCTCGGGTAATCCACAAGTGCTGCAGGTAGATGCTCACGGCCTAGCGACTGCCGAGATCCGTGACGTGCGCCCCCCTTTTTTAACCCAGGAAATGTTTGAGGCCGGCAATAAACTGACTGCTCACACTACTGTTAAAGTAACGCTTGCCAAGAATCAAAAAATTTCCCGCTTGGCCCAAATACACTTTCTGCCACCGAAGCGCATTGAAATCAAAAAGTACAATTTTGAAACGGCTATTGATGACTATGTATTCTTGCATGTGGCCTTGTATACTCAGGTCAACCAGTCTGAAGTTCCATATACAAATTGTGACAACCTTCATTTCCAACTGGTCTTTACCCATCCAATTTTGCAACATGAGAATAATGGAGAAGAGGATCAGCCAGCTTCAGAAGCCTGTCATGTGCTCCGCTTACGTGCCACTTCCGTGGGTAGCACCTCTCTCCGTGTCTCGTATTTCTTTCAGGATAAGGAGCTGTACGACACCGTTGACCTTTATGTCTTTGAGCGACTAACTGGGCTGAATCCTGTAGAGAATGAAGTCGTACTTCCTGTCGGTTCGTCGCACAACGTGCTCTTCACGCACGGACCAGAACATATTTTTACCCTGGAAGCTGAGCTTACGAAAACAACAGTATTCGACAGTAATGTGATTAAAGTATCAGAGGTGGATGAGACTCAAAACTTTGTGACCGCATTTACTGTGTTATGCCGCAAGTTGGGAGAGGCAGAGTTTATTTATCAAGTTCAAAACACCTTAATGAAGTCGAGCTTTGTTGCCTACACATCGCAGCTCACCACCAAGGTCCGATGTGTACGCCCACGTTTTCTTAAACTACTTGCGCGCCAGCAACTACTTGAATCTTGCCCTCTGGAACACCGTTCATCGTTCCTATACTTGAAGGACCACGGGAACAAGTTCGAAATCGAAATCGAAGTCCAGGATGCCAACAATCAAAGACTCATGAATATTAGCTCCCTTTCGATAGACTGGGAATTTGCCGCGGGCGATGAAAAGTATCAGAGAGATGGCATTGAACATACAGAAATATCGGAACTCAATTCTATCCATGGTGTTATTGTGCCAAGTCGCGACATTCTTGTACTGACCATTGGCGAGATAGCATCTAATTTTCGTGTTAAAGGCACTGTAGCTCATTATAAGGACAAGCTGCTAGCACAACTAAATATCAATGCAGAGCGACCACCTTTCGGAGTTAAGGATGTGAGTTATTAAGAAGTCGAGGCTATAATCAATTTTAAAAATGTATTTCCTTTTCTTTCATTAGCCAAAAACTGGATGGACAAGCACACCTGTAATCGAGAATGAGGTCAGATTTCACACAATTAACAGAACCCTGCTCTCAAAGGATTTTGTGAGCATTTTTCTTGCAAAAGACTACAGTGAGAGCATATCCATAGCCCAGGGAAGTGGTCATTTTCACATAGAGCTTTCCGAGCAGGGAATAGTGAAGGCAAACTACGATGCGCAAGCTCGATTATTAATTTTGACACCCTTACATCATGGCCATGTTCGTCTCGAATTAATGGATAACTGCCTGACAAACGAAGCCAGTCACTTATCCATTTCCGTAGTCGGCATCGGGGCCATCAAGGTTATCAGCATGGATCGAGTAGAGCGCTCCGCTCGCATCGAAGCAATAGTACGGCTTTATGACACCAATGACAACCTGTTGTTTATTGATCACAGCAGACTGAATATATACGATCTTTCGGAGTTGGTTATTGACCCAAGTGTGCTCAGTGTACGACTTGGAGACCAGGAAAACTTAGGGACAGGAGAAATAAGATACTTTATTCATGGCAATAACGTTGGTGACACCAAAATTGTCTTTCAATCTGGCAACGGCGACCAGACGGTGCTTAGTGAACCGCTCAATGTTCAAGTTTTTTCCCCGATTCGGCTATATCCGCGAGATTTCACTTTAGTTGTAGGAAGCAGTATTGAAATCAGTTACCAGGGTGGACCGCAGCCGAATTCGAATGTAATATATTTTATCGAAAAAGAAAAAGTTGCAAGTGAGTTTATAGATTAGTTATGGCTCCATAGTGTCAACATTAATGTTCTTTTCAGCTATGAACTCGGCTTCAGTAACTGCTCTACGCTTGGGATCCAGTCAGATTACCGGCAAATGCATTCAAAGAAACCCTGTCACAGGCAAAGACGAGGTCATTTCCGAAGACACTGTGTTGCTTCATGTGGTTTCCTTAAAGTCAATTCAAATCAGGGTGCCTCTTGTCCATATACGAATTGGTGCAGTTATGCCTGCCACCATTTGGGGGATTCCCGACCTGTCGCCTATGGTTCTAGGAACTCTTCAAGGTATGCAGATTTCCTGGTCCGTCAACCAACCTGAGGTCGTCGAGATATTCAACGTCTTTTCGGAAGCAGGTAAATATTTTCCCGCAATGGAAGCTGGAATTCTAATACCGAGAACTTGCACGGATACCGCATTAGAGAGAAGAAATGTATCTCTTTGTTCACAAAGTGCACGAATATTAACCTTTTAAAAGGTTCTCCGATGAGCTTGCTTAGTTCAGTATCTAAGCAGGAACAGATACGGAACATACAATAAAACTACGTTATTCTTTTATCTAGATGCCACAATCAACATATTCATAGACAATATTTTTTCACCCACTCTTGCAATGCTCGCCTTAAATAGGGTCATTTTCGCAAAGACTTTCACAGTGATCTTTTGGCTTGGTCTTCAGATTGCTAAAAAGGTTACCTTGCTCTCTAGGTGTCTGGTTGATCGTATTTAATGATACTTTAATCATATTCTTTAAAATCTTTTAAATTGAGCTGAAATATTGCATTTTTGTTGGATTATAATTAATTTTTAGACATAAAGTATACTTTATTAACTATATAACTATTATTATAGGAATCGAGTACAAGAATGAAGACTTAATTTCGGTTCGAATACGAGCTTTGAATTCTGGCAGGGTCACAATCACGGCAACCGTTTCCTTGGCAGATGGATCGAAGCTACCTCCAGCACGTGTGGAAGTTATTGGTGAGGCTGCCTTTTATAAGGTTTACCAAAATATAATCTTAAATTAAAAACGCTATTCCAGTTTTTAAAACTCTCGAGCTCGTTGCACCCAAACCAATAAAAATAGACTCAATTTTGGCGGCACCGCGGAGTACACTTCAGCTGAAAGCCAATACGGACGATGTGGTTTACAAGTTAGCTGGTCAAAGTAACAATATTGTTAGCATTTCGCCAAATGGCCTTTTAAACACAAAAGAAACCCTTGGACGAGATCTGATTATTGTAAGTGGCTTTAGAAGGTTTAAAAGTGAAAAATGATTATTTTCAAATTTTTTTTAATGCTTAACACTTAGGCCAAAACAGTGGACCAAACGCTGCCTATTGACATAGAAGTCAAAAACGTTGAATATATTTTGGTCACGTTGATACCGGCTATTAAACTAAAAAAAATCGAACACAAGGTTCCACGGGGCATGAACTTTGTATTCAAGGTTTCGTTGCATGACAATCTAGGAACTGAGTTCTCAGAGACCATTGGGGATGGCAACGAGCTTTACTATGAACTAGCCAGCACAGATACGGTCGATGTCCAAATAAATAATAATTTTTCGATAGCGGTAAGTGTCTTTTCAATATTTCCCGTACGTCCAGTTCCTTTTACCCTTCCCATAGTCTTTTAAGGGTTTAGAGGCCGATTCCAAAAATCTTTAAACCAGTGGTGCCCAAGCTCTGCATACGGAAGAGCAAACTCCCATACCAATGCAAAAAATCACCAATACATTTGTGCGAGAATTTTTTTCCCATCCATGTGGCTGCACTGAAAAATAAAATTACAGTAACATTCACAAGGGGTTTAAAATATCAATATAATAAAAAATACATTTTATTACAGCCATTAAAAAAAAGTCCCTACATATTTTAGAACAGCTTATTATTATACTATGACAAATATGCAGAGTTTCTTAGTTATTCATCGCTACAGGTCGTTCATTTTGGCAGAAACAAAAACAAGAATGAATTTCTTGCAGTGAAAAGTTTTCGGCACTCCAACAACAAAATTCATTCGGATTAGTACGATTGAGGAGAATAGGGAAAACACGAAAAATTGTTATTGTAATTGCCCTTTGCTTATGATGGGACCAACGATGCTTATGGCGTGAGCAACGAATCTTATGGCGTGAGCAGACTCACACAACTCGGTAGGCATGAGCATTTGCAAAAACAAATGAGCAGCGAGAGCAATGGGATGAGCACCACTGCTTTAAACCAAAGAAAACAAAAATTTTGTGCTTGCCTTAATTGCAGTCATTGAATAAAGGAAAGAGTTTTGTGATTTATATGTAAAGCCACAAGGGGCATTTTATTGCCATAAAATGGCATTGAAAAGATTTGTGAATAATTTTGATTTTGACCCATTTTTCTTTTGCTTAATCAGCTCCTTCATTTTTGCTTATTTTTTTTTTGTTTACAAACAACAACTGTTCAGTATTACCCTTTTCCTTAATTTTTTTGGTCACACTAGCTCGGTAGCCAACTAAGGAGCGATTTCGCTAGCACACGTGTGACAGCGGATTTTCGTCGTCAGAGTACTAGGCTTAAGTGTCAACTTTTAAGTCGCAGCTGGAAAATTATTTCAATTTCTTTTTATTTTCGCATGCTGAAGTATGACAATGGCCCTTTTTCTCAATAAACTTCCACAAAGTGATATCAAAATTACAATAATAATAAAACCAAAAAATGATAAAGAGGCATTGAAGTAATGAAAAACATATATTACATACAGCTAAACCTTTACCGGGAAACTCACAACGTAATAACCATCGGGCTTCGGGACTCAGCTGGGGTGAAACACGCGGAGGACTACATCAAATTGGCAGTAGTAGAGTCTAAGGCTATTTACCCCACAAAGGTGAGTAATTAAAAACTTGTAAAATCTATTATCTATTCTAAAAAAAGTTCATATTGTATTCATGTGCTTTTTTTTAACAAGTAGAATAATAATATCGAAACACTTAGGGATGGAAAAACCATAATTCACCTATATAAAAATTAATTATTCATTTTATCACTAAAATTAGTTTTGTGAATCAATAGTTACTATTTTTCACGTATTATAATTATTTATCACTTACCTATTTAGAGGGTATTATAATTTTGTCCAAAAGTGTGAAACGCAGTGAAGGAGACATCTCCGACTCTATAAAGTATATATCTTGATCAGGATCAGCTCCTGAGTTGATATAGACATGTCCGTCTGTCTGTTTCTACACAAACTAGTCTCCCAGTTTTAAAGCTATGGACTTGATACTTTTCACACACTCTTCTTTTCTTTGCACGCAATATACATATAAGTCGGAACGGCCGGGATCGGCCGACTATATCCAATAGCTCCTATATAACTGATTGATCGGAAATGCTGTAACTTTGGTGTTTCAGCTCCAATGTTTCAGCTATATGGCCGCTATAAGATATATGAAGTTTGGTAGGTCCGGTCAATATAATCTTTACGGAGTTTCAACTTTCTATCTTCAATAACACGAAAGTTGGGTCATTTCCGATTGTTCAGTTATATGACTGCTATAGGATTTAGTTGGCCGATCCTTATGAAATTCCTTATGAATACCATACCATATGTATTATCATACCATATGTACCATACCATACCATCCGAACTTTCTAATGACACCATACTACTACATGTGGACTTTTCAAAGAATCGCAAAGTAAATAAGAAAGAAAAGCTAACTTCGGGCGGAACCGAAGTTTATATACCCTTGCAGTTAAAACCGGATATATATCGCAAACATCGGATATAGTTGGCCGCTCCTTATGAGAATATGATAATATAACCAATTGATTACAATAAAATATCTAAAAAAAAGTCCTAAGCTTCTATCTTCAAAAATACCACAGATGGTATTTCTACCAAATACCGATCGTTCAGTTATATGGCAGCTATAGGATATAGTCGGCCGATCCTTATAAAATTTGGCCTGTCGCAATATTTTGTCATAAATAGCTCTAATAGCTGCCAAAATAGCTCTCTAATTAAAATATCTAATTTTAACTCTCTCACTCTAAAATCACCAAAGTTATACCATTTTCGATCAATCAGTTATATGGCAGCTATAGGATATAGTCGGCCGATCCCGGTCGTTCCGACTTATATACTGCGTGCAAAGGAAAGAAGGATGTGTGCAAAGTTTCAAGTCGATAGCTTTAAAACTGAGAGACAAGTTCGCGTAGAAACAGACAGACAGACAGACGGACAAGCTCATATCAACTCAGGAGGTGATCCTGATCAAGAATATATATACTTTATAGGGTCGGAGATGTCTCATTTACTGCGTTGCACACTTTTAAACAAAATTGTAATACTTTCTGCAAGGGTATAAAAATTAGTTTCGGCTGAGAGAGATGCACTTCTACCTTAAATGAGTTTCAGGACCGGTAATAAAAAATTCGGGATATTGTGATAACCAAAAAACTTTACCTATAAAGTTGTACCTATGGTCACTTTGGTGCCTATAAAGTTACAGACCTTTTTGCACACGTAGTCTGTTTTAAGAGACACTTTTAACACAAAGACCGAATGAAAGTGTCTTTGAACACTTTTGGAGCAAAAACACTTATAAGTGATTTGTTCAGACGCGATTATCAAAGTGTTCTGGCATGATCGATTTTTTCAGACACTTTGAAATGAGCCAGTATGGTGAATCTAATGAATTTACAGGTGAATTCGGTAGCATGATACAATAACTAAAGTTATGTTTTTATGAGTATCATATCTGTGTTTATATAAATTTATTTTGTTGTTTATTATAGAATATTATATTAAAAAATGTTAGATCTTAACTTTGTAAAAATAATTGTGGAGGAAAAGATGCACTTGTGCTTACAATTTTTTCTATCGCTATATACATGTTATATATTAATTATCTGCATTTCTTTCATTTGGGTCCATGTACCCTTGGGGGACTGTCTTTCTTTCTGAGCGTTGGTATGTTAGAACTTAATGGATACACAAAGCTAAATGGATTTTCTCCCCACAAAAAGCTATATGGATTTTCTCCCCACAAAAAGCTATATGTTTACAGGACAAAATAATATAATTAATATATGTATAAATTTCATTTACTAAATACATAATAACATTGATGTTGTGTCTCCTCTTCATAAGGCCCCCGTGAAATACATATATTTGTCAATGAGTATATTTCTTCTACTTCTTTGCATGTTATAAAATCGTTCACCCAAACCATTTCGACAACAAACTTTTGAACGGCCAACAGGCTATTTTCTCAGTGGGCGACGTTATTTGCTTCAGTTCACCGCTAACGTTATCATCGATTTGGAGCAGTTCAAATGAACAGATTGTGACGATTTCCAAACATACAGGTGAGTTTATACTCCAACCATTTTATAACTGTGTTAGCAAATAATAAATTTATGCCAAGAAAGTATCAGATAGTCATTTTAAGTCGAAGAAAATATTCATAGCTGTATTTAAATGATCATTCCAAACCTTTGTCCATGTTTTGAAAGTCAAACATGTTATCAACTGTACCTAAATGATATCATACAAGTTTCAGAATATACCAAACTCCCAGTGTATTTTTGTATACTTCTGTCATTTTGTTTTCAAATCAAATCAAGTGCCCCCAAGCCCAAAGCAATTTCCTGTAAAATCAATTTTCTTTAGGGCTAAGAATGGTGTCTTAAGATGAGAATGGGGATTATACACCTCCCTTCCAATTTCCCTTGCCTATATTAATAAAACCAAATTGTCTGCAGCTGCATAAAATAATTTTAAAGATTTGTCACAAAAAACTGCACCGGATTAAGTCTTTCGCATTGCACTGAGCTCTTTTCGTTCAGTTATTAAAGTAATGTTTCTTTTTACCGTATTTTCCTTTTTGTTTCTTTCTAGTATTTAATTTGAATTAATAAAAGTTTAGAATTATACAATAATATAAACTTGGTCGCTAAAAAAATTGTTATACCCGGCACTCGTAGTAGTATATGTATATATATACTCTATACAAAAAAAAAAATCTATACCCTATACTCTAGCACAAAAAACCGTGTCGATATGGCCATGTCCGTCTGTCAGTCCGTATAAATGCGTGGATCTCAGAGACTATAAGAGATAGAGATATAGAGATACCCACGCAGTTCAAGTTAGTTTCAAAATTTTGACACGCAAATTTTGCCTCCCGCCCCATAAACCGCGAATTTTTGTAGCATATATGTACATTTCCCATACAAACGAGCTAAAATTTAGAACACGTGCATACCAAAGACTATAAGAGATAGATTTAACAGATTTGAAACTTGGGATCGTATGATATCCGCGCAGATTAAGTTTGCGTCAAAATGTCGCACCTCCAATCCACCTCCAAATGTCGCACTGCCCAATAGCGGCAGTTCGTTCATGTTTTTGGAAAATGTTAAAAAGCAGCCAAGTCGGATAATTTCAGAAGAGTTAAAAATTTTTATAGAGTCTGCTTCCCTACTCAATCGGTAGTATGGCCTAGGTTTGTTCATGTTTTGCCCGAGCGCAAAAGTATGCAAAAAAAATTTGTTATGAGAATCCATACCGTTAAAGTTTAAACTTTAAAGGTAAGATAAATTGTGGGCGGAAGGTACCGGGTATTATATAGTCGGGAAACTCGACTATAGTCGTCCTTTCTTGTTTTTCTCCTGAATAAGGTACAGAACTTATACAACGTTTCTAAGTTGATTTATTTGCTTTTCAGGCGTTGCACGCGTATTACAATATAGGCAAAATGTCGGAGAAAAAATTATAATTACCACCGGAGACGCGGCCAGTCGAGGCGGATTTATTAAGTATGATCTGGAAATTCGCGAGTCAGATGTGGTAAGTTAAAATGGGAACTGTTCCAGCCAGTGAGCCCCTTAACAACCAAAATTACTTGCAGATTCTTTTCTCCAAGTCACTGGACATATTCAGTGGATCAGAATATATGGGACGACTGGTTCTTCGCAATCATGTGCAATCTGATAAGTATAGCAACCTGGTAGGTATAATCCATGAGAACTATGCGTCTTAATCTGTGCTAACGAAACTTTTTCCCTCGACAGATTGCCCTTAACATGTCGAATTGTGCTAGCAAATTGGAAAGCGCGGTTGTGGATGTATTTAGCTGTCGGCTGGTGGCTAAAGATGTGCTTGGTCGCCAATTACTGAAGTTTTACAAAGTAGAGCCATGGTTTGAATCTTCTTCTGGGCAGTATAGCTGTCGATTGGTGCTGGTGTCGAATTTCGTTGACCTGTTGGCCATTGTCAAGACTAAAGACGTTTTCTTGGAGTTGGAAGTAGGTTTCATTCAACTGCACCTCCCCTTAACCTCTTACCCTTTTGATTACCTAATTTTTCACAGGCTGCGACGTCTGCCGGAATCGTAGACACAATGTCGTTAAAACTTGTGCCGGGTATTAAAGTGACACCCGAGAGTATACGGATAAGTGAATTAAAGTCGCATGAAATGCATATTAGTGGTCTAGAAAAGGCTCTGCACAAAGTTCAGGTGAGTCAAGTTCTAATACAGGCGGGCTAGATATGGACATTAAGTAATGCAATCGAGTACC
This sequence comes from Drosophila malerkotliana malerkotliana, assembly GCA_018153235.1. Taxonomy (NCBI): domain Eukaryota; kingdom Metazoa; phylum Arthropoda; class Insecta; order Diptera; family Drosophilidae; genus Drosophila; species Drosophila malerkotliana. Next base: position 19,412,659 of record JAECXV010000075.1, on the reverse strand, counting down.
AAAAATGTTTTTATAATGTGCATAGGCGTTTGAAGTTTTGGTGCTTTGCGTTTGTATCGCCTAAGGCGTTAGATACTTTTTCAAAGTACAAAATTATGAATAACAAGCTCTCCGAGTGCAGCTTCTAGGCAGAGAGGACTATCTTCTTTTAAGGACTATCCTTGCTGCCACCGTTAGCCATTCGACCAAGAAGTACTGTCCATTGTTAACATTGTTGCTAGCCGACAAAAATTGCCGCAAGAGCTATTGCATCTTAAGCTGACATTTCTATTGCATTTCTCAAGGAAAGCATAGGTATCAGATGGAGACCATATACCACAATGTCAATGCGAGAATACTGCAGGCAGGTTTTGTATTCCCTTGTATGTATAGAAATTAGTTTACTCCAGTGGGTCTCGCTAGTGGCTAAAAAACAAATTCATTTTGCGTGACTTCCTTTTCCGGGCATCTTGAGGGTTTATTTGGTTTTTCTTTCAGTAATATATTACCTGCCATATGGAATGGGCACTAAAATAGTGTATTTTATTTTAAATAAAGCTTTTTTAGCAACAATTCTTAAAAAAATGGAAATCTACACTTCCCTATCTATATTTTATATGGAAAAAACTTGTTCCAACCCAATTTCTGAGAACATTTTTCTCAGTGGGAACATTTTGATTTTTATGTTTTGATTCTAAGTTGATTTGATTTTTTTTTAAGTTTTTTATACCCTTGCAGAGGGTATTACAATTTTTTTCAAAAGTGTGCAACGCAGTGAAGGAGACATCTCCGACCCTATAAAGTATATATGTACATTCTTGATCAGAATCACCTCCTGAGTTGATATGAGCATGTGCGTCTGTCTGTTTCTACGCAAACTAGTCTCAGTTTTAAAGCTATCGACTTGAAACTGTGCACTCACCCCTTTGCACGTAGTACATAAGTCGGAACGACCGGAATCAGCCGACTATATCCTATAGCTGCCATATAACTGAATGATTGGAAATGACCAAACTTTCGTGTTTTTGAAGATAGAAAGCTGGAACTTAGTACAGATTCTGACCAAAAGGTCAGTAAATCCAACCTACCAAATTTCACAAGGATATTAAATGAATATTTCTGAATGGCATCAAAATAACTTTTTTTTTTTTTAATTTTTTTATGTGCACCAAACCAAACAAATAACTACATTTCAACGGTATGATGCTGCAGATATGATTCGGCACCATATAAAAGGGTTAAAATCTTAAAGAAAATCTGTTTGTACAAAATTACAGCATATTAAAAAATGCAGATAGGCAGGCATGTCTATATCAACCCAGAACATAATATATAATTTAAATCAATATACAAGGACATTTAAATCTAAAGACTAACAAAAAATAATGAAACCAAATATTAAAACATGATTCATATAATTACTGATTTTATTTATTATAATAAATTCTTTCTACAAAGGTAAAACCGTCCGACCCCAAGTTCTTTTCTGTTGACCTCATAGAGCACGGGCATGGCGTGAGCAAGTTTCGACTGAAAATTTTCGAGGAATTTCCGCTGGATGAAAACTTTTATGTATTAGTAATATCGCCAGAGACAGAGCAACGAATTGAGGTAAGTTTAAAATAAACCAACTAGTATATATTTTAATAAAGATCCGGTTTAATATTGATATTGTTTAAATAAGTATCCCATTTTAGCAATTAGAGTAAATACCCAAAAATTTAAATGGAAATACATACGTCAACTCGGAATAAGGGCGCATTAAAATGATTTTTTTTTAATATACAGTCAGGCTGCGGTGCTTACTTTAACCACTGACCATATGCTGTATGGTTAGTGCTTTAACGAAGCAAATTTTGACAACCAAGTTTTCCCGATAGAGTCACACTCGTACCCCTTCGATTACCCTCATTTCAATCCCATGTTCTCAACTTATCTACGTACATCTAACAATCAGCTTTTTATTTTAATTTAAATAAATGATCACCTTTCTTTACACCATTATAAAAGGGATGATTGGAAAAACCCATAAAATTAAGCCTAATTAATGATTTACTTAAACCAATCGTTCCGTTGCATTACCTCACCATGTTTTGTCATCATGTCAAACACGATACACAAGATCCAAATTAGGGTTTAAAAAAAAAATTAGTTAAAAAAACACGATTAATCAGCTTAATCGGAAAAAGAATTATGCATTTTAACAGTCATTACCTTAAAACTTTTTATACCCTTGCAGAGGGTATTATAATTTTGGTCAAAAGTGTGCAAAGCACTACAGTGCAACGCAACGCATCTGAGTTAATAAAAGCATGTCTGTCTGTCTGTTTCCACGCGAACTAGTCTCTCAGTTTTAATGCTATTAACTTAAAATTATGCACACTCCCTTCTTTCTTTTGCACGCAGTATATAAGTCATATAACTGATTTATCGGAAATGCTATAACTTTGGTGTTATTAGAGTTAGAAAGTTCGGAAAGTTTTTGGCAAAAATGACGTATGATATTTCCAAAAATATGACTCAACGATCGGAAATGGCCAATTTCGTGTTAATGAAAATAGAAAGTTGGAACTTCGTACGGATTCTAATTTTGGTCAGTTGACCCAAACTACCAAACTACTGAAAGATTAGTATGGTATTTGGTACTAATTTTTTTTGTTTATGAAAAATAATTTTTTATACCCTTGCAGAGGGAATTATAATTTTGGTCAAAAGTGTGCAACGCAGTGAAGTAGACATCTCCGACCCTATAAAGTATATTTATTCTTGATCAGGATAACCTCCTGAGTTGATATAAGTATGTCCGTCTGTCCGTCTGTCTGTTTCTACGCAAACGAGTCTCTTAGTTTTAAAGCTATCGACTTGAAACTTTGCACACACACTTTTTTCCTTTGCACGCAGTATATAAGTTTGAACGGCCCGAATCGGCCATATTATAGCTGCCATATAACTGATTGATCGGAAATGGTATAACTTCGGTGTTTTTAAAGTTAGAGAGTTCAAATTTTACAAGAGAGCTATTTGGTAAAATAATACGTTATGCCAAATTTCATAAGGATCGGCTGACTATATCCTATAGCTGCCATATAACTGAACGATCGAACATGACCCAACTTTCGTGTTTTTGAAGATAGAAAGCTGAAACTTCATGCATTCTATTTTTGGTCATATAATCCGACCTTCCAAATTTTATAACGATCGGTCGACTATAACTTATAGCGGCCATATAACTGAACGATCGGAAATGGTTTTTGGTAGAAATACCAACTTTGGTATTTTTAAAGATAGTAGTTTGGGAATTGTTTTAAATTTTTGTGTTATTATAAAATGGGTTATATTATCATATTCTCATAAGGATCCGCCAACTATATCCGATGTTTGCGATATATATCCGTTTTTAACTGCAAGGGTATATCAATTTCGGCTCCGCCCGAAGGTTCCCGTGCCCGAAGGTTTCCTTTCTTGTTTTTTTGTGTGGTCGGTGTGATAAGTACCCAGAAATGTCGGCGGCAACTCGCTACCATGGTGGAAGTTGTGTAGTCCACCATATATTTCTGAGGAACATGTGTAATAAATTTTATGACTACATTTTCGACAACAATATTTTTTTAAATTTTATTTATAGGTTCCAATCGTTGGCAGTACAATGGTACAGAAATGCTCTGGACGTACGTACGGCGGACCAATTCTTTACCGGTTGTTAGAGAATCTTGGATTCATATTAACTACCATAGTGATTGTAATAATTTCTATCTGGGGTAAGTTTTAACGTTTTGTTATTACACAATTATTACACGTTGACAATTTTCTTTGAAACTTGTATCGTATATTTCCAATATGTCCAATAAGAAATAAAATTTTAATCGGATTTGATCTTCGATCAAACTTTGCTCTCCCTGGGGGCTATGGAATGAGTTTTTTTTTTTTTTTTTTAATTATACTTGAACTTTTCATTGTTGCTCTCGTTATGCCTTTGAAGAGGGTATATGTTCATTCTTGGTCAGCAATTGTCTGTTTTTCACTCTAACTTGTCTCTGGATTTTAAAACATATGTGTATGTAACCTTCTTCCTTTAGTATATAAGAAGTATATAAATACAATTAAATGTATAATATGATGTAATATAAACATACACTTCTCGCCACTTGATTAGGACTCCCTGTATGCTCTCTTTAAGAAAGAATTAAAAACAAAATGGTAAAATATCGGAATTTTTGCATATTATCTGTGTGCAAAAACTCTTTGCTTCGTAAGCTGCAACGCCTTGATATCGCTCGCGCACATGTGACCTGTACTTCGAAGCAGCATCGTGTCGTCTTTTCAGACTTTTCAGAAAGTTTAATTTGGAGGGTCTTGATGGCTACAGCTACTATTTTCATGATCTGCGAAAAGAACCACACCATCTTGATAAGTTTCACAGCAGTTGCTGGAGGTATTATGGTGTGGGGGCCATTTCCTATTATGGCACGTCTCAGCTTAAATTCCACACTTCCAAACACTTTTTGGAAATCTACAATGGATTTATCAACAAGATAATGACCCAATACATACATTCTTAGGGAGCCCTTAGGCCCTATGCCCTATGCTGTACAATATAAATTGTATAAATAAACGAAAAGGGCTAATCCGGTTTTTTTTGGTACTTTATAGTACAAGGGTATATTGTAGTCGTGCGAATGTATGTAACATAGAGAAGGAATCATCTCCGTCCCCATAAAGTATATATATTCTTGAAAAGCATTAACAGGCGAGTCAATAAAGCCTTGACCGTCTGTCTGTATGAACGCATGGATCTAAGAGACTGTAAGAGATAGAGCTATAGGATTTAACATGGAGACTCCTACAATGCCCACGCGGTTCAAGTTTGTTTCCAAATTTTACCACGCCCCTCCCGCCTTCAAAAATTGCGAATTTTTGTTGCGCCAGTATAGAAAGGTTTTTTGAAAAACTTTCTTAAAATTGGCGTATTTTTAGATCAGATATACATATATACAATTTCCATACAAACAGCCTAAAATGTTGAACGCGTGGATCAAAAAGACTATAAGAGATAAAATTATCCGATTTTGAACTTGGACTCGTATGGTATCCGCGCAGATCAAGTTAGTGTCAAAATATTGCCACCCCAAAAAAACCGATATCTCATTGTAGCGCCAGTTTTTAATGTTTTTTTTTTAATTTTTTGATGCCAAATGGCTGTTCCAATGGCTAATATACACATAAAAATTAAAATGCAACCAAATCGGATAATTCTTAGAGGAGTTTTGAACTTTTTAGTCTACTTTCCTAGTGCTTTCCTTAATCGGTAGTAAATTTGTTCCTCGGAAGCCGTACCGTTAAAGTTTAAAATTTAAATGTTGGTTAAATTGTAAGTGGGAGAGATGAGTACCAGGTAAAATATCAGGAGTCGGGAAACTCGACTACAGCCGTCTTTTCTTGTTATCTACTTAATTTCATGATGTCCACGCCAAAGATTAAGGTTCATTATTTTATGTTAGTATAATACATACAAAAAAGTATTAATTCATAAAATGTAGTTTTTATGGTTTTGCTTTGAAGACTTCATCCTGATCAAGAGTTTTCGCGCTCCTTTCAACCTATTTGTAACGATCAAAGCGTACGTTTTTTGGTGGTAAGGATACGTCCGAGTTAGTTTTATAAGGTTTCTAAGCCACGTACTTTCTACAATCCGAAAACCTGCCCCGAAGGAACAAACCAACAGTAAGAAGCTACAGCAGCAGCAACCTTCAAACAAAGAAATCATCCATCACACTGTGATGATCACAGTAGAAATTACATATATCTCAAAAGTTTTATTTATCTTTTGCCTATTCATTCATGCACTCATTATTGTCATTTTTTGTATGTATTACAGTGTATATGTCTTGCTTCCAAACGCAGGGAGTCACGCAAGTCAACTCTGAGGGTAAGTTTAATTAATAATTTTGGAGCACGCCGCCTCGAGCTGGGGTTGAGTGGTATCGCTGCAACGATAGGGGTTGCGACGCTTGAAAAGGATGCTGGACCGACAGAGGCCACGCACAACTTTTGCCTACACTTCTCTATTAGTTTTAAGTTTTTAGTAATTTCTTGCATGAATACCATAAAGTTTCGGGCAGCAGCCATGGAAACTTGGTCGATAAAGGCGAACTCTTGCGCTATCATCGTCAGTACTGGCGGTAGCATTTACAGAATTTCTTATTTATGACTTCAACTTTGATTTTCAACCTTATTGGAGTAGGTGCGGACGTAACTACAAATTTTAAATTTCACAAGGACAATTATATTTTTGTTTTAAATATTTTTGCTAAAATATATTCTTGAGAAATAGAGTACAAAATTAAAAGGCCATTAAAAGGAACCTATAACTCAACTTTCGCTTTTTTTGTTTGCAGCATTTCAAAGAAAGAAATCGACGCCTTCCTTTAACGGCTCGCCCATATCAAAACCTTACGAAGATTCCTTTGGAAGTGAGTACCCAACCCGTAAAGCGTTTTGTTTTAACATCCAGTTTTGTTGCAGATTCATCGAGTTCCCACAACTACTCGCAAGAAAGACGACGCAATTTTACTGATTCACCAAACGACACTTATGTGTACGGCCATCCGCAGTTAAACTCCCCAAATAGATCAGGCAGCTCGAAACGGTTTAATTAACGGCGGGGTGCAACTGAAAGTTGGCTACTGGGATTGTAAAACGTATCTCAAGAATAGTTAAGGCTGTAAATAATTAAGTATGAGTTTTCCTTTTCACTTCTTATACTACTGTTGTAAATCTTTTCAGTAACATATGTAATTTTTGTATCGTCCATATTATTAGGTGCAAAAACTTAAACTGCCTATACATATATATACTCATATAATAAGTTCAGACTTACCTAATTCTAAGTAATTTGTATTGTTTAAAAAAAAATATCTTAGAAACCACACCCGCGTTATTCATGATGTTAATTTGTAATACACAGAAAAAAATAAAACCAAAAAAAGATTTATCGTAAACACAATTTACACATTTTTTTTTAAATATGAATACAACTGTCATGGATATTTTGGTATGGATATATTGTGGTAAGTTAAGCTTCTGCATATATGCACATATTTAATGTCAATGTCAACAATTTATGATAGGATTACTACAGTAGCAGACATTTATCCTAAATGGTATTTAAACTTCATGAGTTATACATGAAAAATCTTTTTTTTTACAGTTTACATACTACGGTTTTTTTAATACGCTCAACGAAGTTTTTTGGCTTTCTCTGGGGATCGGTTTTAGCTAAATTCGAAAGGGTGTAATAAGCCTCGGTTACTAAAGGTTCGCCATTTTTCATTCGGATGCTTCTCCTAGCAGCCCTAGCTAGGATTTTCGTTATATACATTTCTAATTAGAAAGCATTAAGTCAAGTATGCCATTAATTTTACATTTGCGCATTTGAAGTGCGCCACGCCTTGATGGGGCACTTGTAAAACAGAACGACGGTGGCTTGTATTAATTAGTTGAAGCTTCCCAAATCAGGCAACTGGGTCAGTTTTTTAATCGCCTTCGCACTCGTTAGTTGAGTGAGCTAAGCCTGACAGGACAATTGATTTATTAATATGATGGTTATACGTACATATATTGCGAAGGATGAGTATGCGAAATACAAACGTACCTCTTCATCATTTTAACACACTTTGCTTGGTAATGAAATGGAAGTTTCCTGATTTCGGGTTCTGTTTCGAATCGCGCGTCGGTCCCAGCTCATAAATTAGAAATAACTTAATCGTGTCCGAGCGTATTGAACTGTAAGGTTAGAGCGTGGTCGAGTCAGAAAAGCCAGAAAAAGGCCTGCGACCCGTACCGAATCTCCTGTTTCGCATCTTGAGAGGATTGGATTTCGCTCCAGTTGACGGGGTAGGGCAGCTGACAAATGCACAAATGGACGCCCATCCACTAAACTCCTTACATACGTTGATTAAGATGCTTCGACTTGACTTCACTCATGTGTTAACGCCTTGGTGCAGTGTGCGTGTGTCGGCAGGCGTGCTTGATTTGCTCATTTCCGGTTCATTGAAACCCATCTGGGAGGAGTGCACCCACATATCATATAAGCAGGCTGCGAAGAAGACAGTTTGCTAGCGATATTCTAATCAGATTTGTGTGTGGGTCCAATATATGAATTACTGTCAGAGTAGCCCCATGACTGCTCGGCACTCTCTTTGCGACCCACTTGGCCATGAATTATTAAAATAACAATTAGAATCCAAGGTAATTATGAATAGTCAAACTAACCATACATTATCGTATTTCAATGTGCATAAATAAATACGGAACTACGATTGTCCCGGAACAACTTTAAATAAATTTAAAGCAAATATTTATACATGTATCTCAATATACATTTCCAAGCTACACACTAAGCTTAGTCGTATATTTAAGGGTATTTTTCAACTTGAAATTATCGAATGACGGCTATGTTAAGACTACATAACCCATTTTATCCGTGCCCAAGATAATATCAGCAACTACTGCAAAAGACTCTTTATTGCCATTTCCTTAAGTTTCTTTAACAAATTACTATTTGTCAATTTTAATAAATGTTTTTTTTTTGATTATATATACATAAATAAGTCTCAGTGTACTTTAAAAATTATAATTTAGGATCACATCTTTTAAAAGTAAAAAATCTTTAAAATAATCTTTATAATTTTGTATTTAAAATTCCTGAATATAAAATGAAGTCAACAAAATAAAACTATTTTTTTTTAGGAACACGCGATTTAAATAGTAATCATTTAATGTAAATATTGAAATACTTAGTATCCGTGATGAAAGTACTATACACTTATGTTGAACCAATTTTCAAAACATTCTTTGGCTTCAATTGAATCCGAATCTTATAATTATATGCCACCAAATGGTCATATAAATGCCTAAATAAAGTAGTTGGTAAATCACAAAATAGTATAGCGTACGGCAGGTCGGGACTTTATGGGATGGATAACAATCTCTTTGGCGGATTACGAAGGAGCTCGTTCAATTTGGATGGTTGCATGCCGCACGTTGTATGGGTAACCGTAGACAAGCTTTGTGGCTGATCGCATAACTGCGTCATCATCAGATTGTGCCTCTGAAAATAATTTAAGAACAATAGTGTTTAAGAATAATTAGATTTTAGAAAATTTTATTTAAAAGAAGAAAATAAAATTTGACGAACGCTAATTTTGGCCAATATAAAATTATGTTTCGTTCTCATTTTAGTACTATTTAATAATTGATCGATTTTGATTTAATTGATGAAACAGTTTTAGACTATCCTCTCACCGGTGACAAGATGGACCATCATAACTATGTGATTGCTGGTGTGCTGCCAAACATTCACGTGGTGAACCGACCTTAAAAATGGGAAAAATATTTAAAATAATTTATAAGGTCATTTTGAATAAAATCGACAGCTTACCTAACGCCCTCGAGATTGCTCAGATCGCGCTCGAGATTTTTTACGCTAAAGTTGGGTGGCACGGCATCTAAAAGAATCGTTATTGATTCCCGGAAAAGCTGAAGTGTGGTCATAATTACAATAACCGAGAAGAGAAGCGTACATAGGGGATCCACAAACTTTGCACTTGGCTTAAAAATCAGAAAACTTTATTAGCTAATTAATCATCCGGATCGGAGGATACTTACGAAAAACTTGATCAAAATGGCAGCCAAAAAGACGCCAAAACTTTGCACTAGATCGCCAACGACATGAATCATTGCCGCACGTAAGTTTAAATTCTTATCCTCGTTGTCAAGATGAGGGTTAAGAGATAAGCATGGAGGCCTATAAAATGGCCAATTATAAGCCAATAATAAATTAAATATATAAAATAACTCGTGCAGAAAAAGTATGAATATATACATACCCGTCCGACTTTGAAGGCTTTGGATCATTTTGAATAAAAACAGCTTCATTATTGGACAATTTATTAGAAATTTCGGTAGCGTCGCAGACTGGTGTTATCAGAGAGCTCTCCTCGCTACCTGTCGGCGCGAGAGGATAGAAGTTCGACTGGGAGTCACTCCGTATGTGGCCATGACTGTGGCCATGACTGGTTCCAGGACCAGAATTATGACTGTGTCCGTGTCCGAGACCAGGATTATGACTGTGGCCGTGGCTACCAATGAACCACGATCCGTGTAAAACAAATATCATTCTAAAAAAAAAAAAAATTAAATGCGAAAATTATGTTTTAATTTATGAGAAATTAATTATTATTTACGCCTGGGAACAAAAACGAAGACTCACTTCTACTTCCTAAGCCACTATTACCGATTCAGTAGGAAAACAGACTAAAAATTAGCCATTAAAACAGTTTGACATAAAAAAATTTAAAAACAAAAATGTTGATACATCTTGATCTACGCGAATACCATACGACCCCAAGTTCCAAATCGAATAGCTCTATCTCTTATAGTCTTCGGAATCCACGCGTTCAACATTTTAAAACTTTTGTATGGGAAATGGTATATGTATATGGGTATATCTCTTCTAAACATCGGCCGATTTTTCAGATATAAATTAACGATAGAAATAGTTTGGCATCAAAAGTTTTTCAGTTCTGGCGCTATGAAATTTCGGGATTTGTGGGAGGGGGAGGGGGTGTGGCAAAAATTTGAAATGCAAAAATGCTTTTCGGAAAATGAAATTATAAATTACTTTATTGACACGTTTTAAAAATATATTTGTGGTAAACTTACACAACATTAATAGCGATTCCAATCCCAGATATGGTCATCATCACATTGATGTTCAAGTCAAAGTCTTGAGATATGATTCGCTGGATTGCCACCACTACGAGCAAAGTGGTCAGAAGCCAAATTCCAAGTATCGAAATTAGGGCTCCCAGAACCTCTGCAAGCCAAGGTTTAAAACATTTTAAATGCAATGCAATGTGGGAAATTATAACCAGGAACATCTAAGTAGACCAGATTAATGGGAGTTGCGGGTGTGGTGCGACACTCATTAGCCTAGTGTCAATCTTAATTGAGCACTTACCGAAACGTTTGTAACCAAAGGACATGCGCTTATCCGGTGGCCGGTCGCTTACCCAAACTGCGACCAGCCCGATGACGAAACTAATGCAATCAGACGCCAAATGGGCTGCATCCGTCATGATGGCCAGGCTTCCGGCCGCGAGGCCGCCAAGGAATTCAATGATCTGTGGTCAGCATCAGTTGTGGTTATTGTGAACAAGGCCATGAAATTTATCATAATTAAATTAAGAGTGTGTTAGAATTTGAACGGTGGGATGAACTGATTAATTGCACCTTATTCTATCCAATGCGGTATTTAACTGTATTTGGTAATTTTGGGTCATATAGTTAAAGTTTACTTTACTTAATTTTTAAACACAGCTTTCAGGTCCACAGGTCCGACCGATTTTGTTAACAGAACAGTCTCTCAGTAACACTTTAGCAGGACACATTTAAGAATGTGCTCCCTACAAAACTGTCTTTTATTGATAACTTTTATAAGTGTTCGACAAAAGTGCTATTATTTTAAGTACATATATTATGTTCATACATATGTACTCACCATGAATATGGAACATAACAAAATTGCGACCAAAATCTTGGACTTGGCTTCCTGAGTGGCTTTGCTCTTCCCGTCTGGCTCAAATCCTCTTTGTAGATATTGACACTTAGGACTCCCATGTTCATGCAAAGTTACACCTGCCATGTCTAATTCCATTAGCTCATTTTCAAAGCCCTGAATAAAAGAAAAACATTTTTTTGAGGCTTTGCTTAGCTCAACAACAAAAATAAACAAAATAAAAATATCAAATTTAAATAATAAAAATCATAAGTTTTTGTCGAAGTAAGTGAATAATTTTGGTGTCCTCTGCTCAAAAAGGTCAGTATCAGTATTATGTTTTTCTTCTTGTTTCTAATAGTATTTGTTATTATTATACATAACTGCATTATTATAAAAATTATTGACAATTGACAGATATGGTGAAGAATTATCGAATTAAGAATACTATTGAAAATATTAAAACTGAATCTCTATATAGTTGTAATTTTATGCGCTTTCATCAATATATTATGAGCAACCAAGGTCAAAGTTGACAGATTATAAAAATTTTCAGAGTGTTAATTTTAGAAATTCCTGTCATATAAGGTTAGCCAATGGAAGCACAAAAAACTACCGCAAAGTGTTTGCATTTAACTATTAGGCAGTGCTCACCTGACTATCATCGACCAGCAGCGGCACTTCCCAGGTCTGTTCATCCGAGTGCCCGACTGGTCTTGGCCCTATTGTTACCATGTTGATACTGTTGTTGTTAACCGTATTGTCGTCATTGCTGTATTTGTGGTAAATATTCGGCGTGCGGGGGGATCGACGTTCAGACTTGTCGTCATCAAAGTAATCAAAGTCATCTTCGTGAGTGGTCGGCGGTCGGCCTCCATCGAGTTTTTGGTACTTGGACATGCTCTGCAAATCTGACCACCACGCCTTTTGTTAATAAAATTATTTTGTGTGTTTTTGTGTGCGTGAAAAACGAGTGCTTATTTTGTGATCATAACTAGCAGGCATATATAGCTCGTCCTTATGGCTGAAACATTAATCTAGGGTAAAAAGAATGAATGAGAATTAAAAAAATGATTTTCTGGCTGACTTTGTCAATAATATGGCCGAGTCTCGCCAATATGGGCATTTGTAACTGTTTAAAGAATTAAATTATAATATTATTAATTATGGAATACTTGGCGAAACAAATATTTTAATTCAATTGCTCTCTAAATAACGATGTATCAATAACTTTCAAAGCTTTAATTAGCTTAGAAGCACTTTATTTTTAAGCTACGCATGGGCATAGTCCTTGATTTTGTATCAGTGATTATACCCAGCAGTCATACGACACAAGGTATATTGATTCGTGAGAATGTGTGTACATAGGTAACAGGAAAAAGGCAACTCGATTGATCAGCATAAACATCTGAGTCGAAAAACACAAGCGAATGCAATTAAATATTACTTATTTTTATCTTTATTTTATTAAATGTCTGACAGGTTTTACGAATTTTTGCTTCTTTGAAAATGAAAACCTTTTCAATATCTTTTGCGCGCCCACACACAAGTTTATTAATATAACATTTTTATGGTACTTTAAAGATACTTTCATATTTCCTTTGAGTCATTATATTTAAGAATTTTTTATGGTTATTTTTTGATTTAGAACACCAAAGTTTGAACCAAATTTTCTATAGTCTCACCCATCCTGCCTTGCAGGGTATACTTTAAGAAAATACATTACATGTATACTAAAGTAGGCAAGGTTAGAGCTGTTTTGCGGATGGCCAAAGTCCTCACGTACCCACTTGAGCTTCTAGAACGCGTTATTGTGCGCTACCTTGCGCTATTTTTTTTTTTGTAACTTTTTGGTTTTTTTAGTAAGTTATATTGCTAGGCAAACGATTTTCTTGAATTTTGGTACTCCTAATGATTGTACTGTTAATCCTTATCAGCTACAATTTCAAAGTATGCGGTATTTCAAAGCATTTTATCGTGAATACTGTTTCATGCATACATGCATACATACAAATTTATGTACATAAGTCTTCACGAAATTATGGTTCCGCTAGCTTGGTTACTTAGGTGATAAGCCCGATCGCACTGGGGTTCGCTGAAGCCTTCAAAGGTAGAAATGTTAAAACGTTTAATGTGTAAATAGTAGTTCTGTGAAAGTAATTTATTTTCGAAAACTACTCTACTTGAAGAAACAGATACCATATAAAATAGTCGAGGACCCTTGCAGTTAAGACCGGATATCGCAAACAAAAGTTGATATTTCTACCAAATACCATTTCCGATCGTTCAGTTATATGGCAGCTATAGGATATAGTCGGCCGATCCTAATGAAATTTGGTGGGTTGGATCAACTGACCAAAAAATGGAATATGTACTAAGCTTTCTATCTTCAAAAACACCAAAGTTATACCATTTCCGATCAATCAGTTATATGGCAGCTATAGGATATAGTCGGCCGATCCGGGCCGTTCCGACTTATATACTGCGTACAAAGGAAAGAAGAGTGTGTGCAAAGTTTCAAGACGATAGCTAAAAGAGAGACTAGTTCGCGTAGAAACAGACAGACAGACGGACAGACGGACATGCTCATATCAACTCGGGAGGTGATCCTGATCAAGAATATATATACTTTATAGGGTCGGAGATGTCTCATTTACTGCGTTGCACACTTTTAAACAAAATTGTAATACTTTCTGCAAGGGTATAAAAATGTCGAAAAAGGTCCAAGCTTTTATCTTAAAAATCATTTTAAAAACAAAGTATTTTGACTAATAAACTGCGTCAAGTAGGGAAGAAGAATATATGTACATATGTATGTATGTGTGAAGTTTAAAGTCGATAGTTTTAAGACTAATTAAAATAGTCAGTCGGGAATGCTGATCGGTTTAAGAGGTGATCCTTATCAAGAATATTCATTCAAATGTATTTATAGGGTCGGAGTCGACACCTCCAGTGCATACACCTCCACATTTTTAACCAAAATAAACCAAAAAGCCGAGATTTAATTTTGCAAACGTTGAGATTCTCAAAACATTAATAAAAACAAGACAGGACGGCTATAGTCGAGTTTCCCGACTATATAATATCCGGTACCTATCTCTTCCACCCACAATTTAACTAACCTTTTTAACTAAAGATTAAACTTTAACGGTATGGACTCTCAGCGCTTTGGCAAAACAACAACAAACCTACGGCCTTACTACCGGCCATACAGCTGTGTTCAGCTAAAACAGCTAAAATAGTAGTGCAATAGCAACGAAGTAAAAGGACGGTAATTTTTGCATTTTCCTTTTCGTTAGTTGATCGCTTGATCATTATTTTTGTAAAATGGGATATGGAGATGAGAAAAGTAAAAAAATTTCGTAAGATTTGCTTTTTATTTGCGTTTTCTGGGCATTTTTGTTCAAAATCACAAGTTTTTGGCTGTTCATTAAAATAGCAGTTTTTCATTTTGATCCCCAAAAAGCGCCGAAAACATTACAAATTTGGTGAAAAGTAAGTGTTCTTAACTTTATTTATTTAAATTAAATGAAAATACACAATAACCATGCAAAAATGTTGATTTTAGTGGGTAAAGGACACCACTGTTCAAAGGAAGAGAGGAATTTGATAGTTCAGCTTAGAAAGCAGGAAAAAACCCTATAAATAATCTAAAATACGGTAAATTTTTCTGCCAAAATGGTATCCAATGCCATAAAATATGAGGGGAAATACGAAACACGTGGGTCCAAACGAAAAACCACCGATATTGGGGGGGGGAATCCTTTTGCGTCTTCTAGGGCTGTAAAAACGGTCCTGAAGTTAAGGATCAGCGTCGTCACTATTCGCCGTCGATTAGTAAATGAAAATATAAATACGCGAAGCCCCCGAAAGGTGCCATTACTTGGTACAAGGCTGATCCATGCTCGATTGGAGTTTGCCATAAGCCATTTGAAGTGGCCAGTGACGAAATGGCGCAATATTCTTGGGATAAATGAGTCCAAACTGGACTTGTTTGGTGGGACAGGCTCAAGACAGTATGTCCGACGACCCTCAAACACTGAGAACCACCCAAACCCCACTTTTAAGACCGTTATGCACGGTGGCCCTAAAACATTGGTATGGGCTCGTTTTTCGTACAGTGGCATGGTCCCATACATATGATGGATGGGATCATGGACCAAGACGTCTATGTCGACATACTCAAAAAAGTAGTGCTTTCTTATGCACAGTGAGATATATCCTTAAAATGGACGTTCCAGCAGGATAACGATCCAAAACATTCCAGCAAATTGGCTAAGAGTTGGGTTAGTCAACCAAACATTGATGCAATGTCGTGGTCAGCACAGTCCCCGGATTTAAATCCGATTGGAAATTTATGGGGGGACATCAAGGGATATGTGGCAAAGAAATATCCGACTTCAAAACCGCAGCTTTGGCAATTTTTACAGGACGAGTGGGCCCAGATTCCCCTCAAGCGTTGCCAGGACTTGGCGGACTCCTTGCCACGTAGGTGTGAAGCTGTTATTGCCAATAAAGGCTTTACGACAAAATATTAGTTTATATTTATAATTTCTGTTATTTGTATTAAGTAATTTTTAAGATTTCATAAATTTTTTGGTTTTTTTTTTAACACTGCTATTTTAATGAACAGCACATTTTGTCGATGTTATTTTGTTATTGTCTATATTTTCAAAAAAAAACGCAGTAATTAGACTGAAACAAATGTTAACATAATTAAAAATAAATATATTATGTGGATGTAAACCAAATTTGTCCCATTTTGGTGTTTATGATACGATTTTTCGATCTTAAACATTTATGTCATGAGCACTGCTATTTTCATGAACACAGCTGTACATACTAGAATCAAAAGTTTATAAATCCTATATAAATTATCCAATTTTGCTGCATTTTGATTTGTGGGTGTAGATTAGCCATTGTAACAGTTTGGCATCAAAACGCTACAATGAAATTTCTGTTTTGGGGGCGGGAGTGGGTGTGGCAACATTTTGACACAAACTTGATCTGCGCGGATACCATACGAGTCCAACTTCCAAATCGGATAGTTTTATCTCTTATAGTCTTCGAGATCCATGTTCAAAATTTTAGGTCGTTTGTATGGGAAATTATATAGCTGTAGTATATATGGGTATATCTTCTCTAAAAATCGAGTGCTTTGGATGAAAATTGTTTTTCAAAAATATATTAACTATAGAAATAGTGTGGCATCAATAGTTTTTTAAACAGCCTTTCGGTTCTCCCGCTAAAGAAATTTGCAATTTGTGAAGGTGGGAGGGGCGTGACAAAATTTTGAAACAAACTTGAACATGGGCATTAGAGGAGTTTCCCTGCCAAATTCTAGAGCTTTATCTTTTGTAGTCTCTGAGATCCACGCGTTCTTACGGACTATATCGAATCGGCTGTTAATGCTTATCAAGAATATATATATATATTTTATGGTGTCAAAACGATTCCTTCTCCATGTTACATACATTCACACGACTACAATGTACCCTTGTACTTTACGAGTACCGTGTATAAAAATACAGATACATTCAAAACAAATTTCATTTCATTTTTTCATTTAGTACTCCATAAAAATACTTAAAAGTTACTGATTATATTTTTTGACTGCTCATGTCAAAAAATTTATTTTTCGTTGAAAATGATAAAAAATACGTGTGGCTGAGGGCTTTTGCTGTGATTTATAGGTCACAGTTCTTTAATGAATTTTGTGTTCTATTCGAATGGTTTATTTATGGACCGCTTTAGTTTTCATTTATAGATATTTATTTTAGGTTTGGAACCGAACGGAAAAGAACAGATCACTCATCTAATCGAAACCCAGCTGTAATTACAATTATTTTAGCGACCGCATAAATAAAACAGAAGTAGAAGAGCAAAACAAAAAACGGTGGGGCGCGTACATTGCCCTTATCAACAGGTTTAATTTTGCTGGTGCGGATCGCTTCCTCTCATATGACGCTGCTGGTGCTGCTGTGAGGCAGAGAAGAGCAGCTAGGTTGAGCTTAAACTATTAATTGAGATGACCCACTGCCTTGTATCAGCTAAAGCCTTAATCCTAATGCCTAATGGTATATTAACCACAGTGGCTCTTGATTACTTTTGTACATATGCGTGTATGTAAACAAGGGATGCATCAGGGCATCGACGATATTTACAGTTGCGGTTGAGGTTTTCACTCCGGGTACTTCTTCGGATAGCTGGATCCGGGGTATTTACACGCTCCACCTCGATAACCTAATCAACCGCGTTGATAAAACGCGTTACGGAACTACAATAATGCCCTGTCTCGCCGACCGATCGTTTGAAAATGAATTGAACGGAACTTCGGTCAGTGTAGGGTTGTTGATAACATGTATAAATATCAAAATATCGATACTTTTTGTAAAAACAAACTTGAGCTTGCCTCAATATCAAAAATGTTTTTTTTTTATATGTTTACGAGATATATTTGCGGTCTATATTTTCATAAGATATTTTTGATAGTACGATACATTTTATGCCCACAACTTTTATATATGAATTGACAGTTTTACACATTACAGATACATTTTACATTTACCTTACACTGTAAGGTTTCCAGTCTACATAATTTTTAAGTCTTAAATGTTTCCGAAGTTTGGCCATGCTGTAAATGATTATCATATAAAGATGGTACTTTTTGTGGTATCTTATTCTTATTTGCGGGCAATATTATTTCTTCTAGTTTTTTTTTTGTTTTTAATTAAAATTTAGTTTTATGGTTATATTATTACTATTGCATGTTTTAATAGTAACCTAATTTCCTTACGGTTATTTTTCAACGTACTACAGCTCACGCTTAAAAAGGACATCTCTTGTTGTATATTGGTAGACAATAAACATATATTGATAAATATAAAACAGACTGTAAACATATATTGATATTGTACATATACTATTTGAAATATCAATATGAAATTGTTGTATGAACCAATTAGAGAACTTGAAATTAAAAAAGAGTGAAAAGTTTAGTTCGGGAGGAACCGAAGTTGATATAAACTTCCAGTTAGGACCGGATATAAAAAATAACGGATATAGTTGGCCGATCGTTATATGAATTTTATTATAAAACCAATTGATAAGAACACAAAATTTTAAAAAAGTCCCATGCTTCTATTTTCAAAAATCCAAAGTCGGTATATTTTTCAAATACCATTTCCGCTCTTTAAGTTATCCGTATGAATTTTGGGAGATCAGATGAATTGGCCAATTCCATCCTTCCAAGAAAGGAATAATTCTTTTACACGCTGTTACTCCGGAGCGCTTGCATTATTGCATGGAAGCGCTAGCGCTTGCATGATTGCAAATATTCATAATTATTCTCGGTACTCGTAGAGTTTACAGTTATATTGTATTACAGTTATATTGTATAAATTTTATTTGAAAACAAAAATAAATAAATAAAACATGAAAGGTAAATAAAGGAGGCCAGTTTCCGCACTATGTTATATGTTATAATCTCTTTCCACACAATTTTACTAACCTTTATAGTTTAAACTTTAAAGTTTAAAGGTATGGATTATCAGCAACAAATTTTGGTTGCATACTTTTGAGCTTGGGGAAAAAAACAACAAACACACGGTCATACTACCGATTCATTAGGGAGGCAGACTAAAATGTCTATAACTCCTCTAAAAATTTTCCGAATTCGCTGTTTTTTTATTTGTAGGCTTAGGTTAGCCAATGGAACAGTTTTGGCATCAAAACATTTTTCGAAAACATTAACAAACTGGCGCTTAACACCAGATTTATGTTTTGGGGGCCGGAGTGGACGTGGCAAAATTTTGACACAAACTTGATCTCCGCGGATACCATACGAACCCAAGTTACAAATCTGATTGTTTTATCTCTTATAGTCTGTCAGATCTACGCGATCAAAATTTTAGAAAAAGACTTTGAGGGTTTGTTCCGCAGATCCCTATGGCAATCGATAGAAGCCGTTCGTTAAGCTTTAAGGCAGCTATGTATAATTTGTACCTAGCCGGTCCTGACAGTTCCTAACTGCACATGTATGTATATGCTTCGTGAAAAGAAGAAAAGGCTTTGGAATGTGATCTTAACCACAAATGTGTGAAATTATTAAACGATACGTGCACTTTGAACTTTGTTCAAAATTTTAATACCCTCTGGAAGAGTATGCAAAAAAATAGGTTATTATTTGATGGAAAAAATTGCACTCAAATTAAAAATATGTTAGTACATGTTCTTTAAAGGATTCCTCAATGGACTCCGAGGTAAAAGTGTGTGTGCTGGAACTAGCAGCGCACAAATAGAGTTTCTTCATAAAACAAAATTACCCCAAATATGAACTAATCCGAGGAAAGAACTCCTTTTCTTTCCATAAAATTCGGGGCGCGCACTGAACCTTCAATTTTAATGCAAAACACGTCTCAATGATGTGAAAACTGGGCCTAAGACAAACACCCGGGGTGACGAGTACCCTTGGTTTCGCATGGAATAGATGCGGCGGGAAACACTGATGTTTTAGATGCCTGCAATGTTCGCATAGGAAACTTAGGATTATTTTTGTATGAGCATTTATAAAAAAATTCAAATCTAGGTTACTTCTTAATTTTAAATTTAACTTTCATAAATAGTTCAACTTAAATAGCCTGAAAAATAGCCCATATCCAATAAAAAGACTTTATTAAATAAAAGCTCAAATCCTTTTAACAGTAAGTATTATTGGGTTTTCGAGACGAAGCTCTGACAGACTTTTCCCCTAGCAGTATTCCGGCAAACCAGAAAATTATTTGTTGCACGTGGCAAAAATCTCATCAACGGTAAAACGGCCGAAGGCGAGCAGTACGCAATGTTGTCTAATAAAATTATGAACCACTTTGCAAAAGTTGATAATTTCTACGGGGCGCGGAGGAGAATAAAAACCGCAAAACGCTTAAATCTCAAGTGTAATTGAAAACGACAATCCGGATCGGGCTAGCCCTCTGCGTGATGTGCACCACCGACCAGATAAGGCATTAATTTAACTTTATGTGGTCTAGAGAGTCTGAGTATAAGCTGAAATGACGGAGGAGAGATGCTTATGCAAATTCGCTGCTGGGATGAAATTACGAAGGAAGAAGACGGGGTCACATTCGAGTTTAACCGTGACAAAATAAATTTTAGTCTACGTAAAACACAAAAATTGGATTCAAATTCCAATCCCAGTTTCAATTTTATATGCCCAGCTATCATCCGCCTAAAAATGTAATAATTTGTTTGAAAAAATTCTGTGATTGATATATAATATTTAAGAAGAAATGAAAGCTTCGGGCAGTTCCGAAGTTGATATACCCTTGCAGTTAAGATCGAATATTTATCGCAAATAGTTGGCCGATCCTTATTAAAATTGTATTAAAAAACCAATTTTTATACCCTTGCAGAGGGTATATAATTTTGTCCAAAAGTGTGCAACGCAGTGAAGGAGACATCTCCGACCCTATATAGTATATGTATATATTCTTGATCAGGATAACCTCCTGAGTTGATATGAGCATGTCCGTCTGTCTGTCTGTTTCTACGCAAACTAGTGTCTCAGTTTTGAAGCTATCGTCTTGAAACTTTGCACACACCCTTCTTTCTTTTGCACGCAGTATATAAGTCGGAACGGCCCGGATCGGCCGACTATATCCTATAGCTGCCATATAACTGATTGATCGGAAATGGTATAACTTTGGTTAGACAGTTCAAGAGATTTGACACGGGAGCTAGTTTTGGCAAACCATTACGACATGCCAAATTTCATAAGGATCAGTCGACTATATCTTATAGCTGCCATATAAGTGAACGATCGGAAATGACCCATCTTTCGTGTTTTTGAAGATAGAAAGCTGAAACTTAATACAGATTCTATTTTTGGCCAGTTGATCCAACCTACCAAATTTCATTAGGATCGGCCGACTATATCCTATAGCTGCCATATAACTGAACGATCGGAAATGGTATTTGGTGGAAATATCAACTTTCGTATTTTTGAAGATAGGAACTTTTTTTTAGATTTTTTATTTTAGTTAATTGTTTTTAATATGATGTAATCATAAGGATTGGCCAACTATATCCGATGTTTGCGATATATATCCGGTTTTAACTGCAAGGGTATATAAACTTCGGCTCCGCCCGAAGTTAGCTTTCCCTTCTTGTTTAGAATAAAACTGAATAGGTAGCACCGGGTATAATATAGTCGGGAAACTCGACTTAAACCGTCCTTTCTTGTTGAAGCTAGAAAGTTGGAACTTCTATCAGATTCTATTTTTCCAATTGATCCAACCTACGGAATTCATAAGGATCGGCCGTCTATATCCTATAGCTGCCATATGACTAAACGGTCAAAAAGATATTTGGTAAAAATACAATCTTTACCATCTTTGGTATTTTTAAAGACAGAATTTTGGAACTTTTTTTAATTTGGTATTCTAATAAATTGGTTTTATTATACAAATTATATAAGGATCGACCAACTATATCCGATACTTCCGACCTACATAATTGGTCGAACTGCAACTGTATCAACTTCGGCTCCGCCTGAAGTTAGCTTTCCTTTCTTGTTTTTTTTTTCTAAAATCATTTAATCACCGAAACACATATTTTTATGTCAGGATGACCTTCCGATTCTATATGGCCAAATCTGTCTAAAGGGTTCCTAACATTTTTATTTAGATTTTAAGGCTGGCCAACCATTATTTATTCATTTAAAATTACCTGCTCCAATGAACATACATATGTAAATCCCTTTTTATACTTTTGCTGTGGGTATTATAATCTTGGTAAAAAGGGTGCAACTCAGTTGAAGAAGACGTTTCATAGAGTCGTAAGGCAAACTTAATACGCAAAAGTTTGCAGGTATTGATTAGAATCACCTTTTGAAAACGTCGTTCTGAACCTCCGTCTGTCTGAATAAATCGGAATGTCTGTTTGTATGAACCATGGATCCTATGGGATTTTTCAAAATTTTTTCAGTATACTCCTATAATACCCAAACAGTTGAAGTTTGGTATTTTAAACAGACATTTCTGTAGGGTCTGTTCAAAACTTTTTTATAAAAACAAAGTTTTGATGCCAAACTTAAAAAAAAAAAATATCCACAAAAAAATGAAACTAATCGTATTTTTTTCTCATATACCACTTTCTTATATATTATTATTTCAGTTGATTATCCTGAAACAATCTAGAATGCAAAAAAAATATTTTATGTGAATGTGTTTCATTATGTGAAATTTGTTTTAAGGATGTAGTCTCATGTTCCGGCCTACTTTTTAGAGGTTATTTCAAAAAATTTTTTTTGTAATAAAAAATAATGCGATCGTTCCAATTTTCACATATGTTTTTATAGGCATCATAAACTATTTGAAAATATTTTGTTTAATTTATTCTTGTGTAGTTTAATACACTTTATAGCATGCCAAAGTATGCATATAAAAAAAAAAGGTAGGTCCCTGGCGCAGGTGATTTCGACTGCTAGAGTCATCCGAAACAAAAAATTAGAAAAGATTATTGTTTTGTAAGCTTATGGCTCTGTCCCGTACTAGAATGAAATATTTTCATCAATAAACAACAAAATGGCAAACTCACAAAAAAAAAAATTTTAAAAAATTTAAAAAATTTATCTTAAATTAATGATAAAAAAAAAACTAATCATTAAAAATAAATGATTCTAGTACGGGACAGAGGTGTTACTTTTAAGAACAACATATCCAAATTTCAGCTAGATCGGTACCATAGAATTTTGTGAATCACCTGCGCCGCACACAAAAATGTCGTTCCGAGAAAAACGCGTTTAAAGTTTAGACGCTACCGAGAAACTCATACTTTTCGGTGTAGGCGCGCTCTCGATTATGGGCTGTATCTCTGTCATTATTTGATATTTTTATTTGAAACTTTAACAGTACATTCTTAATAAACATTACTATCGAAATGTGTTGAAAAATAAAAAAAAATTTTTTCAACCTCACACATGAGACTACATCCTTAAATGGTAGTTAAATGATAAATAACCTCTATAGAAAAAAAGGTTGCGGTTGGAAGAGAAGAGTCGACAATATCCGTCTTTTCTTGTTGTTGTATCTTCTTTGACGCAGATTTGTATTCCCCCAACTATGTAACGCAATTATCCTGTATCGCTCCATTTTCCCGTCTTAGTATATGGTTACATATGGGAGTCCACAAAAAATTGTTTTGCTGGCAGACATTAAATGCATGTTGAGCTTGGGAATAGTGCCTGGGTTTCAGGAACATCAAATCAGCCAGTGCCGCGCAAACGGCGAGTGATGGAGCCGCCAACAGCAGGAACAAGGTCAGTTCAACTTACACCGCCTGGGGTTTAAGGACGCAGGACCCAGGACGCCCTCATCGGAGTGGGAAACGCGGGCGGCTTCGGGCCAGTCTGCGAGTTTTAGTCATGCTGACAGCCAGCGGAAAGGACATTTGTAACGATAACGTTCGTTTCTATTTCAAAACCCAGCGGCTTGTGTGTGCTTTTGCTCGTCGTATGTGTGACCATTAATTTTGAGCGCGTTTAACATGAAAACTACATGGCAAAACAGATTTGATGCAGAAGCCAGCGGATCGCACACACACAGGCTGGCATACAGGGAAGGACTGCCAGATAGTTCATGCCCGCAAGCCAACAATGAAACAGTTATGCTATAAATAAGTAAGAAGGGGAAGAGGAATAACGGAAAACCGAATGTAATGGGAAAAGCGCAGAGTGGGTCAGTGCGCACAAAATGTTCGCAATAATGATGATAGTGGACGCATCGCACAGTAGTCCCACGGATTGGGATTAAAGCAAATCATTGTTTATGTGATATGATTGACACGTGTATTGAAGGAACAGTAAAATACTTAAAAAGAAGGAAATACCAAAAAAATAAAAAAAATTTAAAATTTTTGTTTATTTTAAAAAATCCGCTGTCCCTATAAGAATAACTGTTGGGCAAGCATTTTTGTTAAGCATGATATTTCTAAGTACGTCTATTGTGAAACGAACAAATTTGGAATTCATGTGAAAAATTTTAAATTGCAAAATGATTTTGTTCTTGGAAAGTAACATCGCTGGGAGACTGACGCATTGTCCTCTGGTGTTGCCCCCAGATGCAACGTAAACTGACGAAAGCGCGCAATAAAAAGCTGATATTGCCCAAGCTCTACATCACCGAGCGGGGAACAAACACCGTCACTGTGCAGGGCCATTTTCAGGTCCTGTCTTTCGAGAAAAAAAAGAAAGCGGTTATTAAAAAACCAAATGCATGAACTAAAACACTGGTTCAGAAATAACCTCAGAAGAAGCTCAGAATACTGAAAACATGAGATTTCGTAAGCTCCAACTATAGCCAAAATTTTTTCCAATGAAGCTGGTAACTTATTATTGAATTGCTTACCACTGGTAAGCAATCCAATAATATCTGATTTTATAAATCGACAAGGAGTGAATAGTATCCCATAATTATAATTATTTAAAAATTATAAATATATTTTATGAGAGTTTCCCAAATTTCCATTCTTGATTTTTTTAGATTTTAATTTCGGTTTTCTGATACAATCAATCAAGTTACAATCACGAAAAATATGTCGAATATATGTACATATGTACACAATCAATAGTCGGACAGTTTCAAAAACTCGTCTGAGCTTTTTGGGATTTAATATCAGCGTTTTCTATATTGACGAACGAGAAGGTGGAAAAGGAAGCGAATCATCTGACAAGAGCTGCGACCGCAATACTCACATCTTCTAAGGCATTAATATTTAAAAGTCAGCTTTGAAACTTGTTTGACAGGCTGTCAGGACATGTTTACCAGCAAAGGGTAGCAGCGTTATCCAACTGACGGAAAATTTAAAACATGTGCTCCGCTCGCAGCACTCTCATTCACATGACAGACAGTTTTGCCAGAACTTTTAAAAATAAAAACTACCCTGGGACTCAGAGATTGAGAAGCGCGTTGCCATTCAAAGGAGCGCCTTAAAGCACTTTAAGGTTTTGTCGAGTTCTCACTTTTAGGCAGCCAAAAATCTGACACCGATTTAAATGAAACTGGCTTCATTTTGGCGCGTGTATGCCATGGTGCCACAACAATGGCTTGGGGAGCGGATGTGGCAACAAGAACAAACGGTGTGTGACAGGCATGTGTGGTCTTATTTTGATGTTTTGCATAAATACATGAATACTTTTCCTTGCCAGCAATTTTAAATTAATTTTTTTGTGTCGCAAAAGTTGTTAGTCTTACGAGTGCCAGTCTGCTGCATAGGAGCCGCCTCGGCGGAGTAAGCGAGAACCTTTAGCAACCGCAATATAGACATGGTTGGCTTTACCTTTTTTCCGTTTGTGTTACAGCATGTGTCAGAGTGTGTTAGCACATAATATTTTATGTGAATTCTGATTTGCCCCTTGTGTAGATGGATATATCCTTCTGGCATATCTAGTCCTACCCACACGTCCCACATGGGCATCCACGAAAAGTTGCCATGAGATGTGATGAAGAATAAAACGAGAATGTTACCGGAAAAATATACACCCACAGGGAGGAAGCCGAATATACTGCACACTTTAAATCACTTGGGGTGCCGAAATTTTGTGTTAAAAACAAGTACAAATAGACATTTTTGGCCCACTTATGCAATGATTATCCTGCTTATCATTCTACAGCGTTAACTATAAGATGGCGTGTGATTCTGACAAACAAAGTAGGAAGAGGATTTACACTATCATTTTGTAACTTTGTTAAGATTTTGTAACTTTTTAAATATTTTTGCCACAAACCAGACAAGATTCGAAACCAGAATCGACGCACATCGACTACTCCCCACGATTTTTTGCTCCTCTCATGCTCGTTTGCCTGGTGAGCATTGTAGTTGACCTCCAGGAAATGGCATGAAAATACTTTGATGAAGTGGCCAACATTATTTTGAATCAAGCTTAGTTTTCAAATTATGAACTCATACTTCTATGCAACAAAAGTGTCGTCCTTGCAGTAGGAGCATTGTCCTCCACATTTGGACGCAGCTGATGTTCAAGATATTACTTATGTTACATACGTATTACCACTAACCATACAGCATATAGACAACCCATTTCATACAACGAAAATGGACGCGAAAATTTCTTGCGACAGGCCCCAGCAGGCCCCAGAGCGGATTTCTTACGCTCATCGTTCGTTCATCTTACGCTCATTCTCTCATTAAATTTTTTCTGTTTCTCAGTCTCTAAACGGAGCGCGATGAAGAAGGTTGGCCTGCGCTTCGGTAGATCTTCGTATGTATGCGTGTCACACATTCACATACACGGGTGTATGTGTGCGTGCGATTTCGTTTCGAAGCCAGCGCACAAAATTTGGATTTTTCTTACTTTTCAGGCTTGCTACCCTAACCAAATTCGGGTATTCGTTATTTGATGAAATGACGAAAGAAATTATATTATTTTTTATATTATATTTTTTATTATTTCAGCATACATTTTTAATTTATTTAGGAATAAGATTAAGTGTTAGTAGTAAAATGTTTTCTGTATATATATTTTTACGAATCATTAAAAATCAATATACTGAGAAAGTGTCAGAGTATATTTCAGTCGGAGTCACTTAAAAAGCCGATTGCTTTTAAGTTTTTGTTGTTCTGCAAGAGGCTTGTGCATGCCTACTCTAACGATGGAATGATTTTTAGGGGAGGGTGAACCCACGAAAACAGCTGATGGACTTGTTTACCTTTTTTGTTTACAATTTTTCAGGCACTTGTTATTAATTTGGGTTATTGTGAGATTTAATTAAATTATTGTCGTTAATTTAATAATTTCCTTATATATTTTGGAACTTTAAAAAAGTCACCGACTGAAATATACTCTGACACTTTCTCAGTATATTGATTTTTAATGATTCGTAAAAATATATATACAGAAAACATTTTACTACTAACACTTAATCTTTTTCCTAAATAAATTAAAAATGTATGCTGAAATAATAAAAAATATAATATAAAAAATAATATAATTTCTTTCGTCATTTCATCAAATAACGAATACCCGAATTTGGTTAGGGTAGCAAGCCTGAAAAGTAAGAAAAATCCAAATTTTGTGCGCTGGCTTCGAAACGAAATCGCACGCACACATACACCCGTGTATGTGAATGTGTGACACGCATACATACGAAGATCTACCGAAGCGCAGGCCAACCTTCTTCATCGCGCTCCGTTTAGAGACTGAGAAACAGAAAAAATTTAATGAGAGAATGAGCGTAAGATGAACGAACGATGAGCGTAAGAGAGCGTAAGAAATCCGCTCTGGGGCCTGCTGGGGCCTGTCGCAAGAAATTTTCGCGTCCATTTTCGTTGTATGAAATGGGTTGTCTATATGCTGTATGGTTAGTGGTATTACTTATGTATGTTTTTTTTCCTCAATTCTTATTTTGTCCCATTTTTCCAAAGAAAGACAAGAATACCATAAATAAAACTTGTTTAAAAAAGAAAGGAAAGCTAACTTAGGGCGGAGCCGAAGTTGATGCACCCTTGCAGTTAAAACCGGATTTATATCGAAAAAATATATAGATATAGGAATATAGTTGGAAGATCCTTATAAGAATATCATATAGCCAAATCTAAAAAAAAGTCCCAAGCTCGAAGCTATATCTTAAAAAATACCAAAGTTGATATTTTTACCAAATATCAAATATCATTTCCTATCATTCAGTTATATGGCAGCTAGAAGATATGGTGAGCCGATCGTTATGAAATTGGTAGGTCCGATCACTGACCAAAAATAGAATCTGTACGAAGTTCCATCTTTCCAAAACACGAAAGTTTGATCATTTCCGATTGTTCAGTTATGTAGCAGCTATAGAACATAGTCAGCCGATCTTTATGAAATTGTGTCTTGGTTTTTTTTTTAAATAGCATTCATAAAAAATTCCAACTTTCTAATTCTTAAAATACCATAGTTATAGCATTTTCGATCAATCAGTTACATGGCAGTTGTACCATATAGTCGGCTGATCCCGGCCGTTCCAACTTAAATACTGCGTGCTAAGGAAAGAGGGGTGTGTGCAAAGTTAGCTTTAAAACTTAGAGACTAGTTCGCACAGAAACAGACAGACGGACATGCTTATATCAACCCAGGAGGGTCGCAAATGTTTCCTTCACTGCGTTGCACACTTTTGACCAAAATTATAATACCCTCTGCAAGGGTATAAAAAAGACTCAAACTTCTATCTTCAAAAGAAAAAAAAATGGTATTTTTACCAAATACCATTTTTGACCGTTCAGTTATTAGGTAACTATAGGATATAGACGGCCGATGTGAAATTAAGCATGTCTTATTATTTTTCCAAAAATAGTATCCAAGAAAATCCAAACTCTCTAACTAAAACAAGAGAGGATGGCTTAAGTCGAGTTTCCTGACTATATTATGCCCGGTACTCATCTCTTCCATCCACAATTAAACTAAACTTTTAAGTTTAAACTTTAACGTTGTGCCTTCTCGGCAAAAAATGTTTTTTACATACTTTTGTGCTTGGGCAACAAAATAAAAAAACAACTGTATCCCCTCTCTAACCACCTACGGCCATACTACCGAGTGTGCTGCAATTTAATATGCTAATGGAATAGTTTGGCATCAAATCATTTACTAAAAACATTAACAAACTGGCGCTACAATGAGATTTCTGTTTTGAAGGCGGGAGTGGGTTTGGCACAAACTTGATCTGTGCGGATATCATATGAATCCAAGTTCCAAATCGGATAGTTCTATCTCTTATAGTCTTTGAGATCCATGTTCAAAATTTTAAGCCGTTTGTATGGGAAATTAAATAAATGTATATATGGGTATATCTCCTCTAAAAATCGACAGATTTGGATGAAATTTTTTTTTCAAAAATATATAAACTATAGAAATAGTGTGATGAAAATTTTTTCAAAAAACTTTTCAGAACTAGCGCTACAGAAATTCGATTTATGGGTGCGGAAGGGGGTGTTAAAAATTTGAAACAAACTTGAACAATTCAGTAGGGAAGCAAAATACTGGCGCTACAAAAAAATTTTTGTTTTGGTGGCGGGAGTAGGCGTGGCAAAATTTTGCCACAAACTAATAGTTCTATCTTTTATAGTCTTCGAGATCCACGCGTCCAAAATTTTACCTCGGTTTAATGGGAAACGGTATATATGTATATGGGTATATCTCCTGTACAAATCGGTCTATTTGGATGATATTTGTTTTTCAGATATAAATTAACTATAAATATAAATTTGGCATCAAAAGTTTTTCAAAAAACCTTTGTGCGTTGCAAATATTGAAAACTAACTTGATCTGTGTTGAATCGCATAGCTGTTTTTTTTAGACAGACGAATAGACTGTTAATGCTGATCAAGAATATACATTTGTACGTACATATGTTTTTTTAGCATGTACTAAAAATAATTATTTTTATTTTTAAAGGCGGATAAATCAACGGCAGCATTGCTGCATCGATTTTTTTACAATTTTATTTTTTTTTTTGGATTGTAGAAGTCCTTCCTTTCATATTTTAAGACTACCTTCCGCACCTAAAACATAATTAATTATAATTAACTCTTTTCCGCTGGGGATTTGGAATATTATGGTATGCCACGCCTTCCGCTATCCCATTGCAGGCATCCGTTTTCTCGTTAATTTCTGGGTAGAATTTTAGTTTCTCCATTGAGGCGATCCTTACGATGCGCCGCTTCCTCATTTATAGACATTTAGATGCAAAGTTTCTGGCATAAAAATGGCGTCCCATATAATCGTAATTTTCATCTGCATTTCATTGTTTGCAATTGTGAGGAGGCGTGGCCGGCCGTAGTTCTGACTTCAGTTGGCGCCCTTTCACCTCGCGGCCAGTTTTCAACGAGCCCGTTATTCTCTATTTTACTTTTAAGCGGTTATGTGAAGGAAACCCAACGGGTCCGAGGGGAATGTTATCGGATTAGGAGACAAAGTCTGGGTTTCGTAAGAGTGCCGCCCGGCATTTCAATTGGCCATTTTGCCGTCTGCCACACTGTCGTCGCTTTCTGGTTGCCAGTGCATAATATTTTATTGGTCTTGCTCCAGTGCAATTTATTAACTAGAAAGTACTTTTCTGGATTGTTGAAGAGAGGTGAGGTCCTTAAAATATTATGCCCTAACCTTAGTTAAAAAAAGCACGTCCAGTGTGGAAAATGAGCACACATTATACTTATCTTTACCAATTGGTAAAATAAAAAAAAGAAAGGCAAGCTAACTTCGGGAGGAGCCCTTACAGTTAAAACCGGATATATCGGAAAAATCGAATAAAGTTGACCAATTATTATGAGAATATCATAATATAACCAACTTATTACAATACAAAAATTAAAAAAAGTCCCAAACTTCTATCTTCAAAACAAAAAAGTTTGTATTTTTACCAAATACCAAACACCATTTCCGATCTTTCAATTATGTATATGGCAGCTATAAGGTATAGTCGGTCGATTGTTATGAAATTTGATAGGTCGGATTAACGGACCAAAAATATAATCTGTACGAAGTTCCAACTTTCTATCTTCAAAAACACAAAAGGTGGGTCATTTCTGATCGTTCAGTTATATGGCAGCTATAGGATATAGTCGGCCGATTCCTATGGAATTTCAAACCACAATTACACAAACCCAAATTTATATACGGGTGCAAGACATACATGGTAGTTACATATGTAGTATGGAATGTAGTCACCAATTCCGTCCAGTGATGACTCCTTTAAAATTATAAAATCGGGTGCAAGGGTATTTCCCATCTATCATGCGATTGTTAATTCGACAGCACCTTTCATATTTTTAGAAAGGACTGCTGAAGGTAGGTTCTTTAAGTTAAGTTAAGGTTATTTATATCTTCTATCAATTCTTATATCAATCGCAAAAGTTAAGCATTCCCATTACTTTTGTTTTATTAGTTAAATTTGTATTTTCTTAAGCTGACCCGAAACTGTCGGCCGAAAGTCTTTAGCTTGTATGTGTTTTTAGGCTGACCAGAAAGTGACAAGCTGGTATGTTGATAATCTCATTTTTTATTTTAAAACTATAATCTCATTTAAGTTTTCCGTTCTTCGACCCTAACTGTTTTCTTACAATTTGGCGCTGACATGAATGGCTAGGACACCATCGTCTTCAGAGCTGCCGATCGAGATGTTCGCTCGGCCGTCAGATCCAACCGTTACAGTTTTGCCGGTGCAGGAAGAACCGTTTTTGGTGCCAGAGATAACGTCACAGTAGGTGCCGGCGGGGAGACCAGTCTGAAGAGAGCTATTGAGGTCGTAGTTGTCGTTGTTGAAGGCTACAAAGCCCTTGGTACCACGGCTGAATGCGATTTGGTTGCTGCCATTGTCCCACCAGTTCTGGATTTCGTCAGAGCCAACTGTGTTTCGGAACGCAACCATGTTAAAGATCTGGCGCCAACGGTGCTCGCAAACCCAGCCACCGCTGCAAGAATTGTCGCTGTTGAAGACCGGAGACGCGATGTTGTGGCCATCGGTGGTGGGTGGACCCTGGTCAGTGTCGGAGAAGGAGAACGAGGACATGACACGGGGAGTGCCAAAGGGATGGGCCAACATAAACGCAGAAGCCATTTTGTACTGCTTGGCTACCTTATAGGTGAGCACATCCGCACCGCCGGCACCGTGGCCGCGTTGGTTGTCATGATTGTCAACGAAGACAAGCGACCGGTCGGAGGCAGCAAAGCCCCAGGCGGTGCCCCAGTTGGTTAGATACTTCAGCTGATCCTTGCCGCGGAAAACCTTACCGATGGAGTCAGAGTGGCGGAACTCGGTGATGGCTCCAAGGCCGGTGTATTCAGACTTGCTAATGGCCTCGCCACCCATATCGATCACCTCCTGGACGATATAGGCCTTGGCACCAGAATCGAAGCCATGATCCGTGTTCAGGTTCTTGAGGCGGCCGTAGATGGTGCCCAAATCTGCGGGCCACATGTGCTTGGCAGCATCCACACGGAATCCAGCCACACCAAGGTCGATAAGGTAGTTAAGGAACTCGGCCACCTTCTCTTGAACATAGGAGTTGCCTTGGTTCAAATCACGGAGACCGACGAGCTCACAGTTACGCACTTGGTTAGCGTCGTTATAGTTGGAAATGGCACAGGTCGGGTTGAAGTCTAGCGAAGAGTAGGGCACACCAGGATAGCTTTTGCTGCTGGGACTGGCAGTGCTGCCACCCGTGCCATAGGTTCCACCATCGGCCGCCATGTGGTTAAAAACGACGTCCACGTAGATGCGCACTCCAGCGTTGTTGCAACGCCGGACCATGGATGCGAATTGTTCCTCATTGCCAGAACGAGTGACAAGCTTGTACGAGATGGGTTGGTAACGTTCCCACCAGGGACGACTGTCTTTTACAGCATTTTCGTTCACGGGTGATACCTGACAACAAAAACCAAAATTTGTCAAATTTTAAGGAACCTCTTTTAAGAATATATCTGACGCACCTGGACACCGGCAAATCCGTTCGGGCCCAAGAAATTTTCGCATTCAGCTGCAATATCATCCCACTTCCACTCGAAAAGGTGCACCATACCACTGCGGCCTGCCGCATAGTTGGTGTTGAATTGGCCGTTGGCCACCGCCAGGAGGGCGAGGCATACAAGACTCTTCGTAAGACCCCTCATAGCTCAAGTTCTACTCTGAATCAAGGCACCACTTGGCTGTGCTTTTTATAGGGCGGGAACTTGACGTCATCGTTAGCGGCTTGGCAAGAAGATTGATTTGTGATTCAAAATGGCAACGTATGCCATTGCCCAGGTATACGTTATGGGGGGGATCCGTCGGGGTCTATCATGGGCAAGATTAGATACGAGTTCACTGGTTACTATCTGGGGGGTTGCTTTGATTCCAGGCAGGTTTACGACGAGTGTCAGATAGATTGAATCTTTTAGATAGCGCTGGCTTTTGCTCCAATGGCTATTAATTAATTAACTCGATTGAAGTTATTTTGAATGGCGGTCAGACTGAGGATCTTGTTATCTTTTACCAAAGTCCTACTCATCACATAGTAAACAAGTTGATTGTAGTGGCACGTTTGGTAATTTACAGCCCTCTCAAAACTGTGATTAAATTCTGTAGGAGGGCGAAAACATTTCTGTTCGGACCATATTTTTAGCAATGTTTTACGACGATTATCGGATCTTATCGGGCTGACTCAAACGAATTTCGGATTTTACACCTATTAAAATTTTTTTTTGTTTTCGACACCAGTCTGTCCATTCGTTATGTCGTTTCCGATTTTTCGGAATCTATTTATTCTTAGGCAAGACGATGATTTGCTGTGGTGCACATTTTTAGCAACATTATAATACTTTAATTATACATACTACACACTGTGAATCACCAGATTACCGCCCTCCTAAGTACATATAAAATATTATTTAAACTATTTATACCTGTATAATTTTGTCTCAATATAAGTCTCAATATATCCACGCCCTTCCGCACCCAAAAATAACATAATTCTATTGCGCCAGTACAGAAAAGTTTTTGAATAAAAATTGTTGCCAAACTTTTTCTATATCTAATTTATATAATTTTATTGTTTTGTGTCAAAATTTTGCCTTGCCCACTTTCGGCCCCAAATCAAAAATCTTTTTGAATACTAACAAGTTTTTGGATGTTGGTTGTTGGTGTTTTTTGTGTTACTGTATTTTGAGCGATTCAGGATAATTTCATATATTTATAGCACGTTCCTATATACATAAATACCTAATTTTGTAGATTATTACTTTAAGACTCTGATCTAATCTTAATTATGGATATCGACCCGTTCCAATTCCATTATGCAGGGGAGGATCCAAGGTTGCTGGCGCCCACGGCAAAAGCTCAAAATTTGCGCCCCGACCCCTCTGCCTTATGAACGTGACACATAGTTTTTTAAATGAATAACTTTCAAAATATTTCAGGGACTTAAAGGCTTATAATTATCCTATGCTCATATGTATAAAAATGGTATTTTATTATAATTATTTTGTTGCATGCAACATATTTTGCGTTTTTGTACAATATGAAAAATAAATATTACATCTGAAATATAACTTTTCTGGCCTTGATTGACGCAAGATCAGCAACTATATAATTGTAGTCCAGTAATGCCGGAACTTCATTTTCAAATGAAAGTATAGCTAAACTTGGCAGCCTGTCTTCATGCGTAGATAAGATTTTATTCATTTTAGTTTACTGAATGATCGCTCACACGAAGCTACTGATATTGGTAGAGTCAGCAAAATGTTCAAAGTCGTTACAAGTGATTTTTAGGACTTTAATCTAATCTCTAATCTACTCTAAACTTTAAAAGTAGTATTCGTTTCTTTTATTTTTTCCATCACTATTTAAAATTTTTAATCTTCTTCTAGGTTTAATTCAGAATCGGTATTTTCTTGCTCATAATTTTTTGAAGACGAAGATTAAAAATAATTCCATAAAATTTAGCAAAAAACTAACTTCTCTGTTAAAACCTCTATTAAAATATTATAAAGTGTAATTAAAACCTACAGAGTTGTAGTTGATTTGGCTTGCACTGCATGCACTGAAATGCGATGTTAATGTAAACAAACATTACTATGTATAACCTTGCGAATACAACTCTCAAAGTATTATAAGAAAGTTTGTTATGACGTTTGTAGCGCCCTCTTTGCATATGATCACGCATATCTAAAAACACCTATTGTATTATATAGTGAATTTTCGAGTTTTCTTAATTTATGAATTTTTAATTCATAAATGAAATTCGGAGCTCGGATCCAGCTAGCACCACCTTCTGGTGCTAGTGGGCATTGCGACATATGTACATATATGTTTCCGCGCGACATATATCGCAACATAACGACATATCTCCGCACAGTTTCTAAACATTTTTAACACTACCGAAGATTAAAAAAAATTTCTTATTAAAAAAGCTTAAATTTACGCCTTGAAACATATGCATATCAGTGGGGACGGAAGTACACGGGTGACGAAGCGCATGCATTAGCATTAACATGTCAAATTTGACATGAGAGCTATTTTTGGAAAAATAATACGACATGCTAAATTTCATAAGGATGGGCCGACTATATCCTATAGCTGCCATATAACTGAACGATCGGAAGTGACCCAACTTTTGTGTTTTTGAAGATAGAAAGCTGGAACTTGGTACATATTTTACTTTTGGTCAGTTAATTCGATCTACCAAATTTCATAACGATCGGTTGACTATATCTTATAGCTGACAGCTATATCTTATTAACTGAATGGACGGAAACGGTTTTTTGGTAGAAATACCAACTTTGATATTTTTGAAGATAGAAGCTTGGGACTTTTTTTTTTTATATATTTTATTGTAATTAATTGGTTTTGTGATGATATTCTCATAAGGACCGGCAACCTTTATCCGATGTTTGCGATTTATATCCGCTTTTAACTGCAAGGGTATATCAACTTCGGCTCCGCCCGAAGTTAACTTTCCTTTCTTGTTTTTGATTGAGTTTTACAAATCCACATGTTTGCATAAAAAACAAGAAAGGACAGCTATAGTCTTCCCGGGAAACTTCCCGACTATATTATACCCGGTACTCATCTCTTCCACCCACAGTTTAATTAACCTTCATAGCTGAAGCTTTAATTCTTGAAGCTTGGGCAAAACAACAAAAACGAACCTACGGCTATCCTATCCGGCTATCCTAGGTCCTCTAAAAATTACGACACATATCATTTCGGGATTTCATTTTATCAGAGATGCCAGCCGTGTAAAGTTATGTATGTACATATGTAGGTATTTTCGTCTGGTCAGACTTTCAAGTAAACAAACCAAACAACGCGATGGATAAAAATAAATTTTTTATTTACAATATGTAAATAGGAAAATAGTTTTCCGGCCAAGAAGAACCGGAAAAGTTAGAGTATTTCCGATCACAGTTATACCTATAGGATATGTATATTTGGCGATCCCGGCCGTTCCGACTTATATACAGCGTGCATAGGAAAGAAGGGTGTGTGCAAAGTTTGAAGTCGATAGCTTAAAATCGAGATACTGTATCAACTGATGGAGTGATCCTGATTTATAGGTCGGAGATGTCTCCTTCACTGCGTTGCACACTTTTGACCAAAATTATAATACCCTCTGCAAAGGTTTAATAAAAAGTGAACAGTTTTTCGTGTTGGCGCTGACTCGGTCAGGTAAGCGTTCAGGGGAATAATTAAACAAAATATAAGAGAGGAGGTTAATAAGTCCGCATACTTTTTAACTAGGCTTGGAACATCGCTTCCAAAAAAATATCACCTAGGCAAAAAAGAGGCAAAGCTCCGGGACTGGATTAGTCCGCGATCCACAGGCAATGAAGACGCGGTAGAATGGTGTGGATGCACCAAGTTGGTTGGTTAAGATAATTTTCATATTCTTGGCACTTGGCTTAAGTACATTTCAAAAGCAAATTTTAAAAATTCTAATAATGAGTGAATCCGCGTTTTTTGAGACTTAATCCACTCTTTTTACCACCCTGGCTGTATGAATAGGAGCGTTATCTTACTGGTAAGTCCATTTAATAATAAATTTAATAACATTGTAGCATTCTACATATATAATATATGTATATAGATTATATATCTATAATCTATGTAGATTTGTACGATTTCATGTTCATGTTGAAAGTAACAAATTGCAGGTCGAAAGTGCCAAAATCGGATACCGACCCCCAGACAATGGTCTCCCTCCCTCACAGCTACGGCTACGGCTCAGAAAATGCTCTTCCTTTCGAAGATCGTGATAATAAGAATTGTATCCATCAAGGCCGTCTAAATTAAATTTTTTTTCATCGGAAAAAAAACACTTTTGCCATTGGCTCGTCCAGATTGTGTGAGCAGTGTGAGTAAAGAGCAGTCTTGAAGCTTTACGTGTATAATTTACCTTTACGTTTATAATTTACAACATTTTGTCTTCGTCCAATATTTTTCCAAAATTTGTGAAAAAAAAATAATAAAAATGCAAGCAAATTTATGTGAACCTATTCAGTTGATCGGCTGTGTATGTCTGTTTGGCTAATTGCATTTAAACAACCCCAAAACTCCAACGAATTGAATGTCGTAAACGAAATGGAAGGATATATCAGAATGGCAACCATTTCCAAAAACAGAATGTGGGCTATAGAAAGGTAGGTTCTAGCATTTAGTGACAAAATCTGACCTTGTGGCAACTATAATGAGCACACAAAAACATGCACGCACCACTGACGCTGTAACATGGCGTACGTCAAATACATACAAAATACGTATTTCGAAATGGAACTGCCGGAACGTTGCTTATTTATGACCTACAATTTGGGACAATGGCCTGGATCTAGACGGATCAATTACTTTTGACATCTCTACAACCTGATATAGAGCCAGCCATATGAAATCAAATCAAATAAAGAGGCATAAATGTATTTGGATGGTCTGAATAGTGGCTTGGATTGAAGAAATAATGGCTATACCTTATATGAGCATACATTTTATATCTTGTACCCATTACATTTAAAGACCCATCCATAAGCCATGTCACACTGTGTATATTTTTCCGAGGGTATGATTACTTTTTAGGAAAACTGTTAAAATAAAAAATATTAAGTCATAGTAAATGGAAAATTGAAGCCTTTAATTTGTATGCTTTGATTTTTTGGTCAATAAAACTGAAATCAACCCTCTGTAAAAGTCTAAAAACAAGAGCACTTTGGTTTACGCCAAAACATTCTTTGGTAAAAATATTTTAAGCGGCACATTATGCTGATAAGTAGTTCGCAGTTTAAGTTTGACAAAATTAGTTTAGAAAATGAACTGATTGGAGTTTTATAGTTTTATTTATTACTCTTAGCACAAAGGGGTTTTTTAAAGCAGAAGGAACTAAAAGTTTTATATTGGATCACCCTTAAAAATAGGGCTTTCTTTGTTTATCGTCTTTAAATACGTCTTGGATTTCTCCGATTCAACTTCCTTCCGTTTACTGAGTTGAGATCTTGGTCACGAAAAGGCCAACTGTCAAACTATTGAAAAATCTTCAAGCCAACTGTCATAAACGTTGACATCATTAAACCTTCTTACAACGTCCATCCACCCGCGAGAGCACTCTACCCCCAAACTGTCAATTCACCCAACCATTCAGCAACCCGTCGCTCTTGCCTTCCAACCGCTCCTCCGTCAAATGTGCAGCTGGCTTAATAGCTGGACAAGGCGGGGGCAGGAGAGTCGTTGGTAAAATGTGCAAAAATTTCGCGCACTTCCGTTACATTTCGCATCCTTTCTGGCTGTTTATTTTTCGGTGGAGCTTCCTTTAGACAAACCGCAACGGAAGCACTGCCGTGCACTTTTCCGGTCCTACCTCCCAGTTCAAGCCACTTTTTTATTTCCCCTGCCGTAGCTGAACATTTCTCCCAAGT
Source organism: Drosophila malerkotliana malerkotliana (assembly GCA_018153235.1). NCBI lineage: Eukaryota > Metazoa > Arthropoda > Insecta > Diptera > Drosophilidae > Drosophila > Drosophila malerkotliana. The sequence goes on along the minus strand of JAECXV010000075.1, from coordinate 19,373,705 downwards.
CCGAGTAAAAAGCGAATGTTAAAGTGAATGGCTAAAATCGTCTGTCAGCGTTAAAGAAAAATGTAGTTCATAAAAATTAGATTTTATTTCTTCCTACAACACTTTTTACTGGGCTCTACTTCTAAAGGATCTTAGTTTCTGAGAATTGATTCTTTAGGCGGGCGAAGCTTTTGAAAGCTTGGTTGGATGGCTTCTTGAAACCGTTTACGGAGTAGCATTTATATGACATTGATTTAAAAGTGTAATTTTATATAATTAGGCAGACTTGTGTTCTTTTGTCAGATAATTCTAACTTGGGACCGTATTCATTATAAGTTGTATTTCAAAAATCCCAAAACAATAAAATTTTGCCATTTAATTCAAGATTGCGGACTATATTATATACTATATCTTGTCCTCGATCACTTCTTCGGTCCTCTATTTTAGGTTAGTTTTCATTTTGTTGCTGGTCATTAAATGAAATTAAATGAAATGAAATTATTGAAATTAAATGAAATTATAAAATTTTTTAATAATATGTTTAGTTTAATTTTAGTCTTTACAAGACTAAAGACTAAAAAAACTAAAAACCGACAAAAAAAAGTTATTTTTTAATGAAAGAATTTATTTAAAGGAAATAATTTCAGCTAATTTCCTATTAGGTCGTAGATGTGGAATAGAAATTACACAACTTGTTCAAAGATTTTTTTAAACGTGACAAGGTCACGGCTTCTACGGGAAGACTCTACGGGTTCAATGATACATATAAGAAAAGTTGTGGGAAAATTTTAATGGTATTTAATGAAGAGTTTTTTTTAGGCTTAGGAGTGAGTCATATAAATCTAGCTAAAGCTATAAAAGCACATTTAATTGTTCCTTCTAAGACTGAAATCGAAGTCATTATATATTATTTAATGGCATTTTATTAAGTACGAAAATAAGTGTAGCCAATGCATAGAGGATGGAGGATTCCGGGGTCGTTCTAGCATCCTAATTAATGGGCCACAACAAGTTAGCCGACAACCCCACATATAAAAGAATAAACAAGAGTTGGAAATAGGGGAATGGGGTCCATAATGAATTAAAGTTCAATTGACCAGAACAGGCAAGAGTCATTACTTTCTCCAATAATCACTGTTACGGTCCGAAGCCTGTGAGGGCTCCTCTCCAAACAAAATATTCTTTTCCTCCTCAGTAGCTTCAGTAGTATCCACGGAATCATCCTCGAATGGGTCCTCGTGAAAATTGACATCATGAAAATGCATTAGCATGACGATCATGCCCAACGCCAAAAATACTGACACGATTATGTTGTCGCGTGCCACATCCATCTCAATAGTCCATAGGTACTCCTCAACCTTGGGATTGCAACCGGGGCAATTCGGCTCGCTGCAACAAGAGCCACTGTCCCAAGTGCGATTGGCAGACGGTGTCTGGTAGTCGACCACTCCCACCATGCCACAGCAACTGAATTCGGCCTCAATCTTTCCTAGGGTTCTCTTCAGCCACATTTGGTAGACGAGCAAATGGGCGAAGTATTCGAATCTGTCGCGGTACATGAAGCGGGTCACCGCAATGCTTACAGTGTAAAGGAGCACTACGAGACCAACCAGTATGTAGCTTCCGTACTTAATAAGGCTAGGTTGCTTGGCCATACAAATGCCCAGGATAGCTTCCGATATGTAGGAGAGCATCGTCAATCCACGAATCCAGAACAGCCAACCCCGTATCACCACCGGGTATAGACGAATGTCGGGGAACATGGTCGACCGCAGATAAAGGTGGCTAAACACGTCTAACATAAAAATCAGCCCTATCACAATTAACACCACATTGATGTGCAGGACGCAGTCGCGCGACACGCGGCACCAGCCACACCGCCGTGGCATCTTGCTAAAGGGAGCTGTGAAAAATTAGATTCCCAGATTGCTTGCTTTGAAGTCAAACGACTCCGAGATCTTTCGTACTGAAGTCGAAGTCGACTGAGGTCCCAGTCCAGACTGTTTGTTGATTTTGTTATGAGTGATTTGGCAAAGCTCAGGTGAATAACATCAACGTAACCGCCCTTCTTTGGCCGCACAACGGATGGTTGCCAGGCCTTCAAATGTAAATGAGTTTTCTTTCCATGGAAATGAAATTTGGCACCTACTGCGATTAGAGCTTCCCTTCACGACTGGAGGGGGTAAGTGCCAGCCGCGGTAATAATAATAATAAGAAAGGAAAGCAAGATTCGGGTGCAAGCTAAGGCGTTTAGGAGGAGTGTGTTATAAGATAAACATATTGTTATAGGGTGAAATATAATAATAATTACAGTACGAATTTTTCAAATCCCAAGCATTTACTGGACAGCCATAAGCTGTGACTGGTAACTTTACGGCATTTCCGATCAATTATAGTTATAGTTATAGAAGCCATAGGCTGTATTCGGGCGAACCCTCAGAAAATTTTTATATCGGATCAGTTAAGAAAAAACGGAATCTGAGGAAAGTTCTAAAGAAACTCTTGCTTAAAAACAACAAATTACAAAGGAAACTTTACATTTCCATTACGTGTGCAAAGTTTCGAGTACATAACTTTTCAGCTAAGAAAATATTTTGAATATAAACTGATGCTCATTATTATATAGAATCCTAGAGGTAATGATGATCCAGATGATAAAGTACTGTATAATATTTGATAGTATATACTTAATGGGGTGGGAGATGTCTCGTTCACTGCGTTCCACACTTTTGGCCAACGTTATAATACCCTCTGCGAGGGTATAATATTAAACGATTTAAGCTAGAGTTGAGTTTCATTTTTCCGTAAAAACGTCCATATTTTTTACCCGCTAATACAAGGTAGTACAAGGGTATATTGCATTAATGTAATGATGTTAATGTATGTAACTAGAGCCTTCTTTCATCATTTCGACCCCATAAAGTATACATACATACATATGTAAGTATTCTTGATCAGCATCAACAGCCGATACGATATAGTCATGTTCGTATGAAAGTGTCGATGTCAGAGACTAATACTATAATGATGCTATGGAAATACCGATTTCTTGAAAACGCGATATAGAAATAACCCCTGTTTATGGGACATATATCATTTTCGTGATTTGTAAAACGAGGTATTTTTGTCTGGTCAAAATTCAACAAAAAGTTACATAAAAAGTAAACAAAGTAATTCGATGAATACAATTAAACTCTACATTTAAAATCATCAAATCAATTTAAATAATAATAATAAACTTAATAGACCCTTGCAGGAATTGTTTATTAGGTCAAATATATTACAAAACCGTGTTTGAAATATTTCAAACACCCTAAAAATCTTGATTTATTTAGAAAAAACGGTTTTTAGGGACATTTTTTCTCTTAAAAATTCGTAAACGCGTAATTTTACGCCGATTTTTAAATTTCAATGTTTTTCACGTTTTTCAATAGTTATATAATGTAGCTTTTGAAAAAAAATGAAATTTAAATTTTTTAACACAAAAAGGATACAATTTTTACAAAAGAAACTGACATTTTGGAATTTTTTCGTATTTTCGGACTTTGGCGCCATTGTTTCGGTACAACTTACAAAAAATGGTATCATTTTTGAAACACACTAATATTGTCTCATTAATCCTGAATAAAACAAGACCAATTTCATTACAAAGTTATGAAAATTGTTGAAGTTATAAAGCTTTTCCCAAAACCAGTCATTTTAATTTTACTAGCGCTTGGTGTGTAAATAAAACATGAAAGGAAAGCTAACCGTAGTTTAGATACCCTTGCAGTTAAAACCGGAAATATATCGCAAACATCGGATATAGTTGTCCGATCCTTATGAGAATATATTAATAAAACCAATTAAGTACAATAAAAAATCTAAAAAAAAAATAAACCCAAGCATCTATCTTCAAAAATACCAAAGTTATTTTTTTGGTATTTCTACCAAAAACCATTTCCGATGGTAACTGAACCATGGCAGCTATAAGATATAGAACTGCAAGGGTATATCAACTTCGGCTCCGACCGAAGTTAGCTTTTTATAATTTTATTCAAAAGTGTGCAACGCAGTGAAGGAGACATCTCCGACCCTATAAAGTATATATATTCTTGGTCAGGATCACCTCCTGAGTTGATATGAGCATGTCCGTCAGTCCGTCTGTCTGTTTCTACGCAAACTAGTCTCTCAGTTTTAAAGCTATCGACTTGAAACTTTGCACACACCCTTCTTTCTTTTGCACGCAGTATATAAGTCAGAACGGCACGGATCGGCCGACTATATCCTTTAGCTGCCATATAACTGATTGATCGGAAATGGTATAACTTTGAGTCAGAGAGTTCAAATTTTACAAGAGAGCTATTTTTGCCAAAATAATACGACATGGCAAATTTCATAAGAGTCGGCCGACTATATCCTATAGCTGTCATATAACTGAACGATCGGAAGTGACCCAATTTTTGTGTTTTTAAAGATAGAAAGCTGGAACTTGGTACATATTTTATTTTTGGTCAGTTGATCCAACCTACTAAATTTCATAAGGATCGTCCGACTTTATCTTATAGCTGCCATATAACTGAACGATCGGAAATGGTATGGTATTGGTATTTTGGTATTTTGCTATTCAAAAAACCCAAGTTTGGTAGTTTTTGGTAGAAATACTAAGTTTGGTATTTTTAAAGTTTGGGTTTTTTTTTTATAGATATTTGATTGTAATTAATTGGTTTTATTATGATATTCTCATAAGGATCGGACAACTATATCCGATGTTTGCGATATATATCAACTTCGGCTCCGCCCGAAGTTAGATTTCCTTTCTTGTTTATATTTTCTTTATTTTTTTATTTAGGTTTTTAATTGTATCATGTTTGAAAACTAGACATTTAAAGTCATCGAAAGCCATCTATGACGATGGATGGATGTCAACTCCAATAAGTTCGCGGTGGTAGAGCGACGCTTAATCGAGAGATGATCGCAGAGCAAAGGTGTTGCAAATGAGGAGTAAGTAATTTTTCAAATACCATTGGAATTGCCGACAATTAAGAGATGCCTCTGTAATTGGCAGCATCGGACTTTTTCCCTTTTTTATGTAAGGGAATTATGAAAGATTCCTTCCACTTAAGGGGAAAAATAGAGGTTTCCAAAGAAAAGTTGAAAAGTCTTAGAAGAGGTTTGCACAGAGCCCTGGCACAGTATTTTAGCACACAGCCTGGTACTCCATCGGGGCCAGGCGAATAAATGGGTTTGACCTTTAGAAGATCAGATAATAAGCTTTTTTCGGAGAAAAACGGACAGAAAATAAGATTTGCTGATTGAATGTTGTATGCGTAAGACTGATCTGTTAATTTAGGTGGAGAACAAGTTGTTTGAAAAAATTCTGCGAATAGATCGGCAATAGCCTGATCAGAGGTCGCAGATGAATGTTCAAACGTAAGCAGAGGTGGAAAAGATACATATTTACGCTTTGTGTTTACAAAATTATAAAACTGCTTTTGATCCTGACTAAATTGTATCCGGCAGCGGCGAATATAATTCCTGTAACATTCACGAAAATTTGACCGAGCTAGTAGATATCTTGGGAAATAAATACTACTGCATGTTTTTTTATATTTAAGTAAGAGCCTATATTCAGTATTTTTAAGGATAGTAAGGCTCCTTGTAAACCAAGGAGGATTTGTTAAAGCGGACGGATATTTCCATGGCACACAGGAGTCAAAAAATGTATTTAAAGTACAGTACAATTTTTCTAAGATGAAATTAAGATCGGTGTATGCCAGAATATCGGACCAATCATATGTATCGATAAGGCTATTAAGTTTGTGAAAATCAGCTTTACGGAAGCAGAAAATCTTATTTGCCACGCATGGAGACATCTTATCGATACCAGAAATGGTTTTGATTGAGACCTGTAGCGTAGGGTGATATGGATCCTATGGGGTTGAAAGGGGGAAAGCTCTGGAGAGAGCGGTACCATCGGGATCAGATACAAAGCATAAGTCTAAAAGCCGACCTAACGAATTTCTAATGATTAATGAAATGATTAATTTGGTCTAGGGACATGTCAAAAATTCCCGCGGTGAAGTCATGGTGCGTGATAAGGGATAAAGATGGTGAGTTATCGACGTTGGACCACTTTAATTCTGGGATATTAAAGTCGCTCACAGCGACGAGGTGGTCACGATCAGCCATAAGATCAAAAACGGGTTGTATAGCGGACAAATGCTGCCAATATGTGGGCGGTTCAGTCGAAGGCGGTATATATGAACAAGTAATGTATAAAGATTCCGCGGACAAAATAATTTGAATGCAAATAAATTCTATATTACCAACCCTTGTGATTTCACCTCTTCAGAAGCAAGAGTGGAGTCTACCAAAATGAGGACTCCACACCCCCTTCGCTAAGGTCGATCCCGTTTAAAAGTTGTGTACTTACTTTGAAAAACTTCGGAGCTAAAGATCTCCGGCTTTAACCAAGTTTCTGTAAAGGATATAACATGGGATGCAAAGAAGAACTTTCAGAATATAGTTTGGGGAGTTTGCTACGTAACCTCCTAGTATTCTGATAGGTAAGGGTTAGTGACGATACTAGTTTTAAGAAAATGTTCTCTGTCCAAAAACTGGGTGAACAAATCGTCTTGAACATCAGCGCAGGCACACGAATCTTGAAAGAAGACGTGCGCCTTACATAATTATGTTTAAATTTCGCGATGCCTTCCACCTTTATATCGGCTTTAGTTTTGGCTTTGATATCAGCCGAGATATCAATCTCTGAAGTATAAGGGGCAAGCCGAGAAACAAATATATGTTTCGATGGAGGAATCATCTGTAAGGGTTTTGGTGTCGCAGGTACGAGAACTGCAGCATCAGTCGGTGCCGGTGGAATACCCTTTTGGGTAACTCTGGCGGAGGTTTCATTTACTTGGACCTGTGGTATCACTTGAAGGGATACCACGTAGGAAATATCAGACAATTGCTCATTTTCTTTGAGAAATTCGGACGGTGAATCGTTCTCAGTTCTAGCCCTTGGGTGGCCAAAGATATGAGCGGCTGCGTTATTGACGGCTGAGCAGGCTGAGGCGGATCACAAACAGCGGATTTCTTACGCTTAGGGGACTCAGTTAGCAGCTGAAGACCGCTAAACTGAGTGTCAAGCGCACAGAGCTGGTCATTGATTTTACGAAAACCAGTGATCAACTCTTTAAATCCATTCTTAGTCTGTCTCATGAACGACCTCATTTCGTTTTGGACAACACGACAATTTTCACAACAATAATGTAAACCAGACCTACGGGAAATGGCATCCGAAACTGAGGCAGTGAACCCGGCACACTTGGCGTGTACGACGTTTTCACATAGCCAGCAATGGATGGTAGGCTGGGATGAGGAGATGGTCTTGTTACAAGACTTCATAGAAAAGACCAGTTTAAATTCCATATTATTAATTAACAATACAAAAATAATATATAAATAGTTAAAAAACACTTTACCTTGAACCACTGGGCCAAATAGGAAGCCGAAGCGGGAGCTTTGGGGAGTGCAAAGGAAAAATGCAGAAATAGAGATAAGACGGGGAAAAAGCAGAGCTGAGCTATGCTTGGAATTGAATTTAAACAAATTATTAATTCGCCTCCAAATACATATACCACAGCACACGCAAGGCAACTGAAAAAACTGAAAACTGAAGTTTCTCAAAAAAATTCGATTCTCAAGCAGGTAAACACCGGTTTACCAATATTTATATTATAAATAATATTATATTATTTTATATAATATATATATATATAAATATATAAATATAATATTATATTATTTTTATATAATATTATAAATAATAACAAAAAAACTATATTAAAGTTCTAAAAAATTTAATTTAATTATTTTACCCGAAATTGAAATTAAACGTGGTGATAAAAGTCGCAGAAACAAAGCCTTTCATTTCAGCTGATGCTAAGAGACTTAAAGCATTTAATTAAAAACTTATTTAAGTGTGGGTCACTTTCCCTTTAAGACTGCGTTTGAGACTGTCAGAGTTTGCTAATTAAAATGCCATGCAGCAGCTGAGACCCTTTTTGTTATAAACAACCCAATGATATTTCTAATCGTATTTCCAATGAAAGACATATTTATGATACCTTTGACAAATTGAGATAAATATAGATTTTAACACGAAAACAAGTTTAATAAAATTTAAATTGTCATAAATTTGATAGGTTCTTGCGAAATAACTTTGATTGCTTACACAATCATTGCATTATTGAGCGAGAAAATATAGTCCTTTTTTCACTGTGAACTGTTACAGACGGCTGGCCGATAGGTCATCAGTTATTTATATGGAAGTGTAAACTTTTACACTTTTGGGCAGCATTACGTGCTGGCTGTTCTGTAAGGCGAATCGGGGTCGGCCTCGTGGCCACACCAAGACCCCTGCACTGCTTTAGCCCTAAACGGCAAAGAGAGTCAAAAAATCCTGGTGACAGACTGTGGAAGAGCTGAGGGGCCATGGTAACGTCGCCCTAATTTATTGGTACCAACATTTTTCTGTGGTTTATAAATTATCAAAGTTAAATCACACTGATGAGTTTATAATCACGCTACGGTTTCCCCTATAAAAGGGACGGTGGATAATCAAGGATCCATAGTTGAAACATAGACCTGAACTATGCGAAGGCTACGCAGAATCTTTCCAGCGATGTACACTCGGTCGGAGGATGATCCGGCCCGCTCCCGGGACGCGACCCTCTACTTACTGCGATGCATCTTTCTTATGGGCGTGCGGAAGCCTCCGGCCAAGTTCTTTCTGGCCTACGTGGCGTGGTCCTTCGCACTTAACCTCTGCTCCACCTTCTACCAGCCCATAGGCTTTCTAACAGGCTACATCAGCCATCTGTCGGAATTTTCGCCGGGGGAGTTCCTCACTTCCCTGCAAGTGGCTTTCAACGCTTGGTCCTGCTCCACCAAGGTACTAATTGTGTGGGTGTTGGTCAAGAGGTTCGATGAGGCCAACATTATTCTCGATGCGATGGACAAGCGTCTGACGCATCCCTCCGAGCGACTGCAGGTCCATCGCGCAGTCTCAAGCAGCAACCGGATATTCTTTTTCTTCATGACCGTGTACATGGTGTATGCAACGAACACATTTCTCTCGGCGATTGCTATCGGTAGGCCGCCCTATCAGAACTACTATCCCTACCTAGACTGGCGTTCCAGTAACTGGCATCTCGGAATGCAGGCCGGCCTAGAGTACTTTGCCATGGCAGGCGCCTGCTTTCAGGACGTCTGCGTGGATTGCTATCCTGTTAATTTCATTCTGGTTCTGCGGGCCCACATGTCCATCTTTGCCGAACGCCTCCGCCATCTGGGAACGGATCCCGTGGAAAACCAGGAGCAGCGGTACCAAAAACTGGTTCAGTGCATTGAAGACCACAAGGTTATCCTGCGGTGTGTAAAGAGGCATCAAAGACGTTACGGATTTAAAATTCGTGTGTGGTTTTTCAGTTTTGTAGACTGCCTGCGCCCCGTGATATCGGGCACCATCTTCGTGCAGTTCCTAGTAGTGGGTCTGGTGCTGGGCTTCACCCTGATCAACATCGTGCTGTTCGCCAATCTGGGCTCTGCCATTGCCGCACTCTCCTTCATGGCCGCAGTGTTGCTGGAGACCACACCTTTCTGCATTCTCTGCAACTACCTCACGGAGGACTGCCACAACTTGGCGGATGCCCTGTTCCAGTCTCAATGGATAGACGGCGAAAAGCGGTACAAGAAGACGCTTATGTATTTTCTGCAAAATCTACAGCAGCCCATTACCTTCATGGCCATGAACGTGTTTCCGATATCCGTGGGAACAAACATCAGCGTAAGCTTTCGTCCTTCAAGGTTCCGTTAAATTTAATTGCGTGTATTTGCAGGTCACAAAGTTTTCATTCTCCGTGTTTACGCTTGTAAAGCAGATGAATATTGCTGAGAAACTTGCCAAGTCAGAGGACGATGAATAGAGGAACAGTATAACCGTACAACCACTTGGTTACTGTGCTTGTCTTCTAAAATACATATTTTCATAAAATTGTCTAGGGTAGCGCACATAAATGCGCGGAAACAAGATAGAAATCGCCGAGACTTCGCTGAAATGAAACGGGGTTGCCTCTTTCTGTTCTATATTAAGTATATATATTTTTTATCAGCTCCAACAGCTTAGCCTATATAGCTATTTCGGTCCGTCTGGCCGTATGAGACAAAAACAAGAAAGGAAAGCTAATTTCAGGCGGAGCCGAAGTTGATATACCCTTGCAGGTAAAACCGGATATATATCGAAAAAATCGGATATAGTTGGTCGATCCTTATGATTAGATCATAATAAAACCAATAACCTAAAACAAAAAGTCAAAAAAAAGTCCCAAGCTTTATCTTCAAATATGCGAAAGTTGATATTTCTACCAAATACTATTTCCGATCGTTCAGTTATATGGCAGCTATAGGATATAGTCGGCCGATCCTAATGAAATTTGATAGGTTGGATCAACTGACCAAAAATCTGTACTAAGTTTCAGCTTTCTATCTTCAAAAACACGAAAGTTGGGTCATTTTCGATCGTTCAGTTATATGGCAGCTATAAGATATAGTCGACCGATCCTTATGAAATTTGGCATGTCGTAATGTTTTGCTAAAAATAGCTCTTGTGTCAAATTTGAACTATCTAACTCTAAAAACACCAAAGTTATACCATTTCCGATCAATCAGTTATATGCCAGCTATAGGATATAGTCGGCCGATCCGGGCCGTTCTGACTTATATACTGCGTGCAAAAGAAAGAAGGGTGTGTGCAAAGTTTCAAGACGATAGCTTCAAAACTGAGACACTAGTTTGCGTAGAAACAGACAGACGGACATGCTCATATCAACTCAGGAGGTGATCCTGATCAAGAATATATATACTTTATAGGGTCGGAGATGTCTCCTTCACTGCGTTGCACACTTTTGACCAAAATTATAATACCCTCTGCAAGGGTATAAAAATATAGCTATATACATATATGACTCAGCATGTTTTTAATTTTGCCCATTCTCGTAATTTTAATGGCATAAATGCAGTATGAAACTGTAATAAACTGGTTAATGCACAACACAATTGGAAACTACAACAAAAAAGGAAAGTTAATACTTTTTGGGGTAATACTTTTTCTCACTTGACTGCTCTTGTAGTCAAGATCAGATATATCAGATCAGGATTAGTTTACCAAAATTATATGTGTAGGAAAATTGTGTTGAAAAGTTGTGTGCAAAGTTTCAATTCGATAGCTTTCGCGTAGAAATAGTCAGACGGACACGCTTATTTCGATTCAGTAGGTGATCCTGATTCACAATATTTATACCATATGTGTGTCTTCGCGGAGATGTCTCCTTCATTCCTGAAACCGAAACCTGTTGATTGAATTTCCTCCACAATGATTTTTTGAATCATCCGATGAGATGCATTCTAATAGAGATCCAGTGCCTCCTCCAGATCGTGAAGAAATATTGCCAAATCCGCACCAGGGGAAAGCAAACGGCATTTCGGGGTTCTCGTCTTCGGCGAAGAGATGTATTTGGCTATTAGAGGAAGATGATCCCAAGAAAGTTGGTATTCTGATGCTCAGCTCATTGGAATGGATACCATTTAAAAAACAAATTTATGGCACTTGAAATTACCCTAGGATCTACTTTTATCCACCCTTGCAGAGGGTATTATAATTTTGGTCAAAAGTGTGCAACGCAGTGAAGGAAACATCTCCGACTTTATAAAGTATCAGGATCGTCTCGTGATAAAACTAGTCTCTCAGTTTTAAAGCTATCGACTTGAAACTTTGCACACACCCTTCTTTCCTTTGCACGCAGTATATAATCGGGATCGGCCGACTAAATCCTATAGCTGCCATATAACTTATTGATCGGAAATAGTACAACTTTGGTGTTTTTAGAGTTAGAGAGATCAAATTTTACACGAGAGCTATATTTGGCAAAATTTTCCCGATCCTGGCCGTTCCGACTTATATATGGCGTGCAAAGAAAAGAAGGGTGTATGCAAAGTTTCAAGTCGATAGCTTTAAAACTGAGAGACTAGTTTGCGTAGAAACAGACAGATGGACAGACAGTCGGACATGCTCATATCAACTCAGGAGGTGATCCTGATCAAGAATATATATACTATATAGTATATATATACTACATATATACTTACTTATATATATGTATACTTTATACACTCTTCAAGGGTATAAAAAATAAAAATGTTACACAATATTCTGCAAATTCTGCAATATTCTGCAATTCTGCTTTTTGTTAAAATAAATTAAAGATCTATTTTTTTTCAAAAGCTTCAACATTTAACTATTGAAAAACGTAAAAAAGTTGAAAATCGGCCTAAAATTACGCGTTCAGGAATTTTTAAGAGCAAAACACTTTCGAAAAACCGTTTTTTCGAAATAAATCAAGATTTGAGGGTGTATGAAAAATTTCAAACATGGTTTTATATTATACTCGACCTAATGAACAATTCCTACTAGGTCTCTTCAAAAGTTCCAAATCACTGTCGCACTGTGTAATCGCGAATTTGTGAGTTATTATACACGAATTATTTATTGATTTTTAATTTATTATTTGATTAATTTTTATAAATATTGAATTATTCTTCCTTAAACTTGTCGGCTATGTTCATTTGCCTGGTGATAGTTATTACTGAAAAAGCGAACTTGGCCACCTGAAAAGGAGAAAGTAAATAATTTAATTTAAAACAGATTCTGAATAAATTTTCCATAATTTTCCAAAATTTCATAAGGAGTTACCGACTATATCCTACAGCTGCCATATAACTGAACAATCAGAAATGACCCAACTTTCATGATTTTGAAGGCAGAAGGTTGAAACTTCGTACAGATTATATTTTTGGTCGGTTGATTCCACCTACCAAACGATCGGACGACTATATCTTATAGCTGCCATAAAACTGAACGATCGGAAATGGGTAAAAATTCCAACTGGGTAAAATACCAAATTTGGTATTTTTGAAGACGGATTTGGAAGAAGGGACTTTTTTTTAGATTTTTTTTGTAATAAATTGGGTTTATTATGATATTCTCATAGGGATCGGCCATCTATATCCGATGTTTGCAATATATATCTGCGGTTTTAACTGCAAGGGTGTATTGACCTCGGCTCAGCGCGAAGTTAGCTTTCTTTTCTTGTTATTTGCATTTTAGAAGTTCCTTGAATATGCTAATTCCTCTATTGTCTTAGAGATTGGGCCATATAGATGTACGGATATACAGATATACCAAAGCAATTATTTTTTTACTGGCTCGTTAATGTTAATTGTTAATTGAGTCAGATAAGCCACTATCTATTGACTTACATATTTTTACTCAGGATAATATCCCATGAGAACAACAGTCAGACTGTCTGATTTGTGCAAACTAGTCCGTTGGGTTTGGGTCTATCTATATTACTTATATACTTTATATTTAGCATACCCTTTTTAGCAAACCCTTTATATTGCATGCACTACCTTTAAATGTAAGATGTAACAAGAATATCAGTTTATAACTTCCCATAACTGCCCTATAACTATAAGATAGTCGCCCTATAAGAGCGACTACAATTTCCCTCACCTTTGTGTTTTTGAAAAACAAGCTAATTTAGTGAGAACTCTGTTCTACAAAAACCTGTGTCATTATTTTGGCTTGGTAAGCTTGGTTGGTACAGTTAGGCATTCAAAAATTGCAGGTCGACTGCATTCTTAACTTAAGTTTAAATTTTCTTTCAAATAGAAGTTTCTGATTGATCAAAGGTGAGTGACTTTCAAGAATTAAAAAGTGCTCTCTTACGCTGATGTTGCTGCTCATTGATATCTGGAATATGCCTCCGGCTATAAAGACGATGGGTTGCTGAACATTATGAAGGAAGTACAGAAGCGTTGTCTTATAGGGTCGGTTGGCGTCCACCCAATTCGACTGAAAGATGGCGTGGGTCAGGGCCTCACAGTCCTCCATTATCAGGTTGCAAGTGTAGCAAAAGGGAAATGTCTGCAAAAGAATGGTGATAACGAACATGAAGGAAGCAATGCCTGTCCAAATGTCCGAAAAAAAGAACACGTTGATCAGCGTGAGGCCCAGCACTAGTCCGATGAGCAGGAACTGCGTGAATATGGTGCCGGAAATGACAGGCTTGATGAGGGCACAGTACCTGCGAAGAAATAAAGTCGTTAGGAAGACTTGGCCTTAAAGCCTTAAAGTGGGACAAGTCACTTCAGGATCAGCTTGTGGTCCATGACACACTTGACCAACTCCTCGTAGTTCTCACTCTCACTGAGAGTCTCGTCACAGCGGAGTCGGCGAATGCGCTCCTTCAGCATGTCCATATGGGCTCGCAGGATAAGGGTGTAGATCAGCGGGTAGGTGTCCGAAAGCTGGTCCTGCAGCACAGCTCCCGACATCACGATGTACTCCAGCGTGGAGGCCATCCACAGCTTCGCAGTGCCGTCGCGCCAGTCGATGAACGGGTTGTAGAGCTGCCACGGAGGCCTCCCGCTGAGGACCGAGCTGAGGTAGGTGGAACCGGCATATCCACAGTAAACAAAGGTAAAGATGAGGAAGGCGTGGTTGCTGCGCGCCACCACGCGATGGATCTTTTCACGCTCTTCCATGGAAGTGCAGCGCAAGTCTAGCTGGTCAAGAAGGGCCTTCGCTTTGACCAAGCGCCACAGCATGGAGTAAGTTATTGCCACCTTTACCGAGGATCCATATGCGTTTATGCACACCTGCAGCGAGGTGAGGAACTCGCCCGGCGAGAAGGACTTAATCTGAGTCATGTAGCTACCCAAAAAGCCCAGAGGCAAGTAGGTTGTGAACCACACAAACGTCATCAGTGTCCAGAAGAGGTACAAGTATCGCAGCGCACCTTCCTTGGGCGGCCGCCAGCCGATGAACTTCATGGCCCTGTACAAGTAGATGCAACCGTCCCGGGATCGCATTTGCTCTGTGAGAGGAGCTGGATGAATAAGCTTAAAGACCATTCTGGACTGGATTCGCTGGTTTGGATGGTCTGATGGAGTGTACCGCCGACTCCGTGGCGCTTATATAGGCCGGCGAGTAGTATTTGTGACATTTTCATAGAGAAAGTTTCAACCAATTCTAAAAGTTTTTATTAAGTTTGAGAAACTTGCTATTGTTTAATTATTCACTTGAGAATTCCTCTGCTGCGCTCCGTTATGTTTAATTAACAAAGTCAAGGCACTTAGCGCGAGCGCCCAAGGCGAACAGAAGGTTTAAGAGGTCTTGGTCTCCAAATTTTGATACACTGCCTTTGAATGCCAATTTGCACCGCGTGTCGGGTGTTCTTCCATATGATGGCTTTCCGGCTTGCATAAATGATTCCAAAAGTTTGCAAAATTGTAACATGGCTCTTGAGCTTGCAGGTGCCGCCAAGTGACAATCGTCGTCCACAATCGAATCCAACCTTTTATATTGACTTAACCATATTTTTAATAAATGAGGTTTAGAAAACGACTCTATCGTGAAACTATTTCGTAAGAAAGCTTGCAGAAACATTGGCTTAAAGTTTTATTGGTTGGTACACAAGTCATTGAAACAGTAAAAAACAATTAAAACTTATTTTTGTGACATTTTTAAATCTTTCGATAGTTTTTAAAAGTCATATTGTTCCAAATTTCAATACGAAAAATTTCCGTAAGCATTGGACATTTATATTTGATACTGCATTTGTAATATTTTCATTTAACGTTTAACAGAGGATATTACTTTCGTCTGCCTGCTTCTACGCGGACTAGTCTCTTAATTTACAAGCTATCGACTTCAAACTTTATAGACTCAGTTTATGAGTCACGGCGAAAATTGCATAACATTAAATATATATGGTTCAGATTTTCCAATGATTTCAATTTATTTCAAGTTCCTCGAATATGAGATACTCGGCACTATTGTAGGGATCGTGCAACTCTATTCTATAGTTGCAATGTATATTAGATCCTTCGGTATATATCTAACAATAGAAACTGCCATTTAAATGCAAGGTAATATACTATATAGGTTTTATCTTTGACCAAAGTTAGCTTCGCTTGTTTGTTTTTGCCTAAGTTGAACAAGCATTTACTCCCTTACTAGACTATAGCCCACACAAAAGATCGAGGTTACCACAAAGGAACCCAGCCCCAGGACACAGAGAAGCCGGAATGGCCACTAATCGTTGTTAGGTTCATAAAGTTTACTCCTGTCGGATGGCCAGGCGAGTGGGCAGAAAGGTTTGCATAAAAAGCCTTAAAGCGAAAGCCACCGGGGATGCCATATGGTGTATTGTGCGTTACATCGTCTCGTGACATCTACTTGCAGCTTTAATGAAAAATATGTTCACAGAGTGTTATTAATATTGCTCAGAATGACTGCCGTTTGACACATGTTTTGTTGCCGCTGTCGCTTTAGCTGTTCATACCTTTTGGTATTCCTTCAACTTTGGCCTCAGTTTCAGAAACAGCAATGGCTACGGAGAGCGAGTGGGAGTTGGAGTAGGATCTGGAGCTGAAACTCTGGCTACGTGAAAGTTGACATTTTTTCATTACAGAAACATTTCAATAGCAGGAGCATCCGCAGCCTCACCTATGGCAGCGGCATCAGGGCGCAACAAAGAGTCCTGCCAAGCAGCTGCTTCTGATGTTCCTGCTGCTGCTAAAAAGTACCTTTGTGTTGCAGAATGTGTGCGCTGTGTCCATGACGAGTTTGTGTAGCAGCGCACGAGCAAGGGCAAGGATAATCTTTTGTTTGCTCCGACACGGCTCTCACACTTGAGAAGGTTGGCTCTCCGGGTCCGCCATTGTCGTCTCCTCGAAAGTCATTTGTACTTCGCCCTACCTATTTGTACAAAACACTCCGCCCCACTGGCCACTCCACTCCTGTCCGTCAAGGTGAGATCTTACATCGTACGGCTGACATGGCCGGCTTATATGTATGCTGACACGTCGTAGAATTTGAATAGAATTTATGCGCTGCAATAAGCCACGAGGGAGCCACAGGACCTTCTGATGAATTTTCTGAAGCCGTCAATCTGATGCTGTGTCCTGTCCGTGGCAGAAATTGATGCGTCCCAAGCTAGACGTCCTGGCGAATCAATTATGCCATTTATTGCAATACTCTTCTAGACTCTGCCCACGAAAATAGATGCAAATTCTGGTCGGGACCACTAATTTGATGTGTGGTTTGCGACTTTTGGGTCATTTTCGAACCCAATCCTTCGTTTCGAGCTTAAATTACACGCCATGTCATTTATTATCGCTTGACGTATTTATTTTAATTAACGGAAATTAATGCCACGCTGCGCAGCTGTGCGAATATGTTTGCAGTTGCTTACACTCGTTTTCAGGCTTTTCGCTGCTAGCACAGCAAGCACCTGTCGAGTAGAGCCCCGAGTGGCACATCTCCGTACATCCCTGCTCCCGACATCTCTTTTCCCGACTACACACGACGTATCTTTTCAGCCTGTGAGTCCTCTCGGAAGTAACGTAGAAGTAGGCGGCTCACACATTCTGCAGCATCATTACCGAGCACCAATCTGTTTTTAATACACACCTAATTAATGGAAATAAAAAAATTCATCATCCGGTATTTTAAATCCCCGTATCCGTAAAGGTTTAAATTTTTAATTCATATTATGAAAAAATGAACGTATGAAAAATAAGTATTACATTTAACAAATTTTATCTAAGACTTTCAACCAAAAATATTATTTTAAATGAAAAAAGATAATTTTAAAATGAAATAAAATGTTATTTAATAAAAAAGGGGGCTATGCAGCAGACATCTCTTAAAGTATATGTATATATTATATGTTGGAACTTAGGTATATATATAAATTTGGATATCTATACAATATATATTTCTAGAGTATGTACGTCTTGAGTCGATATAAGCATTTAACAAGAAACGAAAAAAAAACTGCAGCCCCTCTACTCCCCCCTATCACGACTATAACATTCAGTAGGGAAGCAATCTTAAAAGTCTAATTTTGAATTTTGACTTAGAGGTGTATTTTAACCATTGGACCAGTTTGGCATCACATTGTCGAAAACTTAACCAAACAGGCGATATAACGAGATTTCTGTTTTGGGGGGCGGGAGTGGGGTGTGGTAAAATTTGTACACAAACTTGATCTGCGCGGAAACCATACGAGTCCAAGTTCCAAATCGGATAGCTCTTGCTCTTATAGTCTTTGAGATCCAGCATATATGGGTATATCTCGTCTAAAAATAGTCCTATTTATATGAAATTTATTTTAGAGATATATTATATTAACGATAGAAATAGTTTGCACCAAGTTATTAAAAAACCCTCCCTGTACTGGAGCTACAAAAATTTGCAATTTTTAGGGGCGGAAAGGGCGGAAAAAAATTTAAAACAAACTTGAACTGCGTGGGAATTGCGTAGGAGTCTCCACTCCAAGTCCTATTTCTTATAGTCTCTGAGATCCACGCGTTCATACGGACAGACGGATATAACTATATCGACTCGGCTGTTGATGGTAATCAAGAATGTATAACTTAATACATTAAACTTAAGATCAACTGACCAAAAATAGAATCTGTACCAAGTTCCAGCTTTCTATCTTCAAAAACACGAAAGTTGGGCCATTTCCGATCGTTCAGTTATATGGCAGCTGTAGGATGTAGTCGACCGATCCTTATGAAATTTGACATGTCGTAATGTTTTGCCAAAAGTAGCTCATGTCAAATTTGAACTCTCTAACTCTAAAAACACCAAAGTTATACCATTTTCGATTAATCTGTTATATGGCAGCTATAGGATATAGTCGGCCGATTCGGGCCGTTCCGACTTATATACTGCGTGCAAAGGAAAGAAGGGTGTGTGCAAAGTTTCAAGACGATAGCTTTAAAACTGAGAGACTAGTTCGCGTAGAAACAGACAGACAGACGGACATGCTCACATCAACTCAGGAGGTGATCCTGATCAAGAATATATATACTTTATAGGGTCGGAGATGTCTCCTTCACTGCGTTGCACACTTTTGGACAAAATTATAATACCCTCTGCAAGGGTATAAAAACTATCTAACTCTAAAAACCAAAGTTATGGCATTTCCGATCAATCAGTTATATGGCAGCTATAAGATGAGAGAGAGAGAATAGTAAATCTGAGAGACTATTTTGCGTAGAAACCGGCGGACATTCTTATATAAACTCAGGAGGTGATCATAATCAAGAATACGTATTCTTTCTAGGGTCAGAGATGTCTCCTTCGACCAAAATTTTTGACCAAAATTTGTATACCATCTGCAAGAGTATAAAAAGCTATCGCCAGTTTTAAAGCTAACATAATAAAACTTTGCAAATACTTTTATTTTTTTCGGAATAGTTTCCATAACTGAACTAGCGGAAAAGTCAAAACTTTTTTTTTAAGATAGAAGTTTGGAATGGATGAACTTAAAATTCATTATATATGAAATTGGATTCAAACTGAACTGTCGTAAGGATTGGCCAGCTATCCGATTTTAAGACTGGATATGAGCCGCCCTTTATAAGTTAAGATTCATTAGGCTTTGCTTGAAGTTTGCTCTCCCTTTTTAATTTCATTTTACTCCATAATAAAGTTTAGATTTGGTTTTGTAATAACATCCAAGCAGAACATGCTAGAGATTGTGATACCTTTCTTAGTATCTTACATTGCTTTCACTACATATGTTTCCTAAATTTGTCATAAAAACTAAAGACGTTTTTTATAAAACCTTGTATGAAACACGGAGAATTAGGCCATGAAAATAAGAATTTTAATAAGCCATTTAAAATTAAATAAAGTCCATCATTATTTTCTTCTATTCAGGGCCCTTAAAATGCATTTTGATGAGTTACTCCTGCCTGCTTGCAATAGAAAATTAAATTATAATGAAAAGAATTCCCGAAGCGTCGGCAGCAGAAACAAAGGACGATTCCCAGGTCGCACCGACATGGAGACAAACACATGCGGAATCACTCACGGGACGAGGGTCGACCAGGGTCGTAAACGCCATTATTATTTTGTAAACATTGCGACTGAGCGAGTGCTCCAAATTGTTCGCTGACAAGGTCGTGAAAATACATAAAAAATGGGAAAACATTCGCGTATGAAAAAACAACATGCAGCTCTAACGAAACGGCGGACTCTCACATACGGACAAAAAGACAAATAAACAAGCTAGACACCCTGGTGCAGCAACACACAAACTTTTAATTAATTTCTGTCTGTGCGACCCGGGACTGTATGGGCACATAGTGCATACATACATACATACTATAGGTCTAACTGATTGCCATGATACGGTTACAGGTCAGGGGGCGAGCGTTTTGTTTATTTGTATCTTGTGTGTTTATGAGCGAGGGGCGGCGGAAAGCAGAATGAGGGAGCGGAAGTCCCTATCGGCGGACACACACAAACAAGAATAACACAACATTTAGTGTCGCCTTGGTGCTAAAAATGGCTTGACCCAAATGTAATCAGGTAATTTGTTTTGTGATGTCAATATTTATACGGCTGCCACGCATATTTGAACTTAATAATGATTTGCTGAGTTATTGCCCTTACACACTCTCCGCATATCCCATATCTGGGTCCATCAGGACGGAGCTTGGCTCCTGGCATGAATCAGGGATCCCCCGGAGTTGAGGGCATTGATTTGCCCTGGGACGCGGTCTGGTTGTTTGTTCTTTAAATATTGCATGCTCAGCCAGCCTAGACATTAACTTGGCCCAGACATCGGGGCCGCGCCGCCCATCGCCCCTTCTGTTGCCTGTCATTCAAATAGTCAGCTTACTTCAGCTGCTTGACTGGCTGACAGCAAGTGAGAGTAGTGCAAAGAGCAAAGACCTAAATTGATTTAATAGTCCTACATTTGGTATTTTAGTCTGCATGGTCGCCCTCAATCCATATTTCTTTCTTCAACGCCAAGTGTTTCTAGTTGCTATGATTGTGAGCTTTGATTTCTAAGAACTATTCTATTAGTATATTATACTATTATATTCTATATTGTATTATATATTATATTATAGTACTATTATATTCCATTCTATTAGTTTCAATTAGACCTAGTTCGAAATAAAGCCGTAAGTTACTTTTTAAATTATTTATATTAATTATTTAAATTATTCATATTAATTAATTCATATTCCTTATACTTCAAGACAAATCCAAAACAATAGACATCCATGAACTAACAAATTTCGGTTAAAGTACATATATGTCTTTTTTTAATTTTAGTTAAAAACTTACTTTTTTAGTTAAAACTAATTTTGGTTAAAACTTTTAAATTTTTTTAGTTACAAACTATCCATAATCGACTCTGTTTGTTTTATCTCTGTCACTTAAATTATCGGATATTGTTGTAAACTTGTGTCTTTTTTTGCGAATGATCAAGTCAAAAGTTACCTTTGGCATTAAGAAAACGATATGTATATCAATTATTATTATTCGATGAAGGACAAACTAATGTATGGTTTGTCATATGGAGCGTGGCATATTATTATTCATTCCAGCAAGCTTAGGGGATTCCTTAGGATCCACCAAGGGACATATGTATGTATGTATGTCCCATTTGTCAGTTTATGTAAAGGAAATATCTTTAGATAAAAAACAAGGTTTGTTGTGTAGCTTTAAACAAGAAAGTTTTTATCACACAGACGAATCATTTTTAAGAAAAGACATTCATACGTGAGTTTTTAGGTGGATATACATACATACCTACATAGATGACTTTCTTCATTATGTTATACCCGGTACTTTAAAGGGTATTACACTCTTACACTTTTAACTCTTCCTTGCTATAAGATAGTTTGTCCTTCACGTCCAAAATGTTGCAAATTTTTTTTTATTTTTATTCGCTTTCAAAAACATAGGCAACATTTTTCATTTCGGACTGGAATGAAAGGAAGAGGGTCGTTCGGCAAACCGATTACCCATAAAGTGTTTACGGGGAAGCGATTCACCGAGGGTGGCGACAACAGTGACGGGTTGACAACAACAGTTGAAAGGTTCAGAGGGTATAAATCCAGAGTTTTGACCATTGACTAAATGGCTGGCAAACATGCGAGCCAGAAAAAGGAGCAATGCGAATGTTTGCGATGTTCATAGGGCAACTGACAATAATTCAATTTCGGCGGCATAATTATCTCCAGGGAATGGCCGCTACTAATTACGATCGCCAGTCGCCTGTGCCAGTTGGCACAATTGCGCTTGGAAAAATCAGTCGATTGGCAAAATTTTTTTTGCAATCGGGGCAGCTTCCTTTTAGCGGCCACGGCAAACGTCCGGTACTCTTCCGCTACCCACTCTACCCACCCTTCACCTGGCTGTCCCCAATCCATGCAAAAGCAATTTCCTGAACTCTTAACCGACGGACACAGACACAGATACATATACAAGGCCAGAGATAATACACGCACACAAACACCCACTTACTCACAGATTAAGACGGCGGACTGCTCGACACGCGTTGGGTGACTCACGGAATCCTCAGCAGTCTAAAACCAATACCAATTCGTTACCCCTCACAGGCACACATCCTGACACATACCGCAAGGCCACATACATACACCATCGCCAGCGCTCAAATTGCGCGATGTAAGTAAGAAATCATTGAGGTTGGTCGGCACACTAATGGAAAGCGACAAGCGGCATGTGGGCAAACGTTCTGGGTCTATCTTCCGCCACCCCCCCCCCCCTTCCCCACTCCCCAAGGACGCCTCAACAACTTCTACCTACCCCCAGATGTTGACGAGCGATAGTTGTTGTCGCGTTGTCGTTGTAGTTGTCAGCTCTGTGGTCGGAGTTTGCTGCACGTTGGGGTTCGGTTACCGCAAAAGTTTAGTTGCAAGTTGCGGCTCTGCCTGCGGCGGATCGGCGGGCTGTCGACTCGATGGTCCATCTGCCTGCTCATCTGCCCGCTGCTTCCGGTGAATGTGCCGAGGCACTGATTTTCTCACGCGCTCACCTGCGACTTGCAAGTGGCATTAGTGGAATGGTCATTGCGGCTAAAAGAAACCGCGTCCCTCGAAGCCTTCCGTCGACTCACCATCCGCCAGCCGCCCCTTTTCCGGGGGCAGGATCCCTGGCACGTGACAGTATGAAAGCAAACTCCGTTCACCCAAAAATGTGTCACAACTCTGGAGTCTTGGAGCGAAGTCGGAGCGCCCGAAGAGCGCTATAAAGATAAAGAGCGACCTCCGTGGAAGAGAGCGCTCCTTTAATGGCTGCGCGTTGGAAACGGGAGCCGACCGCTGACGCGGCAATCGCCTTGGCGAGCGAAGGCGGTCCCGGAGGCGGAGTCGAGCGACTGACCTAAAAGCTGGCGGGAGCTTTTACTCAGCCGGGCACCGCGCAAGTGCGGGTGCTCTCTTCCAACGTGAGCCGCCGAGGACGACTGGTTCCTGGCCCACTGGAAAGGCCGCCACGTCGTCGTCACGGGTCGTCCTTTGACAGTCCACTTCGTTTGCTTGTTGAAAGCTGTGCACGTTGCGGAAGCGACGGTATCGCTCCTTGTCTCACGGAACTCTCCTAGCCATTGCTATAAAAAACAGGCCCGCTAAAACAAAACAGGGAGACAGCCTGGCACAAAAATAACTAGCGAAGCCAAGGCCAAGTGAGTGCTAGGGCTCAGCCCAAGTCTGCCGGCGGCAAGTGCGTTTGAAATTTTTTGAAATATGCCCCGGGGTGCTGGGACGGCGCGCGAGTACCAAGTTCAAGACCGGCCAAAACGAGTGCCACATTGAAGGTTCCTCCCTCCACTGAGGGAAAGCAATTGTGCGCGTGAGAATCGTAGTGTCGACTACGGAAAAACCGCCAGTGTCCGTGCAGCGCGTATATGGTCTCAGCTCCTGTATCCCGTGGTGGGGCAAATGTGAGCGCAACTAAAAAGTCAACAGTGATAAAAAGTGAAAGCGGAAACGGAAACAGAAAGGCAGAGCGCCAAGGAACGAAGAACAGGCAGCGCCAGTGACAACTGTGAAATGTGCGATTGCATTGTCATTTTGTTAGCACTTTGACCCAGATCGCATCGCATCCGAGGTGTGCGGCTTATGTCTGGCAGTGGCCTATGCAACGGCGTGGCATGCATGACCGATAAGCCAGTTGTTGTCAGTGGCAAGTGAAAATCGCGGGTGCCGACGGTCTGATAAATACATACGGCATAAGCCAACTCAGAAGAACTCCGTCATTTGCTCTTTGAAGGTAATTCTCGTTGGCCGTTCCATGCATGTGAGTATGACACGTACTTAACTGGATTTCTTTCTACATTCCGCCGTCTTCTTCCACTCGGCCCGTCTAAGGCATTTTGAAGTCCGGACTTTGGTTTATGGCCTGCGGCAAACACAAACATTGCTGCTGTCAAACACACAGTCGAGCTTTGCTTCAAAACACATCATTTACGTCAGCTAAATGGAAGTAGCACAGGTAGCCTAGCAGCCCGGGGCGGAGTGAAATTCGAGTTTAAGCATTAAACTTAAATTAAAGTTAGTTCAATTTCTAAGTGTGGTATAGTTTGTCATTAAGCCAGCACCAATTTTAATCAATTTTCAAATACGATTTATACATGGTTTTACTGTACTTTACCTACCTTAATAACAAACTCCAGTTATAGTGATTTTATGTTAGTTACTGCTTCAAACTAATTGACAATGAACCACATTAGTTTTCTGGGTGTGTTAGAAAGGGCTTATTATTTATTATAAACTCAGACTAAAAATCAGAAAAGAGTTTCCTAAGATAGTGCAGTGGGGTGGGGGATTAAAGAAGTACAGGTATCATATCATTAAGAATTTCAACCATGAGCCATTGCACAAAATCAAGAGCCTCATTATTTTTACTTCACGGAGATACTTGCATTATAAGATGATGCGCACAGAAATTATTAATAATTATTTCAATTTGCCTTTATCGTTATCATTGCGTTACTTTTTTAGAAAAACATCTTGTTAAAAGTCTAAGTTAATTCCAGCCAGGACAATTTTGGTGTTAGAGTTTGAAAATTCGGAAACTATTCATTCCTCAAAGAAAAATTTAAAAAATTTTATGAGTAAGATAAAAAGGCTGAAAAGGTTTACTAAATTTGTTAAAATTTTTAAATATAGTGCGAAATTGTTAATATAATTTTATTAAATATTACATTAAAATATTATAGATGTAGTTGTTTTTAAAAACATTCCCACAAACAAAACCAAACATATTTATTGGCTTATGAGAAACATACGTTAAAATAAAACTTAAAAAGAAATGACGGCCGTAGTCAAGTTTACCGACTATATTATACCCGGTACTCATCCCTTCCACCCACACTTTAAATATGTCAACCTTCAAAGTTGAAAGGTATGGATTGTCATCCAAAAATTATTGTTGCATACTTTTTTGCTTGGAAAAAACAACTGACGCAATTCAGTAGAAAAACAGAAATAAAATCTATAACTCCTCTAAAAATTTTCCTATTATGCTGAATTTTTTGAACTATTGGAACGAGTTAAAGTTCCAAATCGGACACACGCTTTCAAAATTTTAACACGTTTGTATGGGAATTGGCATATATACATATGTCTATATATGTATCCTCTAAAAATCGTCCGAAATTTGTTCAAATTTGTTTTTCAAATTTTTGTATAGGGGCGGAAGGGAGTGTGGAAAAAACTTGTAACTAACTTGAACTGCATTATAGTCTCTGAGATCCAATCGTTTATTCGGACAGACGGACATGGCAATATCGACTAGGCTATTAATGCTGATCAAATATATATATACTTTATGGAGTCGGAGATGATTCCTTCTCTAGTCTATGAGTACTCCACGAGTACTGAAAAAACATTTCTGGTAGGAATCAGAAAATATTTTAGAATATTGCTTATATTAATTATTTGTTTAAAATTTCTAAACGACGGAAATTTAAGTGCTCTTGGTGGTTAGAATTAAATTAAATTAATTAATCAATTAATAATGGGTCAGAAATCAATTAATTTTATTTCCGCCTCGATGTTAAAATAATGTTAATTTGATATTCGAGTTTCAACAGCGTGTAACCAAGCTTGTAAATAGGGACCAGAACACGCTCGTGTTTGGGTGGCGAAACTTGGGGCCTGGCAATCCTAGCTCAATGTTGGTCTGTCACCAGGCCGAAAGGCGGAACCAGGTGGGGGGAACAGTATCAGGAGAGCTTCATCACCTCCGGACCTGAAATGCGGAATGGCGTGGGAGTATTGCCCCTCCTGTTGACTCCCATGAAACTCAGACCTCTAGTCGGCTGTTGACACTAACTGCGGCTGACATCCATTCCTGTTGCGTGGCCTCCACTTGGCAGCCCCGTTTGGCGACTAATGAGCATTTCAGTTGGGGAGAATGCGTAATGTGAGTTCCATTCGCCCTGGCCCTTAACCCACGACCCAATAAAAGCCTTATTGTGGCCAAAAAGTCGAATCGGCACAGCAAACAAGCCTGGGCAAATATTTATATTGGTGCAGCACAGAACTGTGGAGCTAAGAACAAGCCACCCTACTTGTAAGATTGTTGTTTTCTCCAGCTTGATTTGATTTTATTGTGCGCATGTGGGTATACTTCCAAACAGCCGAACCACCTCCTGCTCGGTTTAGTTCGGTTTGGCTCTTAGTTATTTATACAAAATATCCTCAAGCCTAATAGCAGTGGCAAATAAAAAACAAGCCTTATTTAAATAACGGATCACAAGTCAACTAGTACAATGAGGCTGAACTGATTCTAATGCTGCCGCAGCAAAAATGAAGACTGGAAACAGAAATTGGAGCATGCCCCGTTGGACGTCATGTAAGTTCGCCATTTAGTTATGATTCTTGGCCGAGGGTTCCCCGATCCATTGGCTTAGGGCAGACTGGCTGGCAGCCTGCTCCAGCCCTGCTCCGCTTCTCCTGTTTCGTTTGTTAAACAGTCAGACGAGCACCGTGTTCTGGGGCGATATGAATCTTGTTTTTGGCAAACATTTTACACAAATTATTATAAAAGAAAATGGGATTAAATTTGGAGAGACAAAACATTCACTTAAAGGCACCGACCCAACTGAAGAACGAGCACAATGACTGTAGTTGTAGTCTGAGAATATTATTTTCGAGCCAAACTTCATTTATAAATCGCCTGAGTTCTTTCTACTAGCTCTCGTCCTTCTCTCAAATCATTTGTATTCATTAGGCCATGTTCATTGGCCAATGATGTCATTGTTAGTAAGTCAGCCTCGCACGTACACTCGCCCCAGTTGTCCTCCTTCGCAAAACCCAGATGCTCCTTCGGCAGGCTTTTTTGTCATTTGCATGGGATCCCCGCTCAAAATTGAACGTGCGCCGTTTAATATTTTATTAAAGTATTATTGGATGCTTGCATCGCAATTGGGACGGAACGAACTTTTAATTTCCATTTATATTTGTGACTGGCAAGGCGGCTTATCTGCCTTCCATTGTGTGCAGCCCGCATTGTGCAACATTTTGCAGATAAATATTGGATAGCATGTTTAGTATATTCTGTTTGATTGCGACTTGCAAGCCGAATTTGCGCCAGTGTCCATTATGTGCCAAATGCAAAGCCTTAAATTTCGAATTACTGAAGCATGCCCAAGATCAAAAGTCAATTAAAAAGTAGTTTAGACGATGAGATGCTTTATATTAAGTGTCGTTTGAACATTAGGATCCGTAATTATGGGCCTTCATTTCAATTATATGCCATTACGAGGTCCTAATAAAGTGGAGATAATGGGATCTGTTCCAGCAACTGATAACTGGAATATAAGTATTACATAAGCATTAACATATTATTGCCCGGGCGGAACATTTTGATTGATGACCACCCATCGATGTTTCAGACCCATCGTTCCCGAAGTCTTTCTAAATTATTAAGGCTATCGGCTAATTATCGGAAGAGCTTGTGTGTCTTGTCGTGTTGCCAGTGATTTGGCCTTATGTCACTGGGTCGGGGACTGGAACGAGCTATGGGCATTCAATTACTTCGAAATGAATTATTAATAACTGTGTAAGCCGGCTTGCTAATGAGATGTTGCTTAGCCGCTCTTTTCTGGACGGGATGTACGATAATTTGTATGCCGATGACCGGAGCAACTCAGCTTGACACTTATAGGCCAGAGCTGGCTCAGGCCCTGGAAAATACCATTTGTTTAAATGCGCAAATATTTCTAACGTTTTTATTAGTCAAGCAGCAAGTAATTGCCCAAAATTAGGCCTCTAATAGCAGGCCTGCCCTGAGCAGCTAGTACTGCCCGGCAGTGCCCCGGGTCCTAAGCACACATCCTAATGGTCCACGTCCTGGCCGCCACATACTTTAGCCCTAAGCAAAGAGAGTGAATCAGGATCCTATGCGGGGCACCTTGGGGATTAGGATGAGCCCGACCACTGGCTGGCTGCTCGTTAACTAAGAATTACCCTGTGTCCTCCGTGTCCTCGAAGTCACTGGAGGTGGTATGTGTATCGTCACTTGTTTTTGTGTTGGCCAGCCATTGCCTTCAAAATTCTGGCGCTCTGCCTCGGAAAACAACCTAATGAAAATTCGTAGTTCGGATTCGTTTGGGTATCTCCCGAATCTATTCGTTGGCTCAATTTTTCCACCATGTTCTTGTGTCTGTTTGTTTATCCTTTCTGTTTTTCCGTACATCCAATTATTCTACTGGACGCCAGCACCATTTCCATAAATAGATTTTGCGGAATTGTACCGAACGTCGTGGAAACAATTTGCCTACAAAGTCGTGCTTCTTACCATGCGCTATGTATGAAATGTCAATATATTCGAAACAAATAATGCATGGTAAATAAATATATGTACATGTATATATTCTTATAAATGGTCTCTGTGACACTGGATCTAACTATTTGGCACACTGACTGTAGGATTTAAAATTTGGAATATTAGATAAAACCACTTTAGGAGTCTTTAGGTCGACTGGTGTGGCAACATGTAAAACATGTAAGTGTGGAAATAACAAGCACCAGGCAGTTGTGTTTAAAAATGTTTTCCAGTATTTGGGCAATGGGTGCCAAGTACTGGGGAGTGGGGCAGATGCGCCAAATGAGTTGTGACTTTTGCCTACTGTATCAGCGAGCCTGAAATTTCACAGAGTCAGCTGCGTAGACGGTTTAGCAGCGAAAGAGATCCTTAGTAATATTCCGGAAATAATAGAAAGGGGCTTTAAAGAGTGGGTAAAAGGGAAAAGGGCAAGTGCCCCGAGACATTCACTGTCATGTGATAAGCCCTGAGATGCGGCGGGTAGAAACGTGCGAAACTCTGCTGCGCCCTCATCAAATGTGTGCGTTGTGTCGAAACACTTTCGCAGCACTCCTTTTCGCCATTTGCCGCTTGCCACTTGCCACTTGCCGCATGCCCCATGTAATGCGAGCTCATTACCATAAAAGCACTGCCATGTACGCACACATAAGTGAGAGTTTATGCAAAAACATACTGTGCCTCGTGTCCGTGTGTGTCTGCGAGCCGTCAATGGGAAAGCAACTTATAGATGTCTTCAATTTCAGTAATAGCACTTCGGGGCCTGGGGAAGTCCGTCGGTCCCGAAAGCGAATCCTTTTGCCAAAAGTTTTAAATGCTGCATGGTGTCGATTTTAAAGTGAATTGCCAGTCTGCCACTCTGCCAGTCAAACCGTCGATCATATCCGAGAAGAACGAGCCACTGGATGGCTTGAGAAAAAATGCATATGGCTGGCCGTAGGAGCCGTTGCCATTAAGACATCCCCGCACAAGAATGTTAGAGTCAATACATGTTTAGTGCCCGCAGGCTCCGGCCGGATAGGGTAGTCGGTAGAGGGCGGGAGGGCTAAGGAATTTTTCCATGCAGAGTGTAGGCTTCTAAGGACGCCCAAAAAATCGCAGCGTTGAGGATGACCGAGACGCAACTGTGTGGAGAAAAGTGGAGAAACGAAATTTCTTATCCGAGGTATATGTTCTGCATAGTTCCCCTTAACCATTTTAATGTTATTAAAATTTATTAATTCATAAATAAAAATTCATAATTTTTTTTGAAAGAAATGAAAATTAAGCTACCTTTAATAGTAAAGCTTAAATAAACGGTTTTTGTAATTTTCCGAGGTATTTCAGTTTCCATAATTTGCAAAAGTCCCCTGGGAAACAAAACTCTGCCTCTTTATATACCTTTTGGCTTGTTTTGTGTATATATAGGGGTATATGGGTGAGTATATATGTAGATATATCCATACAACATACATATATGGGCAACTTGAAATTCCTGTGTGAAGGAACCAGTTCTGTATGGTTTTTGTTTCTCCTAAAAGACTGAGAAAGAACTTCCCATTGATTTCTCTTTTCAAGTACCAGGGTGCGTTGAAACAAAACTGAGTTAGAAGTATCTGAGGCTTTTGGGGTAAATATGAATGATGCTACAAAGTCTACAAGCGGAACAGAGAGGATTGTGTTTGGGTTGGTCAAACAAGAAAGCCGCCTCAGGAAAAAGTAAATTGAATTTGAATGCGGGGTAATCTTAAGTATGCAGCTTGGCCCCTGTGTGGGCAAAATGTCCTAGATCTGGATCCGGTACTCTAGTCGTCGGTCACTTTATTTACTGCCTGAATCGCAGCCATCATTTTTATCACAAAAAGCCGGTCGTGTCTCCTGCCCCTCCGCCCATATTTTCTGACCTAAAAACCTTCACATGTGGTTTTCTTATGCCATTTATCCTTTTATGCTGCGCTTTATTGGAAACGACTATCGGATCGCTGCGTTATGGGCTGTAACACGAGTTTGTGCCGGGGTGCTGTGGATGGCTTCTGCTTGGGGAATTCGGCCACTACTAAATAAACGACAACTTTTTATTACATATTTTTACGCAATTCCATAGATATATTTAATTTGTCATGAAAGTTTGGAAAGAAAGGAATTTCGCGAGTCGAAAGCAAAGTTGGTACACAGTTTTTTAAATATTAAGTGTTTAAATGTTTGTATATCAAATATTAGGTAAATAATTGGGTTGTAAATAATTTCGAGATAGAGCTTTCGAGATAGAGCTTGTCCTCTCACATTCGTTAGAACTAGTCTTTATTGGACGCTTTTTTAAAATTGCTCCTTAAATTATTTTGTTCAAAGCCACCATTAGTTCCTGAAGAATTTTATGTACGTATATACCGGATTCCTTATACAACACCTAGCTTTAAGTGATTAAATAAGAGTGATACAACAAAATTAAATTTTTAAGTAACTTAAACACAACCAGGACTTTTCAGGATATTCGGGCACTGCCAAACAGCCTTCCCACTTCCTATTGGCGAATAATTCCACGTAAATCCGCGCCCAGCCCTGGAATAATATTTTGCGGCTTGGAGAGCGGAAATTAATTTCGTGCTTTATTGCAACTAATTCGATTATGAGTCGCACTCGCAGAGCCCCCTGGCACCCACTGTTTCGGAGGGCATCTTCTCATACCCCGCTTACTAGAACCCCTACTGGGCAAACATCGTCACACAAGCCACACACGTACATCTGCGTCGGTATTTGCTGACATTGTTGATTTGCATGAATGTTTATGCATAATTTATGACGCGGGAATTGCTGCCATTGTTTGCTAGCAGGCGCCGCACCACCGATTATTTGTTTTTAAATATTGCGCACTAATTTAATTTATTGCTGTATTATGTTTTTTCGCTCAATGACCCGAGGTGCCTAAATCTGGTACGGGCCAAGTCCTTTTTCTTTTGCTTTCGCCTCACTGCTTCTCACAGATTATTCGAACTAATTACTATTATTCGAAATAAAATAAATAAATATTCGAAAAAAATGGTTTCTAGACACTCTGTTGGATTAAAACAAAGGAAGGTCATCAAGAGACCAACTAATAACTAAATAGGAATACCTTCCGAACTGATAGAGGACTACTACTAAAATCTATGATTAATTATTTTTAACTATTTTTGCACATGTGCGCTTCGAATAGTAAGGGTATGTACATTAAGAAGACAACCGATGAGGCTACAGTGACTGTAAAACCTAATGGAAATACTCGTAATAACATGGTAATCATCGTAAACAGAGTTTTGCAATAGATTCTTTCACAATCTCCATCGATTTTCCATCACGACTCAATCGCGACGCCTCTGGGAGTGGCCGTCGCCCATTCATTTATTCGGCAAACACACAAAGTGCCGAAAAGCCAGCGTTGCCCTGAACTGGAAGTGGGGCGAGTTTGCAGTGCATGTCGGAGCTGCTCATTTAATGGTCTGGATCCGGGGGCGGTGTGGCATTTGCACGCTTCATTTGCCTTAAAGACCGAAAATAACCGCTGGCGTTGTGTCCTTGCCGCCGACTAATCGAGTATACGCCCAGTGTGTGCTTTTATTTATGGAAACCCGAAATCGGAAGCGGCAATCGAATTTGTCTGCTGGATGGTCAAATATGAGCAAAATATAAAAAGGTGGAATTTAAGTCGGGTGTCCGGTGGCTGGTGCGGTTCGTACTATTTGCTTTGTTCCATGTTTTTTTGTGAAACCTGGAGCTGTAAAAGTTTTGGCAAAAAAGTTGCTGCTAATTGGTCTGTGGGCCAGAGTTAGTTTCTGCACCTGCAGCTGTATTTAATTCCGAGTGTAAATGTTTGGGGGAGCTGAGATTGAAAAGTAAATAAGATGGCTATCGCAATTAATATGAGCTGCAAAAAATGCAATGCCCATGGCGTATTTATTGATTTTTAATCAGCATAAACACACAATAATTGATGCAATGTGCAAAAATCATCAGAGTAGGCGACATAATTATGTGGGGCTATCAGTTTCAACGGGCCGTCCGCGATGACAGAGCCCCACGCAGACCGCCACACACGGGTCCTTAAAGCATTAAAAATTTATTAAATTTTCCGTCAGTTGCTCATTTGAAATTGCTTTACGTGTCGTGGAAAGCAATAGCTCTCAGCAAATTAAATTGACTGCGTGGATGTGGGAGAGATGACAACGATTGAATGGCCTAGAGTGGAGTGGAGTGGAGTGGAGTGACGCGGTCTTTTGGGTTATTATCGGATGAACACTCCGTGAATTTAATTAATATTTGAAATATTTGCCACATTTGCTAATGGCAGTGACATTCGCATTTCTGTTTGCCAGAGTCATCTCGGTGCGATAACCCCTGTCAAGCTCAAAGGATATCTGTGCAGGTAACTGATTTATCACTTGTCGAGAACATGGAGGACAATGGGCAAAAGCAACTCAAATAATTAAGAAAACAGAATTCCGCCAGCCGGAAAACAACGGCCCCTTCACATCCACCTCCACCTCTACCTCCACCACTACCTCCACTTCTACCTCCATCTCTAACTTCATCTCTAATCGCACACACAAAAGGTTCTGCAAAATGAAAAGATTTTCCATATTTTCCTGCTCCTGCATTATTCTGCGCCAGTCATGTACGAAATGTATGTGGGGCCCGAACAGAGAAGCTTGGAAAAGCCAAGAGGAGACCAAGGGGCAGGCGAAGCAGCTTGCCTGAAGAAAATCCAAAGATTAAATTAAATTGTACATGTCCCCGTTTAAAACTAAGCAGTCTAAGTCAGAGCCCCGGTCTGGCAGCTGCTTGGCTCGTATGTCAAATGGATGGTGGATATGGACGTAGAAGTGAAAGTGGATGCGGGATGTGGGATGTGGATATGTGTGGAAATGTCCCCAGAACTTGGCCAGGAGGAGCGCATGCCAGGCCAACCGGCTGTGGCGCAATAAATCACAACATTTTCAGATGCTTACATAAATTCTTTTTTGATCCTTCATTTTCTGATCAAATACGTGACGTTAAATATGGCCGGTTGAGGCTTAGGGGATGTCGGGTAACAAATCGCAGTCATGTTGAAAATTGAATGGGAACGCGACTGGCTGACAATTCGGCATTCTGGCCTTGGACTGTTCACATTTAACCGAAATCCGAGTCCCAAAAGAAAAGTTGCAGGAGCATGGTTCATCACAGTTTACAGTCGTTTAGCTAAACTGCTCAACCCACTAGGTATCCTTGCGATTTGAATTGAATTGCATTAGTGGCATTCATAGCGTAAGCAGGAACAGTAGCAGCTGGCATTGTAAAGCCACTTTTATGACTGTCTGAAAATGATAGTGGCCTGGCCAATGCCACATCCCAACTGAAGTCATTGCCTACAATGTTGCTGGTGGCTTTGGCTCTCGCTTTGGAATTTGGTCTGCTACTGTGTCGGGGTCTGGGTTTGAGTCTGGGCATGTGTATGTTTTATTTGCTTGCTTACTTTTCAATTTACTACGCAACATTAAAACCTCCTTTGTAGACACGACCACGCCGCCCAGGATACGACTGTT
The DNA here is from genome assembly GCA_018153235.1 of Drosophila malerkotliana malerkotliana. Lineage (NCBI taxonomy): Eukaryota > Metazoa > Arthropoda > Insecta > Diptera > Drosophilidae > Drosophila > Drosophila malerkotliana. The sequence continues at coordinate 19,339,406 of JAECXV010000075.1, read as the reverse complement.
GGCCGAGTCGCATGTGCTTCCAATGTCGACGATGCGCGGAAATGTGGAGAATGGGAATCGCTATGTATTACTTTCCATTTGATAAAATGTCAATTGTAGTGTCAACCTACTGAGAACTGCAATTTAAGCAAGGACGAATGCAATTGATGGTATTGTTGGGCCAGAGCGCAAAGATAAGCTTGGCTTGGAATTTAATTTTCGGAACAGAATTCATTTGCATACAAAACTAATAAATATGAGAAAAAAAAGGCCAGAAATGTAATAAATCTCTACATCGAACACAAAAGAAGCATCTATCTGAGCATCTTTAAGTTTTAAAACTGTCTTTCATTAGATACATTAAATAGGGTGAATGAATGAAAGGAACAAAGCCCACCAGAAAGCTGACTGTTTCATTTAGTTTCCTGATACAAGTGTCTCTCTTTCGCCACCGATCAGTATTGACCCCTTTCGCATTTCGTTGTTAAACAAACACGTTGTAAAATCTAACATTGTACCTGCTATGCAACATGCCGAAAATATCTTATTAAGCTGACAACTTTCCCGTATTAAATGTTTGGCCAAGATAAGCCACAGCTGCCAAATCCAGCAGCTACGCAACCCATTCCCACGAGACCCCTGCCACAATCCGGCACACCGAAAATGAGAAAACACACACAATTATAATTATTATGAAATTTGTGAAATGCCTGACAAGCCGAAAACAACGTTCAACAGCGCGCGCCAAGGACCCTTGTCTGCCTGCTGGCGGGTTCTCCCATTAGAAACCCTTCGAAGTTGCCAAATTTTCACTTTGCCTCGTAAAACATAACCGCGAGATTCTCGTGAAGGCTCAGCAACAAGGTAAAAGTTTTGAGGAAGAAAATCGGAGGAGCAGAAAAGTCATCCGGAAAACAATTAAATAAAATTTCGATTTGCAGGAATCTGACTTAATTAGCCGACTGGGGAAGTCCAAAAATGGTGATTAATAAGTTTGCTCTTAATTACGTGGCCGAGTGACAAAATTCGTGCCCGGTCGAAGCCAATCAATGTGAAAGAATCACGAGTTCCTGGAGGGGAAAGATTAAAAATGCCCTGCCAGCCAGCTGTCGTTCCCTCAGCCTTTTTTCGAGTCGGGGAAATTTGAATGAATTGGGTTTAGCGGGTGGCAGTTACCATTAGTGATTACCCCTCCTCATCGAATGCCAGGACCGTAGCATCGCAGTAATTTGTCTGTTCTAACTTTTTTTGTGGCAACGTCGCTTCGCATTCGCGTTCGCATTTGCGTTTTTATTTGCATGTCATTTATTTTCTTAATGTTCGTAAATAAACAACCGCAATGGGGGAGGGCCAGCCGCTGGAGGGCACAGCCCGCCAGTTCCAGTTCCTTACGGGCAACATTTAAGCGGCGACAAGTCAAAAGCTCCGCGCGAACAACTTCATCAATTTCAATTTCCACTTTACACGGGGGGAGGAATCCGCACCCAATAAGAAGGCCCGATGCTTCCTGAAATGGGTCCTCGAAATATGGCCACAATTTATAAGTGATTCATCATTGTTTATTGGCTCCATCGATCCGCAAACAGCCAGCAACCGAACCGTGGCCAAAAATTATGGTCGACTATTTCGGCAGGCCATTGCCCAACGGTGTCAGCCGCGCCCCGGGGTCTTCATTACCAGCCGTTTATCGAGCAGATAGCTCTTTGATGGCGCCTGCCAACGTATCTTTTTTCGAAGTCACTTGAGAATTATTTCTGCAGGTGTCTCTCGAACCGGCATGATGTGAGACAGGGCTCAACATTGAACGGGGATCACTTTCCTGGAATAGATAAACTCCCTTTTTAAAAAAGCACTTGCTGCCTCTTTAAAATAAATGTAATATTACCTATACGTATACATATGTACCTATGTATGTAGTACCAAAGATTATGCAGTACATAGATGGGACATCTCATAGAAACAAATGGGTTCCTATGGCGGGTTCCAAAGCAATAAGCTAAGTAGAAGAGTGCTCGGCTGGTGTGCGGAGTGGAAAAAATTCAAATCATGCTCGATGTGTCGACATTTTACTGTATATAATCTTACTGTATACTCTATAATCTTTTGTAATATCATATTTGGAGGCTTATATAATCAATTGGCACAGAAATGTTGGAGTACTGATTCTACTGTTCTTCCCACTTGGGACACGAATAAAATCAAACCTTTATTCCAACTTTAGAAGTTCCAAAACTCACAAAGATTAACAGTAATCTGCGTGCAGAATTCTAGTCAAAACTACAAGAGATGCTCCAAAGGATACCTACATATTTATGTATGTGTGTGTATATCGTAATCGCTAGTAGGACCAAAATCGCAATCGCTAGTACGACACCTTGGACTTGGCGACGTCTGGAGCAGTGCAGATTGCAAATGCAAGCCGAGCCAGCCGAAAATGCCAACTTGTGTTTATTAAGTCTCGAGTACGTGTGCGAGCAAGTGTGTGCCAAATAAATTCCCCTCACCATATAAAGTGCAAATTGTTTTGGCGCAATTTTCTGGCTGCCTTGGGCTGGCTTTGGGTCCTTTAAGTATTTCATGCACTGCACAGCTGCAGCTTAGGACCCAAGAAACGATAACTGTTCTTGGCGAGGCGCCGTTCTATTAAAATTTTCATTTAATTGAAAGCAATTAGTGTAGAAGAAGGAGCGTGGGGTGTTGCGATGGGAGGGCAAGGATGCCTGCCACGATGCCGTCGCCTCCCCTTGCTGTTGATGTTTTGATTATTGCCAAAACGATGGGCAACAGCTGCAATTTTCGGCACATAAACAGGCCAAACTGCGTAGCCTGTGGCTGTCCTGGTCTCAGCACCGTTCCGTTTCCACCAGGCTCAAGTTGAGTGGACCGTAACTCCCACTGCCACGTCCAGGACATCAAGATGCCAGATTGCGGGCTCACGTTGCGAAGAGGGCGGGTCGCTTAAAATTAATTCTTTGTCCGCCTGCAGCGCAAAATAAATCCGTACCTGGAGGCTCCAGCTGGGGTCTCCTCGAGCGCCATTTTTGCTTTTGTTGCGCAGAATGGCGGACATTTTCCCAATCGCGCTAAACATTTTCGCCTATCGCCCAGCCCGCAGATCTTCCACTAGAAATTGATAGCGGCTGAGCAAATCGCAATAACTTTTGATAGCCGACATTTTGTGGGGGCGTCACCAGGAAAAAAAGGAATACCTCGTCAGAAAACCAAACCCAAAAACCAGAAACCGACAGTCTAGACTCTAGAGTCAATGGGAACTGAATTGATACCGAAGCGTTGACAGCTTCGCTGCTTATTAAGCAGTTTTGCTGGCCGGCCCACCCCCGGGAGCACTGCGCACGTAATACGAGCATGATGGCACTGCTTGGTACCAGGACACACTGGCATCTTCCACCCGACTGGCTGACTAGTCATTAGTAGAATGGATATGCTCGGATTGTGCCGGGCAGGTGCCGCGGAATGTCGGGGACAACCAAAAATTGAACAATAAAGTATTATTTATGGGTTTCGTTTTCGATGACATTTTTTATTCTCCACGCAGAGCACTCTGTGGTCATAAAAATTTAAATGGACTTGAATTAAATGCAGTCATTTCTGGATTTTTGGCAAGCATTTATCGTCCAGCTACCGCTCACACAAAATCAGATTTTAATGTAGCCATCGATACTAACAAACCACTGGCGTGACTGTTGCTTTAGGCCCGGGCTCTGGCCTACGGGCCTTTCCTTCTGTTGTTTTGTCTGCCCAATTTGACAGCTGAAATGTGGGGAATATGCCACAGAGGGGTCTTCAGAGGAAGCTGCGCGGGCACTGGAAATTTTGTAGAAATATTGCGGAACCAAAATTAAATTCCAGTCTCCGTCCAGATCTGTGGGTCGGGTGCAAAGCATACAATTTCAATAAAAATAGCCATGGGTATAAATAAAAGTCAGTCAAGCCCCCTGTAATACGTGATTGTTGTGATTTTAAATTTTACGGTGGTGTTTTTCAGCGGGGCTGGAAGTTATTTGCGGCATTGATATGTGACATCGGACTGGGGGCGTAGTAATTCTCCTTTGCCGGACGTGGTGGTCCTGAGGCTGACGGGAATAACGAATAAGACAGAGGTCTTTTTAATCGACTTTGTGGTCGCATGACCATGCTTCGCTGGTCTTTTTACAGCTTGACCTCGTTTTGACCAAGCCACCGAGGATTGGCGAATACGATTTTCGTAAGTCTTGAACTTTTTTTCTGGTAATGTAATGTAAAAATTAGGAATTTTCAATTTTTTCCCCAATGGCATAAACCCCAAGCTTTCTGATAATCTTAATCTTAGTCTTTCAAACGGATTTTTTCATTACTTCCTTGCACATTCTTATTCAATCAACATGAAATAAAATAATAAACTTGTGGCTATTTTAGAGTGAAACTTTTGGCTTGAAAAATATGAGAAGCTTTTAAATATTTTATTGACATTTAAGAACCTTTATATCTTTTAGTTTCCTTCTGGTATGGCCAATTTATTTATTAACCTCCGTGCCGCTGACAAAGATAAGGCTGAGCAACCTGCAGCCGTTATTGAATTAGCGAAAGCAGTTAGTGGGTTAACTTACGCCAAACCTTCCTGTAAATTAAGCGACAAATGTGCCAGGCTCGTGGCCTGAGGCCTGACTTACATACCTCCTCTATTCCACATCAGGGCTTGGGAGTGGCAACGGCATAAATTTTGCCGCCATGTGGCATAACATCCGATGCGACGCGGCACTAAACCGTCTGATGGAACCCGGCGCCCCACCTCCTTGGCGAAGATGCTTCGACGCAAATTAAAGGTCTGTGGTTTTCGGTGCCGCTTCCTTCAGGATAGATTTCCACACACGGAAAATGTAGCTCCCCTTCAATTACGTACATTTGTGAATCAGACACCTTGGGGGGAGTCTTGAAAACACAATTAATTACACATAAATATTTGTTTCTGACTGCGTTTAAGTCAGTCACATAAAAAAGTTTCTTTCTGTTCTGCAGATAATGAAATATATACATTCATGACTTTCGAATGTGTTACTACCGGTAAGGAACCTGCGAACATTTTCATATTTGACTGCCGCTCTGGTTGTTGCAATAAAAACGCCAACCTAAGGAAGGAAGAAAGATACGAGCATGAGGAGTTCCCAAGGAAAGGCGAATACACAAGCCCGTTTCCAAGCTATGTTCCCAACAAAGTTGCGACTAATGTGTGAATTAGGACTTGGCATGTGGGAAGGCATATATCATTAGTCCACTCGCAAAACCACGAAAAAAAACGGTTGAATGGCAAAAAATGTTGATGCAAGTTGGCTGTCCTTATTTTTTCTTCTTATTCATCGCATAATTTTTACTTTTGTCCATTTTACTGGAGCCATAAAATCGCATTAGACGACTCTTTTTCCCCAACAGCCGGGTGTCGAAGATTCTCGAATATACCAAGTGGCTCGAAGGACCAACAAATGCGAGGAACTGCAGAAGCTGCAACAATGAGGCCACAGTGAAAGTTCAAAATGTTGACAAATAAAAAAAAAACAAATTCCTTTCGCAGTTCTCGTGAGCTGCCTCCACGAGGGTATGAGCCCAGCCAAAAGTGCAGTGCGCATCGGGGTGTGGGCCTGGCTGTGTGTAGTGTAAATGTTGGGATTTTCGTTCAAGTGAACTGGCGAATGTGTTCATGTGTGTCAATGCCGTAGCCGTCAAGTGAGCGTGAAACAAATGCATGCTATAAAATCTCAACAAAGCGCAATTCCAAAGGGCGCCTCTGGATCGTCACCGGGGAGGGGGGAGAGCTGCTTATTTATATTTACAGCATAAGCGGGGCAGCGAGTGCCAATGCCAAAGACACAAACCACGCCCACCCACGCAGGGGCTGCGTTGTGTCATTAAACTGTACAAACAATTTCGCGGAGCCCGCCGGATAACCTTTCCGCGAAAGCAGTAAAAGTGTAAATAGAAAATTTGTAAGTGGAAATTGTGAAGCAAACCAAATGGATGCTTCGATTGGGATATAGTGTTAAAAGAAGATTTTATTTGTGAACTGGAATGTTTCCGCTGATAGTCTTTTTCGGAAATTCAGACAAACTTAGCAAAACTAATTGCCAAAGGCTTTTGCAGAGACTGTGTTTTGTCTTTAAACATATTCGGACACGGAGTTTCTACATAATGCTGCCAGTCTGTGAATATGGAATTTTGAGAGTTTTAATTTATTCCTGGCTTAGATGAAAAAACTAAGACGCAGCTCTTTCATATTTTTTCAAAAAATATATTTCGCGATCGTATCTACATATGCCCGCTGAATAAGATGGTGTTGTATGATTTTTTGGAGTGCCCTTTAGGGAATAACATAGAATATTGCCTGCTCTTGCTTTGTTGGTCTTATGCTTATCTTTCTTTTGTTGAACTCAGAACTGGGCTCTGCGCCAAACTAAACAAGTCGAGCCGAGCCTTACTGTTTTGGAAGCAATGGAAGCAGATACGTCATTCCCGATTCCAGCGAAAGTTTCCGTAGAAACGACGTTGTTATGCTGTTTCCTATATCGTGGTACCAGGTACCCGATACTCTAGCATCCACATCCACGTCGACATCAACATCAACATCAGCGAAAAGAATAACAACAGCCCCGACAGGAGCCGTGTAATCACTTGTCAGACCCATTGCACCCCCAGCCCACTTCATGGTTTGCTTATTTGTAAACATTCAGCTGTTTTTGCCATTACCATGTGCTGCTCACATACAACAAATGCTGGTCGCGTCCTTTGTCTGCTGGGGGGTGCTAGGGGCGGGCAGACGGTCGGACCTTTTTCGAAAATATTTTTAGTCGCAGGATGCGCAATTTATCGAGCAGATAAAACACCCCGCCCGGCCCGGATCCCGCCCGGCATGTTGTCGCTCAAAATGTGAAATTTATATGAAAACTTATTTGCCTGCCACCCACTTCTGCAGGCTTGGCAGTTGCGGTGGTTCCTTAAGATCAAAGAACTGAAATAAATTAACATGAAATGTTAGAAGCGATAAAACACAGCCGATAAGAGGGTCAACGTCGGCCACTTCGGAGCAACTTTCATGGTTCCTTTGGGTAGCTACCCAGAGTATTCTGCTCGATACTCCCCGAGCTAGAACACCGATACGGTATGGCGGTTTGCGTGGCGTGTATTATATTGAGCTGCATGAAAAAAGCCACCCCCTTCGTAGAAGTTTTGCCCATTGACCGTGCAATTGAATTATTGCATGCCACCGCGAATTCCGCATGTTTGCGCGTCCTGCAATTAGCCGAGCGCTCATTAATTGAAGTGCCTGCGACTGTCACGGGCAGTCCTGACAGCACCAAAACAGCGCCGTTCAAAACTGACCCACAACCTGTGCAGTGTGCGATTGCGTTCAGAACCGCTTCATTATTCATTTTGTTCAAGGGGCCAAAGTGAATGTTTATCAAAGAGCCTGCAGAAACCAAAAGCCATGTAAGGCATGCGGCGGAGCAAGGCGATTTAGTTCGCACAAAGGATGTATATCTGAGAGCCAAGCTCTGCCTATTCCATCCAAGCAGGTATTTAAATTCTATGCTTACAGGTGCCTGATATGCCATAAAATTATTAACTTGAGCAAAACATTTTTACTTTGAGGATAAATAAAAAACGTGAATTCCCTTTAATATTGTTAATAACAGGATTGGGAGATAACACATAGCCACTTTACTCTCTTTACGTTGTAAGTATTTTTAAAATGACGATAGACTATGGGTTTAATTATATAATTATCTTAATTACTATACTTTACATATATTGTATCGCGTAGTTAAGCATATGTTGAACTCGAAAATTGATTAGAACGACCGCTGGATAGACACTTAAGGCAAAATCATCGAAAAGGATGTTTCCTTACCCTTGCCTGCAAACTGGCCACTCGATAGCATTACAATTTAGGTCAGGACCAAGAGCTGCGCATAATAAGAGTAAATATTTGCACATAATCATCCTTTGCCTTTGTTCGGCATACTCATACTTGTGCATAATTTTGGGAGCCTTTCTGCAGCAGACACGAAAATGTTTAAATATTTATGAAATTATGATAAAGTTTCAACAAGTCATAAATCTGTGTTGATGTTTGACTTTTTATGCAAAATTTATTTCATTTGCATAAAAATGGCTGACAAAATATTTTCCCAGCCGACACACCCGGGGGGGTAGCGGTCGGGGAAGGCTGGGAAGGAAGAATAGCCGGGCAGTCAGGCAACCAGGTAGCAGAGCAGGAAGTGCCAGCTGAACAAAGATACACGAAATTCAAACAATAAACACTAACAAATACCCACAGCCCGCAGCACACACTTTTACACACACAGGCCATGGTCCTGTGCGGTCCGGTTCTTGCGTCCTGCCACGGCCCCTTTGAGGCTGTCATAAAAGCGAAGATTTTTCAAAAACTTTTCCCCATAATCAATCACGCTTCATTTATTGACACGCACAAAGGCGCGCCGTTTGGCAGCCGGGCCTTGGTCGGCTTCGGCCTCCTCGTGTTGGCCTAAACTTTTGCATTCGATGATTTCGCGAGGAGCCCGGGCTCCTCATTGGCAGAGGAATGTCCCACCTGAGCCGATTTATGTAGCGAAAGGTGCGGGCCAAACAGGCGACATCAACACTCATCCGTCATGTAGGCCAGGGCTGCGATTGATAAATATTTACGACCAAGGACTCACTTTCCGCGTATCATATTGGGCAACAAAACCCGAAATGGTAAAGTCGGTATTGAGGGACTAATTTGGGCAGTTAAAGAAGAATGTATCTGCTGTTATCTGGATTAACTGCCGCGGTTTTTTATTTCGATTGATTTGCAGGCATACTATATAATAGCCTATAATCTATGTTATAGTGACAAACATAAAGATAATCTTAAACAAAATGCATTTAAAAAATTTACTTTTTAAGGATTTTTTTCTATGTGTTACTACATTGATTTTTAATGAAAACAAAAGTAGTTTCATTAATATGAATAATTTTACCAAAGTAAATATATGTTATAAATATTAATAAAGTAAAGCGACCATTCGTGCATCTGACGATTTTATGGCAGTATTGTTTTTAAATTTTTAAGCATTTTCTTTTCTAAGATTTCCGTTAATGTATTTATTGACTAATAGATTTGAGTGGTAGGCAAAAATCTTATTTCAGTATATATCGGGAATAAATGTAGGGAAAACTTCAATAAAAATTATAAAAAGTTTGCAATTTATTGCTTTATATTTATTTATTTAATCATGCCAATATGATTTCCATTTTCGATCCAAGTAAAAAATAATTTTATGCTCCAGTGAATCTATAATGTGCTGGACACTTGAAAAATGTGTTTGCAAAAATGCCAAGTCGGCAGGTTTCCAAACGTAGTAGAAGCCTGTGCCAAAGGCTTGATAAAACGAAGCACGATGAAAGTGAAATTAAAAAGCCACATTTAATAAAAGGGTTGTCGCACTGCCAACTGTCACATGGCGACAAAAGCAAAGGCGGCAAGCCGCAGGCAGATGCGGTCGCAAACGCAGATGCAGCGATACAAAGGAGAGCTCAAATAGTTCGATTAATGGCTCTTATGGAGAGCAGGGCAACAGGCGCAGGTGTAGGTCATGGAATCAGAACCACACCTACTGTTAGCGGAACACTAGGCGTATTTAACCTGCGCCGGAATTCCAATTATGAGAGTCTTTGAGTTTCGCAGCCGCATAATAATGAGCCGTGAGCCGCATGGAGACCGTGACCGCGTCCACTCCAACACTGTCGACCGTCAGCCATCAGCCGTCAGCCGCAGGCGACTGTCGAATATTTGTTTTAAGCAGATTACACAATGAGTGAAGCTAGTTTCGCCGGGTTGACAACTGACATCTCAACGCTGGCCCGCAGCCCGGGAATTCGATTAATTTTTGATGAGCCAATTTCAACTACTGCTGCAAATCTGTGAGCAGGCTGCACCTCGACGAAGCCACGACCTTGGCGTCCGTTACCAAGGATTCCTCGGTGTGTGGGCTCTTGGACCCTTGGGTCCGGCGAATTGTAATGGGAAAATCGAGGAGAAAAAAGGGTAGGGGCCGTTTATCCTTTTACCGGGGACACGTCATTTCACACACGCACTCCGATATCAGTAACAGGCTGGGTGATGACAGGGTGGGCGAAGCGAAGCGGAAATATGGTATAAAACGGGCGGAGCCTGACACCCAAACAACGTGTCTTCTGCGAGCCTTTCCGTTCTGCTTCTTCTGCGACCTGGGGGCTGAAATTGGCATATCAACTCATATTTTTTTTCGCATCAAATGAAATTGTTATGCAGCCCCGGGAAAGCGGCGAAAAGTATGTTCGATATTTTTCAATCAAATTTCCGTAAATGTCACGTATACTCAGCGCCGTACGACTTATTAATAATGCGAGAAGGCCCCAAGCACCTGAGAAGTGAGTGAAGCACGAAGGACGGAGCCGGAGTCGTAGGAGCGCCAGGGGGCAACTTGAGCACGGAAAATATCGATGGCAGACACGCATCGGGTATACACACATAGTGGAATACTGTTTGCGCATTAAAGTTCATTCTTCAGTCGTTGCCAGCGTCTGTTGCCACATTTATGCCCATTAACCAACTTTCTCCCAAGAATTTTTGACATCTTTTTGCTGCCTCTGCGGCGGTCTCCTTCTTCGAGCTGGTTCAGAGCTCCTGCTAAATTTTTGATGAACCCCAAATTGCCGATGACAGTGAACTGTGTGAATTTCCAGAAAGGATAAGTTCGTGTCGAAAAGTCAACGGCACGGCGGCGGCGACGGTCGACGATGGCAGTCAAAAATATTTGGACATATTTTGGAGAGTTGTTTATACACAGGAGCTAAATATTTAACAGCGCCGAGCAATTTTATTAATAAATATTTCAAAGGACCGATGAATAATATATTCAAACGCCATTTCTAGGGCCGGGTTGATGGCAGGCAGGCGGGAATGATTTAGGTCTCCTGTCTTCGTCGTTAGGCACGAAATTAAAGTAAATTCTATCGGAATTAGGGAAATTTCTGATAAATTAGTCCTGCTCAGCTTTATTATGCGTGCTGTGAGAAATGAACAAAGCATATCAAGTACGCTCGGAGTCCCGGAGCCCCGGAGCCCAGTAGCTCAGAGCCCCAGCGGAAATAAATTCTTGGCTCGCCGGAATGAAAAGTAAAACAAGAAAGGAAGGCTAACTTCGGGCGGACCCGTAGTTGAAATACCCTTGCAGTTGAAACCGGATATATATCGCAATCATCGGATATTGTTGGCCGATCCTTGTGAGAATATCATAATCAACCCAGCTTATTACAATGTTGGTATTTTTAGCTAATAGCATATCCCATTAATCAGTTATATGGCAGCTATAGTCGGCCGATCCCGGCCGTTCCGACTAATATACAGCGTGCAAAGGAAAAAAGGGTGTGTGCAAAGTCTCAAGTCGAAAGCTTTAAAACTGAGAGACTAGTTCGCGTAGAAACAGACAGACAGACGGACATGCTCATATCAATTCACGAGGTGATCCTGATCAAGAATTTATATACTTTATAGTGTCGGAGATGTCTCTTTCACTGCGTTGCGCACTTTTGACCAAAATTATATTACCCTCTGCAAGGGTATGACCAGGTTGTCGACTTTTTTTGCTTCCTTGAAGGTCGTCGGCACCTTTACATTTATTTATAGTTCGGGGCGTCGCTCCGAGTTCGGGTGGGTCAGTGTGAGTGTGAGTGGCAGCAGGTCCTTTGTTGCGTCCCCTATATGTGTATGGCTCGTAAATAACGACGCCGAAGACACATGCCACTTTATGTCAATTATTTTGACAGCTAACAAGCGCAAATATGTGGCCAGGTCGACATTATTATCTCACATTTAACGCACAGGGCTCACAGACATGAGCAATGGGCACCGGGAGTCAAATAAAATCAAAGAAGCATTCATCGTTAAGGCAATAAAACAAGGTCCTGGCCTTATTAATTTATTTGCCGTTTCGTACGAACTATGTTCCGAGGTTGGTCTCCCTTTCCGAAAAAATAGAGTTTGTGTATAACTTTGCCGATAATGCTGGCCTTGGTGTTTTCAACGTTTGCAAAAATTAATGATTGCCTCACCGACGAACTCATCCGCAGGTGTGGGCGTGTACTGCTGGCAAACTGCAAGTCGGCTGGGACCCGTAATGAAGATATGCCACGGCCCAGACTGCCAGTCTTGACCGAAAGCCGAGGCGAGCAGTTCAGGGCTGCTGTGGTTCACGGGCGGTATCAAAAGGCGATTTAATGAAATTACGGTCAGTATTAATCAATGTCAGGGCTAATTGAGTATGAAAACAGGCCGAGCGGCCCACATAAGGGGCGGCGATTTCCCCTCAAATCAGTGTCAGTGCCGCGTCAGCATTCATTAGACGGTAGCGGCCGGCGGACGGAACTAAAACGCAACCTGACATCTTAAAAGGGTTCACCTCCCGCCCTCCCGCTCTCCTCCCCACGTTTGCCAACGCCCCATCCGTGACACCTGGAGCTTTCAAGAGGCGGGGTCGAGTGCCATAATTTGTATTATTTTTGACGCGGACTGTTGCGTTTTTCGCTCGAACTCGGAAGCAAACTCAAGCCGAGACCATTTGTTTCCTTTGGCCCCCGGAAGCGGGTTATTTGCGCGTGCATCGTTTGTCAATCGTAAATTGTGAGTTGACAGGGACAAATGGCATTGGAAGTCGATTTTATTGGCTAGCGATTGTGGAAATGAAGTAAGGCCATTTGCTTGATTTATTTTTTGTTAGCTTGGCAGCGGCAGGATGAGAGGTGGTGACCGAAATTATTGCTGACAACAGTTTAGAATTGACCACCGAACACACTCCCCTCTAATGCCTAATGCAATCACAGCTGATGGCAGCTGCCAAAATAAACATGTGCCCCATGCAAAATTAAATTGAGTGCAATGGGCCAGCAGCTAGCAGCTGTCAGAGGCGTGGCACGAGCGGCTTGCCATTAACTTATTGAATTGAAGCCAATTCTGCAGCCAGCACTTAGTAGAGCTCACAGCCTAGGCACCAGATCCAAAGCTCACAATTGCCCGCAAGCTTGGTCCGACTGTCCGTTCGGATCCGTGTTCACCTTCCAGAGCCAGACTGGCTGCCACGTCAACTAGCGGACCAATTTAATATGCCAGCTTGCCGGACTCGACTAAATCAAGCTGTAGCTGCTGCTGCTCCGCCCGGCCACTGAGACTGGTCACCTGTCAAGTGCATGTAGATAAATTTCGAGACTAATGGTGCCGAGCGCCGTGGTCAGCCGCAAGGAACCGCGGAGGAGATGCAGCGGAGCATACTGGTGGGCTAGGTCCGAGACTCCAGGGAAAAAGTGGGAATAGGGAAGAAAGTGCTGCCGGCAGCTGTTTAAAGTGTTACAAAAACAGAAGCCGTCAGGGAGAAGCGCAGTCGCTCCTCTCACCGTTAACTTAATTGAAAATCACAAAAATTGGTCATTCCGGCAGAATGAGCAGGGCAACTTGGCAGTAGCAGCGCCCGGCAACAATAAATGCGGCCAACTGCACTTTGCAAGAAGGGCAAAAACAACAAGATTGGCAAATTCAATTTCGCTCCTTTAAGGCTGAGGCTGAAAGCCTTTTCGCAAGGCGATGGGTTAAGTTAAGCAAGAAAAGCAACTTATGTAACAACTTAGTAAAACTATTTTAGTCTCAAATTTTTCATAATATTTAAATACCAGATTATTGACATTTCTAAAATCTTAAATCTGAAAAATATAAATAAGGCATATGTATATTTCTATATCCTTATAGATAATATATGAATGTATTTTTGGCTTCTTGATCTTATGTTATATATATATACATATATATATATATATTAGAATCTTAATATTCAGATACTCAGATGGCTTATGTACAGTTCTTTAATTTAAAAAATTTATACTAAAATTGTCCTTAAAAGCTATATATTGGAACCTAAATAATCAGCCTTTCAGATGGCTTTTTTAGAGTTTCCAGACTTAAATAAACAAACTGGTTTTAAGCTCTTCCAGGACGAGAATCCAGCGCGCAACCAGTGAAAAAAGGAACATTAAATCATTTAATGGCTGGAAACCTGAACAAACAACGTTTTTTTTGTTGAGTTTTCTAATTTTCTAAACAGGATGGCGGAAAAGCAAAACCAAGTCGAATAGTGGAAACCGATGTATGGACTATAATGCATCCATGTGTGAATAATGCCATTAAAGGCAATTTTAAAAGCGACTCACAAATTTTAAGCAGGTGGGAAAACAAGTTTATAAATAGACCTCGTTGGGCTTGGACTTGGGCTTCGTGCTAAATTCCCTCATATTTGAATAAATCCTGGAAGGACTTAGCCGTTGGCTAATAATTTAGGGTAGGTATTTTCGGTGAATAAGCCACGGAACCTCGGAATGTGTGTTGTAATTCACAAGCACTTATTTTTAAATCCCTCTATTCGAATACATTGGGGTTTTCAACAAAAAGGAAAACATAAACTTGTCAGTCAACCGTAGCCTCGTAAATCACAAGGGTCTGTCTTACTCCTATTTGTATGCCATATCTCTGGTCCCGCTCGTATGGAATCCCCCACTCATAAAGTTCAATAAACTTTGGGAAAATAGGCAACGGGTCTGTCAAGCACGAAATGCACTTATTTATGGGACGCCTCCTATAAGGCCTTCACATCCACAGGGTCGAATAAATAGAAATAAAATAATTCACAAGCACTTATTTTTAAATCCCTCTATTCGAATACATTGGGGTTTTCAACAAAAAGGAAAACATAAACTTGTCAGTCAACCGTAGCCTCGTAAATCACAAGGGTCTGTCTTACTCCTATTTGTATGCCATATCTCTGGTCCCGCTCGTATGGAATCCCCCACTCATAAAGTTCAATAAACTTTGGGAAAATAGGCAACGGGTCTGTCAAGCACGAAATGCACTTATTTATGGGACGCCTCCTATAAGGCCTTCACATCCACAGGGTCGAATAAATAGAAATAAAATAATCGCAGGCATTAAAAGGGGCTCGTTCACAATTCAAATGAAATTGCCCGTGTGGCCTGGGCCCTTTGAGGGGCAAAGTATATCCTGTTCTTTTTTAAATAACACTCCACTCCAAGGTGTGCTCATGCACGAAAATTTCCACGGATACGGGCGGGTCGGGCAAAGGTCAGACTAAAATTCGGCTTGTACAAGGATGAGGCCATTTGACCACTGAAAGTTTCGGCAAGGACATACGGCCTCGCCATGTGTCTCATTTTGAATAAATTTAATTTGTCTGTGCTCGGGCGGGCTTTATAAATGGTCACTCCTTGCCGGGAGAGCGGACGAGCGGATGGACAGACGGCTAGCACATATAGGGATTCTCGGATGCATGACAGACATGCTCCAATAATTTCATTAGGACCGGAAGGGTGATCTGCGAGGAGCGAATGGGTGGGGTAAGAGGGGCAGGGCTCGCAGCTAATTAGGCGTTTTAAATGTCAGTCGAGGCGGCTTAAAAGGGATAAAACAAAATCTTTTCACAACATTTTCAAAGGCGTCCGGGCTTTCAGTTCCAGGCACAATATGGCCAAAACAAAGCTCAATATGCTCATAATCAGATGAAGCCACCAAGCCGCCCATTAATTATGCATGTGTGTGCGGCTTGTCCTCTACAGAAGGGTGGAGGGGTGGCTGGATAAAGGGGCGGGCCGATTGGCATATGGACTGCCTGAGCCCGCCAGCCTGAGGGGCTCAAAGTAGCCGCCATTTAATGAGCCTAATTAAATAAACAAATGGCAGCGCGCTTTTTCCCATGTCCGCATTATAAGTGTATGTAACGCGAGAAAAGCGAAACGGGCCAAAGGATTTGTGGGCAGAATTGGGGAAGGATGCTTGGCGAAATGAATACATCCAGAAAACCTGGGACGCACGCTTAGCGATGCAAAATTAATGGATTTTAATTTGTCAGTCGTGTCCGCTGTCCATCTTGGCCTTTCCGTTAATCGAATATTTAATTAGTTTGATGCCATCCCAAATCGGCTCGGAGATTAGCATAGGTCCGTGGGGTATGGTTCCCCACGGTCGTTGGAACAATGGCGAAGGCGGGCTGAAAGCCAAAGTCAAAAGCATTTGCGCGATTTCTGATCGCCAAACAAAAACACAGTTGGCGAAGAATGTGAAAGGTCGCCACGAACCGGGAGCGACCTCAAATACAAGGCTGGGAACAAGAACTCAATTTCTTGAGTGCTTTCACGGCCCAGGCTAGTGGCCCAGAATGGCGGCGACTACACCGAGACGGGGGACCTGTGCGGACTCTTCGAACCCTTCGACTTTTTGCTGGGTCCTTCTTTGATTTGGTTGCTTTGCTTTATTACACTTAAATTGTTCAAGAGCCGGCATCGGCGTCCTGGGCCCACTGAAAAAGGGGTTAAAATCATTCTGAAAATTTATTTTCATTAATTTTAATTTGCTGTAAAAGTTTTTGGCTCCACTTCTTTAGAGGCGGAGAATCCTAGCGAAGGAGACCGAGTAAAATAATTACTTTTTCGGATTGGACCGTCGTGTCCTTTTTTAATTATTTGGCTAAAGCTTTGTTGCTTTAGGTTCCATCGTCCAAAAGAGCGGGGGAGCCACTTAATTCATTTATTTTTCGCAAAAGTTTCCAATAATTAATTGGAGCAGCTTTCCAAGACGCATCTTTGCGACTCACAATTCAATGTAGTCACTTTGCTCTTTGCATGCAGATTTTCTGAAGTTGAGGCAGCGATTATGACCTTACGCCGCATTGATTGCAAATCGCTCGACAAAGGCAGGACCCAGAAGCTGACTCACTCTCGGGCGCCTTAGGCCGACTCGGGTGTAGAGTCGGATTCGTGTGCTTGGCTTCTTTAGCGTCAATGGACTGCAAAGTGCTGACGTTGAAGCTGTCATGTCTGACTCATCAGTCGGCAATCAGCGCAGCTCTACGGATACTGCTGGATGGGGGGCTTTAGATCCCGTACAGCAAGTTCTTTAAAACTTTTTTTAACCATATTGACAATTTTCTAAATTTAAATTTAATTATTCCCTTGCAGAGGGTATTATAATTTTCTAATCTAATAATTTTCTAATAATTTAGAAGGAGACATCCCCGATCCTAAAAGGTATACATATTCTTAATAAGGATTACCTCTTGAGTTGATATGAGCACGTCCATATGTCTTTCTGTTTCTACGCAAACTAGTCCCTCAGGTTTAAAGCTATCGACATGAAACTTTGCACCCACCCTTCTTTCCTTTGCACGCAGTATATAATATCGGCCGACTATATCCTATAGCTGCCATATAACTGAACAATCGGAAATGACTCAACTTTCGTGTTTTTAAAGATAGAAAGTACAGAAAGTACTTCGTAAAGATTCCATTTTTAGTCAGTTGATCCGACCTGCCAAATTTCCGCCTACATTTTATAGCTGCCATAGAACTGAACGATCGGAAATGGTATTTGGTAGAAATATCAACTTAGGTATTTTTTGACGATAGAAGCTTGGTACTTCTTTTTATACCCTTGCAGAGGGTATTATAATTTTGTCCAAAAGTGTGCAACGCAGTGAAGGAGACATCTCCGACCCAATAAAGTATATATATTCTTGATCAGGATCACCTCCTGAGTTGATATGAGCATGTCCGTCTGTCTGTCCGTTTCTACGCGAACTAGTCTCTCAGTTTTGAAGCTATCGTCTTGAAACTTTGCACACACCCTTCTTTTCTTTGCACGCAGTATATAAGTCGGAACGGCCCGGATCGGCCGACTATATCCTATAGCTGCCATATAACTGATTGATCGAAAAAGGTATAACTTTGGTGTTTTTTAAGTTAGAAAGTTCAAATTTGACTCGAGAGCTATTTTTGGCAAACCATTAAGACATGCCAAATTTCATAAGGATCGGCCGATTATATCTTATAGCTGCCATATAACTGAACAATCGGAAATGACCCAACTTTCGTGTTTTTGAAGATAGAAAGCTGAAAATTAATACAGATTCTATTTTTGGCCAGTTGATCCAACCTACCAAATTTCATTAGGATCGGCCGACTATATCCTATAGCTGCTATATAACTGAACGATCGGAATTGACCCAACTTTTGTGTTTTTGAAGATAGAAAGCTGGAACTTGGTACAGATTCTATTTTTGGTCAGTTCATCCAACCTACCAAATTTCATAAGGATCGGCCAACTATATCCGATGTTTGCGATATAAATCCGGTTTTAACTGCAAGGGTATATAAACTTCGGCTCCGCCCAAAGTTAGCTTTCCTTTCTTGTTAGATATTCTTTTGTAATAAATTTGTTATATTATGGTATTCTCATTAGGGTCAACCAACTATATTCGATGTTTTTGATATATATTCGGTTTAACCTGCAAGGGTATATCAGGCTCCGCCTCAAGTTAGCTTATCTTTCTTTTTTAGATTTTGTATTGTAAAGAATTGGTTATATTATGATATTCTCAAAGAGATCGGCCAACTATATCCGATTTTTGCAATACATATCCGCTTTTAACTGCAGGGGATATTTTAATTTCGGCTCCGCCCGAAGTCCGCTTTCCTTTCTTGTTTTTTTCCTATTACAGGTAACGACCCTTCCCGACTGATTGGAAGGTAAGTGAATGGCGGCTTAAGGTTGAATTATTATTTGATCGGTTTGTGGTCGAGAAAGTTGGCGTGACGAGAAACCATCCAAAACCATCATGCGTAAGCCAGATACGGTGGCTTGACATATGAACTTTAATTGTGATACTTTTAGTTGATGAATAAGGTAAACTAAACCCAATAGCATCGACTGAGGTCACATCAGGGCAAAGGAAGGCCAGAAGCACGATGACAGGACAACACGACGACACGGCGAAAAGGACAATTTGCAAAGTGACGTCAAAACAATTACGAGCAGAAATACGCTTGATAATAAAATGAAGTGACCTGGTGGGCGAGCACTACCCTCTTTCCTGAAATGCTGAAACGTGTTCAAGTGTTGACTGTTATAAATTGTGTTCTCATTTTGCACGTTCTTCCTTGAGCTCGTCCATGTGCGAATTTTTGTATGTGTGTTCCACCTGGCCAGCAATTAAGGTCGCCACACAGTTTAAACTATAGCCAGTTTAAATTCTATTAAGCGGTATATCTGGTAATTGAACAAGAAAGGATGACAAAGCCGAATACTATTTAAGTTTTCATAAAGTTTTCAAAGTCAAAGATTTTATAAAACTCCAAAATTCGAAACAAGTCACTTTTATTTGCAACCATAGAAGGTATTTCATTTTTAGGAAAGGTATTCCAAAAACCTTATACAGGACTATGATCAAGACTATCAGGCAGGCTGCGGTGTTTACTCTTACGAAGTGAATTTTAACAACCAAAATGTGTGAGTTCCTGTGAGTTCAGCCTAGTTTCACACCTTCTTTTTTTTTGGTAAAACTTTACCCAGTAAAGATTCCCCTCTTTTTAATTCCATTCCATACCTTATTAACCTCTCATAAGTAACTTCTCTTAAAGCTACTTACACTTTAGCTATTCACTTAAATGCAAATAAATATTTTCCTTTCTTAAAAAAAAATTAAATAAGAACGATCGAAAAAAATTAATTTTATAGCCGCCTTAAACAGTCTAAACATTTCATTACCCCACAAACTTTGAGTAACTTATAAATCTGTCAACCCGATACACAAACCCTAAAAACGAAATCTGAAGTAGCCTGGCAACTCAAGACCCAAAAATAAAGTGTGTAAAAAAAATTATTTCTTAATAACCAAATAATCGGCAAACGAATTATGTATTTTAAAAGTCAATACCTAAATTCGTTGAATATTTTTATTTTATTTTACTTAGATGTCGATTTAGGGGTTTTTTCATTCCACTTGAACGAGATTTTTTGTTTTGAAAATAAAGAGGAAATATTTTGTCCGAGAAAAGTAATTTACTTAAAAAAAGTACTATAAACACCGGAGCTTACCTGTATACTCCCTTTTAATATAACCATATTAAAAGAATCCAATCCGTTTTAATTTTTAAACGTTTGAACTCCAACACATCCCTAATCCGTGATTTTTTTGGATCTCTCATAAAAATCAAATTGGACGGAATGGGATAAAAACGTAGGGAATTAAATAAAAACAAAAAAGGAAAGCTTATTTGGGGCGGACCCTTGCAGCAAAACCGGATATATAATATATCGCAAAAAACGGATATAGTTGGACGATCCTTAGAGAATATCACAATATAAACAATTTATTACAATGCAAAATGTAAAAAAAGACGCAAGCTTGTATTTTCAAAAACATCTAAGTTGGTATTTCACCTAATACCATTTCCGATCGTTCAGTTATATGACAGCTATAGGACATAGTCGGCCGATCCCCGCTCCCGGTTCCGACTTATATACTGCGTGCAAATAAAACAGGGGTGTGTGCAAAGTTTCAAAACTATAGCTTTAAAGTTTTTAAAGTACTTGATCTGATTGGCTTGGCTCATATTTGGTGTTCACCCCGGCACACAAGGCAATTTCTGAAACATTTCAGATTGAAAAAATCAAAAAGTTCTTAAGCCAGAAATCCCTTGTTGGGCTTAGAACGCATTCATTTAAAAGATTGGTTAGATTTTTATAAATTTTTATAAGATTTTATTGGTAAGACATTTCTTTGTAAAGATTTCATCTAAAAGATTAAAGGAATATTGAACAAGAAAGGAAAGTTGGGCGGAGCCGAAGTTGATATACCCTTGCAGTTAAAACCGGATATATATCGCAAACATCGGATATAGTTGGCCGATCCTTATGAGATCCTTATTATGAGAATATAACCCAATTTATTATAATGCAAAATCTAAAAATAGTCCCAAACTTCTATCTTTAACAACACCAAAGTTGGTATTGCTACCAAAAACCATTTCCGATCGTTCAGTTATATGGCAGCTATAAGATATAGTAGGGCGATAGTTATGAAATTTGGTAGGTGGAATTAACTGACCAAAAATATAAACTGTACTAAGTTTCAGCTTTCTATCTTTAAAGACACGAAAATAGTTCCATTTTCGATCGTTCAGTTGTATGACAGCTATAGGATATAGTCGGCCGATCCGACTTAATACTGCATGCTAAGGAAAGAAGAGTGTGTGCAAAGTTTCAAGACGATAGCTTTAAAACTGAGAGACTAGTTTATGTAAAGACAGACGGACAGACGGACATGCTCATATCAACTCAGGTGATCCTGATAAAGAATATATATACTTTATAGGGTCGGAGATGTCTCCTTCACTGCGTTGCACACTTTGGACACTTGGACAAAGATATAATACCCTCTGCAAGGGTATAAAAATATAGCGTTCAGAAACCATAGTTTAAAACATTGCAACTGGGTAAAAACTGGGAAAATTCAGAACTTCCTATAAATAAAGAAATTAAATTAGGTGGATGTTCAGACAAACAGACTTTTACCATGGGTACTTCAAGTCTACAATTCGGTTTTTTCCAACAAATAAGACTTCCCTGGCTCTTAAAACGCTCAATTCCCGATCCCCCACTGGTAGGCAGCAGATTTATATTTGGCTTTCACGCTCGACTGATTTCGAATGAGAAGTGCCGGCTTTAGTTTATCTCGCCGGGCTGAGCGTTAAAATAATTTCAGGATTTTCCAAGCTTCTCCCTGCTCCGCCCCGCTCTTATACGGTACTCTGCCGCGGTTTTTTTTACTGCTGGCAATGCGGTTTTCCACCCATTGCCGCAATTAATGCCAACAGATTAATTATACGCATGGTTGCACATCCTGCGATGGCGCGCTTGGATCTGCTTTGGCTTCGTATCTGTTTTAAAATTTATTTTTACACAAAAGCGGGAGACACTTAAAAAAGGGAAAAAAGAGAAGTTTGCTTCTAATGAGTTGACATTAGGCGATACCCTGGTCAGCGCAGAAACCCTAATTTGTCCCGCCTTGGCTGGAAGGGGGCTGCCGCAACTTTGAGCATATTTTAAGCGACTGCAA
Organism: Drosophila malerkotliana malerkotliana; assembly: GCA_018153235.1. NCBI lineage: Eukaryota > Metazoa > Arthropoda > Insecta > Diptera > Drosophilidae > Drosophila > Drosophila malerkotliana. Next base: position 19,317,408 of record JAECXV010000075.1, on the reverse strand, counting down.
TTTCCCATTGATAGGTTCCGGGGAGCAGATGGGACACGGATAACATTGGGAAGGGAGGTGGAAGGCCATAAATCTTGTAGCCCCAATACACAACCGCCAGGCATCTCAGGGGCCAAAGTGTCATCTTGGGCGTGGAGAACAAAGAAGTCAAAGACTCGAACTATTTTGAGGGGATTCAATCAGGAGCACGGACTGCCTTTGGGGAGACTCGTGTGAAGGTGCATGGGGACACACCGATCCCGGAGAACTGACTATGATTTATGTGCATTGTCCGTGCGGTTAGAGCGGCGAGCTTTTGATTTATGTGGCACAAATTATTTATTAAAACAAATAAATAATTCGTATCATTAGAGACCGCCAGCACATTAATTGCATATTAAAGGCCCTTGGGAAACCGGCGTGCCCTTTCCCCCGCGTGGTTTAATTTAACGGCAGGACCTGTTTGGCAAGGCGACAATTCTCGCCTTGGCCGTATTAAGCAATAAAAATGTTGTCAAGGACATAAAATAAAAGTAGAGCCCCGGCTGGCTGGAGCGGAGCAAGTGCTAGCGGCAACATGGCATATTAAATATTATAAAAGACAATTTGCAAATCTGGCATAAAAACCACACGGCGAAGACCCAAATCTCCTGCAAACACACTTGCCAACTGGCACGCACGTGGGTGGTTTACGTTCGAGGTCGGGGGTTTGCCGGCATTCATTAGCAGGAAAAGGTCATAAACAAACACTGCCGAAACAAAGGCCAGCCCCAACCCGGAACCCCTTCCCGGCACGAATTTAGCCACAAAGAAAACACAAATGCCAGTCTCAAGTGCCTGTATCCTAAGGAGGGGATTGAACATTCAATTGCATATGCCAGACGAGGTGACGATTTGGGGCTACGCACAAAGATGTGCCCGCTTTCTGACTGGGCTGAATTAGAGCGGGACACCACCCGGCAATTGTAATTAAAGAAGCCCCTTCGAGGCGCAGGAGGTAGTTAGGATATTTCCTTTTTATTGTCGGCTTCACTCCGGGAGCAATGGCACATGATTAAAGTCTTGATTATATGGAGACATTTGGTGAAAAGGATTCAGAAAAGGAATTCACATCATATTATTCGAATCATTGTTTGTCTATTTGGCCCTATGGCCAAAAGAACCCATATAAAAAAAAAAGCCAACAGACTGGCAAACATATTATTAAAGCCAACAGACTGGTTAATTAAATGAATTTTATATTTTTTGTAGGTACGACTAAATGAAAGGGAGAAATTTTTACAATGTTTTACTTCTCTTAAACTATTTAATTTTTTAAGGTTCAAAAAAATTTAGAAGTTAAGCTAATATATGACTTGTTGCTTGAAAAAAAATATTCAATGAAGTGTCAACTCTACTTTTACGATCCATTTGAAAATCATTCATATGAACTATGAAACTTGACATCTAGTTCTGGTCTAAAATATAATGTGATTAATGAAAAATGCTTTTTCGTTCCTTTAACATAAATTGTTCAATGGTTATTTGAATCAGAAAACTAATCCTTAACATCCAAAGTTTCCTACCGTGTCAGATCAGAAATAAGAAAGGCAATCCAACTTGGGGGGAAGCCGAAGTAAATGTACCTTTGCATTATATATATTTGATCGTTAATAAGTATTGACCGATCCTTTCCAAAAATTTCCGATAGGTCATTTCCGATCTTTCAGTTACATCGCAGCTATAGGATATACTAAGCCAAACCTTATAAAATTTCGAAGGGCATATTATTTTGCTTAAAATGGAATCCATAGGATATTACAACTCTCTTACCCTAAAAACACCAAAGTTGTTGCATTTCCGACCAATCAGATATATGGCAGTTATGGGATATAGTCTGCCGATCCCAGAGTTCCGACTGCGTGCAAAGGAATATAGGGGGTGTGCAAAGTTTCAAGTCGATATATTAATAATATTCGAATTACACAATATTTATATCTAAGGAATTTTTAATTTTATTAAAACAGTTTGAAATCGAAATTCTCTGAAAAAGGTTTCTGCCCTGGATGCCGTGGGCGTGGCAAAACAAACCAACCAAGGAGTTTGTATATATATACATATATTAAATAGATCAATATTAGTCTTCTACGAGTACTGTTTTAAAGCTTGTTTGTTTAAAATTTGTTTTAAAAGCTACTAATTTAGAGTGTGCTCGAAATTCAATCCCAGGAGTTACGATTTGGGGTCCTAAAAGGGGGGAAATTGTTTTATACTAAAGCTCAATTAAATTCAACATGATCAATCTCCCAGGATCCAGGCTTTCATGGGATAGTGGGCGAAATGAATTTTTAACAGCATTTTTTTCGCGCGTGCTTATCATTTATTGATGGACTAAAGTTGCGCGGGGCCCATTAATTTTTAAACACTTCAAAATTGTGCCTTATTGGCATGTGAATCTATGATTTATGGGTCCAGGGAGCCGACGTCAATCAGGATGTGCATGTGTGTACCTACCCGGCCGACCGTCCTCCGAAATGAGGCAATCAGAGCCGCCGCAACGCCATCCGCATCCGCATCCTCAGCCTCGCCAATGAGCATCCCCTTAGCCGTGAGTATCCCAATCAAACTTTTCCAATAAAGTCTTTAGCCTAAAGACAGTGGATAAATCAAGCCATCAGGCGAGCAAAGAGGAAAAGGGCTGTGTGTCTACAGTGAGCACTGAGCACGCAGCCAGCGGCATTATTTATGGAGTTTTTACACTCGTTTTCAAAACGAGGCTCCTCGGAGGCAGACGAAGCAGGCAGAGGCAGAGGGTGGCTGAAATGCGGCTGGGGATATATCGAAAATTGGGCCTGGCCCAAGAAGTTTTCAACAAAAGTGCAAAATTTAACTTTGTCGATTACACCTTGGAGACCCCGGTGCGTATACGTATCGTACGTAATAATGGGCCGACCGCCAAGCCGGGGCACATGGTGTTGTGTGTGCGGCAGAATGTGTAAATAGTTTGCTTCCGAATATCTTCGGATGTGGCGTTGTTAATAAAAAGCGCATGAAGAAATGAAAAAAACTTCACCCAATCCCGCATTTACACACATTCTAACACGCTGGTGTTCTTGTGTGTGTATACTTTGTTGGGCAAATTGACTTAATCTAGAATAAAAGTTTAGTGCTGAGCCGGACGCACACAAAGGAGCATCCAGGCGGACGGTCGGCCTTTTTTTAACAGCCGTGTTGGGGAATGGGAGTGTAAACGAGCTAGTTGGGACTTCCAAGGAGGCATCCCACCGAGGTCTCGACGCATGTTAATTTCCCAGGAAAAGCACGATAAAATTGACTGCTTTTCGAAAACTATTTATATTTCAGCAAAGGGTACACGACCCATGTCCCCTTTCCATTTCTGAAAATCTCACAAATGGGAGGCCGACCAGTCCTAGCATAGATAACGCTTTGTGGAACTCACCTACCACTACTCGAAGTAGGTCATATTCAAGTTGTACGAAGGAAGCAGGGAAAAGTTTTAATAGGAAAAAAATCTATGGAAATGTTTTAAAAGGTGGAAAAATTAGGATGCAGTACAATTTATCTGCCAGACCAGAAGCAGCCAAACAGGCAGACCAGAAGTATAAGTACCTGAAAATTAAACGGCAATCCATTTATTATCCGGCAGTGTTTATGCTTGGAAAATAACTAAAGGATACATACTCGGCATACATCTGCATAATGTGCGGCAATTACATTCAAAATATCATAAAAATAAGTGGAGATAGGACCGGAAACTCATTCGCATTCAAATGTGGATTTAAAATGCCAAGGAATAGCTCAAGTAGAATAATAAGGGCTGACCCGGGCTTTGGAATCTATGTCCCTCTCCCTCCCATAAAGAGAAATAATTTCAGAAATACAAACAAATAAACGTTTATTGATAGTACTGAGTGGTTAGATTGAGCAGGGGTATGCCGTTTTCGTAGTACATTTTATGTTCTTTCCGCATTCTGACCAGCATTCCACAAAGTAATTACAATTCAGCATGTTGTAATTAGTTAACGGGTATCTATAGTCGGGTGAGCACTTCTGTGGACCCTCTAAAATCTTCATTGGAGCCAGTGTTCCACCAACTGATATCATAGCTTTAATTTGCTGTTTTTCATTCCAGAATTATCTTCAGTTATTTACCGCCTGCTCTGGGCTAGGGAATTTAATATTTATAATAGCGTTCTCCAAGTACAGTACTAATTTTTCGTTTTCACTTTCATTTGCATTTGAATAATTAGGCACTTTTGGGCTACGTCCGGCTTTTTTTTGCATTATATGTATTTCAGTGGTGGCGCCTGGTAATTAATTAAAATATTCAATGCCCAAGCAGTTGTTGTCGTTGACCTGGCCTTTGCACGTCGGGCTTATCTGCGGAGGGGACTCCTGGGAGGCGGAATCCCTTCAGCTATCTAAAATTCATCTGCCATTAGTTGGCTCGACTTGGTTCGGGATTTTTCTCGGGGGTTCCAGCTTTATAATTAAGAGAAAAGTTAATTTTTTGCTTTGGGAATGTTGTGCGACTCGACACCAGCCCCATTTCGCTGCTTTTCTCAGCGAACTAGCCGGAAAACTCATTATTTTTAAATGGAACTCATCCTTTGTGTCGTTCCCACTTCTGAGCTATGTTCCCCTTTAATAGTGTGCTTGTCTCCATGTTCAGACGCTGATCCCAGTCGCAATTAACTGAAGAGAATAATTTTGTCGACAAGCAGAAACAAAATAATTTCGCCGCGTCCCTGCACCTCCAGGAACTCAAACTGGCTCGTGTTGCAATTGTAATGACGACGTAAAAAAAAAACCAGGCGCCAGCGGCAGAATGAAACCGCGAATGAAAAATTATTTTTTCTGGGGCTCGTCTCTCTCGTGTTGTGTCCCAAACTGAAAATCATATTGTTTGTTGATTGTCATAAAGTTATACGTTTGGCTGCCCTAAGTGTGACTACTGATGGTTTATCGTTGGCCAGAATCATCATATATGTACAAGTTCATTCTGCATATTAGGCTCCGCCGAGGTATCAAAGTGTTATGTAAGGAATTTGTCGCACGGAGAGGGTAATCGAAAGGCATTTGGGGTAAAAGCAGCTTAAGACCTCTATTCCCTACTTATGGCCGCCTAGGGAATTGCTTCCAATCTCTCTTCCTTGCTACAAATCGGCGAGGACCTGGCATCCAATTAATTTTATGTAAATATCTTTCAAATCTTTTTGAAAGTTTGGTCTTCTCTTTGACTTTAAGTTAAATGATAACTACAGCGACGAATGCAACAACTGCCGGTCTGATTGTTCTGACATGAGTACCGTGGCACCTATCCAACAAGCGACATGTGTTTGATTTTCGTCCCCATATGGCGGCGATGGTTTCGCTTCAAATGTCCTGCTAACTCAACTTTGGCAGGATGGGCACGAAGCACAAAGACTGGGCTTGCAGGAAGGTTCCTTTGTACATAGGAAATTAACCTGAATGCGTCCCGATGCAGTGCAGAACTAGATGTCCACATCTTTGGCAGGGCTTTGTCTTCGCTCGGAAAATGCCAAGAAGGCACCCCGGATAATGCCTGTCATAAAATGGTAAAATTTGTTTCGCTTGGGGAGCATTTGGCTCCGGCATGCCAAATCCCTGCCCCATTGGCCCGGATATTAGTTCAATAGTCATGACTGTCCGACTGAGCGCCAAATCCTCTGAGGTCAGCCAGAAGCTGACAAGGCAGACCTACCACACCCACAAAGGCCTGGCATACCGCTTCTGCGCCGCAGACCAGGCGGGGTCCGTTCGATTTCTATTACTTGACGCATACTGGTAGGCGCGATAGGCCATTGCCTTTGGGATTTGCCTGCATAGGGAGCCCAGTTTCTATACATATTGGCTTCCACCGAGTCGACCTCCATATTTTATGCCAACTCCACTCAGCATACCTCGTATATTCCATCCCCGATCGGTTTCCGCACAACGTATGAGCACAAACACAATCTGAACGCGGCCGGGTATAAAAATCCGTTTGCTGTTTTGCGGTTTTTGGCGAGTTCCTGCAAAGCGCCTTAGGAAAAATATTGGCGATGGCATTGGCAGCGGCATCGGCTTTGGCTTTGCCGCTCCGAGCCATACAAGCCCAAAACCAAACACGTTTGGGACTCATGTTTAACTGCACTTTTTGTTGCGAGTTTTATAGACGGCTCCGGGCCCGGGGCTCTGGGATCTGGCCTCTGGACTATGCTTGTCTGTCCCACAATGGGCATTATTTTTTGGTCGTTGTTGCTTAGCTGTAAAAATCATTTTATGAGTTTGCATAAAATTTTGTGGTTTTCACGCCCATGTTTATTGCGATGCAGCATATGCTGCCATTGTCGGGGATGTTTCTCGTCTATTGATTTTATTTCAGACACATCTCGGCTCAGTTGTTGGCCTGATGGTGGCGGTGCACGTCTTTCGGGGAGTTCGTTTTGTCAGAACCTAATCAAATTCTTACGTCGTCGTCCACATTCCCTCATTCATCGATTTCGCATTCGACTAGAAACTTAGTGGTCGGACCTACATATAAGCTAAACGATTTGACCCCCGGACCCTTTCGGCCAAGTCAGGTGTACAATTAGGCGCGCCACCTGCACGCAATGGTCTCCATCATTATTACCCCGCCTGGTCTAGCCACTTTTCGGTCCATTATAATGACACGAAATTTTAATAAGCATGCATTAAGAAGACCCAAAAGTTTGGTGTGTTTGTAATTACCGCTCTGCCAGCAGGAAGCCGGTCCAAGTTATATAAACGGGCTGGGCCCGTATCGGCTTGGATCGGGCTGGGTTAGGGATTTTCGCTAAATCCCGGCACGTTCCCGACGCCTGGCTGCCACAGTGGTGGCATAAAATGCCACTTAAATCGCAGTTAGATGAGACCCTCCGTCCGAGGAAAACAATTAATACGGCGAATGCAACAATAACCTTTTGTTTTTAGTGGCACTCCAGGCTGGGTCGATCCTCTGCCTTTTCCATTACACAATCGAACTCAAATCCTCATGCATGGTCGGGTCGGAGCTAGTGGCCTGCAGGTAAAATAAATTATTATTTATTACGGTCATTAGAGCTTAATGGCGGCAATGATGTCCACCACGCAATGGCCGGGGACCAGCAACCAGGGATCCAGGGCCACGGACATCAGGCCACCGCCGCGGACTTCCGCCGCTCAATCGAAAGCGAAGGAGAACCATTTCCAGCCGGACAACCTTTGTTTGGCGCGGCCCCTGATCCCGTACCCGGGCCGGGACCCTTTTTAATGGCAACCGGTTCACATAATGCGGCTTGCCCTGCGTCCTGCGTCGTGTCCTTGAAAGTACTCTGCTTTTCCGTCGTGGAACGGAACAGAAAGGAGCGGAGCGGAGCGGACAACGAAAACAAAAAGGAGGCCCGAATAAAGACAGAAGGAAAAGAAATCCGGCCCGGATAGCGTTTATCGTAAATTCAAGTCGTTATTATCTGGCCGGGAGGTGTCGGCGTGTGGAAATATTTATGCATTGCCAAAGTTGCGGCCCGGCCATCATAAATATCACAGAACCTCTGGGCTCATAAAGGCCTGAAATCGGGCTCCACATGCCCTGCCCTGCCACAATCGCACGGGCTCAAAGAAAGGCATATTAATGGTGCTTGGGCTGACACATTGTAAATTCAAATGCATTTCTCAAGCCCGGCACAGCCCTGGCAGGAGCGGTCCCGAAACTTTTCCCAAAGCTTTCACCGCAAAGTGAGAGCAATCAATCAAAACCCATACACACTCACACCCGGCCAGCCATGCACGTGACCGGGTTTGGGAGCGAAATTAATTGCATGAATTCATGAAATACACGGGACGACAATTTGCATTAAACGACGACGCTGGTGTGAAAACAAAAAATGGATTGCGTCAAGCCTAAAATTATGGACTCCATGTCACCCAAGAAGGTAGCTCTCGCATCTTAGGCAGTTCAAGGCCACCATAGAACTCTTAACCTATAAAAGTTATAGAGTTATTCTTAAAAAAAAGTTGAAAGCCACAGTTAATTTAGAAAGGACAATATATTATATAAACCCGTCCTTTTATTCTCATTTGACCTGTGAGTGGCCAAGCAGGTACTACCAATTTTTTTTTTATTCTTTTGAAGATAATTTGATATTTTTTCACTTAGTTTCGACAACATAACTCTTATACAAGGCAGCTCTTTCGGAGCCCAAATTAGAAGAACAAATTTTGTGGTAAGAAATGCATTTTTTTTCTGGAAGCATTCAGGCGAAGATACAATACGAAGGCTTCGGGGCGTGGCAGTTTTTTTTGTTCCGCTTACAGACACTGCGGGCAAGGAACACCGACGAGCAGTCTCCGTAGGATCCCTTCCTTCTCGAGATCTGGATGCATTTATGCCCCGCGTGTGTGCCGAGTTTATAATTTCTGACACAAAATTACATGCACTTTTTCCCACGCGCCACGGCGTATACGTAATTTTGCCTTTGGATGTGTGTGCTCGCGTCGTCTTTGCAGCGCTGCTTTGATAAATGCGCATAATTTCTGTAGTTTCTCCAGGAGCTGCGAGGAAACTTTTCGTTCTGGGTGTTCTGGGATTGGGTGTGGGGGGATTGGTGTTGGGGTTGTGTACTCGGTGTGTTTGTGAATGTAATAGTCTCGCTGCTGCGCTTTATTGTTCACTGCGCAGCTCTGGATATTATGCCGGCTGGCTGGCTCTGGTTCTTGGCGTTCTCGGTCGGAATGGCGGTTCAGGTGGGCCGAGTCGAGTTGTCTTGGCGCGAATTATGAAGACGATTACACGACTTTATAGATGTGTCTGTGGACTGTACGTGTGGGGCATGCACTCTCGGGACGCTGGGCGTATCCGTGGGGCACCTGCACATTCTTATTTATGAGCAGCGAGGTGCTGCGACGCTGACTTAATGAAATACCTGTCAGGATTTATGTGCCGGTTGACTGGCGCAGAGTACACACAGCACACGTGAAAGCTGAAAGCGAAATTAATTTTGTATGAAAATGGTGTAGTCACGTTTTGTTAGTTAAGCTACAGCAAGCTGTTTTAAACTGCATACGAGCTGACTGCTGAAATTGCCGCGATGCATTGATTTCGGCGCAGCAGGATCGCTCCAAAAGTCCTTTGGTCTGGTGACTCATGCGGAGATAATCCCTGATACTCTATCTATCCACTAGTTTTTCCATCTGATTTTCATCCAGTTCCCATACAGGTGACATGCAAAGTTTTTGTTTCCCCGGTTGCAGCTTGCGAAAAACGCTGGCCGTTGTTTTTATTGAACCGTGCCTAGCCCTGCTGGCAGTGCTGGCCCTTTTCCTGCGTTTCTCCTGTAAATATTTCAACTGAAAAATTCATAAAGCCACGCCAGACACCCATGGCCCACTGCTATCTCCGCGCGCTTGCATTTCTGTTATGCCTTAATTGTTTAGAGAATAAATCACCGAACGTAGGAATAAGTTGACAACACCACATAAAATAAAAACGAGCGGGTCGGCCCCGAAAATAGAGCTCTGCCGTGTCCGGAGAGTCCTGTGAGCTCTGTATGTGTGCTGGTGGCGAGCGTGGAGCGGAAACGGAACTAACAAAGCACAAAACGAAACAAAAATGGCGCCGAAAAAAGCTAAACCCCACCAGTAAAAAAGAAATACGGAAAATGAAAATGGAAATGGAAAAGAAAAAGAACCCACGAAGCGAACGGAAAGGCAAAATTGCCGAACTAAAACTTTGCTGCAGTCACGGCACATAGACAGAAACTACAAAAGCTAAAAAAAATTGAAAAAAAAAAATAACAAAAAACAAATGCTACATGGGGCACAGGAGGTGGACAGAACAACGGGGTGGAAAATGATGGGAAGAGTTTAATGTAGTGGCACACACATTCAAAGGGCCACGGCTGGGAAAAGTTTCGTCGCTTTCCTGTAACAAGCGTGCAAAGCACAAAACAATTTATGAAAATTTGCACGATTTCTAAACTTAAATAAACACCGAGAATAGTTTTGTTTTTATTATGACTGCCACCCGCTTTCTTTGCCACAACTTTGGGTATGGACGGGGACCCCTCCTCATGATGATCGATTCCATTTCCGACACGAACTGCTGGGAACAGACATCTTGGATATTTGGCGTTTTACGAGTTTATCTCGGCTGGCGTAGTTTTAATTAAAGCCAAATGAGCGACGGAATGAGCGGCGGGAGCGCCGAAAAGGACACGCCAGTCAGGCCGAAGCAACTGTCCTCGCAACACGCAACGGCACGGAATAATGCGAGTGTGGCCAATGCACTTTTCAACGGTAAATTAACAAGTACAAAACTTGCAGTTATGGTCTCGCTGTGGGCTTAGTTGGGCGGTGGGGCTGGTGGAGGTGGGACAGTGGGCGCAGCGTGCTTAAATTGAAAAAGTTTGCAACTTGCAAGTTTCTTTCGCTTTTAAATGTTGTGAACAAGTTCCAGGAAAGGATTCAGTGCACCCCCGGCGGAGATTGAAGTTTTCCCGCAGACTGCAAGCGCTGCGATTGAGAGCTAAAACCGGCGGTACAAAAATATCACTTTCCGAGCTTCCCTTAAGAGGACGGGACTGTCTTCCCCTTAACTTGTTTACTGCGCATATCACACTTGGCATTCTCGAAGTCTTTGTTTCTGCGGGGCCTAAACCAATAACCCTTGGGCCTAGCTTGTCAGGACCCTAAATATGTTTCCATAAAAACCGGCATTAAACTTTGGGCATTGAATTATTAAATTGTTAATATCCAGTAATAAATTATAACATAAACTGACAGGGTCAGGAAGCAGCCAGCGAACAAATGAGCTTTTTTATGGTGAATTCACACACTTCCTTTGTCATAAAACATGAATTTCGAAAGTATGCAGATTTTCGGATTGGACCCGACAATTGGCCACTTGTGAAGAGCAGAGAATGTAAATAAAAATAGTGTAAATTAAGGCCATTGAAGTGCAGCGTAGCGGAAACGGAAATGTGCGCAAAACAATTACCAGTTCAAGGGAGGCGGCAGGAGCATGCAACGCGAGCACCCACTCGTATGCGCAGATACACGACCATAACAGTGAAGCTACAATGTCGTCATCTAAAGGGCGAAATTTATATAATGCTTTTTTTATCCAGCCACTCAAGCGCAATCAAAATGCGTAACGTGCATTTTCATTTGAATGCTAGGAGGAAGTGGTGAGCGCTGCAATGGGGACGAGTTTGTGGTTGTGTGGGACTGGGACGGGATTGAAATCGGGATAAAGATTGGGGAGCATTGACGTTGTTCGTTTTTGTATCGCAATACCACATAAATTACCCAGTGCTTGTGGCAAATACTAATTTTCAATCGGCCTGCCAAGGCGTAATAATTTTCCAATTTCCCCGCTTGCCGCACTTATTGCCTTAATTTCAAATGCACTAATTATAAAGCCGACCAGTGCGGGCGCACGCCATTTAGTGGAACCACAATAATGGTTTTGCAGTTTCCTCCTAAAATCGAACCACTTATGAGCATAAATGAGTAGCAGCCCTTCTGTGGGACTTAGGCGTGGGATATATGGGAGAGGTCATTCGGTAAATCCTTAACTCCCGAGCATTGTGTCTTCCTTTGAAAGTTACATTGAATGTCCTGAATAATTGATTTGTGCTCCCAACGAGGTGAAATCATTTGGTAAACGATGCTCTTGCCAGAAACTTAGCTATCTTTTGTGATGAAACACTAATATTCTGGAATAAAGATTCATAAATTATTCATCCAGTTTATTATTCAGCACTTTGCGGGAAATTTGACTTTTTTCCAACCTTTCATAATAATGCAAGTAGAAAAGCAGGTTGAATAATTTATGATTTTGATGCACATATACGGAAATAATTTATTTTGGTTATACAAGATAATTTGGCCATTTATTCAATTCTTTATCGTCACCTTTTAAAATTAAAATACTGTTTTAGAGAAAAACTTTGGTCAGGAGGAAGGCCACTTACATGCACCAAAAGCTAGAGTAAGTGAACAAAACTCTGTTAGGGATAGTTTGGTGCAAAAATATATCCGCATTTTTTGAAAGCAAGAGAATTGACAAATTCGTCGTTTACATCAATCAATTAGCAGATGGCAACAAGCATACGCCATGGTGGCCTTTCAGAGGTCCCAGTGATGTCAGTACTCCGCGAAATCTCCGAATAAGAACATGAACTATTTAATGCCGCCCGCACTTGCCCTCAATAATAAAACAGGGTCCTTGGCAATACTTAATTATACATGCTCGGATGGCTCATGCGGAGAGTGGCGGGGCAAGTGCCCGCATGTTGGCATGCAGTTACGTTTCCGACAGCATAGCCAAGCGGCTGCAATAACAATACGGGCGGGATCATAGCGCCATCGCAGTGCATTATACAGAAAGCACGGCAAGAGGACTCGGGGATCCTGGGACTTTGGGGGGCTGGAGCAGAGCGCCAGAGCTCAGAGCAAGTCGGATGACAAGCCAAACAAAAGCAACAAAATGAAGTATGAGGTCAGCAGAAGAGAGCCAAGCAGGAGCAAAGAAAAACAAAACAGAGCCGACCCGAGCCGAGCACAAAAGAAAGCACATGATTGTCGCTTGAAACTTGAGCCTCAGCAACTAACCTCATGACATCAGCTTTTTGGTTTCCAACTTATTACAATTTCCATATAATCTCCAGAGCGCCGGGGTAGGGGCGGCATAAACAGGACGCAGGACAGAACAGCTGGGTGGATGTGTATTTGTGTGCGCGGATTGCATACAAGTGTGCATATGTGTGTGCAGTGTGTAAATAGAGAGCAATGGGCGGACAAAGGCAGTAGCAGAGGGTGAAGCGAAATAGACACACAAACAGAAACAGAAACAGAGAGGCAGGCAAGAGGAGAGGCAACGACGCGGGAAAGGCAAGCGCCATGTCCTTCAGCACTTGCCCTCGCCAGAGCAAAGGCAGAAGCATTCGGAAAGGCAAAATGCTGTGGGGGTCTTTAAGTTTTATGGCACCATTGTGTCAAGATAATAATATGGACGTCTCTGTGTGAGTACGTGACTGCATTTAAGTGCATAGTTGTGTTGAACAGCACTCACACATACACTTACACTTGCTCTTACACTTGGGCCAGGACTCGCACTAGCAGTCGCACTCGCACCGAGAACACAAATGCATAAACAAGAATTCCTCTGGCATGACATTTACTCTGCGAATTACTCTAAACTGCTGCACTTGCGATGCGATATGCGAGTCCGAAAAAGGCAAAATGGCAGCAAATAGCAAAATAGCAAATGGCAACTTGCAACTGGAAGCTGGAGCTGTGCCACCCTTATCAATTTAAATGAATTGTACACGAGTGTGTCATAAATTCGGGCCGCATGACATTTCCTAATGTTTGGCCATAAGAGCAAGCAGCGGACTAGCAGTGTTAATTAAAAAGCTCGGATTCTTCCGGCCCGCAGAGCGAAATCAAAACCAGAAAATCGCCATGCTCAGAAAACCACATAGTTTTGTAATTAAAATGAACGAACGCTTTGGCAATCCTGCGGCCGAATTTCAATTTTAATTTATGTGCACAACGCTTCGCCAAATTCGAATTCATTAGCGCTGTTTGCACAGCGAGTTGAACAAACTCCCGGACTCTCGCACCGCTAGTACCCACAATACCATCCATTTGAAGAGCTGGCCCCGGCCCAAGCCCCCAAATATCGACATAAATATAAAAACTTATAAAATGTAAAGTCACAATAAAGAGCAGACGTAGAACAAGAGCCGGGCTGCAGATAAAAATTATGACTGGCCACAAAACTTTGACCAAGTTGCCAGTGGCCATCGCTTTTTATGCATCTCAGCATAAAAATTTAAATAAACTCACTCACGCGTGCGGGCAAATAAATACAAATTTATGGAAAATCCCACTCTGAGGTTATGTTTTGAGGTCGTAAGGTTCTGGTGTCCAGTCCGTCCGGCCAATTGCTGAGCCATTACAGTGGCGTCCTCGGCGTCCACTTTGCATAATCTTGAGCTCGCCAATTGTCCAGCTGCCTCACCCGACTCTGACAGCACCCACCCACCTAGAAACAGATAATGTGACGAATTTTCCTCGGCAATAAATAAATTGAAGCGATTGGGAGCAAGGGCGCTAGAAACCGCCCATGAACTCAATTACTCTTTTAATTAGCCCCTTAGTTAGTTTTTGTATCTATAACTTATTCCTAATTTAAGAAACTTGTTATTTTTTCCACTCCATAACTTATGCATTTTCCTTTATTTTTCTTCTTTCAGCTCGCTGAGCAGCACCCGGAAAAAGTAAAGGCAACCTAGGACCAGAAAAAAGAAAGCGGAGAGCGGAAAACGGGAAAACAAGAGTCCTCAATGGACATTACGTTGGAAGCGATTCATCATTGCCTCAACGCTACACCATTGTTCATGGCAACGCCAACAGCCACTATAGCAAATTGAATGTAATTTCATAAAAAGCGGGTGTTAATTTTTTGCCAGCCACACAATACAAGATAGATACAGCCAGACGTGGCTTAATGTGCTAACACGCATTGACATGAAAAATGATGGAGACCTCGTGTGAAGCTCCCTAAAGAAGCAAAGCCTAAAGAAAGAGCGCTCGGCGCCCAACGCGTTGCATACAGCAGAGTAAGGCACCCGTGAAGGGGGAGGGCGCATTGTGTTGCACAGGACAACAGGCGGGCAAAGGACATTAGACATCGCATTGACAGGCGACAGCGAATAGGAAAAAAGTGCTCACATTGGACCAGCTTCATTTATCAGCGCCGCATCGCATCCAACAAAGAGAAAGCATCTGGCAACTGGCAACTAGGAACTAGCAACACCAAACAACAACAAAAACAGTAGATCTGCCTCGCTGGCCCAGTGAGGCGGGTGCGGGCCGGAGATGCCGACATTGTTGCACGTTCATTCAAAAAGCCATTAACCCTAATAAGCAGCCACAACAACGAGGCGAACCATTCTGCTGCCGCCCATCGATGTGCCCCATCAATTCTGGGATTTAGGATCTAGGCGGTAAAGCGGCCATAGGCGTAGACAGTGGTAGTAGTTGCAACGTCGGATCGGAAAGGAACAGAAAGAAGCCGAAGGAACTGCCAATGGTGCTGCCACGACTGCTACTGCCCTTGCGGCGACCCGTGCACCTCATGGAGCTGCGCATCCTGCTGCTGTGTCTGCCCACCCTACTTCTTGCCACGACTCTCGAGCCAGGTGCGTTGAAAATCCCATTGCCCTTCCGATCCCCAGTCACACTTTCGCTTCTAGTATTTAATTAGGGGGTTTCCTCGGGCGAGACCCCCCTAGTAGAGGTGGATGGCTTATTCCAGAAAGTGCTATGTAAATTAAGTCGAAATTTATGCCAAGTACTCAGCCAGTTTCTCAACGTATGCAGCAGTTTATTTTAATATTAACACGGGGCCTACAAATCGTTGCAAAAACAGCCCCTAAGTCCGCAGGCCAATAATTAAAGTCCCAAATCGCACGGCCAAAGCGGCCGAAACTTGGCCAATTTACGGATTTATTTTGCCACGAATTTTAATCATTAGGTTTAGGTCAAGGCATTGAGTTCAATCCGGGAGCTCCGAAGTCGTAGCTGTCGAGAGCTTGCACCTGCGGACCGAACTTTGGGACGGAATACTTTAAATACGCCCGCGGGACTTGCTGGCAATAACAAGTAGCACATCTGACTGCTTGCCATTCATTTGAAAAATGGAATGCAGCCGAACGATGCCAAGTAAACGCCTCAAGTAGGGCGGGTGGGCGTTCACTCGAATCCAGAGTGCAGCCAAGTAATTTTAGGCTTTCGGCGATTGCTTCGCAAACAGTTATTAATTTTTCATCCACACCGCATCGCTTGACCTTTCGCTAATTTACTTTAAATGGGCGTCGCTGCCGACAGCGTGGCGGGCTGCCAAGCCCAAAGCACTTGGAACGTCACGTATACGCATCGTTAGAGCTCCAAAGTTATGGCCAACACGTAACATTCACAAATAATAAGGATAATGAAAAATACACAGGGGAAAGATTAGCACCGAGGGCGACCCACCTTGTTGATGGGCAATGGGCGATGTGGCCGTTGTCGTAGTTGCTGCCCTTGCGGCTTTGGTTTCTACCGGGGTCGACGATGGGGCAACACCCCTGGTCGCGGAGCTTGCCGCTTTCTGTTGCTTTTTTCGCAGCTCGCCAAACGCGTTGCGCATAAATTATCCGACACGGCAAAGGCGACACCTTATCGAAACGAGAGGTCCGCTCATTACGCAGCCTCCTGAGGAAAGTGGGTGGTTGCGGGCACTTGGCGAGGGCCAGAACGAGAACAAGGACGTGGGAAGAGGGGCGCAGTCAAAACCGTAGTCGAAAACAAACAATGCTCGCGTGACAGTGCAAAAATTGAAAATTTATTGCGACGCCTTGTGGCTTGAAAGTCGTTGTCAGAAAAAACTTTGTAAATTGACTTTTAAAGTGCGGAAGTCTCTGGGGTGGAAAGTGTGTAAAGAGGGCGCGTGGATGTAAGCTCGCCAGCTGGGAGGGACTGTCACTGCCGGTTTCGGAAAAATTAAACTTTCAAGTTTCGGTGACGAAGCGCCTATTTTCATTCACCACAAGATTTCATGCTTACTTTGCTAGCGAATAATTATCCCGGTCTCCTACGATGTTTTAGAATACATATACTTGCGTCAGAGTTGAGTGACACCGAATTTATTATTTTAGTGGCGGTTATTTAACGAAACTAATCAATCTTAAAAACTTGTGCAGTCTGCTGCCAGATAACGAATTCCCCTAGGCATTCGCACCTGCAGTTTGTTCGAAAGTTTGTCCATGACACCAACTAAAAAGTTCCCCAGCACAGGCTCCCCCCCCCCAATTTTTAAGTTTCTTGTTGGGGAATATCTGTTCAAACTACACCCTTAATGCATTCATGAAGGCACGAAATCCAGTACCACCATTTCTAGAAAGATATCTGTTATTTTAGCTTATGTTTTCTATCCCACCCTTTATATTATATTTCCCTCGTCATTCGACCAGGCCAAAAGTTTCCTCAGACGCCTTTTTTGGCTTCATCGCAGAGCTTCGTCGAAAAAATAATTTTCCATGTCGTCCAAGGCAAGCTAGCCCTTCCAAGTGGCATACCCGTGGCACATGGGCTGGGGCCCAAGGTCGCTGAAGCAGCGGGGCTGCCACACTCTGCATACACGTAGGGGGCGAGACACACTCTACGCTCGGCAAACAAACAAGGGACAGAAGATGGCGTTTTCCAAAGATTTTCCATTTTTCTCGTGCGTTTCACTTCGTAACACGATTTCGCGTATCCTCGCACTCAAGTCTTAAGTGCAAATGAGTTGGAAGTGCTGAGTGGGTGGCTCTGTGGGTGGCGGAGTGGGTGTGTCTCAGTCAGCAGTATTGCAAATTTGCTTAGCGGTTTAAAAATTAAGCGAGTTGGATGGCGGAGGGGAGACCTCTGACCTGCAAACGAGAACCGAGAGCCGGCGTGGCTTTTGTGACCACCAGGTCACAGAGCGCCTGGCAGGCAGCTTCATAAGTGCTAAGCGCTCCGTCGGCCTAAGCAGATTTGGGGCTTAGCGCAGACATATTGGCATGGCATTAAGTTTTACGTATACGCCGAGGAGCGCTCAGTCAACGAAGACAGATAAATATTATTTTAAAACAGGCACAGGTAGATGCTTAGGGAAAAACAATAGAAAAACTCACAACAACCGATCCTGGCGACAACAAGGACAATAACCAGTATGCCGTGACTGCGGGCCATATAACTTAAGCGGTTGAGGGCGTGGGGCGAGAGATTGACAAGAAATATTTATTATTAATAATAAACATGCGAGCATGCCAGCCCCACTTGCTGACTTCATTATTTATCGCTTTTTAGCAGCGGGAGCTGGCAGACGGGGTAAATTAAATGAAAAATTCGGCAACGAAAGGAAACTAAACGGAACGAAGGGAGTCATATTGCCATGTATTGCCACTTTTTGCTACTTTTGTTGCGGCATCCGGTTAGCCCGGAGTCGGCGAGCGAGGGGTGTGTCATTTTCTATCGCTTTTTGCGCAAGTTTTATTACAGTTGCCTACTTTCAGGCATAATATAATTCACACGCCTAAGCCGAAGGCAGCTGACATGCGCACGTACCGCCAAGTACAGGATGCGTTGAAATACGCCGCTCTAGCCGTTTTATTAGCAGTGCGTGTTCTTTCACTATTATCGTGTTTGGCCTTCACCACGGCCTGCCGCCCACCACCCCGCTCATTCTGCCCACACTTGACCTCAGCCAAAGTCTCTTCCCGAGCATTTACATTCCCTTAAACATGCGCAATATATTTCCACTAGCCCCTACCCCAGGACTCGGCTGTGTGTGTTCGACTGTCATGCATACAAATGCAAAGATAACGCGTGTGGGTATGTATAATAATTTATGTTTGATGCCAAAGCCGACCTGACCTGTCATAAAGCTGCCACGAAACGGCTCGAGTCAAGTGGACTCGCCTTTGTGCTGCGGCTTCCATGCTGCTCCCGTTTCTGCTGGCTTTGCCTGGCTCATTCCGCATAATTAATAGTTAGGCATTAGCAGGACCTTCCCCGCCATGAAGCTGTGTGTGTACACCGTCAGCCAGGGCACTCGTAAACAGAACACTTCTGAGCCGAACAGGCCCATTTTAAAATCAATGCATCGTGGCCGAAAGTGTTTGACGTCAGTGCGGGCTCTGCTAACATAAATAACATTGGCGCTGGAAAAGAAACCCGAAAATACATACATGTCCTCGTATGCTTTCGATTGGAGTCCTGCATACGCATGCCTAAAGTATAAACTATAAAAATTTACGAGGCAATAAAACTGCGAGTTCGCTTCGCTGGGTTTTATAGCCGAGTGTCAGAGGTGGGCGCACACCTTCATCTGCAGATCCTGCAGACAACATTATTACACATTTTTACTTGGACTGCGTTCCTTCTCCGCCAACAAAATTGGGTACTCTAAGACACAACTTTGTGCACCTGACTGATTCCACACAATCGCCATTGAGGGGAGCAGGAAAGGCGCGCTGTTTCTATTTCCAAAAACCTATTAAGGAGCTTCTCCAGCATTGTATTTAGGAGAAATAAATTGAGGTGTATCCGCGTAGCTTTAGATGGGGCAGTGTTTGTCTCGAAAAGCAGTCGAAAGTCAATAACCCGAAATAGGACGAATCACTTCGAGGTCCATCTTCGAGTATCTGATGTATCATTTCAAGGGGCTACGTTATCATTTCAGATAAGAAACGTCCTGGGAGAGAGCCGAGTGCTATTTGGGATGGGATTAGCCCTCACCAAACCCAAGGCCAATCACATTCACTTGCACCCCAGACATTCTGCTGATTGCATTCGAATAAGAACAATCGGAACTTTAACACAATTTGCGAGTAACGCTCGTGGCTACTCTTTTCTGATTGCAGATCAAAAGTCAATACTAACAGATAACGACTGGAAGAAGCTATGGATGCGCGGCGGAGTGGGGGCCGACTCAAAATTGGATAATAATCTTGACTCGAGTGACAGTCCAATGTTCGAGGACAGCGAGGTAAGTCCCGATGACAGATTGACCTTCATTGCCCCCCTATCCCAAATGCAATCAACTCGTGCCGAATCCGGTAGCGTTGTAAACTTCAGTCGATTGCAGTCGCAGATGAGGGGTAGGAGGGAGGAGGTAAGACGTCAGAACGATCAATATGTTAATGATGCTGAAGGAGAGTGCACCCTGCGAGAAAGAATCCGGAGATAACACCCAAGCGGCTTGGCGCTAATTACGCCCCAGAGAGAGCGTAACGGAAGAGCCTGGGTCTAGACCGCGGCTAATTAATCTTTAGTGCTTATTTATAATTCATTCGCACTGGCTTCGAATCTAATTATCCAAATAGCAAGCTCTCCAGGCCCCCAGCCACTCGAACCGTCTTCGCTGGGCGGATGACTCGAATGCGACGCTAATGTATCAGGAACTGGAGCGAGGGGGTGGCGCTGCTTTGCTGGATTCGGAGCCAGTGTCGTTTGGATGTCAACCCACCGACCCACAACCCAACAATGAACTTTTAACTTTTTGTCTTGTGTGTTCTCTTCCCCGTTCCCTTCCCTCTTTTCTTCTTTTGCAACAGCTGATGGCGCACAACACAACCGTCCAGTTGGGTGGCACCGCCTTCCTGGTCTGCAAGGTCTCCGGCGTGGACAGAGTGGGTGTAAATTGGGTTTGTTTTTGTCTCTCTAATTGTGCCTCGTCGAAGCGCGAGGACACTCCCGCATTATACCGTAGCTTAGTTCAGTGCAGGGTGAACGCCAGCACCTCCGCCTCCTGCAGCTCCGCCCCATTGGTTCCCACTAGCCGGCGGAGCTGGGAAATTGAATACGGTTCGAGACCAGGACTAGATAGGACGGGAGAGATCTGCTGGCGAGCACAACTGCTGCTGCAATGCAACATGCATATTTTATTTGAAACTTGTTCTGGTTTTTCCCGCACCCGCACCAGCAACCACTCCCACTCCAGCTACCACTACCACTCCATCTCACAATGCCATTTCCGTTTCCGTTTTCGTTTTCATTTCATTTTCCTGTCTAATTATATGGCATTTTCATTTCGCTTATTGTTTTCTCGAATGCGGCACGCAAAAGTCTAATTTGTTGAACAGCCAAGTACGAACAACAGCCGAACAAGAGCTTAATTTGTAGTTGAAAGCAAGCGTTCGGCAGAATGACAATTTCAGGACACACTGTTTGACATTCGGTTTGGCTAACAAGCAATTAAGCACCACAACTGGCACACAATGCTTGATGGGACTATCAATACATGGGCCTAAAAAATGTCAATTAATTAGAAGGATTCCCCCTGAAAATTTTTCTCACATGCTTTTTATGTGCGTAAGGATCTTTTTTCAACGCCTTCAGATCGAACGAAACCTCATGAAATGCTAATTAACAGCGTTGCTAAATAAATTATGACAATTCAATGACAATTCACCAAGAGTCAAAATTTTAAATGTCTTGGACTATTATTTCCTATTTTTTGATAGAAGCACCCGAAAGCTGTATTTTAAAGTCGTGGCGATTCATAATCAAAACTTTCTTAATTCAAAAGCAATGTGTAAAAAAATTCTTAGAAGTTAAAAGTTAATCGGAATTGTTAATGTTATTCTCATACAACAAAGTACGGGGTATCCTTCGTTGAGAATCATCGCTAGCTCGAAATCCCTTGACCCACATTATCTCGCTGCAGCCTCATTCGTTTCTGGCTGCGCACCTGCTAGGGCATTAAAAATAGTTTATCCGCGTGTAAACCCAAGTTGTAATTCAATTCCCGCTGCACCCAGCCACCGCTTGGCGGCTTGGTGCTGGGCGACGAAGAGGGCCGCATGTGAGCATTTTTTAATTACTTTTCGAGAAGCATTCGCATGTTTCGCTAATTGCATGAGCGGCTTTGTGCTGCCTACTTTGTAGTGCTATTAATTATCTGTGCGCATAATACTCGATTTCCAATTTGTTCGCTTTGTTAATAACGCGGCTGGGTATTGGCTCTCGTCAACAGAATCAAATTTCTTGGATCCGCCGCCGGGACTGGCACATCCTGTCGTCGGGGGCCCAGCTCTACACCAACGACGAGCGCTTCGCGATACTGCACACCCCAGGATCCAACATGTGGACCTTGCAGATAAAGTTTGTGCAGCGCCGGGATCATGGCATGTACGAGTGCCAGGTAAGTCACCGGGAAGGGGGACCACGGGGTTGGTCCCACTCCGCCCAGTGGGCGTATGTGGTGGACGCCGGGAACAGGGGCCGGCACAGATGGATGCGAGTCTCTGCGATGATGGCTCCATATTTTATGCATGCAGCGCAGTTGAAATAAACTAAAGTGCATTTGCATACGCTCTCGTGCTCCGCTCCTCCCCCGTAACGACCGTATGTGGACAAAGTATTGAGGTTTTCACGGAAGGCTCTGTGCTCCGCGCTGATTTCGGGAAACGTTACGTCACGTCGCGTCGGTTTGCGTACCTGCGCATGATTTAATTGTAATATGCAAATGGAGTTTTATATGCAGAGGTTCGATTTAAGGTAACTGCCCGCGACTATTTGGTCAGCTGTCACAATCAGGAACTGTCGCATCCGCGTCGGAGTCCGAGTCCGGGTCCGAATCAGAAATCGTCTGGCTGACACTGACAAGTCAGGCCAGCCGAAAGAGTGTAGCATTGGACCCAGGGCCACCCAGGAACACGGCTGACTGGCTCACTGGCTGACACACGGTTGCAGATAACAAATTCGAGCGACGTTCCTTCTATCCTGCCAACTAATGCACAAGAAGCCGAAAGTCATGAGGATGCAAATATGGAAGGGGCGTGTTCCCGGCACGGAATGAAAAGGAAAACAGCTTAAGAGGGACGGAGCTAGGGAAGGGATAGAAAAGGGAAAGAAGCGGGGAAGACAACTAACCGAAAAGCAACAAAGTTAGACGCTGCTGAAATGGACACTTGACAGTAACTCTGTTTGTGCAGCAGCGCAAGTGCCACTCGGGCTGCTTTGACTGGATGGATAGGACAACGGGTGGGGATGTGCACAGGGCTGGCGGACGGAGCGGTCGGGCGGTGAACAGAGCGATTTCGGAAACGTAGCTTCAATTTCAAAATTGTTTGCATGCAATTTCAATATGAGAAGCCGCATGCCAGGGCAAACCAGTCAGTCATCGAGTCATGCTCAGAGTCAGTGGGTCGGGCATGTCCCCTCCGGACTCTGGTCTTCGGTCTCTGGACCCGGGAATACGTAGCCAACGAGAGCTGCATGCAAATATGCCGAAATGATTATTTCCTTCTCCATTGCTGCTATTGGGCAGCAGAAGCGTAGAAGCTGCAGCAACTGCTGCCTGCCTGCCGGTTATTTTTGTGAGCAGGGGCTTCGTCTGATCCTGCTCCGGCTCCTGCTCCCCCTCCCTCTACCGCTATCGCTTCAGACAGAAAGTATTCGGAACGTGTAGGAAGCGCTCCACTTATATAGAATCCGTTCGTTTTTGTTTCATTTTTGTGTGCCAAATTGAAATTGTTTGATTTGCATTTCAATGAGTGCAACATTTCTTGCACTCGCAACGATTTCCTAACACAGCCCGGCGGGGAGTGGTTTTTGCTTTGAGTTTACTGAAGCATTAAGACTCGAGTTGATTACGTATACCAATCGCACTCAATTGCCGTACTTGCTCTTTCCGCTCCATGGCTCCTCCCATTTTCTCACCTTACACTCAAAATAAAACTTAACACCCAGGTCTCGACCCCGACTGGCATCATTTCGCACTTTGTGAATCTTCAAGTGGTTGTGCCGGAGGCCTTCATCCTGGGCTCTGGCGAGCTGCATGTCGACATGGGCTCAACAATCAATTTGGTTTGCATTATTGAAAAGGTAAGCTGTCCACGTGCCTCCTTTTTCGGCTCTCAGACGATTTCCCGTCTACTTACAGAGTCCGACACCGCCCCAGTACGTATACTGGCAGAAGAACGACCGTCTGATCAACTACGTGGACTCCCGGCGTGACATCACCATAGAGACGACTCCTGGGCCCCGAACGCAGAGCCGGCTGATCATCCGAGAGCCACAGATCACCGATTCCGGCAACTACACGTGCTCGGCCAGCAACACGGAGCCGGCCAGCATTTACGTCTTTGTTTCGAAAGGTGAGATCGGAAATACCAAAATATCCTGATAGTTGCGTTTATACAGCTCCCGTGAGTTTAGCTTCAAGCAGCGTGGGTCTCGCTTTAAGAGTTCAGCTCTGATGCAAAGGATGCCCTTCTGAATGCTATTTTATTTAAATTTAAGGAACAAAAGTTGTTTGTTTTTAAAGCCTTATCCAATTCCCAATGTAATGAAATAGCTTAAAAGGTTGGACTTATTCTCCGTTCTCGCACCTTTAAGTTTCCATTTCTTGTTCCTTAAAAAGGGTGACACAAATCGAGTTTCTTGCTATGTTTGCATTTAAATGGACATGGAGCGAATTTTGTAATGATGATGAAAATATGCAAATGAGACGACGCCTGCAGATGCTGAAAATAAAAATGGGGAAACGGGAGGATAAAAATAGGAGGGCAAGTTGCACAGGATGGCGCGGCTGTTGGCACACATAATTGCATTCGCACCCAACTAATTCTGGCACTAATTCAAATTCAAATTTACCCCCTGTCACTTTCAGGCGACAATATGGCGGCTATATCGCGACGCAAGACCTCTTCGGCCGATCGTCTGACGCACATATTTAGGTCAATGCTGGCGCCCTGCCTGCTGCTGAACACGGTTGTTGTGAGGTAAGACGAAAGACGCGCTCTAATCCCCAATGGCAGAACTTGTATTTTTATCTGTGTATCCCGCAACAGACGCATTCTTCTGACCTAAGGGGCAAGGGAGGAGACGGCAACTGGCAAGCGACGAGCGGATGTTGGCGACAAAGAAGTCCTATTTAAGCTATTTCAGTGTTAGACCTAAACAAGCCAGACACACAGTTAATAACTAAATAACCCGAGTCTAGAATAATTGCTAAGCTAAGCACTGGAGTGTAAAAATCAACGTAATCCAATCACAGTCGCATATGTGTGTAGCGTATGTATGCCAGGCATCCACTCGTACATCTAGACGTTTAGATAAGTCCAAGTTTAGTTATAGCTCACTTTCCATTGATTGTGTACAGTGTGTTTGAGGTTGAAGATTGGAGACAAATATGTATGTGAACTGTTTCTTTATTTGGTAATGCGTTGAATTAAGACTAAGTTTAAGTTTAAGTTTACGCTTAAGTTTGGGTTTGACATGGGTAATGTCATGGGTAAGTGCAATGAAAATATCAAATGTTATATGTATCCTTGTTTGAGCCAGTGGAATGCTTTGCGTCCCAGAAAATGGTTATATGCCAATCGAATCCATTAAAAGAGTTCTTTAACAAATGCGGCATTCATTAAAAACCCATTATAACTGTTATTAGTTGCTAATTGAAAACTTATAGTATAAAGGACCTCCGCAGGCAAAGCAAGCACCACGAATTGCACTCTCTGACGAAAGTAAGAAGGACGAAATAAACCCATTTTAATTAATTGTGTTATTAAGTTTGTAAATACATTTTATTGCAAACGGCAGCGCAAGCATACGTGCACACAAGGACACACGCCGCATTCAGCAAAAATATAGTAATTCAAATTTTGTAAATAAGAAGAAAATCATTCAGCTACAACACCAGCAACCAAAAGACACAAAACCGACTGAAAATGCGCAATAATATTAAACGGGATGAGAGGTTGCGGGCTTTGAGCGTGCGGATGCTTTATGGACTTTCAACCTGTCAAAATCATTCAGTAATTAATTTCGAACACTGGGAGGAAACGAGTGCCGGACCACCACGGCAAAGTGGACCGCACCACCCCACGTGCTGTACTGACGCCACTCTGCCAGCAAAGGGCCCTCGTACCCTGAATGGAGTCTAAATCAACGAAATCCTTAAAGCGTCCGCATGTCGAGCTTCCATTCGGTACTTCGTCATCTATGGCAGGGCAAGGCAGGCCGGGGCAGCAAGAAAGTTGAAAATTCAGCACTTTCTTTTTACATTCCTCTGTAATTCGCAATCCGCATTTCTTTCGTGCCTGTGCCAGCGGCTGCAACACCTCAATCTAGAAACAAGCATCTACGTAATGAATTATGTACAACTTTTCGACTGTTTACGGAACCCGACTCCAAGGCTGACACCCCGCGGGGTGGCCAGGGTGGTCAGCACATACGATAGAATACAATACAACATAGAGGATCTCCTCCGCCTCTTATTGGATGGTCAGATTTAAGCCAACATTCGTTTATAATCGGTACGTAATTTACAAGCGACAAACTGTTAAACAATACCACTTGAAGTTCGACTAGATTCCTTAGTATAAACCGGACATAAAACCAAAAATTAGGTAAATGTAGTTTACTGATTGTGAAACGTAATAAGAATATTGAAAATATCAAAGTACTAACTGTGGATTCGTCTCCTTGATGTGTTGTATGTGTATGCGAATGCCCCAGGTCCTTTGATCTTTTGGAACAAGTAATTTATTGGATTGAACTAAATGCATTGTTCGGAGCATTTAATTGGTTCTCACTGTTAAGCATTTCCACTGTAAATATTTTGTATTACCATATTACCATATGTATATCGAATGGCCGGTAATGTCCGTTTGTTATTTATAAAGTCACATATGACAAATGAAATCTTATAATAGATATTGTACTCTCTGTATGGACGAAGGCCATAGCGAAACCTAACGAACAAACGATTCAAAATGATTAAAGTGTTTTCAATGTAAATGCTCGTGCGCATTATTGTACAATTTCAACTTGCAAACATTTGACGAATATGAATTTAATAATAGTAAAATTACCAGTAAATCAGTAAATAAAACATTGTGCTTACACACACACCCACTCACACCCGGAAGGGGGAATAAAGGCGACAGGAGACACAACCAAACCAGCAAAGTATGGAAACCAATACGAATGCATTCGAATAAATCAAGTGATTATCATGGAAAATAAATGTAATTTAAACAATAATCATGTTGTGTCCTGGCTTATTCTTTGTACTATATAAGGCGGCAGGAGTGGCCGAAATGCAGTTATTGGTAAGTTATTGAGCCATTGCCAATCAAGAAAGCCGCTCCGTCCGGTAGCCAAAAACTTTTCAAAAAGTGCCAAATCCTTGCTATTGTAAAGGCTGCGCGTCAACACGCTATAATTAGACCCCATTGTTGGCAAAACTCAGGATCCACACCCACAGCACACACCCCGAAAAGAACCGACTGCCTATTTGCCAAAGTTGCTAGTTTTTCCGAACGGCGCGCCAATTATTTTTCGACATTTTCCTTAAGCCCGGCAGTTTACTTTCTGTCAGCATTTCATTCACTGGCCCGTCGCCTCTCATTTTGCCAGCGAACATGTTGCACTTAAGTACACAGAAGCCCTCGCAGTCATGCCCGCCGTGCCTTAAATTCCACGCTAAGTGTGTTTGAGAAATCAAATGCATTGAATGCTGCCACCAGGCCCGGCCCGAACAGCAAACTTTTGTGGCCACCAAAGTTTTGCCAAATGAAATGAACCCGAGTAAATTTGCCATGCACAAGTGCCAGAGCAGCCCATGGCCGATGGGTCGGTGGGCTGCCTGGTCGGTGGCTCGATGCCTTGGTGGGTCGATTGGGTGGCTTAAAAGTAAAACATTGAACTGCAAAAGTAATGGAGAGTTTTCAACAAGAAATTATAGTGTACACACAAGCGAAAGGCCCTGCCGAGGCCCCTCAAGATGTACTGAGTCGCAGCCGGAACCTTTTTGCACACTTCGCCAGAGCGGCAGCCAAATGGGCGAAATTGGCTGTTGACAGCCAAAGTTGAGTTGCCGAAAGTCTTCGACGTTTGCTGAGTGAAAACTTTGCTATTTTTATTTTCGATTTGCCGTTTTGATTAAAAAGTTTCACGCGAAAACTCAAAGATCCAGGTCGCTCACAAAAACGCTGTATAATTCAGCCCCGAAATGTCACCTCTGCTGGAATCGAAATTGGCAAACACTCGTATCTCGCCTACCCACATCGCATATCCTTCCCATAAACACACAGCGCCGCAGGATGACAGCTGTTAAGCCGGGTTCTCCATGAGTCCTGTTTGCTTAAAAGCTCAAATTGAATTTATAGGCGAGTTATAAACATTTAAATTATCGAATTTTTTAACGCATTAACTTTAATGTCATGACAGGCACCCAAATGGCTCCCAGATTTCCATTTTGTCACTGCAGCTGGCAGCAAAATACACTGAACAAAATTATTATCAAACAAATTTCAATCAACAACAATTTGAGTGTTGAATTTTATTCCATGATTTCAGACCAGCAAAATCGTATACCTACACAATACCTTGTACATACCTTTATTCCTCAAAAGAAATCGTCGCAAATATGTCAATCGTCTAGAGATTTGAGTGTTCGCCCCATTTTTATACCCTTGAAAAGGGTAATTTTGGTCAAAAGTGTCCGTCTGTCTGTTTCTACGCGAACGAGTATAGTATCTCAGTTTTAAAGCTATAAAGCTTTGCACACAACCTTATTTTCTTTGCACGCAGTATATTAGTCGGAACGGACGGGATCGGCCGACTGTATCTTTTATCGTCCATACAACTGAAAAATCGGAAATGAACCAACTTACATGTTTTTAAAGACGGAAAGTTTAAACTTCGTACAGATTCTATTTTTGGTCAGTTGGTCCGACCTACCAACTTTCATAACTATCGGCCGACTATATCTTATAGCTGTGTACCGCAGTCAAGGAGACATCTTCGACCCTATAAAGTATATATATTTATATATTATTGATCAGCATCCCATCCTGAGTTGAGCATGTTCGTCTGTCTGTCTGACGGATGAAAAAAAAATAGGTGAAAAAATGTAGTGTTCTATGTTACTCGTCCTTGCACGACTATAACACACTCAACACTCTCTGTGAGTACCGCGTTACAGCTTGCAATAACTGTAATCAACACACGTTCCACTCTCCCGTGGCAAGAACAAACAATCAAAGCGCAAAGCGACGAATAGGAAAATGGAGAAACAAAACGCAAAACAATCATTCAAATTGCGCATACGCCCCGTGTGCACATACCTGGCGGAGCATTCCTCTGGCGCTGGCCCTCCGCCATTAAGCAGTCATGTTTTCCGCTGATGTTAGAAATTATTGTGCATTTGTGTAAATCCAAGCCACCCAAGAGTGCTGTTCTCGCTGCGTTCTGCACTTACTCGTGCCGGTTGTAATTGATTGGAAAGCGACGGGGTGAGAGCAGTTCGATCTGCCCAGGCCTTGGCCTGCTAGCACTCTTAGCCAGCTCTTTGACGGCATCGGAATCCAAATCCGTATCCGCGTTCGCATCCGCGACCGTATTGGTACCTTTTGTGGCCCTGGGTCTGTCTGCGGCTCTAAATCAGTCCCGCCCGAGCCCTTTGCAATTGTTTAAAAGCTTTTGCAATATTGTTGGCCACAATGTGGCAAAAGTTTTGCGAGCAGAAAAATGCGCGTATCTCGTGTTTAGCACTTCATATTTATTACCTGTCGAGTGCACTCAAATCACATGCAGCCGTTGTAGTGGGGTCATTGGGGCGGACAGGGCAGACCGGAGCTGGGCAGGGCAAAGGGCGGTCGGAAGAGCTGAAGACGAGAGAGTGGATGGTCTGAAAGCGTATCGCCCAACAGGGGCATCAGTTGGTCAGCAAAAGTTTAGCCTTCACTGTTTTGATAAGCATAATTGATGATGCAACCGTGCGGAGCATTGGGGGAAGAAAGCGCACAACATAACGCAGTGGCAGGAAGCCCAATGAGCAGGATAGTAGCACCGCCATTGGCAGGGAACGGCGGGGAGAAAGTCAGGGTCTGCGCCCCACTTAAAGTACAACCAGAAGCCATTTATAGCTCTGCCCATTCCCTTACAAAAAGATATATTTGTTCACATATTTTATGGCACATTTGTGTATTGAGTGCAAGTGCAGAAAAAAATTATCATCGATGGCTTGCGCACCGTTCGAAGCAAAGTGCATCATCACGTCCAAGCGGTATTTCACCCAAGCCACGGTCAAGCTCTCACTCTTTATCGCCCCTTCGTCTTCATGCCAAAGATTTTCGATAGCAAAATACTTGGAATTTCATCGTAAAAATATTACAATAAACAATGGAAAGGAAAAATATAAAGGCTTAAGCTAAAGCACAACATTGAAAATAAGCGAAAATTATTTTTGTATTTTGACCATTATGTTAAATTTTCATTTATCATTTATAATTTTCCTATAACAACTTCGGCTCCGCCCGAAGTTAGCTTTCCTTTCTTGTTTTTAAATTGAATTACGTTCCGGTGGAGTACGTCAATTGCTAACTTAGTATGAAACATAGATAATAGGTAAAATTAAAATCACTCGTTAAATTAATAATTTCGTAAAGTTTTTGAACCTCTTGTGTCACTAAAATAAAAATATATGTATAAAGTCTGCAAACATAAGTACATTAGGTTGCGAAAATGGAGTAATTAATGTATTAAATAATTAAAACTGAAAAATGGTTACACACAAACAGTTCTATGATTTTCAACATTCAATTTTTGGGTCCTGGTTGACCAGCATATCTCAGCTTTTTTTTAAAAATGTAATTTTCACCTTTTTGTTTACTTTTAAAGACATTTTTATGTTCATTTATTTCTCAAGGAAAACATATGATGTGTTTGCTCTTTTTGTACTAAATCTCTTAATAACAATCTAATAAGATAAGAAAAAATCAAAGAGAGCGACAAAATGTTCAATTACCTCTTAATTTGTATTTTGATTCTTAACTAAGTTCTAATCGTACGTTCGCGACCCAAACCATAATTTTATTGTAATTGCTTCGCATTGAGTGAAAGCAGGTAAATGAAACTTTATGTGTTAAGTCATTTTAGTGTAAACTATTGAAATTTAAAAAAAAATCCCGACTTTTACAAGAAATTTTTTTTATATTGAATTTTAAAGTGGCGTACGTTTGCGACCCTATGTATGACGTACGTATAAAATATAAAAATATATATAAAAAAAAAAAATTTTTTTGCTTTTGTTTAACAAGCTTAAAAATGTATAAAAGAAGTGACATTTAAATTTTTAAATAAAATTTAAATTTAATTTTAAATTAAAAAAAAAAAATTGGGTAAACATAATTATTTAAGAAAATATAAATTTATTTATAAAAACAAAGAGGTAAACAAAAAAAAAAAAAATTTTATATGCGGAAAAATCGTACGTTCGCGACCCGTACTTAATTTAATTTAAAAAAAACTAACGGAGATATTTAATTGGGAATAGACTCGATAGAAAGCTACATGCCTCTATTTTAAAAGTAAAGTTATTGCATTAAAATATTCCATTCCAATTCGCAGATTTTCTGATTTTGCTAGAGCAAGCCAAAACCGACTTCCATTTCACGTACGTTCGCGACCTCATGTTTTTTGCCAATATTATGAAATTGAAAAATCCATTAGAATCATAATTTTCACTAAGAAAAGAACTCACCAAATGCTATCGGAAACAAAAAAAAAACGTATCAGAAAATTTTTTTTTCTTTAATTTTTTGGCACTAATTGCGTACGAACGTACGTTCGCGACCCCAGGAATAGCCCATATGCATTTAAATATAGAACATTAAAAATATATAATTCCGAATATGATTAAAATTTAAAAATCATTTCTGTATTATTGTTTACAGAGCTTCTTAACTTTTCTTTAATACCCATTATTCTACGCAGTTTCAATTATCGTGCCTTGCCAATTAAGTACATTGGAGTACCAATTAAATTTTAATAGCACACATGGAGTCAAAATACACATAAACGAAGAATTGGACAAAGTTCCAAAAGCCTCTGACAATCCCGTAATCCTTGATCTATCAGGTGCGGCGCGTTCCCTGCACTCATTATATAATATAAAGGCCTGGATTTCAGATTTTCTGCTACCCCAATCGGCCCCAGTCCCCGACCAACCCCTTTGTCCTGGCACGTGCTTGTTATGCCAACAAGCCAGCGTCCGTAAAGCACCCTCTCGCCGGGAAGCCTTCACCGTTTTGTACTTATAATTTGTTGCGGAGGAAACAATCAATAGCGCCGAAGGACTCGGAGGGGCAGCCTTATTAGAACTGAATTCTGGATGATCACGGGACCTGGACGTTCGTCTGGAGTCCCCGGGGTGTTTATTTTGGCATGCCTGTATGCACGTTTTATAAATACTTAGCGACATGCAAGGGCGCCCATAGGGTTCTGCAACAAAATCAAATATGAAAAAATACCAACACGTGTGAAGTGTACAGTGTACAGTAGTGGACGTGTACCAGTGTTCACCTACAAACCTTCTCATACCCGGGCATGCAGTGGCGTTTTGAATTTCCGTTTCCGGCTATTTTAATATTACAAGCGAAGGCATTTTGCGCTGAGCTCAGCAAGAGAAGAAAAATAATGTCCTCGGGCTGGAGCCACAGCTGACGAAGAATTCAAGACGCAAGGATGTGGGAGAGCATAAAACAAATGCTTATGCAAGCAAAGCGACAAAGAATTATGAAAAAGAATATTACCACTCGGAGCTCGGAACTCGAGAGTCGGAGCTCGGGACTAGGGAGTCGAAAATCGGGTCCCGGGAGCTTCGCTCCTGACGTGGATTTAAATTAATAGCCCTCGAGCCGTTTGTGTTTCATTTTTGAAATCGCATAAAATATTTCCACACGTAATCAACTCCATCTTTATCATGGCAACCATCGTCTCATTATTTCCCCTGTCCAATGAAAACTGCAGTTCCACGTCCGCCTTTCGGGCTTCACTGCGTCCTGGTTTTGCTTTAATATTCCTGCATAACTTATGTGTGTTTAACGGAAAATTCCACTTTGCCTTGATATCCGGGACCGAAACCGCGACCGTAAAATTAAGCAACTTAGTGCGGTCGGCAGCGCTGGTCTGCCGCAGCACTTGAAAAGTCCACCAGGAACAAAAAGTATTTTAAATTCATTGTCGGGCTGCTAACGTCACGTTGCATTTACGGCGCTAAAGATTTATGGGCGACGGTTCGTCGTCTCATCGACTTAGTGAGTCCCACCAACTAGGGCTCCCAGACCGACCCGCTCAAGCTGCATTCCCGTATATGCTACTTTTCTGAGGTGTTAAATTTGCCATTTGCATAATTGATAAAACCGATGGCCGGAGACGAGGGCTTGCTGAGACATCGGAGTCGGGCAAAGTGCTTAGCATGCTGATTTCTGACCTATGACGGATGTCCGCTTGTCATTCCTACTGCCGCCGCCCGGCCTTCTCTGCTCCTTGACTTCCGGTTTCTTGCCACATAATTCAGATTTGAGCCATTATGGGCCACTACTTCCGCTCGACCTGTGCACGTCAGCGCGCAAGGAGTCAAGACTCCAGTGCGCCTGGAGTGCATAAATTTTTAGGGCAACTACCTCACGTAATAACTTCGAGAAAATCCCTGGCCTAGCATTGAGCAGACTTCTCTTTATATTTATTTAGTCTCGCCCTGATCCAACCGCAGTTGGGAGTGTCCGTGTGCGAGCCAAAGAAAAGTTAAATTAGCTTGAGCAAGCGAATGTTTGCTCGAGCACAGTTCAGGTCCCAAATTAAAATTCAAATTAAATAAAAAAGTTGCATAATTTACTTAAACATATTAAGTTTAAGTAAATAAATAAAAATGGTTTGGTTTTTAAACTCTTAATTATTAGGCCCGAGGAACATAAATACATACTTTAATACTCAGGAAAATGGATCGGCATTTCGGCATCTGCTTCCAAATTACTTTGATAAGCCCTTTGAAAGGTCGACGAATTTATACACTCCTTAACTGAAGTCGGGAATCTATTTACATGGCAGGAAAATGTGATTTAAAACTTAGTTTCAGCGAGACCCGCGGAAGGGTGCAATAAGCTAATTGGAATTAACAGGAATCGAATGCCTAATCCGGTTCTTTGCAGAAACAAAAGTATGGGTCTTCGCCTATGAACACCACACACAGCTAAACAAATTTAAAATACCCCCGGTGTGAATATAAGAGTTTTTGGGGTAAATTAGGTAGGGAAAACCATAATCCCTAAAGAGTCGTCAACACAATTCATCATCTTGAGTTTCTGGAAGTTTATTTATGAGCCCGAAGGCGTCAAAATAAACTGGTGCGCGCTGCGGAAGAAAGCATATTTCGCTCCGCAGCGCCAGAGGGTCGCGAAACATAAACTTGCTGGCCTAAATGGCACTATTCACTAGACGCCGTGATACCCAGTAATGGAGATGCCTTTAGCCATCGCTCTAGCCCCACATCGTCATTCATTGTAGCCTGTTTTCCGTAGGAGGCTGGGTGGCGGGGTCAGGTCCCCATTTGTCAACGCGTGCCGACGCCATATAAACTTCACGCAGGCATCACAGGCCCGCGCTCTCTGCAAAAGTGAGAAATTACGCTGACGGCCCAAATGTATGCAATAAAAATTTTTCAACTCACGCACAGCAACTGGGGGACGCATGTCTCAATGGCGGCCATCATGACGACTTCTATGGCCAGGATGGAAAAATGAGGGGCAGCTGATGGTAAGAGCCATTGGCTCTTGTGGGAGTTATTAATTTGGAGCTGGATTTGGCAGCGGAATGTGAGGTTCTGTTGATGGCGAATGGACGCCCCATTTGGAAGAACACTCTAAACTAGAAAATATTTGT
The DNA here is from genome assembly GCA_018153235.1 of Drosophila malerkotliana malerkotliana. Classification (NCBI taxonomy): domain Eukaryota; kingdom Metazoa; phylum Arthropoda; class Insecta; order Diptera; family Drosophilidae; genus Drosophila; species Drosophila malerkotliana. The sequence goes on along the minus strand of JAECXV010000075.1, from coordinate 19,283,172 downwards.
ATTTTTTTTCAATATTTTACGTTAAGTGGTATATGGTTTAAGTTATTTATATTTTCCGTTAGCGGCTTTTTAAGCGTTTTTATTATTAAAGGGTGAAAGATCAAGAGTACTCATAATTTTTATATCCTCTTAATGGGCAAAAAAATATAACTTCATGTGATTTTTCCTTTGATTTATTTTTCATTGTGCTGCGTTGCACATCAATGTTGCAATCAGATACTTTCTTTTTGCGTTCCTTTTCATCCTGAAGCACTGCGTCACTCTTAATCGAAACTGGCGCTGGAGAATTTAATTTTCAACTGATTGATTACAAGCGATTTAGTAAAATTTCCCCAACGGACCTGCCGGAGAATGGAGGAGAGTGGAATGGTCGCGAAAGGAGCTGCGATGGCGACCATGGAAAGTGGCTAGGGACTCGGAATCGGACTCGATGTGGGACTCAGAGCTGGATTCGGTCTTGAAGCCAGACTTTGGCTTAATCGCCCATTCCATAGTTGCGGGCTCTTGACGTCCCATTTGACTTTTAATGCCCGCTGGTCCGCAACCGGGAGCTGATTGAATGCTGCTTTTTTGAGCAGGGCCAGTGCTCATTGAATATGCTCTCAATATCTCAGAGGCAAGCGAAAAAGCCGAGGAACAGTAGTCATCATCCGATTCGTCCTCGGCACTCGCCCACACTCACATATGTCCTTAATGAAAAAAAATATTCAGCGATGCGCTTTTGTCTTCCGTCGTTTCCTGTTTCTGCTGTCACCTTTTGTTCAGCTCGGATGGCATTAATTTATTGTCTGGTGAGCAGCATCTATAAGCATATCCCAAGTTTGCCAAGTTCTTGGCAATTCATTCATTGAATACCCTTTATTGAGTTATTTCTCGGTGCGGCGCAACTTTATCTTTGCTTCTCCAGCCCGTTCTGCTCGTGCTGGCCCTCGTGTTTCATTTGACCCCACAATTTTAACTTTTTTCCCGACTTTCCGACTAAGAAATTAGCTTGCAAATTTTTTGGTAGTTTATGCACCGTAATAAAAGCCAGAGAAATGAACAGAGAAAGTTTCGGAATTGCCATTCTTGGCAGATCCTTTATTTGCCAGGATTCTTGGCCATTATTAAAAATGCTTGAACGATGCCAAATTGAAATAATTGAGATACTGCCAAAGTACCAGCAGCTCGAAAGTATTCTGCGCCATGCCAAAATCGTTGTCCCTGACTTGCGCCTGTCTTGACGTTCGATTTGGAAGCGTTTTAATTACCGTCCTTCGAAATCCCAGGAAGAATCTAAATAACGATCATAAAACACAAATTAAATCCCGGTCCTCGTTTGTCTATGTCCAATTTTATTGTCCTGATTGACTTAAGAATTATTTGGATGCCTGTAGAAAATTCTCTCCCGATGACATCAGGGTACTTCGCTCAAGATGTGTGTCATCCGAGTAGCTTAATTTGCTTCTCCATCAGATATTATAAATGTTTTCTTTATTGCTTTTCGCAGACAACTCTTTTACTCCGGCCAGCAGCTTCAATAAGGAGGAAAGATGAAAAATTAATGTAGTCCTGTCAGGCTCCTTCGTAAATTATTAAAAGCAAAAACAGCAATGAGCAGTTTAATTTACTTTGAGCAAGGGCACCGGCTAATAGAATGCAAACCTAGGTGTGCTCCGTCCCATTAAAAGGAACCAGTTGACTGCATCGAGTCCCCCATTTACATATGTAATCAAAAAGTTCAGAATTTAAAATTCCAAACTTCAGCATGAGTACCTGTATGCGATACAGGTGAGTGACGTATCGTCTGGGAATACATTTGGTTAAGGCACATAAAGCGAGCTTTGTGCTTGCAACCTGGGGCCAAATATTTCGAAGTGCTTTGAGCAGCAATATACTCGCATTTATGCTCCAGTTATTACACACATCATGTACACACATGTGTGTATATGAGTGGAGTGTGCAGTTTCCTGTGCGGATTGTTCATCTCTGATGGTGCATTATAATACGAAATCCAGACTCTGGCAGAATTGGCTTTAAAGCCCAAAATAAAATATGATTTCGTTGGCTCGGTAACGAAGCAAGGTTGCACGCAGCCGAATTATTTCTGGGAATTTTATGTGAGCACAAACAAAATTTGCCGTCAAACTAGAACCCTTGTAAGCTGTGCGCAAAAAGGCTTGCTCTATGCACCGTCTCTCATTTTCCATTTCCCATTTCTCGCATTTCTCTCGGGAAAGTCTTCAGTGCAACCCACAAGAAAATGACTCAGTTACGGCCTCAAACTGCGAGGGAAAGAAACACAAATCGATTCCCACAACGACTGTGATCTGCATTACAGGTACAAGTCGTCCCTAATTGAGAGGGAGCATTGTGTATTCGCCCCGATTCCAGGACGCCTGCCTTGAAACCCCTCACGTATTACTCTGCGGTCTGGATAACTAAATAAAAAGGCAGCATGAATGGATGTCCAGCAGCACAGCCGAGCACATCACAGCAAGTGCTTGTAGTTAGCATCAATCTGGGCAAACAAAGGATCTCGCACACATCCTCCATTCAAAGACACGCCCCAGTAGGAGTGGGTGATTGGGCGGTGTAATAGGCGGGGGCTGGGGTGGGCCAATTAAGCTTCTGTTTACCCAGGTAAAGGTGCATATAAAAGCACTGCAGCTTTGCGGTGAGGTCCTTTGCATCTAGAAGATGAATAGAAGGACGGAATCAAAAAATTAAGCAGCTACAGCTACCATTCAGGGCGCGAGCAGTGTTTATTTGGCACAGAGCGATGCGAAATGCAATAAACATGGCACCGGGTCCAGTTGCCATTTGCCATTACCCGAATCATGCACTTCCATTTTTCGAGGGCAAAGAATAAGACTGCGCAGCTGAGTGCCTGGCTTTGTTGTCAATTTACGTCAACAGTTCCATTCAAGCCGCACTCGGAGCCGAAGGCAAGAAGGGAGAGGTGGCGAGGGCTTCCCTTGCCGCTTCAGATAGATACATACGTACATGGATAAAATTGAACTGGGATTTGGGGATTGCACAAAAGTAACTGAGCAAATTTTCGCAGATAGTTGAGCCCGAGGTCCTGCTCTCGCCCCTGCTGCCCTATATGTCCAAAGCTGATACCTTCAGTAGCGGATGCCGCCAAAAATTGGCCAAGCTGGAGTGATGTGGGCGGCTTTTAAGTAGCCGGAAAGTCTCCGGTTCAAAGTTCACTCACCAGCCGGGACAACGCCATGTCAAAAATCGGCTTTATTAATACTGCTACCAACTAAAGACTAATAGTATTAGTCCCAGCTGAATTGTTTAAAGCTCTCAAAATTCGTTTCCCTAGCGGTTGCAATTTGTTCAACGCAGAACAACGCTGAATAATGCAAAGTGGGTCAAATTTGTAGAGCATGCACTCAAAAAATCCCAGCTTTTAGCTAGAAAGGTTGAGGAATGGGATATAAGCCAAACTATGTATATAATTTTAACATAATGGCTCCATCACATGGCTTCTCCTCGTCAGGTTCGAATAATATATTATATTATGAGTATCATATATTATAATATATCATATATCATGTAATTTATATGTTTTACTGCATGACTTTGATTAGATGGTTTCTTTTCATTTCGGGGGCTGCAGGGACTCACACTATCTTTTTGGCATTTTTTGGTGTGGTTTTTTTAAGGCGCTCCTTTTATGACTTTTTAAAGAAGCATACTCTGGAAGAGTTTAAGATGCTTTGTCCTAATATGACCAGCTTAGCAAAAATTGATTAGGTAAGTTTTTTAATAAGTCAAAAGTTTTTATTCTTGTTAATATATAATTATTCCAGCAATATAATTTTACTGCAAAATAGAGGAAGACGTCCCGAAATTCGAATTGTTGGTGGAATCTTAAATAATCTTACTGACCCACAACCGTCTCTCACAAATGGGTATTTTATAGAGGTTTTAAAATTTCGCTTTTCGCACAACGGTCTGACAATTGTTTTGCTTTAATTTAGCGCTTTTATTGTTTGTTTTCACTTGGCGCTTGCCCGAATACAACCATTTTGAAATCAGCGTTTATACTGAGAAATTAAGCACAGAGCGATACTAATCCTATTTTAGTTTGATTGTTTGCTGTGGAATATTTTCCCATTTCCGATGCGATTTAATTTCATGACAAACATAAGCTCTTCATTCACTCCCATCAATACGATATTTGAAGTCTTTCAGAGGGTATTATTATTTTGCAGTGCGATGGAGCCGAAGTCTACATCAGGATATTAACTAACAATATTTAAAAAGCCATTTGGAGTGATTCAATGATGGGGAAAGCGTATTCTTCAGACCCCATATACTTTGAGATGGTCTTTAAGGGGTATCAAGCTGTTTACTCCTCACAAGACTAGCTGTGTAGCATATAAAAAAAAGGCACTTGCATTTATATCAAAGAAAAAAACGGGTTAGCTGCCGGTTAAGTTTTTATTGGCGTCCAAACGTAGTGCATTTTAGTTTTATTTTGGTTTATGGTTTGCCAATCGATGGTATTAGTGAAAATCTATTGAGCGATGCAAACAATCAAACTGCAAGCCCTGGAATCGAAACCGAATCGCAATTGGGCACCGCAGGTTTGCGTTCTGAATTCGAAGTGTCTGTAAATAAGAATGGCGCAAATAGTTCCATCGGCAGAATTTTTTAAAAGAATATATTTTTAAAAAAGCTTCTTATTTACGAAGTTACAATAGTTTCGAACGTGCTTAAAGACACCTTTGGCCTTTGCTTCATTTCTCGTCAACCCACCCCCAGTGAAATTCCCTCCGTTTCTAAGGAACCGTTTAGAGGAATTAAATATATTCACCGAATGTCTGGCCATAGCTCAGCTGCCTTGGAAAATATTTTATTATAAAAAAAGTAACTTCCACTGGGAATACGACCACAAACAAGTGGTCGGTCAGATACTCGGATGGCATTTTTAATTTGTCTAAAACGAAAAGCGAAATTAATCACGCGCTCTCGGCTTTCCTTTCTAAGTTTCTGTATTATGCATTTTTTCAGGCACTTTTCATTTCTTGAACGTTTTAGTTTTGCTTCGCCGTATAATTTCGTTTTCAGTTTCTGCGAATCACGTGCACCTATTCATTATGTGCATTTGGGGGCTTCTGATTCCAGTCTTCGTTACGATTTTGGCCGCGTATTTTCATGAAAGTCCACAAAGGTGACAGCTCCCAGCCAACAGAATGTGCAATATAGCTACAATATGTATTCGATATACATTCAATATAAAATATGCCAAGATGTGAAAGTCATACCAACTACTTTTGATTAGAATCACTTCCCGAGGTGATGCCAGCACGTCCGTTTGCCGGCATTTTGGATGATCGGAAGTGTCAAAGCTTTAAAGGCATACTCTTTAGAATCCATTTGACATGGAGGCCCCTCTAAGATTCCCTGTATAATGATATAGAACGATACAAATTTCAATGACTTTCGGGTGTTTGGTTTTAAAAGTTGAGGATTTTTAAACAGAGCTTTTATCAAGTTGATTAAAATTATCAGCAAGGAGTATAAGATTCCTCCAACAAGTTTTAAACGACGACTATCCAGCAAAGGCAATCAGCCATTTGTGAGCTGATGTAGAGACACGAGCTGGAAAATAGCTTGATACAAATGACTTTACTGCTAATCTTGGCAGCAGTCTCTTAATATACTTTAACTAAAAACGAAACACGTACTATGGATATGAAAGCAACTCACATGTTTTACGCGTACTTAACATTAATTTCACTTTCTTCTGCATTGGCGTACAGACACCGAGAGAATGAACTTTAATGGGAGCGCAGGGGGAGGAAATAAGTTTAATATCAACATAATTAGTCACGTAGTTGTTATGTTTGTTTTAATGTGACGACGGACGCGTTCATAATTTCCTATTATGAGTGTGTAGTACTCTCTGTTGCCGTTGCCGCAGCTGCAGATGTTATAAAATAAAAAAGGCAAAGACAAGGAAGAAGTGACGGTGATTTCACACAACCATTTGCCAATAAGTTCATATTAGCTGTATTGCTCCACCCCGGGTTCATTAGGGTCAGTGCTTATCAAATTGCAGCGCTGAATCGAAATCGCACCCACGAAATGCTCTAGAACCCGCTAGCTCTTGGGGCAATTTGCATTTAAATTACAATCATAATTATCAGAAGAGGGCGAAGAGCGAAGCACCTGAAGAGGGAAAGAGTCCCGCCCCGACGACGTGAGACCCGTTTCGGCTACACAGTCGCTAAATAGTTAGGGAACCAGTTATAGATGCAGATTCAGATACAACTATATCAGCCATCTGGAAGATTTATCACTCCCGAAGCAGAACTTTCACGAAAGTTCACAGACTGACAACCGCTGCTAGCTTACAAAGTACTCGGCACTCCGACGTGAGTCGGCTACGTGAGGCGCATGCGCAGCCGACCCAACAAAATGGAACTACAAGGTATACCCACCAAGTAGCTGAGCCGCACAGCTGTTTGAACACATTTTCTTTTTACATTGAGAGGTATCTTGTATACTGTAGAGATGCAAATGCAGTATTGCATGTTCTATTGACACTTTTGTCAGATAGAGATTTCTTAGATTTTGTCTGGTGCTTCGAAAAGATAATATATAATTTATTAATTCTTGGGTTAAAAACTATTTATAAAAACTTTCGTGGATTTGAAAAAGGAGAATCGGAAGAGTTTTAATAAAAATAGTTTAATACATCTGAAGACATAAAAAAATCTCCAACTGATTTTTTATGATATTAATACTTAAAAATACTTATAAATACATATATTTTGAATAAAAAATAAATTAATAACTCAAAAACATCCCTGTAAAAAACGTATTTTGTCGTTGTCGATATATGAACCTATGTATTAGGTTGTAGGATTTTACCTCAATGAAAGGATTCGGTCAATTATATCCGATAGCTACCATATAACTAAACAATCGAAAAGTTCATAATGGTGGTGTATAAGCTGTCACTTCACTATATGCAGGGCTATAGCAACGGCGCCTCCGTCCGAAATTAGCTTTCCTCTCTTGTTTGGGACTAAAACTGAATCAGTGTGAACGGGGAAAACCAATTGGTATTGGATGCTGATCTCGGATGCATCTGGAAATGGATGCAGTAGCGACCTGCCTCGTCGCCCACCAAAGGTTGAAACGGACGTAATTTGAGTTGCTGATCCAGGCGCTTAGAATTATGCGACCTCCGTGAGGATTTTGAAAAAAAATTTAGGCTGACCTTGCGTCAGAATTTTTGAGCGAAGCTAGAAACTCTTTGGATGCAGGAACTTGGGGCAGAGCGGGACAACCTGCTGGGGGTGGTTGCTTTGTGGCAATGTTTTCAAAAGGGCGAAAGCTGAATGCCATTCGGGCCATTTTCACCCACGGCAGCGCCGACTACATAGGTTCGAAAAATGAAGTTAAGCCAACGAAAGCCAACGCTTTACTGGCTGGGTATTTATCAAAAGGCTGCAATTGAAATGCCGGGCGCACATCTACCTTAGAAATCTGCTGGGCGCTGCTCTCAAAACATGAAAAGCTACCGTCTAACTTGGCCAATTGAGTCACTTGAGGATCACGCGCACAGGGGAATTCAAAGACTGTCTGAAAAACTAAATCGCTTCAGTCAATTTTCACGGCAGGGCATTGTGAAGGCCCTTAGCTAGGGCGAAATTTAAGGAGGGCAGCGTGGGGAAAGACTCGCTTTTGGACACTAAAGTAGTAAAATAATTTTCGTTAATCGAAAGTTGCGACGCACGTTTGACGGCATTGCCGGGGCCAACCCGTAACGGCCGCCAACGAAGCAAGCAACAGAAAAAAGCCAAACGACACGCTGCGCTCATAAAAAGACAATAAAAAAGTGACATTTTGGCCAAAAGCTATTGGCATAAACTGAGCCAGGGAAAAGTTAACAAGCGCCGGCGATAAACGGTAGTGCGGGTGGCACGCCAATGGAAGTGGCAGTAGCAGGGGGACTAGAGGTGGGAGTCAAAATCAAATCACAGCCAAAGTGGAAAACAACAATGCCGAAGCAGCATTATTGACAATTTACGTGGACTTGACTCTGCCACTCGGACATTCCGCTCATCTTGATTTTTTTCCGCTGTTTTTTCATCTGGCTACCCGCTGTTGCTCTTGGCCGTTGACTCTTGCCCCCGGTTGTTGGCTGGATTTTGGTTACTGGGTGGGTGTTGGGGGCTAGTGTCTCTGTCCTCACGCAAAGTGCAAATAAATTGGAGTGCGTGTGGGATGGGTGTCTGTGAGGCGGCTAGGTGGCGGGGAAAGTGCTTTATAAGTGCCACTTCATCAAATCAAAACCAGCCGATTCAACAAAACGAGAGTAGTTTTTTTATTTCTGACGCTATTAAATTTGATTTCCAAATGAGAACATAATTACACGGCCAAGTAAAAACGTCACGGCCTTTCTATTATGCCAAAAACGCATTCCAAACAAGGCAGGACACAATAATTTGGTTTGGTAAAATGTAACCAACAACGCCCCAAAACCCACAATCAAAATTATTCTAAACTTACATCTTATAAATTTTTGCCTTGTGGAGTATTTTTGAGTCTTGAAATTAGGGACCGGAAATACCAGGTCACACTTGATTGGACTTTATAGAGTAATTACTAAGAAATGGATTATACTTAGAAATTATTATAATTTATTAATAATTTATCCGAAATCTAGCATTTTGTTTTAAAGAAAAATTTTATTTGATATCCTTAGTAAGGATTTTTTAACTCATTTTAACTCCATTTTTTAAACTCATGTCTCCTTAAAAAATGTACAAGCAATTTAATCTAGAGAGGTAATTGAATCTCGGGAAATGATATCCCATTAAGACAGTTTGTTAAGGACCGGTATAAGGTTAAACTATTTTTAGATTTTTCCAAGCGTAACTGCTAGAGTATATGCTGTCCGGCTCCGCTCGAGAGTTAGTTTTCCTTTCTCGTTTTTATTAATTTGGATTGTGTTTCTGGGTCAATTCCGCAGACGGAAGCCGCTTGACTAGAATAAACTTTTTCCGCTCTTGCGCTTGGCTTTGTAAACGCGAAGGCAGTCCCAGTGCCCGGACTTCGGACTGGCAAAAAGACAAGACCGAAATACAAGCCCAGCCGTATTTTATGGGCCTTTGTTAGCTGCTTAACACTTTATTTATTATGTTTTCGCTGACTTTCTTTGTCAAGATATGTATTTTTCATAGACTTGTCTTTCTGTAGCCCATTGAATAGAGCTGGCCATGAAAGAGCCAACCTTTGAGAATACCAGATACGGTTTTTGCAATAATTAACTTTTTACTCTTTGGACTCCGCTTTAGTTTCTGCGTTATGATAGAATCCATATTGAATTGGAGCTAAGAGTAGGCCGGAGAAATAAGAAACCTACAAGAGATATACCATTTATCATCTAAATGACTTGACACTTTCCGATAAGGCTTATGTGTATAACATCTCTACCAAAAAAATAAATATTCTTGTGCTCTACAATGATTGTGCATGGTTCATAGATTCTACTTTTTTTTTAGTTTTGTATTGATAATATCGTTTATTACTCAAGTAAGTAGCTTCTGCTTAACTAGTAATAATTGTCATACAATAGTGTAAGTTCTAAATATGATTATTTTTTGGATCAAGAAACTGCGTATGAAACGATAACTTAGAATTCATTTTCTTTAGATACTTCAAAGTCCTTTACATCGATTGACTATAGTTTCCATAAAAATAAATCCATTTCCATTTTGTAAGAACTATTTTTGCCGCAAAAGGTTCCCACCAAAAAAATCGCTAAAAATTAATTTCCTACTCAATTGTGGCCTTCTGGCGCACAAGTAGATTTAATTTGTGTACAAAAATAGCTTTCCCAACCTCTTTCACCAACATTAAAGGACACATATTTACAATTATTTGGGATTATTAAGTTGTTAGACTTTCTAGGAATAGTTTAATCTATCGCAATTAGTAAGCGATGGTCAAATAAACAAGAGCTCTGATACAGGGCTCGCCTAGGCTATCCTTAGCCACTCCTCAAGAAGTAATTACGCAACGGAAACAGTATCATCCGACTAAGTTAGCGTATCCATAATCAAGAGTCTCAGCCCAACTCAACTGAATAGTTTTCTGTCATTTCCGACGCACCTCATACCACTTGTTATTGCTGTTTTTCCTGTTGATTTTGTCTGCATAGGTCTTGCATAATGCGCATAATACAACTTGAACGTTAGTTAAATTTAATTGACGTTTGGCTTGATTGATTCTCTAGAGTCTGGAGGCCAAAACCAGGGCAACAGCGCTGAGAGCGGGCTGACTTTGTCTATTTTAGTTTATCATTCCCAAAGCAAACACAGAACAATAAACCGACACCGCCCCCGCCCCCTGGGCGTCCTAATGACAGTGCACTTTTGACCGCCCAGCCACATAAATCAGTTGCAATTATGCTGAAAACCCAAAACTGAACTTAATTCTCAATTTTCAATGGTAATCAATTTTGTAATTGAAGATTCCTTCAGAGGCTTCCACCGCCGTCCCAGCAGTCGCAGCCGTCACTGCTTACCGCTGCAGTCACCGGCGACCGGTGACCGTTTCGAAAATTTTGGTTCGATAGACAAATGGAATACCTGAAACTTGAAACTGTAAAGCCCTTACCCTGCCTCGCTCAGCCTCCGACTCACAGTCTTTTGTGTCTATTTACAGTTGTATGCTTTTAATTCTTATTTAAAATTGCATGCTCATCTCTTAAGTGGGCAGCTGCATTTAATTTTATTTATTCATGTTTACCCAGCCTCGCTCCGTTCTTACAACGTTCTTTCAACGTTCGCCGCTCAGCTGCCTTTTAAAAGCCAAGCGGTTGGACAGTTTTCCGTTTCGCTTTACTTTATCATGAGAAAATTATGATTTTTATTAGTTCCACTGCACAACAGCGTGGCGACTTCTCTGCTTGGCTGCTTTGTTTGCCTTGTCCAACTACCTTAAGCCCCGTCCTTTTAGATCTTTTCCAAATAATTGCAGTTGACAGCAAAGAATTTTTGAGTTGTGCTTTCCGATCGATTTTCCCACCTTCTGGGCTTTCCCTCTAAGCGGTCACAAGGGTGTATGTGCCAATGTATTTGGATAAGATGGATCAAATGGCATTACTTATTTTAATTGGAGTTCGAGTTCAAGTTCCAAATCGGATAGCTTTATCTCTTGAAATCTTTATCTTATCTCTTTGAGATCCACGTTCAAAATTTTAGCCTGTTTGTATGGAAAATTATACATATATGTATGTATGTATATGGGTATATCTCGTCTAAAAAACGGCCGATTTCGATTAAATTTGTTTTTCAGTTATATGTATGTATGTATATTAGCTATAGGCAAATTTTGAAACAAACTTGAACTTCCTGCACACAGTATAAACATATGTAAGTCAAAATGGCATGGATCGGCCGACTATATAATATAGCTGCCATATGGATGGATTCTATTTTTGGCCCAACTTTCCCAGAAATAACCCACTTTCGTGTTTTGGAAAATAGCAAGTTGCAACTTCCAACAGATTCTATTTTTGGTCAATTGATGCGACCTACCGAATTTTATAATGATCGGCCGTTTATATCTATATCCGGCCGCCTATATCGGAAATGGTATTTGTTGACTAACTTTGATATTTTTCAAGATAGAAGCTTGGAACTTTTTTCTAGATTTTGTGTTCTTATAAATTGGTTTAATTATCATAAGGATTCTCATAATGAACGGCCAACTATATCCGATTCGATTCGATTGTAACTGCAAGGGTGTATCAGTTACGGCTCCGCCCAAAGTTAGCTATCCTTTCTTGTTTTTAATTTTTCTTTCACGTGCCAACTAAGAAAAGTTTTTAATAGGAAGTTTTATATTGCATTTTTTGGACACAAAAGTGGATATCAAATATTTCGTGCATTTTATTTATTTATTATTTAATTTATGCATTTAATTTATTTTCAGTGTATTTTTTTACGCTTTAGGCGTTTGGTCAAAGTGTAATAGATATCTAAAAAAATATTGCCTTGAAATGAAGCACGATTATATAGCGGCTTAAGGAACCGAACTGATCAACAAAAACTAAGCCGGCAACTGAAACCATAGAGAATAATGGCGGAACACGACAAATCAGGCCGAGGCCCCAGCTCGGATACCTTCCTGCCCCTTAGCCCGGTGCAGACGATCATAAAGAGTTCGGACACGGGACTGATCACCAACGAGGTGCTCTTCCTTATGACCAAGTGCACGGAGATGTTTGTCCAGCATTCGGCCAGCGAGGCGTACATGGAGTCGTTCCCGGCATCGCAACAGCCCTCAACCGAGACCCTGAAGTACGATCATCTCTCCCAGCTGGTCAACAAGAGAAAGAACCTGGAGTTTCTCCTGCAGATCGTACCGGAGAAGATCCGGGCGCATGAGTTCCAGGAGATGCTGAGACTCAATCGGTCTGGCGGTTCGGACGAGGACGATGATTCCGGTTCAGGTTCCGAGTCGGACGAGTGATGGATGGCCATGGATTCGGACTCGAATCCCCCTAAAGATCCTCCTCTTCCTCTGCCACCGCTTCCACCATCGACTGATTTACCATCATCCCCCGCACCGCTGCTATCTTAGGAGATATAACCGTTGGTATATCCCGAAGTATGTGTATGTCTTATAGATACATTATATTTTTTTTTTAAAAAGGAATTATATATGAGAAAATATTGGTTATACGGCTTATAATGCTATGCATTGGATATAATTGTTTAAATTGGTTATAAAGCTATGCATCTTTAAATTTAAAAAGCTTACGTAATCTTAAGGTATTTTAAAAAATTGTAGAACATAGGGTGGAAATATTTAAGCAACTAACATGTCAAATTTTGTTCAGCATTAGGAGAAACAAAATAGTACAAACAGACAAACAGGACACATTAGGTTTCATTTTGGAAGCAGAAGAATAATCGGGGTTTCTTGAAAAACTTCTAAACGAAAAGTCGGATCGGGATGGTTGAGGTGTTCTGAAAAAAAATTTTAGTCTGGAGACTTCAAGTTAGTGATATTAATTTAATTTCATTTCAAATTTACGCAAATTTCTCCAAAACTGGTAGGCTGTTACAAAAACAAACATTGCTCTAGTTGGAGGGCAATACCTTTCGTTTGACTTATGACTTATTCAGTTCAGACGCACACAGAAATTCTACGGTTTTTAAAGTGTTTTCACGCGCACGCTAATGCATGCGGTTCTCCACCTCGTGCACTGCCGTACTCTTGATAACAAATAATCTCGTCTAAAAAAAATTCGGAAATTCGGTCCTTTCTGTATTCATTTGCAAAACGAAGAAAAAGTATTCTTTAAGGAATTTTTTGTGAAATAATCAAATAATAACTTCTTAATAAATTATCGGGATCATTGAGGTATCAATGAAGTCCCACTACATCCAATTAACATTTTTTTGCTTTCACCCAAAGTTGCAACAAACTTTCAGACTTTTGGAAAATGTTATGATAAAAATTATCGATTATAAAATTAATTTTATATTGCACAATAATTTTATAACGGACACATCCCAAAAATTAAATTCATTGTAAACTCTTTGCCACTGTTTCAAAAATCTTAAAGAGTGTTTAATATTTGTCTCTAACAGAGGGACTTTTACTGACTTGTTTGTTTCTATACCGTTACCGTCATACCGTTTCTTGATCATATACAGATTTTCTTGTCCAGTTTGAATATATTCCTTTAGCTGACATAGAACTGAACGATCGGATATGTCAATCCCTTTGGTGTTTTTTAAAATAGAAAGTTGGTCCTTTATTCAAAATTCATTTTTTTTTAAGCCTCTCATACTGAAATTCTCTACAGTCAACTAAACCCATATTTAACGAGCATTCTAAAGTATTAACCACTATTAACTGAGACACTATTATATACGGGGATTTGAAAAGCGCAATAAAAGATTCTTTGAATATAAATTATTCAGATTAAACTTTGAACGATTTAAACAAGTCGAAAGTATTGAAACAAGTATTTCTTTGAACAATTTAATAATTATTATTTTTAAATGTGTCGCAATAAAAACTAAATGAGGGTAATTTTGAGCATAGAATTCGGTGAATAAACAATTTTATTGTCACTAGGGATTTACGAGCGATTATTTAGATGTTGCAGGCTTTTATTGACCAGCTTTGGTTGTGTCTGCCGCTGTGTTGGGCTTGTAGCATTTAATTTATAGATTAGGCAAACGCCAAATTTGATTTATTGGTTAAAAAGATATTGATCATTGTTGGCGTGGTCAGTGCTGCCTCCTGCCAGTGGCCATCATTACAATTATAGGCCCACCACCGACAACTGTTTTTGCATTTATGTATGTAGGTTGTTGGTGGCCAGGACTAATAAATTTGAACGCTTAATTCATGAAAGACAAACAAAGGCAGTCGGGAGGCGGGGGCCATAAATCATCTGCTAAGTTGCCACCAGCAACCCAACGAATCCGAGTTGAAACTCTTGAAAAAAGTACGTATTAATTTGGGCTGTAATCTGGCTCTAATTTCAAAAATATTCCAATTAAATATGAATGGCCCAGTTCTACCTGCGCGCTACTGCCAAATTTTTGCCTCAATGTGTGCGATTCCACCAATCAGATGCAGCATGTCCCCCGACCCCCCATTTCGCTACCGAAAGTTTTTCAATACTCCGAACTCCGAACTGGTCTGGACCTCAGCTCCTTTCTCTCTCCGGCTTTTTCAGTATTCTGTTCTGCTACATTCAGGAGATTGCGGTTAAATTTGCAGCAAGAGTCGCCGCACAAAAACCGAAATCAGAAAGCGAAGCCAATGAGCCGAAGTTCCAATGCCCTTAAGTTAGCATACCCTCTTATTTAATCCCTCCAGCATGGCATCAATGCATCAGTGCCTCAGAATTAAACTACACTTGGTAAGGGCATGAGAACAAAAAATTCTGCACGCGGATCTACTGCTGCTGAGATGAGAATTTTCGAGAACCGAGGTCCGAACACGCCACCGGTCAATCTCCAGCCGAAACGGTAAAATGCGTGGCTGCATCTGATTCTTCCCCCACTACCCAAGTACGCGGGGGTCCGAGGCACAGATGGGTTGGCTGCGAAATAAAGACTCATGGCGGCGGGGCAGTGGGAAACTTTTGCTTATTTAACTGTTATTTCTTTATGGAGGCGAAAAAGTAAAGCCAGCAGCACTGTAGATCGCAGATGGACAGGAGAAAATAATCTTATACGTAAAGTGGATATGTCAAAAATTTTAGTAATAATAATATAAAACAAAAAATAACCTTACCATTAGGTCGAGAAACGTGGGTCGAGAAATCTTTGTTTCATTTCCGGATCTTTCCATATTTTTCATAAATCTAATTATACATAAAATTACTATAAATAAAAACGAATAACATGCGTATATGTATGTCCATATATTTAACGCTTTTAAAAATGGATAGAGTTGTAGAGAATAACATTTTCTGTTTATTTTGAAAAACATTTTTTTTTACTACTAAAAAGAACTAAAAAAAATTTTTAGGCGCTCCAATAATTGAAAAATTCAGTTCCCAAGTCTAGATAATAATTAGTTTACTTGACTTGTTTTCGTGTCAGGAGGCTGTAGGGCTTCCACAGCTTTTGTAGCAATGTCAAAGTATCGAACACATCATTCGAGGCACTGGGCAGGGATCTAGCAACAATTGTTAGCTGATTATCAGCAGAAGCACTCCAGCCAAGCTCTTCACTCCACTTTAGCTGTCTATCCCGGGTCCTGCTGTCAGTATCCCAGCATCTCCATTTGTCTGCAGCTCGAGTGGATTGGGTGTCGCTATGGGCATCGGGATACTAAAGTGTGGCCCCGTCGATTCGAGTGCGTTTCATTGCTACTTCAGCGTGTATTTTTGCAGGAAATTAAATCCATTCAACGCCACAGATGGAAAGGCGTCGGTTGCAGCCGTTCGTTGCTGTCGGTCGATGTTTAATCAGCATTTAACGTAAGCGGATTTATGTGGGAGCCACCAGCAGTTGTAGCCAGGAGGTGCTCCCTTAACTTGACTTTGGACTTTGGGTGGAAAATACATACAAGCGTACGTAAACAGTACCTGTACGGAACTTCGGCGTGCATTTCATTTGCACGTGGGTGGCACGCTTGCGACAAGCCCGTCTCCTGGTCACCTGGTGAATTGGTCACCTCGTCCCCACATCAGACACAGCTCCAATAATGCCTTCTATATCCGGCCCAACTGGACGGCTTCAGATGAGTAATTGACTCGTTATTTCGTGACGTGGTGAGAAGATTTAGGTTGCAATATCTGATAACCCCGGGCCAAATGGCTCGCCTGGCCCGCCTGTGAACCGAAATCAAACCAAATCAATAATGCATTTTAGATGAACAGCGCTTTTAGTTGACGCCTCTTTGGCCAGAAATCCAATTATCAGTCCATGCAAATGCGGCGGCGGGTCCGAGGGCAGCGGCGGTGTCAACATGTTATTATTGACAAATAGAAATGTCAAAATGAAAAATTAAATGAAAATCGATAGGGGAGGGCGGTGGCGGACAAATCAGATAGCTGCAACCAGCGAGCGACAATTGAAAATGTCAAAATTCACGAGCACAAAAAAGTGTCGATGTAAAAGCCATCTTCACTCCTATCATACACAAGGAAAAAATGCAAATTCCAAATTGTGGCATGCACTTTGTGACCATAGACTGTAACTCAGATATTAAATTCAGAGTGATTGTTATCTCCCGACTTCCGGGAATATTGATTTTTAACATTGAAATAGCTATTAAAAAATATTCGAATATATCCATCGATATTATTATTATTCATTACATTGTTACATTGGACATTGTTAAATTCTTTTGCTTTTCCTGATTAAATATATGTACGTGTCCTATCCAATTTAATGTAATTTTTCATTGAGCCAATTAAAAACTTAATTTGGTTCCATTTGGAGTTCCAGACCATTTTGGTTTTTTATCATTAAAACACCAATAATAACTTATTTCCACTCCCAATTATCTACTGAATTATCTTTGGGTTGGGGTTGATCAAGAGGACTAGAATTAAAAGTAAAATATTCCTGGACACTTTTCCTTATTTTAATACATTTAAAAGGAGCTCCTTTTCAATTTTTATTTTCATTTTCATTACGAACCTATTTCCATTATTTTTATGGTAAGGCAACTAACAAAAACAAAACCATAAAAAGCGTCGAATCCTTCTTCGTGTCTTGGTAAAAAGACGGATAAATATGTTCACCAGAACTACTGCCTTTTTTAATTAATATTTATTGGTATTAACACATATATTAGCTAATATTATAAGTATACTTGTAGAATTTTATTAAAATTTTTTTAAGTGAGCCTGAAGTGGCTTGAAATAGCGAACTGGGCGTTTGGGACTGCGCCCCGTTTGCCAGACCGGACCAGTCCATGCTGCATGTTGCACGAGTCGGGCAGGCGAAACGGTCAGCCGTATTGACACACCAACATCAGCAGAAAAAGGCGCTCCAGCAGACACCAACAACGCAGCAACAACTACCACTTTGGTGGCACTGCTGTCATCGATGGCCACCGATTGCCGACACTCAAACATCGCGACATTTGAATGTGAATGCCGCTGGTTTGGTTGGCAATCTGCACGTTGGCGTTGTTGCAGTGACCACTTGATAAATGATAAATTAATTGAGTATTGCCAAATGGCATAGTTTGGGCCATAGAATGGCCCGGTGTATGAATAAACAAAATCAAAGGCAGAGTTCTGATATAAACAAGCCTTTTTGAAACACAGAGAATGGTTCCGATTCCAAATATCGCAGAAACATGCAAACAAATATTAAGAATCTATAATTTAGTGATTCAATTCTAGATCTAGAAAAACTAGATAATATATATACTGAGTATTATGGGTTCATAAAAACGATTAAGACCTTCTTTCTATAATTTACATTTCTATAGATCAAACTTCCTTAAGGAGATGGATAATCAGTCCGTGCATCAGAGTGTATTTACTATCTTGACCCTTTTGGTGAGACATGGGACTAGACCTTTTGTGACAAACTAAATTTCTGGCATCGGCAGTAGAGTAAGCATCGAAAATAGTTGATGAATAAGTCGAGTATTGAGTACCGTAAGAGTTCGTTTGTACAAATGTGCAACCTAAACTGGAAATGAATTGGTCAGAAATGGAGAGTTGCTGAATAAAAACGTTGATAGACAAATATTGGCATAACACTTCATGTGTTAACAGTAATGCCAAAGAAACAAAATCTAAAGCACAAGCTGCATCATAGACTCTTCAAATTGTTAGATCCACACAGATACTCACTCACTTATGTGTTTGGCCAAATGCTGAAAATCCAACCAGCAGAAGCTAAAACAGCAGCAACATCCACAGGAAGAACATCAGTTGCTGAAACGGCATGAGTAACCTGCTAAGTGTTGCTTATTTTCACTGAGAAAATAAAATCAACAGAAATGGTAAATTGTTTAATTGAATTTACCGCAGATGCGCTTAAGTGGCTAGTAATTTAGCAACGGCATCCATTCGTTTTCCCATCTATACGTCTGACGATGTCTCTGTATCTGTGTCTGTAACGTTGCTGCGTGCTCATATGTATTTGTCTCAGAATCTGTATCTGAATTTGTATCTGTAAATCTGCCTGGGTCTGGGTCTGGGGTTACGTCTGTGTATCTGTATCCGTATCCGTAACGTATCTGCTAGGAGACGTGTCCGACGCTCCAGCGCATGAGCTTGATTGTTGTCGCTGTACAAATAGAGCAACAACGAGGCACAATGACAGCAACTACTAAGACACATAAGCATGCCAGAGTTGCGGTGAAATGAAATGTGGCTTCCAGCTCCAGCCTGGCCAGTTGTGTGCATCTTGGAGCTGGTGTGTCGTTGGCCGTGTGTTCTGTTCCTGTAACTATGCATTAAATTAAAAACGGCAAAGAAAGTGCTCCGCAAACGCCAGTTGCTGGTCGCTTGAATGGCAGCTGTAAGCTGATTCTAGATTTCTCCCAGGCCCAATTACGCTGCTGTGTGCTAGCGAGCTTTCTTAATTGGTGAGCTTTATGGCCACATCGTTGCTCAATGCCCGATTATGCTGTTGATATTTAAAATGCCTGCAAGGGACACAACCTCTTGACTGGATGTCAGAGTTCGGCGCGATTTGCATGACAAGAGTTGCGCCATCTTGACTGCTTCGTAATTTTAACTAATTGGTTGGCAACACATACATAGTTTCCTTGGCATTATCACACCGAAAAAAACTGTGAAGTTAGATAGATTTATAAGGAAAAAACTTTAGCCGAACGACTTTCGTATTCGTGTATTCGTATATTCGTGTATATACTTATATATATTTCGATATTCTATCTCCTTTCACTCGTGAAAGAGTGGTATATATTCTTGATCAGGATCACTTCCTGAGTTGATATAAGCATCTCCGTCTGTATGTCTGTTTCTACGCAAACTAGTTTCTCAGTTTTAAAGCTAACGACTTGAAACTTTGCACCCACTCTTTTTTTTTTTTTTTTGTACGCAGTATATAAGTCGGAACGGCCAAGATCGGCCGACTATATCCTTTAGCTGCCATATAACTTAGCTGCCATATAACTCCGCCCGAAGTTAGCTTACTTTTCTTGTTTATTGTTTTAAAAATTTGGTTTTATTATGATATTATCAAGGATATATAAGGATCGGCGAACTATATCCGATTTCTGCGGGCCCGCCCGAAGTTAGCATTCCTTTCTTGTTAACATATAACCTAGAAAGATTCTATTGGGGAATACCCCCTACTCCCCCAAACAATAATCTTAAAAGGTTGTAAATTATTTTTAATATTAGGCGCAGAAATTTTAAAAAATTCCTTTAAATATGGGATGTTCATTCATACATATATGCTTTTGTGAATGTTGTCCAAGGTTTCAACAGAACTGCGGTTGGTCCCGTCTGTTCGACCCACCTTTCGTGAAGCGCTCTCTTGGCTAAGAGCGATGCGGCGCAGTCGCGATCGTCAACCACTCTTTTCGATCGCCAGACAGTGCTCTCTTGCGTGCCCTCGCTCTCTCGCTCTTGACGCTCTCGGCCCAGTCATCTTGACCATTTATGTTACTGGCTGGGGAGAGCGGGGCTCCCCAGTTCGAACTCCGCAGAGTCTACTTTTCTTTCGTTGCCAACTTCTTGGACTTTCTTAGCTATATGCTTAAAAGTCTTTTGGAAGCGCCGACCCAGCAATCAGTTAGCTGCAAGCGCTTTTGGCGTCTGGTGTGGTGTAACGGAGACTCTAGTGCTAACACAAAAACGGAAAATCGACGACTGAAGGACTGAAGGAATCCGGCCGTATTTGCTTTGTGCGGCCATAAGCCGACTTATTTAAGTGACCAGCTCCGTTTAATAAAAGTTTCGTTGAGAGAAAACACACAGACCGCATCGAAGTTGAATTGATTTGCGCGCAACCGAAAAGCAGTATTCATATGCAACGCGCGCGATACGCCATTCGGTTCTTCCTCCCGGTTCCAGTGCCCTACTCATCCTTGCCACTGCCGTGTTGCCGTCCTGCCGTATTGTTTATGGATTTGCTGTTTTTGGGAGCGGCGACTCTCCTCTAACACGTCAACAGGTAAGCCTGGATTCAGCCGGGATTAACTTTGCTTAAACTGCTGCAACAACTAAAGTGACAGATGACAACTGGGGAGTCGGGAGAGGGGTGGAGACGGGGCGAAATTCCGACAGATCCCAGCGCGTCCTGGGCCGCAGTCGCATCCTGATGCAGTGGAGTGCAGACAAAGCGGATTACCATGGAATTGTTTAATGGCTTTAAAGCGCTTATCGCAGCGAAAGTGTCGTGTGTATGTACCCCTCCGCATATTCATATCCAAGGCATCGGCATTGGCATTGGTTGGCCAGCGTAATTGGCCAGCAGATCGCAGAAGCCGCCCGGGAAAAGAACACAGACCGGCAGGCGAAGAGTGCTGTGAAAACTTGTATTTAATTAAGAAATAGTGGTAGTGGCTATGGCTTTGGCTGTAGCTGGGCCAGGCCAAGTCAGAGAAACCAAGCCATAGAACATAGAACGAACAACAGCGGCAGCAACAACAAGTGCAGCAAAAACAAGTACCACACACACTGCCACCGCACGGGAGCAAGCACGACGGACTGGCAGCCACACACGTGTAACTGGAAACAAGTTGAATTTCCTCGACTACATTTGGTAAAGTTTACATGAGGCAACGGCCAGAGACAACAGCTCTTTCCCGAGAACCCAGAGTCCCAGCTTAGGCCGAAACGCTCCAAGACTTTATGGGTTGGCTGTTGGTGTGGTGGCGAGACGGCGCAGTTGGCCTAGAAGGTTGTTAGGCTGTGAGGCTGCGGGGCAATGTGATTTTAATGAACTACTAAAACGGCATGCCAAAGCCAAAACAAACGTAAACAAACTTGACTCCCGCCTCAGATTGCATTATGGCTGCCACATGCAGCAGCAACAGTTGGAAGATCCCAGGTCCCTGGGCCCAGAACCCAGATCCCAGCAATCTGTACAATATTAATGCAAGCATTAGCAGGCGCCGAGCCGAGGCGTCCCACACCCTCATCCTCCACCCATTCGTCCGGAGTCCGTTTGTTACTGGGCATTTCGGCCGGAGTTCGGCCTCAGCCTGGTTAGTGGCAACTTAAGCTGACAGCAACGCAGAGCGGCGAGCAGTTTAAGTTACTTTCTACCAGCATTCTTTGGCTAAGACCCCTCTGCCCACCCCTCATCACGCCCCTCACCACAGGCAGTGGATGGCTGAGATTAGTGCAGTTACTGCAGTTGCATCCACAGTTGCCGTTGTTCTTATTGCGGTTTCTGTTACTGTTGCGGTAAATAAATAAAGCAGCGTGACTTCACGGTTCAACCTCATCCAGAGTCTCAGTCTCAGCCTCGGAGATGCTGTTGCTTTAGCTCTGGCTTTGCTTTGCTTTTCGTTGGCTTTGGCTGTACCCGTGGCGGAGTGGCAGCCGGTAGATTGCGTTGCAACAACAGCATCGTTGTCGGCTGACTGGTACAAATGGATTCAAAATTATAGATGCGTTCCACGCTGCCATTCAGCCCACTTCCTTCGGGCCAAGCCCGGACCATCTAGAAAGCGTGAATTAACAAAGCCCCAAATTAGAGACAGAATACATCTTCCCATTAAGCAGATCGGGCCTGGACCGCACACGTTACTCGAAACGGGTGTGAGGTCGCTTAAACATAATAATGCCTATGTAACCAGTAGTAACTTTCCGGGTTTTTGTTTTCAGTAAGAGGGTCCTGGATTCTGTTCAATAAGATAATTTTTGGGAGCTGATGAGACAAGGCGGGCGTTGCATAAGCTCGTGATAAACTCGCACATATGTAAGAAACTTATGGGGAGCTAGCACGCCAACGCCATTAAAAGCTGATGCATTTTAATTAATCAAGTTAACAAACAAAGCAGTTGCAGTTGCGGCAGATGCATCATCTGTCAACAACAATGTGCGCCGCAAACTAATTACACGACTCTTCGCGGCCAGGGCGTATGAGGGCGCTGGGGGAGGGTGCAAAGTCGGGCGGTAAGCCCAAAACCCAAATCCCAATTGAAGCCACCACACATCATCATTGTTCAAAATTGCGGAGCATATGCGATATTACAAATTAGATTTCTGTTAATTTTTGACAGAAAAACTTTGAGGAAACAAAAGAAGCTATTATTAGCCTCTACTGGGTACTGAATACTGGATGGTAAACATTTTTGTAAGAAAATTACTTGAGTCTGTGCTTCTGAGCCAGGACGGGCTGCGTAGATTGATTGGTCTATCCGTGGTGTTACACACTCTCAAAAAGAGGAGGCGCCTCTGCTCCCCCGAAGAGCTAGGCATGTCCCAATGAATTCAAAACTTCAATTAATAGGCAAGGCGGCAGAAGTTTCCTCTAGCAACGATAAACAAATGGAAGCAACAAAATCCAAGCTCCGGAGCCAAGACAAACCATCGCAGTCGTATTTCCTCCGAAGACAAGTTTTGTGCCAGCCAAAGTTCCTCCAAAACGGACTGGAGTGTCCTCGTTAGGTCTGCCCGGCGGAAGCAGCACTTAATAATAATTAAATAATTTTCGCCATTTATAGAGCCAGCACATAGAGCCAGCTTTTGAATGGGCTTGGCTTAGTCCTGCACTTGTATTTGCAGCGAGTCTATTTATCTTTCCCTTTCGTATTTCTTCTTCAGACTGTGTACATCTGCTGTGTGCTGCACTAATAAATAAGATTGCTTTTAATTAACAAAAAAATTGTGGCTGCCATCGAGTTGCTGGCAAAAGTTGCTCAATTTGCTTGCCTGGCCAAGTCGGTCTTGGCTTCGAGCTCACAAGCCAGGATGTCTTTAGTTGCGTTTATGTCTTTAAGTCTAATGGGTGGAAAAACCGTGTCGTTTAGAACACTCGTATTAGTTCCCTGATTTGATTGACACAAAAAAACCATTAGCCCGGGAAAATATAATCTTCTATAAGCATAGTTAGTTAATCGCTTAAAGCATCGTTGTTGCGCCTCAAGTTCGCCATACATAGTCTTCAGTTAGTTGATATTCAAAAAGCCTAAGTTCTTAAGCGCAGGACCCACTATTCCCTGCTATTTTGCACATAACCCGATCCAATGAAAGTCGGTTCTCAACTACCGAGGAAATTTGAAAGCATTTGAAAGTTTTTGACGCTGGTTGCCGTGAATTTGGCTTTGGCTTCGCCTTTACACAAGACAGGTGCAGTTGGTTTCTGGGCCATGGAGGCAGGCGGAGTGGAGGTACACTGGAGGTGCAAACTGCCGTAACTGCAGAGGCTTCAACGTCATCACCTGACGTTGACTCGGGGACCCGGGCCGTTACGAACACACTCGGCGGCTTTCTGGCACATGTCATGGGAACTAGAAGTAAGGCGGCCAAAGTTGGGAAACCGTGGGAGTGAAATACTTTACTTTGTTCGGGCAAATTCATTAATAAGCTTTTTTTGCATTCGCTCCTCCGCATCTCCGCAAGTTTTCGAGCATTTTCCACACGAATTTTAATTCAGAAATACAACTCAAAGCTCGACTGCTCATATGCGAGTGGATGATCGGACGCAGGCAGGGGTTCTGAGAATCGCGTGTGCCGCCAAGAGCTCCTTCTGATGGAAACGGAATCTGGGCCCAGACACGAGCACTTCTATTTGCCAACCAATAACAATTTCATTTGACTAGCAGTGGAATGGCGTATGAATTATTCCATGCATATCTGTGTTAATATTATGCCAGTCGCAGTTGTCGGTGAGCCTAACCCTTTTCGGGGACCACACAGGAAGGGTCGGATGACTTTGAACTTTTGACACATTTGGCAGTCGGCTGTCATAGTTCACCAGGGGTAATAGGTCACTTGGGAATTCATGTTTGCTTGGCTGATTCCATCCTATGCTTTTCGACTACATAAATTCTTTATGGTCGAATTTCGGGACTTGACCCTTGGCCATGTCATGAGAACTGGACAGAGAGCTATGCAAACAGACAGACAGATTGAGGCTGCATTTGGTAATGCTTACTGGCCCTGTTGGGGTTGGGGACGACCTTCGATTGGGGACTATTTAAGTTGGCTGTGTTATTACGTCTAATTAAGGGGCTTATTCAGTGCCGGTGCCACAAGCCGCATCGAGCCAACTCTGAATCAATGCGCGGACTCAAAATTGTTTGGCTGAGTGCCGCAATTTATGTCGGATCACATTAGCGGGGAAAAAGGTGTAGCATATTTTTCCCATTATGATATTGCTTTACAATGACACATTAAAAACAACAATTGCTCGTCCCAGTCCAGTGGCTTTGAACACTGTTTTTGCCATTTCTTTATCAAAGTTTACGCAATCACTTTCACGAAATACAAATTGAATTGCCAATGAGTTGCCATTGTCATTGGCAGGGCCAATGCTTGACAAAAAAAACAGAATCATAATGGAAAAGGGCAATTTATAATTGTGAAATTTCCCCTCAACCTTGTAGCAATGCAACCATAAAGCCGTGTTGCATTTAAGGCCACAATTGGGAAATTACCGGGCCGCGTCAAAGATAGCACTCAGCTTATCTGGCATGATTAATTTGCCGACCCTTTGAGCGATCGCTTAGAACTGGCCGTCTGTCCATCCGTCCACCCGGCCATCTGACCATCGCATTCATGAGCTGGTCAATCAGCACTTAAGAGCTTTCCCTCGCGGATGCCAACAATATTCTCATATTCTCTTGCCGGCAGTACCCGGCAACGACCATAATCCATTAGAAAAAGTAGCAAATTATGATTTATTGCACTTGCTCCGAAGAAAGGAAAAATTCATGAAAGCCACAAAGTGGAGAAGCGCTGCAGAGAGTGCTTCGCAAAAGTAAGAGGAGCTTGGACTCGGGACTAGGTGGTCGGGTGGGACTGAAAAGGATGGAGGATTGGCCCATAAAAGCAAAAACTTCTAAGTAGTATACGAAAATGTAAAACTCTTGTAATGAGGGTGCACTCCTTCCACTCGGGGCCACTTGCAGCCACTCCACTTCCATATTTTTGCGGTCCTAAAGTTTGGTTTCGGTGTATTAGGTAGCCGCCTTGAAGTCGTCGCTGCAATCGGGTGTGTAGAGCACCAATTATTGGCCCATAGACCCCGAAAGAAGCCACGACACGACCTCATAGGTCGTCATCCCAATTACACACATGAGTAATGTGCGTGTTTCCAGCTTGTGCAATACCGCCTAATGAGCCACAATTGGGCCACCCCCTCTTCCACCGCATTTGATGAGTGGCATCTATACGACGAGTGGATGCAACCAGCCAAATAGTCAAGTAGCCGTGCTTACCAAATTATGGCCCGGCTCACTCAGCCATGGATGCGTCAGCTGGGCCCCGGCTTAGTTAATAACTCTGACCGAAATACCAGAGTTCCAATATTCGAATCCGAAAAGTAAGTGTCATTAGCATATACTTAGCACAAGAACCAGTTTCCCTGGCTCTTTCCCCGGCTCCTTTCCTGGGCACGGGAGAAAGGGGGGACATGTACAAAAGAAATGGAAAGAAAAGAGAGTAGTCTGTCGGAAATGGGTCAAAAAGTTTCCCACTGATCGAGTTCGTTTTAATTAACACATCCGAACAGATGAGCAGATGCCAGCCACAGCAGCCGAAGCAGCCATATTCGCACATGCAATCATAGATTTTTATGGCCAAGAGCCGGGACTTACGTGTAGATTACAGTTGCCTCCGAGCCGTCAAGAATGCAGCTCGTAACGGGCACAAATTGAATGGCTCAGAAACGGAAACCTAGTCTTACTCCGACTTCGACGACTCCGACTCCGACTCTGACTGTGACTGTAACTCTTGGCTTTGAAATATCGGTGGCTACGACAATGAATGGCACCTGGCGAAAGGCGCATAATCAACCATAATGACAAAATTACTATATTTAGTATGCTAAAAATCGGTCAAAGTGTCAGTAGGTTGTCCCCCCGACGATGATGAAGATTTTTCTACCGTTTCGGAGCTCGGCTGCTCTGGTGCCTGGGTGCTTTGGTGCTGTGGTACTGTGGTGCTTTGGCTAAAATCGTCTGCGCCAGCAAACATGATAGTGCAATTTTTGGAATTAAAATCTTTTCACCACAGCATCTTGTCGAGCGATGAATCTGCGACTCTCGACCAAGTGAAGAGGAGTGGATGGGAGTGATGGCTCTTCGCCGGCTCGTCGTCGAGAGTGTAGGTCGCTACTGTATCGCTCTCCTAGCCCTGTAACTTTCATTTTTGACGCTGTAGAATATCAATACACAATGGCTATAAAAAGCGTATCGAACACATCAAAAGGTTATTGGCATATTTGTGTGCCTTGTCTTTTCGCAGCGCTTTGTTTGCTTCCCCATTCATCGCATCCATCGGACTGCCTTAAGTTGCCACACGCAGCTCAAGTTGATGGCTCGAGCCCCTCATCGCGCGCTTCGCGGTTGTTTGTTGTGTGTGAGTGTAGTTTGTAGTGTATCTTTTGACGCGCTTCGAGAGAGTGGGCACTTAAGGTCCTAAGTGCCGTAATTAGCAACAGCTTAGACGGCCACAAGCTGCAAGCGAGTGGCAAGACGATCAACATCCTCACTCTCCAGGTGCCAAAGGTTTTGGCAGATGCACAAGCAGATGCAGATGCTCAGATAGTCAGATAAAGATTCTGCGGGCGAGTGGAGGGCTGAGACAAATTTTGGTAACGTTATAAAAATTGAAAGCTACGCAACCAGGTGACCTACATCTACAGCTTGCCAGACCCACTCCATTCACCAATTTGGATCCATGTCTGGCATGTTGCTGCCGTTTGGCTTTATTTCTTTTATTCTCGGTCTCGGTCTTGTTCTCGTTCTCGTTACCTCTCTTGGCCATTGGATATAAAATTATAGACCGCCGGATCTCCAAGAGCAACCGCTTTGGTCCGCTTTAATTTGTTTTTCTCTTCATTTCGCTTGGCCAAAATAAGCATTTCAACCCGCGTAATTTTGTCGTGATTTGTTTTTTTCCACCAAATATTTTTTTTTTGTTGCTGTTGCTGGTATTCGAGCAGAATTTAAATAATACACTCAACGCTTTCACTTTAGTCACTTTTTATTGCCTCCTACTCTGGTTGTCGGCTTCAGGTAATGGCTCTATCGCCTTTCGGCTCGCTTCTCATTGAACTTCAATTAGCAACGGCTCATCATTATCATCCCATTTGCAGAGACGCCTCCGCAAACGTTTTTTCTTTCCCTTCCAATTGTCAATTCGGCTCGGGAAAGTGTAGCAATTAAAAATTAATTGCTTAGGCAGGCCACTGTCGAAAACGTCGAATGTGACACGTGCGAATCCAATTTATGAAGTCAACTGGTCCGCTTGTCTGTCGGTGTGCCAGTCTGCCGGTCTTCTGTGGCTTCTCAGAGCCAATATCTTTCATCTGTCCTTGTTTTGTGAAATTACTTTTTGGTGTAAAGGAGCAGCAAGGAGTTATCTGGGCCAAGCACTTGCCTTCATTCACATTAAAATTATTATTTTCAAGCAAGATTTTTGTTGCTTAGACGCCCAGATGAAAATAATGGAAGCTAAAACGGCATGGCATTTGTGCGATGCCGATCCAATTTGGGCCTGAATTCATCGAGGGCATGGGTTATGCCACAAATAGCTAATGCTTGTCCACCGGATTGACTAAAGCCCCTATCAGGCGCTTAAACATACCTTTATTTATTTATTTTCATTTGAACACTGATGGTTGGACGCCCGGATGGCTTCACTGCCCGGAGAGACAGGATCGGAAATATTGAGATGCATGCCCCAGTGGGCTGGTTGGCCTGCTGGCAGGTTGGGCCTTTACAAATTCGAGTTTTAGTTGCCAAAATTTGAGGCATTTATTATTTCGAATGTCATCGACAAAAACAACGTCCTGCCAGCTTATACTCACATCAAATGCAAATAAATGAAATAAATTCCCCACATACATTTCACATACGTATATTTGTGTGTATCGATGGACTGCCAACAGCAGCAACATGCAGCAAAACAATCAACAGGGCGCGCTGCCAAATGAAATGTTCGAGAAAATCAAACAATTTCGCCCATTGAGCTTTTAAGCCGCTAAAGGAAATATGGCAGGGTCGGCGCATGTCATTTTTCAGATACTTTGATGTGCGACGGCCAAAATAATCGCGAAATGGTGGCTGTCATAGCTGCTGTCTCTCCCCAAACTTTGGTTTATTCAATCCACTCGTTGTTTGTACATAAATACCGACATTGTGTGCGGAATTCGCAGGGAAATTGGCAAATACCCATACATCGCGCCGAATTTTGCTAGTCGTCTAGTTAGGTACCGAAAGGGATACACTATTCGAGTCTGTTTTGAACTGAAAAATCCCATAATCTGTTTCCGATAGAATCACACCGATTGTGCTAAAAAATTTGGGGCAGCTTAACTCAAGAATATTATTGAATTTATTGAACAAATATTACTACAATTAACACAATTACTATTCTTCACTTTATATACATAGCTAGAATACCCATCAACTATCTATTTTAATATATGTTTAATATGTTAAATATTTTTATTCAATTCATTTTCAATACATGAGAAATTGATTTAAAATCGCGAGGGCATTGCGGCGGTACACTCTGGCCTGTTCTTCTCGCCTGCTCCAGATCGAAAATAATGCACCACGAAGTGACGGTCAACATATTGCTGTATATATGTACATATGTATGCGGCACATCGAATGGGAGAATACAAATGTATTGGCTCAGCCAAGAGCATGTATCGAAAATCGAGCTAACCGAACTGAGCCGGCCCTGTGGCCCACTTACTGGGCACGGGAAAAGCCCATTTTCCGGAGCTAACTACGAAAAAACCTTTCTACTCGATTTGGCCGGAGCCAGCAGGCCAGAAAGCAGAAATAACAAAAGCTAAATGCGAGGGGAATTGTATGAGGAAAGCCCGTCGGGTCGCAAAGTTTATGCCAGTTGGTTGATTTCTGTAGCATTTCCGTTTTGTTTCATTTTAATTCTCGAGCTGCTCTTTGACCATTTTTGATGGCCATCCCACACAAACACACAATCAGACCCGCACAGGGAGCTGGGGGATTACAGAACCAAATAAAATGCTCGACTATTGGCGGAAGTGCACCATAAGTTTATTTCTTGTTCGCCATTTTGTTTACATATTTTCGGGCGTGCAGCACGCTTTTGGGCGCTTGGCCATGTCGATTGCTTCCATTTCAGTTTGAGGCGACAAGTTTGTTTGTGCTTTTGTGTTTGTGTGTGTGTGTGTGGCTTATTGGCCATGATGCGCCATAATGTAACGGAAATTGACCAAGTTTTTAAAGACATAAATATTTAATGGGGAAACAGCCTCTTTCCACCCCATCGGCACAACGCTGTTGCTCCCGAAACTCCCGCTAAATGTTCAATTTGCCGCCTTTGTGGCCCTTCAATCCCTTCCAGCTGCCAGAAGCCATTAATATTTTCAAACTATTTGCATAAATTAATGTGCGCACACAAACTGTTGCCAAAATATTGCTCCGTACTCTTTGCTCTCTGGCAGATTGTGGAGCTCAGCCCCAACTGGGCGTGGCACGTCGCATGCGGCACACACCAGGCAGCATGTGGGTCAGCTCAGCCAGCTTAGCCAGGCTCTGCTCCTGGCTGGGAGCGAGTTTAATAGCGATTAAACCGCCTTTATTTAAATTCGAGTTAAGCATGCGCCAAAGCTCCGCATATGAATGGTAAATGAAATTGCATGTCGGCCTGAGGCGCATATAACTCCACCGAAAGTTGGTCTGCTCCGACGTAGATCGGAGCATGGGTGGCGCCCCTACATCCATCAAGCCTTCAAGCACCCTCGTTCGCATATACCCAGGTGGCCGGCGGGGGCGGGATGGTGGCAAAGTGCAGCAGCTGCCCCGAATTTACAATATGTGGGCACCAACTTATCCAAAGGGCGGAGATTGGGGCAAAGCACATAAATATGAAATTAGTTTAATCAGCTTTCGGTAAGCAGACTTTAATTGAAATTCCTTGCAGGCAGCCGAGAAGAGTGATCTTCTCTGCTTTAATTCGATGCCAAAATAGAAGCAGTGGCTTTCGGAGCTGCCGGGATGATGTGGCGCCCCAACTGGTAATTGAGTTTTAAGTAGCTGTTAGCGGTCCCGCACCCACTCCTTCCGCCACTTAATAGCAAAGATGCGCAGCTACCGCCACGCATTGTTGCGAAAATTTACCTTGTACGTCGCCTGGCTCTGCAGTTGGAAAATAGTTTGGGGCACTGAGAAAAACACACAGAACTTGTTTAGAAATCAGCTTGAATGCTCAGATGTTTGATGCAATTAGAAACTGTACCCATATTTAGAGACTTTAAATTACTCAAAACAACTAATAGTTTACTGGAAACACATATTTTCTTCGAGTGTAAAAGGCTTTAAAAGCACAGGCACGAATAGAACGCTTCACGAACTCAGTGCTGCGAGTTAAAGTTCCTCCGAAAGACAGCAACGCTGCAAATCAAATTTGCACGAAAACCAAAGGTACTTTTTGAACGCATCTGGCAGACCAGCACCCGGGCCCACCCACACCTGCCCGCCGCACCCCACACACACCCGGCAGGGCGGGAGGCCAGCACACAAATACGGGGCCAGATTCGCACATCGCTTATTTGGTAATTTGCGTGAGTGCGAAAATGCGTTGCGTGTTTGCCTAACATGCCTGTATTAGTGCGTTGCCGCTGCAAAGTTCATAAACTCGCACACACACACCTGGGTCGCAGCCGAGCCTGAGCCGGAGCAGAAGCCGGAGCCTGAGCCCGCAAGATAGGCAGGTCACACCCCCACCCTTGTAGCACACATGGAACACTGGATGCAATGTGTCCGTAATTGAGTTAGCCAGAGATTTTGGGGAAACTTTAAGGCCCTGCGGTCATATTGCAAGTGCTACGGCGTGGACGCCATAGCACCGGCCGTGGCACAATAAATTGCGATAATAAATGGGCCACCGTTTAACTGTGTCAACAGCCCCTCACCCTTGGCGCATCTCAAGCGCTGCAGCGCTGCAGAGACGCTGCGCCGGTTGCAAGCTGCCAGCTCTGGGTAAACAAGAGGCAAACTTGACGGCTGTGGCACTTGCAGCACCTCTAGTTTCGCCCACACTCGCTCTCGCACCTGCACCAGAGCCATCTCTGGCAACAGACCCTGCATATAAAACGCTAAATAGCGGCTAATGGCCAAAAAGATGCAACCGAGTAGGAAAAATGCACCCCGGGCCAAGGCTCCCTCTGGTTCTGCTGTTGACGTTGTCATTGTGACGACAAAACGGTGGCTAGAATAACGGAAATTATGCAAAATAGGTAAAGCAGCTTTGGCCAAACTAAGCATCAACTGCAGGCGCAAAATTATGTGCCCGGGGGCGGGTGGGTGCTCCCTGTTCGCTGAAAAGCCTGCTCACTTCCTCCAGCTTAAAGCTCCAAATCGGTTTAAAGGACAGTTTTTGAGGCAAAGATACAAAGTGCTCGGCGGTACCACCAGTAATTAAATAATTCAATAAAGTATTTCTGTCGTAAAGTGAATGCGCTTAGTGTATCGACGAATAAGTGCGTGATACTTGAATGTATGTGACTCTTAAGGATATCGTACAAATGCAAATCGCTTGGCATGAAAATTACCTTTTTGGATTTGAGCTAAGGAGCACGGCTGGTCCTTTTAACTGCGAGGAGTCAATTTATTTTAAAAAATAAATAGAGAAAATAAAATGCGACAGTATTATTTTTTTTCAATGAAATACATTCAAAATCGTTTTTTATGAATTTCATTATAGTTTCTTTAAAAAAAAAATATTGGAAATCAATAGTATTTGTGACAATTTAAACAAATTCTAAAGCTTATGAGCAACGGCTGCGGGATTCCTTTTAAATAAAATTAATTTAAATGAACTTTCAACATTTATATAGGTTTTTATAGGTTTATAGGTTATAGGATTTATTTTCATAGGTTTTTTTACCCTTTCAGAGGGTATTATAATTTTCTCCAAAAGTTTGCAACGCAGTGATAAAGACATCTCCGACTCCATAAAGTATGCATATTCTTGATCAGATGCTCCTCCTGAGTTGATATGAGCATGTCCTAGTCTCTCACTAGTCTCTCAATTTCAAAGCTATCGACTGGAAACTTTGCACACACCCTTCTTTCCTTTGCACGCAGTATTTAGGTCGGAACGGGTTGGTCGACTATATCCTATAGCTACCATATAACTGATTGACCAGAAATGCTATACATTCGGTGTTTTTAGAGTTAGAGAGTTCGAATTTTGTATACTGGAATTGCTGGAATTGCTGGAATTGTTTAATAATTGTGTGATATAACACTCACCCTTTCCGTAGGGAGTTTTTAAACGACTAACACCTTGTGGTTATGAGAGGTAATTGTCTAGATAGGCTGGGAGCCCGTAAACCAATGCATCCAATTAGGCCAATACTAGGCCGTCTATTCTTAAAGTGGCTCACGGCCTACGGCTTGCCCCACAAATCTTCATAACTGTCTCCATTTGGCAGCTCGGCATTGGGCGCTTCTCACCCTCGTGCGTCGGTGCCACAGAGAAAAGGCAAAACAGGTCCCCTGGGTATTTGTCAAGGGAGTTTATCTCGGTCCGGGTCGAAGCTCGAACGGACAGCACATAGGATCTTATCACAGGAGCCCGCTCCTAACTGCCGATGCCACCGTAGTTGGGGGACCCATCAAATCAGAGATTGGTCCGCAGCAAATTCGCATAAAAGGCACTATACCCCGTTGGTGCCTTTGGCTGCAAAACTCTGGCCGGCATGGACCCTCTGCTCCGAGTTCCTTGCAGGTCTGACATTGCTGACACACCTGCTCTGGCCTGCGCAGGAATCCGCCTTGGATGAGGGTGCTGATGGGCGGAGAAAAACTAGCAGAATCATGTTTTCCCGCTGGAGGATACACCTACTGGTAGTGCTGTGCTGGCCTCGTCGCTGAAGATTTTAAATTGCAATTGAATAATAGATTGAACTCGGCTTAGGCGAGACCTAATGTAATTTTTGCCACTGGCTTATGGAAGGCCCTCGGTCAGGTTAATTATCATGATTAATGCACTAGAAGTAGCTGACTCACTGCGAGCCACTAATCAGTCCTAGAGTAGGGACCCGGGACCAGGCCCAGCTGTAAGGCCTGGCAATTACGACAAACTGATAATACAAGGCCAGTCATTGTGCGAGTTATGGCTAAAAAAGAAACGGCCGGGCGGGCCGCAATGCGGGTGTCGTGCCGCGTGTGTAGTCCATCAGCATTCAGAGAATGATGCAGCATGGCGGAAAAAAACGATATGGAGGAAGCTTGGGATCGACACGAGGATGGCCATAAACTGCCATGGGAGGCACACACCCTCGAACACCCGCCTAATCCATTCACATACGAGTAGGTACACACAGAGGCTGGCCACTAAAATTGACCAAAAGCAGAGCAGTTGAGCATAAAAGGATACGACGCCTTTTTGAAGGGAGCAGTGTAAAAGGATTTTGTGCACCTTTCAAAGTCCTTTTTTACAGTTTGTTGGGTATGTTCTGTACGGTCCTGGAATGAATGAATGCATGAATGCCTGATGATTGAATGTGCCCAAGATACAGGGCTGAGAAATGTGGGGAAGCCGAGGACTGGGCGGCCGCTTTAGAGGGTCAGTCTAATCAGCCCCGACCAGACGACAGTCATGTCGACCGCCCCATCCACCCATCCCTTCCGCCACTTCCTTGTTTTGATTATAAATTGAAAAATTTGCTGCTGTGCGAAATTTGTACGAAATCAAAGTGTTTGCCAGGACACTAGAATTTCCATATGTCACTGCCGGCGGGAGTGGCCAGGCGCAAAGGTCAGCCATGTGGAATTGAAGGGCGTAGGGCCGTAAAAGATACGCTTGTTAGTCGGATAGCCGACTTCCAGATGCTGAAAGGTCGCAACAGTGATAGAGTGGGATTAATTACCGCTTGTACACTGAGCTATTTTTTATCTCTTCCAAGTTACTGAAGGACTGAAGGAAAAGTGAGATTATTATTTACAAATGTGGGCTCTTTCTATTTATAACAGCCCATCAGCATTCGGTTCATTCTAGACTGGACGCCCAGTAAATGTTAAAAATGTGTTTCAGTCATTACATCCATACAAATTACGTCCATTTTAAGGTATAAATTACAGATCAAGGACTGCGGATGCAATGTGCACCCGTAGACACTGTTGCAATATATTATAATCCAGGCAATTGCATAATGGATTAACAACAACCCGGTGTTGAAGCTCGCTCTCTTTAATCCTTTATCAATGTGAAGTCGAGTAAATATTCTACCGTGTTGCAGCGGCCGACGGATATCTGCATTATTGTTTGCCGTACTGCTCATTTCGGAATTCGAATCGATTTATTACATTTTTAAACAGCATTGCAGTTGCTGCTTCCGGGCTTGGGTGGTGTAATTAATAAATTGATGCGGCTGCATGTCGTCGCCAGGTGCAGAAGCAGAAGCAGGAGCTGGAGCCAAGACAAATGCAATTGCGCCGCGTCGCCGACACGCGCCATTTGACAAAATGCGGGTATCAGAAACCCGACTGTCGTCTAATGCCTGGCTAAAAACTTAGGGCGCCTACAGCGAAATCACGTATTCGACCCGTGAAGGCCAGCTTGGTTTGGCTAATTAATGCCAAAGAGTTATATATTAAGTAGCATCAGCCGGACCTTGGCACATGCCACGTCTCCTAATCCCGCTCACGCCCTGGCCTCATAACTTTGGTAGTTTGGCGCAGCTGCAAAGAGGCAGGACAGGCGGACAAGCGAACGAAGGGACTAACGGACAAACGGACTCACGGACAGCAGCGGCCTAAACGTGTCCGGACTGGAATCGAATCGCCGGCAGAGGAATTCAATAGAGAAGGGCCAAGGCGATGACAATGGAGCGAAGATTTTTGGCTTCGATGAGCGACACGTGCAAAGTGAAATAATCTGATGCGAAGCATTTATTGTTACTTGGCACAAACTTGAAAACTATAAAGCCATCTTGGCAGCACCTCGTCCCGACTCTGGTTGGCTCGGGGATTTTTCTGTGTTGAAGTGCGGTGCCGGTGTCAGTGGCAAGCATCCCACCTCAGCCATTATGCCGGATATGTCTGGGTGGAATTCATACCCAGCCCACCTACGCAGTGTGCTCGACTCCCGACCACATCCGCCCGAAATCCGAGGCAAACAATAACAGGCCGAGGAAAGAATAATCAACCAGATAGGGGAGAGGAAACTGAAAAGTTTCATAGCCAAATGAAGATTGGCGTTGCGAGATACACACGTGATGGGAATGGAATATCGAAAATTATATTGAGCTCCTGCGGCGTGCAAAATCTTTACCAAAACAATATATGTCATGCACATGCCAGGACAGTAAATGGCCAATGAATCGACTAGCTCCGGCAGCCGCGGGATCGGAAAATAAAATGCACATTAGCCGGAGGCACACAGCCGTCAGTTCCAGGAACTAGAAACAATAGTCGATGATGTGCCCCGACTACGGGGTACCTGTTATACTGTGTGTCTTTTTTACGATAGTACAACCGTATCTGCATAAGCTCTATGAAAGCCTTCGACTTTTCCTTAGAGCTCCGAAAACGGCAAAGAATGCGAGACTTTAAGAGCTGGCAGCTAGGGACAAGGAAAAGATGGGTACGAAAGGTTCTTAACGAACGCTCTAATCTGCACGTAATTGTGTTTTTGGGCAACCCGGGCCATGAGAATCGAAAAAAGACTGACAGACTGACACACTTGATAGACCCTGATGGGGAAAGCTGGAAAAAATGGGAAAAATAATACTGAGCGCAAAAAATCCATCTGCAAAATAGTATTTGCAATTTTGATGATTTCTGTTTTCCAACAGACCAAATAATAAAACAATAAACCTTCATGTACACAAACGCTTAAAATGACGAATGCCAGATCAAGTCGGGCGCTCGTGTTTATAAAAAGGGACTGTGCCTTTTTGTGTGTGCGAGGGTGTGCATCGAGTGGGCCAAGCCTTTTAGGCGAAAATCTGCAGCTCCGGAGTTGGCACGGAGGAAGGAATCGTTATGTCGGCCAGGACGCAAGTGGCAAAAAACAAAGAAAGTGCCGAGTGCCGAGTGCGGGAGGTCTTTGTGAGGGGCTTGGAAGCAAAAGAGCAAATCGAAATAAATAAATAAAATCAAACGCTGTTTGAGAAGGAAAGTTTCAAACTAGGAAAGCGCCAGGCAGGAGCTCTGGAATTACATCTTATGAGTGTCTGGGGGCTGGGCCCACAGAGCGTATTCGTAACGTACGTAGTCCGTATACATAACGGAAGCGGAAGCAGAGCGATAAACTTTTGTTAGCGCAGCGCACACCAATCCGCGAAGAGCACTCGCGGGAGCGTAAAAGTGCGAAAGTGCGAGCTCTGGAGTCCTGGCGTCCTATCAGCCTGGGCCCCCGCTACCACCTCTTCCATCCAGGCTTCTCAGAGTCCTAGAACAGATTAAGGAAAACAGCCGAGCACTACCAGGCGAAACGGAAGCAGCGTGTAAATGTTGGCTGACGCTTGACTGCGTCATCCTGCCAAGGGAGTGTCCAATGGAACAGAAATCAGGCTCAACAGATTGTTGGTCCGCAACTTGGCCCCTCCGAGTAAGTCGAAGTCCTCGCATGGTCTTCATTAAACGCCCGGTGCCGAAACCCAATTTGCTTTAATTTCCGAAGAGCTAATGACAACTGATTGGGCCAAAGTCCTCAGTGTTCGGCGCGAGCGGAGCTCCGTAAATCCAATAAAAAATCAATATCTAACAAGCGAAAAACAAACCGAAATAAGTTTGTCTTGCTGGAAAATCTTAATTTTTCACGATGCCACAAAACGTGACACATTTTCGTGGTGGCTGCAAACTCTTGTAAACTTTCTGCACCCACACACCAAGTGACCTTTGAAAATGTGTGAAGGTAAGGACTCATTTGCTGGACGCTTGTCTACTTTATTGTACCCTTAAGGAGGATTCTTTAAAAAAGTTCAAACTTTGACATCTTCCTCGAAGGAATTATTGTTCAGAATTTCCGTAGAATCAAACCTGGAAACCTAGGTTTTTAAACCTATTTTTAAGGCCCTTAACCTTAGTTTCAGATCTACACTAGAACTTGTTCAAAGCTAGAAGGTTGGTTCCTTTTTAAGAAGTAGTATTAGACCCATCGAGGGTCTAATTTATAAAAATAATTTCAGGCCCAAAAGAGTATAAAAAGCTGGTACTCCAGACGTGAGAAACTTTCCTCACTCTTTTTTGTATGTTCTGTGGCCTTAAAACCAATTTCAGTTTGTATTTTCGTCACACGCAACTTGGCAAACATGCATCTCAGTCTAGCTGTTCCAAACAGACTTAAGTGGATTTGGGGTCCCTCGAATCCCAGGCGCAAATATTTTGATTGCGGTCAGGGTCCCTTGACCAGTATTTAGCATAATTAATTAACCCCGGAGAAGATTTAAGTAATTGAAATGCGATTGGTATTCAATTGGACAGCAAAATAGCCAACTTATTTCTAGAGACAAACAGCACAATAATGCTGGGGAATCATTTATGTTGTGGGAGGTAATCGAGGCTTTTTCGAAAGAAACAAAATTGATGTGCAAATTTCCCCAGACTTAGCGTGTTGGTATTTCTGGACACACCAGGGCTTTGTATTCTGGTCGCTAGGTGTGTTGTCATTTATAATGAAGTTTGGCATCCATGGCATATTTACCTGGAAATATATTTCCATTTAGCCAGCTGGCGCAAGTGTCCCCTTTCCAGAGTTGGGGACGTGTTCTAAACGAAATCTGCCAGCCACATGCCTCAAAATGTCATTTTGGCTAATACACCTTTTGTCGTTTGATTTATTGTTCGGCCCTCCCCGTCTTATTTGCATGTGTTACACTTTGACCGCCTCTCCAGAGGCGAGTGGAAGTACTCCACTAATACTCCCACTGTCACTGCCTTTCACCCTCCCACTTGTATTGAAATGTCTGAGTGATTTGTTTAAGCAAACGTCCAGTTGTGTGCGGTCTCATTTCTTCTCGTTTCGATTCGTTAGCCCGTCTCTACAGCTGTCAGGTCCAATCTGGGTCCCGGAGCTGAAGCTGGAATGGATCCTGAACGAGCGCCCTTCTTCTGCCTAGTGCCGCCTGCCTTCTTCTGCTGAGTCTTTTGTGACTTTGTGTGGATGTGTGTTTATGTTTGTCGTCCACTTGTCATGTCACTCAGCATCATTGTCGCTCAGACAATGGCAGTCCGACAATTTTCACTCGCACCTCACCGCAGTTAGCATCTCGGGACCAGGTCCACGATGGCAGGCTGCCAGGGTACTGGCTATGGGTCCGGGCCCCTGAAGAGTAAGCCCCTCTTCGAGGTCGGCATTTCATTTACATTTCAATGTCAGCTCTTGTCCCACGTCCCACAACCCTTTCGCAGGACCGCTGACAATCGAAATTTACCGTTGCAAATCAATTGCCATCTTACCGTCGGGACGAATCCTTTGCAGGACGCAAGGCGGTCGGGTTTACACATAAAAAAATAAATAACCATACGGACGCAGACCTTTTCAATGGTTTTGCATACATAAAGAAATTGAGGCACTCCAGATTCCCTTTTGGTTTTTTGTCTTTGAAAGAAAAATTAAACTCGTAGAGATACAAAAATGTTAAACTATTTTTACCTAGATAGTGCCGAGTCCAGGCTTTGAGGGCCCTATTATGCTAAAATACTTTATGCCCCATTTATGTTGATTTCGCCGTGTTCCTGTTTCTGCTTTATGGCCAGACAGTACACGGGAGAAATCAAAAATTCAGACCCAAGTGTCAAGGCCGTCAGCAACCAGGGAGGCAGTCGGGCACACAGGCAGAGAAAATATTTTTATGGGCCGGAGTCGGTATTTATGCCCGATTTATACCACATTGGCCAGGAATCGTTTAGCTATTTTCTATGCCACTATATGGATTCGCATTGATGCCTGTGCCAGTGTGCGTACGTGACGGGACACATCGGCCCGGGTTCAAAATAGGACGCCCGCGCCTTATAGTGGGTGGTGGATTGCGGGCGCAGGCAAAGGACTAAGGGCTCCAGGGTTGGAGTGTTTGAGTGCTGCGAGTGTGGCATGTGTGTGCGTATCTGTTAGCCAACATTTTGACAGCGCCGGCTTTAAGTTGTCAGCGCATTCTTCGGCTTTGCCGCTGTGTGTTGGCCATTGTGCTTATTAACATACTATGTATGTTGCTTGTTTGCTGCCTCCTCCTTGTCGTCCCATTGACAATTCATTTGTGTTATCACGCTCCGTACACCCACACACCCAGCAGAGTGTGTGCTTCACAGCAAGGGCTTTGTGGCAGAACGCAGAACAAGCAAAAGTGTCAAAATTGCTGGGAAAAGTATTTGCACAGATTTCTGACGATAATACGCAATGACAGGCAAAAAGACACGAGAAAACAAAAAGGAGTCTCAGCGAAGCGCCAACTTTATGTGGCGTCTTACCTCATGAACCCATAAGCGCGGAAAATCAATACTTGCTATACACACATGTCCTCCCGATCAAACTCTTTTCCCAGCAAGAGAAATATCTTATAGTGATAAGATTAACAAAAATATCACTAAAAGGAAATGCATTTAGACCAGGATGTATCGAGATCTGAGCTATGGCGGATATCTAGATTCCTGCATTCAGGCAGCCGTAATCCCCGAGAGCTCACTCAACTCGGCTTAGAGATGTCTGGTTGCATATCCCTACTTAGGGCCAAATTGCCAGGCACTTTGGCCAGGACTCTAAAAGCACGCTGCAACCAAAGACGCCGACCCAATGGCATTCCTGTCGACCGCCCCTGCCGTCCCTGGCGCCACACAGACACCGCTAGAACCCACATGTGGCCGCTCGTTATTATTAGCATAATTACAGGCGCATTAGCGAGCTCGGTCTCTGGCGCCTGGCACTTTGCCTGCCGCCTGATTATGACAGGGCCTAAAAGTACACAGCCTTCCCTGAATCCTTGCCCTTGCCTCGCACCAGTGCAGCACCTGCAGTGCGGCTTTAAGCTGTTGAAAGTCCCTTAAAGGAGCCCCACTTTTTGAAGATGCTCCTGCGCTCTTTTTTTAACCCTCGCATTTTCCGCCTTCATAAACATTGCATTAATTAGATTTTTATTTTACTTTGCAGCCCTCGCTTAATGTTTACTCGGCTTCCTTCGACGTAAAGTGCCGAACGGCCGCAGTTAGCCCAGGTCAAAGGAAGAAGAACAACGTTGCAGATTAGTCGGAGGCCCTGAAAAACAATCTACCCGAGTAGAACGACTCCCACGACTCACGCAAGGAAAAGCAAAGGCATCCCTGGGATGCGACTCCGCGCGCTGCCCGGGCTCTGGGCCTGGCTAGTCCTGACCGCCCCCCTTACTATGGCCTATCCGAACAGCCCTCTGGCCCAGCCGCCCCTAGCCTCCTACGTGGACACCTCGAAAACGTCCAACCAGCCCAGCCTCCCAGCTCCCGTGCTTCTGCAGCCTGCTTTCGTCTATGACGCCCACCCCCCAGAGGACACTGCTGCTCCTGCAGCACCATCTCCCTCTGTAGATGGTGAGCTCTCAAAGGGAGTCATCGGTTCCAGGTGGGTACACTCAATTCTATACCTTATTTACTGCTGCCCCGACTAACCCTGAAATGCTGCAAAAAATTGATTCTAACCAAACGTAATACTTCATTTGAAAGATTTGAAAAGTATATCATTTTATATCCTAAAAGTATATCATTATCAAGCTTTATTTTAAATAACTTGATTATCTCACTAAGTATGCCAGTACTTTTACATACAAGCATTAATTCAATTGAGGACTACCGACTTGCTTATATTATATGACATTGTAATTAAGTTTCTAAAAGTTACTTTTATGCAAGTTTAAAGTTAAAAACTTTTCTATTTTCGGAACATGTTATTTAAAACAATGAATTAGCCTTCTGTTGCTCTGGCTTATATACTCCTCCAAGTCGGTTGAAAATCAAACAAGAATCAAACTTAGTCCTACTAATATGTTTGTTTTATCCTTGATGCAAAGGATTTAATTTTTTTTTTTTTCATAAATAATATGACCTAACTAAATTGAGCACTTTAAGAATTAAAAAAAAAAAAAAAAAATAGGTTCAAAGTCTACTATAACTGTGAAGAGTATGTTCTCCGTGTATCCAAAGGACTCACCGGATGACGGGAAGGCCTCTTTGTTTTCCATGAACGCTTTACATTTACTTTGCCTCCCCGTTACCGCTTCTCCATCCGCTCCTGCCGATGTTGTTGCTGGGGAAAATCTTTTGTTTGCATAGCTTTTTCGCAATTTTTGCCTAATTGAAATAGAATTTCATGCTTAGCCGTAGCCGATTCCGTTCTTGAGTGGGGAGCGTGGGTGGTCGGTTTGTCTGACTCGCCTTAGTATTTTTAATTAATTTGCTCCGCGGCCGCAAAACACGCGGAGTGGGTAGCGGAGCGCTGCATACTTTGTGGCACGCGTTCACATCCCATTGAGGCGGTCGCCATGGGGAAAGAGGGTGGCATGTGCACCGGGCCTAGACAACAACGATTAAATTGAGTGCTCATTAACTTCAAATCAATGCTAATCAATTGAGTTTAAGTGCGGCGTTGGCCAAAACGGCGGTACCACACCATCCATCCCACTAATCCCCCCGAAGGGCAAAAACACGTTGCAAACGCAAGCTGCGTGGCCCAATAAAAGTTTTTATATTCCGCGTTTTTTGTGACCCTTCTTCCCAGTACTTCAGGCCCAGAGCCATCTGTTTGATATTGTTCCGGTGCAGTTTCGTATTAATTCTGCACATAAACAAATTCACAGCCAGAGGCCAATTGCGTCAGCTGCTGCTCCCCCCCTGCTGCCATGGCCTCGTCTCTTTTCACAACCCAGCCGCCCATCCACCCACCATTCCGAGCTAAGGATGGCGGGATGTTGCCTCGAAGATGATGATCCCGATGATGCCGTATCGACCTCTGACAACTGCAGTCACGCGAATCTGGCATATTTTAATGCAACGCTGAGCGATGCATCGGTCTCTGAACAGCATTTATCGACAGATGGATATCTTCGGGTGCTTTTTGGATTTTCACTTTAAACTTGAAATATACAAGGTCTTAAAGCCTGTATTAAATTGAGGGAACTTTTAATCAAGTAACTCAAAACCAAGATACCATATGCTGGCATTCAAATTTGGTTTTAATTTCATACGCATACGATTTTCTAGAGCTATTTTCTATTTTCCCTATTTTTTTAGTTGCTTTTAGCCTACTTTTCCTGCATTGATTAATGGCAGGAAACTCCTGTTAAGTCACTGTGGCACAATTTTGGTCCCCACCTGCAGCAAGTCATGCTGCATTTTTGGAAGCACATTACCGGAAGTTTTGGAAACAATGACATATCCTTAGGAGTCATTCAGTAGCAAGGAACTTGGTCAGTTAAAGGATTGTATTTTCAGAAAATTGCTTGAAGCGGCATAAGACTTAAACTTAAAATAGTTTCAAACGAATGGTCGCCCAATACCCTTTATTGCTGAGAAAATATGTTTAATAATATCCAATAGATATCATCCATATAAACTTCTGTTTTATTATTCAAATTAGAAACTTATTTTTCCTTCTCATAATATTACCATTATTTTTTATCTATCAGCTTAACTTCTTCAGTCTCTGTGGTTTTGGACGGCAACAAGCCACTGTTCACGGACGCCCTCGGACATAAGGTGCCAAAGCCGCCGCCCTCGCTACAGGTGGCAAGCCCCATCGACCTGCTCAACCCCGACCGCTACGAGTTCTACACCTTTGACGAGCACGGCGAGCTGGTCAAGCGCTTAATGACCATGCAGGAGATCCAGAGCATCGTGGCCAACGGTGACGGTGATGGTCCGTCCATCATCCACCCGGCTCCAATGTCCCCAAGCACAAACCCTGATAAGAACGTTCAGGAAATAGTTAAGAGTGTTCAGAGCGTGCTGAACAAGGAGGTGGCCTCCAGCTCTACTAAAAACAGCTCTGGGGAATTGTTGCCACCTTTACTAGACACGCCGGACGTGTCTTCGACCTGGTCCCTGATCCTGCCCGCTATATTTGGCAACACGGGTGGCGACATCTTCCCGCAGCAACGTCCGCAGCAGATTGTGATGACCCCAGAGTCGGAGCTTTTGGAAATCTCTACCAAGGCATCAACGACCAGAGCCACCAAGAAACCCAAGCCGAAACCTTCAAAGCGTAAACCTGGAAATATCCGCCGACCAACAACCACCACTGAAGTGATTCCTCAGGTGGTGCAGGAGGAGCTCGACCCCATGGAGTCCGTCTACACTGGCATGCAACAGTACCAGAACATGGCCACAAACGTGAATTTCGAGCTGCCGCACATCCAGCCAATCTACCAGAAACTTCCCACCAATAGCCCCACCACAGGGCGGCCGGAAACCACTACACGACGGGTGTTCTTCAACAACCAAGAAATCATCCACACCCCCACATCCTCGAGCAGTGCGTCTGCCACCACAGAGAAGATCGTCTTCAACCACCAGCTGGCAAAAAAACCTCCAAACGTGCAGCACAAGCCCACGCAGCCCCACAGGACCAAGAAGCCAGGTGGTTCTATGGTGGAATCGCCAACTCACACTGGAGGTACTGGTTCAAAGCAGAAGATCAAGAAGAAGACAACAACCACGACCACAACAACATCCACGACCCCAGCTCCAGATCCAGTTACAGAGCCAGCCACCCAGCCCCCCTCTGAAGAAGTTGAGGATCCTCCTGCGGTGAGCACCACCACAACCACCCCAGCACCTCCTTCGACCACCCCCAAAAAGAAGAGACGCAAGCCTACACGGACCCCTGGGGGAGGATCCACGCAGAGTGGTAGTAAGCCAACAAAGGCGAAGCGCAAGCCGACCCCCAAGCCGAAGCCACAGAACCAATCCGTAAGTGAGTCAGGTTTACCACAACATGTCGCGGGGACGCAAAAGCGACCCCATAAGAAGCCAAAACCAACAACGACCACCACTACTGCAGCCCCCGATCCGGCACCTGTAACACCCACTGCAACTTCTGAGCCTGAAACAGCTTTGCCTCCGGTATCGGAACCACAGCCAGAAGAAAGTGCATCGACCACTACTCCAGCTTCTGAGCCA
Source organism: Drosophila malerkotliana malerkotliana (assembly GCA_018153235.1). Lineage (NCBI taxonomy): Eukaryota > Metazoa > Arthropoda > Insecta > Diptera > Drosophilidae > Drosophila > Drosophila malerkotliana. The sequence goes on along the minus strand of JAECXV010000075.1, from coordinate 19,238,460 downwards.
GAGCCCCAACCCACCACAACAGCTGCGCCCACAACCATCTCGACGGAGGCACCCTCTACCACTTCTGCTCCAGAAAAGAGCACCGCCATTCCTCCCGCTCTGCACCACCAAAAGCTGCATCAGAAACCTGCTGGCTCCACCAAACGACCGACCACTCTGCACCACAATCGCATCCACGGAAAGCCGGTACACAGCACTACCACAGAGGAGAGCAAGGTGGCAGGTGAGCCCCAAACCGAAAGCTACGGATTGGTGAACGTCCTTAGTTCCTCGACCAGTAGCACCACCCACCAGCCTCTCTACCCCGTGCCCAGCTACGGGTCTGAACCTATATCATCCCCGCCTGCGGCTCATGCCGAACCCACTACAGACGTTTCTCAGCTAAAGAAGACACCCTTACCGCTTCCCACGCTGGCTCAGTTGCAGCAGCAGCTGCATCCCAGCTCGCCATCTCCCGCCCCTCAGCTATCGCCTGCACAGATACTATCGATGGACCAGATTGTCCAGTCGCTCACCCAAGACCTCTCTGCTGCGGACAAAGCGGAAGGGGACTCTGCATTGGAGCCTGTGAAGTACGACAGTGCCGAGAACAAGGAACAAATGGAGGAGCTAGCCAACAAGAAGAAGATGTCCATCGTCACGAGCACCACTACAGAAACAACAGCTACCAGTTCTAGTTCGACCGGTCCCACTTCTACCCCCAAGCCCACAACTCTCTTGACCAGTAACAAGCCCCTAATGTCCCACTACGGCGGAAGCACACTGGCCACCATGCTCTCCGAGGAAGATGACCACACTGAGTCCACTGAGTCAGCATTGAGCCCAAATTCGTCATCGGAGACTACGCTGAGCCACCTTGAGGAGGAGGAGCCGACACCCGTGGTGGTGATCACAGCAAGGCCTCAGTACGCTACATTCCCACCCTTGCCGAGTGTCAATGTGGATTCCAACCAGAGTTTGCTTGAAGCCGGAGCTGAAACTGGGTACCCACAGCTAGGCGTAAGTTCCAATGAAAAACAAGAAAGGAAAGCAAACTTCGGCCGGAACCGTAGTTTATATTCCCTTGCGGCTAAGATCGGATATAAATTACACATGTCGGATATGATTGGCCGATCATTATGCAAATTTTTTTATAAATCCAATTTATTAGAATACAAAATTTTAAAAAATCACATGCTTCCATCTTTAAATATACCAAAACTGGTATTTTTACCAAAGTCCGATCGTTCAGTTGTATGGCATGGTTGTATGCTTATATTCAGTTATATGGTTATATTCAATTATATGGTTATATTCAGTTAAACGGAACTTCCTTGAAATCTCTTTGATTCTTTCACTGCATTTTACAAAATATCCTTTGTTCGATATCCGAGCTTAACACCCCTTAACGTCTTCTATGCCCTTTTCGTTAAATACCTTTAAATTCAGAGCGGGTGCGTGTGGTTGCGTGGGACCTCGTGGCGTAGAATGTAGATAGTTTTAAATGGTTCTCCCTGATTATAAATTAAAAAGTTTATTAAAAAAGTTCATTTTATATTATTTCTTAAATTAAAATTAAAAAATTAAAATTTTTTTTTTTTTTGACTGCAGGCCCAAGAAGAACCGGAGACCACAGAACTTCCCGGAGAAACGCATTTTCTGGGAACAACTCCAATGACGGCTTTGGACAAACAGGAATCTGGCACCAACAAGCCTAACGCAGACTCTGCCACCGGGGTCGACTTTAATCCTAGTTCCACTAATGAACCAGTCATAGAAATCAAGGAGCCGGAGGAACCAGCAGTGACCGTTACTGAACAGGCGCTTCGGTTGCCCGTTTCGGAAAGCAGCACGGCAATCGACTTTGATGCCGACAGCACGGAGGTGACGCCGATGGTCGCCGACCTGGTGCAACAACTGAACCTGGAGGTGCTAAAGCCCATGGAACAGATATCGATGTCTAACTTTCAGACGCAAGCAGCCACTGTAGCCTCCACCCTTGTGGACGGCACTGGCTCCCTGGGCTCTAACATCCAGATGAACTCCAACGAGACCAAGGACGAACTGGAATTCCTCGTATTGGACGTCATCCAACAAATCACCCAGGGAGACCAGTACCCACCTGCGCCGAACCTGGAACCAGTGGACGATGAACATCGACTCACTAATTTCGCCCAACTGAACTCTTCGTTCCTTCTGCAACCGAAGCCAGATAAAACGGAGGAACTAAACAAATTGACCCAGAAACCTGTCCAAAAGTCGCCAGATGAAAGTTCAACCACCGATGTCCCCGCAAAGCAGGAAGCTACTTATCTGGAAGCCAGCACACAACCAATTCCCATTCTCTCGCTTTCGCAAATTTATGCGCAGCAACAGCAAGATGAGGATGAAGAACAACAGATGTTTGCCAACGAAAGGCTGGAGGTTCAGCCAACTCAAGGGCCTGTAAGACAGGAGACCGTCCCCGCCATCGAAGAGGCATCCACCGTCGCAGAGGCTACAACCGAGCGTCTGGAATCAAGTGGACACACCACAGTCATCGAGGAGGGCTCCGGCAGCGAGGAGTCCACAACACGGGACTCCTACGGGCAAATCCCCGACAGCTTTACGGAACGTGAAAGTGAAGAGAAAATGCCCGAGATGTTGACAAATGGTTACAGCGAGCAGCCGAAGTTAGAAAACAACGATGACCAAGAACCAACGACAGAATCTGAGCTCATTGTCACAACGGAAAAGACTGTGCCGGAAGAACCTGGAACGAGCACTCTGCCTCTGGAAGGCGACACAGCGACGATGCCGACGCCGACAAATGTTTACAAGGATGCACAGGATGAAGAGCAAATATCAACAACGGAGCAGCCCAAGAAGACAGAACAGGAAGAGCGTCAGGAAGAGCAAATAACAAGTGCGGAGGACAGCGCCACCAATGCTGCCGAACTGTTGCCGCAGTATCAGTCGCTGTCCAGCACGGAGGAGACCGCGGCAGTCACGGAAATACCTGGCGATACATCCTTGGTATCTTCCGAATCGGACATGTCATTCAGCTCAGAACAGGTGACTGAAAAAATTGAGGTGAGCACGGTAAGAACTCAAGACTTGGACGACGAGTCGGCGGAGGAAATATCAGATGAGCTGATGGCAACCATATCGGAAGAGCAAGACACTGAAGACGTGACTGAGTCGGCAACGGATGCACAGAAACTGCAGCCAGACGACGAAGATCCTTACGTCAAGCTAGGGGAGACAACGGCCACAGTGGTCCGTCCACTCAACCCGACCTCCAAGCATCCGGAGGTCGATGAAAAAAGTACGTCGGAGCAAAAGAAGCCCCCAGCACCCATAGCCTCCTACGGCAACCCCTTGGCTGAACAGGAAGACGAAGAGGACGAGGAGGACCAAAATGGCTATCGGGTGGTGCTGACTTCCCCTAGCAGCTCAACGACTACTACGACCAAACCCACTACCACTACGATCACAACCCAGAAGCCTTCAACAACAACCAAGCGACTTCACACTTTGAAGCCCGTTTCGTACTACGTCCAGCCGTCGCTGTTGGCCGGATACAACCAGTTGGATGTGCAGCCACCTAAGGTGCTTCCTTACAATGCAAATAAAGTTGCACAAGCCCAGGCATTGGTGACACAGACCGCCCAGCGACCCACCCAACGGCCTGCTTCTCTAACCAACCTAATGGCAAGCTCCACTCAGTCGACTCGACCACCTGTCAAACTGGACCCCAGTCCGGAGTCCTCGCAGGGTCTTGAGGCCTCTACCGCCCTCATGGATGACGATCTGCAGTCGTTCGCCCGGCTTTGCAACGAACTCGCCTTTAGCTACTGGAGGGCTATCACCTCAGAAAAGATTAGCTCAGCGCGGAGCCTGGTGCTCTCGCCTTTCGCACTTACCTCAATGCTTTCAATGGTATTTCTGGGAGCTAGGGGCACCACCTCCGGGGAGATGAACGAGATCCTCAAGCTCGACGATATGGTCGCCTTTAACCCACACCTAATCTTTAAGAACATAACCAGCTCGGTGGAGCAGGCCTCAGATAGCGACATTGCCACGGCTGCATTCGTTAGGGAGATCTTCAGCGACCGGAGCAACGGAAAGATTCTGCCCTTCTTCAAGGAGAAGATCCAGCAGCTTTACGCCGGACATGTGGAGGAGGTCAACTTCCACGTGGTCAATGATATTGTGCGGCGCCGCACCAATCTGTTGGTAAAGCGTCACACTATGGGAAAGGTGCTGGAGTACCTGCGCACCAACAGCGTTTGGGTCAACGGACCATTGGCCACTATATCTGCCAATTTATTCCAGACAGACTGCTCCCACGGCTCAACGACTGAACGCGACGGAGAGATGTTCTTCCAAGTGCAGCCCACAGTGCGGCAACGCCGTCTCGTTCCTATTCCCGCAGTTCTCTACCGCTCCGGCTTCACGGCGGGCTACGAGCCGAAGCTTGACGCGACAGTAGTGGCCTTTGGGCGAATCCAGGAAACTGTAAGCACCATCTACGTAATGCCAGGCCACCAGAGCTCCATATCGCCAATGGGCAATCTGGACCGCCTCGAGCGCAGCCTGGTGGAGATGGCTTTCGGAGAGACGCAGGCTTGGAGCAGGCTGTTGACTTCCCTGATGGAACGTCCCGGCATGGAGGTGCATTTGCCGCGGTTCTCCCACCGCTCCTTCGTGAACGCCTCGCTAGGTTTACAGAAAATGGGTCTGCGAGGGCTGTTCAAGTCTGAGTTTGCGGACCTACGGGGTCTGACCGGCGCCGGAAACAAGGACATCTATCTGTCAGACATGATTCAGATCAACACATTCAGCACCTGCGGCGAGGACAAGATCTCTGACCATCACCATGTGGAGATGTACCCGGCGCCACCGCTGCGCAAGCGCAATAAGGACGTGGACATCCGTGACGACGAGGACCCGGATTCCTCGGAAGCCGCGGTGGACTTTGGCTCTCTGGTGCAGGAGTCGGCTCTGGGGCGCGGCTTTTACGACGATCTTCTGGACCCCAAGTACCTGGAACTGCCGCTGCCCCTTCGACCACGTCAAGCACGAGTCCCCGACGCCCCACGGCTCCGGTTTGACAAGCCTTTCCTGTACTTCGTGCGCCACAACCCCACGGGAATGATCCTATTCATGGGCAGGTTCAACCCTCGCCTGCTGCCCTGAGAATCCGATGGACGCCGGCGGTCTTTGTTAAATCATGGAATGTGACTTAGTGAATTTATACCCTAACCCTAACTGCTAACTTAATTTGTAACGAATGCTTATTGCTGTGCCTTAATCCCGCGACCCTCCGAATGGATCCGGGATTGACGCGCAGCAAACGCGGGCATGTGCCAATGCCAGAGATCACCTTTTTCGAGCGGAAAACTCCGCGTCGAGCATCTTGAATTTTTTAATTCAGTTAGCGTAAATTTGTTTCCAATCGTTCTGAGTTGCATTTAATTCGCCGCACAATATATTGCATGGTTTATGGAAATGCATTTTTTACTCTGCCCTGTGCGGGCTGAAAAATTGCCCACTCGCAAAAAAACGCTGAATAAATACGCGGGAAACAAAAGCGAATGCAATGAAAAATTGAAAAATTAAATGCAAATGGAATCATGGAATGCGTCAATGTTTTGGCAACTGAACAAATGTAATTTAATAAAACAAACTTTACCAATACGCAAATGAAAAATTGTGTAAGCTATTATGTAAGCTTGAACAAAAAGTCTAAATAAATATACATAGATATTACAAGAAATGTTCTCTTTCCCGGGAGAAATGGTAGACTAGAAGCAACCAATGGACCACCTTGCGAAAAAAAGGTGTCGCCTTCCATCAACAAATAACAGATCAGGGTTTAGTAATGGTGGCGATGGTACGTCCGTCTAGTTTCTTAACTAGCGAAACTAGCCTAAAATTACAAAGTCACCTGCTTGTTTAAATTTTATTTAAAATTCAATTTTTGGAGTGTGTAAACCGAAATGCACTCCCTTGTAAATGGAATGTAGTAAAATGCATACAACATGTTTTGAAACTTATTTAATAAAAAAGAATAAAACTTTAGAAAGTGATTCAGTAAACAATAAATATATTTCATTTTTTTGTGCTCTTGCATTTGATTGACTATTATAAACCGTTGAATGAGCATTTTATTGTAGAAACTCTTGCCCCACTCGCCCCGTTTAAACTGAGTTCATTTTCATATTTTACACAGTTTGGCGAGGGGGTGTTTGCCCATTCCCCCCATCTCGTCTCCCATACGGCTTTGGAGCCATCAGCCATGAAGCCATCCCCCAGCCAACTGCCCCACATGGATAGCTGGGTGATGAATTCATAAATATAAATAAACCATTCATTCGAAATTCAGTCATGCGTTTGATGTGGCAGTTGCCTTTAATGCTGTTCCTGAGTGCCGGACTCGGATTCGAGCCCATTCCCAGTCCCAGACCACATCGTGGCCTGTGCTACGGTGGCTTCTCTGAAGGCTCTGACTGTGCCACAGCTAAGCAAACGAGCAATCAAAATAATGACTGCAAATGCATACAACGAAAATAATTGCGGGTAATCCTTGCCTGCTAATTTGTGCCTGCTGATTATGTACACTGCAATATTTCAGATGGTAGCTTTGTTTGTTCAAAAGCTCGGGCTGTTTCGGGTAAATGACCCAAAACTAGGAACGATACCTGGCAGTAATGGCCTCATTAATTGCATATTAGAGGTGCAAATTAATGGATGTCTGCACTAGTAATGCGTGGGTTTTGTTAGCTGAACCCCACAAATTCCGCCTGTAAGTTGGCCTTATCTCGCCCATAATCTATGTCTAATATAAGCTCGCCAATTTTAAATTGTGGATTCCGTATTAATTACACATGGGACAGGAGCTCGGTAGAATACCAAATACCAAACAAATACGATTTCGTGGGCCATTTACTTTTAACGAGTCCTATATTGAACATTATTGAACATGGCTATGTAAATAAGAATCCGTCTTTATAGAATCCATTTTTAAGAAAACGTTCTCCCCGTTCTCGATATGGTAGAAAAAAGATTTGTATCAGAAACTGTGTTACTGTGTAAGATACCTTACTACTCATGGGCTCTAGGGAAGCTTTAATCCCGCTAGAATAAATCATTAAATGGCAACTGAACAAAACAATATTTTTCCAAAATTGTTTGATGTTTCTTGCGGTCTATTTGAGAGGAAAAGCTCGAATGGTGGGTAAATGATTCCAAATGGGCACATCCAATTATCGATTGGCATGATGGGGGACGGCCAGTCCTGCGTGAAAAATTAAATTACCCTGCAAGCTGCTGGCTAGGTGAAAACTACCAGACTTTATGGATGAAAGCAAAAACAGAAACGACATCAACAGGATGCTCAAAATTTGAACCTCAGCAGCGGAATGACGACTATTTTAACACTAATTTCAAATGCAAGCACCGAACACGGAGCAAAACGATTTACAATTTGGGAGAGATTAAAATAGGGTTTTTGGGTGCTCGAGTTGCCGCGCAGCGTCTCCCACTTGGCCGTCCACTCCTCTCCAGCCACTATCCCACCTACAAAGCATCCATATGAAGACATATAGTAAGTATCCAACGGGCATAGAAAAACGTTTGTGAACACTCGATACAAAAACGCAGAAATGCGGTGACGGTGGGGCGAGGTCGAGGCAAGTGATTTTGAGGCGCAAATAACGAAAACTTGTTTAGCAACCATTTTTGGGGAGTGCGGTCGGGGCATGTCCTTGTTCTTGTTGTTGAGCCTGCTGTTTTTACACCCGTCCCTTTTCCCCGCCAGGGCTCCTGCTAAAGAAGAAGTACACCGGAAAAAAAATAAAATCACACTCGAATCAGTCCCTCTTAATTTTATGACCAAGAAGTGTAGCACAGACATTGTGGCGCAACAAGGACTAAGCCCACTGTGGTAAGTTACTATCAAGTAAATTGTAGTTTTAGGCACAAATTTGTGTTTCTCTACATGCTCTGCCGAGGACATGGACTGTTGGTTGAGCCCGGATTCTGGCTACTGGCAACATACCGAGATGCCATTTTAAAACCGTTTTATACATGTGTGTGTTTTTGTGTGAGCGAGCGGACGCCCCATGGACACACACGTTGCATGTTTGCCGGCTTGTTGTCCCTTCAACCTCCATACGGGCCTTAAACCGACTAGTCCCATTCCCAGCCGGAATCTGCGGCAATATTTATCACACTTTAACCGGACGTCGCGTCCTTCTAATGATTTTGCGTTGGCCGTTTTGAGGTAAATGCCTGCGCCCGCAATCCGGTCTGCAGCACAATTGCCCCGCTTTCCTGCCTCCGATCCGCCGGGCCGCCACTCGGAGGTGCCCCATTTCCCGACTCCCCGGACCAAAAGCATAATTCTCAAAATGTGTTACATAAATTTCTTGTCTTTGAATGCCGTCATGCGGTGCTGCTGGCAAACAGAGACGGTGCTTTCATTTTTCCTGCTTAAATTAATCCCTGGATGACTGCCTTGGCTTTACCTATTGTCGAAGCGGTTGTGGCTGCGGCTTCCTGCCTCAAATTATAGTTCCCAGTTGCACGAGATGGAAAATGTTTCTTGCCGTTTTCTCCTTATTTACTTAGAGATGTGGTGAGACGTTCGAGCATTGATTTCCGAGCAGAAATCGGAGCTAGGAGGAAATCCAGTCCAATAAAATCAGATACAGTATACGCTTATATATGACACAATATATGTATAAGACGTTTTAAGTCGAGTTATCCGAGAACATGATACCCGGTACTTGACTCATGCTATGTGGATAAATTTGTACATATTTTTATATTTTTATGGAAGTGAACGTTTTGACGAGAGTCGCTGATCAAAAAAGTCTCCTCCGCTCAAGCCTTTTAAATTAGGCAACATGATTCTTTATACATGACACTCCAACCGCTTAGTCTTAGTCCAAATTCTTAAAAAACGTTACTTGTGAAGATGAACCTAAGATAAGCAAAAATACTGTTTAAGAATGTGCCTAATGTGGGAGAGTAACTCTATTTAGTAAAATGACCCGGCAATCTGACAAGCTGACGAGCAAGGTCATGTTACCTCATAGCCTGGTGAGCATGAACAACAAAATTCGATAAATATGTTATAGACAAATAGAATTAATATATTAACAAATCTCCATTTTCTCATAATGCTGGGATGGCTTTGAGCGGTTTCGGTGATACCCTCCATCCACTTACTTTTTTTAATATTATTATTTCATTATGGTGTGGCAAAGCTTTGGTTTACTTTTGCAGTTTTAAAATTCCAATTAATTCTGTAGAATTCGAAGCGTGTAATCCAGGGGACACCACCATGTCGCGACTTATTTAGCTCAAAACTTTTAGTATAATTTTTAGTCGACATTTGTTTGAAGTCCGCAAAAGTTGGACAAAAGCGAATATATGGGAATTTAAACGAGAAAAAGTTTCCATCATATTGAAATCAGCTCTATTTGGCGGCTCACAAAAAAGCTCATTAGCTGCGGAGAACTTCATAAATTAAATAAATTAAAGGTACACTCGCATATGTAAATGAAGCTCCCTCGTAATGACACATTTTTGCCTTGAATGGCTAATGAAGACAAGAAGGAGCAGGATAATGGAAACAGAAGCGAAATGTAATTTTAATAAGGTCAGCCCAGTGTCAGCAAAAGTACCAAAAGGAGAAAGCAGGTTCGCTGTCGTAGAAAGAGTTATTCCGTGATTGTTGTTTTCATGTTATACTTACTGCCTTCCCCCACTTTAGTGACACTTTCGCAATTTTGGCAGATGATTTTGCGAAAGCAGCTAAACATATCCCAGATAATGCACCGGAAAAAACAAAAGACGCAAGGGTCCTCAGACCCAACTGGTCTGATTTCAGCTACGGTTTCCTCCCTGGCAAGGTGGCGCGAAAGCAAAAAGGATACACCAGTACGAAAGTACGCTGAAAAACATTTACAATGAGCTGGGATGGATAACAGCTGTTGACAAGTTGGCACAGCATTGTCCTGCAAAGCTTTGCCCAACGAATTCTGGACAAAGGGCACTCCATGCAATTGTGGATCGCCGCACGGTCGGAAACTACTTCTCTCATTGCATAATAAGCAATCATAATAACAATACAAATAATAAAAAGGACTTCTTGCTCGGAGCCCCAATGGCGACCATGGCGTCCATGAGAACCGTACTGGTCGCACTCAGGTCGATCTGCTATTGAACGTTCTTTCATATAACTTTTAAAGTCATTAAAATAGTATGTTGATTGTAATAATATGTATTCAATTCGTTTCTTTAAGTCATTGTGTTTGTGAAAAAACTCGGCTTTACAACATCAAATACATTTAGCGAGGATGCCAGAGGAAGCCAAAGAAGTACAGACAAATAAGATACCGACGCTTACGAATAGCGAACTGATAAAAGGTGACTTCGTAAAAGTTTTGGAAATAAATTCATACATCTAAAAAAATACAAAAATTATGCCTGTCAATTTAAGATTGTCTGCAATTTAATGTAATCTTCTGAAAATTGATTTATTATTGGAATTTAATAGTTTTAATAGTGACATTTTTCCACCTTCTTGTGGATAGTTTTAATAAACATCCAAAACAGTCACAAAACGGCAGAGGTATTTCAATTTTGTTCATTTTTGTAATGACTCACATTACTACTTTGCCCACAAGACGCTATGGTATAGTATATATGTACAACGACACATTTTTATACCCTTCCAGAGGGATATTATTTTACAACGACACATTTTTATACCCTTCCAGAGGGTATTATAATTTTGGTCAAAAGCGTGCAACGCTGTGAAGGAGACATCTCCGACCCTCTAAAGTATATATATTCTTTATCAGGATTACCTCCTGAGTTGATATACATAAGTATGTCCGTCTGTCTGTAGGTCTGGTTCTATGCGAACTAGTCTCTCAGTTTTAAAGCTATCGACTTGAACGCAGTATATAAGTTGGAACGGCCGGGATCGGGCGACTAGATTGATCGGAAATGGTATAACTTTGGTGTTTTAAGAGTTAGAGAGTTCAAATTTTACATGAGAGCTACAAAATAATACGACATGCCAAATTTCATAAGGATCGGCCGACTATATCCTATAGCTGACATATAACTGAACGATGGGAAATGGTTTTTGACAGATTTATCAACTTTGGTATTTTTGAAGATTTAGATATTTTAGATATACTTTTTTTTAGATAGTTTATTGTAATTAATTGGTTTTATTATAATATTCTCATAAGGATCGTCCAATTATATCCGATGTTTGCGGTATATATCGGGTTTTAACTGCAAGGGTATGTCCACTTCGGCTCCGCCCGAAATTAGCTTTTCTTGTTCCTAATAGCTTGTTCCTAATGAATTGGCTAGGGCAATGAATTCATATGAGAATTTCGTCATAAAAACCAATAACTTAAAATAGAACATTTTAAAGAATTTTTTCTATCTTTAAAAATACCAAAGTTGGTATAATAAAGTCGAGAAACTCGACTATAGCCGTCGCTTCTTGTTAGAGTTCTAGAGTTTGGATTTTCTATGGATTCTATTTTTAGCAAAATAATACGGCATACCAATTTTCATAATGATCTGCCGACTAAATAAAATATAGGTAGATAACTAAACTATCAAAAATTACCCAACTTTCATGTTTTTGAAGATAAAAAGATGGAACTTCCTACAGATTCTATTTTCTATTTGATCATATATGCCATATCCCGACCTACCAAATTTCATATGGGTCGGTCGACAACATCCTATAGCTGCCATATAACTAAGCGATCAAAAAACAAGAAAGCAAAGCTAACTTCGGGCGGAGCCGAAGTTGATATACCCTTGCAGCTAAAACCGGATATATATCGCAAACATCGGATATACTTGGCCGATCCTTATGATTACATCATAATAAAACCAATTAATTACAATAAAAAATCTAAAAAAAAGTCCCAAGCTTCTATCTTCAAAAATACGAAAGTTGATATTTCTACCAAATACCATTTCCGATCGTTCAGTTATATGTCAGCTATAAGATATAGTCAACCGATCGTTATGAAATTTGGTAGATCGGATTAACTGACCAAAAATATAATCTGAACCAAGTTCCAGCTTTCTATCTTCAAAAACACGAAAGTTGGGTCATTTCCGATCGTTCAGTTATATGGCAGCTATAAGATATAGTCGGCCGATCCTTATAAAATTTGGCATGTCGTATTATTTTGCCAAAAATAGCTCTCATGTCAAATTTGAACACTCTAACTATAAAAACACCAAAGTTATACCATTTCCGATCAATCAGTTATATGGCAGCTATAGGATATAGTCGGCCAATCCCGGTCGTTCCGACTTATATACTGCGTGCAAAGGAAAGAAGGGTGTGTGCAAAGTTTCAAGTCGATAGCTTTAAAACTGAGAGACTAGTTCGCGTAGAAACAGACAGACAGACGGACCGACGGACAGACGGACAGACGGACATGCTCATATCAACTCAGGAGGTGATCCTGATCAAGAATATATATACTTTATAGGGTCGGAGATGTCTCCTTCACTGCGTTGCACACTTTTGGACAAAATTATAATACCCTCTGCAAGGATATAATTATTTGGTTTTTGGTACTAATGCCATTTTTGGTATCTTTGAAAATAGAATCTTGGGATTTTGTTTTTATTTTGTATTCTTACAAATTGGTTCTAATTCTAATAAGGATCGGCCAATTATATGCGATATATATCCGATTTTAACTGCAAGGGTATATGAACTTCGGCTCCGCCCAAATTTTAGATTGTTACAGCTGGCCTAGGCAACATATGTAAGAAAAAGTGGTCCCATATGGAACCCTAAAACATATTTCCTATATCTAAGCCTTTATCTTTATCCTTTCCTTTATCTTTATTTTTATTAAGTACGAGTTTTCATTATTAAACTGTATTGGACTTTCAAAAGTAAAGAATACTTGAATAAAATTAATAGGTATGTATGTCCCTTCGTTTAGACGGCAATCGAGAATTTGTTCTAAATTTGGTTAAATTAAGGACGAAAAACAATCACGGATTTGAGAGGACTAACATAGAGCCGTGCACGGTTACTGTTTCAGCTGAAAATGGTCAAAAATAGAAACCGTCAAGTAAAACTAATTTCAGCAACTGAGAAAAACTTTCCGCAGCCAACTTTGACATGTGCCCGAAATACGATTCGGCCAAGTCCTTTAGCCTCAAGCTAAGCGGTCGCTTGTTATCTGCCGCCAGGACCTTTGCAGGCACGGTGGCCACGACAGGGGAGCGATGGTAGGGGAAGGAACGGCCATAGGACATAGCGTCGATGGCACAACTAAAGCAGATTAAAAAAGTTTTAGATTTCAGCCGGGCGGCGTATTAATTTATTTAAGACCCTTAAATTATATCCTTTGATGTAAAGCATACATTTCTTTGGCCAGCCGCCCTCCCCCATCCAACTCGACTCCTTTTCGCCGGTTATGCTTAGCCATCCACGCCCCCAGTTTGCTACTTTTGGCGTATGTAATTACATTTTTACCCCATCCGCCCACTCGAGTACAGCTCCCACTTCGAGGAAAAAAATGTAGCTGTCTAGCAGGTCGTATGCAAAAAACAGGCACACATCCACACACATATAAAAAAAAAACATAGAAATTACACATGCAGCAGTTGCTGGCTTTTCGAGTGTATATCCTGAAATTATGATCTCGCTGATTCCCAAATACCCTCATTTTGCTTTAATTCAGGATGATAATTTGGATCAACGAAACACATTCAAAAGGATTTTTAAAAATTCTTGACTTTTTATCTAAGATATACATACATCCAATTTTGAACTGTTTCCACTCCCTGTCATTAGGTATTTTTGAAACTATAATAAAGACTTTCCAATATGAAACATTATTAAGATTATTTTTGTTCAACACAAACACTGTTAGCAGTAATTAGTTCCATATGTTGGGTCAGTTTTTAGGAGAATGCCACAATAGAGCCACTATATGAGTATGAGACGAAAGGCGTCCCCGTTAATAATCAATTATCTCCTGCCATTAAGTCGGAACCATTATAGTTCAAACACCCCGATCCGACGAGACTCGTGGTAGAGTAGAGCGTACAGTGCCGGGGCAAGACGGACGGACGAGCAAGTCCGGCAGAGGCTGCCAGTCGCAGCGGTAATGTGCGCATATGTGTCCGGGTTCGGGTCCGTGGCGCTGTCAGCTAGTGTGTGTGTCCGCCTCTGTATGGCTATGCAGTGTTACGGAAATAATGAAATTATTAACACTTGAACGATTTCCGGCTAAAAAACAAAAGCATTGCAGCAGCAGCCAGGAGCAGGAGCGTCAGCCACGGCAACGGCAAGGCTGCAAGACAAAAAACAAAAACTTGCGAAATACATTTAATGGACGAAAGAAGGCATATAAGCAGCCACAAAGAAGGGTGTTCCACTGTCAGAGGGGTGGCGGAGAGGCAGGATGGGAGGATGGGCGGCGGTGTGGCAGCCGTCATAATTGCAGCCCAAACTTGGCCCACGAATTCTGGAGCCGAGAATAAAAAGGCAGTGGGCCAAGAACAGAGCCAGCGAGAAAAAAGGGCAGAGCTCCAAGAAAGAGCCAGGAACAGGAGCCGAGAACAAACGCTTCTCCATTTCACGCCAAGCAACAGACTGTGAATTTTTGAAGAAGTCATAATAGAGCCGTTGGCATATTTTCTATAAACGAATTGTGGGACTCTATAAATAACACGGAGTACACGTAGCACGTCTGCTTGTGCAGACAAAACAACAGCGCTAGAAAAACGTTTCTCCATGAATAGGGTGTGGGACTACACGAAGGCACTGGTTGGAATCTGGGCTGGAGCAGGCGGAGCCTTTTCGGATACACCCACATGCCCAGTCTGTTTAACTCGCTTGCATGGATTTGAAGTTAAGTCGTGTAATTAAAAGACAGTTGCCTGGTTGGTTGGCTGCTCGAATGACTGGCTAGCATAACTTGTCTGATGAGCTGCCAGCCAGGACCCTCACCCGGATTTCTCGGGACCCACGCAACGTTCTGGCTAGCCAAGTGTGAGTGTTTAGGCCGCCATTTGGAGGCCCTTGGGGAGTAGTGCAACCAAGAGTTGGCTTAACCGGGACAACCCAGGAGGGTGCTCCAGCAATTCGTCTGACTCCCAGTCCCGCTGTCTTTCTCTGCCAGTTTTTTTCCAGACGAAGCACATGCGATTCACATGATGTACATGGGATGTAGGTAGGTAGAACGTACATGAGCATGTAGATATATCCTTTGGCGAAACATCCGAAACGAACGGAGCTTAAAAGGCGTCCTAACATGTTAAGCCAAACGTGTTTGCGTTTATGCTGGGTTAGTCAAAGACAAATTCCTTTTCTATTGCTTCTGCACAAATCTGGGGTTTTGTTTTTGGATGGCATGTGTGGCTTGGATAGCGTGTGCGGCTGGGAGACCCGACTTCGCAGACTCCGTGTGATGTCCGCTTCGAACTCAGCGAGCAATGAGTTCGCCAATTACTGGCTGGGACTCACAGTACTCATTAGGGACAGCCAACAGTCCTGGCCCAAAAAAAAGAGGAGTGCCCAAAGCCAACAACAAATTATTCGTAAATTATATTAACTGCATAGGAAGCCCTCCGGGGATGTCGACAACGACGAATTCGGATGGCAATACAAACAACGCAACTTTTCAAATTATTTGTGCACACTCATTTTGTGTGCATTTTCCATAAATTTTCAACAGTTTTCTTCATTGCTTTTCCGAGCCAAAGCCCCGCCACCCGTCTTACCCTTCCATCCTGCAAGCTCCCATTTCCATTTTAGTTCTCGACTGCGCTTTCCCATTGGACCAAACTTTCGGCTTCCGTTGGCAAGAGCATAAAAATGTTTCCTTGTTGTTTTGGGCTCCCTGCGGTCCCCCGGTACCCACTATCGCACGACTCCGCCCCGATAAACTGCACTTGCATTTGTTTATCTTTTTATCCAGCGACAATTTCGTAATGAATTTATTACAGGGCCACTGCCACACTGCCATACTGCCATGTAGTCAGAGGGCCACACAGCAGTGAGTATGCAAAAACGAGCAGCCAGAACTTTAAGAAATAAACTTAAATTAACTCGCAATACCCTCGCAAGATGGCCCAACGAAAATGAATATATGTAATTATCCTCCGCACTGTAGCACATGAGTGATTATTCTTCAAACATGCCGTACTCTATCAAAATGGCTTTTAACCAACTACTTTTATTCAAATTTTAATTTTAACTGCAACGTGATCACTTTTGGGTGCATAAAGTGGAAGTGGTTCCGTAACCTTTTCATTCAGTAATTCAACTCAATTGAGTTTATTAAATATATTTTCAATACTTTAAAAAAAAATTTTTATCTAACAATGAAGTTGGACTATTGGTAACATCAGTCAGTAACATCAGTATCAGTATATTTTCAGCTATATAAACTAGGCTTCTCGCGCTTACTTACTACGGTGTAAAACAAATTGAAAATTTTACATAGCTGATCATCTAAAAAAAAATTGTTACCCAAAAAAGCAATATTTTTATAACCAGATAAAATCTAAAAAACTGGTTATTTAAATAATCTTTAATCCAAAAGTTTCATTTAAAAAATTTTTTTCTTTGAAAATATCAAATATTTTCTATCAATTAAATACACATATGTACATATGTACATATGTACGTATACCTATAAAAAAAACGTTTACTTAACATTAAGCAAAGAGCTTATTTCCTTTGAATATATATATTACCTATAACGTAGAGGAAAAACTTAAGAAAAGTAAATTATTGTATACAACCCTCGTCGCCTAATGGAATTGAAATGGAAATACATACATACATACATGCTTATTTAAACAAACCATCGAACAATTGCCGCACGCACCATTTGTTTCACTGCGACTAGAACCTTCTTCGATTGGCCATGTGCTTCTGCAAGGACGGGTGTGTCAGCGCTTTTACACTTAATTAATTAATTGCAAGTGAAAATCGAATAAAATGACATCCCAGCTGGGACAATAGACAATGTAATACAATACAATGTGCACAATACAATACAATAGCGGAAAATAGTCATTGATATTGTCATTAAAAGCTAAATGAAGTGCAGTCGAATGCACTGCCAGACACTGAGCGCCCATTGCCCCTAGACCCTTCGCCCCGTCGCCTCTTTGGGCGTCCCTTCCCTCCCCCACCCTCCTCGCCAAAATGTCTTGTTTTCCGCCGAGCACCCACAAGTTGCTTATGTACATCTGGTGTAAGCTTTATGAACTTCCGCGACAATGGCAATAACGATTTGCGCCGTAAGTGCAACAACATTCGGGCCAACTGTTAGTCACTTTCTGTTTGCATCTCAGAATACAGTCAAACCTCCTATAAAACAACTTTTCTACATTTATAAAGGGTTTAAACACAACTCTCCTTCCTACGGCGCATATTCGGTTGTATGTGGCTAAGTAGAAGAGTAACAATTTAAATATGCGGAATTTTTTTCTGAGGAAATCGAGTATAAATCGGAAAGTATCAATCTTATTACACGATTCCTTAATTTGAATTAATTTTAAGTATTATTGAATATATCTATTGAATTAATTCAAAAGGGATAATTTACTAAGATTACTTCGAAAGTAGAACCTGGGTCAAAAGTGAACTTTGATCGCGAGAATAGCAAGACGAGCCCATTAAGAAGATGATTTGAAGGTCTTCGTTCGGGACGAACCTCCCGCTGCAAGGACGGTATTTAATATTTATAAATGCCAATCAGGATGATTAATCAGGTTTTCATGTGAGATACACAATTTTTAATGTTCGAAAACGTTTCTTCTTCATTGACACACTTTGCGAAAAATGTTACAAATTTTTTTCAAGACGAACGGAAAAATGCTTACGCTATTTAGTTTTGACTCAAAACGGTTGAGGTAACAAGAAGACCGGTGCGTCAAAGTGAAAAAAAAAAATTTCTTAAAGAAACCCAACTTTAAACTTTATCCTCAAAATCCCAACCCACTGCTCGCCTACAATAAACGTTCAGTTATATGGCAGCTTACGTTCAGGTTATATGTCACCTATAGGATATAGTCGGCCAATCCTTATAAAATTTCGTATGTCATATTATTTTGTGAAAATCCGAACTCTCTAACTCTAAAAACACCAAAGTTATAGCATTTCCGATCAATCAGTTATATTCCGACTTAGATATATACTGCGTGTAAAGGAAAGAGGGGTGTGTGCAAAGTTTAAAGTCGGTAGCTTTAAAGCTGAGAGACTAGTTTTCGTAGAAGCAGACAGACAAGCTTACCGTACCGATTCCATTTTGTTGTTCTGAAAAAAATCGTGAGACAAAATGGAAATTTGGATCGCCACACTGAATAACTACCCAAAATGGCTTCCCACATTTGCACAATCACAACGCCTCGATGGCATTGGCTGCCTCGGACCGAAGTGCCACTGTACTAACATCGGACACATCCCAACATGAATGTACTTGTTCTCATATATTCGGGCCCTATGCCGCTACGTCGGCTTTAACGACAGAAACTCCAATTGCTCAGCAGTCCCGTTTTGGGGGAGGCTTGTTATCTGGCTGTTTACAGACCAAAGTCGGCCAGCCAGCTGCATAATTAATGGGGTTGTGTGCAGAAGGGGTGCAGATGAGTGCCTGCTGATTGATTTACCTGCACCTGTAGCAACAGGTTACCATTAGAGGCTAGGCAGCGCACACTTGATTAGCTTTAAGGACACGCAGACCGACTTAAAAAGCAAACAGCCGTTTTGCAAATGACATGCTCCAAGAGTCCGAACCCAGAAACTAGTTGCCAGAGAAAATGGCCGGCACGGCAAAAAACGAAGGGACTGGAGAAATGCAAAATTAATTACCAGAATGCAAATTAATTGCTGTCCGTTTTCTTGCTTGTAGCTTGGCAAGCGCATAAATCTCCTGTCTGGGATCCAGCCAGCGAACATCGCTGACGATTGCCTTCGGGGGAGAATGTAGCAAGGCGCGGTGGCAAGGCAATGGCAACGGCAAAAGCAACGGAACAAAACGTATCAGCCAAAAGAAAGCTTTGACACCCCCTCCCCCACCCACTATCACATGTATGGGCACACTGAGCGAATTTAGGTGTGGTTAGCACTCGCGTCAGAATTTCTGTTTGGAATCGGGCGCACGAATGCATGTTTGTACATGTTTTCCTCCCAGCCAAATATTTACATTTTTCGCAAATGTGCATTCGAAATTTCATTCCCACCAAACCTTTTTCTATTCAGATCACTAAAAACAAAACATAAAATAAAATTCATGGCATATATTAACGTCATGAAACGTCATGGAAAATGTAAATATTTCCGGGAGGTGACTCGGACCGAAGGAACCATAATAAGAGTCTTGAGAATTAAAATATATTAGTATGTGGTAAAAAACAAAAATTATAAAAAGCCATTAATGTCAACCATTAATGTCAACTAACGATGGTAAAGTGGGAACCAGTTTGTAACAGTGTACCAGCACAGAACTCACACTTGCATCGCAATGACAAACAAATTGCCTAACGCCGCAGCAGCTGAAGCACCAACGAGGCAACCAAAAATCTAGTTGTGGCTGGCGCCCCAGTCTGGAATCGTGACGGGCTTGCATGGCTAACGGGTGGAATGGCTAACTGAGTGGGCTGTGCGGCAGAGTGGGACAAAGGAGGCCAAATGAATTGCGTTGCCGAATATGCTGCACCACCACAACTCCACTGCCGACCAGCGTGTAGACAAACCCGGACCCGGGCCCGGACTGCCAGTGGCAGTTCACATCCGCCGTCAACGCTAAAAGTGCCAGTTGGGAGAGGTTATTTACCAAAAACTTGAAAGGAATTAGCCGAACAAGTGTGATTTTTAAAAGCCACGAAGGCTCCTAGGAAAGAGCAGATAAAGAAAACGAATGGGATGGGATAACCTGTGGGCCACCAATCCAGGGAGCACTTGAAAGAAAGCCTCTTCTGAGCAGGATCAATTGATTTAAAGCTGAACCCGTGAACGAACGGAGGAGTCGATTTCATAAATGGGAAAAAAGCGTCCCACCTGGTTTATTAAGGCACAAACTAATCGTAAAAAGGAGACGTGTCTAAATTGATTTTTTATCAGCATAAAAGTTGGTAAAGAGTCTATAGAGGTGCTACTCAAATTATTTTAAGTTTAGATTTTCGTTACTGATTTTTATACCCGGTACTTGTAGAGTACAATGGTATATGTATTAGTGTGAATGTATGTAACATACAGGCATGCTCCGGTTCTCACTTTCGGTTTTCGTTTTCGTTTTGGGACCAAAACCGAGATTTTCGTTTTTAGGTGCTCCGGTTTTCACAAGTTTTTAGTTATCGTTTTTCTATCGAAAGGTTTAATTTCTCATTTCTCTTGCTGCCGAAACAGGTGATTTTAGGTTTGGTCAGCAGCAAACAACGCGAAAAAATGCCTTTTTATATTCAGTTGCGTCTTTTGTAGCCAAAAGAATTAAGGGGAAAAGCCAGAAAAACCAAGTTAAGGGAATGCCACCTTTTCAATGGATTTCATTTTCATTTCATTCCGGTGTTTTCAACAATTTTTTTTATACACTTTTAGCACATAACTAATTAAATTAAATTAATTAATTTTTAAAAAACGTATTTTACCTAATTTCAACAAATTTATCGCCATCCATTTGATTATACAAGTATTTTTAACTTGCTTTTTTATTCTATCAAAAGTATGGCAGCTTAGGCGATAACTTATGGTGTCAAACTTATCGGTCGTTCACCAAAACGAAAATTGTTGTTGCCGACGGCAAAATTTGATATCCGAATTTGAGGTGGGGTCAGAAATTACTCGTTTTAAAAATAACTACAAGCCTAATTGATCTTCTAGAGGTCTTAATAGAACGACAATAAACCAATAAGTCAACTATTTTTTTCCTTTTGCAAATAAGATCCGATTTAATATAGAAAAAGGCATTTACTTTTCATTTAGGCAAGACAAATTTTTTCGTTTTTGAATTCGAAAAAATCTTGTGAAAGTGAAAACGGGAGCACCAATTTTTTCGTTTTCGTTTTCAAAACGAAAACGAAAACCGAAAGTGAGAACCGGAGCATGCCTGATAGAGAAGGAATCATCTCCGACCTCATAAAGTATATAATATATATATACTATATATGTATATTCTTGACCAGCATCAACTGCCGAGTCGATATAGCCATGTCCGTATGTCCGTAAGAACGCGTGAAAATCAAAGTTACGTCGAAACGAAATCGTTTTGAAGCTCTGAGAATAGGCCTAATTTATATCAAGTTAGCAGCTGCCCGGGAATACCAATTATGTTCACTAACCATTTATGGAGAAATTATACCGAAAATACATTAATCAGTTTTGGGCCCCACTAAGGGGACAAGACGACAAAGAGGTGTTAATCATTCCTTTGTAGCAGAACCGAGGCACTGGCCTCAAGTTATTTTAACTCGTTTAGCTTGTAAGATGGTTAATCCAGCTTAGAGCCAAAATTTTGTTCAAGTCTCCAGCTTGTGTAAGTAGAGCTTGTGTGTAAGCAAAAGTTTAGAAGCACCCATTCACGCAGGAACACGGTCTACGGACTGAAGATTAAGGCATTATGAGCTCAAATACGCACATATCCGAGGCTTATTATCATAATTAAATGGTGTGTTTTGCTTGTTGGCGCTACCCCGCTGTAATAACAACAAAAATAACCGACGCAAAGACAAATAACACAAGCCGCAGCAAATTTAAATACACATGTCGCTGGCATTGCAGTTGTTATTCCAGCCCGGTTTTTGTTACTCGGCACCGGCTCCCGGCTCTCGGCTATTTATGTGGCCCTATGCAGCAACAGCAGCGGCAGCGGAGTTGGTGCTGTTTGGCGCAAATTGTATTGCGGCCAATATGGTAAATTGCCTTGAATCTACCTTAAAACCATATTTCAGCACTAGATTACAGGAGCAGGCAGCGGCAGTTGTGCTGTTCCGCCAGCTACAATGCGGTAAGCCATTACCCCAAAATACTATCATAAAATTTCGCGCAAGCGTGTGTCTCGGCATTTTAACCGAAACGGTGTTTTGGCTGATGCCACTGCCATGGCGTCCTGCTTCTCCGCATGCTGCTGCTGTTGCCACACAACACACACACTCGCGTCCACATCCACAGCCATCGCCAGTACATAAAGTGCACACATGCAAGTCAGGATTGTTGCCGGTGATGTTGTTAAGGGCTGCGGTTGCGTTTAAATGCGCCATTAAAGCTATGGTCAAAAAAAAGCATATTTTCGCTGGGGGTTAAGGATTCATGGGGCTTAGATTTGACAATCAAATAACCAGACAAAACAAAACCAACGCAATGTGTCGTTTAATTCGCAACACAAGCGAAATTAAATTAATAACAAGAAAGCAAAGCTAACTTCGGGCGGAGCCGAAGTTGATATACCCTTGCAGCTAAAACCGGATATATATCGCAAACATCGGATATAGTTGGCTGATCCTTATGATTACATCATAATAAAAGCAATTAATTACAATAAAAAATCTAAAAAAAAGTCCCAAGCTTCTATCTTCAAAAATACGAAAGTTGATATTTCTACCAAAAACCATTTCCGATCGTACAGTTATATGTCAGCTATAAGATATAGTCAACCGATCTTTATGAAATTTGGTAGATCGGATTAACTGACCAAAAATAGAATGTGTAGCAAGTGCCAGCTTTCTATCATAAAAAACAAAAAAATTGGGTCATTTCCGATCGTTCAGTTATATGACAGCTATAGGATATAGTCGGCCGATCCTTATGAAATTTGGCATGTCGTAATGTTTTGCCAAAAATAGCACTCATGTCAAATTTGAACTCTCTAACTCTAAAAACACCAAAGTTTTACCATTTCCGATCAATTAGTTATATGGCAGCTATAGGATATAGTCGGCCGATCCCGGTCGTTCCGACTTATATACTGCGTGCAAAGAAAAGAAGGGTGTGTGCAAAGTTTCAAGTCGATAGCTTTAAAACTGAGAGACTAGTTCGCGTAGAAACAGACAGACAGACAGACGGACAGACGGACAGACGGACAGAAGGACAGACGGACATGCTCATATCAACTCAGGAGGTGATCCTGATCAAGAATATATATACTTTATAGGGTCGGAGATGTCTCCTTCACTGCGTTGCACACTTTTGGACAAAATTATAATACCCTCTGCAAGGGTATAAATATATACAGAACACAACTAGCTATTAGTATTTTTTAGTTATCATATTTTATTAAACTACTGTTAAAATACGACAAAGTCACAAAAGTTCCTCAAACTGTATAATTAGGAATAAATCTAATAAATTTCTACATATAAAAAAAATTTCTTCATTATTTCTGTTTATTACCTTGTATTTTCGTATAAAAAATGGTTTTTATTTTATATATATTTTTAAAAATTTTGTATTTTAATAAAAAAAAATCATTTATTGATGTGTAAGAAATTCATTAAAAATTAACCACAAACGGAAAAATTCAGTCAAGAAAACGAAGGGCAGCTAATTAGACGTAAATCTAGCTTGGTCGTAGGGGAAATTATACATCAACAGAATAAGACAACCCCTCAAAAATTGAACTTTTATTTTGACTCTAGTCAAAATAATATAATATTGTATTATTTTTTATATAAGATATTATATATAATATAATCTATAATATTTGTTCTATTTTTTTCTTTTTCCAAAACATATAAGGAAAAAATAATATAAATAAGGATAACTAAAGGTTTCCAACATGTGTAGTTTGAAAAATATTCATTTAAAGATATTAAAGACTCCATTATAAAAACTATTACAATTGTGAATGTAATCTCATTTCAATAGAGATCATAACAATAGTACTTTCAAAACTGCGTCAATTAATAATAGTTTCATATGATCCATAAATCATAGCCCCAAGTTCCCTGATGCCACTCACAACACATCAATTAAAACTGGAATGGTAACCATTTTACCACAATCCGTGTATTTTATGTTTCACTAGTGAGAATTAACATTAGTTTGCCTTTCGACAAGAGCATTGTGGCTTTGTCCGAGAGGAAAAACAGATTTTTTCGGAGGCATGCATCTTTGCAGTTGTTTGTTTGGATGCTGGGATGGGGAGGTGTAGGAATTCTGGCATGGAGGGCGCACATGAATACGAAAACCGCTTTCGTTTCCGTTTCAAAACACAACTCGAAAATGGAGCACGATATTGCGAGTGCCCAGACATTGTTGTTGCCGCTGCCGGTGCCGTTGTTGTTGCTTTTGCTGATTTGATGTTGCTGTTGTTTGTGCTGTTGCATGGTGCCACCAGGTAGACACACACATGTAAAGTGGTAAAATGGTGAAAGCCCCGGCAGGATCGAAGGGAGAGACGCCGAAAAAGATGACAATCAGACCGGTGAGCAGACAGGCAAAAAATTCTATGAAAGTGAAATGGAGAATCGAGAATGGGAAATGCAAAATGCAGCAACACGGTCACAGAGGTACCTGGGACCCGAGAGCTGAGAAATAAACAGGAGCCAGGATTTTTATTTGGTTTGTGCGTCGGTGTGGTCTATGTCGTTTGCGAAGGCGGTGGCGTTGCTGCTGTCATTGCCGATGATTCCGCCCGTGGTTGTTGCAATGTGGCAGTGCCCCCCTTTGGCTGTCATCGTGCAGGTGAAGTAAATTATGCGACTTGCAAAATCAATAAATCAACACTTTTACTGCTGTTAACGAGCTTGGGTGTCCACGGCGAATCGGGGAGTGCCCTAAAAAAAATAAAATCGTGTTGCACAAACAGAAGAAGCTATGTGGCTAAGGCGTTTATAGCCACGAATTACATTTAAACAAATTTCATGAAGACGACCATCTCCACACACAACACACAGGTACGGGCAGACACTCCGGCAATATACACTCGCCAATGAATTGCAAATCCGGGCCTGGCATTCCGGGTGTTTGTTGCCGATGCTGTAAGTGCTCCACTGTCTATGCAACAGCTGCAATTCATTGCAAATGTGATTTTCCCTTTAGCGGCGAAAAGCGCGGAAAACTTGCTGAAATTTTCTGCACAATTTTCAAGCTCGTTGCCTTCGCCAAGCAATCCGGCGGCACTAACAAAACACACATCTACCAAGTTCTTACACCGAAACAAAAACTGGAGACTGACACTTTCCAAACTTTGCTTAAACTATGGGAGTACTGTTTTCCAAACACTCCTAGGAAAGATACATGGTAGGAAGAGATAGTAAGCTTATTATTATTATGCCCGAGTATAACAAAACTCCAGAATGGAACAGGCGCTTTCCATCGAGGGACGGTCTTTATATTATAAACACCTTTTGGTTCGAAAATGTTATCTCGTTTTTTGTTTGTGCACATTATATATATTCTTCCATTTACATGAGCTGTAGTGTGTGCTCGGCATTCCTTTGGTTGCTTTGGCACATTGCACATCTTGAGTGCTTTATTGTTACGTTCTAAAATTCAATGAATTCTAAAAATTCCCCAGCCCCACTAGGTTGTAGGTTGGAGGTTGCAGGTTGCTGGTTGCTCGTTGCTGGATGCAGGTTGGCAACGATAGCGACAAGTCGACAATATTTGCAGCCAGACCATTAACAATAGCAAAGCATTTTCTTCCAACACGACTTCACTCGGCTCCGATCTGTTGCACTCATCTGTGTAAGCCATATGGCCAAAGGTGGCAACGGCTCCGGCCCAGAAACAAGGTCATATGCATCCTAAAGCCGAGGGTGTGGGTGGAGCAGGAGGCGTGGGCTTTTGAACCGAAACGGAGAAAAATGGATGCAGTGAGAGCTGAATTCAAATGTAAATGCAAATGAGAGTTCAAACAAAACGGTGTCAGAGACAACACTGATTAAAGCAGACAGACCATGAAGAATAATGTATTAAATACATACATATATTTTAAATATTCCAAAGCTGGCAAGCTGTACCGAAAACCAGGTAAAGGACCTTTTCTGATTACAAATCTTTCCATTCATATCAGTGCTTGCTTTGTGCATGTTTAATTTAAATTTTCATTGGTTTTGATTCGAATATTGTGTTTTGCTTTTTTCGATATTCAAAAATTCGACTCAATTTAATTGCTTAATAAATAATGGTGTTTATATACTATATTTCCTCTGACTTCGATTGGCAGCTTTCATACAAAAGCTTTCAACTAATTATTAAGAGTTTTTAAGCACGTCATAGATTGTCCTCTGGTGAATCATCCTGTTCAAAACAATTGATTTCATTTAAAAAGCCACTGAATTATATCGGCACGTCAATTTACTAATTTTAAAGCAACAGACCTGACCAGACCTGAATTTTATTTAACTTCCTAAGAAACATTAATAAAGAAAAAGCTATAGCTATAACTATAACCAAGCAATGCTATGTACAAAGTACATCATATTACATGCTTAACTTTTTAATTCAAAATAAAGCATGAGACAACTCGTGGTGGAAACTGGCAAAAATGAAAGTTTGCGTCACCTCCTGAAAGGCTCCGAAATTTGACCACTGTATGCTTTTTGTCCGCTGATGGACATTTTGCCCATTTCACGGGCCCGAAAAAACATCACTTAATGCACTCGATAAACATGAAAGCGCCCCGGGAGCCTGGCACAAAAGAAGGCGATGCATAAATTTCCTGTGCCTGTGGGGCAGGACAATAACGTGCCAAGAGCAGAGGAGCAGGGCCTGGAGGCAGTGGGAAGTGGGCAAGAGCAGAGCCTGGAAGATGGGCCATAATTACGGAGCCGCCAGTATAGCAGAAACAACTGCAAACGGATTGGATGGCGCCTGCGCTTATGCAATATTAATTAAGCGTGCACTCCGGAGAAGAATTCGGAAAGGCGAACGAACGAATTCCGGGTGTCACTGGCAGCTCTCAGCCGGAGAACACATGACATTGACTTATTGTGCCCCTAGGCCGACCGAGGACAGGCCGAATAGTCGACTGGCCGAAGTCTGAGCTGGACCCAAGCTCGCCAGAAAATGGAGTAAAAGCCAGGCCAGAACTGGAGCTGACCATATTGTGTAGGCCACAAGCCGAATGTCTCTTTTGTGGCTGTTAATTTGCCGCTTTTGTTATGCCAGCTGGGTGCTGCCTGGGCCTGCCCGTGCGGCTCCCAATTGAAAGCATGGGGCATAAATTTAATTTTAAGCAATCGCTGTGCTTGATGGCCCTTGATGTCCACTATCCTGGCCGGACAATGTCCTAAGAGGCGTTCTTCACTTGGTCTATTGTTGCACAAGTTGTTGTGGTCGTTCCTATGCCTCTGCCAGATGGCTCGATTATAATTCTGGAACGTGCTTACGGAAACACACTAGCGTGTATCTTATTAAATACATGGAAACCAGGAATTTGTGCATACTCCTGTTTAATTGGGAGGACCGGAACAAAATTACCGTCCCTACGCAGCCGTCAGGAGCGGCATTAGTTTTCCATAGTAACTACCTTTGATGTGGCACTAATGATATTGATTTGCGGTCAATGAGATGTAAGTATTAAAGCACTCCCAGAAGCAACAATATCTACACCCATTAAGGCACTAGACAACATTACTCACTTCCCTACAAATTATCTAACAGACGGGGATAAATTAAATAATTTCCAATATTGCATTTACTTTTAAGATTCCTTAAATTTTAAATTTAAGAATTTATTGAACAATCCAAAGTACATGCTAGAACAAAGTACTTTGTTGATTAAAATTAAAAAAAAAAAAAGTATGATAAATGGAACCTACAATGATATATGTAGATTGAATGCCATGATCCTGCTAATCCTAATCTTGTATTTAGAGTAAAGTACCTATTTCGTGTATAACGTGTATAATAAACAATGTACTCACACTCCCACAATAATTTTGTATATGTAATTTTGTATTGTAAGGTAACCGCAATGTATCAGTCTCAGAATTTAATTAGAGCGGAGAGGCTTCTGTGTTTAGTTACTCGGAGACTCAAAGCCCATCCTCGTGGCTTTCATGGAGAGGACATTTGTAACACACAGCATATTGCCTTTATTACTGCAAAACGTAAAAGAGCCCAATGTCTGTCTAATTAGCTGACAACAGTTGCTTATGGAACTTGTTTACATGCGAGGGAGTACATGTACGAACACCCGAATCTATTAAAATCCTGCGTCCATTTAAAGCTTTTTATTGGCGCAGCTTCGAGGATTGGGTGGGTCATGGTAGCGGAGAAGGAGCAAAGCATGGACAAGGAAAGTGATTCGGCGATTCAAATGAATTTTTGTGCTCGCTCCGCAACGTTTTTAATTGAAAAACATTTTCGTTTTGGTTTCGGTTTTGGTTTTTGTCTGCGCCACAGAAACGCACCGCAGCCGCTTGCTGGCCAGGCCATAAGCCTCTTTTGGCTTCGAGCCTCCTCTCCCCACCCAGATGGTGGCAAACATTGCCACCGCAAGACCATTCCGAATATGGCCATGCGACGTACTGTGCGCACGCGTTCGTGCATAAATTCCACCAAGTGTCCATTTTTCTGATTTGTGTGCAAAGTTTTTTCCTTGCTGTGTGCCTGTCCTGCCGTTTGCCGCTCTGCGTTGACTGACTGTCCCGCTGCCGACTGCCCAGGACGAGGTCGGGGAAGGAGACGGGGAGAAGGATAAGCATATATATGGGGCGGGCCTGGCTGGGACTGGTGAGCGGGAGCCCAATCTTGTTGCTTGGCTGGAGGGTCCTGTGCCGTTCGCATGCAAATGCGGACAGAAATAGAAAATGAATTCATTCAAAGAAATAGTAAGAATTTTCTATTAAATTTCTGCGGCCAGAGAAGGAAATGCGTACAAACAAGAAATTAAAATACAAACGCGGGCGGAGGAACGCAATGAGAATTTCTAATTAAAACGCAGAATTCCGGACCCAAAATGCGTTTAATCAGCGTTGGGCAGCTTAACTTTTCTTTCCAATCCATACACCATGTCCTCGTCGTGTAGGCTGTTGCTAATCAAGTTGTTGGGGACTCCGGGCTTTTCTGCTTGGACTTCAGGTCCATCTGGTGCTCGGACTTGGCTTCCTGGTCCCGGGGACTCAGGTAGTCCTCAGCGTCCCACGCCTGCTGGTCTGTCGTGCCCCAAATAAGATACACCAGATTGCCGAAAAAGAACACCACGGCGGTCATGCCGAACACGATCTGCCACTGACTACGAGAGCCCTGAAAGTAAATAAAATTATTAAAAGAAAACAAATTTACTTAATATAAGATTAAGATTATTATAATTACCTATTAAGATTATTAAAGCATATATCCTAAAAATAACTAATCGATTTTGTATTTCAGAATAACTTCAAAAAAATGTGCATTTAAAAAAATTATATTTAGACAACCATGAAAATTATGGCACTTCCGAGATCGTTCAGTATCATGGCTAATGTGGTAATATGGCTACTTAAGAACACAGACTGCTGATCCTTACGAAATTGGAGAACCGATCAGTTGACCTAATTTATTTTCCTTCCTTATAAGGTAAGGGTATAATTAAGAGTATAAGGGTATAACAATCAAATTGATAAATAAACAGCAGTTTTTGCTCTAAGACAGCGAAGATGTAGTAGTGCGACAAAAAAAAAATTGGATAAACTTTTAAAGAGATCTAGTAGGAATAATTTAT
Source organism: Drosophila malerkotliana malerkotliana (assembly GCA_018153235.1). Taxonomy (NCBI): domain Eukaryota; kingdom Metazoa; phylum Arthropoda; class Insecta; order Diptera; family Drosophilidae; genus Drosophila; species Drosophila malerkotliana. Next base: position 19,208,809 of record JAECXV010000075.1, on the reverse strand, counting down.
TAGGTCGAATATAGTACAAAACCCCGTTTGAAATATTTCTAACACCCTCAAAATCTTAATTTATTTAAAATTAATTATTTTAGATTTATTTTTCGGGACTTTTTTTTCTTAAATATTCCTTAACGCGTAATTTTAAGCTGATTTAAAAATTTTCGACGTTTTTAAATAGTTAAATGTTGTAACTTTTGAAAAAAATAGATCTTTAATTAATTGAAACAAAAAGGATAAAATTTTTACACAAGAAACTGACATTTTTAAATTTTTGGCGTGTTTATTCGGACTTTGACGCCATTTTTTCGGTATAACTTCCAAAAACTGGTAGCATTTTTGATACATATCAATATTGTCTCATTAATACTGAATAAAACGAGACCAATTTCATTAGGAAATTATAAAAATTGTGAACTAATAACACTTTTCCCATAAGAAGTCAGTGCAATTTCGCTTATTCCTTTCTTTTACACACTTTTACTTCGGAGCGCTGGTAAAATTTCAGCCTATTTCCTATATGCCTATATGTATTTTTCAGCCTCGGAAACCATCTTGCCCCCTGAATATGGCAGATGGCAGTAAAGTTAAAATGATAGTTACGTGATAAGTGATGGATAAGTTTTTCACTCACCGGTTCTGTTACAATCACCCCCACCAAGAGGGGCGTCAGAAGAGGAAATATATTTCCGATTCCATTCACAATAGCCATAAGCATGCCGGAGTGATTGGGAGACATGTCGATGATTGTCAGAATGCTCCCGATGCCGGAACCAGCGTTCAAGCCGGCGTTGATAGTCATCAAGGCGATCGCCAGGTTGGTCTGGCTCTTGTCAAGAAACCCGATGCCGATCAGCGCCGCTGCAGGTCCCCAGTAAGAGACCGTGTTGATGGATTTCCGCAGCGCAGTGAGGGACATCCATTTCCGGGACATGGCGAGATCAGCGAAGGCCAGATAGACATACGCCATGCACCACATCGCCAGGAAGGGCAGCGCCGAGTAGAGCGCATTGCTTTTGATGTCCATTTCCAGAACACCATGCATGTACGAAGGTGTCTGTAGCTGCATCGTGGAATTGGCCCAGCCCTGGGCGCTTCGAACAATCAACAGGGCGTAGAAAGCAGCACAGGTCCAGATTGCTCGCCACGGAACCGGGATCTTCTTGGCGTGGAATCCGTCAGGCCGCTTCATTGACCGCTCGATGTAGTCCCGCTCCTGTGCGCCTATCAGTCGGGAGTTAGGCGCGTTATTGTAGCCCAGAAGCAGCCAAAGCACGCACCACAATCCGCATGTTCCCGCCGACATATAAAAGATTCCTGGCCAGCCCATGGAGCTGTTGGCGATCAAGCCACTGCTAGCCATGGCCAAAACTGACCCGCAGTCGGCCCCCGAGTAGGCAAGTACTCCCAGCCTGTTTCGTTCTTGAGGCGGCGACCACTTTGCCAGGTGCTCGTGGATACACGGGAAAATGAGGCCCTGAAACAGGCCCTCGACTACCCGGATGACGCTGAAGGCCTGCCATCCGCCCCAGGCGACGCAGGGAGGCGTGATCCCGCTCAGCACCGCGGTGGCAAGAGTGGGCACGAGAAGCACCGCCTTAGCCCCGAAGCGGCGCACCAGGAAGCCGGCTGGAAACTGAGTTACAATGTAGCCCCAGTAAAAACTGGACAGAACATATGATGTCTCCGCGCCGGTCCAGTTGTACTCCTAAATAGTCAAAAAGGGCAATTAAAAATTGAATTATCATCTAAAAAACCACATTCGTATTTATGGTATGATTATTATAATATAACTGTAACTATAATTATGCTATATTTCATATTTATACTAAGAATAATTCAAAATCTAATAAAATTTAAAACAAATACAATTTAAAGTATATTTATATTAAAAGCCTAAAGGGAAAAGGACCTATGCTTTAATATTTCTGCATTAATTATAGTATATCATCGAAATTATGTTCAATAATGTACATATGTTCGAATAGAATTACCCAATCCAAATAAAAAAAAAAAATTTTTTCATCTTGAAACCACGCTTTTTTTCGCGGTCTTTTAGAAATTGGAAATGGCTTGTGCATCAATAAAAGCATCAGCTAGCATTCCTGTATCCATCATAAAGCTAAGAGGCCCAGACGACCGAGGGGCGCTCGAGAAACGATTTGTTAGTACATATTAAGCTATTTGTAATTTGCTAAGCTAGGAGGAGTTAGTAAGAAAATGTAAAATTCTATATTTTCAATTAGAGGGACAGGAAAGAGATGTTATAGAGTAGAGGCCATTTTATCTCGAACATAATACCCTAAAAGGGTCATTCAGTGCATATGTCGAACTTCAATGGCTAAGGAACAGAGGACTAAAGTTTCGAGTCCTTCTATTAGGAATGTTAAATTTTAAGCGTGTTAATAAGGTTATGCAGAAAGACTCCACCGAGCATTGTTTATAAGTAAAAGTCTGCTACTGTAGGATGGATGCTGAAGATTTCCATCCCAGTATAGACCTCTAAGTGCGAATATTAAAAAATTCTTTTGTACGGATTCTATCTGGTCCTTATGTACTCCATATTGGGGACTCCAGACACATGAACCGTACTCCAGTATCGGACGGACCAAAGAAATAAATAATGTTTTGGTTATGTATGGGTCATTAAATTCTTTATTACATAACATTTAACATTTTACATTGTCACACATTCAAGGGAATTTTTCTGGACTTTCTGGACTCGATATGTACACATACATTTATGTACTTGATTAGTGTTACGCCAACTCGAACGCTTCCGAGATTGCTGATTATGATATCGGATTGCGTTGCGATCCAAAAAACGATCACATTGTTCTACCGTATACATTTTACAACCTTTTGACTGAAATAGTGGGGTGACTTGCTTTTTTAGGCGTAGTTGATTAAAAGTTTTTTAGTGCATACAAATAGGCAATGCCTAGCAAAAACTCCAAAATATTCGAAAGAAATTACTTGCGTATTTACTTGCAAAATTGCTTACAAAGTATTGAAGATATATGTAACATATTCTCCACTCCTAGAAAAATGGTCACTTACGGGGAAATCAGGATTGCTTGTGGCTGCGTCAGTCATGGCCACCACGGCCACGCTTACACTGAGCCGCGCCACGTAGTTCACGACTATGGCTAAAAAGAGCAGCAACGCCTGCAGATGCCGAATGCCGATGACCGGACCTGTGGGTGAAGGAGGCCAGTTACTTCAATCACAGTTAATACAGTAATTGTTTATGAGTAGCCTATTTTTGGTACTGGTTGTGGATTTGTTATTTCATTGAGTCATGGGGTTATATTCTTTCTTTTCTTAAGCTGCGCCCAGATAATTTTGAGCGGGTTATTTTGTTCCCGAGACTAAATGGCTTCTAGAAACATTCAGTAGCTTCTTCTAATAGTAGTTCTATAATAAAGTTGAAGAAAAGTTACTCCGAAATGGTTTTAGAGCTTTAAACATAGCATGGTGTGGGAATCAGGGAAATAAAAGAGAATATCATGGATACTTCACTTATGCACTGACTTAATTTTAATTCAGTATATTATTACATTGTTGACCTAACAAGTGGCAAATATGGCGTTACCATACTCTTCCGAATCCATCTAGGAAGACAAAAGCTATCTACCCATATAATTTAAATAAAGTTTTGATTGAAATTTCCAATTTCACTTACAAAACGTAATGCCAAAAATTGAAAACTGGATACAACTGAGTAATAGTAACTAGGTTCTACAACAAAGAATAAAAATGATGTTGGGAATCTTATTCGATAATCGGGTAATCCGTAAGTCCTGGAACTTGACCCATTGATTAATTTGGCAATAGCTTTAATGCAGTCAAGCGTCGCAGTCAAAGCCAAGGAAGAACCTGTTACAGGTGAATGGATGACATGACGTCAGAAATTTGGAATGCGAGTCGCGGAATACTAAGTGATCGATGCCGTGCATTGACCCCAAACTATAGCTTATCTAAGGTACACCTGAACGGATACGAAACCTGGTAAAATAATTAATGCATTTCGATGTTTTTTTTTCTTGAAAGAATTTGAAGCACTGTCAGAATAATTTCACATTTGATACTTATTTTTAACACTCTGTTCAACTCTGTATATTTGAAATAGGCATATATATGGCTTACAGATATTTTTAACATTAAAATGTTTTATTTGGGATGGACCCAGATCTGCGTATTTTCACCTTTCTGTTCCGAAGACATTTTTTAAAAGAGTGCACCGTGTTTTAAACTTTAAACGATTTTTATGTTGGCGTATTTTTCTGGGCCAGTCGCAACTGGTTAGATTCGATGTCAACGAACACTGGCCGATCCACCCGTTCCAATACCTGAAATACGTCTGAGCGTGTAATCTAAAGCTTACCCATCATATAGCGATTATGACGGCAATTAGACATCGAGATTGGGTCTCCGTTTTCTTTAGTAGGTTTTATCAAGCTTTGATTACACAACGCGCCAGCTAGATGCTACCTGCCGCTTCTTGCCTAGCAATTTTGACTTTTCTAGCTATTTGTTTGACAGCCACTACAAAGTAAACATTAGCCATATAATGCAGACTTGTCCCAATCATTTCGTGCTTGTCACGTCTCCGGTGTGAGATTTATGGGAAATTCCTTCTACAAGTCCCACGAGTCACAACCCGAATACTCTGTAACAGAAAAACGTTTTTTAACAGCTAAAAAAAAATTATGTCGATATAATATCAAAATTGTCATTGCACGTAATTGCACCTGTAATCGCACGAAAGTATTGTTTGTTCAAATAACTCACTGACAACAATTGGTGAAACTTCCAGAGTTAGACTATGGTATAATTTATTAATAATGACCTTTAATAACTTCAGGTTAGATAAACTTCATATTTTTTTTAATATGTATTCAAAATTTTAGTAAGGTTTATTAATGGTTTCTGGTAATAGTACGATAACACTATATGAGTGTTAAAAGTGTGCAACTATAAAAGTATTTATGACGAGAAAAACTGTAACATGAATTCCATACTCGAACTTCATAAATCTTTTTTTTCTTATATTTTTTATGCCTTTTTAAAAAACTAAGTCTTATTTTTGTTGATTAGTCAATTTACTATGTTTTTGGAAAAGTTAAATCCATTCAAAACTTGAAGTCAGATGTTTCATTTTTGTACTCTCTATACCAAAACTTTTTATTTTAGGTATTAGGCTTTTTATAGCGTTAAAGTTAATTAGGTCATTAAGCTTTTATTTTTTAAAGCCGCATATTTTATTTTCTAGTTATGAACAGTGAAAAGAAGAATAACATTTTTAAGTCTCTGGTACCTGGGGTATCACTTCGTAAAACGGCTCATAAATTGGGTATTAGCCATACGCAGCGGTTAAAAATACACTGTCCAGGAAGCATTCCACCTAATTCAGGTGGTCGACTAAGAATTTAAAGTGGTCGCGACTCACGCCACGTGGGCAACTTGATGACGAGCAACCCAGACATCACGCCTAAAAACGCGCCGACGATGCAGAATTTGATTGTGGATTGGGATACTGCAAGTTTTTAAGGTTACTTATTAAGATGAAACAAAAATTAATCGTTTTGTGTCAGTCGCTCCTGATATTGAACTAGAGATCCCACAATCGAGTCGCCACGTAATGTATTGACGTACATACATGCCAAGCACGGTGACGGCTACATTTTGGTCATGGGATGTATTTCTAGAAATGGAGTTGGCCCCTGGGAGTTAATCGACGGATTAATGCGAAAGGAACAATATCTCCAAATATTGCAAGAGAATATGCCAGGAATCATTGAAAATATGGGTCTTTCTGCTGAAAAATGCCAGGCAATGACCCAAAGCATACGTCACTGTTGCTCAAAAATTGGATTTCAAAACAAAAGTTTCAGTCCATGAAGTGGCCACCTCAATCTCCGAATATGAATCCAATTGAAAATTTATGGAGTTACGTAAAATCTTAGTTAGCGAAAGATTCAGTTCTTTCGAATGGAATGAAGGAGCTGTGGGAGGGGACAAAGGACATAAGGTACGCTATTCTCGCTATAAGGTACGCTATTTTACTCACAACCAAATTCAAATTAATCATTTTTACGCACTGCCTCATACATGGATCGTATTAAATTTGAAAAATGCAGCATAATGGTACAGATATAAAAAAAATTTTTTTTTTATACAAAAAAATTTAAATAGGTACCAAGAAACATGTACTAAACAACGTCGGTAAAACATTTTTAATAAATATTTTCTATGGTGTCAAAAAAAATCAATAAAATATCATTTTTTTGCGGGGTACAACTGAGCATATGTACATATATAACCCCTTAAATCTTTGCACACATCCATTTTCCGTTTTACGCAGTGTATATAATAAGTCGGAGCAGCTGCGATCGAACGACTATATCGGGCTCCTCATGGAAATTTCAAAATAAACAGTTCCATCGGAAACGCCATAGTTGTGGTTTTATTGAAAAGAGAATATTGGGGCTTTTTAATTTGGAGTTTTTTAAAGGATAGAAGCTTGTTACTTTTTTCTAGGGACTGTAGATAATGATTATTATTATGATTTTTATTTTAACAAGAAAGGAAATCTAACTTCGGGAAGTTCATATACCCTTGCAGTATATAGTATAGATAGGTATATGCAGTATATACAGTAAATATAGAAAAAGTCGGATAAAGTTGGCCGATCCTTATAAGAATATCATAATAAAACCAAACTTTCGTATAGAAACAGATAGGCAGACAGCTCAGGAGGTATCCTCATATCAACTCAGGAGGTGATCCTGATCAGGAATACACATACATACTTTAAAGGGTCTGAACAAAAAATAAAAATCAGAAATAATCACTATTCTCTGAGCAAAAAAATAAAATTCATGAATAATTATTATTTTTGATTTTTGTTTTTTTGTGCTACAAAAATATCACTCAGACCACGATTTTCAGATATTAATTGATCCCTTTCTTCCGTACCTACTAAAAATTAGTATATTAATTTTGAAGAATATCTTTTCATGACTTTTTACATTTTGCAAGTCTTATTTTTTGTTCGATTTTGTTTAATTTTCAAACTTTGAGAAAACTTGAGAGAAATAACTTTCATCATAACTTTCCCTTTAAGAGAAACATCCGGGCTTATCACAGCCCCTGAAGCATTCCTCTGAGCAATTATCAAGAAAGTCGTCTGCGTCCCAAGGCTGCGTGTCACTAGAGCCCCAAATGATGAATACCCAATTACTCAGAAAGAAAACTACAGAAAACAGAAGCCACAAGTCGATGGCGTCCATGAAGCTGCCGATATCGGATCCTGCGTTCAAACCCTCCTTGACGCACATAATTACTACGACCAACACAGCGTTACGCTGGTCCAAGTATCAATGCCGATAAAAAGTGGACACCGAGAGGACCAACTTCCGTAAAGGGATCCTCCGAATTAAACTTCGCATGACAGCCACTTCGGCGAAAAACAGATACAAAAATATAACCGCCCACTGGACGATGTGGGGCAAGACCAGAACTTAGGCAATTATTTTCAATGGACATACACAACACACCGCTTAAAAATACATCTCCAACTCCATTGTGGAATCAACCAACTGTTGATCCTAACATTGCTGTCTAGGGAACTGGAGGAGCACGGTCCCAACGAATGTGGACAGGATCAAGGTGGTTCTTACCCCAAGGTGCCTCACCGCGAAGCTGCCCGGTATCTGCACAAGCACATGGCCCCAGTGGAATCTCGACAATATGTACGAATTTATACCAAAATAAATTTTCAATTTTATATTCTTTAAGTGCAACCACCAGCCACAGTTATCAAGCGCAGGCTTACCTGAATTCCTTTATTGGATGTCAAACGTGTCGTCATTGCCACCAAAAGCACTCCGATATTCAAGCGTGTAACGTACCCTGCGGCCAGGTTAAAAAACAGCAGGATCGTCTACCCATGTCTGATCCCGAAAAGAAGACAATTTAATTGTAATTAAATTGGGTATTTGTTAAACATTTTATTTTGTTAAAAATTATCAAGACACCTTTTTCTATTGCTCGACTTGAATCAGAACACTCCAACTAAATAAACGGTTGGCAACAATACTTTGCTTTAACAAAGTCCGTTAAGGTATAACAAAAAAAAATCAATCAGGTGAAAAGTAAAGACTAAAATCTTTAAAATGACAAAACGAGTCAAAATGTTTATACAAAATTTCAAAAACACTTGTGCTTACACTTATACATTTAATATATATGAAATATAAAATTAAACAATACGTTTGTTAAGTACTCTTTAATTTTATTCTGTCCCAAATCCTACATCATTGTTTTTAATAGTGAAAACTAATTTTTGAGGCTGACTTTGAATCATTAGATTACATAAAACATGTTCAAATCAGCTCTGTGATTAGTTTGTTCTTTTACTTTGTTATTACTATTATTACTTTTAAAATTAAATTGGTATTTTTCTATAATTATGTTACATCTTTTAATATAATTCGATCCTTTCCATTACTTATGAACAAGAATATTTTTGATTACTTTTTACTATTTCATAATAGATTTTGTTCAGTTTATAAATGTACAAAATGTAATTTTTAATGTTCTTCTAGATCTTTCTTCAGGACCTTTATCCGTTTTAAGAGTACAATTTCGGTAAAAACATTTCGTATCCATTTAGTCAGGAAGCTTTTGGATTAGGATCAACACAACATTGTCAAAAGTATAAGGACCATTTATCCGTTCAATTCGACTGTTTTCCCTATAAAGGTTGACTCATAAATGCACGGCTGAAAGTCAGGTGTCACAACTACTATATGTTCATTCCAAAAAGACCGCGAATAGAGTAAAATCCTTTTCCCCGCCTTGTTGTTTAATAAATAACATAAACGATAACGTACGTTTGACATTGTTCCTACTGTTATTATTGTCATAATTTAGTTTTGAAAACATTTTCGTCTTCATTTCTGTTAACACCCAACTTAATTTGTTTAAATACTCTGGAAAAAGAGTCTGATAATCACAGTGGTCGTTTTTTGCTCGGCTCCACCCGCTAACGATAAGTGAGGGGTATGTGTGCGGATGCACATACTGCTTATATCCACCATAAAAAATATTTACGAGTATAATGCTTTGAACAAGCTGCTATGGCAGTGACTAGGGAAAGGTTGCCGGGAAATGGGGCAGACAGCTTTTTGCTACGAGCAGCTGCAAAATAAATGTGAATTTCATGAAATAATGGCGCTAAAATACTTTGAGATGCAAAATGTAAAACGCCAACAACGATACCGACAAAAAGCATTACCACCGACCCGCCCCAGTGCAAATAAATATAGATAAGGACAAGCTCGAGGACATGAGCAGATGCCAGAGGGATATGCGAAGGAGTAAGCGTCGAGCGACGGCCACAATCAAGTCAAAATGGGGCGGCGAGTCTTCCCACACCCTTTCACATACAAAACTTTGTAAATGGACAGTGTCAGTGCGCTTGGCGGGGTCTAAGGTCATTTTCAATTTGCATAAATCATGCGGGACGGTGAGGACAGTCCCAGGAACCATCACTAGGGGTAACCTCCTTCCACAGAGGAACATGGCTTCTGGGTCGACCCGTTCTATATCGCTCTACCGAAAGATCGGCGAACTTCAAAAGTTATCGCTATAGACGGTTTATATGCGGAATTAAGGAACATAGACTTGGAAAAGATAAACAAAGTCACTCAGCCAAGTTACTAACCTGTCTTGTTTCTTTGTCGGTCTTGTAGCGTTAATTCTTAATATCTTAAGAAGGAATCTACGAAATCCGATAACTATAGTATAGTACCTTACCCAGGATTTCGGTGATTGCTTACTATGAAAAAAATATGTGTACAATAATAAAAAATACAAAGTGAGGATACATAAATATTTTGTATGTGAGGATAAATACAAAGGCAATCTTTTACATAAAGTATTTTAAAACGAGAATTAGGCCAAAACAAACAGCAGTAAAGTTTAGTTTAGACTGAGCTATATGGTTGCCATCTGTAAACTAGGTAGGTGTAGTTGTTTCCACGAAATTCACCGCACGAAAACAACGGCGGTCTCAGGTCCAAGGGGGAGCGAGACATCAGTTAACCGTGGTTAACGTATAGTTAACCGCATGCAATTGCCAGGACCCGAGTACTCGGGGCATCGATGCTCCAAGGATCCTAGTCGCATAGCGTAGAGTCAAGCCGAATTGGAGCGAGTCGAGCACTTTGATTTATAAGACTTTCATATGGCGGCGGCGAAACGGCCGCCTGTTTGAATCATTTGTGAATCATGTCGAGCCATTTCTGACTTTGATTTATATGCGGTGCATATGCATGGGAATGGCAGTAGATGGAGTGCCCACCACGCACCACACGTCAACCCATTGTGTCGCGCATGAACGCGCCGAACGACATGGCCGGTCCGGGAAAACAGACAAATGCTGTGGAACGCAAAAAACCAGAATGCCGAATTCCAAATGGGGAATGAAAATGGCATGGCACGGCGCCTTCCACGCCCCCCACAAACACGCTACCGAAATTATATGTGTGTTTCGCCGAAATTGCATTGTCCTCTCGTTTTCAACCGAATACCTCTCGAATAGCATTTTCCCGCATTGGGAGCCGCATTGTAGAATTTACGTAAAACCGCTTAATTGGGTCAAAATTATTTTGTTTATACGCGCTAAAGCGACCGCGGGCGTATTCACAAAGCGCTTCCCCTGCGGTTGGTTCAAAAACCAGTAAAGGAAACTTAATCAAGCAAGCGAAATGTACACTCTTCTAGTACACAAACGTACACGTTATGAAGATAGATAACTTTGAAGTGAACGCACCATTTTACATTTTTATAATCGGTACTTGTAGACTACCAAGTTTTTTTTTGGAATATGCAAACGGAATATCTGCTACCCCAAATACCATAAGCTACCCCCATCATGATGTTAATCACCCGAGCTATAAGATTTTGCATGTTGACCATGAAGTTTCTTCTAAATGCACATTAATGGAATCTTTTGCTAATGTTAGTTCGGAAATGTTTTTATTTCTGTAGCCCAAAATTCCATTTAGGGTTATTAGTTATGTTATACTTTTGAAAGGTTTAAACTTATTCTTTTTCTCTATTAGATTCTTTCAGTGGCTTTTTCGGATTCACCTAAACGAATACAACAAAATTCTATCTTGAAATTCAATTGTATCTTAAATTGCATTGAAATTCGACTGCACGATCCTTACATGTTATATCCGGTACTCGTAGTGTACAAGGGTTTTATTATGTGTATGTGAATATAAATATGTAACATAGAGAAAGAATCATCTCAGACCCCATAAAGTATATGTATATATTCTTGATCAGCATCAACAGCCGAGTCGATATAGTCATGCCAGTCTGTTCGTCCGTATTAGCGCCAGAGCGCCAGATCTCCGTTAGCGCCAGATCTGTGACTATAAAAGATAGGATTTGGCTGGAGACTCCTACAATGCCCACACAGTTCAAGTTTGTTTCAAAATTTTGCCAAATCTGGTGTTAGCGCCAGTTGGTTAATGTTTTTGGAAAATGTTTTGATGCCAAACTGTTCCAATGACTAATTCCAATGACACTTACAAATCAAAAAGCAGCAAGATCGGATAAATTTTAAAGGAGTCATAAGCTTTTTAGTCTCCTTCCCTACTGAATCGGTAGTACGGCCGTATTTTGGTTGTTGTTTTTGGTTTGGTTAACCGCAAAAGTATGCAAAAAAAATTTGTTCCTAAGAATCCATACCATTAAACTTTAAACTTTAAAGGTTTGTTAAATTGTGGGTGGAAGACTTGAGTACTGGGTATAATATAGGTATATTCGGGGTATAATCGTCCTTTCTTGTTGAATATATACTTTTTGGTTTTTTTTTTGTTTATTTAATATTAAATTTATGTAATGTATCTAAGTTTGTAAAATGTTATTAAATAAAGTTATTGCCTCCTTCACATACTTCTCCTTCTCAAGTAATTCAGATTTTAGAAGCGTCTTCAATTCCTGTAAATTAGGCATCGTGCGGCAGTCGCGAACGTTGAGTAGGGTTCGAAATATTGTCTCCCACACGTGACGCTGGACGTAGCGCGGAAGAGCACTTTTCGGCATCCAAACACCACTTGGATTTCGCTGCACCACCTCCATGTACCTGCCCAAAAGCAGCACATGCATAACGCCCACCAAGCCGAATAAATCAAGCTGATACGTCCACGGGCGCTGCGTACGCATCTCAACACACTTAAACAGTTCATCATGATGCACATAATTGAATGTTTGATTGGGGTGGAAGAGCCTGGTGTCGATGGCCACGCCGAAGTCAATAAGCTGCAGGCTGACCTCATTGGGATTCGAACACAATCTATAAAGCAGGGTTAGTGCTGTGATGGCAAGCTGTTGGCTGAAAATACTTACGGCCTCATCAGCAGGAAGTTATCCGGCTTGATGTCTGCGTGAATAATGTCCATGGCGTGCAGATGGTCGACAATGTCGAGCAGCTGGCAGCTCATGTGCATCACTACATATTCGTCAAGATTCTTATTGGTGACATTCTTGACCTTGTTGCACACACCAATGAGTGATCCATAATCCGAAAAGTCTGAAACGTATACACTCGAATTGTTGCCGACTAAAGCGTAATCAATATGTGCATATGCTGACATCTAAAATTATAAAAAATAATATTATTATATGTCTAATGGGGTCGAAGTCGAATAAATGAGAGCATATTATATCCTACTCAATTCTGCATATGAGAGCAGTTTAGAAAATTTGTTTATGATATAATCCGGAAGCTTTTTCGTCGACTTACCATTTGCTCACTGGTTAAACGACTGTGCACCTCAAGGCTGATGTAGAACTCCCAATAATTAGGGGGGCGCTCCTGCTTTAGAGCCACCTTCTTTCCCGAGTTAGTGTGGCGACCTACATAAACGGACCCGTAGGCGCCCTTGCCAATCATCTTTGAAACCTCGAACCGCTCGGCATGTATCTCAAGCTGTGTGTTGGGTTGCAACTTCTTAACGTGACCCACCAACTGACAGTGTGGAAGCTCTTCGATATACATGTAGAAGTCAATGGATTTAAGAAGCGAGGCAATGAGGTCCACATTAAACGGATTTACGTTAGTATCGGATATGGTTTCGTTAAGCGTGGTGGAGTCCATAGATCCTTGGGGGTGGACGAAATTGTCATTTTGCTGCGTCTCCAAGATAGGTCGCGGCCAGGAATGGTGAGATTGCTTGGGAGTTAATGGAGGTGTCTTGTAGTATATGCTCATTTCGTCTTTAGGAGATGACAGCGACTCCTTTGCTTCTGTAGTCGGTGGCGGTGGTAGAAGCGTAGAATTCTTAATCATGCTAATATTGGTAGCAAACATCTCGGTAGCGGCGTTTAGCTCGAAAAAATTGTCGATATTCCCACTGCCTAAATCACGCTTTGCTTTCAATTCTTCTCGAGATCCTGACATGGACTGATCGCTAAACTTTGAGCACTTACTGCTAAATGTAGAGGTAGAAACTGGAGGAGGCGGGCAGGTACTTAGTTCTATGCAATCCTTTATAAAAGACGAGGTAATGTGGGAAGGGCCTATGGCCTCGGCTTCCATACGTAGAGATAACTCCAAGCAAGGCGATTTTCGCACCGACACTTGCGTTTCCGGTAGCGTGCAGTTTAGGGGCAGGCTGAGGTCTTTTGTATCTGGTATCTCAGGCTGAGTCTCATCGAGAAAGATCTCAAACTTCTTTTGCATGACTCCCACATTTGGCGTAGGCACTGTCATTGGTTGTGTTTCAGGAATAAACGACAAGTCAGCCTTAAAAGAATCTGTTAATCCTGCGATTTTGGCACTTTGATCCTTAGAGTTTCTTATGGATTTGCTGAAAATGTCCGGCGTGGCCTGGTCGCATGTTCGCTTGGCCGGAACCTGTAACATTGGAGAGCCAAACACTTTCATTTTTGGCGGAGTTTTTCCGAAAAATCCGCAAAGGTCGCTCTCATCGTCTAGTGAGGGAAGTTGGGGTGGAGGGGCCATCGGTTGGTGAATGGAAATTTCCGGCAGGGCAGAGGGAAGCCGGGGTAACGTTTCTGTTTTATCCTCTTGAAAGCAAGATAGCGGTCTGGAAATAGTCTCCGTTTTGTCCTCCTGAAAACGCAGAGATTTAAGCATTGGCACGCTAGGTGCATTCGGCTCCCACAGCTCGCGACGTGAAAAGTTTCCACCAGTCGGAACGTCTTGCTCATTGACCGTGGAGAGTTCCGGAGCAGCTGGCCTCTGAAGACGGATAGGACCTGGTGTATATTCCTCACATTTAGTGACCAAAGTCACTGCCCCCTGGGAACCAGGCGATGATAAAGTCGACGTTATCGTGGACTTGGTGGTGGCATTGGAGGTTGCCGAACTTTGGGTGCCGTGTTCGGAAGTCTCTAAGATAGTGGAAAGCTCTTTACGCAGCTTGGGGGAGTGAGTCTCCAAAGGAGACTCGACGGAGGCAGCCAGTGCTCCGTCATCAGCAGGCGATATTTCTTTCAGCACTGTGCCAAACTGCCTCACTGGCGCCAGCTTTTGAGAACACTTTGGAGTGCTTACGGCCTGATTCTTCAGGAACATATTAAACATTTGAGTGGAGCATGTTTCATCCGCTTCGAAGAAGGGTCCCGAAGTAGTTGGCTTTGCGCTGGGTTTTTGCTCCTCCGCGTCCTCGTAAATCTCTATCTTTTGTGTGGGCGGGGCTGGCACAACAAAGTTGTCGTCCGGCGGTGCGACAGATTTTTCAGATGTCAATTTAGCAACTGGAGGGGAAACTAGAGTTGTTTGGGCAGGCTTTAGTTCTGCGGCGGGGTCGTCACATTCTTGTGCTTCTTCTTCCATTACGTCAGACATATTACGCAGTGCAGTCGATTTTTTAATAGTGGGGAAAAAGCTTTTGCGACGAGGCATCTTGTTTCCAGGAAGGCATACTGTCTCCTCCATATCAAGCTCTCCATGCAATGTGGTGTTGCGTTTTTGCTGCCATTTTTTTGCAAGAAGTTCCTCCGGCTGATACTCCATCTTGTCCTCATCGTGGTACAGCTTATCAAACACAGTCTGCAGACCGGGCGCTTGTGGTGGCTTCCAGTACTGATCCAATTCGTCCCGTGGCTGCGGCTTAGAAGTTTTGGCAAAGTTTGGATAGCAACGAACGCCTCTAAGTACGGGTCCAGAGCCCCAGTACTCATCATTTCTAATAACAAAGGGGTGCTTGCGATCGCGCCGCCTTAAATGAATGTAGGCGCAATACTCTTCGGGGGAAAACTCTAGGTTGGGTCTTGGATACAAAAAACACTTCTGGTAGGAGGGCACTCCAGTTGCGTTGGGCTCGTCCTCGATGGTGACTGGAGTCACCCAAGCTTCCTGAGGAACGTTTTTAGGTACGAAGTTCGGTGGAAATCTAAAGGGTTTCTCCAGACGGCGTTCGTACTTTGTTATCGGCGGCAGCGATTGCTCATCTACATGTATGTCAAAGCCTAAATCTGGCGAGACGTTTCCTGCAAACATCTTACCGCTCTTGTGCGTATTAGAATGCGCCATATTCCACGCCACCGGCTCTTTAACGTTCTCTTGACCACGGGCCGCATCGATTATGGAGCGCAATGTCGACTTAGTTTCAACTTCAGAAACGGGCGGCAGCGCATTGGCATCAACATTCTCGTCGTTGTAAACCTCCACGTTGCGGCTAGCATTGCGCATGCGGCTTGTGCTCGGAGCGTCAACCTGAACAGAAGATACAAACAAATTTTTAAAATATTTGTATCTTCTAACATTTATATTTTTTATATTTCATAAGCTATTTTCTAAACCCGTAATTTGTTGGTACTAGTAGAATACAACACACTACAACATTTAATTCGTTCAAATGCATGTAACAACAAGAAAGAAAGCTAACTTCGGGCAGGGCCGAAGTTGATATACCCTTGCAGTTATAACCGGAAACATTGTATATAGTTGGTCGATCCCTATGAGAATGTCATAATACAACCAATTTATTACAATTAAGCTCCAAAAAGGCCCAAGCTTCTATCTTCTATAAAACACAAAAGTTGGGTCACTTCCGATCGTTCAGTTATATGACAGCTTGACAAAGTTGATATACCCTTGCAGCTGGAACCGGATATATCGCAAAAATCGCATATAGTTGGCCGATCACTATAATAATCTCATAATATAACCAATTTATTAAAATAAAAAATGTAAAAAAAATCCCAAACTTTTATCTTCAATAAAACCAAAGTTGGTATTTTTACCAAATACCATTTCCGATCATTCAGTTATATGGGAGCTATAAGATATAGTCGACCGATCGTAGTCGGTGGGTCGGATCAACTGACCAAAAATAGAATCTGTACGAAGATCCAACTTTCTATCTTCAATTGTTTAGTTATATGATAGGATATAGGATATAGTCGGCAGAGCCTTATGAAATTTGGTACGCCGTACTATTTTGCCAATAAAAGCGTTTGTACAATTTGTAACTCTGTAACTCTAAAAACACCATAATTATAGCATTTCCGATTAATCAGTTATATGGCAGCCATAGGATATAGTCGGATCTCGGCCGTTCCGACTTATATACTGCGTGCAAAGGAAAGAAAGAAAGACGATTGGCAAGACGATAACAATATAAGAAGCAGCTGCCTATTTTTACACAAGATTCAAGAATCAATATAAACCGCCTTTGTATTTAATTTACCTCTTTGCAAAATTAAAAAAAAAATACAACAAAAGAATAGTTACAAAGACATTGAGTTCAATACAAAGAATAATAACTTTTTAGCCCATTTCATTCAAAAAAATCCAAACATTTAAACCATATATATCCACCTACCTGCACCACACCCGGCATTCCGCTTTTTACAGCAGCACCAGTACGCACACTACCTACAGTAATGGTGCTGGAGCTCCGCTTTTTGCGGCCATGTAAAGATTGCAATGCAAGGCGACGCTCATTTAGTTCCTGTGTGACTGCGCTGACCTCCTCGCCATCAGTATAGAACATTCGTTGAGCTACTGTAAAGCCAAAATGTTGGTGGGCCTCGCGCAAATCTTCTAATGGTTCCGCTCGACAGTCGATTCCGAGCCGGAAAATCTCGTCAGCTTTGCGCATGTTTCCAGTAAGATCGTAGCTATATGCCCAGGCGATGTAGAAGTCAGCTAGCATCGTTCCAATGCCGTCATTATACATTTGCTGATAGCACTGGATTTGGTCCTTTTCTTTTTCCATCTATGTATATAAATAAATACTTATTCAGAAAGCTGGTCTTTGCAATTTAATTTCCAGAGACTTACAAACTTGATAAACAACTTTATGAAACGTCTGTCCTGTCGGTAACGCTCGTCCTTCTCGAACTTAGTAAGGCATTGGTATAACGCTGCCTGTAAGCCAGAGCCACTGCCTCCTGCAGGATAGCTCTGTTCGATCCAGCAGATGTACGAGTACCAAGGGTCCAGAGGGTCGTCCCCCTTATAAGAGCGTACCTCCTCCTCCCATTGCTTGCGCTGTGCCAATAGTTCCTGAGCCTGTCCTGAGTCCTGGCTGAGCGAGGCCTGCAACAGACTTACGTTGCGACCACTTGCTAGCGGCTGTATATTCTCCTTCGCATTATCGAAGTCCATAGCAGTGCCAAGGATTGAACGGAGCTAAACAAAATTACGCGCCGAAAGGAGACGCTAGGAATGGACTAAATAGATGGCGATGGCAGAAATATATTGCGACGTCCGATACTTCTCATGCAAACATATCGATATTTTTATTCACAATTTTATTTTGTGATTTGTTGGTCAAAACGTAAAAATAGTTTGCTGTTACTTTTTTCCCAAATAAAGTAATTTACTTATTTGTACTATTTTCAGCAAAAATATTAATTAGTATCAGCAAAAGCAATATACAAATTGTTTGACAATTTCCAACAGATCAACGATCTATAGTTTATTACGATGACGGACTATAGGACGGTATATAGACGGACAAATAATGGATAAATGATGAATAAATAAACCTTTATTACATTTTTCGTACAAAAATTTTACCTAAGATGCTAGCGAAATGATGCCCAAAGAAGCAAGTGAGTGGCGCATATCGATATTTGATGGCTCTATTTTCCTCCCTGGTATTGAATAACGGGTAAAGCAGCGCGCGCCGCGTAAAAGTTTACTCTCGAAGGATTCCAAAGTTGTGTGCAACGAAATGGGCGACGAAGACTCATCAATCATCTGCATCGATTCGGACAGCGATTCTGATGCCACTGTCGTATTCGTACCAAAGAAGCGGACCTCCAGAGCTAAGCGGGCAGCCGAAAAGCAGCTTTTATTGGCTCCACAAACGGAAATAGACATCAATCCTTTCTTTAGTGCTAGAAAACTTAACCGTCTTCGGAAAATCATATTCGAAAAGTACAATGCCATCAAGCAAGCCTCGGAAAAAATTCAAAATATAGTAGATGAAAAGCTGTCCGATAGCGGCGTCGAGCCTTCCTTAACGAAAACTTACATTAACGCGATATCCATGCGCTGGGAGCTTGAAATCCGCGACCTGAAGGCGGATCATGACCGCGTAGCTAACGCCCTGCCAAACAGCAGCTCACAGGCCCAAAACGCAGAAGAACTGCTCAAAATGGTAAAACGCATGCGCTGGTGCAGCGTTTGCTTGAATCCCGCTGAAATCAGCGACCAGTGCGGACTTTTCTTCTGCAGTATTGATTGTCAGCTGGAAAAAATTGACGCGTGATAGACAACTCCGAGCATTTCTGATTACTGACATAAAATTGTTTTTTTTATTGAGTCAACTTAATTCTTTTGTTTTATTTATAAAATCTTATCTACCCGCTGTGGTTATAATGTGAACGCCCAGAAATTCGGAACCATGATTAATAACGTCCCAAGTTACCGTTTCCTCCAAAATTGTTTCCGCCTCCGTTGCCGTAACTACCTCCGCTGTAGTTTCCGTTGTTTCCATTGTTCCCTCCTCTATTGTCTCCATAGCTACTGCCGCCGCCTCCTCCTCCACCACCTCCCATGTTGCTAAATCCTCCTCCGCCGCCACCCATGTTACCGTAGCCGCCGCCTCCTCCACCCCCTTCCATGTTACCATAGCTGCCGCCTCCACCACCGCCTATGTTACCATATCCTCCGTCATTGTTTCCATATCTTCCTCCAAAACTGTTACCGCCGCCGCCACCGTTTCCACCAAAACCAAAACTGCGTCCGCTGTTACTTCCTCTGTTTCCATAGCCGCCTGATCCCCTGTTCCCAAAACCTCCGGAATATCGTCCAGCACTACCACTTCCGTCAAATCGGCCCCGTTTTGGGGGTCCACCGCCACCAGCGCTTGACTGCCGCGATTGATGCGGTAAAATACCCTCCTGGCGTTTTATGTTGAAGTCTCCCGCGCTCTTAACGCAAAGGTCCTTAACCACGTTTACTAATTGTGCGTAAGGTCCTTCCAGGTTAAGCACGTCAGCCGGATTGTCACAAGCGACTGTAATCAAGTCTTCTAATGCCGGCTTCAAGGCTCCAATTTTGGCAGCATGCTCTGGCTCCATCTCGAAGTTGACCCAGTTGTCTACACGCACCACGTTGTTGGCCGTTAAGTCGATCTTGCGCGATCCGAATAACATCACTTGAAGAGGCGATACCATCGAGAGCTGCTTGCAAGAGACGGCGCGGGTGCGTATTTTTTCACCAAAGACAAAGAACGGGTACGGAAATGTGATGGCCAGGTTGCTGCAGTTTACCGAAGTCTTGTGCAGCAACGCAGCCTTGGATTCTGTTGTTAAAACTTTTCGTTTCTCCTTGTGCACACAAATGTTGGGGTAGAGGCCCAAGCAGAGAAGCGCCAGAGCTATGTCTAGCTGTGGATCGTCCCCCGGACTTTCTGCGTCCACGTGGTACGGCACCATGCACTCTTCCGGAAAGCCGGCCTGCTGCAGCAAATCCAGCAACTGCTGCTTCGCGTCCCACATAACATTCATTGTCGACATCTGCAGTCCCTTCCAGTCACAAAAGCGAGCTTCCTCCTGTTCACCGCGGTGCTTGGCACGCTGCCACATTTGCGAAGCGACGATCATGGCCACATGGTCGGAGCACTTCCTTCCACTCAAAGCCTTCTGGTGGTTGGCCAGGCGTCGTTGACCGATGTCTAACGCAAACACCTCAGAGAAAGTGCTTGAATAGGAAGCCATGCTCGCAACGAGGTCAGCGCATCCGAACACGGCTCCTAGAACCATCATTTTTCCCAGACGAGGCTCAATTGGTAGGCGGGCCAGAAGGCGGCCCAAAGGGGTTAACTCGTCGTTGGCATCCAAGCAACGCATTTCGCGCAACAATACTTCGGCTTCAATTACTGCGTCGACAGGTGGGGGCTCCAGAGCCTTGGATAAGAAGTGATGAATAGCCCCCAATCGCAGCAACTTCACAGTGAGAGCCATCTCATGCAGCGGCGTTCGGAACATCTCGGGGGTAAGATTTTCCTCAAGTGCTGCATAGCGAGCTCGCGAGCAGAGTGTAAAACAGAAGCCTGGGCGGACGCGACCTGCACGGCCTTTGCGCTGCTCCAGGTTGGTTTTGCTAGCCCACACGGTCGCGTAGCTTGTAAGGTTGTTGTGGGAAGTGAACAGCTTCATGCGTGCTTTACAAATGTCCACCACGAAAACGATGTCGTCGATGGTGATCGAAGTCTCTGCAATATTGGTGGAGAGGATGATTTTGGTAACGCCGTCAGGCACTGGCTCAAACACTTTGCGTTGATCGTCACGCGGGATCTGGGAGTGACACGGCAGAATGCGGTATTGGGACGAATTACCGAATGTGTTGGAGCTTTGCAAAAACTTCATCAACGCAAAGATAAGGTTCCAGCCGGGAAGAAAGACGAGAATGGCTCCAGGTATGTTCTTTGATTTGATATGAACCAGCAGTGACTCTAAAAGTTCGAAGCTTACATCCGCTTCGGACAACATGGCCATGGCGTTGCGTGTCTGCTGCGAATATTTCTCCTCACAAATTTTATTGTAATTGGTCTCTGCCTCCTCTTTATTCTCGGAAAGCTGCATCTGCTCTTCATCCTCGGCTTCTTTGCGCTTCCGCCTCGACTCCGCAGATGGTACGAAGTTGGTCATCTGAAGAATATCTTCCAAAAAGAACTGCTGTACGGGAAAAGCCCGGCCAGGCACTTCCAATACCGGGCAGTTGCCAAAATATTTGGAGAAAAGCGACGTGTCTATTGTGGCTGACATCAGGATAACTAAAACGAAAAATATTTTTAAATTGTTGACGTTAAGCTTTTGTACCCTTGCAGAGATTATAATTTTCCTATAACGCCAAGATGGAGATGATCGCCGGTAATCGCGACCGGAATACATCCTCCGTACGTTCTAGCAACATTTTAATACTCTATGATAGGGTTCAATATTAAAATTACCATGCAATTCTGGATACGTATCGACCATGTCACGGAGTATAACCAGCAGAAAATCACTATTTACGTCCCGCTCGTGGATTTCGTCAACAATAATGTGAGAGACACCTCGCAGGCCAGCTTCCAGCTTGCGCAGTAGCACTCCCACAGTACAGAAGAGAATTGCTCCATAAGGTCTGGGAAACACAGACTCAAAACGCACCGAGTAGCCAACGGTGTCTCCTAACTGCTCGCAACGCTCGCGGGCTACGCGCTCCGCTACAGATATGGCCGAGATTCGTCGTGGCTGTGTAACATAAATGTTTGCGTAGCCACCCTGCCCCGAAGAGATGTAGTCATCCAGGATGTACTGGGCTATCTGGGTTGTCTTGCCGCACCCCGTGTTGCCTCGAATAATAACAACAGGGTTTTCATTTATGGCACTGAGAATCTCAGAGCGCATTGCGGCGATGGGCAGCTTGTCACGGAATTCAAGAAACTGCCTATATTCAGCATCATTCTGACGGCGATCGCGCAACGAGCGCTCAAAGTCTGCTGATAGGTCATCAATGCTAACTGTGGCTAGTTCGCCTTCATCGATGTTGCAGGCATGCCAGGCGTTCCAATTCGGCAACGGGGGCGCCCACGGAATAACAGAGCTTTCCTGACGCTTCTCTCCCGGCTCTTGGCCCATGTCCATGCGATTCTGGTTAACCTAATTGGAAATGGTTTTATAAATTAGCGAAATATCCTAATCTCTTTAACATTGATGCCTTTCCGCAAAAGTCATCGTCATCAAAAAGTCAAACTTTACAACAGAAGGTGTTCTTGATAATGTGTTTTATAGATTAAATGAATCTTAAATTTTAGAGGTTTAATATTTAAAGTTTAAATATTTGGGTAGGTTGCTTTTGCAGTCTTCAGTAACATGTGATACTTGCGAAAAAATACGTCAAGGCATTAATTTTAATGATTTTTTGTTTTTTCACCAATATTTCAAAACTAACAATCAATAAATGGTTAAAAACGAACTACTTACAATTAGGGAAATTGGGGCCGCATCCGGTTCGATTTTAATGTTGCAAGGATTAACGACAGGCATGTCCAGCATCCTAATAACTTCGTCTACGCTTGCCACTAGGTTGGGGGACAGGCTAACTGGATAGGGCTTCAACTCCTCGTCCTTCTTTTTCTTAAGGGTGCCACTAAAGGCTTCAATTACCTTCAGGTGAAACAGCTGACGGACCAATGACAAAGCGCACGACTTGCTGGCCGCTTTCTTGTTAGAACCCGTCTCGCGAGCAGTGACCTTTCGCTTGAGAGCCGGAACAAATATAGACAGCTCTGCCATGAAGCTCCTGAATTAGGTAGAAATTGAGGCTTGGTTTCAAAAGTGCTCAAATGGACTATAACTTACCTTATCGATTTATAAAAAACTACTCATTGAGAGCAGCAGAGGACACATTTGGCGAGCCAGCCGCCAAAGCGATGTGGTGCTATTATAATAAACTGATATTTAGCCAGCATGGATGACGAGAATTTTTGCAGCCAAGGCCGCCATGCATGCCCGTTCGTTTCTGTTACAAACGACATGCAAGGCTGCCGGGCGCCTTTTCGTTTAGTTTCGTACCACATCGCTCTGATGGCCCTTGGTTGCTGCCGGCGTCCCCCTGCGAGCTGCGTTCCAGACTTGGCTGGGTGTGAAAATCGACAAATCTGGAACGCAGTCGCAACCCCAAAAAAAAAATAAATAAACGGATCATAACATACCTAGCGTGATCCGGGCCCACCGGAGTATACTTGTAATCATCGCGAATATTGTTTGCCTGCTTGTACATGTTCAAGCGGTCCTTGGCATTTTCTATGGTCCAGTTGCCATGAATTGCAGCATTAACGTCGATTGACTCGGCCTCATTCATATCTTTTTGCTCCTGCACGTGGTCGATTATATTGAAGCGATGACCACCATCGCCCTCGTGATTGAGTGGCCGGTACGCTTCACCCAGGTCCTGTGGGCCCGACTTCCCGCCGAAAACGCGTCGCGACTGACCCCCGTCTCCTCCCCCACCCTCTGACTGACCATCGGCTTGAGCACCACCTCTGGGGCCCGACGTCCCGAGGCCAGCATCTGGGGGTACATCATTAGCATTTAGCTTACCCACGCGCACTAAGTAATTTACAAAGTCGCGGCACGCGTTCTTTTCGGCGTCCTTTTTGTTGGTGGAGTTGCCCACCCCAATGTAGTTGTTTTGATCTACACGCACTTCGCATAAAAACCGTTGCCTGTTTTTTGGTCCTATAATTGCAAATTGTCATTTTCGTATGTATACCGGCAGGAGGTTGGGCCCAAAGGCGATATTGCGGCTCTTACCCGTTTGGCGAACGTCCAATTTTGGTTCCAGGCGTGACTTAGAACAATACTCGTACAAAAACGACTTAATATCCATATTATCCTTTTTTCTCTCAGTTAAATTTACGAATGGCAAGAATTTATATTGTGCTGTAGGGGTGAGTTTTTATCATTGACGGTAAAAACTTTGAGGTATATAAAGTATCGATGAATCGATAGCCGTTCATACCATGTGTTGGTAAACTTTATTTTCTTAAAATAATTATAAATTAATAATAATAATAATATTATATAATAATTTGTGAGTGATTTATAAGTGAAAAAATCTGAATTTTGATAGGTAAAAAAATTTTAGTTTCTACATTGTTTAAGGGCATTACTGGTCAAGTAAAATTGGAGTACGATTGGATATTACATTGGATGTGTACATGTTTATAAATATCTACATATGTATATAAGTATGTATATGGCCACCTTTTGTCAGAAATTTACACCGATAAGATAATTTAATTCGAACTTATAACTATTTAAGAGTGTTCCTTTAAAGTTTCAAGTGAAAATTTCAAAAACTCTTGAAGATATAGCCGATTTATGGTGGAAGCGCCAGGCGACGGCGAGAGCCGTCTCAAAACTTTAAACGCTTTTTTCTCGAAACAGTGTTTTTACGACTGGTTCCAAATTTTAATACGTTATTTTATACATATATAGCTCTTGTATGAACTAGGATAAATGAAACTGTTGAAGATCTTCTTTTACTTTTCAACTTGATTTTTTGCTAAAAAAAAATTTCGAAGTTCCGCCATTTTATTAATTATTTTCATTAGGATTTATTTTTATGACAATTTAATTCACTTGCGTTAACTTTACATATGTGGAATTCGTTAAAGAGGAGAACAAACTTTACATTTGTGGAATTCGTTAAAGAGGAGAACAAATTGATCAAAGCAATCTTACACAAATTTTAAATTGTGCGCTATAACCGAGAATCTCTTTTTTAAGGAATCTCGTCTATTCTCCAACCATTTTCAAGACTAGAGACCGTTGAACTTGTACTTCAATTACGCGAACTGATAAAGGATTTCGTTCTTCATTTTATTTACAGAAATTATAAATTAAAGAACACAAGATATAATTTGTGTTCTTTACCAAAATATTTTTACCAGGAATAAAGTAAAATCCATTGATATATTAAATTATTTTTCATATTGTATTTTAAAAATCTTATTGCTACTATCTATTGAACAAAATAAAAATCAAATATAATCATACGGCGCCTGCTTTTTGGTTATTTTCCGCTTGAAATTCAAAATAAAGATTTTTTATAATCATGTTTTCCCCTCATATTTTTGTTCTTTCACATTTCGATAGGAAAAAAAATCGATAAAACAAACCGATTTTTTAGTGGCAACGCCATCGGTGTGTGATGGTATTGCCATTTTAATACCGAAAAAAAAACGGAATTTTGTCTTTTCAGTGGGACCGTTGCTGAAGTTAGTAGTAATACCAACGATACAAATAGCCAAAATCCAACAAATAATCATCGATGAGCCATTTTCGCAGGAAAAAAACTCTCTTCGCAATGAAAAAATAGGCCACAAGTTGAGTGAAAAATGAAGTTTGAAGGCCAGGAATAAGAAGTGCACGCGCAGATCCCCCTATTGACCACCGCATTAAAGCCGTTTCCGCGGAGTCCGCAGCATCATAGTTGCGACCTGTGTTGTTTGCCAGCGCCTAGCATCACATACACACCCACACGACCCGTAGATACAAGTCAGCAGCACACACGCTTACGCGAACACACACAGACGCAGGTCCGGTCGTGTGAAAGCATTTAATTTAGTTAGTGCCACAGAAATACGCGGAGTTGGGCGAATCCGCATCCAACTACACAAATTGGAAGCCAGCGAGTCACAACATTGCTCTGCACTTTGAAAGAGCGAAGGAAAAGAGAGAGTGGGTGGGGAGAGCGAGAGCGTCGATGGTGCCAACACCCAAGCACAGCACTGATCTCGCAGCGAACACATAAACAATAAACAAACGGCGCGTTGCACGGGCGCAGTGAAAGTAACAGCAACGTAATCGCCTCTGGCTGCAACTCGGCTTCCATTCATTGCATTTAGCACGACAGTGCCCCAAGTCTTCGACAACATCACAGCGATAGTAGCAGCAACCAAGTGCACCGCCGACAGCCGAGATGGGCAATTGTCTGACCACACAAGCGGGGGATGTCGATAAGGGCGCCGCCGATCGTATAAAGCTGGATGAACCCCCATCCATTGGCGGGGTCGTAGGCGTGCCGCAGATAGCAATGCCCTCGCACTCGGGCCAGCCCACAGAGCAGATTAGGCCGGTGCCACAAATCCCAGAGAGTGATTCTGCCGGAGCTAACGCGAAGATATTCGTGGCCCTATACGACTATGACGCTCGCACCGACGAGGACCTGAGCTTCCGCAAGGGCGAGCACCTCGAAATATTAAACGACACACAGGTGAGTCAAGCAAAGAGGAGCGTTGATTGTAAATGTGTACGAGAACAGCCGAGAATCAGTTGGATCTGAAGCTAATAGTGTGTTTCTCCCCAACAATAAAAAGTGTAAAAACACGAGGGAACAAGGTCCTTTGTGTCCGCCCGCCACTATTTTATCTCACCAATAGTAAATCCTACTCTAACGATTCAGATCAGATCCCCATTCTATTGACTAATAACAAATCTAAGAAATATTACAAAACCACAACATTGTTTTCTGAACCCATAGTTTTACTAACACTTGGGAACTAAGCACTAGTTCCAATGTCCAGACGTATGAATGAAAGCTTATATACTTTGTCAGCATAACATCCAAGTCGATCTACATAGCCCATCAGTCTGTCTGTGTGAGCGAGTCGATATCAGACTATAACTGACAACCATAGAATGCCGTATAGACACTCCTGTGGTCCATTAGGTTTCAATTCCGTTCTCAACCTAATATCAACTTTCTATCCCAACAATATAAGTTTCATGAAAATACCAAAAAACATGTAAGAAAAGCACGTTCTAAAGCTTTACCGGTGTATCTCGTTCCCAGTAATTCAGCAATCGGCAATTTGCACAGTTTAATTGGTCAGACATGGATCTAATCACATACAAATTCAAAGTCATTCCAAGCATTAATAAAATACAAGGGATGCCTAAAATATGACTATTGTTCTGTTAAAGCCATCCAGTAGAAGGTTGATTGTCACTACTCAAAAGTTCGCTAACATCTGGACCTACTATTAGTGTATAAAATACTCAGATGAAGTAAATAAAACACTGATAAGACAGTCATCCGAAACATACTCCAATGTTATCATTTTGAAAGGATTCCCAATGGCAAGAATCTTCTTGGCCTTGATGTGTTTGCTGGAATCTATGAAAATAGCTCATGCTTATCGTTTATTGAAAATATTTTATGTGTCACATAATGGAGTCTATATTGTGAAGTCCAACACGTTCTGGCGATATCATTTGTGAGCTTCGCGCTCTCGGTAGCTCTTCACATCTCCATGTTTGTTGATTTCTCCGGTTACCTACTTCAAAGGAGAAAATAAGTGGAACCCTCACGAAAATAATAGAATTAGCGATTAAAGAGCCTATTGCAACATTTATGTTTGAGGGCGCGGAGACAGTCACCTCTCACCCCGAAGCCGAAATATTTATCTTGTGCATATTTTAAGATTTTACGTCAACTTAGCCATGACCACCTCAGCGACGAGGGAATGTAGCCGCTAAAAGTGTGACGTCGCCCCTGGCTGCTGGCCAAAAGTTGCGTATTCCCTCCGTAATGGAATCATATCGTCTTCAGATTCCGAGGGACAATGGGAATTTATTTATTATTTTTTGTAATGTTCCTCACGATACTCAATGTTAACAAGGGATATGTAGCAGTGGTTTTCTAATTTTTGGTCAGTACCTATCTGCATCGCAGAGTCTAGAAAAGCTATTCTTCAATATACTTTCGAATGATTTTATTAAATGGGAACACTTTCATCTGATGTATTTGATCTCTTCAATAGGTATCGTATATATTAGACAGTATGTTTCAATCGAGATATATTAAGGGATGTATTTTGGTTAACCACCCACCTCTGCCGGTTTGTCAAATGTGGTTTAGTGAAAAAGGTTAAAGAAAAGTACAAAAAGGAGCCTTCTAGAAAAGGGTAAACCCCTAGATATAAGTTTATAGATGCGTAGAATCGATAGCGCATTACCCAAAATGTTCAACTTTTAAAATCAGCTTCTTCAACTCTGTTCTGTATCGACTGTGTTAACTGCATCTAAATACATACAAGTGCATTGGTTTCTTAAGCTTTTACCGATCTTCCCCCTGGTGCGGTGGCTGAAACCAAAAACATTTGAAAATCGAGTACCAAAACGTAAGCCCATAATTACTGAACGGTTTATTTTCATTTTACTTTCCTATATTTATTTTCACTGTGCGTGCGGCACGATGCGTTATTAGGGACTATCTGGAGATTACACCAAACAGCTATTGAAGTTTTTTTATCTGAAATATTAATAGGAAAATTCCTCCCAGATTAGTGTTTAAAGAGCAAGAGTTGTACCCGAATCAAATAAATTTCGTCAAGATCAAGATTTTAAGGCAAATATTAAAATGGTGTCTGGTAACTATATCTACGTATCCACACAGACTTCACAGCAAATAAAATATAGATTCAATTTCAAATTTTTTACTTTTTCGTTTCATAATACCAACCAAGGGCGATTGGTGGCTGGCGCGCAGCAAGAAGACACGATCAGAGGGCTACATCCCATCTAACTACGTGGCTAAATTAAAATCCATCGAAGCAGAACCGTAAGTATAGTTCAATATGCCTGGAAAACCATCTAAGAACTTTCAATAGGCCCCTAAATTATTTTACAAATAAATGTGACAAGTAGACTTTGCGATTATATACATTCGCTTTCTACATGGTGTCAATATGGTTCTACACGGTTTAACAAAATGGATTGCATACTTTTGGGATTAATAGAAAAACCTGCTCCACTTCAGCTTAGATTAACTAAGCCTATTTAAAATTTTTTACAAGGAAGATAATATCAAACAAATGAAACAAGTAGCATTTTTTTGTAAAATTAATTATTCCGTAATTTAGTAACAAATCAAATTAATACGATTATTTTATCTCTTTGTACCCTTACTTCTGAAAATATTTACATATTTATGTCTATGGAATGTTTATAGATTTCTTTGGGTAGGTGCTTTTATTATAGAAACGTTTGCGGTGTATTAATAAATAACAGCAATAGGGAATAGTCATGGCTTGCCATATGGGAAAATGTATTTATTTTCTTTAAAGTCCTTTGAAGAAAGTCCTTGCTAGTTATTGGACAAACAATTTTGATCTGGTTGTTCCTTGAGTTAATTTATCAATTAAATGAGTTCCTTTCCATGTTTCTTTGTTGATTGAAAAAGCGCTCACAGTTTGAATATTTTTAAAAAGTATTCGAAGCGAGACTATTTTTCATATTTATGCACCTTTTTTTAAATATTGAAAAGGTAAAAGGTATTTTAAAATGAAACTGATTGTTAACATTGTGACGTAACATATTACATTTTACATTGTGTCGTTGAAATTTTTTATTGGCCAATTATGCATCGAAGCTTCCTATTTTGTATTTAATTTGGGAGAATACTGCATCCGTTTAATAACCAATTTTGCTAAACATACGTTTGCATCACCATTTCGCAGTTCTCATAGCCGTGGAGGAGTATTTCTAGTGGCTTGTAAGCGCCTAAAAGTAACGAGAGCCCTTGCCAAACCAATTAAAGTTTTAACGATGTACCCCACACATGAGTATTCACAGGGGAACCGCAGTTTCGAGTTCGATTGGAGCCAGCTTTGGTTTCATTTACAGTTGAGCTCAAACGAAGTCAGTTTTGGCTTTGGAGTATTTATTTATTAGCTGGATTATTATTGGCTGTTTGGACAAATGTTCTGGCTTGGGCTTTGGGCTTAATAGACAATTAAGCTCTGGCTTTGAAACGTGCGAGTGGCTGGGCCGAGCTCAGTTCGAGTAATGCGAGTGGCCGGCCCGGGCGGTGTCAGTGTCAAGTGCCCTAAACTTGACCCAATTCCGAGACAAGACTCTTAATTGCCTAGGAAGCTTCTTTGGCCGAGATTTCAGTGGCGCACATTCCGAACGAACGACCACTGTGTTTACCCAAATCAGGCAAATGCATTTCACATACTTGGAATGAAACTTTATCGAAATATTTGAAAGAGAAAAGAAACAGCTGCGTAAATTCAAGCTTCAAGAGACTCGTCTGATGCTGCGATGGAGCTGGGCCTGGGCGTAGGGAAAAGTTCAAAAACCGGTAAAGCGGTCGCCAACAAAAATAAATATCATTGAAGCCATTAATTACATTTATCTTGCCCGGGTTGCCCTGGCGTTTGCTGTGCAGTCGGGCAGTGGGCTACTACATGCTGGGTGAGAGCCCTCAGGTCCGTGGACTTGGCGTGGGCCAAGTGCATAAGCATGCACTTCATGTAGCGTTTCCTAACGCCTGGACTCTCGCCTCTCTGGTTTCAAGGCCATCCCAGCCCATGCTACACCCGAAAACCCCACCCCAAACGGTGATATTATTTTAACCTAATTGAGGGCAATTGTTATCCGCTTGCCTTGGACTCTTACCCATATGCATAAATCAGCATTAAGTGGTAACCGGTAAGTAGCAAGCTGGGCCACGGAACCCCGAGCCAGCTACAATCAGCTCTCGTTCAATCCATTTTATTTAAGAGTATTTGCCATGCAGTAAATACTGCTGTCGTTCATTTAACTGTGCTTTCTTCTTTCTTCGCCTTAAGGACCGCCACTTGAACAGTTTTATTTTTCCGAGAAGTCTTATTGTCGCGTTCCCCGATACGGTTTTCGATTTCTGTTGGTCATGCAAGATGCCTCTGCGCATTACATATTGTTTATACTCGTGCAGATGCAAATTAGTTACCCAAATCTGAACCAGTACTGAGGGTCCTTCTAACTGAATCCGTAGGATTTCGATGGCCTTCTGCTGGACAAATTTGAGTACAGACTTGAGTACATTTCAATCATCTCAAACCCGACGTCTGGCAAGCGCAGACGGCCACAATGCAGTGACGTCAACGCAGTCGAGGTTCGATGTTTTCCCAGAATTCGCCAGAGCCGAGGTTGAATCTCGATTTTGATTCAGGTGAAATTTTTTTGGGAAATACACGGGCTTGCGACTGAAGTGGTGATTTGTTTGTCTTGTTTAACTTGGTTTGCTTCCGTTGATTAAAAATATGCTAGTAAGGAGAACCGATTGCAATGTGTGGAACGTTTCGGCAGTAAATTCCCAAGTGGTCATAAATAGCTAATAATATGCTTTGATGTCACACTGCCCCCTAGACTGCCAATGAGCAATCTCATCAAGATGTTGTGCGGGGCTCCAGTATCCGATAGGAAGTTCTGCCTAGTTCGTTAACCCAAAACGTATACAAAACCACCCACAAACCCAAAAATCCATTAAACCTATTTTTATTCGAATCCAGCTCCTCTCATAAATCACCAGCGAAAAACACTTATTCGCAAATCGGCTCAATCGCCGAAATCCGAATTTTTTGCGCGGTATTCGCGAAGTATGAGGGACTTCCTTTTGGGACCATTTTGCGATAATTCAGTGTCTTGAAATAAAGATATTCATCTTTAATGGCATTCAATGGCTTTCATAATTTATTAAATAGCTAGTTTACTACAAGGATTACTGGGTATCATTGGTCGGTAAAGAACTTTCTGCCTCTGCCGAAGCACTTAAAACCCCAGAAGCGTAGAGCCATTGCAAGCTTTAGTCGAATTTTAGATTTATATTTGAGCAGTTGTACTTTTTGAAGAGTCACTCACTATCACTGCGACAGTTGACTGTGATGTGCGCACTACATGTGTACACTTACCGACTTGTTTGTTTTCGTTTCCCTCGATTGTTTATATTGGATAATCCTCAATCTTCCGACACGGAAGACGACACCTGACGCAACGCTCAATTAAGATACGCCCGCCCGCCCCTCCCAGAGTGCTGTTGTCGCCGCCTGAGCTTTGTTCCGATTTGTGCGATTTTTGCTTTTGGCAGATTTCAATGTCAGTGGCACTAATTCATTGTATGCATATTGATTTGCCTCGTCTGATTATTAAAATGTATCGAAAAGCGATCAGATAGTTTGGCTGCTGATACCCATTTATGAATAATTGAAAAACGGTTGGGCCATCGCTTTGGCGCAGTGTAAGCTAAGCTATTGATGGTGAAAACATCGTCGTACTACAAGTGCCTCTTTTATCGGCCATGTCGCAAGAGAAGGTCGATGAACTTCGCGAGGATTGCTCCGCCAATTACTCTGGGCCTTACCAGCCCGGCCGAGCTCTTTACAAATCCCTGCATGCATGGAGACCCGATTTAATTCATCGCTTCATTTTGTATCATGTGACGTGTATATTTCGATGGTGTGGCATATTAAACAATGTTCAATAGAAGGCAGTTGTTTAAATAATAACAAACAAAGAGTGGGAAAGAAAGCTTTGTTGGGAGTCGACTCATTCAACCGGGATATTTCAAAAATATTCATTATGGGTTGTCCGAATTCGTGTTGATCAAACTGGAGTAGCTGTGGAAAGAAAACAGTTGAAGCCACGGGCAACGTTCGTTCATAAGGTCAAGCTGAATACGGTGACTAGTGTTTGCACGCATTTGCCAATTCGGTTGGCACATGCGGTAGCTGGCAGTGTGTTTTCCACTGTGGGGAGCAACTTACTGAGAATATGCTGATTAGACCTGATTTTTCAATTCCCGAAATTGTACAGGAAGCAAAATACGAACCGTTAGCCGGACATTCGATTAGAAGCTGTAGTTTTTCACTAGCTCAAGTTGGGATGAGGTAGATTGAAGGATAAATCGGATTCTGTAGGCGGCTGTTTAGTGACAGTTATTGGGCAGTTTAGAGCAGTGGTCGGCACCACAATACATTGATATGATTTTACCGCATTAGTGTTAGTAACGAATAGCAGAAAGTAGGCTTTGAGCATGACGTTTCACACATTTATACTGTATGTGTGTGGCAGAGCTCGGGCAGAGAAATTTCCTATGCCCCCGAGATAGGGCCGTGCCGACCTCTCGTTTAGAGGATGATACAGTAACTATCAGGTATTCTCGAACTAGACATTTCGTTCGGTTTTTAATCCGTTGTTGTGAAGTTATAAAGCGTAAAGGGATTTTAAATAAAAACTTCAAAATATGTTATACCCTTTCTGTCTGTGAAAGACAAATTTTTTTTGGAAGATTGAGGAATTATATTTATGAATGAAAGTGAAGCAAATACTGGCTTTGATGCGCCTTAGATAATAATAAAAAGTATTGCAGTAGAGACCACCTACCAACATTTATAAAAATAAAATTTATTTTAGATTATTTTAGTTTAAAAAAAACCACGAATATTTTCGCATTCACAATAATCAAAAAATAATTCGATTGCACTTGTTTTGTCGACCAGACTACCTTATAGTTATTGTATAATGGCTTAGAACTCCCTTAATTTTGACTCTTATATTGACGCTTGAACCTAGTCCCAAGCTTATAAGAACCTTAAATAGAAAGCCATTAAGCAGCTGCTTTTGCTTCAGCGTTCTATAAATAGTACTTACACAACAAGTTTCGCCTGAACTTCAAAAATATTTCATAAATATATAAGTTATGCCCCCTCTTTACCTGTTTGCTAATTAATTTTTGTAATTTTGTCTATTTTCAGGTAAGTCTACACATTTAAATATATCTTTCTATTGAAGAAGACTCCTTTAACGGAGTCTTGAATCTATCGAGGTAACATCTAGTTCGTACGAGACCTGATTATACTAGTATTAGTGAAGTACTCTTCCTAACTCTACTCTAACTTATGCAATTGTACATCACTCCTGTGCCTCTTTGGCCACGGGAATACCCCTACGTATTCCACACGAATCCGGACTACCAAGCACATTCGGTTCCGATCGCTTAGCATTCCTTATCAATGACGGGTTCAATAGCGTTCACAGCACCACACACACGGCAGACACACCACGGCGCAGCAGTGGCATTTCGATTCGCATAATTTGACTTCCAGAAACGCTACATCGCCGCGTTATTTTTGATTTGTAAACAAATTTATACGACCTGACATTTTGTCAGTGACAGCCCCAGCAGCGGCTAATTATTCTCAACTCGGCCTGATCTTTGCAATCAACGCACTTGTGACTAATTGCAGTCCCGTAATTGCTAAGCGGTGCCCCGGAATCACTCATCTCGAAGCGATGTGATCTAAGAGCGCGAAAGCTGCGGCCGAGCGCCGAAGAGCGCTCGCGTGCTCGCGATCACCTGTTGGACTTCTTGGCCAGGTTATAAGAGAACGGGGGCCGCCAGCTCGGGAGAGCAATGGCGAGAGCGGCTCACCTACACCGCGGCAGCAAACTTGGCTCAAATTGCTTTTGTATGGCTGGCTGGCAAGCGGCTAAAACCTTTCTATAAAAATTTCATGAACGTATCAGTTGTCTGCGGAACGGTGCTCAAAACGGACGTGCTAAAGACACGGAACATCGGTGCTACTCGGTTCGGTTTCTTTCGACTCGACGCTATTAGATTCGATTCCGCTCGATCCGATTCGGAAATCACTCAAGTACATAGGAAACCCCGAATAGAATCAATCGCCTTAATCGCCTGCCGCGTATCGCGTTGGGTTTCCTTGTTCGCGATCCACTTACGCCAAGCGCTGCCAAAAAACTGGTTGCACGTCAACAACGCTCGTACGACGCTGAGCATTTGTGTTAGTGGCATACTTCTAACGGCCGCCAGTGTTTCCTTTGTTCGGCGTGCACTGGGCTCCCCAAGAAGAGCTCCGTAGGTGCACCACAATATGGAGCAGTAGTGTTCCCAGCGACAGAGAAGGTACGCTCGAGGTCCGCCTTCGGAGATCCGAAAGAGACGGAACCTGCCTGGGAAGCGGGCGCAGAACTTTCTATTTTCTTTACTGTTTCGCCGTGCTTCGCTGGTTATGCGACTACATTTTCTTTGACCTGGCCTGGTCTGGGCTGGCTGGCCAATACGCGCAGCTAAGCTAGTTGGAGCCACATCGGTGTCGCCCCCGCCATTGGATTATGTAACGCTTTCAAAAGTCGTCCTCAGGTCTTGCGGGCACTATCGGTCGGTATGTGCTAAAATGCACAACTTCTCCGCCATATGAATGAATTTTGTGCGAATGTGGGTACGAAAGGGTAGCTTGTAGCACATGGCTTGCTCGTTTTCGTACAGAGTACACGACTGCAGTTGGATACTTGCTTTTTCTAGCCACAGTTCCAGCCGCAGAAATCATATCTATTTGCACTTACGTGACTTAAACAAACTGCACTATTCCGCGCATATTCTCCAAGCACCAGCTACACCAGCTTATGCTTAAACCGGGGTTTATCTTCGGCGTACTCGGAGCTCCACCTAGCAATTGGTTCGCCATTCGCCACTCGCTCGCCTTTATTTTCACGTTTTTCTTTTCGCATCAGGCTCCCCCGGAGCACTACATTTCCTGTACTGCCAGAGTGAGTCATGCCAGAGTCAGTCAGTCAACAGAGGCAGAAACGATAAAAACGCAGATACAAAATATTCAGTTGAAAACCCAACAAAATCGCTTTCAAGAAGAGTGTGTGAGTGGCAGCGCCAGAAGAGCCATCGGCCCAAAGAGCCACAGAGCCGAAGAACCGAAGAACCGAAGATAGGCAGACAAAGCTAATTGTTTGGGGTCTTTGCCGTTCATCGGGCTCCAGCCGTTGCTACCAAT
Organism: Drosophila malerkotliana malerkotliana; assembly: GCA_018153235.1. NCBI lineage: Eukaryota > Metazoa > Arthropoda > Insecta > Diptera > Drosophilidae > Drosophila > Drosophila malerkotliana. Next base: position 19,173,182 of record JAECXV010000075.1, on the reverse strand, counting down.
TTTCAGTTGATTCTCACTCTTTGGATATTGTTTCTTAAGGTTTATTTTTTAAATTAAAACCAAAGAAAAGGGAATCTTTTTAAACCCACTTTGTTCTCCCAGACTTCCCTTTTCATCAGAGTCCATCAGTCAACATTAATAATACATATCTTGTTTCCTATATAAGACATATCTTGACTTGGGATTCCTAGTTGCCCTTATTAACTTGAATAAATATTTGAACTAGGGGGATTTTCTATCCAAATATGCGTCGCAAGTTCCGGAAAAGGCTTCGCGCTGGATTAGAGTTTAATAGGCCGAATGATGGCTGCCACTAATTTTAATCAGTGATCTTTTTTTTCCATTGTGCAATGACCTAAATTGGGGGCACAAATCAAAAGCCACCGATTTTAGTCACCCGTGAGGTTTATTTTGTGTTTTGCTAGTGGATGTCGGTCTGTCGGTCGCTGGCCATGTTTTTGGTGGCCAAAAGCTTACCAGTCATTTGCACATAAATAGGCAGCAGCACGCGGGCCATCAGTGTCTCAGTCGCGGACTGGCCCGGCCGTCTGTTGCCCCTGGCTAGGTGATTGGGCTTGGACTTGGACTTGCGTTTGTTTTGGGAATGAAGTTAGTTTTCTTTTTGTCTCTGCGGAGAAAGTACCGGACCAAACTTGAAATTAGTAGGCATCGATCTTCCTCGGCTGCAAATATCTCCCTCTCGCACTAATTAGCTGTGTATTATGTGGGGCGTCTCTCGCGTTTAAGTGCCGGAGGGCTGCAGGCGCCTCGGTTTCATAATTCTGGACGATCGATGCTGGGATGTGCCACAGTAGCACCAGCGGCGTCTGAAGTGGCGACGTGTTGCGGCAACAAATGTTGCAGGATGCTATTAAACATTCCATGGCAACAGCCAAGAGAGCTCGGCTTTGATTGTGAGGTCTGCACAAAGGCAAACAAACGGCTATGAGAAACCACAAAACCGGTTCGAATTGGGTCGTAGCACTTTTGAGTGCAATTGTTACCTTTTAAACCACAGCCATAGCCACAGCGCAGCTATCGCACTCGACTTCACTACGCTCGCTTTGCAGCTCATTATGCTCGTTATTATGACGGTCTTGTTCGGTTTTCTTGGCACGCGCTGCCATAAAAACAAAGCCAGCCCCACCACCTCCCACACTGCAAACACAAACAAAGCGAGCGATATTTTGTAATGACCATGTTTCGCCCCTGTTAGCATAGGTCAGTCAGATGGTTGCGCTGAGGTTTGGGCTTCTGTTCGCGGACCCTTGCCCAGTGGCCTTACCCAGTGTAGCCTCGCCGGCCCTAATGCCGTGGAGCCAGCGCCACTATTTACCCAACTCCAGGGCGAAATACATAAACAAACCCGAACTATTGGTTCGCGGCAGCTAGTTGGCGAAAAAAGCACCTCTAGACAAAACACTCGGCGGCGGGTAGGGCCAGAAACGCTTTCAGTCTCCTTTCGAGAATCCGATTCCGAGACGAGTTCAACAGGTTTTGTGGTCGGGCGTTGTTATTATGATTATTGTTGGCGTTAATCGGCGGAACAGCTGTTTCTCTTCAATAATACTTAACTTTTGTTGATATTAAATGCATACCCTATCGAAAGGGAAAGTTGGCAGCGTTTTGGGCCCGATTCGACAGTATCAGGATAACCATATAGGCTTTCCCACCAAAAGTATACTTCTCAGAGCTTTAAGAACCTTTACTTTTGTTTACAAGATTGATGCCAACCGAAATTGGATTTGGAGACGGTCAGAAATTGCACAGATACTCTCAGATTGGTAAAATGTGGATGGAATATTTCCGGAACAGAGTATCCGAAGGGGGAGTTACTTGGGGCTCGGTGCTATGAGTCAGCCCCCGAAAGATGTGAGTTAAATAGCCGATATTGGGAAGTCTCAGCAAAAAATACCCGAAGATTGCGAAGAAACAGTTACGCCTTGATGCAGTCCATGATTTTTGAGTTTTGCTTTGCCGTTTTCTGCTTTATGTTGACATTGACATTTGCTGATGCTGGTGCTGGTGCTGACAGAGTTCCATGACGTTTTACGACGGCAGCGCAATCCGCCCGCATTCTTTGCGGCGGCCAGCTCATGGGCTGGGGCAATCCATTTGGCAAAGACTGGACCTGTTGGTTTTCTTCGCTTCCTTGGCCATCCTGTCTCAAGTACCCCTTTGTCGGCTCTTCAGCGAGCTACGAACTGCTACCTTGTGCCAGCGCAGATCGTATCTCACCCGATCTCGGTTTTTTGGCTGCATGGGCAGATCGACGATCACCCAAGGAACCTTCAACTTGGCCGCTCGGCCAGTTTCTAAAAGCTCATCTTTTTGGTATGATCTCTGGTCCGCTGGTTCGTTCGTTCAAGAGTCTGGGGTCATTGAGCAAGCTGCCTCGTGACATAATTGCTGCCAATCAATTCAGCCTCATACTACAACCCACAATAAATTAGCAGCCAAATTTTCCATCGTCCGTTACGTATTCTGTGTGCATGAATCAGATGGCGTCCAAAACATGTTTGTTATGACTATGGCATCTGGCATCTGGCATCTGGCAGGTAGCAGTTAGCAGTTAGCAGTTGGCAGGTGGCACTTGCCTTTCAATCGATATTTCGGTGTCCAGTTATTTCTCCACTGAAGAATAAAATCGTTTGTCGTCTTCCCCTAGACGTCATCTGGTATACGCATCACGTCCGCCTCTCCAGCAGTTTCGAGTGTTTGGCGATGCGTTCCATCACATGCGATTCTCGTAAAGTATTCCTAAATCTTAAAAACAAAATAATTCAAGGCTGTGGGTCACCTTGTTTGTTCCATCTGGGATTACCTTAATTTAGACTGTGTCTGCAAAGGATTTGAAACCAGAGTTTCTAGATCTAGATCGTCATCAGCGAAGTTTCCGAAACAGTGAAGAAATCGTCCAGTTGGGACCGTCTCGAGTCGTGTTCTCCGAGATTCTCAGCCTTCTTAGCTAAATGGTTTTCTTTCTCCGAACAGCCGCTAGCCACGCCACCGAAGCGCTCCATCATGACAGCTATGCCCGTCGTATGGTGCACCGACCCCAACTCGGTGAACAACAAGCCCACGGCATTCGCCCTTCACGGAATCCAACTGCAGGGCAATGTCACGGAGAAGCAGGTCCATGCCCTTCGGGACCTGGTCAACGCCGCCGCCGAGGGCCGGCTCATCCTGCCCTCGGACGGCACCTTCACGCTGCTGGACAGCGGTCTGAGTATTGAGAGCTCCATTGTGCAGGATCAGGATTCGCGGAGTAGTCCTGTCGAGGCGGTCCAAGCCAAAAGTGCCAAGAACACGTATATTCTGATGCCGGTGAGCAAAGCAGAGGGCTCTTCTGGCTATCGGCAGGAGGGTGGAGCCGCGGGAGCAGTAGGAACGTCGTCTATCGCGGCGGCTGCCGCCCAGTTGGAGTTCCTGCTGGAGTCGAAGTCCGAGGCGGACACAAATGCGGAAACGGAGACAGGGACAGCCGGCTCTGGCGGGGAGATTCTCTACGAGCTCCTGTGCTGCGCCAAATGCATGAACGAGCAGCGCACCGGGCATATCGGATTGTGTTCTGGTCGGCGCCAGCCGCGCTGCCTGAAAGGAGTCGCCGGGAGGAGCAGCGAGTACGAGACGGTCAACGACTCGGCTACGTGGCAGCTCCAGCTGGATCCTGTTAGCATTGCCAGCAAGTACGCCCGCCGCCAGCAGCGCCACAAGCTGCACGGCACCGTCTCCATGGGCATCGCACGTAATCGGACCCATCGCCATCACAAATTACCCATGCACAGTGTTAAAATCTTTCATAATCGCAGCAGTTACACGCCAGCAGCAACAGCCCCAGCCACCGCATTAGCAGCAGCAGCATGCAATGTGGGCGGAGGCCGAGAGGTGTCGACAGTTCCGATAGCGATTCCGATTCCGAGTCCGAGCTCGAATCCGAGTACGAGTGCGAATCCCCATTGCTCACCCAGCCCAGCCACTAGAGCGCACCGCACCAGTGAAGCGTTCAGTTTGTTATTGACAGCGGCGCGATCTACATCGCTGGCAGCAACGGGTGCGGGAACGGGAACAGCAACTGCAGCGCCAGCGTTGCCCCTATACGCAGTGGTTAACAAAAGTCGCGACTTGACGGAAAGCGCCCAGGGCGAAGACTCCGAGGAAGTGCCCGCGTCCGCCATGTTGGCCGTGGTGCCCGAAGAGCCGCCGCAGCCAGTAGTAGATGGGCGGGATTTGATTAGCTTTGACGACGATCAGGTGCAGCCCGACGGATCTCTGGCAGGGGCGTCGCTCTCCGTGGACCTTTGCGCCCCCAACGAGGCGGACGCCTTGCTTGCCCTGCTGGACACCCCTCCGCCCACGCCACCGAAGCCCTGCCCGCCCGGCAGCAACAGCTCCAGTCGCAAAACCAGCTTCGACTCCACCAGCACCCACAGCTCCATGGACTCGGGCTTCATGGAGATGCAGAACAAGTTGGACGCATTGGCTGCAGCTGCGGCGGCCGCGGCAGCGGCTACAGCACCAGGAACAGCTTCTCAGGGCGAAGAAAAAGTCACGCAACGCAACTACAAGGAGTGCCTGACGCAGTCGCGGAACCGGCGCAAATCGTACGAGGAGTTCAAAGCCATGTTCGCTGAACTTACCGCCGCGGAAACCACCCAATCGGAGTCTTTGCCACCGGCGGTGGCAGTGGATGACGCAACAGCGGCGGGCAGCAGCTCTTCGGCACCCCCAGCTGGCCAACCACTTCCACTTGCTTCCATTTCAGAACAAGAAACCAAAACCAAAGCCAAAGGCACCCAGCTTGGGAGAGGCAAACCGGATTGCGCAAACGAGTTTGCCGCCAGCGCCGATGAAATGGATACCGGCGACGTTGACAGCGATCGCGATGGTGCCAAAGGGGATCTAACAGCAGAAGCAACCGCAACATCAACAACAACAAAGTCTTATGTCTGTAGTACCACCACAGAGGCGATGCGAAAGAATTCCGATTTTCTATCGCAGATTCTCGATCACCAGTTTGCGGCCAAGGAGCGAGCCAAGGCGCACAAGCGTCGCACCTCGTACGAGGAATTCAAGCGTCTGGTTAGCGAAATCGAGCCCCCGGAATGCCTGGAGCCGCTGGCAGCTCCCTCCTCCTCTCACAGCGCCCAGACCGCTACTGCGATGGCCCTGGCAGGGGCACCCACGACCGCAGCGCCAGCAGCGTCGCCTCTGAAGCGGCAGAACTCCCGCCAGCGCAAAAGCTTCGCCAGCTACTTTCTGCCCCGCCGCCACTCGACCAAAGAGCCAAAGACTGACAAGGAAAACATACCGCTGCACCAGCCGCGCGAGAAGGAGCTGCAGCAGCTGGCGGCCTACATGAAGCTGCCGGCCCACAGGAGCAGCAGCTCCAGCGAGAGCTCTCAGTACAGGCGCAACTTCAAGATCTACGACAAGCTGGTGTACGGCACCATCTACGACATAATCCAGCGCAAGAACGACATCTACCAGAAGTACGACAAGTACATGACCTACGGAACCATCTACGAGATCCTGCACCGCAAGTCCTCGGCTTGTGGCGAGCGATGGCAGCGCAAGAGCCTCAGCTCGATCCTGGAGGGCGGCCGGCCCTCGGGCGACGTCATATACGACATTGTCCAGAAGCGGGAGCGCGAGAAGCAGCTCCAGCAACGGGCCATAGACTTTGTGGCCCAGCCGACCTCCAACGAACTGGCCCTCAGCCCAGGTCACAAGTACGGAACGCTCTACGACATCCTGCAGGGCGAGAAGTTGGATGCCCCGGCAGAGGACACGAGCACGTCAGCACCGGCTTTGAAAACAACTCGATTCGTGGTAAGCCAGGTGGCTGAGTTCCCCTCACCCACATCGCCAGCAGAACATAGCGCGGTAGCAGACACGAGCGTGGTATCCGGAAAAACGAGCAAACCCACGAAGATGCGCCGGCTGTCCCACATCCTCAGCTACTCCAGGTCCGCGAACGAAGAACCACAGGAGAGCCATGCCCAAGAGGGCGCCAAGCAGAAGCCGAAACGCAGCCAGGCCAAGCGTCGCATCGGCGTGACCAACCTCCTCCTGCCGCTAGACTCGGAGGAGCTATACACTCGCATCATAGCCCAGCAGAAGAGCGGCTACAAGTCGGAGAAGGAGGGCTGTGTGGATCCGGACGCAGGCGCAGAAGTGACCGCGGGCAGCGACAGTGAGGCGGGGCCCTTCTCTCGCAGTGCTCTGACCAAGTCCAGCTCCCTGGACGCCATCTCTCTGTCGGTGGCCACATCGCCGACCGCCTCGCCCTCACCCCCGCGTATCCGCCGCAGCCTCAAGCAGCACCGATGCCTGCACCTTCGCCAGCAGCCGCCACTGACCAAAAAGCACTCATTGGACAACTGTCTCCAGTCGGGGGCAGTAGCTGCCAGAACGGGGCAGCCGCAGCGGCGCTGGTCGAACCAGGCGCCGATCAAGTGCCACTGCCAGGACTCCATGGGCCAGGAGCTTCCGGTGTCCGCTTCTCCCGCCTCTGGCTCTGCCGCCGACCGCCTGCATACGTGCACCAGCTGGAGCGCCGCGGGCAGTCCAAGCCCAGTTAACACAAAGTCCAACGGCCAACCGGCCGCTGCGCCAGCGACGGCGACCAAGAAAGGCAAATCGCGTCGACTTTCGGAATTTACGCGCGGTGAATTTTTAAATGAAAAATCGTAAGTGTAGCCTCCTAAGTGTAGGCCCCTCCATGCTCCCCCTGTCCCGAGCGCCCCACCCTTGTGAATGCAATTTGCGTACTGTCTATTAATTTATTTATGATTAGAGCATCGCCACGAATCGAACTGTTTGTATACTTTGTCATGTTGTTTGCATCGAAACGGAAATTTCATTGACAAGTATTCGCACCAGAGCGAGGTTTGGCAAAGCTGCCTAACTTTTAGGCATAAAAGTAGGAGTCTTTCAGCCGATATACTGGCTAATTATGGGGTTAACCCGGCAGCGCCCACTCCCAGGGACACCTAGCAGCTACCTCGCCTCGCCCCGGTGGTGAATGCCAAAATTTTCCTCTGCACCTCAAATCCGTAACGTATGCAGACAACTTCAAGGCCAAAGCGATTCAAATTGGTTCAGCGTGTGAAATTTGCATATTAATGCGAACAGAGCCAAATATTCGTACCAATGTACCAATGTCCAACCAACTCGCGATCCGACCTAGCGCCAGCGAATTCGCCTGCCGCCCACCTGCTCGCTCGCCGGAGAAGACGGAGGCATTGAAAGTGTGCGAACATTGTGTGCCTATCGTTAAAGTGGGGAAAAAATCGTGATCCACTTGGGGGCCCAGTGCTCCTTTCCTTCTTTCAGTCAAGAGAGTTTTAGAGCTAGAGGTCCCAGCTTTGGGGCGTAGAATACTTTCCTTGCTAGAACTCACCTTTGGATTGGGACGTGCCCGAACCCTATTCCACTCCAGGGTTCTACCGTCGATTCATTCAATGGGAAATATGTGGGCTTACTTCTATGGACCGCCAGCTTATTATCGTTAATAGCTTTGGCATTACTCACCGCTGCTTCTAATTGATTTTCCCACAACCAGACCAGATTCCGAGCTGCAGATTGCGACCAAAGGCTCGACGTAACTGCTACACGTGTGTGGCCAAGTCCCAAGTTACCTTTGAATTAGTAGTTTATGGCGAAAATCCAGTCTTCCCTTTTGAGTTTTCTCATGGTGGTCTAGTTGTAACCCAGAATTCCTATACCTTGCCTTCAGAGGAGTTGCCAATGCATTCTACCCGAAAGATACTACTCATGAGTCGTTATCGCACGCTTTGTCAACGGCTGACAATGACTGTCATTTGCGAGACTTTGCTTTCCATTTGATTATGCAGCTTGGGAGCGCAGCTGAGTGCCGCCATCCCCCAAATTAAATAACCATTAGAAGTGCACCAGAACCCGCCATTAGTTTCGTTGCAAAAAGTTGTCAAAAAGCGCCATCGACAATGGGAAGAGACTTATGTAAACGTTATGTACTCGTGAATGCCGAGCCACAAAGCACACTGGGCGCGGTCAGTGTCGTCCAAGCAGTCGCCCGTCTCCCGGTCCCCAGCTGGGCTCGCCTCTCCAGGGTCTGTTCTATAAACACGGGTTTCCAATGACATGCGTCGGGGCAAAAGTTTCTCTAACGATGTGTTTCAGGTATGAACATTGGGTATTCGCGAGGCAAGCCCACGCCAGAGCTCTATTCTCGGGGCCCTGAAGCGGAACGCAGCTTCGGACCTGCCCAAAAGATGACCAGGCTGACATTTCGTTCGTCTTCTGTACCGTTGACACGATACGGTATACACAAATTCGAGCCGACTCTAAAAGCTGGTTGGGTCGTCGTCGATTTCAATCAATTGCCGGCCACAATTTTTCGAACATTCTCGCAGATTGTTTCTCGCGTGATGAGACTAGCGTTTGGAGAAGAACAAAGTTGCGAGCCATGCCCGGGAAGGCAAACGCCGCTGAAAGGCAGCCGGAACTCTGTAATTTCCCAGCCCCCTATTTTCTATTTGCGCGTGTTCGATGTCTATCTTGCTCTAGTCGGGACCTGGGTGCATCGTTAAAAGCAACGCAAGGCGGCGGTCGACGATCTGAGCGATTCTGGCCAAGCAGCCTCTTCCACGGAAGACACCACCACCACCTAGCATTAACAAATTACTTCTCCATAAAACCAAATCTATTGCCGGACCAAACCAAACCATTCCTAGCCGGTCTGGCTCTGGCTCTGCCTCTGGCCTGGCCATATTTATTTTTAGATGCACCGAACTGGTTACGTCCCAGCTGCTCGCAGTCCGTCTGTCCGTCACGATGTCTGCATTGATTTGGTGTTTGTTTCGCACGAAATGTGCAGCAAGTGCTACGAATCATTTGCAGCTTGCTCCATCTTGGGCATCCTGTCCAGCCCGCAGTCTGGCTCAATTAAATGGATCCCTGCCCGTCGGAGTCGGAGCCCGCCTTTCGTATCATTGTTGCCGTGTTGCGATGTTGCCATGTTGCTAGTTGCCATGTTTCCATGTTGCGAGCCAACTAGAAAAACTGCATTTGAGCAGGCACATTGTTATTATTCCATCTACATCCATCCGTCTATGCATCGCAGCATGTGTTTACTTGCCCCGCACTCTGCTAACTCGTTGCTATCGGCGCCATCCAGCAATTATGCTTGCCTCCGATCGGTTAGACTTGAATTGGCTGGCTCTGCTCGGTCTGCTTTTAAAAATAGACGCACTCGGGCCAGTTGCTGTGGTCCACAACTGTCAATTGTCGAATACCTCTCTCCACGGCCAGCTCCGCACCCGTAGCTGGATGTCGGAAACGAATGAAAGCAGTGGATAGCTGGGGCTTAGTCCTATTTCAGTCGAATTTCAGCATCAATGAAAGTTCCTCTACGCGCCACGCACCTATGAATTATCTATGGGGAATGCAATCATCTCTCTAGGGATATACAGTTTCACTGATAACTAATAACAATAACAACTCAACTAATCGCAAATTTTATTTATTGGAGTTTCCGCGTTACATAGACGAAGATAAAATATTGCTAAGATATATGAATTGCTACTACTATTGTTTTGAATTCCACATCACCAAGCTAAGAAAAGCTTAGGGGATAAAAAGTGGTTGTTTATTCGAAAAGGGTATCCATTTCTGTGACACAAATGGATTTTTAAATGGTTACACAATCGCCACCTGATTTACAATGTGACTAACTCCAACTATGAGTAACTAAACGATTAGGGCAGTAAGATTCAAATCTAAATACTTCAGAGGTGTAAAATTCACTCATGCAGCCCTCTAGCCTAGTCCTCCAAAGTTCTATTGTAAAAATCTGTTCCAACTATTGTTTGGCTATGGAAGCTATAGGGTTGGCCCGCAAAGACGCCTCAGTACAGTAGTTGAAAGGGTCGGGATAGCCCCTTGTATCGAATGGAAATTATACAAATCAGTGGCCTACCCTGCGTTGTCCACCCAATTAGCTGCTTTTCTGCGTTATGTACCGATGCGCGATGGTAGCTCAGGTGCTTCTAATTAAGTATGGAAAATAAATGTGTATGGCATGCGGCGGATGTTGGGGCTCTGCGGCCACCAGCCAATTATGGAGAAAGTGACAGTGCAGCAGCCAGACTGCAGCTCGTAACCAGATCCATTTTCTGTTGGTTGACCAACACATTGTGCGGAAGGGGAACTCTTGGAATGTAAAGCCAAAATTTAAACTCACACCAATGCCCATTTATTCATTTAGTTATTCATCCAATTAGCATAGCCACATGGGCTGCTCTTTGGGGATGTATCCAGATGGGATGGATAACCTCGTGGATATGGTAGACGGCCTAATCCGCACCACCTAACCGACACTCAACAGGCCAACTGCTTCAACCCAGCCGATAGACTTGACCTACTCCATTAAATTGCCGATGACAACCGGGAGGAGGACGAGGACCACAGAGGCCCCGACATATTGGCAGCGCCTAAAGTGGCTAAACCGTTGCTCGAGCGGCCGTTGCCAAAGATATGCGGACTCCAGTCCAATTCTAGGCAACCAAGCGGCCGGGGTAAACCGACGGACAGGCGCTGCAAAGCCCCAGACTCTCTGGGCCCGCTAGCACATGTCACTCTAGTGGGCACGTTAAGTGGGCTGCCTGACTTTGCGGCCAGCGAATTGGGGGCTGGCACCATTCCTCCAACTGGGCCAGAAACTGTGTGCGCTGCCGCTGCGCCCCTGCCAGGGTCCTCGGAGGCCTCTGAGCCACACTGGCACATGCCCGCTGGAATTGATTCGTCAATTAATCTAATTTTAACCCAAACGCGCATGTTCGCCCATGTTGGCTCGCTGCAATTAAGTTATCAGCCGAAACCAGCCAAACACGTTGCTCCCGAGATTAATCAAAAGCCTCGCCACCATCCATCGCCACCCATTGGCGACGGCGAAGAAAAATCCCTGACACGCCCAGCTCGCTGCAGCAGCTATTTTAAGCCAAAACCAAATTATATTGCGCTGCCATGTTTAAAAATAGCTTCAAGTCCACCACTTCTATCTCTAAGGGGTTGCACATGCGCTTTGGACAGTCGTGTTAGCAATGCGGGCTTTGGCCTGCAGCTGAAGCTGCCTAGTTTGGTCTGCTTGCCAACCACTGTCTGTCTAAAAATAAAGCCTTCTAGGCCAAAAAATGTATTCGGAGAAACAAAAGCGACTTAGCACACTCTCGTGCAGCTTCGTTGGAAGGCAGTCCTCTAATTACTACCTGCCCCCAGTTAGTTGAAGAATGCGGGAGTAACGCTTCCGACATCACTTCTTATATAATGCTGATCTCAATAGTCTCAGAATCTTTACAAGCAGTTGTGATGATTTTAGGACATTCTACTAAAGCTACAGCATTCGAATGCCTTTAAAAGTGCATTCAATATTCGTTGTAGCAAGTAAAGTTTGGTTATCATGTTTACTTCGTTTTCAACCAGGCTGCTCCTATCGGAGATCCGGTAGATGGCCATTCCGATTAAATCGTGTTGTATATTTGAGGCATGCAGGACCAAAAATGGTCGGAAGAAGCTGAGCGGGAGTCTATAAATACGCCGACTGACTTCAAAGAGCCAAGCTAGTGGGATCTACTAAGCACTTGGGGCTGATCCGGGATTGTGAAACAAATGATTCTTACTTGGGTAAGAAGCTACTCAACTTTAGTGAATCTTTTGCTGATTAGCTCCGCAACTACTCTCAGCGGTCTTAAAGGCGTGTTTTCCCTCTACCCAACTGTTGTAGCCAACCAACATGTACCCCCAATGCCCACAACGCGGCGCAGCACACACATGTCGTGGCTGGCAGACGTTGTAGATTCGGCCATGCTTCTGTCATCATCCGTTATCTGGTTTTCGTCACGATTTTGAAAATGTGAATTGGACTGTTATGTAAGAGAGCTGTCACTCACACATTTTAATTCGCCGCCTCCTGCTGGGGACGGCTGCTCTTCAAAATGATAAAAAGAAAATAGAAGAGGAGGGCCAGCGCGATCCCAGTTACTTTTTGTATTAAGGTCAATGTTAATGCTGTGACAAATGGGATTGAAATCGCTCAATATTGCCAATTCATGCTAGCCCGACATTGGCATTCACATTGGCAACACGTACCAGATGATGCAGCTCCACAGCGGCGGTCTGTGGGCCCCCCACACACAGCCCAGTACCGCTTCCCATATGGAGAGTGAGAGTGGGAAGCAAACAGTGTAACCTCGATAGATCGTTTTCCTCAATAAACTGGCCGATTTATGGCAAACACTCGACCGGGGCAGATCGGAACACTTTCTGCCGTCTGGAGTGTGTTTACCTCACATTACAATAATTTCAATTTACAATTGCCTTACTAATATGCTTTCGCCGTTTGGCGCTTTCGTTGCAGCTGGTACTTCCGCAAAATTAAACGCATTGAGGCTGAGAAAAAACTTCTACTGCCAGAGAACGAGCACGGTGCATTTTTAATTCGTGATTCCGAGAGCCGCCACAACGACTACTCGCTATCAGGTGCGTGCCATACAAGGCATGCGACTGCCCTGGCCATTAGCATTATTTCATTATTGTAATTTATTAATGCTTGAATCATTTGCAGTGCGGGATGGCGATACGGTTAAGCACTATCGCATCCGTCAGCTGGACGAGGGCGGCTTCTTCATTGCCAGACGCACGACATTCAGGTAAGAGCTGATCCGAGCCACCATTGAAAACCATACTGATGCATATTTCTTCCCCAAAACACAGAACCCTGCAGGAACTGGTCGAGCACTACTCCAAGGACTCCGATGGCCTGTGCGTCAACCTCTGCAAGCCCTGTGTCCAGGTAAAGTTGCGAGCAGGTCTCCTCGAAGCACCTAACATTTGCCTTGGTTTAATCGCGCATTTTGCAAACTGCATCCGACCAGCCGCCCAATGAAGCGAGCTGGCGATGCCGACATTCGCATCTGACATCGTTCCTCATTGCTGACTTTAATGCCCAGAATGTATATACTAAAGAGATTTTATATTTTCCTGTATTTCTCACATTTTTCTTTGGTCTACTCGAAATTATGTTTGTGAAACGAAATCCTTACAAACCGATAACAAACGCGAAATACTAACAAAACCAATAGACAAATTCTTTTTCGGGTGTCTTTGAGGTAGGACTACTATCTTAAAACATTATGATGTGCGTGTGTTTATTGCCCATTGACACAGCAGTTCCAACTAGATTCCACTCTCACCGCCAACCAACACCTTCACGATTTAAATTATCCGATCATGTTTCATTAGCCAGTAATTCCAAATCTGAACCCTCCCACCTGTACAGGCACACAGTCAGTGTTCAAAGTTCAGTTGAGGCGATCCTCCGCCACCCAGCCATTCAATTTGACCATTCGGCCCGGCACTTCAGTAAAGGGAAACAGACCAATAGCCAATATTTTGCACTCTGACTGTCTAGCTTTGAACCCAAACTACTAACCAAGCCTACTACTCGCATTAAACATTATTCGAACAATTTGTAAATAAGGCCTAAGTGTACGCTACAACTCATTGCTCAATTGGCACGACCATTTCTTCAGCAGAGGCAGTCGGGCCTGAACGTATTCACGTCTTAGACGACATTCTCTAACAAACTTCTTGTCACACCACAGATCGAGAAGCCCGTCACTGAGGGACTCTCGCACCGAACTCGCGACCAATGGGAGATCGACAGAACATCCCTCAAGTTCGTACGCAAACTTGGCTCCGGACAGTTCGGCGATGTCTGGGAAGGACTGTGGAACAACACAACACCCGTGGCCATTAAGACTCTGAAATCGGGTAAGTGCGTCAAGCATCCCAACAACTCAAGTGAGCTCATATCGAACATGCACCCATTCTAGGCACAATGGATCCCAAGGACTTCTTAGCCGAAGCCCAGATCATGAAGAAACTGCGCCACACCAAGCTGATCCAACTATACGCGGTGTGCACTGTAGAGGAGCCCATCTACATTATTACAGAGCTAATGAAGCACGGTTCACTGCTGGAGTATCTCCAAGGTATGCCGAACGGGTGTGACCGCCCAGACATCTACTAACGTTTTCAGCTTGCATTTCCGAAGGGGATCAGATCATTTCGCGCACTCTGCTCTCGCTCCGCAATTCAGCCAACAACCACTCGCTTATCATGTCATGACAACTGAGCTTATTTGTGTTTTTAATATCTTTTAGCCATTGCAGGCAAGGGTCGCAGCCTTAAAATGCAAACTCTGATTGACATGGCGGCGCAAATAGCAGCCGGTATGGCCTATTTGGAGTCCCAAAATTACATCCACAGAGACTTGGCGGCGCGCAACGTGCTCGTTGGCGACGGAAACATCGTCAAGATTGCTGACTTCGGCTTGGCCAGGTAAGTTTAATTCGAAACGAAAACTTTTAGAGGATATTATTCATTTTTCCAAAAAGAGTAGCATTTTTTAGCTTCCTTGTTATGTAATAAATATAGCTACAAATAAATAATACCCAACGAGACCATATGGTTAATTTGAGCTTTTTTTTAAGATTATTCCGTTGTTTTAAATGTTTTTACCATGAATACATAGACTTAGATACGTTTGATAGAATATCTTGAAAAAATATCGTTAATGTCTTGAAAATTATCAACTTTTACATGATTGTTTCTATGGGCAAAGTATATTTACAAATTACAAATCTTAATCGCAAACAAACAATTTAAAGCCCTGGAATAACTCCAATTTTAGCTGAAAGTCCTAACGTAGAACCACCAGTCAATGAAGGATATTAAACGTTTAAATCCATACATTTCAGACTTATTAAGGAGGACGAGTACGAGGCTCGAGTTGGTGCACGCTTCCCCATCAAATGGACGGCTCCCGAAGCGGCCAATTATAGCAAATTCTCTATAAAATCGGATGTGTGGAGCTTTGGCATTCTCCTCACTGAACTGGTCACCTACGGACGCATACCATATCCCGGTGAGTCAGATCTTCATTTCCGGCAGTCGAGCAGCCTAATCAATGTTCTTATCTTTACCAGGCATGACCAACGCAGAAGTCCTCACGCAAGTGGAGCACGGCTATCGCATGCCGCAACCTCCCAACTGCGAGCCACGGCTGTACGAGATCATGCTTGAGTGCTGGCACAAGGACCCGATGCGCAGACCCACGTTCGAGACGCTGCAGTGGAAGCTGGAAGACTTCTACACTTCCGACCAGAGCGACTACAAGGAAGCACAAGCCTACTGATAAATGCTTAACGGGAGCGCCATCCGTGAGGGTGGCATCCAGCTATGAAGCTGCACATCATCGGGATGGGATCACCGGGGATCCCAAAACGGACAATTTGTTCTAAGTTATATGTACTTGAGTTCTGCACAGATTTTCAACGTCTGCCAAATCCGGCCGTGGCTCCCGATGGGGGCGAGCGGATATCGGGTCTGCTGGTCTTGGTAACTCTATACGATATGATTCACGTTATTAGCGTTTAAGCTAACAAATATTTGCTTAACTGGAAAATGGACTCGATGTTTGACTGCAACTGCAAGTGCAAGTGTAATTGTATTTTTGGTGGATAGTGATTTTGAAAATGTTAAATTCGTCTTTATTGTTTAGTATGAGTATGACACGCATACTGATATTTTCGAACTGATGCGTTCTGGTACACTTGTAATGTTTGCCGATTAATATATCACATGTATTATTATTCATATAACGCATATAGCATATACATATGTGCATACACACTTATATATACGAACACATATATATAAATATAATTAGGTTTATAACCGTATAGTCAGATGTATGCCTAGACCCTTTATTATTGAATATGCCTGAGCATAGTCCCCAGCCCTGCCCTACTTTTACTAGTTAATAAGCCGATCGGAGAACGATATTTGTAGTCTGCAAATATAAAGGAAATGTTTCACTTTTAGTAAATTCATTACGTACGTGTCTTACCCCAACACTCATTCAACACTATCAACGACTATATGCCTAATCACAAACATAAACGGTTCAAAATCAACACAAACGCCACTCATCAAGTGCTACAAACGCGTTGTGCTGCAGGCGACCAATCCATATGATTAATGTTTTAGTTTAATTGTAATTTGTAATAATTTTATAATATTCTGTATATGATTATATAGGCGCATAACACATATGAAATCATGTACCCTAGAATAAACGCAAATAAAATTTTCTTAATTTATACAAATTACACAAATTAATTAGGTGCAGAATCAGCTCGCCATTAACCATTTTTGATTTTACTTTGGTGAGTATTTCCCGAAGCAATGCTCTTCCGCAAAAATCGGCATGATTCTAACAAAGGTAAAAGCCTATCTACCCGATAACGCATTACTTGAAGGCTGATTTTTTAAATGCACATTAACCTTAGTATGAGTTCTTATACAAGCTGTAAAAACTGTAATGCACAAAGTAATACATTTGTGTATTAAATACGTTTATTTATATAGAAAGCCGTAACATGGCACTCCAGCAACTTAAATCAAAACATAACGAGTTCAGCGAACTGTTTGAATTGTTTATCCAATTTTGATAGCTACCATGCCCCAAGCCACTTATCGCGAGTAACAAAAGCAGTCATATTTAATATGTATGTAAAGAAGGTTCATTAATAACAAAGTAATCTTTTGATTAAAACCCCAATTCAAACTTCTAATTGGCTCAACTCTCATCCAGAGCGGGCTCTCAATCTAAGTAATCTAGTACGTAAGAAAATATACGAAATCTATCCGATTAATATATAAATATATATGTATATATATATATATGTATAATATATATATGTATGTATGCTATACATAAATAAAATAAAATAATTATTTTTAAACCAAGGCCTTTGATTCGGTGCAACCACCATGTATGGGAATTGTGACTACACACTAAATCGGAATCGGTTTGATAGAAAGCTTCGATTTGGATGAATGCGTCCGGCCCTCCCCAACCCAGATTCGGATTCCTGAAATGAGCATGCCAAACAATGCCGGTTGATGACGATTCCAAAACGTTAGTGAGTCAACAATATGGCTTTGTTTTCGCCTCGAGTTTTAGTTTCCAGCGCGACTGCGCGTGCGATTCTCCTCCACTATTTCCTTATAAGGCAACGATGACTGGGGTTCCACTGGCTTCACTCGCAGCCAATCGACGCCCAATGATAAGCGGTGCGGGCTGAATCACACCCTCATATATAGAGTTACTTGAGGCAGCAGAAATCCCAGAAACGCAGCTGACCAAGCGTTTTGTTATCAAACCACTTCACCCAACGCGATATAAACCATATCGTTATCTTTTGGTTACATCATTGGAGGCGCCCGGTGGAGGTGTTAGGAAGCACTGCATTCTAAACGAATGATCGCAAAGCCAATTAGCCCACCGTTTAAAAATTACTATTGAATTAAATTTCAGTTCTTTGGCTTTCGCCTAAATTTATTAAGAAGCGGTTACAAGTATTTATGGTATTTTAATAGATACGAGGAATGCATGAAGTTAATATGAATGCCAAATGGGAATCAATTTAATATGCCAATTGCAGATAACTTGAATTTCGAAATGCAACAATACTGGCTTGCTGATTAAATGCTTAAGATTAAATTTAGGTATCAAAATGTTATGGAATGCATTCTTCCAGAAGGAGCCGGTGAGTTTTGCGCCTGCTCCTGACATTAATGTACTCATGCCGAATACTCGTGCTCTCGTCTGCGTGGGTGTGTTCGTTGGGTGCTGGTGTGGAGTAGCACAGCTCAGACAAAGGCGCCGACATCCCCTCCATCCACCGAACCACGCCCCGCTCAGCAACAGGCTATGCTGCTGCTTAGAAGCACTTGCGGTGGACGATGGAGGGGCCGGACTCGTCGTACTCCTGCTTCGAAATCCACATCTGCTGGAAAGTAGATAGAGAAGCCAGGATTGAGCCGCCGATCCAGACAGAGTACTTGCGCTCGGGAGGAGCCACAATCTTGATCTTCATGGTGGACGGAGCCAGTGCTGTGATTTCCTTCTGCATACGGTCGGCAATGCCTGGGTACATGGTGGTGCCGCCAGACAACACAGTGTTGGCATACAGATCCTTACGGATGTCGACATCGCACTTCATGATCGAGTTGTATGTGGTCTCGTGGATGCCGCTGGCCTCCATACCCAAGAAAGAGGGCTGGAAGAGCGACTCTGGGCAGCGGAAACGCTCGTTTCCGATAGTGATGACTTGGCCGTCGGGAAGTTCGTAGGATTTCTCCAGCGATGAGCTAGAGGCAGCAGTGGCCATCTCCTGTTCGAAATCCAAAGCGACATAGCAGAGCTTCTCCTTAATATCACGGACGATTTCACGCTCAGCGGTAGTGGTGAACGAGTATCCGCGCTCAGTCAGGATTTTCATGAGGTAATCGGTCAAGTCGCGGCCGGCCAAGTCAAGACGAAGAATGGCGTGTGGAAGGGCGTAGCCCTCGTAAATTGGAACGGTGTGAGAGACACCGTCACCGGAATCCAAAACGATACCGGTAGTACGACCAGAGGCGTACAATGACAGCACAGCCTGGATAGCCACGTACATGGCTGGAGTGTTGAAAGTCTCAAACATGATCTGAGTCATTTTCTCGCGATTCGCCTTGGGGTTTAGAGGAGCTTCAGTGAGCAAGACTGGATGCTCCTCGGGGGCAACGCGCAGCTCGTTGTAGAAAGTGTGGTGCCAGATCTTCTCCATGTCATCCCAGTTGGTAACGATGCCATGCTCAATGGGATACTTCAGCGTAAGGATACCACGCTTGCTCTGGGCCTCATCGCCCACATAGGAGTCCTTCTGGCCCATGCCGACCATCACACCCTGGTGACGTGGACGGCCAACAATCGACGGAAAGACGGCGCGAGGAGCGTCGTCTCCAGCGAAACCAGCCTTGCACATGCCGGATCCATTGTCGACAACCAGAGCAGCAACTTCTTCGTCACACATTTTGCTTTAAATCAGTTGATATCTGCAGAAAAAAAGAACCGTCAGTTATGTACACTCGAATGCAGCTAGCGAAAAGCAACACTCGCCCAGTATACACACGGACTCGAACAACTCTAAATCCAAACCAGGCGAGGAATCAAGGATAACGCGTACGAAAAATCGAACAAAGAAATTATACACTTATTTTACCTTTTATGGAGTTTTTGAGACGAATTGTTCTATTTCGTGCCGAGCAAACTAAGTCTGAGCTCAATGAGAAACGCTTCACGATTGAATTGACCGACGCCTACTTTTTTGAGGTAAAGTGGTTGAAAAGACCGCTGGGGCCGGCTGTTTATCGAAAACGTACACGAGCAGGGTTGCAAAGTTTCAAACAACCAAATAAGCCAGATCTACAGCCAATTATAAAAAAAGGCTAAATACCCTATATAAACTAGTACTTACATATGTCCATTTTATTGTGTTCTAATCAAATTATTAATATTTATATTTTTTTGAATATTTTTATGTTAACTTTTTCTACGTGCTCTTGTTTTTATTTTAATTTAATTTTACAGAGATTAGATTTAATAATGTTAAAAAACAAGTCGAAGTCAATGTATTGAGCAATTCGCCTAAAATTTAAATATTTATAAGCATTTCCACTCTTAGAAAGGCTAGATCTAGCTTGAAAAGAGCTAAGAGCCAAACTCTAGCCGGATACATGAGTTACCCTGTATTGCGCCTTTGTTTAAGAGGGAAAGAGAAGGCAATCGTGAGCAAGCAAGCCATATTAGTTGCAGTCTTTGTCTCAAAACTTTTCCTTAATATCCGTTGAATATAGGGATGCAATTTGAGAATTTGTTCGTAAATGAGTACTTGTGTTGCTATATCTCCTTACTGGCCTTTCTTACAACCATTCGCATAACCCCGAAGTAACATTGTTTAACAACCCCTAAGTTATCGACATCACTGATTCCAAGTACCTTTTCCAACACTTGCATACCTTTGTTTTTAACCTCCTACTGCCCCCAAATATCCCAGACTGTATCCAACCTGATAGCGGAGGCCGAGTCATCAAACATGGTGGACATCAACCTGGAGTGTGTGCGCCTGATTGAGCCGGAGGCAACCAGAACCGAGGACTATAAGGGGCTAAAAGACGCCTATCTGGAAGCAGTGCGCATCCTGCTGGTGTTGTTAGAGAATGTTTTGTCCCAACCAGAAAACCCGAAGTATCGAACTATTCGGTTGGAGAACAAGGCTATAAAAGAGAAGCTTTTGTCTTTACCCGGATGTGAGCAATTACTGACCGCCATTGGCTTCACTCGAAGCCCGGGCTCAAGTGCCTTTACCCTTCCTAGCGAGGTCTCCCTGCAGCAGGTGCAGCAGTATCGAGATGCACTGCAAGAAAGGCGCTCGGCTTGGCTTAGCGGAGCCTTGCCCAAAGTGGAAAGTAAGACATATCTTCATTCAATATCTTTTAATTAATTGAAACGTTTTTTAATAATGATAGGTCCTTCGCAGCCGAAAGCCCCATCTCATCCGCCTTCGCCGCTGTTCATTAAACCCCTGGTGGAGTACCGACAACGAATCACCTTTCCGCGGGTGCTGGTAAAGAGGTTGTTCAAAGGCCACTTGCACCCTTTTTATTTAGTTTTTTTTCAGCGTACTTCCAATAACTTCCTTCAGTCACTGGAGCTGTACTCCGACTCTGTTATGCAGTACGAAGACCAGCTGCTGTTAGCTACTGGTCTTACGCTAATCCCTGTAGAGGATCTAACATCGAAGGCTTCTACAAAATTGGCGGAAATGCAGGAAGACATTGCTTCTGGTGGGACCCAAGAGAAGGAGCCCTGCATTCGGGACCTCCTTCTGGTAGAACTGGTCAACTGGTTCAACACACAGTTTTTTGAGTGGGTCAACAACACGCCCTGTTGCGTGTGTGGCAGCGAGGAGAGCACGCTGCGGCGCACCCAACGTGAAGGCGACATCCGGGTGGAGGTCACTGTGTGTTGCGGCCAGGAGAGCAAATTCTACCGCTACAACGACATCTCGCAGCTTTTGGTTACTCGAAGAGGCCGCTGCGGTGAATATGCTAACTGCTTTACATTTTTATGCCGATGCCTGGACTACGATGCTCGGATGGTGCACTCTCACTTTGACCATGTGTGGACTGAAGTTTACTCCGAAGCACAGAATCGCTGGCTGCACGTGGACCCCTCTGAGAACGTCGTGGACTCACCACTTATGTACCAACATGGCTGGAAACGGAACATTGACTACGTGCTTGCTTATTCGCGTGACGACGTCCAAGACGTGACATGGCGCTATACAAACAACCACAAACAGATTTTGCAGCTTAGGCGGCTTTGTAGTGAAGACGAGTTGGTCCGAACTCTATGCGAGATCAGAGCTAAGCGGCGCCAAAATTGTAGTGCCGAACGCCGGTTTTTACTCGGGCAGCGTAACATGAGTGAGGTTATTGAGTTCACCATCGAGCGGTATGATTTATAATATTTCCCCCCAAACGACTATTTTCTAACTTACTTACGACTATTTCGACTTAGCGTCCCAACGGAGAATGAGTTGAAAGGCAGGAGCTCAGGAAGTCTTTCTTGGCGGCAATCTCGTGGCGAACACACTTTTACTAATGTAGGTGATATAAACTACCAAGCTGTATTATATATATTAAGTAAAAACCATTTTAGATTTTTGTCTTCTCCCCCAATGAACAAGAGCTCAAAAGACGCCAGCTTAATATACGCTACAGCTGCGCTACCGATACATACGAACGTTACACCAAAGGTTTGAGGACATAGCAATAAACGCAAACTGTGATTATATATTTACCATTCCACAGATGAGGCTCGTATTACTGTGATAGACACCTACAAAACGTGGCAGAGTGCTCAATTTTCGTCAAAGAATATTTTTCGGAAAGTAGAACGCGATTGGAAGATGGCGTATTTGGCCAGGCTGGAAGACACCGAGTCCGCAGAAATTGTTTGGAAATTTGATTTCACCAAGTCCAATGTTAAGGTTAGGTCCTACAACCTAGTCTTCGAAAAGAAAACTTTCGGCGAAGGAAAAATTACGGTTTCTGTAGAAGGAATCGATGGCAACGCTTCTGTGGAGAATTCCAATGGGTTACAAATAGTAGCCAAGCTTTCAGGGGGCAAGGGTGACGTGGCGTGGCAACACACTCAGCTTTTTAGACAGAGCCTCAACTCCCGGGACTACCCATTTGAACTTCAGGTATATCTGTACTAAAATCAGGTGATTAATATAAATTCCAAAATGCGATTGTAAATAAGTTACCCAAACCTAGGCAAAAAAATGCCAGCAATTTATTGTATAACTGTATTTATGCTTTTTTGTATGGTACTTAGTACCGCAAAAGTGGCTGACTATAGACATATGTACATACATACATATGTATATGTATGTACAAATAGGATGTGAAAATGTTCTAGTGCGTCCCAGCCTCAGAGCCAAAAAATAAAACATATTCATCCATTTATATATGTGTGTATATTTTATCATTTGAAAATATTTTGCGTGGTGGCGAAAATAACCAGGTCTCATACCGACGTAGAACTTAAGAAGAACGGAATGCTAACTTCGGAAGAAGTCGGAGCTTGGGGCCGTAACATATTTTCGGGGCCTTTTAATTGGAGGTTTCTTTTGATAATAATTTGTATATAGATGACCAATGCTTTTTAAGAATTTTAGTATTAAACCAACTTCGTATAAAAGTATGCATTCTGAAAAAAGTCCCAAACATCTAACTACATATACAAACCAAAATTTCGCATTTCCGATTTTTCAGTTATTAGGCAGCTTTTCTAAACCCATAAATTAAATCTATAGTAAGTTTCAGATTTCTTTTGAAAGTTTTGAGTCGATAGCTTTAAAACTAAGATGCTAGTACGTTAAGCGAACGTTGGACATGCTTTTATCGACCCAAGCGGTAACCCTCGTGAGGCGAATGACTCTTTATACTGTTGCCTCAAACTCTTTCGCTTATCCGGTCCAGAACGTAGTAACCGAAAGGGTTACCTTATTTGGACCTTTTGTTGTTGGTATTCTTGATTGGGTTTAGGATGACCAATCAGCTTTCTGCATACGCATGACCGGTTCGCTAGCCGACAACGGTGTCTCCGACTGATTTGCTTTCTAAGACTATCCGTGGTTAAAATGGTTAAAATTTACTTGGTATTCAACGACCATCCAAGGCCCTCTTCAGACCTAGCACTTGCAGACTTCTCATAATCTCAAGTGCAGATAGGCTGCGGTTTCTTATAGGGAGTCCGCGGGATTCAATATTTCTTCTCGCCATTGATTGTCTCTCCAGATCAACTCATTTTGTCTTTTTAGATTTTCTTATTATATACGGCTTCTTTCACTCTCATTCTAAGGACAATTATTTTTCACATTCACATCACGCAACCGTAAAAATTTCAATTAAGGTAAATACGCCATTAACTTTTCGTTTTTAATTTAGAAGTTGATCTTTGATTTTTTTTGCTATCCTATTCATAAAATTTTATTTTCACTTCCGGTTCCGACCACGATCATATTTGGAATTACCGCACAACACAAAAAAATAACCCAGAAGAAAAATCAACAATCGATAACGGATATTGTAAAATAATTATTCTATTTGTGATTCACAGCGATAAAAGCTAGGCACCTAAAATATGTAGCTATTGAAATGACTCTGGCTTATGATACTGGTGGATGTCAAATCTCGGTAAAAGTCTCAAATAAAATCTCCAAAAACGTACTTGTTGGTAAGAGTACTGGTGACTGATGGGATTTGGCCGTCCCTGAAAGAAAAACGGTTATTACACATTTTCTAGGAGAACACCTTTTCACTCACTTGGTTTGTGTCTTGACCACCCGACGCACACTCATCATTATGGAGTCGATGTCGGAGGTCTTTCCCGACCTGTTCAGAGCTTCGCAAAGCGTCTGAATGAAGGGAGTTCCATCCTCAGTGCGGTAGGAGACGTAGCCCTCGTACGTGCTGTAACACTTAAGGATCTCGTTTGGCGACCCGTTAGGCTGGGCTGAATCTGTCATGAACCCCCCCAACTCGTTGGCTCCCTTGCATGCCTGGACAAACAGAAGCTTGGGCTTGTCCTTGAGCGTCCGGTTGCGAAGGATGGGAAACAGCACGTCGTCGTCGAGAGAGTAATCATCGTCCTTAGCCGCGAGCCTGTCGTGGCGAGTCCCATGGCTGAGCATTACCAAAACTAGGGCGCTCTTGTCAGCAAAGTCCTTGGTTTCCACTAAAGACAAGAAAAAAATATTTCAAAAAAATAACGCTAGATTGCATTTGATTCAAACTTACGCATGCGGACCGTCTTTTTGACCGTGGCCAGATTGGCGTCAGTGATGACTTCCACCTTACATTTCAGCTGCTCAAAGGAGTTCCGCAGGGCCTTCACGTCCTGGGCACTGCCCGCGCGGAACTCATTTTTGGTGTCAAACTTCTCGTTATTGAAGATATAAACACGAGCTGGCTTCAACTTGGACTTTAATACAGTGGGCTTGGCAGTCGCCACCGCAGTCGGGATAGTCGGCTTGTGGGAGCCCTGGGCGTCGAAAATGCTACTTGCCTTGGGCTTAGTGCCGCCCAAGGAGGAGTTTGAGTTGCCCAGGCTTACAAAGGGCGGCGCCTCGGTCGGCTTCGAAGTCGACTTGACTGATGGCTTGAAGATGCTAGTGAAGGAGTTGGCAGCAGGCTTGTTACTGCTGGAAATGCTGGTAACAGAGCTGGTGGCTGAGGTTGAGGGAGTGACACTTGGGGTTTTGGAGTAGGGCGATGTGTAGGTAATGGCCCCAAGTCCTGGCTTTTTGGTATATGGCGAAACGTACGTGGGCGTCGATGCGCTGAATGAGGAAGAGAATGGCGCCCAGGTGGGCTTTGTCTTGCCCTTCAGATCGACGTGTTGCGTTTCCAAGTGCTGAGTCACAGTCCGGCCATTCTTTTTCGACACAGTGGTTTGCTCAGTCTTGACCAGTGTGCTGGACCGCTTTCCGGCGGTATTGGTTGAAGCTTTGAAAGACGGCGTGGAGCGAAGAGAGACCCCGTTTAGGCTCGGGGGTCGAGACCGCGAAGTTGAGGTTGTGACAGTTGTGGTGCTGGTAGCGCCATCATTACCCATTCTCATCTGGGCGAAAAGAACTTCCAACTCGGCCTGGCTGGGGGTCCGACGCGTGACAATTTCAGTAACTCTAGCTTGCTGCGTGTGCGTCACTGTCTGACGGGTGGACATAAACGTAACAGTTTGTTTGTTGCTATCCGTAATGGTGGAGTTTTGCACGGCGGTGTTCGTCGTTTTCGTGGCTGCACTGGTCGTCTTGACACGCGTCCGTGGATCCTGCAGCACCAACTCCTGGCCTGTCGGCTGGCTGCGGTCCGTCTCGTTTTTCTTGTTCCACCAACCCATTGTAGAGCGTTCCGCGGAGTCCTCTGCCACCCTTTTTTCTCAAGTTTCTGGGAGAAGAGAGCGCGATCAGCACCGACGAACGATTTCCACTGAAATAAGTTTACTTTTTCTCGCGCGACTGAAAAAAGCCCCACAAAGCCTCTCGGGAGATAAGGCTCTTACTCATCAGAAGCTCTCCCAGGAACGGCGAGGAGGGCCGACTGCGAGGGGATCTTCTCTGCCGCATATGTACGTGTGCGTTATCTGATTAAGGTGGCCATGCCTCTGATAAGAAACACTCTTACTCCCACATAATCAAGAGTTTTTGTGACACACATTCCCTTGTTTCTCTGTACATAGAGAGAAACCCCTCTTAGCGTTCAAAACGAATTTCAAAGATTAGGTGTTGCTTTGATTTTGTCTGGGATCATGTAAAACTACCTCACAATTTCATTGGGGAGCTAACCCCACAGTCTTTCTAATTTTTGGGAAGATACTTTTGGATACCAACCATCCATACATACATATGTATGTACATTCGAGATTTATAATTCATTCGATGCGATACATTTACCTTTTTGCTCTCAAGCTCGCCCTCAAAGTAGCTTACCTCTTTCTCTTTTCCGGTTTCTTTTATTATCAGACAATATTTTTTTCCAAGAATCGCATTTAAAAAATAGCTTTATAAATCAGCTGATCAATCCACAACAAACAAACCATTGAAGCTTTCATTGGGGCGAAGAGCGGTATTGCAAACTCTCTAAGCTTTTTATCGCAACTGAGAATGTACTTAGACGGTATAAATTTGCAGTTTTCTTCATGTTCAGTTTAGCCTGGACTAATTTATATAAACTAATTTATATTAATACATGTATGTACTTATGTAGCACACATATTCCCGTTTCACATATTGTTTCCCGTTTCTTTACAACTTAATTTTAAAAGTTGCCATTTACTCACGGTAACATATGAAATACCATAACACAGTGTGACAAAAAAAGAAAAATTGAAGGAACTTTTGAAGAGACCTAGTAGGAATTGTTCATTAGATCGAGTATAGTATAAAACCGTGAGACCAATTTCATTAAGTAAAATGAGCGCTAGTAAAATTGCACTGACTTGTTTTGGGAAAAGCGTTATAGCTTCAACAATTTTCATAATTTCCTAATGAAATTGGTCTCGTTTTATTCAGAATTAAATAGACAATATTGATATGTGTCAAAAATGATATCATTTCTTAGAAATTGTACCGAAAAAATGGCGTCAAAGTCTGAAAAACACGACAAAAATTCAAAAATATCAGTTTCTTGCGTAAAAATTGTATCCTTTTTGTTAAAATAAATTAAAGATACATTTTTTTTCAAAAGCTACAACATTTAATTATTAAAAAACGTCTTAGATTTTAAAATCGGTTTAAAATTATGCGCTTAGTAATTTTTAGGAGCAAAAAAGTCCCGAAAAACCGTTTTTTCTAAATAAATCAAGATTTTGAGGGTGTTAGAAAAATTTCAAACACGGTTTCATACTATACTCGACCTAATGAACAATTCCTACTAGGTCTCTTCCAAAGTTCCAAATCACTGTCGCACTGTTTAATTTATAGTATGATTTATAATTATCAGGGACTGTAAATATTAGATTTGTATTATTTAAAAAATTCAAATATAAAAATTATGTTTGATTTCTATTTTATAAATCATGTATATAAAGTATTTTTAATTTTGGTTTAAAAAATCAAAAATTCAAATCAAATTTAAATATCTCTACTGAGGAGAAAGCTACTGCATAAATAAGCAAAAATATATGTACATTCTACAGACAAATACCTTCCATTTGGTGTATAAAATGTGTGCATACTGCATATGAGCTTCGCAAAGAAATAAAATATATTTTACTTGTTTATGCCAAGACGACAGATAATTGTATCTTTGCAAGTACAAATTTAAAAAAAAAAAAGTAGGGATAGAGCCTGGGACAATAATAATGGTATAAAAGTATTTAAAAAAATATAAAATTTTTTTTTTGAATACTATTAATAATTAGAAGCAAAAATATTGAGAACAAAGGTCGCAGTGAAAATTTTAAATAGCCAGTTAGGGTATGTAGTATCACTGTATGGTTAGTGGTAGTATGCTTTTCATTCTTATTGATTACTGTAGAGTAATTAAAGCTTAGAATAATGGGTCGCAAGTGTAATTTGTAAAATAAAAAAATTAATTAATTAAAGCATAATATGTATGTATGTGTGTATGTGTATTTATCACACGTTATCCTGCTGTTCAATATGTTATTATCGGATTAAATTTTTGAAATAAAAATCAAATAGAATTTGTATATTAAAATATTTCAAATAAAAATTCAAAATAACGATTCTAAATGATTAATATAAAAATTTTTTAAAACTAAATTAAAATTAGTTATTAAAAAATAACTTTTATTTATAATAAAAATCGATAATAAAAGTTTTTTTTCCTAATTTTTTCAATCTCATAATCATTATTTCCAGTCCCTGATAATTATTGTCATAAATTATACCATATATAATATCATATCATGTCATAAGACATAATATTATCATAATATTAATTGTATAGAAGTATATTGAAATTTTGTGGGGTGATTATTTCCAAATACATTTCATTACATCCAGAAAAATAATAAGTTGATTTTAAAATGATTGTATGAAAGTCAATTTGTTTAGCCTAATTTATTAGCATAACACAGTAAGGGTTTTATTGGGCTTTTATGAACTTAGCTTATATATTTTTTTTATTTTTTCGAAAACCCATTTTGTATAAAAAACTAAAGTAGGTTTAAATGCAACTTAGTATGGTGCGCTTTAAAGCAGTGTAATAGCAATGGGGACGAAGGGTAGTGTACATAGAAAAACAAATGGCGATTATTTTGTTTCAAGTTTTACTTTTCACATTGAAAATTAAGCGTAGGTGCTCTAATAAATAAAGTTTTTTAGTAAAAGTTAAATCAGTTATCGTTATGCTTAGGCGTTTAAGACACTGCGTGGCTAATACAGTTATGCAAAAATATATTATTATATATATTGTTCATTTAGTGTAGCTCGTTAACCTTGTCGGCATGCAGCGATCATCTAAAACGCTAGTGTCCGTAAATTCAAACTAATGAGTGACAAGTGTGTGTACTTTCGAAGGCTAGGCCAAGGCAGTCAGTGCAACAAACGTGAAATAACTAAATGTTCTTTTCGCCGATCATGGCTTTGGTCTATACATATTATTTTTTTTAAACTTAACGAAGGCTACTCCACATGGCCAAGCCTTGGATACACATCGTCACTACCTAATGTTACCCAAGATTATTGGGGTCGCAAACAACGACTGAATGGGTGAATGCATCGAGCTAAAGTCTAGGCTCCAGCCAGCTCCGGTCCAAGATTCACAGATTAGACTTAGTGACACTTGTCCGCAACGATGGGGAAACGGACTACACGGATTTCATTCCCGTAGTCGCAGATCACCGAGTCGCAGGCCAGCATCATGATTTTGGGGCAGAGTTGGAGGTTGGAGAAGTCCAACTTGACCTCACGGGCCGGCTGGCCTGTTCGCACATCCCACACTATGAGCGATCCTATAAATGTATTATGTCCTATAATGAATAATTATGTCAGCGATAGGACAAAAAGCACATACCCATTTTGCTGGTAACCAAGAGCGACGGCGTCAGCATAAGCAGGCTGGAGTACGCATTGGATATGTTAATAGTTGTCAGCAAATTGCCCTGGAATCGTTCCCACACGCAGATCCGCTCGTCCGTCCCCAGTGAGATCACGTAGGTGGGGGCACAAGCCAGGCAGCTGACGGCGCCATCGTGGGCCTGGATGTTATACATACAAGCACCAGTGAACAGATCCCAGACGCACAGAAGGCCATCCTGCGAGCCTGATCCACCGGTGCCGGGCTGCCAGCGATCGACAAACAGGCAAGTGACGGGACCGCAGTGCCCATGCAACGTGTACTCCACGTCGGATTTGTTTAGG
This sequence comes from Drosophila malerkotliana malerkotliana, assembly GCA_018153235.1. Taxonomy (NCBI): domain Eukaryota; kingdom Metazoa; phylum Arthropoda; class Insecta; order Diptera; family Drosophilidae; genus Drosophila; species Drosophila malerkotliana. Next base: position 19,143,789 of record JAECXV010000075.1, on the reverse strand, counting down.
CTGTAAACCTGGATAAACAAATGGCAGTGAGAATATGCTTACAGTAAACCTAACAGGTGGCATTCGACAAACCTTAAGCGTGTGGTCCTGACTTCCTGTAAAGACCATGTCATTAACCACCTGCATGCAGGTAATGGGCTGTTGGTGGGCCAACCGCACACCTTCTAGAGTTATCTTCATCTCCTCTTTAGCGGTGTTCTGGCCGGCATCCTGTTGGTAGCGTTGTTGCTGCACCATCAGTCCTATGCTACCGGTGGATCCAGTCCGCACGTGAGCTGGAAAGGGGAAATCGATCAGTAAACTTTCAGTTCAATTTCAGTGTATTAAAGGCCTTACTGCGCCGATAAGCGGAGGTGAAGCCCCAGTCTATCTGTTTGCCCTTGTAGTAGGTCTCCAGGCGGTAGAAGTCGAGACGCCCATTGAGCCGAGCAACAATTACTCTATCCCCGTTCAGGTGAATGTGGGTGATGCCTTGGTTGCGCTTGGCATCCTCCTGGTAGGCGCACTTGAGCACACCGGCAGGCGATTCCCAGAGCTCCACACGTCCGTTTGCGCATCCCACAGCGATGAGATTGTCAAAGTAATCCAAGCACCAAACCGGAGATACGGGAAGCCTTCTCACAAGAGTCTGCCCGTCGGGACGTTGTTGTGAGATCTGCATGTCCGAGCGTGCAATGCTTGCCAGTTTCTCCCCACTGCGCGCATCCCAAACCCGGAGCTGCCCCTTAAGACAGCAGCTGATAATGTAAGCTCCATCGGAGGCCAGGCACTCGATGCGGTGCTTGTGACCGGCAATCTGCGTGGGCACGCCCTCGAGTATCTGTTCGGTCTGCTTATGTGGCGCCTCTGACTCGTGCCAGCTGGACCGCCATTCGGCATAGTTTCGGGTGCAGATGCATCTATAAAAGACGACCATTGTGTAGCAGAGCACGAAAATGCTGATGCCACACAACAGGATGGCAAAAAATATCTCCATTGGACTCTTCGGCACCAGCGGCACTCCGCCAGGCATCACCATAGGTGACTCTCGTCGCACGTCGTCGTCGTTGAAGTCCAAAGGGTCCAGTGCGGCGGCTAGGGCTTTCCATTGGAAGTTTTGCTGAAGCTGCTCCTGTGGATTGCGCAGCAGCGTGGCCAACTCCGGCGCAATGGCGTGGCTCAGACGAATAGTGGGCAACAGAGTCACGTAGTGCCCAGACAAGGAGATGTTGTATTGCTTCATGATCGCGGCCCAGTGAAAATTGGATAGGAAGTAGTTGAGATCGAAGTTGGGGTATCGGAGCCGCATCAGCTCCTCGGCTGTTTCATTGATCTCGTTCGCGCCAGGGTCCATTGGAGTTAGATACGCACTGCTACTGAGCGGATTTGAAGATGTGCGCTGCTCCTCAGCCTGCCATCCCTGAAAGAAGCTACTGACAGCCCCGCGGCCTGCTTGAAGGCGCCTCTGTAGTTCCAATGTGGCTGTCAGAGTTCCATTATTTTCCAAGCTAAAAAGCTGTTCCAGGCAGCCCGAGTTGTACACTATTGAACAGATCCACACGATCATCCAGATCATGAACGCGCGTTGGAAAAACCGAGTTCGTGCCCAAAAGTTGACTATCTTTATGCGTTTTGGGATGCGCTGCTCCTGCGCAGAGTGGCCGTTGCCTACACTCGTCCTGTCACTAACGACTGCAGCATCCGCAAAGCAAAGTTTGGGGTGCGATTGTGAGCGCTGGAAAGTCCCAGGCATGTAAGAAGGTGTGGCGGAGGCGGCCCCGAAAAAGCGGAAATCCTGGCGACCTGCTCCCTGGGTACAGCTCAGCATCATCTTAGGCAGGTGTTTGGCTTCCGCCGTGTACTCGGCCCGCTTGATGTTCATGGCCAGAATTGTGGAGAAGAGCAGCATCTGCAACATGAAGTCCGAGAGCAGGCCGACTATGGCAAAGATACAGAATTCCTGGATGACTGGCACGAAGGTGGCGAGGCCAATAGTCAGAATGGTGATCTCCGTGAGAAGCGTCTTCGAAATGTGCCATCCCTCTTTGCTCAAGGCCTGAGCTATACGGATTTTTACGTCAAAGGTTTCGTCCATGGACACTACGCTCTTGGTTATAACTAGACTGTTCTCCAAGCCCACCAATATGACCAGGTATGGGAAGATGTCTTTTGACTGCAGCGAGATGGTCAGCCCAAAAAAAAAGCATAGTCCCAGTGACATGGCCAGGCTGCCTGCCGTGGTGAAAACACTGCACAACGCCAGTAGGAAGCGGGACCGGAAGACATCAATCTTTCGCACCGAAAAATATACATATGCGAACACCAGCACAAAGGCCACGGTGTAGGGCACCAGCTCCCACATTCTGTACTCGGCCGGGTAAAATATATAGGTTATCGTAGACTGCTCTTGCTCTTGCGACGCGGAGGCGGATGGAGGCACTGGCAGAGGGGGATAGTGACTAAGAAGCTTCTCCTTCAAAGTGTTCAGGTACTCTACGTCGTTATGCTTAAGAACCAGCGTAAGGGCGTACTGGATGATACGCGAGCGAGCTCGGAGTGGGTAGCGTTTGAATCCAGTGTCCTGCATGGGCAGCCCAAATAGCATTTCCGCGGTGGAAACTTTAGATTTTTGTAGATTCTGCAAGAAGGGTTGAAAGGTTAATGAAATTATTTACACTTTCTATTACGGTACATAAGTTTATAAGATCCTGTCAAAACTTGGTAGTCTGCATGACAATCATACATCCACATTCTTATCGTTATCTTTCAAGGAGTATTTCTCCGATTTACCAATTTCCTTGAACTTTGCCACTATCATGAGCATTAAATCGCTCTTTATCATTTTTCCGTTTAGAAAAATAAAGGTTTTGAAGAATAAGGCGCAGGGGCTAAGATCAGGGAGATTGGGTTAAGGTAACTTTTGACTAGATAACGAAGTTATTTTATGACGAAAAGTTAAACCTAATCTTTTTTTGTGTGAATCATTTTCTTGGACGGACTGATATAGCAAATGTAGTTAAATATTTAACGAATTCAGTATTATTCATACACATGGGTGCTTGTGCGTATAATAGAAGGGCGAACACTGGATCTCTTTTCGACTGAAATTGTTAAATGATTCTACACAAGCACTTCAGTAAAATAGGTATAATTTAAGGATGCTAATTGGAAAGTAATATTTTTGGAAGGGATGTAACAGATCGAGTTATTAATATGATAAAATAGCTAGTTAATTTCCCCCAAAGTAAAATACTTAAAACCTAAACTGGCAAATATGCAACCGCATAGACAATACATATGCAGCGCCCTAGTACGCGCTGTTAGGCAGCCTATTCATTAACTTAAAACCAATCTGGCTAGACAGCTCGGCCGCACACACAAGCTGCATACATGCAAAGTACGAAAGGTCTGGCTGATAGTCTGGACTTGGAGAGTCGCATAACAAAAAGCACTCAGCTTAATTGGCGGCCGTGAGTGCTTTGCAGAATGTGGGCAAAATCCAAATAGTAAATAGTTTTTGAGGATTATGCTCGGGAGCCTACACATCAATCAGATGCCGACGCGGCAAATTAGCTTACATGATACTGAAACACAGTGTTCAGAATGTTCGTGTCCCGAGTGAAGTTCTGGGAATTCTGCGTCCACAGATTGGCGGGCGAGAGCAACAGGCAGCCGTATTCCGGAAAGATCTGATCCAGTTGCCCATGAGCCCCGCGTTTCACGTTCTCCACATGCAGGCAGTTGTGTTCCAGAGTGCGTTGGCTGTGTGGGTGAAAGGGAAGTACGTAAATTAGTCTCTGCTTGGGGCGGGAACTGGGTATACCTCCATACTCACTTCTCACTACTCTGGTGATTGCGCACAATTTCGAGCAATTTGAATACTTCGTAGAGTGGCGCTCGAAACGCATCCATCAGCTGCATCCCCTCTGTCCAGGGCAGCACACTGGCACGCAGAGTTATCTGTTGTACATAGAAGAAGGCGGGACTAGTCTGCGCCCATGGAAGAAGTGGAGGCAGGCCGCGGTCAGAAGCGGTAACATTGATGGGTGGCGCGGTCCCGGGGGGCTCGCCTGCTTTGGCTGGGGGCGTTGTTGGGGTCACACTTGAGCCACTCAAGTTGTAAGTCGTCAAGGTCTCCGGCTCATAGGGCAGCACTATTTTTGTTGGTATTGTCCCGGGCAGCGGTATGTTGATCAGTGGGTAACTGCGAGGGAGTAGGAGAGAGAGATAGATTATAAAGTGCTAGGGTAATTTTCTGATTTGCTATTTTTGGACTGGCGCGTGTTTTCTCGTCACCTAACGCGTGGCGGTAGATCAGCCGCCTGCCCAATTGCTCATACATATTATATTTTATTTCGATCCATATTGTTTTGAATCCACAATCTATCTGCAGCTCGCGCTTTCTGTATTCAAGGTCATCGGGCCATCGAGCATTTGCCAGCACACCAGCAACAGAACTGCCTCAGCCAGCGGCCGATAAGCGCGCTGATAGGTGCTACAAAGCCACCCCGGCTCCTGCCAAAACATAGCGCTTCTGATACGGCAGCCATCGGTTCTGCAGATCACGCTTATAGACCCGCCGGTTGACAACGCAGATTGCCTGAGTAACCGGTGACCTATCTCAACTGCTATGTGTTGTTGTACGTTTACATTGAACACTCGGAGAAGGCGGGAGGCGTGTTCACATATATATTTAATATATCAGTCAGCCCATATTGTCGCCAGACCTCGATCTTTTTCCCAAACAAATAAATCGGCTTTCGCGCGATTGCTTAGATTTCTGAAGGCTTATTATCACTAACCGATTAGGTTTCCTAAAAAACTACTAGCCTTATGAGGGAAAAGGTTATTACCACAATGCAGAATGACACATCGACAATTAAGATTCCCAACAACAAAATTTTTGAAATGAATATAACAATGAGATTGTGACACCGTTCTATTTAATCATTTCATATTAAATCTATGTACGGAATATTTTTGTCTGAGTAACCAGTCTAGACTCTAGACATCGCTTATTCAAAACTGTAAATCATTTTTTATAAACATAAAACAGATTTTATTAAAGCGTTAAACATTAAAGCGTTATCTTGAAATAGTTTTGCGATCTTTTGGGAGATAGAAGGGGTGTCTAAGAACTATTTAAGATACCAATTGAAAAGATAGTCCATAAAAGAATAAACTCGAAAATGTTTCATATTGGATCAGAATTAAATGTACATATACACAAATATAATCTATTCATAGGTGAAAAATTACTCTTGCAAGCCAAGTTAAAATAAAACTAAATATTGCTGATAAGACACCGGTCTATTTATGCAATTTTTTAGAATACAAGTACATATAGGTACCCACAGTATAAATGACGCATGTTAAGCGCCTGCGAGCGGGCTTAAAAAATTCGATTGATTATCACCGCTATTATCAAAGCGCAAGCACTCTTAGTCTGTCGGTACAAGGAACTTGGAATACCCTTCTGTAAAGTGTGTCTGAATAACTTTTGCCGAATATTATTTCTTCAGAAACCTTATTTTAAATTGTATGCCCTATGTAAGACCTTGTAAGAAGTTTGGCCACCTGATGCTTATTTTTGGTGTGATTGAGCAATGGAATTATATTGATATTATGGAAGTGTATGAAAATTCCTTTGGCTTCTTATTCGAAAAGACTCTATCTGCAGCTCACGCAGCAGTGGGAACCATATCCTGACACATCCATTGATTGAGAATTGTTTCTTGCAACGCCTCCACTCCAACGAGCACCAAATTATTATGTAACGCGGCCGGCGATCGCAGACTTGACACTGACCACGAGAGCAAAATCGCCATGAAGGCAATACTGGAGGCGCACGTCGGGTAGCTGGACAGGAAGAGGCCATGTTTGTAGTAGAAATGAGACACTGAGGCGGGCAGGCCGGCGGGGGAGGAGGCGGCTCCAGCCGCAGCCACCGCCGAGGGACCGGAAGGGGCATGCTTGGCCCCCATCCCGCTGCCATTGGATGCTGCCGATGCTGAAGTCCGGGGGGACGTCGACGCTGCTGCTGCGGCCGCCCTTGCAGATCCATCTGTTGCCGCGGCCATTTTTGTTGTTGGCAAGAAATTACACAAAAATAAACACAAACACGAGCACAGAGACGCGCATACACGCACTCGGCTAGAGATGAGACTCTGACCACGAACTTTGTTCTGGCGAAGCTATGTAGTTACTTTCAGCTGTTGCTGTTGTTGTCGCGGGGATTCGGATTCGCGCACTGCGTTGCTATGAGTTACGCAATTCCGCGTATGCAACGCGTTATTTGCGTGGACGACGCCGAAGGGATATTATTTCGAATTTGCGATATTTGTAGCGTTGAATTCGGGGCTCCTGCGGCGGGCGTTTGGGTGGTTCCTTGCTTGTCGGCTCCACTGTATTGATACATTTTACTTGGTTCCTCTTCGTTGATTCCCGGCGTTTTGCATTCTATTCCTATTGATTTTTTTTTCTTGCGCCTCATTCGCACCTTTTGGCCCCCAGTTGTCTGCGACCTGTGGTTGTTGTTGCTACAATTAATTGACGTTTTCGCGCATCTTCAGCGTTCGCAAACCCACACACTCACGGCCACGGACTCACACCAGCACAGGGTTCATTCTTGCTCGAATTGGCGACGACAACTTCGCAGCCACGGCGCTCCTTCAATTGAATTTGTATTCAGCACAGTTGCGCCTATTGTTATCAAATTAGATTAAAATTAAAATGAGGGCCAAAGAACTGCCCTTTTCATTTGATTGAGCACTTTTCCAGCTGCAGGTTTGGTATTTTCTGCAACGCACATGGAAACCACTTGGTGGATTTTTTTCTTCTTTAACTCGTTTGGTTTTTCAAAAAAACTATTGTGAACTCTGCGCGGAGGCGGATCCTTTCATTGATTCAATGATCTGGTAGTTATTAAACACGTTTTTCTCCAAAATCAGCGGAATTCAATGCGCGGTGCGGCGTCACTCGCGTTGAGTCAACTTGTCGGAGCTGGAACTAGATCGCGCCACCAAAACATTAAACAGCTGACTCCGGTCGTACAACGGAGGTGCGCCTTTAAGGTTATCGCCGGAACTGTCGTTCTAGCCATAAAACTCGTATTATCATTGTTCCGAAATGTATTCATTAAAAATGTTGTATACATAAATGCTATTGTCACAAAATATAATTTTTTTTTTAATTTAAAGCCAATTCCAGGCAAATTTATGAAGTTATAAAGACTTCAAAGCCCACCCCTTACTCATATTCTTAGATACTACAACGACTACTTCTACTACTATCTATACTAACCAGATTCCTATACTTTCATAACTTTCACTCAAAAAATGTGTAATTTTTAAATTTCGTGTACACTACTAATGTAGCAATTGACTTCAAAAATTATACACAGTTCCTTTAAAACTAATTTATCAGATTATAAAGGTTGGTTTTACAAGGCGCCTCCGGAAATTCCATATTTTCAAACTAAGAAGAGTGTCTTCTGAATTTTTTAATTGTTAAATGGAAATTTAATTTAAAAAGTTACACCCTGATAGAATGGAACAATAATATAAACGGGTGGAACACCAACACAACCTTGCCCTTTCTAAACCCAGAAAACATTGAAAAATACTCCTTTTCCTAAAAACAACACAATTATACATCAAAATCCAAATATAAATATTTAATAAGACTAGTTGCCTAATTTAGGAAGAATAATGTACAGAATACATAGATAACGGTTAAATATTAAGTTAAGACACAGCATGTAAATATACCATCCCATAAGGCTTAAGAACTAACAACTCACATATCCGAAAGCCACAGTAGCCACCGCTATATCATAAGGCTAGTCTAGTTTTGTAAACTTTAAGGCACGAAATTAGAAACTCGTCTGACGAAAAAAAAAATGGAAATAGGATATCTCATTAAGGGGGGTTTTTACCTTGTTGGGCCCATTTTAAATGTTTTGAGCCAATTTCGGTACCACAAATGCAACATTTTTTTCATGGTTTCGACAAAAGCGCGTTTGAAAATGTTTACGTGTTTAAAAAAAGTTTCCGAATTTCCGATCAGATCAGGCGTAGAAACGGACAGACAGACATGCATTGTGTCGGGAGGTGATCGTGATCAAGAATATATATATCAAGAATATATTATATAGGGTCGGAGATGTGTCCTTCACTGCGTTTCACACTTTTGACCAAAATTATAATACCTTCTGCAAGGGTGAAAAAAGTTAAATTAATCAGTAAACACATGTTTGAATTTGAAATTTATTGTGTTTGCTATATGGAGCTTACATTTAGAAATGTACACAATTATTGTTCACCTATTTATGTGGTTTGCTTTTGATTTACCATTCAGAAATGGGTTTCTATTGAACAAATATTTAACTTTAAGAACTTTTTGTTTGGTTTTTTAGAAGTATAACCTCACTGAGCATAAATATTAGCCTTAATTGTTATTATCTACACGTCTTTTTCCACTCAATCATTGTTCAGTTCTCACATGAAAACCTAAATACTTCAGTTAAATCGATCTAGGGTGCTGTTTCCAAATGGTGGACCGAAAGGGCTGTTCGCAGTTCCTGAATTGACAGACATAATAGACGCAGTGGGCCCTCTTTCAAGCCATGTACTAGTCGATCTTGGTCGTGGGCATGGTGTACTCAGCTCCAATTGTCAGTTCTTTTACGTCGTGGGAGAGTGGCACGCCCGTCGCCGCCGTTGCCTGGGCATTGTACCTGTGCCGTAGCAGCGCCTCCGCCGCTTCCTCCTGCGTGGTGTATTCAGCTGCTGTCAACTGGTGGTACTGGTGCACGGTTCCAAGCGCAGGGTCTATTAGACCTTCTGGCGCTGGAACCGTTTCACTGGCACATAGGTCTTTCTTGCCCGGTCGCCCGAAGAGCAGTACGGTCCCCTTGCTAAGCAACGGACAGAGCAACGTTTGGTGACAACAAGCAAACAACCTGTAGTTGGCACCTTGGAATGGATCCGACATCGCTGCACAAAGCATATGGTCCAGATTGATTCCGGTAAACTAAAAAAACTCGATTATGAAGGGCACTTCACTTTTGGAAATATTTAGTCGTAGACCTACTATGGAAAGCGGCGAGAGCAGGATGAAATGGTAGAACAGCATGAAGGCTGTGCCTATGTGGGACCAGTTAAAATCGCCAAGATCCTCAACGGTATAGGCTCCTGAAAAAGTGAAATGGGTGAGTGGTAAGCCACGCCAAGTAGAGCTATAGTTACCGCTCCGAATTATGTAAATGGGAATGATGTACAGCAGAGCGTGCTGAATCCAATAAGTGGACTGCTCGAAAGGGTACGTGCGTCCCTCTACCTCAGGAAAGAGGAACGCCAAAAAGGGTCCATTCAAGTTGCTCATTTGTATCCGGAACATCGCCGTCGTTGTCTTCGTGGGCTTTGCCGCCAGAAGATAGATCTGTAAGTTACTTATAGTTAACATTTTTTTTTTGTATAATTTTGTGGATACTCACCTGCAGACATGTCTGCACGTGGCAGGGGTTGAGAGCAAATATCATCGAGCGGCCGGCCAGCTTAAAGCCCATCTCAATGCCGAAGATCATGGACATGGCAATGAGGAGGAAAAGTCTCGTTGGACTGTGGGGTTTCTGAGTCTCGTGTAGAGGCGGAAGCTTTATTGGCGCCAGACGCAGCCAGGAGCGATGCATGATGAAAATAAACAGGGCGGATAACAAAACCGTTTCCACCCAGCGCCTCCGGTCCGTCATATAATTGATGCACTCGGAACCCGTCGTACGCGGGATCTCATCTGTGATGCCACCGACTGCCCAGTCCCAATTCATGATGGCCTCTTGACCTTTGTGGTGGCCTTAGATCCTTCAAAATGAATGTTCTCAAGCCTTCAGCTCTTAAATATTTATCGGAAAATTGCTTATTGATCCGGGTCAACCCCTTTGCTGAAGACAATGTTAAATGAACCTTTGGTTGGGTCGTGACATCTTAAACAGGAATTATAAATTATTTGTTATCAATTATTGGGCTCTGGCTTCCGAAATTGCCACATGTTAACCATTTAAAGTTTAAATTTTAAATTTTAAACAGAAGCGTATTTTGGCATGAACTGGGAACTTTGTTTCGATTAACAATCCAAATTGTAGTTTGGTTCATTTTTCTTTAACATGACATGATACTATTTTCCTATCGATTGGTTATGCCGGTTAATGCAAGTAGTGGTGCACAGAAACCTTCGCAACCACCAGCCCGCACCCTCAAGACCTCTATCATCGACTGGCCCGCTGCCAAGGGTTCTTGTTTGTTGTTTTTCCCAGGCTAAAATTATTATTTTTTAAAAATAACCTAATTTATGCCGCCATAATAGCCGTAATTTAAGCACTTTCGAATTATTATTCACTAAAATGGGGCTCATGGAATTGTTTTTAAATAATAGAGAAATTGTTAAAGACCGATTCTTTTTTGTATTAAGGCACCAGAAGGATAATAAGTAGTCCTGTCAGGAATTCATTACAGCTGTGTTCTGTGTTTGTCTGAATATGTATTTTTAGCGAGCCCTATTTGAAGCATACTTTTCAGCGCTTGTCCACCAAACCTTGACAAATGTTGGATCAGGCCATAAACATCGCACCACGTCGACGCAATGCTTCGAAAAACAACACTGGGGGTGGTAAGGGTAGCACTGTTCTTTTCATTGTCAAGAGCACGGGGGTCTACACAAGCGAGGAGAGCGGTAACACGATAGAGCTTTGAGCGGAAGGACACGCAGACAGACACAAATGGCTCAATAAAGAACCAATACTGCCTGTGTTTAAGGCTGGCAAATGTTTTTCAATATTTTCCTTCTGTCGTCGACTTTCGATTTTTCAACCCAGACTGCTGTTACCTATAGGGGTCTGCTTGACTCTGCCACGTGTTCCGGCGTAAAGCTTGGCTGCGTCCTGTAACTTGCGAGATTGGATTCCAATATCAGTCACTAATCAGCGACCCACTTTTGATGCTGCTGAGCGGAAGTACAGCTATCACGCATTCTTTTACGGATTCATGAACAGCCTCAATCGCATTGCGCCTGCATATCTGCTTTGTACATTAAAATTGCAGGAGGAAGCGATAACCGACGCGGGAAAACCAAAACAGCGCGGACTGTGTTGTTTCGCTGGCGGATGAATCGTTTCTCATTTTCTCTCTCAACGTTTTTGCCTGCGGACCGCGCGTTGTCCTTGGCTGAGCTTTTGCTCTCTTTTTGGTGCTTTGAGAAGCTTGCGCCCGCTTTAACCGGGCGGCGGGTGGTCAGGCCGCCAAAATTGCATACACCGGCTGTTATGTATGTGGGGTGCAACACATGATGTTCATGTGGTCAGCAATCGTTTATGCAAATCTGGATGCATTCAGCCTATTTGCGAAGAGGTCGCAAATTTTATTTTGCGTTAAAATTAAGGCAAGAGTGACTAGAACAGAACTAGAACGTGAAACAACGCCTGTTCTTACCGTAACTGCAGCGGACAAGCGAATACACCTAATTGTAATTAACCTTAATTTGCGAAGAAAAATAACGGTCGGAAAAGCTACGGAGAAAGAGCAAAGCGAAAAATAAAAATAAAAACAGACCACTAAACAAACGTGGCCATTCCTATTAGCTTTCGAGCTAAATGGAAATGTCAATTTTCGTACATAATGCATCCATATATGAGAGTTTAATTTGTCACCAATGATTAAACTAAAGCAGGAAACGTATAATTGTATATACAGTTGGCTAAGGGGCATCGAAAAGTGCACATTTAGTTTTCAATATGTGAACAATTGTTTTTATTTTTTAATTAGACAACAAAACCACAAAATAAGACAAATATTACTACTACATTGCACTTAGTGAGTTCGCATAAGTGCGTTAAATGCTTAAAATAGAAAACTTAAAAACAAATTATATTTATATATTTTCACATTTTTTGTGAAACAAACACATTAATTTGAGTATGTTAGTTTAATTCGAGATCTTGGTGAAAATTTAAAAACCCTTATTATGTCTCTTACAACGATAAGAAGTACTTATATACATATACTTATGTAGACGAACGGTATCCCGACCTCACCTGTACTATTTAATTATTATAATATAAATAAAATTTGGCTAAATGACAGGCCCAAAAATTTAAAGGTAAATAAAATATTAATAAATTCTTGTTATACTTATTTTTTTAGCAAATCAAGACAAATAAAACTTGTTCTTAACCTAATAAAACTCTTGTGAAAAAAACAATGCTTAATATTGTTATTAATAAACAAAAGAAGTTTTAACAGATAATTTAAAGATAGCTAACAAATGGAGTCATCTTCTTCAGCTTATATGGCAACGCCGTCAGCTGGTGACAGGTTGGCAGCGCGTCCCAGACTTTAGTATTTTGAAAGGGACTTTGGTCACACAAATTCTATAAAAAATAAGAGATTTGTCACTTGGGATTTGCAATGCAGAACTAGATTATGCACAGTTGTTTACATTTTGGACGATGCTCATGTAAATTGTAAGCCAACTTGGTCGCAGATTAACCCAAATTTGCACTTCAAGGCATCTAAAAATTGCAAACAAAGGAGTTTGCTACTTGTTTGTGTATTTGTGTGGGCTAATCAGCGACCCACTTTTGATGCTGCTGAGCGGAAGTACAGCTATCACGCATTCTTTTACGGATTCATGAACAGCCTCAATCGCATTGCGCCTGCATATCTGCTTTGTACATTAAAATTGCAGGAGGAAGCGATAACCGACGCGGGAAAACCAAAACAGCGCGGACTGTGTTGTTTCGCTGGCGGATGAATCGTTTCTCATTTTCTCTCTCAACGTTTTTGCCTGCGGACCGCGCGTTGTCCTTGGCTGAGCTTTTGCTCTCTTTTTGGTGCTTTGAGAAGCTTGCGCCCGCTTTAACCGGGCGGCGGGTGGTCAGGCCGCCAAAATTGCATACACCGGCTGTTATGTATGTGGGGTGCAACACATGATGTTCATGTGGTCAGCAATCGTTTATGCAAATCTGGATGCATTCAGCCTATTTGCGAAGAGGTCGCAAATTTTATTTTGCGTTAAAATTAAGGCAAGAGTGACTAGAACAGAACTAGAACGTGAAACAACGCCTGTTCTTACCGTAACTGCAGCGGACAAGCGAATACACCTAATTGTAATTAACCTTAATTTGCGAAGAAAAATAACGGTCGGAAAAGCTACGGAGAAAGAGCAAAGCGAAAAATAAAAATAAAAACAGACCACTAAACAAACGTGGCCATTCCTATTAGCTTTCGAGCTAAATGGAAATGTCAATTTTCGTACATAATGCATCCATATATGAGAGTTTAATTTGTCACCAATGATTAAACTAAAGCAGGAAACGTATAATTGTATATACAGTTGGCTAAGGGGCATCGAAAAGTGCACATTTAGTTTTCAATATGTGAACAATTGTTTTTATTTTTTAATTAGACAACAAAACCACAAAATAAGACAAATATTACTACTACATTGCACTTAGTGAGTTCGCATAAGTGCGTTAAATGCTTAAAATAGAAAACTTAAAAACAAATTATATTTATATATTTTCACATTTTTTGTGAAACAAACACATTAATTTGAGTATGTTAGTTTAATTCGAGATCTTGGTGAAAATTTAAAAACCCTTATTATGTCTCTTACAACGATAAGAAGTACTTATATACATATACTTATGTAGACGAACGGTATCCCGACCTCACCTGTACTATTTAATTATTATAATATAAATAAAATTTGGCTAAATGACAGGCCCAAAAATTTAAAGGTAAATAAAATATTAATAAATTCTTGTTATACTTATTTTTTTAGCAAATCAAGACAAATAAAACTTGTTCTTAACCTAATAAAACTCTTGTGAAAAAAAACAATGCTTAATATTGTTATTAATAAACAAAAGAAGTTTTAACAGATAATTTAAAGATAGCTAACAAATGGAGTCATCTTCTTCAGCTTATATGGCAACGCCGTCAGCTGGTGACAGGTTGGCAGTGCGTCCCAGACTTTAGTATTTTGAAAGGGACTTTGGTCACACAAATTCTATAAAAAATAAGAGATTTGTCACTTGGGATTTGCAATGCAGAACTAGATTATGCACAGTTGTTTACATTTTGGACGATGCTCATGTAAATTGTAAGCCAACTTGGTCGCAGATTAACCCAAATTTGCACTTCAAGGCATCTAAAAATTGCAAACAAAGGAGTTTGCTACTTGTTTGTGTATTTGTGTGGGCAGCGCGAGAATTAAGAAAACATCAATCAAAGCAATGGTGGGGATTATCGATGAAGCACAACTGTTTTATCCACTCGGTTCCCGAATAAAAATAGCCAATAACTATGGCACTGTTCGCTATGTAGGAGAGGTAAGAAATGAAAAAACCCATTTCCAACTGAAATTATGGTGAAAACTGTATTGTATACGCATATGTCATCTAGGTAAGCGGACACACGGGCACCTGGCTAGGCATCGAGTGGGATGACGGCATGCGAGGAAAGCACAACGGTATTGTAGATGGGAAGCGATACTTTTGGACTCAGATGCCAATGGCGGGAAGCTTTATTCGTCCGGGGAAGCTGGGACCTTGCGCTACGCTCGAGGACGCTGCTCGAGAGCGGTACCTGAACTACGACTCCAGCAATGTGGACGCTTCGCTTATTCGGGAGGCTCAGGCTAATTTGCAGGCGTCGCTCTTTGAAGTCGTTGGCATGGACAAAATTGCTCGCAAACAAAGCAAGTTTGAACAGTTGTCTGAGGTCAGCGTCGACGAGACGCCAGTGAACGCTGCAGGGTATTTAAAGGGATTCACGCAGCTTACCACGCTAAACGTCAGCCACACTCTCATTTGGAATTGGGACATAGTGGCGAGCATAGCCCGTCAGCTACCGTCTCTGAGTAACCTGAATCTAAGGTAAGGATAGTGAACCATAAAGAAGCCCAATGACGAATTTTTATATTTTTTTAGCTGCAATCGATTGGTAATACCGTCGTCCCCACAAATAGCAGATCTGGAGCCTTCCTTCAAGAATCTTAAACGCATAAACCTACGAAGGTGCGGCTTTTCTGACTGGAAGGACGTTATGCAGACGGCTCTTTTATGGCCGGATATTGTATCGTTGGGCCTACAGGAAAATTCCTTTAGTCAACTGGCTGTGGTTGATCGGGAAAAAATTTTTCGACAACTTCAAGAGCTTGATCTCCACCGCACGAATATTATGGACTTTGACCAAGTTGTGAAGTTGGGCAATATTGACACTCTGCGATCCCTGAACCTCATGGAAAACGGCATTGAAGAAATAAAGTTGCCGGACTGTGATCCTCTAACTAAACTTAATATTTTTATGTCATTGGAGCAGCTCAACTTGTCGCATAATCCCATTTGGAATGAGGTACGAAATTCCTTACCTTGTGGGTTCTTTAGCTTAATTTTTGAACCACTTTCAGGCTAATGCATTTAATGAGCTGGATAAACTTCCACAACTGAGACGTTTAAGCAAGACGCCCCATTTGAAGTCAAATTTCGATGAGATGGTTTCAAAGGCAGTCGCCAGTATATCGGGCCTTCAGTTTATCAATAAGGCAGAAGTGACGGCAGAGGAGCGTCGTGGCGCAGAGTATGATATTTGGAAAAAATATGCTGTTGATTGGATGCAGGCGAACCTTCAGGGATCGGAGGCCTTGCGGGACTTTTGTCGGAAGCATCGAACCTATTCTTTGCTTGTTAAGAGTAAGTACCATGCCATTAGCAAGAAATACATATTTTTGTTTCAATAAATACCATTTTTTCCTTAGAATACGGCTCTCCGGCCGATTTTGCGGCAATCGCTCCAGCCAAGCAATCGAATTTGATTAAAGTCCTTATAAATTATCAATTGACGGGAGAGACTTGGGAGAAAAAAGTACCGCGAATGATTACCGTACAGACGCTTCAGGGATTGGTTATGAAGCGATTTCGGCTCAGCGGTAACGTTCCACAGCTATCTTATGTAGATGCCAAGCATCCAGATCTGGTAGTTCCGCTGGACAATAATGCTAAAACCCTCGACTTTTATTCTGTCCAGGAGCATGACACAGTTTTGGTCCAGTAAAAACGGCTCTGGAAAAGCGTAACTGTCTTTCCCTGTTTCGTATTCCGTGGTATTTTAGTTTAAGGCAATGTAAATTAAAAATTTCCTGTTAAACTCAAAATCTCCCTATGCAAGTTTAAATTATTAATGTTTTCTTTTAGCTACTGATAATTTGAATTTTTTAATAATAAATTTACACGACATATTTTGTTTGCTTAAAAAATGGACGAAATAAATTTTGAATTGATTGGGTGTTATGTAAAGAATAGGTATGAAATGTAAATATGTGAAACGACTGCAAGACTAAAAAAAGAAACAAGGACTTTGTTGTGAAACTAAGCCGTCCAAATCCATCGCACCCAGTTTAAACCAGGTGTTGACTTATTCTACGCCCTTACTACACTGTTTCTGTATAAACGGGTGGGATCTCTGAGGCTCTAAGAGATAGAGGTTAGCCATTTAGCATGCAGATTCTTATAACACCTACTTATAAGAATCTAACTAATTTCAAAATTTTTCCTCGTTCAAACCCTTGCATAGGGAGATTTCGAATTTAACAGAAAATTTTTAATTTACATTGCCTTTAACTAAAATACCACTTGTTTATTTAAAATTATTTGATTGGTGATTGAAACTTATTAAAAGGATATATTTCTGCTATTTCATTAAGTCTGTTTCCTGGGGCTTAAGCCAGTGCTTTTCAAAATTGTTGGAATATACCAGATATGCTACTTTATGGTGTCTGGTAACACTGACAAAATTATATTTCGCAAGATGCGGTGTAATTTGATTTCAACGGCCTTAAACGTTCTAAATATTACTAAAAATGGCAAGATATTCCTTTTTAACTCACGAAATTTGTCCGGCGCTCCTGAAATATCTACCAGAGTAGAACAGACATTACGTTCACTTCCTGCGGACTCGGGTGGCAAGAGCAAACCCGAGCGGTCGCTCCACATCGCAGTGATTGGGGTTCCAAACGTTGGCAAGAGCACTTTTATTAACCATATAGTAAATCATAAGGTGTGCCCTACGTCCACTAAGGTCCATACGACTCGCCAATCGAATACTGCTATCTGCACTCATGGTCAGACGCAGCTAGTCTTTTACGACACGCCCGGCCTGGTGACCCAGCGGGAAATCCGAAAACACCATCTGGAGCAGAGCTTTAAGAGTGCGTATCGGCACGCAATTCAGCACGCCGATGTCATTGCGGTAATACACGACGCTTCCAATGGGTGGACAAGGAAGGAGCTACATCCTACGGTTCTAGATACGCTAAAGGCCTACGCGAACTTACCAAGCTTTCTCGTTTTAAACAAAATAGATGCTTTAAAGTCGAAAAGGGTGCTACTGGATTTGATAAAGACGTTAACTAATAATTCACTAACGGGAAAGGGGTCTGGTAAAGATGCAGAACGGAATACGCCAGCAACCGTAGCCGAAGAAACGCGGCTTAACAAGCGGAACACCACCTGGAGCCATTTTAGCGACGTTTTTCTCGTTTCGGCCATGACAGGTTGTGGCTTGCACGAACTGCAAGATTACCTGGTGGGGCAGGCACTGCTAAGGAAGTGGAAATTCCCTCCTGACGTCTACACAGATTCTAACCCCGAAGCGCTCATTGTGGAAAGCGTCCGAGCTCGGCTTTTGGACTACTTGCCCCAGGAAATTCCCTATCACCTAAAGTGCCAACTTGAGTACTATAACGTGGAGAAGAGTATGTTTTTTTTTAACGTGTGTTCTACGTTGGGATCTAATTAATTTTGTTGCAGATGTTGTATACACCTCCGTTCAGGTGGAATGTCCGACATCCCGCATTGAGCGCCTGATTTGTGGCGAGTCTAACGGAAAGTTGCGTCAAATCACAGAGCGAGTTACCTCTGATTTGGTGGAAATGTTTGGCCAGGCGGTTTCACTGACAATTGCAACATTTTCCAAGGGAAAAAAATCGGCGTCCTTAAATCAAAAATAATCAGTTTGTTAATTAATTATTGTTTTAATTGTTGTATAATGTAAACTATGAATTCACAAAAGTTTTAAGTGTGCCACCAGCTTGTCCAGTTCGTCATTTGAAGCCGGTCCCAGTCCCAGCACTGTGGCCGTCCCAGATTCTAATTGCGTGCGCCCTGCGTCCCGTACCAATGCCGACACGAGGTTAGCCTCTTGTGCCTTCCGTTCCAAGCCGCTGAGCTGCTCAAAATTGTCCACGCGGAGAACTATCTTTGGTTGTCCTAAACGGCACCAGCGCTGCAGGATAGCGTTTTGCTGTTTGGTGCCTTGGGAGGCACTTTGATAACACATGATCGCCGCATGAGCGCACTGGGCTGCTGTTTTGCCCTTGGACATTTTGAGGTCTCCGCGCACTACAAGAGCCAACTTTGTGGACTTTTCGAAGACGACACTGTTGCTGAGGAACTTTTGCAGGATGCTACTTGACGTCGGCATACTTCTTATGTTGCTGGTCCACGTACTTCTGCATACACGTCCGGAACTCCTTCACCTTATCCTGACACGCTCGCCAATCACCTGTCTCTGCAATGCACTCTTGTACCTTGTAGTGGAGCTCAATGCAGCCGGTTTTTTTCAGCATTAACTCCACGGGGTCCTGATCTTGATTATGGACCGTGGGTGAAGGCATTTTCTAACGGGCCGGTTAAAGTTGCATCAGATATCAGCTGTTACGTACCGATGTGTACAGATGTAAAGTGTGCCTGCAGCTTACTATTTAAAATATACTATATTTTATCGATTTCATGAACAAATTTATAAAATAATACTAACAGAGACCAGATTATAATTGTTGGTTTATTTGCATCTTTGTTTTTTATTTATTTAAGTTTTTCTACAAATAATATGAATTTTCATAATATTTTTACTAAATAGTTTTTGGCATTCTGTGAACAATATTTGTCAATATTTCATAAGTTGTCTTAAATTCCATTCGGCCTTGCAATATCCTTTCCCCTTAATTTATAGTTAAAATAGGTAGTTAAGCGACATTGCAAAATGTTCCTTTAAAACAGGATGTAAGGAGCATTTACTGAAAATCCATTAGTTAAAGACGTGTAAAAAAAACGAATTTTTTTATAAGACAAAAACGAAAATGGTATGAAGACTTTTTAAACACTGTTCATTATTTGAATTTTTGCGAAAGCTTTTTATGTGTATTTTGTTATATAAGTAAGCCGTAAAGATTTGGTCTTTCTTGTTTTGTCGCTATGAAATAGTTTAGCATCAATTTTCAAAAAACTTGTTTGAATCCGTTTTGGGGGCCGTGTCAATATTTTGACCCAAGCTTGATACGTTTATAAATAATAATACTATTTTTTTGAAATTGTTCAAAGCTCTGAACTAATATTGAACCAAATTACGGAATAATTTTTAAATTTTACTCAGAGCTGTCTCCCGGTGATGACTTTGCTGTTGACAACCTGAGCTTTCGCAGGAGAATTGCCTGACACACAATCCGCCATTATGTCTGCGCTGAGGATTCCTCCTTCACTGACTCTGAACACTCCCCCGACCATGACTCTGCTGACCATTCGTGATCAGCATCAACAGCCGAGTCGATAAGCCATGTCCGTCTGTCCGTCCGTATGAAGGCTTAGATCTCAGAAACTATAAGAGATAGAGCTATAGGATTTGGCATAGAAACTCCTATAATACGCACGCAGTTCAAGTTTGTTTTAATTTTTTTTTTTTAACTTTTAATGCCAAACTATTTATTTAGTAAATATCTATCTGGAAATCAAATATATATGGGGCGATATACCCATATGCAGAATTTCACCCTGTCCCATACAAACGGGATAAAATTTTAAGCCCATGGATTTCGAAGACTTTTAGAGATAGAATTATCAGATTTGGAACTTGGGATCGAATGGTATCTGCGCAGATCAAGTTTGGGTCAAAAATTTCGCACGCCCCCTTCCGCCCTCAAGGGACATATATCTGGGGGCCGTGTCAATATTTCCTTTCCTTTATGTTTTTGGAAAATGTTTTGATGCCAAACTGTTCCGAACAATGCCAAAATGGCAGTATCTACACCTAAAAAAATCAAAGCAGCCAAATCGGATAATTTTTAGAGGAGTTATAGACTTTATAGTCTGCTTGCCTACTGAATCAATAGTACCGCCGTAGGGGGGCTGAAGTTGTTGTTTTGCCCATGCAAAAAAGTATGCAACAAAAATTTGTTGGTGAGAATCCAAACCATTAAAGTTTAAACAATATAAAGGTTAGTTAAATTGTAGGTAGAAGAGATAAGAATTGGGTATAATATAGTCGGGAAACTGATCAATAAAAATAAAATTCGGAGTTATTTGAAAAATATAAGATATAGGTCCTAATTGTATTTTATAAAACGCTTTATTTAAATTTTATTGCATTTAAATATTATTCATTTTCGTTTGTAAACGAAACCATTCTTACCTCGGAAAAAAGAGTTTTCCCGTCAACAGAACCTGAATTTGCATAATTTGGCTGCAACAGCAACTGTCACTTGGCATTAGCATTAGTGGTGAATATTTTGGGCTTAATTGCTGTTGGACTCAAAGTCGCTGTTGCTGTGAAGTCAGAAAAAAGCAGCACCCACAAATCCGGCAAACCGGAGGCCAAGACCGGAGACCCAGACTAGAGCTTGTTTATGGCGCTTGGCGTACAGTCCATGCATTATTTATGAGTGTTTCTGGCGCGTGGCCAATGCAAAAATATGCTCGCTCGAAGAGTTAACAGGGTTAAAGGGAAGAATGAAGGAGTAATAAGACTCAACTACGCCACGACTTAAATTTAAATTTATATCCATAAGATGCATTGTCCAATATAAACAAATATGCAACGAATGGAAATACTCATTCTTCGCTAGATCTTTTAACAAATCTAACGTTGTCCTCTGACCCTAATGACTCTAATTAGCATACAAAGTAAAAGTGAAAATCCAGCCATTTAATTATGCATGGAGCCACATTTAAGTGGTCGCACCCCAATTAAACGTCGAATGACATTTATTTGATGCCATGCACAGTCGGGCAATTCAATTTGGGCCATCAAGTTAATCGGAAACTTGAAATGGCAGATCAAATTTGTAGCCTAATTTGCATTAAAACCGTCCGCGCGCCTCTCCGCCCAGGTCGACGGAAGTCAAAAGTAATTTCATTTCGATGGCTGCGAATGCGAAAATGTGCGAATGTGTGTGCGTAATTAAGTTTAGACAGCTTTTCGGAGAAGGGAAAGCTGATACAGCGTGGCGCAGTGAATAATTTCAATTAAAATGATTTGCCTCTTTGGTTGTGACAATGAAGCCACCTTTTCCTTTTCCAGACTATAGGACGATAGTGTCCCATTGGATGGAGGTCATTGGATATCCTTGCCGTCCAGCAAACCAAGAAAGCCACGTCCAATCCCATAAAATACATACATATATTTGCTATAATTTTAAGTTCAGTTTGAGGCGTCATCTGAAAGTGGAAGAATGCCTGATTTTCAAGATCCTAATTCATTTATTGATAACCTCTGTAAAATATAAAAATTTCATAATAATTTTTTTCAAATTAAATACGGTTTAAAGTTTTTAATTTATCAGCAGTTTCTTATTGAGTATCAGAAAATCCATTGTAACAAAGCACATTAAAAAAAGTATGTTAAATACATACATTCTAGATCAGCATTAACATGGGAAAATTAAAGATGAGTTGCTTAGTGGGTGCACGTTGAGCTGGAAAAATATTTACCACTTGGGATTCGGGTCAAAGACTACCGACCTGGTCACAACTGGTCAAACAGAAATGAGTATGGCGGAGTTGACTATAAATAGGCGTAGTATATATCAAATGCAACATAGCTGCGTCGTAGTCCACATAAGTTGCCCACCATGGATATTTCAGTGTTGCGGCTTTACCTCCTTCTGGTCAGCGTATTACTGCTGTATTTAGTGCCGACAGTGAAATCGACCTTCCTGCTGTGGGCCTGCATCTTCCGCCTAGATATATGCCCTTTTAGAACCACAACTACGACATCCTAAAAATAGTTTAAGTTTATGTCACTAGACGGCAATTGTTGCTTAATTTTCCCCTGACGACCGAACTATAAATAAATGGAAACCGTTCTGAGTCCACTTAATTGACATTCGGCCCCGGTATAAGCCATAACTCGATACATCACCGGTTGTAACAGAAGTCCTTCTTGCTTCCTTGCCTTTCCTCTGGTTTCCGCCTGGTCAACTGCTTAAGTAAGAGCCGAACTTGGTGGCAGAGTGGAAAGTTTGTCATTAGTCACTGGCGCTAATTAAGTGCAAAGCGCGTTCGCCGGCGGCTTTCACTTTCTGGGCTGGCACTACGTGTCCGGGTTACATAATCAGGGAGGCCAACTTGGCCACCGAAAGGAATCGGACGCAATAAAGGATTTTCCCAGCCACTCAATGAGAGTAAATGGCTCAAATCGGGAATCTTCGCATTGAATTACCTCAATCATAGCTCTAATATGTAAAAGCTTAGTTCGTTAAAAGCTAAAATATAGGCCTGGACTTCGTTTACAAAATGCTATCATCTGTGTAACCTTAAGTTATTGTTTGTTTGGTCGGAATAAATACATACTTTGTTAAATTTCATAGACCATCCACCCAAAATCAGTTCTTATGTTCATTACCTCATGAAAAAGTCGCCAGTAGACAGGGATTTTTATTTAAATTACCATCTGCCAACGTAAGCCAACGTAACAAATTTATTCGCATTTTAACTTGGAATTAAGATTACACGATGGGCAGCTCCTAAAATATGTAAACCAGCCATGTGACTTAAATGGAACAAATGAATTTTTCGGCTGCACCCCGCCATTCAAGACAAACACAAGGCACTCACTATGGTAAATGAAAATTTAATTTACAAAACACGAGGCAAACCCAGGACTTTTACAAAACGGCAAACGGAAAAAGCGAAAATCAATATGCGCCGCATCCTCTTTCCCATTTGTCCTTCAAGGAAGCTGGACGGGCCGCCAACGCGTGCCGATTGATTTTTAATTAGCATGGGGAGAGGAATTAATTAATGGAACCAACAATGGCAATGGAAAACAATGGCCAAGGTGCCCAGAAAGAAATTCGTTCTTTTGAAAAGCTCAACAGAAATAGAATTCAAACCACAAATGATTTACATTTAGAAGGAAACAATAAAAAAAAAGCGACCGGGGGAAGAATAAAATTAAACTAAACTGGCCTAATACAATACGAGGAAATACGTTAGACAATGGCAATGGTTTTGGAGATGAATGAAAAAGGATGCCCACCGCATAAATAGACTATGTTTAATTCTTCAAGTCAACAATAGGGCAGGTCGGCTACCTTATGCATTATCTTGAGAAATCGCTCGGCTTGGAAACTTACTAACCCTTTTAATTTTTATTAAAGATAATATTCAATAGAAATAACTCTAAAGTACAGAACTTTTTCAACCTCGGAACTTTTTAATGTGATGTTCGATCATAACGAAAAAGGAACAAAAAGTTTGCCAAAATCTAGTGAAAAGAAAATGCACCCTAATTGTTATGTCACCGTGATTAGTGATAAGAACTTTAAATCTTTGCCTTTGAAACAAAGAATCAATACAGTATAGTGGTAAAAGGACATACTGCGAGAGTATAGACAAGCGATTTAGGTCCAATCAAAAAACTTACTTTTGTAGTCGCACCTTATGACCTGACTTCTCGCCGGATACCCGGGAACGTGCTCGGTTTTCCAATTTTGGGGACAATGGTAGCAAATCGATGTTAAGTCAACTTTAAGTGTTTGAAGAGGTGTAAAAATCCAAGGCGTGCAATTGCGGCAATTGCTAAGAGGCGCCACAATGTTGCAAGCTGTCGTCGGCAAGCCGTGTCAAAGTTTCCGTTGCGTTCCCAAATGACTTTTTGCTTGTCTTGTCACTCCATTGGCAGACAGGAGTCTGCGGGTGGAGAGTTTGGCGCGTGTGTGCACCCCCTACGAAGAGGTGGGCAGCCGGGGCGTAGCACCTTCTTTCCGACACTGTTTGACTTGTCGGAATTGTAATTCAAATTTACGGAGCACAAACAGCGGGAATATGGCAATTAATTAAATATCGCTCATACGTCAGGTTGAGCGTCTGCGAGCGTGGGTGCCTTGAGTTGGCAAAACGGTTGCGTGCAACACGTGGCATGTGGGTAATGGGATTTTAGCGTGCCGAATTAAAGGCGGCTCTTGGTCGTTTGCCAACGTGGGAAGAAATTGTAAATACTTTGAGCAGAGAAAGCTCGCGGTAAAGAGTATCTCTTGCCCACAAGTTCGGGGCTAGAATTTGGACTCAAATTAAGCAGCAGCTATCGTCGAATCAAGACCTCCTACGCCGCGAAGTAATGGGTGCAAATGACTTGACAATTATCTGTTCAATTTTTGGCCCCGCAATATAGACCTGTTGGGCTCCGCCACAAAGAGCCTTGACGGAATTAAGTTGAAATACTATTTTATTCGGTGTGGAAAGGGAGTTTAACTACGATACATCGCTATCATTGAAAATCATCCTGATGAGGTGGTGTTGAAGGGGCACAGCGGGGACCTCAGCAGGCAGGCCAGCAGGAGGAAGCAACCATCGGCAGAGGGTGCCATGAACATCATGATTAGGGCCAGCAGCACCAGGTAGAAACACACTGTGGTGGCAATCATCTCCACTGATCTTCGTTTTGCTCTCCAAGGTCCGGGGAAGGTCTACCGGTTTTTATATTGCAAGCACCGCAGCCAGTTAAGTGTAATGCCATTTTCCAGATGTCTAATGTCAACAGGAGCATTCCTTGCACAATGGTCTACAGAAAAGCTGTACATATTTGTCAAGCTTAGGTAATAATTGATTGCAAAGTATATTAGCCCAGAGTGTTGACGTATCTAGGGAGCTCACAGGTTCTATTTACCTACAAGATTGGATCTTTTCGGCCTCGGAGCGATAAGGCTGTCAAAGTCTACTGTAACTTTGATATTCTGTTCCTAATATCCACCTATTGAAATATACAAAAGATGGTTAAGGTAAAACAAAAAAAACCAATATAAAAGTACCAAGAATTCATGTATTTTCCAGTTTAGACCTTATAACTTAAGCCATCTGTAGGAGGAACAAGCCGTCAGTTCTAGGAACACTCCAGGCAGCCTCAAATACGTTTTTAACAATGACCAAAATAGACTCTATAAATAAAAGCTAAAAGCATTTTGAGCAGCCCGAAACGAACCTAAATTTCCATTCAGACCAAGAAATAAAATCGCCCATGAATGAAATACTCAGTGGGCCACATAATAGGCTATGCGCATGTCCCACCTCGCGCACATGGTGGAAGCCATTGGCGAGTGTGGAACGGGCGTTTGCCGCGCTTTTTGAAAGCCTTGTGTACGTGTGGACTCTGTGCGAGCGCCGACTAGGCCGTGAGCTTCGTCAGCTTGGCCAAATTAGTCCTTTGGACGGATTCAACAGTACCGGTCGTGGTCGCTCGCTCACAGTCTCCCTTGTCCGCCGGTCGGTAGTTCTGAAACGGAAAATTTAAAAATACCAGAATTGCTAGCATTCCAAATTCGCAAAGAAAACTTGCATAATTCAAATTAACATTAGTCATATCAACAGCTTCCGCTGCTGCAAGTGTTTTTGAAGACGTATGTGCGGGGCACTCAGCGCTCGCCTTTTGATTTATAAAAAAATAACAATTTGAGAACAATTGCTATTGTCTGGCATATAGAGCCCTCTGTTCTCCGGGTCGCTACATTATTTTCAGCCCTCTGACTGGTGAGTAATTGGATTGCGAAAAGTTGGGTGTATTGTGCAGTCAATTGTTAGTTTTAAAATACTTCACAATTATTTTAAGCTCACATTTTTTTCCAAAATGTGACGAAAAATGGTAAGCAAAATAAGTAAAAGTAAAAAAATTGGATTTCCTTTTTTAAAAATTTGTTTTATTTCAACTCGAAAAACATTGTTTTTTTTAAGTTATTTAACTTTCAGTTTTGCGGCACGCCTTGAAATATAGCTTTCCAAAGAAAATACCATAACTTTGGTGTGTTGTTAGGTATTAAGATTAGAAGCCTAAAACTTCTAGAGTGATGCAATAAGGATTAAATATATTTAAAAGGATTTATTGGCTTTGGCTCATTCACCTTTTCTTATTCTCTTGCGCTGTTTATATGGAAAAGTGTGAAAAGAATGTGAAAAAGTGAAAGTCTTCTCCAAAGAAAAATCTTTCAATTACAATCATCTAAGTACAAGGGAAGTTATTAAATTAAATTTTGCTGTAAGCGCATTGTACTTTCCTCTTTATCGTTCCCCTTTCACTTTGTTTATAAGAAATAACAAAAGGGTAAAAGTTCAGTCCCTTCAGACCTACATGTAAATGCAATTTTTAATTATGTCGGGGGAAAAGCCACAGAGTTTCTTTTAATGTACAGAAAGTTTGACAAAATTAACTTGAAAACTCTTAAGGAAGGTCAGATTAGCATAATTATTTGATGGTATTGTAGTACATTCGTGATTAGTCCAAGCAAGCGTTTTTTTCTCATTTAATTCTGCATAAATATTCTTTTTGTTAAGATACCAGACATGGACTTTATATTTGTCCTTTGTACCATACTTTCTTGTTTCCAAGCTCACTTCTGGCCAGATAATTATAGCATAATTTACTTTAGGAGGTTCATGGGGCAAGAAGAACTCAGACGCGGTCAGTGAACACGGTCATCATGGAAATATTGAAACCTCTCTTCAGGCGTTCGTCCGTGCGCTAGAATTTCCGATATTAGGCCAGCGGGGCTTCGAATCTAATTAACGTCGTGTGGTCTGGGCCCCTGACATGGAGACAGAGAAACATTAAAGCTAATCCTCGGGAAGTTTCCATAACTTTGTGGCTGGCACGCAGCTTCAAAAGCAAGAAAACACCCAACGAGAGGGCGCCTCGTAGGCTTAGACCCGCCTTCCCAGCTCGACTCTATTCGCAACCTGTCAGTGTCACATCAGCGCAGTGATTTTCCGAATGATCGGATGGTGATGGTGGCCCAAAAATTAGCATAAGTCAATCAAATCAGTCCCATCCGCCACCCAGCACGTAGCGGCTCCATCAGCGCAGATCAGATCAAATTTGTCACTCTCGAGATGGCCCATAAGGTGCGGCAGGGTTATCGCATGACTGAAAGGATGAATGGCTAATTAGCTTCACAATCAGTGACACAGCCCCAGTCGCAGCCATAAATATTTAAGACCGAAGCTGCAATAACAAATTTACCTCATTAGTGCCTGTACTCGCCAGTTTTCCTGCGATGGCTCCTTTTGTCTCTTCAATTGTTTTTTTAGAGCCACAGAGTGGCTGTTATTTAACGCAAAAAAGTTGCTATCCATGCGTGGGCGCATATGCAGGAACGCGGGGAGAATCGACTGGCTGGTACCCTCTTGCATCAGTCATGAGCAGACTCCTCCAAAGCCACGTATTACGAGCGAAGTGGTAAGGTAACCGCCCTCAAACCGGTTATTACAACCCTTTTGCGGACCCCTTCCCTTTCGGGAGCCAAAAAAGTTTTGCGGTTAATAAAATTGAAACGCGCGCCAGACGCACACACTGCGTATACGCAATGTGTCCGCAGGGCCCTATTAGCTATCCTCCTGCACTTGACTTTCATAGGATTCCATAGCCCGGGCAGCTGGGAGAACTGGAAAAACTTGCTCATGTTTGACAAAACACTATGGTGGATGGAAACTTTTAAAGCTGCCACTGGCAACTGTCAGTTGCAGGCCATCGGCCGCAGTGGCTGCGGATTATTTGCATTCGCTCCGATGACAGACGGCACATAACGCACGTCCTTTGACGATGAAGTGGTTAACTATAAAACGATCAGGACTCTGGTGGCTGTGATGGATTACGAGATGCAGCGAAAAACTCAATCGAAAAAATGTAAAGGCAGCTTAACGTAGGTGTTTGTTGTGTCATGTCAGGAGCTGTAAACAGATTCATGTCACGTCATAATCCGACATATCTGCGGTCGAGGTTGCTCTCATTCCCGAGACTAGTTTAAACGAATTCCATTGGCTTTTGCGCAAGCCATGGCAGTCATGGCGACAAGCCTGTAGCTCCTTTATTTAACATTCGAAATTTATTTTTCCGTTTAATTGCCTGCAAATGAAAACACCAGTTCGCCAGGTGTGTGTTTGACTTTTGACAATTTTCAATCTTTCATCAGGAGAGCAATAATAAATAATGCTTCATTTCCGAGCATGTGCCAGCCCGTGCTCGAATTGATATTTATGTGTGTAATATCCATTTATTCGCTCCTCTATTGCCTGTTGGCCTAAAGATGCGGCCCTGCCAATATTCGTTCGACGACTGATTTATTGATGGGAACATTAAATGTTGGCAGCATTCCAATCTTCTTATTGGGTTTTTCCCGGACCCGCCGGCCAACAGTATCCGCGTATCCGGGACTTAAGACGATAAAACTGAATGACAAGTTGAAATTTAAGTAGCCCCCGGATTGTTGTCCCTAGTTCCAATTACAGTCTCCAATTATGAACAGCTTTAAAGCCCTTGCTGGCCTCAGCTTTTCCGTTCTCCCAGTTTCCCAGACTCCCCGAAGGTGCGGGGGAATTAATTTGCCATATTAAACTGATTTATGTCGGAGCTGGATATTTATGGCACTGAAGGACCGTGGCCACGTCCGGGCTCTACTGCTCAGATTCCGAGTCGGGAATAATTACAGCGAGGTGTTGAGAGGCCTATTACCACATGAATATGCAACGGCCCGGCACCTGGCTCATCCATTTCGCAATGGCGGGTTTTCATCATTCCCGTCTCGAGTCCTTTACGCCAGCTGTCGAATCACACCATTAGGAGCGCCTTCGAAGTCTTTTGACTCGAAGGCAGATGCGTCAATCGCTGGGTGTGCTTCGCTGCAGCGTGTTGCAGGGAAATGAAATTCGATTACGACTCCAGTCAGCCGTGCGGATGGTGAGCAATGCGTGACATAAATAGGAAATTAAATAAGGCAACGGATGATAAGCAGTCGGAGGAAAAGCTGGCGCTGGGGCCAACTTACTCATGGCCAAATCCCTATCTGACGAGCTATCAATTTCTGGCACTACGCATGGCAGGGATACCAGTTGCGGCGGCCTTCGTGCCCTTCACCCTGTCAACGTCGCGGTGGTGCCTGATTCGACTTGTGACAGGATGCCACTTTTCTATTGTCCTGCGACAGGACTCACCTGTCTGGGAACAGGTTATTACGCATTTCCCCTTCGCTTCGACTTCAATATGGCGTTTAATGTGTTCAACAACCATAAATTCACCGTGGAACGCCATTACCAAACCAGGTTAAAAACCTTGAAAAAGACTCTTGATATCGCAGGTATGCTCAAATTATTATATTTATGGGCTATAGACACAATTATAGACTAAATTAGACACAAATAGAAATATATTTCTTTAAAAAAGTGACTATATTTTATAACAAATAAAGGAAAATTTAATATTTCTTTGAACAATTTTTAAACGGACAACAAAGGGAATCTACTTACTACGGAAATGAGAGCCAACACCCCACGGTGCAAGCTGGATTCTCTGAGATCATCGCTAATGCTTTTAACTTCACAAATCTCAGGGACTCAGTGGGGGAATGATTTATGGAAAAAAGAGATTTATTCCGGAGGTCTTCAGTGTTGTACGTTCTTTGTGTCATCGGCATCAACTAGTTAAAGATAGATGGTGATGCTAATTCGATGGCCAGCCTGAGGCTGAATTAGAAGACTGGAAAATACTCTCTCAGACCTTGCTTTTTAGCTATGAAGGCTCGGAATAAAAGTGTAAACGAAAAGACAATTATAAACAATCATTATCGACAGAAAGTAATTCAGATAAATATGTGTAGATTTAAAATTACTACATGTTTCTAGAGACTTAAACCAGAAGTATGGCCAAAATCCTTTATCGCTTTAGTGACCAAAGGGGATTTGCAAACAAGTTACCCCATCTTTCA
Source organism: Drosophila malerkotliana malerkotliana (assembly GCA_018153235.1). Lineage (NCBI taxonomy): Eukaryota > Metazoa > Arthropoda > Insecta > Diptera > Drosophilidae > Drosophila > Drosophila malerkotliana. The sequence continues at coordinate 19,113,738 of JAECXV010000075.1, read as the reverse complement.
TACTCGAAGATGAACAGGAGTCATTTATCATGAAATCGTTCTCTGGGTGACCTGCCTGCTGAGGTTGACTGGACACGGACCACAGAGGGCCATAAATAATTTCAAGGAACTGTGAAAGAAAGGCATTGGTATATTGTGTTTTTTTATATTGTGGGCGAACTCTCCTTGACAGGACAAAAGCCAGGGAATAGCAAATGAAAATAAAAAGTCAAATAAAACGGAAAATGATTAACTTGTATAAAAAGACACATTCAATTTCAGGGGGGAGTGTTTTGAAAATTGGTTTTATATCTCCATAAGTTCGTTTTTTTCGGCAGCCTAATTTGATTTGGGTTAACCAAATTGGATTCTTTCGGGTCCTCCGAGAGCGTGAGTGTAAGCCAAAACCTATTTATAGACAATTAGACAACAAGTTGTTCCGGTGCTTGAGTCCTTTCTTAAACTAGTATGGAACCGTATCACATTAAGGGCCTCTGCACTCCTCAAAATTGTCCTTTAGACGTCCTAAAGCCCCAAGTACCAAAAGAATGGGTTTGACAGAATTTTCTTGCTCCTTCTTATTGCCTTTCTTGTTTACTCCCATGTCTCTGTCACTCGAACAAGTCTCCTTTTCAATAATTTCCCTGGAATTCCTCCTCCTGCCATGCCTTTGGATTCTTTTGTGTATTTTTACTTTCTATTGTGGCGAATGAGACAGTATCGCGAAAATTCATTTCAGTGCCACCGGCTCAACCATGTGTGAGGCAGGCGCTGGAAAGGAATATCCCGATATGGTGTTCGATTCCTCCTCCGTGCCCCCTCCGCGGCGAATCCATTTGGAAACACATGGCTCCCATGGGGCGAAGTTGTCACAGTGGGCCAAGTTGTAATGAATTTTTGAGTACCCCAACCAGCGATCCTTTGAGGTTTGAAGGGCGAGTTAATTGGGGTTTAAAAGATGTACGTTGTGGTGAGGTGTCAAACAATTTTAGGGCGGGTTCGTAAGATTAAGATTACAAAGAGCTCTGCCATAAACAGCTCGGCGTAAACAATTCAGCTAGATTGTCTGCCGGAAATCCAAATATTTACACAACGCTTAGATGAGCCGGAGCAGCAGCCAAATTGCTAGCATCGACCACATGAAATCAATTAAAATATTTGGCCAACTGCTTGCAGCACATAAAACGCGCCGAGAGGGAAGTGTGGGCACGATAATAACCATAAAAAGTAATTGAAAGTACACTGCGAGATGCGACTATAAAAAATGTTAGTCGTCGCCCGAGCCTGGCAGCATGCAGGAAGTGGCCGGGCCCCGGGGTCTGGCCAAATGAACTACTGACTGTGGGAAATATTTGCGATAATTGAAAATTATTCAAATAATGGAAATATGGAACTTAGCAGAGCACAGTTCTATTTGTTTGGAGGCCAATCACGCGCCGCAAAGAACGAAACAAAGCAATGCCCCATTCCCCCGGGGACCCAACACTGGTCCGAGTATCCGGGGAGTGCTTGGCCCAGCTGTCTGTCAGACGGCCGGCGGAATGTCCGCCAGTCGAACAAAAGTGAAAATTAATTAAAACACTCTGTGCTCGCAAATGTGCGAGTGCACCTCTCTTTTTCCGATTCATGTCAGATTATTTCCATAGCAGCCGCAGGGAGCGGGAGCGGGAGCATGAGGAATTTCAAATATTTGCCAAGTAATTAATCATGCTACATCGTGGCCGAAATCTCTGACATCTGAGTGAGTCGCCTACGTCAGCCCCGTCAGGCCACTCAGCCCCAGTCATCTTTATTCCTCTTTTTCCTAACAAATGGTGGCTGTGAACGCCCGATAAAAACAGAAAGCTCCATCATCGCGAACCGCTTGGAAGCGAACTGGAAACTGGCGCCTGCACAGATTACGATAAGTTTTTAAATAAAGACGACAGCTGAAGCCGTCTACATCCCCGGTTGACTGATGGCCGGCTTCCTGGACATCCCAGGAGTCCCTGGAATAGGAGGCAGAGCCAGGTGCCTTCCACGGCCTGAGAGCCGGGTGTGGTTCCACTTGCTTGTTCGACGATTAGTCAGCACCACTCCAAACGAGATGTTATCAATTAATACCCACGCAGCTGTTAGCACGAGGCATCCCTCCTTTAATACATACAAGCAATGAGGCATAAATCGGACTTTAAATTTGCCCCTGTGTAGCTAGGCGGGCATGTAAAGGAACTCGCTGTCAGTCCAGAAGTCCACCAGCGAAGGCTGCGGCACCTGGGTGTCCAGGTGCTTCAGGCAGCGGGCGAAAAGCTTGCCCTGTGTCACGTTCCGCATGTGTCCCGCGATCACCTCCGACATGAGCTTGTCTACCGGCGTGGCTTGGGCGCCACTGCCCCGAACTGGAACGGCGCGCATGCGCAGCTTGTGTATCTTCTTGGCGTCCACGTCTACAAGGACGGTGCACTTGGCCTGCAGGTTGTAGACGCTCCGGCTTGGAACGTCGTCTACGTAAAAGTCAAAATGGTCCACACTATTCAGGTCGTGGGTGAACCAGTTCAGACTCAGCGAGCCTGCGTCCAGCCGGTTGGCCCCGCAGATGCACACGGGATAGCTGACCCGGGCAGGGGGACATTTCCTGGTGCCGTACAGGTCGTCCTGGATTTGCGCGCGCACAATCGACATCGCGCAGATGTCCATGAAGAAGTTTTTGGCCAGCAGCTTGGCCTCCAGTTGTTTTTGGCCCTGGGGTGAGTTGAAGTACTCGGCGCGTTTCACGGCCCGCCGCATGTCCTGGCAGTGATGGCAGTTGCAACCCTCCTTGTATGTCTCGCAACTGGAGCCATCTTCTATACTTTTTGGATTGCTAATTCCTTCTGTTGGCTGACTGGGCTCCGCCTCCTCTGGACTAACTAAGGTGAAGGCAAACTCAGCCGCTCGGACAGGGTCCTCGCTTATCCTCACTGACTTTTTTTGCCTTTGGCCGGTATTTGAATTGGAATCGGATCTCGACGAATGGTTATTGATCAGAGAAGAACGCCTCGTCCCTTCTAGGCGGGATGAGCTGGATTGCGACTCCTTTATTACCTGGCTGACCGACATTCTGGGAGTTACATTTGGGGCTACTTTCAGATTCTGCCTTTCGGAGCTCAAGATGCTGCCGCTTATGAGCTTCTGGGCCTCGCGTTCCTCCAATTGTCTGGAGGCGCTAACTAATGTGAATGATGGTGCGGCCGGATTGACAGTTGACGTTATCGATTGAATCCTTGTTCGCGGCGTAGCCTGAGGGGAACTCTTTGGCGACTTACTCAAGAGTTTCTTTATATTTCTGCTACCTCGCTGCTTTGAAACAGAGCTCTTAGGTCTCTCTGTGGAATTTACCGCCAGGGAGGGCCTTGAATGACCTCCACTCGTAGCTCTGAAGAGCCCATCTGCATTTGAAGAACTGAGGGAACGATGTGTTCCCAAACTGAATGCAACGGACGAAGACAATCCGACCCGCGGGGCAGTACTGGTCTTCAGAGAGGTTTCGCTTCGATAGTCGGCATCTTCGGTGCTCCAAGCCTGCGCTGTATTTGGTGTGTACCCTGTCAGGGGGGTCACATCGGAGATAAGGCTGGCAAAGTCGTATTTTGTCTGATTGAAGGAAAAGACGGAATGCGGCGGGCTGGAGGTCATCTGCGAAGTGCTGGGCACTGTAAAACCAGTTGGTGCGTCGGAAAAAAAGGTGTTCGTTGAATGTTTGTGGTTGGGAATTGGCATCCTGGCGGCTTGGGATCCTACCATCCTACCTTCATCGGTGGGAGACTCCTTTGATACTGTATTGGAGGTAGAGTCTTCATTCCTTTTCACAAAGTTGTAGAAAAGTCGCTTTACTGAGGTGAAGGACTCTCCCGCCCTGACCAAGGCGACAGTGTTCCTTAGAAACTGCTTAATGGAGCTTACGGAGGAATCCATACTATGCGCTTGATCCGTGGACAAGGGCCTGGGGCTAGCCAAATTAGTACTTTTTGGTGAAGGGTCTGGAGATGCAAAATTCTCCAAAGAAAGCAAATGCTCATGCAAACTCAAGTTGCTGGAGGTCTTCTGGCTGGAAAGTAAAGAAGAAGGGCTGCTCTCCTGGCTAACCGCCAGAAAAACTATGGGCTCTTCGTGGCTATTGCTCTTCATGGAATTTCTGGCTTGCCTCGACTGGTCCTTTTTACTTGCAGACCTCGACGGCATTTCGTCCGGCAGGACGATGCTTACCCTCTTCGACATACTGAAAATTTATAATAAGACTCTGGTAGATGATTTATCAATTCTCCTGGGGATTTAATGCAAGTAAATCAAAGGAAGTTTAAAGTGTATGTAAACAATTCCTAGACTCGCTTCGCCCATATAGCACTTTTTACCAGGCCTGCTGAAGGCCGGATTGGAAATTTTCCCCAGGTCCAAAGGGTGCTGTGTTCAATCATCTTCAGTGATGACTAATGGCCAAAGCCCCAGGCCAGGCGACCAGGAGACTCCCTCACGTCCCGCCCACGCCACCGTTGCTGACAGTGCAGCAGTTGGGGGCGATGGCGCATAATTTTGTCATGCTCAAGGGGAAAGGGATATTTGCATAGCTCGCGGGCCTTTCAGCGCACATTAAATATGGGCAGGGTCGGCGTCGAAGGGAAGCGTCCCTTCTTGGGGCTCATCAGATATTTTTGAGTCTAATTAGAGCGGCGTGAAGCATAATGAGTTGTCCTTAGGCGAGCGGACCGCCCGTCGCCAGAGGTACATTTTTTTGTGTACCCTGATTCCTGAACCTTAAAGAGTCGCCTGGCAGGACTTTAAGTCAACACCTTAGCTAGGCTTATTATTCGGCTTGACTGCGCAGAAAACACGGTGGATGATAAACCAGCATGCCGCGTTACGCATTCCGCATAACGCATTACACATACGCCACGTTGCCGCAGCTACTCAGGGCACGCAAGTGTATTAAATTATATTTGGTTGCATGATTTATCTGCCACGTAGGACCTCATCTGACTCCTCGGTAAGTCGCAGCGGGGGATCAAAGGACGGCAACGGGGGGCCGGCACTTCGCCACTTCCTTCGTACAAGGAAGACCTCTGGAGTCAACTCGTATAACAGGACTAAATCATAAATAAATGTTTTCCGCAGACAAGCGATTAGAACACCTTTTATGGCCGCCACGGCTGCGTTTTACAGTCCTCCCCAGAGCATTCGCAGAAGGCGACACTTTAAGAAAACCGACTGAAATTAATGGCTACCAGCATACAAATAAAATTCCATTCAATTGATTGGGGTCAAGGAGCAGTATTGTGCCCTCTCACCAGCCCCTAGGCGTTGATGTTTAACCATTTTCTCTGGGCCGATTCCCTCGACGATAGCCTATTGACTGCCACTGCGCCCCTGGGAATACTGTGGCAATGTCCTGCTTCTCCTATTCCCGTAGTTTGTTATAGTGGGCGACCACCTTATCACTTTCCCCTCTAACGAAAAAATCAAAAAGTTTTCCGGCTAGTCATAAAAACGGCGAAATAAGTTTACTTTTTGAAGTGTTCGTTGGAGTTCGCTGACAGCTTTTTTACCGAAATAAATAATTGACTCCAAGAGATGAAAAGAAGCTGAAAAGTACAGTATTCGCTCGGAAAGAAGATCTAAAAACACGAGAGAAGCAAAACTCACTATCTTGATACCATTATCCTCGTAAAAAAGTATTAGCTTCTTAAATTTCCAAATAAAATAATACCTGACTGAGCCATTCCAATTGGTCAGGTTATTAAAAAAATTGTCAAACCATTGACGTAAAAGGTCACCTGTCTGGGGGTCAAGTGAGTCAAGTTTGGATTAAGCACTTTTTGTGATGACTTTAATGACCGACGTCAACCCCCTCAGGTGGATCATTGTAATACCTGTGGAGCGGCAACAAAATTATTCATTTTTGCGCTATTTTAGTAAGAATTTGTTTTTGCAAAATTATTTTTCAAGGATGCCTGAACTTTGCGATAATTAGTCAAAAGTTTGGATATCTGTAAGTGCGACGCGCTAGCCCCTAGTCCCCCTCCGCCAAGCATGAGCGAGAGGTTGCCGATTTACCGAATTGTTTTTGGAATTTCGACCTAATGGCTTATTGGATTTGCAGGAGAGGCATTCAACGATTTGAGACGCTGCTTCACCGGTTCTGGGAGCAAACATTTTCAAGATGTTCTCCGATAAATATTTAATTTTATGTCAGCAGTGCATTGGCATCGGCGGGAGGCAGTGTGAGCCAAACTAGTTGATTAGATTTCCCAGAAATAGTCTTCCGATACCGAACTCAATGGCATTTCAATCGGCGCCAGAAAGCTCGCATCAGTCGCATTGCCCACAATAAAAATAAATAAATAAGAAAAGCAAAATCAATGGGAACCAGCCAAATGGAGGCGATGGGGCAATCTACTATCAAATTGAAATTGAAGCAGACTGGGGAGCGTCAGCGAGGAAGAAAGTAAAACCCAGCCATTCAAGTAGGGAGCCGAGATAAACTCGCCGGGAAACCCGCAGCCGGGAGTCAGCAGCCAGGTGCCAAGAGCTTGGATCCCGGATCACAAAGCCGTTCTGCGTGTCATCTTCCGGCTAAGCCTCTACTCCGGTTTGGGGATAAATGCGTTTGATTCCGATTTGAAAATATTTGCTTCTGCACGAATGATTTTGTATTAGTTCCCTGGCAGGGAATGCCTGGGCATGGCAGGGTGGCGGGCAGGAGGTGTTTGAAGGGACCAAGATTGAAAGTGCGGTCTGAGTGAGCGTGAAAGATAATCGAAGCCATTGGGGGTAATAGGGCGGGAAGGAATAATTGGACGCTGGATGGAGGGCTGTTCGAAATCTCTTGCAATTTATGTTTATGGGCGCTGTAAATTGTTGTGTAATGCCAGCACGGTCAACGATTGCATGTAAAGGATATTCTTTATTATGCAGATACATGTATCCACCGACAGACGCACTCGAACGGCAGTCGGCCTCAGCTGCTGAATCATAAATTCTATTCGCACTCCCGCGCCCGATGCACACGCAGAGTATGCGTAATATTTACGACCTTCATAGGTAGTACATTCGCTTGTCTGCCAGCCCAGATAAGCCGTCGTATCTGACTAACATTTCGCATCCTATTAAAGTAGTTTAAACCGCTGTCTAACCCCTCTCTTGTGTCTGTCTCTCCCCACAGCCTCCGGCGACAGCTGGCGAAAGTCAAACGGCAACCACCGAAGCAAGCTCTGTGGTTTGGACCCAACACAATGTGCAGAATAAAACACCACGCTGTGGCAACCTCTTCGGCCCCCCCCTGCCGGACCTGCAAGTAGGCGAGCAAAAGCACAAACCAGCCAACCCCACAACCGGAAGTGGCCACAGCGAGGCCGTAAAAAGCTAAGCACCGCGCGAACAGAGACATCCAAACGAAACATGAGCGCCCTCATGGACATGAGCCAGACGCTGGCCCTCAGCCTGCTGTATGCCCCCCCTGACGCCACTGGCGGAGTATCCCCCAACATCATCGGCATCTGGAGCGGGAATGGCAGTGATGGCGGCGGCAATGACAGCAGTCTTGGCCTAGCAACAGGACAACAGGGGGTCGCCACGGCAGTGGGAGGGGTCCTGGGTCTGGGGCAGCGCAACGCCAGCGCCGACGGCGGAGGTGGCCCATATGTGCCAGTTCTGGAGCGCACGGAGACATACATCGTCACCGTTCTGTACACGCTCATCTTCATCGTGGGCGTGCTGGGCAACGGAACGCTGGTCATTATCTTCTTCCGCCACCGGTCGATGCGCAACATCCCCAACACGTAAGTGGATATGTCGCGGCTTCGGGATACATCCGAAGTCGGAGGGGGCCAAACCAAAGTCCTTGACAGCCTTAGGCTGCCCTCGTCCCATAAATAATAATGCCTTTATATGGCCCAGCATTACAGCCGGCTTAAACTGCCACTCAAAATTCATGAGCCGACTTATGAGCTGCATTTTATTTTATTATTGCCCCGACAACACGCATCTCTCATCGCTCCGAAAGTAAATGAGAACTTCTAGGGATGGATACCACCGAGCATCTTAGAAACCTCCCAAAAGTGTGTCGAACAATCTGTCGCCTGCCATTTCGGAATACCAATTCAGTTATTTAAATAGTTAGCCAACTTTAATCGGAGATGGCGACATGATCGCTGCTTGACCCACAGCTGCCAGGCTACAACTCACTTGTTCCTTGTTGGCCAAGTTACCAGATTTTGGCTTCTTGGGTTTTGTATAAACTTGGTAGCATGTTCCTGACAAGACGCCGTCGGACAAGGTAAATTCGATTTTGCACCCAGCTCTCAGAGCCCTGAGCCTCTTTAGGTTTCAGCCCTTTTTCAAAGCCACAACTGGGAGCAGCCAGCAGCTGTCGGCAAGGGCCGCCGGCATGCAAATGTTTATGAAGTTTCAAACTTGGGGAAACTTGTACAGAAACAGAAACACAAGCGAAATTCGAATAAATTCAAATATGATTCAATCAAAAGTTTCAGGACGGCTTTGACGGCAGGGGAGCAGGATGAGCGCCCTTTCTGTACAGTTCCCAAAAACGTTGCAACTGTCGGATCCTGGGGGGCTCTGCAATTTGTCAAGGCAGAGAACTGCAGGTGGTCATAATTTGCTGCTGATTGCCCAAATTGCCTCTCTCTACACACTCGACTTGACAAACTGCAATCAATGGGCAGTAATTTTTGTAGTAATTGTGATTACATTCGTAATTGTGCTGTTGTCGGGACAAAGTTTGCAGTTCGTTTGAGTCGCCTTTGTCGCCAACGGGTCTAGACAAGGAGGAGCGGAAGGTGTCAGGATTCGGGAACGAATCCCCAAGCTAATGCTTCGGGGTCGCTCCTGGCCCACTGATTCACATGAGGCCGTTAATGTCAATGTCAAGCCGATTTGTCGCGAATTCATGGGAATGCCCTTTACCCAAACCACCCACGCAACTTGTGCAAGTGACCCATAGAGCTACCATTCTTATACACTTTATTTGAACGTTGAACATCGAGGACATTGAACACAAATAATAGCTTGGAAATGTCGGATAACAAATGAAATGCTCTTCATTTTTTCACTCTTAAACATGTTTTTACACTCTTCAGAGGCCATCTATGTTTTATAAACACTTCATGTTTGTTTCCAAAATATTTTTAATAAATGGGGAACAGGGCGACTGCCTATGTGCTGTGAGGGCATCCAATGTCTTTGATCTGCAAGAGTATATGATGAGTATATATGAGTCTGCCCGGCACTCCTGGATTTCTGTCTACAAGCTCTCCAATCGAACCATCATTTATTTGACTTGTGAAGCATTTTTTCCGAAAATTCTGCAGGCGTTGAAGCGTCGTGTGGGGGTGCTGAGAGTCTGGGACCCCTGTCAAAGGGTCAACCGGACAAGCACAAAGGCATTCTGTTTTCGGATGAGCTGCCAGAAAATCAGAGACGGGAGACCCTTGCCGGAGAAATATGTGTTGGAAACTAAGCCTGACTGTGTTCTGGTTGCAGCTACATACTGTCCCTGGCTCTGGCTGATCTGCTGGTGATTTTGGTTTGCGTGCCCGTAGCAACTATTGTGTACACGCAGGAGAGCTGGCCCTTTGAAAGGAACATGTGCCGCATCAGCGAGTTCTTCAAGGATATCTCCATCGGAGTGTCGGTCTTTACCCTCACTGCCCTGTCCGGCGAAAGGTACTGCGCCATCGTGAATCCGCTGCGCAAGCTCCAGGTAAGTGGCAGGTGCGCCGAGATTTCGCGTGGTCACTTCTTACCAATCTCATCCCACAGACAAAGCCGCTCACAGTCTTCACCGCCGCGATGATTTGGGTCCTGGCCATCCTCCTGGGTATGCCGTCGTTCCTGGTCTCCAACATCAAGTCTTACACCGTGCTCACGCCCAACGGAAATATGAGCATCGAAGTGTGCGATCCCTTTCGCGACCCGGAGTACGCGAAGTAAGTTTATCCTCCTTTTAAGGTCTCGCGAACAAAGCCGCAACTCATTTCAGCAAGATGTCGCCTTTTAAAGGTTTTTTCGCATCTCATAAGGTGACATTAATCATTAAAGCACTTGTATCTTGTGTCTTCTATATTTTATCTTGTGCCACATGATGCAGCCATTTTCACCTGCTGCCGTGCTGCCCCAGTACCGGCCAGTCGGACTTAATTCCTTCCTCATTGGGTTTGCCAAGCCTGGGCTGAGACGCAAGTTGTACATTAATCCTTTCGTGCGGCTGGCGTCAGCTGTTGCCACATAATCTGTCTGTAATGAAAGGGGGTGGACGTATCCTGGCTGCGGCAGGCGCCACTCAACTGGTTGCCAATTTTTCATTTATAGCATGCCAACATGCTTTATTTTTATGCCACTTGGTGGCATGTGTTTCGGTCCCATTAAGAGCCTCAATTTTGGGATAAAATGGGCTTCATGCTTGTAAGCCAAAAGCTTTTGCTTCTTCATTCCCATAACTTAATGTCCTCCTTTGTTCCAATACCTATTTGAGGCTCCCTGCTCTCTTCCAGATACATGGTGGCGGCCAAGGCCTCGATCTATTACCTTCTACCGCTGTCTATCATCGGTGCACTCTACATAATGATGGCCAAGCGGCTCCACATCAGCGCCCGGGACATGCCAGGCGAGCAGCAGAGCATGCAGAGTCGCTCCCAGGCGCGGGCTCGCCGCCACGTGGCACGCATGGTGGTAGCCTTTGTTGTGGGTAAGCTTTGGTTCCCAGATATTCTTCTCCCTCTCTAATTACCCTGGTAACGACTTGCAGTATTCTTCATTTGCTTCTTCCCGTACCACGTGTTCGAGCTGTGGTACCACTTCTACCCCACAGCCGAGGAGGACTTCGATGAGTTTTGGAACGTGCTGCGCATCGTGGGATTCTGTACGAGGTGAGTCTCCCCGAACGGTAACCCAGTTTTCCAGTTGCCGGAAAAGTCAGCACTTTTGGCGACTCACTTCTTAGAGAGACATTTGTCTTGGCTGATCCCCTCCACACAGGGGCAATCCAAGCATTCCTCGAGGGGGTCACAATTTATGGCTAGACACGCCTTCAGTCACACACATGCCGGGGGAATGCAAGAAAAATGGGGTAAGAGTCCCGGACGGCAGGGTGCGGAATGCAAAATGCAGATGAAGTTCTCGAGGACTGTCTTTAAAGTTTTCCAGCAAACTATTTTACTACAGCGCAACGGGCACTGCCTTTAGCATAATTTTTAATTGAAACAAATTATGTCCACCCCACTTTAATAGTACATTTATTTTTGTTGACAGCCCCCAACTTTCAGCCCCATCCCCCATCCATTTTGTGCGGCACTTAGCGAAGTAAAACTCTGAAAATAATGTGTCAGCAATTTGGTGACATAATTTTGTGCCCAGCATCAGGGGCAAAAGCTATTTGCATATTCCCCCGAGTGGGCGGAACTAGAGTCAGTTCTTTAACTCTCGATTTCCAACCCTAGTGTTTTATTTTTTTAAACCAATGTCAGGAAAAAAATTACAAAGAATCATTTAAAATACTCTACATTAAATAGTGTGTAAATGTAGTTTAAAAAAAACTAGAAACTTATTCATGGCATTCTCTTGGAGGCGGGATGCCGTGCGGCTTTAGGGGCTCTACTCATGCCCCGTTTACAATTCAACTTCCCGTCCTTGATTGGTACTAACCCATCTTTGGTCCTGTGTTTTCAATTTGCAGCTTCCTCAATTCTTGCGTCAACCCCGTGGCTCTTTACTGCGTATCTGGAGTGTTCCGGCAACACTTCAACCGCTACCTCTGCTGCTTCTGCGTCAAGCGCCAGCCTCACCTACGGCAGCACTCCACGGCTACCGGAATTATGGACAACACTAGCGTAATGTCCATGCGCCGCTCCACCTACGTGGGCGGGGCAGGCGGCAATCTGCGGGCCTCGATGCATCGGAACAGCAATCACGGAGGTGGAGGGGGCTCGGGGCTTTCGGCTGGGCGGGGGGCCAGCTTCCACGGCGGGGACTCTATGCCAATGCAGCACAGCAACGGCCACGGGGCGGCAGGAGGCACTCTGGGAGGAGCAGGAGTGGGTGCCACTGGAGGTCCTTCCTCGGGACGTGCGGCGGCCGTGGGCGAGAAGAGGTGAGGCACGCTGATTGTGGAGCTGTTGGAGGAGGAGGACGTAGAGGCAGATGAGCAGCTCTGAGCGAAAACAATGGGCCATTGATCTCACTTTGTGTTGGCACGCAACCCCGCTTCCTGAGCACCCATAGCACAGCCCTCGGCAATTGCCGGCTAATTTAAAATCGCTTCCCTTACCTCACCCTTTCCGTCCCCAGCCACCTCTATCCCCACCCATTCCCTGGATAAGGCGGCACCCGCCGGAGGGACTAGCCGTATCAATAGCATTTTACTAACTCTAAGCCTATAAATTTGTATAAAGTTTGAAACAAAACCTATTGCGTATTAGTATATATTTTATGCAGTGTTATCGTTATCCTACTATATTCCCTACTTTAGTCGTACTATATGTGATGTGTTAATTAGGTAAGTCACCCAGCACATTAAATGTAACTCGCAACTACCTGGCCTATCAATAAAATAGTATTTAACGAGCCAGGCCCGCACTACACATACACAGACCCAGTCCCTGCTAATTATTGAGTATACACTCTCCGTAAATATCAATAGGATTAACTTGTAGCATACAATTCTGTAAATAAATGGATTCCATAAGTGTAAATGGTCTGGCTGTTGTAATCAATGCAGTGCACTTTCAGAGTTGCGTCTGGTAAGCGTGCTTTCACAGGCTGGAAACTAACTTTTAAAGTATCCGTGTGGATATCCGATATTAATAAATACAAGTAACATCGTCTGTTCCCCGATTTCAGCATCAATCGCTTCGAAAGCAACCGCTTGCGCTACTAAGGGCAAGCCCAGTGTGAGATTCCAGGAGGCCTCCAAGCACATAATCATCTAGTCATCGTCCTTAATTTTGTATAAGATTGCTAAAATTGTAAATGAAAAAGTTAACCCTACTAAATTGGGAGACCATTGTGTTGCAAAATAAATCTGCAAAATTTGCGTAAACTGGTTTTGTGTTTATACATTTGGAAAGGTTCAACTTTGTCCTTCCAGACCTTTGTCCTGTTAAACTAAGCAGCCCGAAAAGTATGGAACGGTTGCATACCACCCTAGTTTTTGGTTGCAACACACAATTTCTAATATTTGCGGTGAATAAATTAATACTGCAGAGATAAAATCTATGCATTGGCAGGATGCTCGAATGCCAGGCGTGCTCAATATCAAATTCTTCCGAAAGGCAAAGTAAATAAAAGGTTTGAATTTGAAATTTTTAAAACAATTTCCACATTAGAGACATGTCCGTAAAACTCGTATAAATAGCGTCCAACAAAGTTGGCCGATATCACCAATTTATTTGGCAACATGAGGCGGACCTTCCTTATCTTGGCCAAATCGTAAAATGGCTTTGAAGTTTGGGTCGGAAAATATAACAAAGGCAACTCCCACAACACCGAATCCCACTTTCACACGGCCCAAGTAATTTTGTTATGCAGACAAAAGAAATCGACAGGATGAGGCCAGAAAGACAATAAATACAATCTGGCCCCAAACACTCGCAAATTTTCATTATGGCATGCCAATCAGGAGGCCACAGGCCACATAGCCACAGGAGTTGGTGTATGCAAATTGGCCAAACACTGCACGCATTATCTGAGCAAACTCCCGCCCTGTACCCCACAGCTCACAATGAGCCCCACAACTGTCCCAAGAGTCAATAGTTATTGGCATCCAATAAATGGGGGCCTCAAACGCAAAGCGATCCCATCTGACCCCGGGCTGGGGCCTGGGATAGCAATTGGAGCTGTCCCTTCGCGGAACTGGCAGGACTGTCGACCTATCGACCCTCTAAATCACCAAATCGCATCCAAGTAGATAATTGTGAGTCCGGACAAAGAAAAATTTTGGACCGACGGGGCAAACGCACCGAATTTGGCCAAAATCTCATCAGGAGCCAAAGGGCATCCGACGTATGACGTGTAACTTATTTGCCCTCGTCCAAAGGTATGTGTGGCTTTCACCGCAAATGAAGCTGATTCGGGGCTAATGGGTTTTGATTCAGCCACTGATGTCCCCCACAATTACCTAATTGGGGTCAGAACTTCGTTGGGCGCTTAAAGCTTGGCCGACCCAACGGTCATCCGGATGTTTGAAAGTTTGCAATTGTAGTTACACAAACGTAGAGGTAATTAACATTCAAGTTAACATGAATACGTGAGAAGAGCTACCATAAAGCTTTGCATGAAAATTAACCTTAACATAAATAGTATCTATGAAATTTCATTTGGTTCTCATTTCCAACATACCTTTTCCGTCCCAATTTTTCCTTTCGGCAACCCTTTAGGCTTTGATTCTGTAATGGGAGAAAACCCACCAGTTCAAGGGAAAGTTTGTTAAGGGAAGCCTAAAAGAATTTTCGGGAGGAAAAAGGTCTGCTCACAAAATGCAAAAAACTGGAATCATCGAGGGATGCGAGGCCTTTGCACCGGGATTATCGAATAGGGAACCGTTAAGAAATGGCCCAAAAGTGCTACTAAGTGATTTATTGACAGGGTCGAATGAGCACATCCTTTATGGCATCGACAGCACGGTAATAACTAACAATTAGTGGGCAAAATGCTCACGCACAAGCATCTCCTATCTGGAGTCACATCACCACCGTCTTCTTGGCACTAATCTTTTCACGAAGTTTCCGTAATGCGAATTATTATTTGTGACGAATAAGTTCTCTATCTGATGAGGGTAATAAATAAAAAGAGGATTAAAACACAAGCACCTTTTCAGAAACGTTTCTCAACAATTTTTAATGCTATCTATATTAAAGTTAAAATTATAATTAGAAAATAAATATTAGCCTATGAATATTGAGCCTATGAGCCTCTATATATTATTATAAGACTATAGCCATATAATATTGATTTTTTATCCCATTTTAGATTTTATAATTAAAGTAAAATAAAAATGAATACTAGATTACTTGCGATTGTTTTCGTCACCTATGTAGACGGTCACCCCAGGCACTTGTTCACGCATTCATAAGTCCTCATTATGCTGAATGCCTCCGGAAAAACAGAAGGTTCTGCTTGTTGGCTCTTTTCTCTTTCATGTTGGCCAAACACGCTATTATTATTGTGGCGGCTAAGGGCAGTCTTTAGCCCTTTCCCTTTTCGTTTAGGCCCAGCTCTAGAAAACAAAAAATGCGTTAACATTATTTTTATCTCTGTGGCCATTACTGCGGCCTAGGAAATCTAAAAAACTAATGGGACTTATGCGGTATCTGCAAAGGTCCTTTTCTCCCCATTAAAGAGATTTGCTTGTTTCAACCATATTAGTCCACCATTAAACCATTTTTTCCAATTTTTTAAACAAGCTTTTAAATTCAATCAAACTGTTTTGGTAGTAAAAAAAAATCATTTTATTTTTGGTTGATTTTTTTTATTACCCACGGTCACGTAGTATTACTGTCCTGAACATATAGTTTTTGGGAACAAAATAGGTTTTTTTTATGTATTTCAAGCAGCTGCCCCACAATATTATGTTTTTATAACTGAAACTTTCAAAGTAAAAGTCATTGTATTGAATAAGCTGAAGACCCTCAACTTAACTTTATTGCAAGATGTTTGAAAGATAATGTTTACATTGGCAATAATCAAATATGTCGACATACATTGGTATAGAAAAACAAGAACGACTGTTTTGAGTTTCTTTATTGCACCCGATACTGCTTATACCCCTCCCATATCCTTTTCTCCCGAAAAGGGTACTTGGTCAGACAAAACTATAGAAAAGAGTTTGTTAACAGAAACACTAAGAATTTACAATTTGTTTTAGTTATATTTTGCTAAAAAGCTTAGACGAACCATTTTGACGTTAATCCTTTGTTAGCTGCGTTCATTTTCAACCCACACTAACCAAAATAAAAGTAAAGAAATGACTTCTTCGGAATCATACCATGGCCTACTGGTGCCTCGTGTTCCGCCACGCAGTTCTGTCTATTTTGTACTTTCAGCAGGACACATTTTTCCAGCTCAAGTTTATGTTTCCGGATGAAGGGCATTCCCTCTCGTGATGTTTAAAATTACATGTTTCGAGTTGCAGATTAAGAAAACATAGAGCATGATTATTTGCTCCATTCATGGAAACTCTCTCATCATGGCAATTATATTATAAATTTTTGATTAACGTCGGTCTAGGCTCAGTTGAGAGCCCCTGTTTCAAACTCACTGCCGAATTTAATTTATTTGTGGGAAGCAGCAGCATCCATCGTTAAAATGAAATCAATAGAAGTCGTTTGGCCAGGGCTACCAGGAGGGGAGGGCATTTTGAAAGGCAGTGGAAATAGACGGCACTGCGGAATATTACAGACGCAATATTACGTGTAACGTAACGCTTGTAGGCCCAAAAAGCCAGCGTATACCGTGCGTATTCTACACGAGTTGTGGGGTAAACTGAAACAAATTTGAGCAAACACACAAAGGCAATAGGGCAAAGGGATGAATTTAAATTGATGGAATTTTCCTTCTAAGGAACACAGAGCTAGTTGCCACATACATACGTTTAAATAAAATCACCCATCTCACTCAAATGGCTTACATATTGAATCCCATTTTAACAAAAGAATCCTCATGTAACTTCATATATATACATATGTATATATATTCGATAACTAGCCGACTTTTGTTCTCGATTAAGATGAAAAAATTGCCTATTTAATGAGTTTGTGGAAATAAATGAGTAATGAAGGTGTTGAAGCACCAGCGTTATTGACAATCCAATAGAAAGAAATTATTCGAGGGAGACATTCTCACTCTACCTTAGATTCACTGGTAGCATAATATTACTACATAGTAACTGTTGACTTATTTGTCTCGGTATTTGCTAAAAGACTTTCCAGAATGCCAGAAAAGCCCAAAATAACGAAGGACTGTGCTAAAGCTGGGGTAAGAGGATTTTTTTAAGTCGGCCA
The DNA here is from genome assembly GCA_018153235.1 of Drosophila malerkotliana malerkotliana. NCBI lineage: Eukaryota > Metazoa > Arthropoda > Insecta > Diptera > Drosophilidae > Drosophila > Drosophila malerkotliana. The sequence goes on along the minus strand of JAECXV010000075.1, from coordinate 19,096,738 downwards.
AAAGTAATTTTAATACTTCGCGACCCTTTTGTCGGCAATGCCAGAAATTTGTATAGGACTCTTGAATCCGCGTTTGTTTTTTCAACAGCAAAGTGGGAGCATAAAGCCATTAAAAATCAATTGGCCGAAAACAAAAAGTGCCAGGCAGTCGACCGTCCTCGATTGCCTTGCCCAGAGCACATGTGGAACTTACACAAGTTTTGGGACGCTTTGAAAATAACACAAATATTCAAGGTCTGCCCACGGCCCACGGAACTTTAGCTCACCGATTTTGCCCTGGCTGAATTCCGCTAAATTGATTTCGAACTCGGAAAGTTGGCTCACAGCCCACCGTTTGCGAAATGGGCTTGCAAGTGCTTCCACTGTTGCCAAGTAAATCGTTTTTGAGAGGACCCAGAAGACGGGTTTAGGACCATATATATTTGCTTATGGCACCCAATATGCTAACTATTTGATCGGCTCTTCTGACACGCACTGAGAGAGGATTGGGCCTCCAATTTAAATGTTGCCAGCGAACTGACCCCGAGAATCCGCTTTCGCAGTCCCAGCATCCCTTTCAATTTCTTCTCGACGCAATTTCCGACATGCATGTTTCAGGGAGTCCTTTGTTTCTTACCCGCCAAAGGAATGGCCGGACAGTCGCCCAAATGATACAAATCTCGGCCAGGAACTCGGGGAAACTCTCAACCACAGCCAGAGTCGGCGCAAGGACCAGGCCACAAGCAAAATCAGAAATGGCTTACTGTCTTTACGGTTATGGCTACTTTCCATTGTGTTCAGGGCGTAATGAGACTGGTCGTGCCTTTCAACATTCGATGTGTATGCAAATAAATGCGCAACTTGTTTTGTGTCCGCGGCAGCTGACACCACCAAGACGAAGGCTCAGGAGCCCGGACATGGCCAAGTGCTGGGCAAACAAGCAAATAGCCGCCTTCGGCCCTCTTTTTATCGAGTGAAGCCTTTTGCGTGGTTGATTTGATTGATTCGTTGTTGGCTTATCATTTGTCCCATAGTCCGGTACCTCGACCCCCGAAACCGTAGTTGGAGCCTTATCAAGGACTTAGTTTAGCAAATGCTGAATAAACAAATGCCCTTTGGGTGATGACCACTTCAAATATTTGCACCACACTGGCCCTTGGTCGTTACGAACTGCTGTAACTCCATTTAAAATGTTTTTGTCTAATGGAATTTTGCAGCAAAGCACAAACTTTCGTTTCACTTTAAAAATATCACTGCTCTGGAAAACATTTTCAAACACCGCCGGTTGTCAAAGAGTCAACTTTCGGAGTCGAATTATTTTTTGGCAAGGAAAAGTTTTGAGTCGCCTGGAAAAACTACCAGAAAGCCGCGAAAACTCAAATGTGCGAGCTCACGCCTGCCGGGCGAAATGCCAAAATTAAAATTTCATCCGGATTCCGGAGCCAGGGGAACCTCTCTCCCGTGAGACAAGTTTGTGCCGCGTATTTTTCTCTGGCTTTCAGTTTTCAATCAACAGAAACAGAGGGCGGAGCCACGCCCCACAAATAGCCCACAATCGTGGCAGTTTATTCTGAGGTAATTCAGTATCACCATTCGTGACCAAGGGGCTCCGAGGGGGTTAAGTATATGAAGGTACATATTTTAAGGAAAGCATGTATGTGAAGCTGTCTTATCTACTGGCCCCAAATATGGGAAGCGCGTGCTCCCGATAAAAGCCTTCGAGGCTGGCTGCTTGGTATCTGTTCTTTAAACAGCTCGACTCTAAGTTGGAAAGAGGAATTAAAAGTTTTCGTCCCAAAATTTAGAGACGGCTTCCCTTCCTAAATTAATGAAAGCTAATTTCAACCGTAGGACGAAGTTACCCCTCTCCAAACTTGACTGAATGAGAAAGCCAAAAAAATGTCTCTTGATCCAATGAGGAAAATGAATTACAAGGTCACTATTCATCAAGGAAAAATCGAATTAAGCCTCCTTAATAGTCGTTGCCTAGTATCTGTAAGTAGCACCAATTTTGGAATGAGGTATAAGCATTTATGGGGTTTAAATTACTCCGGAGGAAACCTAAGCTAATTTTATTGATAAAAGGAAACCTGATTTCGGCAATAACGAAGTTCCAATACTCTTGCAGTTTATAGCTTCGAAAAAAAATGATTTTACAAAAATAATAAATTGATAAATAACAAAAATATAAAACAAGAAAGCAAAGCTAACTTCGGGCGGAGCCGAAGTTGATATACCCTTGCAGCTAAAACCGGATATATATCGCAAACATCGGATATAGTTGGCCGATCCTTATTATTACATCATAATAAAACCAATTAATTACAATAAAAAATCTAAAAAAAGTCCCAAGCTTCTATCTTCAAAAATACGAAAGTTGATATTTCTACCAAATACCATTTCCGATCGTTCAGTTATATGTCAGCTATAAGATATAGTCAACCGATCTTTATGAAATTTGGTAGATCGGATTAACTGACCAAAAATAGAATGTGTACCAAGTGCCAGCTTTCTATCTTCAAAAACACGAAAGTTGGGTCATTTCCGATCGTTCAGTTATATGGCAGCTATAGGATATAGTCGGCCGATCCTATTGAAATTTTGTAGGTCGGATTAACTGACCAAAAATATAATCTGTACCAAGTTCCAGCTTTCTATCTTCAAAAACACGAAAGTTGGGTCATTTCCGATCGTTCAGTTATATGGCAGCTATAGGATATAGTCGGCCGATCCTTATGAAATTTGGCATGTCGTAACATTTGGCCAAAAATAGCTCTCATGTCAAATTTGAACTCTCTAACTCTAAAAACCCCAAAGTTATACCATTTCCGATCAATCAGTTATATGGCAGCTATAGGATATAGTCGGCCGATCCCGGCCGTTCCGACTTATATACTGCGTGCAAAGGAAAGAAGGGTGTGTGCAAAGTTTCAAGTCGATAGCTTTAAAACTGAGAGACTAGTTTGCGTAGAAACAGACAGACGGACAGACGGACAGACGGACATGCTCATATCAACTCAGGAGGTGCTCCTGATCAAGAATATATATACTTTATAGGGTCGGAGATGTCTCCTTCACTGCGTTGCACACTTTTGGACAAAATTATAATACCCTCTGCAAGGGTATAATGAATCCAGAAACATTTTAAAATATCTAACAAACAGTCCTTCGTTTATTTTTTGTTTTTTTAATAAAAAACAAAACAAATTTGTTTTTCTAATACTGTGAATTTGCCATGTCTTATTTTTATCCACGTTAAGCTCTCAACCATTAAATAATTATACCATGTAAGTATATGGCTACACAATATTAATATTATTATTTTCTTGTTGTAGTGAAAGTTTATCTAATTTAAGTCCTCCCTCCTCCAGAATATATATATTCCAACTTAAAGGCAAAGGCTTTCATCAAGTGGGAATTAAGAATTTTTTTAAAATTAAAATTCAGAAAATTTAAGCCCAAAAAACTTTGTCCCTGAGAAGCGGAGGACGTGACCAGCTCCCAGAGTCCTGCTGTCAGATAGTTTTTCAGTAAAATTAAAGCAAAGAAGTGTCCTTCCTGTCGAACAGGTGAAGTTTTTAAAGAATGCCTTTGTTCTTCAGAAAAACGTGCAAAAAATGGATAGGCCAAATGGAGTAAAATAATGGGTCGTACGACCACTACGAAGTCGCCAATCGGCTAAAATGGTGATTCTTTTCCCTATATATTTTCATACGGTTCAAGATTTTCTTTGTGTGGAAAATAATAACCTTTCCTTCAAAAATAATTATATTTCGAGTATTAAATTTTTTATATACATACATATGTGAAGTCTGTATAGTCAGACCAACGAATATTCTAATATAGTTTTATGATTGCTTCGTCATTCCATCAGAGCCTTCATTAATGCAAACAGTGTATTAATGCGGACATATTAATGACCTTATTGCCCATAATTACCGCTAAACTTATAACATTAAGGACAGAGTCCTATAAAAGCCAGTTCTATAAGCTACCGCTTCACAAAAGTGTAAAATGATAGAAACGGAAAAGTGTCGTGGAAAGAAAACACTGTCCGGTGGCGGCCCTGGCAGGACCCTCAGAATAGAGGCACCAGGTCTGCTCAAGTCAGCTATCCTCTACACATTTTGGGAATACACGGAGCGGACCAAAGTGAGCGGCATGTGGCTTCTGCGACGGAACCGCACCCGTGGCTTGTCCAGATTCATCTGGTCATCGGTGCTGCTGCAGCTCCTCTTGCTGAGTATCTACCTAACCCTGTTGCTGTGGCTGAAGTTCTACTCTTACCCCATACTGAACACGATTTCCAACGACCTTTCCATCACGGACGTGGCCTTTCCGGGCGTGACCATTTGCAGTCCTAAGGTTGTCAACACAGAGAGGGTGGAGCGGTACGTGAGAACGCTGTAAGTCACCACCAATGCCGCAAGGAAAACGCCACCAAACTCTTTCTTTCCAGCCAGATACCCAAAGAGTATGATATAGCAGAGGTGGCTGCCGGCTTTGAGTTCCTAAATGCATTCACGGATCAGAGCTTTGAGCCGCCTCCCCACGAGAGCTTCCGCGTGACAGACACCGTTTTGCGGCTGAACAACGTGTCCACCTGGGAGGCGGCCATGGCTGTCAGCCCTGGATGCTCTGACTACGTGAAGCGCTGCTTCTGGGGCCACTCCGAGTTCCAGTGCAACCAGAGCCATGAGTACCTCTCGTTCATACCCACGACAGCCTACCTCGGGCCCTGCTGCTCCTTCAACTACAACCCGCGAAACGCCAGCTTCGTGCCCTTCTCCGCCAATATTTTTGGCATGGATGGGGGTCTAACTTTCGTGGGAGCCGAGGGTAGCGAGAGGAACCTCAATACTGGTCTCATCGTGCTGGTGCACCATCCAATGGACTATGTCACCGAGTCGGCAGCCTCCGTAACGATCACCGCCAGGTCGGAAAGCTTTGTGGAGGTATCGCCAACGGTGCAGAGCTCCTCGGCGGAAGTGCTCGAGCTGTCGGAACGGAAGCGGGACTGTCTGATTTCGGACGATCTGCGGCTGCGTAACTACCGTCAAGCCGCCTGCCTGCTGGCGTGCCAGACAGACGCCATCGTGCAGAAGTGCGGCTGCCATCCCTACCTCCTACCTATTGTAGGCAACAAGTTTAAGGAGTGCAATCTTAATGACACCTTCTGCTACTCGGAGAACTATGGTGAGTGACGAAAGCACTTAAGGCTTCCTTGCGACACATTGTCGCCCACGCAAAACATAATCAAGCCTGCCTCCCTCATGCACCAACCACAGAGTCGAACTTTACATGCCTTTCATAAGCCAGATGATGCGGTGCCTGCGGTTTTCTGAGTGGGCGGGTGGTCGTACGGATTTGGGGGAGCAAGAGTCATCGCCTGTTATGCCCGCTCATGTTTCATAATTTATATTAAATATTCAGAATACTCACGTGCTCCGGACCGTGCTCACCACCCGTTGTGGAGTTCTTTTGGTCACATAATACAACGGTTTAAAGAGCTAAGCCATTTAAGCAAAAATCATGCAAAAAAATGGCTGCAGATGGGTCGTTGCATCTGCAGCCACCAGACCCTAAAGGGAAACTTGCATATCCTTAATATAATACCAAAAGTACTGTAATTCCTTTCCATGTTCATTCATGGGGGGCAAGAACTACTCTTTCTTTTCACCAAATAGATACATTCTTCCAGACACAAAAAACAAATAAATCTGAATCTTTAATTTCCAAAGACAATTTCAAGAGTGTTCGCTGCGACCAGTGTCTACCCAATTGCTACGACGTAACATATTCCACTCTCTCGTATAGGACGGACCTTAACCAGCACCAGTTCTCCGTTAGCCGTTTTTAGTGAGTAAACTTCATTGACAATTCCTTGCTTAATCATTTCCGTATTAGCTCGCCGGAACTGCTTAACAATGACAGCTTCGTGCTCCGGGTCTACCTGGCGAAACAAGTCGTCCCTGTTATCCGAAAAGTCACAGTGATGTCTTGGGTCGGACTGCTATGTAAGTTACCTACGCTTCAGTCTCCGTGACTATGTATTTTTTTATCAAACGTTCTCAGCGGACCTCGGCGGCATTTTTAATCTCTGCTTGGGCCTGAGCATGATATCCGTGGTTGAGTTCTTCTACTACTGCACCTATCGGCTGTACCTCAACTATCAGCATCAAAAGGCTCAGCTGCCACGACAGGCTTGGCAAAAGGTCAACTCATAAGCTCTGGATGAATGCTTAACTTTTTTGTTTATTACTAAGCTACTTAACAAAGATGATATTAAAGAAGCATAAACCACATTACAACTTTTTCTTCTTCGTTTTGGAACTTTGTTTGGCAGCCTTCCGTTTCTGTTTGGTGTTCTTTGTTGGTTCGTTGTCCACCTCCTCCTTTTCAGAATCGTCGTCACTATTTCTGAAAAGTAGTTTTTGCTAGACCAGATATTTATGTTTCATCTAAGTACCTACCCTACAACTGGCATCTGTTCAAACATGTCCTCGTACTCGTCATCCACAGGTGTTGACTTAGTGACCGTCTTTTGCTTTAAACTTTCATTCACCACTTGCTTCCCGTCGTCTTCACCTAGAACGCACGCTTCTTCTTCGTCCTCCAAGCGGCGAATGAGAACCTTGGTGGCCTTTGATTTAACATAGCACTGATAGAGAAGCACGGTGGAATCAGTGTCATGAATGCGCACGTATCGATCCAAAGAGGCCGAGCTCAAGAACCGGCCTGTTTCGTCCAGATGAAGATCACTGATTCCGCCTGTAAATCCCTTGTACGTGTGAACGTGAGTCTTCATGCGCCGCGTGTCATAGGCCTTTAAAGCGCCCATCGTAGTTCCAGTGTAAATGAAATTTCCCCGCGCTACTAATGCAGCGAAACTCATCCCATGTTCTTCGCTGGAAAAGCACGCCACGGGGCGGCGTTGTTTGCGCGTGTCATAAAGACGCACATATCCAGTCCGAGAGCAGGTGGCCAGAACACTGGGCCCATCGACGAAGCCTATATCACTGTCCCAGACGGGCACCTCCAACTGCAGGTAGTCATTAGGCAAATTCTTTGATGTAAATATCTGCTTGCCATCAGCGCTCAAGTCGTAGACCTTTAGGTTATTCTGCCGTTCCTTGCCACCGGTGGCCACAATGCTTCTTGCCTGCTGGCACTGTCGCAGGTGATCGATCTGTGTACCCACGGTTATGGTCACTGGTTCAGTTGCAGAGTCCGGTTCTAAGCTTTGGATCGTTCCGTTGCCGATCCCGGCAATAAGTTTGTTATTATACCGCGCCAAGCCGACGATGGGACCACAGCTAAAATTCACTGTGCTAGAAGTGTTTTCTTCTCCCAAGGAATGCAGCTCTACTGCACCTTTAGCTCGGCCCAGCAGAATCTCCGTTTGAGTATCGTCCCCAAATGCCAGCGATGTGACGCGGGACTCTTTGTCCAGCGTACTCAGTTGGCAGAGGTTAGTCTGCCCATGAGGCGTCTTCTCCGATGCTGGCGTAAGATCTGAAACATAGAGCTAATGATTGCTCAGCTGAGAAAGATTCGACAACAAACTTACGCTTGAAGGATCCTGTGTGAGTGCCAACGTAGAGTTCATGTTTCGCTGTGTAGTTTGGGTGCTTTACGTTCGCAGTTGTCCACTTCATCTTAAGGATGCCGTTTCTTTTGTCTTTTTTCTCTTTGTCAAACAATCAAAGTAACATCCAGAAAAAACAAATTTTACACGTGCAGCGCCAAAGAGTGACCGTATCACAAAACGACAAAAATAATAATCATTCTCATCAGCCGACACCGAAGAATACCAGGGCTGGCGAGGCTCGCCACTCAGCTGAGTTTCAGTTAAAAACAAACTGTTGTTCTATAACAAATAATTTAAGCCTTATAAATGACCCTTACGAAGGTGTATGACGCCGCAACCGTGTTCAGGCACTTGAACGGAATCTTAAATGTATATAAGCCGGCTGGGATGAAAGTAAAACACGTTCGCAATGCCATTTTAAGCAACATTTGCAAAGGTACTCCAAAGAATGCTATTATGCACATATTTGAGCTAAATTAATTCAGGATATTGCAGGTCTAAACAGCTTGGAACAGCGGGATCTCCGAGAACTGCCCAGCAAACCTCATCTACTGGGCACAGGAACAGCAGGGGATGACGTACTCCACAAAATAGCCAGCACTCCGGATCTCTCCGATCACATCTTGTCCTCTGGACCGCACTACACGCCGAGCGATGTGCGTATCTCCACGGTAGCACCTTTGGGAGACCACACCAGTGGCGTTCTGCGTGAGTGTACTTAACAAAAAATTAAAGCATGTTCAACAGAAGCCTTTTCAGTTTTCGGTATCAACAAGGGCACTGGTAAAGCCAGCTGCATTAAAGGAACCAGACCTGTACGCGTCTACCATATTACCGGTCGCATGGGCACCGCAACTGAGAATCACCTGCCAGACTCCCACATTACGGTGCGTTCCAATTTCCGACACGTCTCTGCGGAAAGAATAAGTGGGCTAGCTTCATCGATGCAAGCATCCCACCAAAGGAAAATGTACGAGCTCTGTGGCGTTGATTTGCAAACACAAGCAGCTTATGAGCTTGCATGTAAAGGGCTCATTCGCCCTGCGGATAAAACTCAACCAGTGATATATGGCATCAATTTGATTCACTTTGAACGCCCACATTTTACCCTTGAGCTACATGCTATCAACGAGACTGAAGAGTACCTTGCTGCCCTGGTCCACGATATGGCCCTAGAATTGCGAACAGTAGCACATTGTGCCCAAATTCGCTGCGTGCGTCACTCCCACTTCGATATTAGGGATAGTCTCTTGAGACATGGTTGGCACCTGCCTGGAATCATGAAGAATCTGCGCCGTCACCAAGAATTACTGCGGGAGCACCCACAGTTGATGCACACAAGACAAGCCAATCTACAAGCTTAATTTATTTATTTTTTCTTTATTCTAATACGGTTTTAAAAAGTAGACCAAAAAGAAAAGGTAGAAATATTTTTAAATAAATCAATTGAGCAGGAGAATTTTTTTTTTTAAACCACCTAAAAAGGCAACGGATTTTCAGTATATTGTTTTAGTGCCTTCATCGGTTTCAAAGTGACATTTTCTAAGAATTATTTAAAATTTGTTCTATGAAGTTTACTTTTTTTTGCGGAGTTTACTCCACATTAAGTCAAGTTGGACTCAGTTTTAGTTCCAGTTTTTCCAGTGGCCGACTATATCCTATAGCTGCCATGTAACTGAACGATCGGAAATGACCCAACTTTTGTGAAAGTTTAACTTTTGAAGAATCTTCAACTTTGAATATAGAAAGTTGGATCTTCCAAATGATTCTATTTTTGGTCAATTGATCCGACCTGCCATATTGCATAAGGATCGGTCGTCTATATCCTGTAGCTTCCATAGAACTTAACGGTCGGAAACTTTGGTATTTTGGATCATACAAGCTTGGGACCTTTTTTTTTAATTTTATATTCCAATAAATTTGGTTTACTATGTATAATGTAATTCACATAAGGATTGGCCAACTATATCCGATATTTGCGTTTTATATTCGGTCATAGCTGCAAGGGTATATCAGGGAAAGTAATCAAGCCAGACAACAATAAAAATATTATACGACCCCATAAGGTATATATTCTTGATCAGCATGAACAGCAAAGTCGATATAGCCATGTCCGTCTGTCCGTATGAACGCGTGGACTTTAAGGGATAGTGCTATATGCTTTGGGGGATTACTAGCGTCTTTCTAGGTTGACTGACAACAATATCAGATCTGATGTATTGCTCGACGGAAAACATCACAAAAAATATAAATTCGGCGTGATTAGTTTTTTTTTATAGAGCTTGTTTCGCGCTTCAGCTCCCTCCTATCCAAAATACCCCACAGGAAGAAAATATCGCTTCACTGCACTAATATTTTGCTTACCCGGTTTTCGTGCGGCCATGCATTCTGCGTGAATTAACAACTTGTGATTCCTCCTTCAGAAACCACAAGATCTGCAACCTGTTTCTTTGAGTCCTTCTGGATATTCCAATGTAGGGTATTGCAGGGCTTACTATTCTTCTCTTCTCCTTAGAACCGATACATACGTTTATGCACAGAGCCAATCTGAATGTATGCTTTGAAATACCTTTGCATTTGATCGCCATTTAGCATATTCATATTACTCAAAAGCTTTTATTTTGTTCTTTGATATATTGGCAAAAGTTTTATTTTTAAATAAATCAATAATTGCTTTCTTCTTGGATGCTTGAGTCTTCACTGACTTCCTTCTTCCTTCTTGACCTCTTCACTAACTCAATACGCGTCACATATTTCCATATTTATTCATGCCCTTCCCTAAATTAAAATTTCCTCTTGTGTTTGTGGTATCATTATACCCTTGCAGAGGGTATTATAATTTTGTCCAAAAAGTAAAGTATATATATTCTATAAAGTATATATATTCTTGATCAGGATCACCTCCTAAGTTGATATGAGCATGTCTGTCTGTCTGTCCGTTTCTACGCGAACTAGTCTCTCAGTTTTAATGCTATCGACTTGAAACTACATATGCACACATCCTTCTTTCCTTTGCACGCAGTATATAAGTCGGAACGTGATCGGTCGACTATATCTTATAGCTGCCATATAACTGAACGATCGGAAATGGTTTTTGGTAGAAATACCAACTTTGGTATTTTTGAAGATAGAAGCTTGGGACTTTTTTATTAGATATTTTATTTTAAGGGGTTACGCCACCCTGAAATTTTCAAAAAATTTCAATTTTTTTTTTTACCTAATTTAAATATATTCTTACGCGTATTTTAAGACGTCCCCGACAATAAGACAATATCTTGATAATTATGGAAGTTATGTTTATTTGAAGTCGGCACGGCAGGAGGGCACCTAAGACACTTCTTTTTCTTCTTTTGCGTTTTTCTCGAAACCACTTTTTTCAAGACGGTGGGCATGATAACTCAAAAACTGTTCAACCGATTGACTTGAAATTTGAAACACATCTTCTTACATATTTTCCACAGAGTGACGTAGGATTTTTTCGATCCAATGGATAGAAATTTTTTTATGCAATTTTTAGTACGAAATTTGTTGCCCAAAAAATTGAGTCAATTTTTGAAGTGCTCTCATTTGCGTAATTTTTTTTTTTCTTAAACGGCTACGTCACTCTGTTCCAAATGTATCACTTTAAAAAAAAAAATTGTGTTTACTTGATTGAGATGAAAATTGACACGTGAATCATGCCCACCATCAAGGAGCACTCCGGAAAAACCGATGATCGCCGATGTTCATATCTCCGCCATTTTGCATAGAAAACAAGTTTTTTTTAGAATTTATAAAGCTCATTAGTTTTATTGAATAGAACAAAAAGTGGAAAAATCCTATTTCAACTAGTTTAGTCACAAGAAATTCCTGAAAAACCGTCCCGTTTCCACGCGGTCAGGGTGGCGTAACCCCTTAATTAATTGGTTTTATTATGATATTCTCATAAGGATCGGCCAAGTATATCCGATGTTTGCGATATATATCCGGTTTTAACTGCAAGGGTATATCAACTTCGGCTCCGAAGTTAGCTTTCCTTTCTTGTTTCTACATAATTTATTAAAATTTGTATTATACATAAATATGCATGGTACCAAGCCTGAAAGCGATTTAAGTAGATATCTTACCTTTTTATGCTTCCTAAGTAACATTGTTATTTTGCCCAAAATCGTAGTTTCTGGGCACTGATTCGACAGCTATCTTAATACATTAAATATTTTTAAAAGTAATAAGTAACTAGACCTCATTTAAAGGATTCGGCTCCATTCGAACTTTATTTCTCATTTTTTCGGGAAATACAAAAGTGTACCGTACAAAACAGGCGTCCGTTATTAAAATTAGTGTGATTGTTTGAATTATTTTGATAAATAAAATTTATTTAGTTTGTGATCTGCGCACGACTATTGCTAGTACGGTTCTTGCGGCGCATCCAAGTCCCGGTAGTGTGATCTGGGTCGATAATCAAAACCACCGGGTCTGTAAGCAACGAAAATGAATTTATATTTTGGAATTATTCACGCAAAGCTAGGCAGGATTTGTATACAAAATGTTACAGTTACAGTTTTTAGACTATAGATTCGCATTTATTTCAGGAAAATTAAAATTAGCAAAGTCACTTTGTCGGATTCTTAATACAGTGTAATATTGTACGAGAAAACGAATATCTCTTGTCGATTTAAAACCATTTTTGAATTTGGTTATTCGGTTGGTACTTGAATTGCTTTTAAAACTGGGGTTCGCCCAACGATGAAGGGGCATCGAGTGGGCCCGCCCTGTGTTTTTCATTTTTATTGTGCTACAAAATTAATCAAACATATCGGAATTGGCGGGCGCATCCAAATCGTGGTAACCGATAAGCCGACGCTGGTGTTCCAAAGGCAATTCTCTGCAAAAAATTTGCGACACAAGAAAGTTGTGACAAATTTCGGTTTAGACGAACAGAAAAGAAACAAAGTAGAGATGAAAAAAGAGGGGCGCCTAAATGCAAATAGTTTGTGGACAAAGACATTGCTCAATGCGATCGATTGAGGGAAATGCGAATGAAAATCCTCTGTCAAATAAGTAAGATTCTACTCTAAATCAACTGTAATCTTTCAATGTACTAACCTGCGCACGGGCGGGAAGTTGCGTCCGCCGCGGCCTCCACCCATCATGGATGGACCAAAGCCATAGGGCATGCCGGAGAAGGGCGGATACATGGGCGGGCGGTAACTGAAACGAAAAGAAACACGTTACAATCAGCAATAATTTTATGTTTTCAGTTTAAGTTTTACTAACCCTGAGCCACCGCCGCGTCCGGATTCAGATTCCGTCCGCTTGGAACTGCCAGGATGTTCCGGTAGCTGCGGACGCTTGGGATCCCGAAGGTAGTTGTTGAAGTACTGCACCTCCTTGCGGACTTCGTCAACCTTCTCCTCGTGTTTGTTAAAGATGTGCTTGCGTATGAACTCGGGACCCTTAAACTTCTTTCCGGACAGAGGGCACAGCCACTTATCCTTTGCCAATTCCTGGGTGTTGGCCTGCACAAACTTCTCCACCTCGGTTTCGGCGTCCTTCGCCCCCAGATCCTTGGTCTCCTCATCGCTGAGCAGCACCGTCTTGGTAAGAAATTGCGTCAACTTGCTCTCGTATGTTTTCACATACTCGTGTATATCGTTGCTGGTCACCCGCGAAGGAGCCGGGCCGCGTGCATGTATAATACCGCAACGATTCGGCATCTCGTCCTCATATGGGTACTCGCAGTGATTGTAGTAGTCCACAGAATGAACGATTCTCAGGTAGAGGACCAGACGGTCCAGTACGGCCAGAAGATGCTCGTCACGTTCAATGGGTTCGCCTTCGGCGTCCTTGTTCTCGCCGGTTAGGCCCAACAGCTCTTCCTCCTCGGCGGAAGCTTCTTCGATAAGGTAGTCGGTAATGTTGTGCAGCACCGGGTTTTTGGAGTTTATACCGTATGTTGAGGTGTTGCCATTCGCCGAGGACTCGCCCGCTCTATCGGAAGGATTGGCATCGTCTGAAGGTGATTCTGCCCACAGCCTAAACCGTTCGTCCAGGTTTAGGATAATCTTAGCGCATAGTTTAATGTCGGACCGCACCACTTGCTTGTGGGCAGTAATACCATTAGCAGGTCGCACCCGGCGGCTTAGATCGCGATTGACAATAGCCCCCATTTCGCAATCTCGTAGGCGCTGGTTGTTCAGACTCCAACAAATCTCTTTTATGTTTACGTCTCTGGCAAACGTAATCCAACCGCGGCGATACCAACGACGCTCCACTAAAGGATCAGCGATTGCAACCCTTAGGTACCCACTGAACCGGGTGCAGACGGCTTCAATTTCTGCCTTGGTTATGGAAGGGGCCAGGTTTCGAAGGAAAATGGAAGAGGTGCGATGTAGGGCCCTGGGCTGACCATCCTTAACCTTATCCAAGTCAATGGTCTCGGTCTGAGTTACTTTGTTTTCCTCCGAATCGGACTTGGTCTCTCCATCCTCTGTTGTGATTGTATCACCATTTTCCTTATCCGGCTTCGGCCTATTTCCTTCTTCCGCTATTTCGGGCTTTTCTTGCTCAGCCCCCTCAGTAGGCGTCTCAAGGGCTTCTGGGGCTTTGACTTCTTCGGCCGAGTTTTCAATGCCCTCTTTAGGACTCTGCGGGGCCTGATTCTCTTTAGCATCTTGGGCTTCTTTTTCTTTTTCCTTTTCTTTTTCGGCTTCAGCCTTCTGATCGCTCCTCAGGCCGTCCTCAACGTCATATTTCTTCTTCAGCTTCTCCTCGTCTTCATCTTCGGAACTAGAACTAGAGTCAGACTCCGAGGAGGTATCGTCGCCGCTATTAGCACGCTTACGCTTGGCGGTCTTCTTTCTGCGTGACTTATCTTCGCTGATTGCCTCTGAGGCCTTTGGCTCTTGCTCCACGTCCATCTTTGGCGCAGCTGCCTCTTCCTCATCCCAATTCTCGTCACCAAAGTTAATAGGCTTCGAGTCTTTTCGCTGAGGGGACACAACCACTGGCGATGACTCCTTTTCAGTATCATTCTTGGGACTTTTGATTTCATCCTCCGCCTTGACAGGAACGGGGTCCTGTTTTCGCTCATAAACCTGTATCTCCTTTGGCTTTTCGTCGAGCGCCTTGAGGTCTTCGTCCGTGCCCCCCTCTAGTTTTATTACACAGGTGTCCAGGACCCGGATCAGAGCGTCACCCTGCGCAGAGTCTACCTTGACGCTTCCGATGGTTCCGTTTTCAAGCAACTCCACGAAGACGTCAGTGCGTCGCTGCAAAATTTTGAAGCTATTGTTATCGAATTCAGGAGAAGGTGATCTCAATAGAGGCTTACCTTTAGAAAGCCGCGTTGCTCTTCGGCGCGCCTTACACTGTCCTCGGGATGGTATTTATTTTTGAACCTGAACGTAAACAAAAAATAAAAATAATGAACACAAGGGAGCTCTAATGAAGTTACAGATTGTTTCGTATGGGATTCATTAAATTTTCGGCGTGTGTTTTGAATTTGGCAACTTCTTTTCACGGCTGTCGGCATAAAGTTTAATACGATATTTAATGGTTTAAAGAGAATTTGGTTGCTAAATAATCACCCAAAGTCTTACCTTGCCAGCTTAGCGCTTTCAATATTTATGGGCTTGTTTGTGTTTTAAGGTTTAGGGCATTTGCTCGACAATCGAATTTAAATAAATCGCGGTTTTAAAATATAAACACACCTCGGCATTGCTCGCCGGGTAATTTACAATTCAAATTTAGTGGATATCATTTAGCAGCTCTGCGAAATGGCGCAGACGCTCTCAGATAAGTCCCTGCTTCACAAACCCAATAAGCTGCAGAGAAAAACTTAATACACAGAAAGTTATGAGTTTTAAACTGGAGAGGCAACGGGAGATTCAACGCAGAAAGATGCCCAGATGGCAGTAGTAGAGAACCCGTCGCATCGTAGAGGCCACCAGCACGGCCTTGATACTAACCATTCCTCGTCCTTGTGGGCAACAAAAAATTCGTTCAGCTGCTGCCTCTTGAAGTCAGTCTTGTATTCAGTGTACTTCCGCATGACCTCCGAGTCTGAAATGTTCTCGTCTTGCGTGTCCAGAAACTGCTTTAGAGTGAGCATTGCCGGCTGCGTAAGTGAGTCACCGCCGCTGCCCCCCGACTCCCGGGCTGGTGGCATGTGCCCGCCGTGGGAGTACGCTGAGTGTATAGATTGGTAGTGGTCATTCCAGGCTTGCATTAAATAAGGATCATATCCTGCGAAACAAAGAGATGAGTTTGTTAATCAGCATAGTTCTATATAGTTCTACTTTATACGAACCTCCGAAACGGGGATTAGGGCGGCCGTCGCCATCGCCCCAGTCAGGACGCATTCGCTTAGCCGGCGGCAAGTCGCGACCGGGCGAGCCATAGCGCGCTCTCGGACCTGGCCCACGATAGTCGCTGTAGTCGGGCCTGTGGCGAGCCCCTCCTCCGCCGCCTCCCGCAGAAGCGCCGCCCCTGAAGGGATTGCTGCAACGTCAACACCTTTACCATGGAATAACGTAAGACCTCTTTGCACTTACCGGTCGGACCACTCGTCCCGGGCACCGCCGGATCCGCCCAAAGGCCGACGGTCATCTCGGCGCTCAGTGCGGTAACTATCGCTGCGCTCCCCTCGAAATTTGTCTCGCCGTTTCCGATCGTACTCATCATCCGAATCAGCCATTGGGTATTATTCGAGGTCTACAATGAGCGGAAGTTTCAGAGAAAGTGGCTTGAACATAACCTCACTTATCGTGCGCTGTGCCGACAAAGCATTTGCAATTTGCAAAGGCGAGTTGCACAAGAAAACAGGTAATAATTATATTTTTGACTGTCTCGTTTTTCTCTAAAAAGCCGCCATCTTGCGGTTGCAGTGGAACCATAATCGGCGACACTTTTCTGACGATGGGTTAGAATTGTCTGAACTTTATACGCAAACATTAAGTACATTCCCCACATGAATCCTAGCTTAAACTTATATTAATTGTTCTCAAATATTTTATAACTTACCTTAATCTTCCTGATTACAATTTTTTTTGCAGAACGGCGCGTCAGGCAAACAGTGTGACCGTATGAGACTCTTTCAAAATGCCATTTTATTGACCAACCGTATGGCATAAAAAATACCAAGAAAAATACTAGCTTTAAAATAAATACTCACTCCGTTTTAATTCTGGCAACGCCTTTTTTAAGTGTTGGAAAATTAAAATATTTAAATTTTTACTTAATATTTCGTACTAATAACCAAACTTGGGTTTATAAATAAGCTAGTGCGGATAAGGATTGGATTTTGGAATCTTTTTGTATAATATTATACCCCTGTAGCTTTTTCGAGGAATATAGATTTGGTTATTTGGCACATTCGGTTGGGCACAGGGCACAATGGTCCTGTTTCTTTTGAGACACACCTTGAATGCGTACAAACTAAAAAAACAAACTGAAGGACATACAAAATTCAGAAGGGTATCTTCGTCGCATACTTATCGCCAATTACACTTATTACACAATACATCTTCCTCAAATTTTTCCTCGAAATTTTGGAAATCTTTTTGGCTTTGTATATTTTGTTTTTTGCCTTGTACAAATTTTAGAGTCAGGTCCCTTTAGCACAATAATTTTTATAGAAGGAAAGAATACACATATGAATGTGTCTTTGTATTCTTAATCAGTATTACCTTCAATGAATTTTTCTGTCTGTTCGTATGTGAATTAGTAACTCAGTTTTGAAGCTACCGTCTTTAAGCTTTACACACCTCCTTTTTTCTTTTTCATGCAGTACATCAGAAGAAATAATGCTACATCTAAAAGTTGGTGTAAGAAACGTTTTCCAAAAAGTGGAGCTTTGCGGTGATCGCGTTTGTGCCGGCTTGGAATATCAAAAAATAACATATAAAATGTTCTACTTTTTGAAAATCTAAACTGCGTATAACACCTTTAGTAAGATCGGCAGCTACATCTTAAGCTACCCTCAGAAAGCTACCCTTTAATTAAGAAGAAAGAGAGATCGACCAAATTTTTGTAATTCTGGCAATAAAGGCTTTTTCTTAATTCATTTCATACAAAAACTAATGTAATCCCAATGTTCTCATTCGAATTGGTACGAACATACTCGAATATATCATATTCGCTTTTAAGCTCCGTCTCCGCCCAAAGTATGCTTGCTTTTTAAAAGTTTTATTAAAACAAAAATTATTTTTATGAAGTTAAATGTAACCTTGTAACCAAAAATAACCATACAAATCTAAAGACGCTATACATTTTGCAGTGTAAAACAAAAACATCAGTAGTATGGTAAATTGTAAAGTAGCCTCTACCCTAAATTTTGGTATTTACCGCGGTCAGATCGAGGTCCAATCCAACCCCCAATATGTTTTGTGAATAAACAATAACCATTGAAACAGTCAGTCAACAAGTATTTGACATAATATAGAGAATAATATAGGGAATGCGCATTTTAAATATATCATTTTTCCTTTATTACACATTTTACATTTCGTATATAGATTCCGTTAGAGTTATGCGTATGTATATATTTACACCTTAGAATAATCTGTAATAAATGTGTAAGAGTACGCTAAACCTAAATAATGTATATTATTATTAAATAAGATTAAAAAAATTGAATTTTTTCGCCTTAAGATACAGCATGTTCGGTTGGCATTTTGTCAGCCCTTTTCAAAGTTCTCAATCAACTGTTTATATTCGGTTAACTCTATTCGCTCTTTGAAGTATAAAAGTGTTATTTTTGTCGCTTTATTAAAAATATAATAATATATTAACGTTAAGTAAACAAGTTCCCAAATAAGATTATAGTTATTGGTAATAGCTAGATCCATATATGACTGTATAAATATTGACGCACCTTCTGTTTTGAAAACAACGAATACTGACCGTTTAGTCATTAGATGTACAAGCGGCCAGAGATGTCCTTGTCCCAACATCCTGATGTTTTCAATATCCACCCGGTGAACATTCAAATTAATATGCTTTATATTGTAATTGTTTAACTGGATTAAATGCTAACAATCTCTACATCTCTCTCTTGATTTTACGGAAACGGCAAGGAATACAAGCAATACTTATGTAAGCAGTTGATGAAATAATAAATAAAACGCAAAGGATGTGAGTGTCCAGGCATTCCTAGAAGTTGGCTGGCAGTGAAGCACCAAAATGATAATGCTAGTTGACAAAGCTGTTTTATATACGATGATCCTACCATAAACAGATTTTTTTCAGGGAAGGTTTAGAGTTGAAACGATTTGCTATTGTATTTAGCAATTTAATTTTACGTATGTTTTCTGATTAGATGTTTTCGGCTCTTATTTCGCATAACTCTAAAATGCCATCAATTCAGTTTTAAGTTGCGAAATTGTTTCTCCGGAAAGTAATGTTACTGGCTAGTTCTTTGTCTTTTAATTATGTGCGTTGTGAATCGCCTTAAAGTTAGACTCAAAATTGTATTCTTGAAATTCTCTTCACCAATTGTATAACTACATTACGTAAATATTAATATTTCCACTTCGATTTGGATTACTGATTGCTACAACTTGCAAATGAAATTTGACGTATGGCGTATCGCGTGTATCTTAAGATAAAAAATTGGCTGCGCTCCCAAAACCTTCTTCTTCTGCTAAATCTATATAGATTTCAAGTTCGATTTGGCAGTGAGAAAACCTAAACTCTATAACTGAAATCAAAAAGCGTTTTCGCAATTTTCCTGCGAACTATACCATGCATGGGCGTACATACAGATATTATAAATTACCACATACGTCTATGTCTAGAGTCTAGACTCCAGACCGTTTAAGAGGATCTTCTGCAAACCAGGTACCTTTAAAAAGGCCTTTGGTTGTTCTTTGTTTTGTAATAACTTTGAAATAAAGTCTTCGGGGCTGAGAGTGCGATGAAAATGAGTATCTCTATCGAAAATAATATGTCCCTTCAGTGTATATATTTTATATTTGTTCATCTTTTCTGCTCACGCTCTGCTAAGGTCTCGCTTGTAGTTATAATTATTATTTGCTCAAAACCTTTCGATGATGCTTGTCCCACATCGCCTTCGCTTAATATTTTTGTTTTGCTTGAGGTAGTTTTTCAATTCAGGATTTTATCTACAAGTTAAACACAAAAGTACTTGTAGGTCGTGTGTGAATCAATTTCTCGTAGGGGTAAGGCTGTGTACTACAGTTGTGGGTTCTACGAGAATCAGTTGTTGGGAGCAAAACAAGTTCCGAGTTTACACATAACAAAAAACAGTGCATAAAAATTAAACATAGTTTAGTTATTTCTCTCGAATTTCAAAAATCTACATAACGATTTGGTTTCACGGTTCAGCTTCGTTTTGCATTAATTTTTATTTGAGTGGATCTGTCAACAAATTTTACTTTATTAGCGTACAATCTTGTATTTTCGATTTCATCAGGTTGCAGTTTTGTATTTTTGTCGCATTCTTTGTTGTCGTCTCACAAAGCGAGGGCTTTGTAATGGTAATAATTAAGTGTATAGGTATATATAATATATATTTACAACTCTTAGGCCTCTTAAATTTCTACTTGTGAAAGATATTGACAAGATCTTTCAGCTTGCAAGGGTAGTTCAATTCTATTCTATTTCTTGTCTTATTCTACGTCGACCAGGATATCCGATGTGAGTACTTTGAATAATGGCAAACGATGTACGCACATAGAGACTACAAAACGGGGCTAGCAAGGTCCAATTTCTAGAGCTATTAAATAGCCATTACTTCTCGTTTTCACCCATCGAACGGATCGGTAACTAATAATGAACTAAATTTTGCAAGATACAAACCGCTCTTAACTACAAACCTCGACATCTTTTTGCTTTCGTTCTTAGCCAATTTCACAGCCATTTGCTTCGCAAGCAAACTTGTTCAAATTCTGAATTTCTAGCTCCTAAGTCTTTGCGCTCATCCCAATTGTTTGTCCTAGCAAGCAAAATTATAGATACATAGATAGATTAAATAAAAACACTGGGGATTACGTTTTTCTTTTTTCAACTTGTTGTTTTGCTTTGTTTCAACATATTCTCATGTATATTGTATATATCTTGGTTGGTTTCGCATCTACCACATACTTAGTTATGTAGACTGGTACAAGTATTCCGTATTACGATAGGGTTTAATATTTTACATTACATGAACTATAAAACAAGTTATGGATAAATGTATTAGGTTAGGTATTTTGTATAATAATAATTGAACGTGCGAGTGCATGCGAAAAATCATTGAACTTAAGCCAATTGTAAAAACGAAACATAATGAGTTTGATGGGCGATGTCGGTCATCGCGGTTTCGGGTCTTGGGTCTTTCGCTGCAGTTCCCCGCAGGCTTCCGGGAAGCCCGAACACGAGTACTACAATTAAATAATTCACTGAATTCTCTTTGTCCAAGTGCAGGCTATATTTAATTAGAATTCCCTTAGTTAAAGCAAGGTGCTCGTTTAATTGAGTTGCTTCCATTATATTCATGCTACTTGTAGTCGTAGTTCGTTTTATAAATTAAGTTTACTTAAAGGTTTAATTATGTGGCTGTCGGTTTAGGCGTGTGTATGTGTGGTTACAAATATAGGATCTTAAATTAAATTAGTAGTAAAATAAAAAATTGCACAATTCATTTAGAAAGCTAAAATGTATGTATTATTTTCTACACTTCTAAACAATAAAAGAGTTTCACTTTTCAGCGTGTTACTATTTTACAAGTTTTTCTTGTATCCGTTTGCAAACAAAAATTTTACTAAAATTAGAATAAATTTGATTTAAGTTAAAATAAGGCCAACAATTAAAAAATGTACAGTTCAAAACTAAAGAGTAGATCTTAAAAATGTTTGAAAATAAATTGCATTACATTTTACATTGCCAAAGTAAACCGAGTTGCACGTTTGTGTGGTTTCTATAAAATAAATTTTGATTTCGAATTTTGAAATACCAATGTAGTTCGTAGTATAATAAATATTGAAGTCTTTTCGGTGAACTGTGGGTGTGCATGTTGCAAGAGTGATTGAACATAACCAGTAAAAGATTGAATTACAATTTTGTTTCGTTTAAGACTTAATACCTTTGATGCCTTTTGGTTTTGAGTAAAACTCCAATCACTTTAATTTCATTAATTTTTCAATATAAAAATTTTGTTAAAAAATGCCTAGAAAACGATGCCAATTTCTAAAGAATCTTGGATTTTGTTTGCAAACATTTTTTTGGGTGGAAATCATCAGAATCTTAGAATTTAAATTCTAATTCATTTTTAAAAATATAAGGAGGGCACAATAAAAATATGAATATATTCTCTTATTTGCTTTCATTCACTTTTGCAATATTTTTACAGTTTGCCTTCGTTATTAATAAAAAATATTTATAAAATCAGTCCAAGTTTTGCGTGTTTTTTTAGAGTTTGTTGTTTGAATTAACTTAAATGGGTATTTAGTTATTATGCTTATTTAACAGATTTACTCGTTTCTTTATGGTAAAAGTTAGGGGTTACGATTAAATATTATACAGTTGCTTTCATTAAGTTTATGTTTAGTAATTTAATGTAAATTTATATATTTTATATATAAACAATCTTTATTCTCTTCTCTCTGTTGTCGCTCTGCTTGTCCCCTGCGGAATCCCGAATCCGGAATCCGAAATCCGGCATCCGGATCTGTTCTGCATGCACTTGGAGAATCAACTTGAAAAACCAAATTCGAGAACTGATTGTGCGCCGCACATCTCCGTGCATGGCCCACAAAAAATGGATTCTATTATTTCAATTGATTTTCATTTGTTCTCCATATACTTGTCTCACTCTCTCCATCTCTATTTCTCCAACTCTCTCAATGTGTTTGTCAATTGTTTTTAAGCTTGTTTCGAATAAGCTTCCTCCGTATAATAGTAATAGTACTTTTAATGTTTAGTCAAATGAATAATGCCTAAACTCTAATATTTGCAGGCTTAAGACTAAATAACTGCATTTTACGCTTGTCCATCATTAATAATTCGCGTTCCTCGCCCTCCTCGAGCTGAGTCGGGAGAGGAAGATGGGGAGTGTGTGGGTTTAGCTGCCTTTTCTAGTCAAGCAGGACACCGAGGTTCTCCTGATGGTGGTGGTGCTGCTGCTGCTGCGTCTGCTATGCCGTCGTCGAGTGCTCCGACTTGACAGACACTCCCCCGATGAGCTGCTCCTGGTGAGGATGCAGAGCCACGCCCATCAACGCCATCGCCGTCTGGGCGTTGGCGTACATGCTGACGTTCCCGCCCACACCCATGCCCACTCCTACCCCGTTGCCCATAGCCACGCCTGGCGTGGTCGAGCTGGCGGGCACGGCGGCAGTGATGCTGGTAGAAGAGGTGGCGGCGGCAGTCGTCGGCCCCAAGGCCCCACCGCCCCCGATGTAGTCGCTGCTCGTACTAACCGCCGACACGGAACCCGTAACGGATGCGGGCATTGGAACGGATACGGAGACAGGAAGATGCTGCGGCTGGAGCTGAGGTGGGAGTTGCGGCTGCTGGTGCTGGTGCTGCGGCTGCTGCTGCTGCTGCTGCGGTTGCGGCTGTGACTGGGACTGGGTCTGGGGCTGGGGCTGGTGCTGAGCCGCTGCCGCCGCCGAGGTGGAAGCGGACTCGGAGTCTATGCCTGAGGTAATAGCGCCGCCGACGGAGGCCCGCATGCGTTCGGCCCGCTCCAGACGCTCGTTCTCCTCCTGGGTGACCTGCAGATGCGACTGGACCGAGGGCGGAATGGCGTGCACGTCCCAGATTTCCTCAAGGAACTTGGGGAGCTTGCGGTTCTTGAGCTTCAGAGAGAAGCACATCTCGGCGTTCTGGTTGCCCAGCGTGCGCAGCTCGGTGAGGATGGACAGCAGCTTGGCGTAGAAGACGAGGCTCATGGAGTCGCCGCAGTGGCGGTTGAGTATATAAATGCGTAGCGTGTCGATGTAGTAGCTTTGGATCTCTTCGACTAGTTTAGCCTTCTCCAAGCCCGGCCGGTCCGAAAAGATCACAATGGCAGTGAGTAGAGCGTACTCGACGTTGTCCACCTTCATCGAGAACATTTGTCGGCAGAAATGCAGAAGGTCTTCAATGTTGTCAGCCATTCCGGCCATTTTGTACGAGTCCCGTGTGTAGGATCGGTTGTTCGCGAAGAAAATGGAGTCTGAGTTGTGGTCGTATCTGCGGGCCATTCGCAACATCATTACCTCGGACGAGCAGGCCTGCGAATAAGCCACACAGTTATACTCATGATTCAGGCCAGAGTACTTCAAGCCAGGGGCCACTTACCTTCAGTAACGTTATCTGATCCTCCTGGGGTATTTTTGTAAACGCTGGTAAACCTTTTGCAAATTCCACAATCAACTGAACTGTGAGAATGGTTATCTCGGTGATGTGTCGAAAACTGACGTCCGTCTGGCTCTCGTTTTCATCGGGTTGACTCTGCAATGAAAACAAAGTTCCAGAACTCAGTGTTCCCAGCGCACTGCTCAGCACCTACCATTATACGCTTGAGATCCTCTTCGGACGGCTGCTCGTAGCCGTCCTGGTACCAAATTAGTTTGTATATAACAGCCAACTGATTGTACGTTAGCGGAGGTATATTGCGCGCTTGACACTTGGCCAAAATATCATCAGGTAGTAGCTGGAACGGGGCGAGAGAACAGGATTAGACTTTACCCAGTACATTGGTTCCCATAATGCGACACTTACCGGAATCGTGGCGTGCTGCGGCGCCTCGCAGATCATCAGATCGAGGATCTCCTTCTTCACAATGTCGTGGGTGCCGCCCAAGCCACCGCCATTGCCGCCATGCTGCGAGCTGGGCGACGTGGTCATCTTGTCCTTCTCCTTTTGGGCTTTCTTCTCGCGCCGCTTCATGGCGCACTGGTTCTCCGGGACGACACACTCCGGCCTCATGCCCACGGCCAGGCACTTCTTAAGGCGGCACTCCTGGCACTTGCGCCGCATGTACATGTCCATTTCGCAGGCACGTCCGAACTTGCAGCAGTATACGGCGCTCTTGGTGACGCTCCGCCGGAAGAAGCCCTTGCAGCCCTCGCAGGTCAGTGCATTGTAGTGGTAGCCGGAGGCCCGGTCCCCGCAGACCAGGCAAAGCTCCTCCTGGACCCGCGGCGCCGGGCCCTTCTTGATCTTCTTCGTATCGCAGCTCTCGTTAGCGGAGTACCCGTTGAGGCTGCTCGAGGGCGAGAGATCATCGCGACCTGTTGGGGCGAAAAGAGTGGGAGGCGGTTCGGATTAGTATGGATTATTTCAGCGGGCGATCCATAAAACATTAGACCCAAATAAATAAATTTCCTGCACAGTTCTATGTTCTCCGCCATTAGCATGTTTTGCAAGCTCCGAATACCAATTGAAGTGCTACTGGGTTCATAATCTGCAGCCCCTTGGTATATTTATACCACGACGGGAAACGGGGTTTCGCTCTGTCCGTCCCCGAAGCTGTGGCTCAGGGGAATTTAAAATTCAATTAACTTTGCTGCTCAAAGTCAGCGGAATGGGACATGAAGTGCTGCTCTCAGAAGGAAATCAAGCAACCAAATGTCGGAATGCAGGACGGAGAACTACAAGCTGTGGCTTTGAATATGCGCTGGTCGTGGTTCTTCGGAGACAGCACTAATCCTGGGTAAAACCTTATCTGAATGATCTATATCGGTTCAGGCTCAGGGAGTTCCTTTCAGCTTCAATGGATAAAGTTCTGAACATGAAAGAAGTGGGTTTTCTAGTTTCGTCTACAAACCATCAAGTCATCAAGTCCCATTATCGATTGCGATTAATGGGGCTTGTGTCGAGGCGGCGGGAACTATGAATGGCGCTGGAGATACGTTATGTGAATAGTCACGTTCGCAGCACTCCCTCCGAGGGACGGGGAATACAAAGTGCAAGTTCTTTCTGCAAAGACGCCAAGAGGCGGGGCGTGGAAGGACAGTTAGAAAGGGCGGCCATTGGTGGCACATAAGTAGATAAAAAGATACGACAAAAAGGCGTGCTATTGTTGCAACTGATGCGGCCAGAGGAATGACAATGACAGCCCCAACCACCGCAAGACACGGATCAGACACTTTGCCAAGACGCTGGCCCAGAAGCGGGGGCGGAGGTCTCAAAGCCAAGGCGGCTAAGACGTCACTTGGCCACAAGTGCAGCTCCCCCTTCGCGTGCTTCAACTGCAGCCGAGTGCAACCCAGTGCATTGTCGGCCTAACACAGTTTTCCGCAACGAGTCCCCAGCCCATTCCCCATCCCACATCACCACAAAATATTACCCATACGCCCAGTGGCTCTGGCTCTGGCTCTGGCTCGTCGTGGCTCTCCAATACTTTCCCTCCCTTGCGGCAGGCGCTGCGTTTCAATTTCACTGCCAGCGGAGGGGGAGAAAACGAATAAACGACGGCGTCATGCAAACTTTGTCTGCTCCAGCGGCTCATGGAAAATGCAGAGACGCCAGCATGACTGCATTTTCACTGCACTCCAGCGCTAGCGGCGTGTGCGAGTGTGAGTGTGGAGAGCAAAAATGTGGAAAATTGCTGCTGCCTCCGCCGCTGCTCTGCGGCGGGGAAATCGTGTGGCGAAAAGTAAAAACCTGATGGCGAAACCCGCTTGTCTAAGCCGGCAGGGGCTGCTCCGCCCACCCCCCAGCCAAACTCAAAGGAAAGTTGGCGAGTATGAACCTGGCTCCAATGGGATAATCTTCGTCGCAACCAAGGCAGCCGCCAGGTGACTCCCTGAACATACATACATATCCAATAACATCAACCAGTTCTTTGCATAAAATCTCCAGTCAGCTGGTAATTACACTTTTGCCTACATACAGTGGAGCGTTTTGGCTTTTGAGCCCGTGAAACGCCATCTGGCCCATTGCACGCATCGCGAAAGAGCAGAACACTGAGCCGTCGTGCAAGAAACAAAGGCGCAAAGCAGTGGATGCATTAAAAAACAGACATCGAAACGGCAACAGTGGCGCACAAAAGACACCCCTGATTCCGCCCGGCCACCAGGTCCCCCCAGCACGCCACTCCGACTGTGCTGCGCACATTTCGAGTTCATTGTGTTATTGTGCTTGGACATTCGGGCTCCGCTCCGGTCGCTGGGCCGCACTACATACCTACATAGCCCGTGCAAGCGCGGCTCCCAAGGCAGGGGCGAAGCTGGGGAGCGGAACGAGGAAGGAACCTGAATCTCCATTCCTAATAAGGCAAACCTCTTCTACGAGGGTTCTGGAAAGCCAAGCTGTTTGAGTATTTTTAGACAAGTAAAGTAGAGGATTATGAAAAAACGATATTATTGACAAATAAATTATGATATACATAGCTTTTGGTCTGTTACAAAAGATAGGCCCCATTCAGTAGGCAATGGATTTTATCCACGTACCGGGTATTTCTTTCAACTCTCTCTACTCGAATCAAAGAAGAGGATTACATGTAAAAGATATGTAAGCAAATATATAATAAATAACTAATTGTTTTGTAAAAATAAACCTTCTTAAAAAAACTAGGTCTGTTCTGCACAAAAGACAGGCCCCGAGAAGTAGGCAAGGGAAGTTAGACTTTAGCCAAGTACCGGGTATAACGCTTAAAGAAATCACGATTTGAAACGTGGCCTATAATTGCTTAAAAATAATGCTTGGTTTTAATTAAACCAGACATCTTCTAGATAAGAACTCCAGTAATATTTGATTTATGTAAAAACACTCAGTATGTATGTAAGTACGTGGATAGGCTAGCTTTACGTCAGCCCTGTGTTCTCTGCGAATGCACTCTCCGAGCTGTCCTCTCTTTCGGGCCAGTTCTCTCGTGCTCGCTCTCTGGTCCCTCATCTGTTTGCTTCCGCCTCCCTGGCGCTGCACGCCCTTGCTGCAGAAGCTGAAAAATGTTGATGTAGGCCTCGAAAAATATGCAGTTTGCATTGCCACTGCCACTGCCGACGCCAGCCCCGTCCCCCCACGCCCCTCAGCAGTGCAGCAAGAGTGCCTGTGTGTGCGGGAGAGCGAGTGCATGTCGCACAAGCTTCTGCCGTGGTGTAGGTAAGTTCTCCCTTCGGTTCGTTTGCGTGCATTTCACTCTGCCGTGCATTTGCATTTGCATTTATTTTTTCACACAGTTTTTGTTCTAGGAGAAGAAATAAAACTTTTGTTGCTGCTCCAGAGCCGTTGACGTTGTCGTACGGCTCTGTTCCTTCAGCAAACTCTTCTTTTGTGCGTCCGTGTATGTGCGCCGTGAATGCAATATTTTTAAGCGGCTTGTTGTTTGTGTGTGCACTGCACAAAAAGAAGGCATGCGGAGGGTGGAGGGGCGAGCGGCGAGGGCTCTATGCAAATAGCGTCTTCTGTGCGGATAGCTGGCAAGCGGAATAAAAAGCTCCCCCCATCTGCCCATTCTTCCGCCCTCGGATATTAGCAAGTTGCAGTCTAGTCGTGAAAAGCCAGGCGAGGTAAAGTTTGTTTGTCCGATTTCCCGGCTCTGTGTTTGTATTTGTGGACGTGGATGCGATATGAACTGCCTGGAAGCGGTATGGGATATGGGATGTGGGGGATAGAGAGGCGAAAATCGGGGAGCAAGCGAGATAGGAACACAAGCATGGGTTTCGGCGAGATTGCAATTTATTTGGGATTCAGCTTTAAGTTCCCTCCAAAGGATCGCTAGAGTCTAGAGAAATTTATGGCCTTTCCAGGCTATTCAAGACTCATTTGGGTATTCATTCCAATAAGGGTAGATGGGAAAAAATATGATTCATTTTTGGAAATTTAAGCAACTGTACATTAACCAACATTGGATTAGTTCATGTAAGACCTGTCAAGACATGTCCACTTTCTCAATCGATAAACGATCGCCACTCCTTCAAGCCCACCTCACAACCCCATTGACACATTTCCTGTGTATACCGCCAATCACGGACTGTATTGACCAAGGACCTACCACTTTGCCTATGGCGACATTGCTGGCGATTACGTAAACGAAAGCCGACGACCCTAAATCAAAATACGTTGAGCGGGCCAACTAACCACCGAAACGGCTCGAAGGGATTGGGAGGTGAGCTGTGGGCGAGGGAAGGTGGTCGCCTTGGCTTTGTCCGTAGCTAGGATGATTTGTGATGGCCAGCCGGTCGAGTAGCTAAGGCCAAAATCAACACGGCCTCCCAGGGTTGCCCCATGCAGGGTTGCAGGTGGGGGCGCAGGTAGGGGTGCATGGTGTAGCGCCAAGCGAGAATCGGAGTCGAAAAACTGTACCGCAGCCAGCGCATGTCCGATGCACTCTCTCGCTCTCAGCCGCATCCCGTCCCTGTCGCTGGGTTGTTTGGGGTTGCACACGTTTCGCCGTTTGAGGGGTTCTCTAGTGCAAGGCTGCAATTTATTTTGCACGAGTTTGTCAGTTGTTAGGCACGTTTCGCCACCCCCAGCCCCCACGGGCCCCACGACCCCCAGAAAGCCCCTCGGAGCGCCCACCGTATATGGCTGAAAAATTGATTTTTTCAGTTCGTTGGCATGTTGCCGCCTAGCCATGTACTTTCGTGCTTTTGACCAGGGGCAGGGACACGGACACGGACACCGGCACGGACAGGCATTTCGAGAAGGAGGGAATGCACTGTGCGCCCTGGGTGGCTGAAAATGCTTTTTAACCTACTTTGAGCTTGAGCACAGGTCGACATTTAGACGAGGGTCGTCGCATGACCTTTCGTGTGTTTCCAAACGCGTTCTTTGGCGCTGGCTCTTCTGGCTCCTTGTGCTGTTTGTTATGGTTTTCGATTCGGAAAACGCAACCAATACCAGGGCAACCAAACCACATAGCACTTCAAAGATCCGCACTTCAATGCACATTTTTAATGAATAAATTATTACATAAGTTATCAAATGTTTTTATGCTTTTTATCAAATGGAAAAACACTGTAATCGTCTACTGCCGTCCCCTTTTCAATGAACCTTCCGCGCACCATCCCGAGGCCCACTTCCATGCATTTACGAATTCGTACATCCAACACTACCACTCGAACATCCCTATGTAACTCCTGAGTCGGCGGAACCCGCCCCTTTTGGCGCATTCCTGCCCCACCAACATGTGTGTGTGTGCTCCCTCCATTACATGCATCACACACACGAGGATACTCGCCCTTTCTGTATGGGGCTCTGGCATTGTTTACCATTTCTTTTTATAGACAACATATGTTCGACATGCCCATGTGCGGGGTGTTCGACACGTTCGCTTACCAACACTGGCTGCGATCTTCCAGGCTACACCTGCGGTCACACTTTTAGCGTTAGCACCAGGCATTATAATAAACTAAGCTCTCTCCATACATAAATATGTTAAATACGACATATTGGGGAATTTCATGGGATCGTTTTCGTGCATTTTAAAAAGTTCTACGCTGAATGTCTTTATCTATTCGACCGCCCTCATTTGTATGTGTGAGTTGGGTGGGCAGGGAGAGAAACGGGAGGGGCAGCCATGTTACACTTCTGGACAAAACAATGGAGCGCAAAACAAATGGCGGCGGACTGAAGCCATTAAGAAGCACAATGCAAAGGCGAGCAGGGAAAATAGAAAAACAAACTGGAGAATAAAAGATGAAATAGATGGGCGAAGAAGTGAAAAAGTTACTGTGCTGCTCACAAAAGCGTCACAGTCAGTCGCGTTCCAACATCTTGAGGTAGAGGCCCCTCATAGTACACAGATACATACATATGTAGATGTCTTTCCTAACCAGGAGGTATCAGGAGGAAAACAGATTTCCAAATAGAAGTTCAAGACATGGAAGGTATCAGCACCACTTTCTATTAGTTATGTAATATTCGGGCTGCTCAAGTGCAATAGAAGTAACAAGAAGCGGAAGTTTTAATTGAAAATTAAATGAAATCTCTGCAGACAGAAGAGTGCGACCTTGTTGCCTTGAAGGAAAGTAACCCCGTCTGGACACCACCTCCCTCCCGCGAGGTCCCTGCCCACAGGCACTTACTACTGATTGTTATTGTTATGAAAACATCAACATAAACGTAGTTATGCAGCTCTCGAGGATTCCAGCATCTTTTCATCCACGGTGCTTTGTTGTCTTGGCGGCAGACTTGTCATTGTGCTCAAGTATAAGCTGCGTTGTTGCTGGTCAGTAATTTTTATTGGGCGACTCGGGCAGCGCCAGACGCTTCTGCCCCTGCATGCCACATCTCTGTACGCGGACCAGTTGCTATAGCTTTTATTTATTATTAAACCGTCTGACCAGCTCGGGTTGGTGTGCGTCCTTGAAGCCATTTACGTCACTCGCAGACAGGAGGGCTCAGGGCGAACGGCAAAAGGCAACAGGCGGGGGATAATGCATTTAGAGCGGATTGATTCAATGGGAGTGTTGGCTGTCGCTTATTCAGTATGGCACTCAAAAGTTAAAAAACAAATGGGACCTTAGCTAAAAACTATTTGTATTTTTACTGGGAGAATAACACTACTATTACTAAGTAGGTTAGTCTAGTAATGTAAATGATAAGGCCTCATATAGGGTATTTCAGTATGGAACTCTAAAGCTACATATATCTTTGAAAAGTTAAAGATTAAGGGAAGAAACTCACAACATGAAAAAAGTGTGACCCTAGCCAAGAACATTTTTTAATTTATTTAGAGGGTAATATATTTAGCTTTTATAGTATTGGGAGATGAAGGAATATCTGTTATTCAGTATAGAACTCAAACGTTAAAGACATAAATGATTAAGTTGAGCAAAAGTCTAACTTTATAAAAATTTCAGTGTGACCTTAGCCACATGAAATTTAAAGAGTTTTCTTGGAAAATGCCCATTGGGGGAGTTACACTCTTGTTAGCTCTTGTGAACACCTACAAGGCAAGTTAGTCCAACCGGAAAATAACGAATTTAATGCTTTACTTGCCAGGTAACAGGCAACACAAATTTTCCCCGTACTTCGCCGGTGGCCGTCAACTGTGCGTATGCGCGATTTCACCGGCTCTTGACATTGTGGGAAATTCTTTTGTCGAGGACAGCAAAAACATACATACTCCGCGTTCGTAGGTATGGGTACATGTACATGGCATATTGCATTACAACGTCGCCTCTGGTTGAAAAACGAGTCGAAAACCTTTTCGAGTGGAAGAGAAACGCAAACGGCAAAAGCCGAGTATTCGCTCGATATTGCAGAATTCACTTCCACGAATTCTGTGTTTTTAGCAAGCTAATTTTGAAGCTTAAGAATTCGATTGTCGGTTTGTGCATAGCCTGGAAAAATTCAATTGCAGAAGTTGAGACACCGATCGGCCGGGGCCCTCGTATTATGTGACAGAATGGGAAACCCGGCAATGGGACACCTTCCCTTGGCTGTAATATTCTCCTCAAAACCTGTCAGAATTAATAAAGGAATGGACTAACTGATCTAATGATCCTATAAACTAGTTCCTATATTATGTGTCAATAAAAAATCTACAGAAACAGAGGGGGAAATAAATGGCCAACTTCCGCCTTTTAACTTTTTGATGAATAGGAGGTATCAGTCACCACAGCCACCTTCCACACAGACATGCGTGCCCCGTAATCCTAATAGCCCCTATTAGCCACCTTTGTGGAGCTCCTAACTAATCGCAACAGCCTTCGCTGGCCGAATCGGCTGCAATTTGTCATTATTATGTAAATTGTTTTTTGGGAGCCGAGTTCTCCGGTTCGGACCAGCTTTGTTGAGCAGCAATTGCTGAGCACATTTCGCCGCCGCTGTGTTTTTTATTGAAAACAAAAAACAACTTATTTATTTTATTTTTGGCGTTGCCATGATAAAATGTGTGTCAAGGGGCAACTTGTCAGTCATAGGATTTCTGCCTGCCGCCTGTCAAGCGCTTTTTTGCTCCCAAAAAGAAATTGCGCAAAGGCAGCTGCGGCTGCCTATTTTCGAATTCGAATGTGCTCGGCGAGCAGCTCAGCAGCGAGTGTGGGCGGCGATTGCCAAAGATAACTTCATACAGAGGTGTGCAGATACGAGTATTTGGCGCAAGTACAGGTACCAGTCGAAAGTGCCCCCCGTGTGGGCCCACCTCTGGCGAAAGGGGCAGTGAGGGGCTGGCGGGCAAAATCATTTGATATTTTCAGTCTGGCCGTTGTCATGTGTCATTACCAGCAAGAAGCAGGAACGGGCAAGGGTCTAGTGCGGACTGCGGCTGGGCTGGTGGGCCGACCTAGTGCATGCAGCTCCCATTACATTTCCGCACGGCACTCGGAAAAAACCAGCTGAACTTCACAGCTCGGCTCACTTCCGCTGGCCACTTTAATTACAGGCCAGGCCCACGGCAGGCTGGCCAAAGCCAAGCAGTTTTCTGGGCCTGGTAAACGAACCCCAGACCCAAGGTAAGACGCCGTCGAGAGTTCTAAACTAGCTCTCAGCTCTGGCGCTTCCACACTATTTATAAACATGCGATCATCATCTCAAGAAGCGAAATGGGAGCCAGCAGAGGTTCTCGCTCGTAGGTTCTAGGTAAGGTAACTCCGAGAAGGTAGAAAAGGTTGCAGTTCAGGGAGCCATGGAGCAGAAGCTTAGCCGAAGAGCGGAAATTGGCAGCACTGCGTGTTAAAATCAAAATATCGAATAAATTAGTTCTCGACTTGGATTTCGCTTTCGCGCCGCTGGTCAGCTAATTGCTATTACGCCAAGTTGCCGGCCCACCTGAAGGCAATTAAGCAAAATTTAATTAAATCCGGCGAATAGAGAACGAAAATGTACAAATCAGTGTCCAAAGTACGTGGCACAGAGAGCCCGAAAGGCCAATTCTGATCGCGACTCTATATATTTGATGGAAAATGCTAGCTATGCGTTGGAATTGTGTGAACTAGCCTGGAGAAGCGAGGCAAGTAACGACAGCTCTGGAGAATAAAAACGAAAACCCAGAGGAGAAACAAGTCAGTGGCAGTGGCAGCATTTCCCACAAGTGGAAACTACTTTCAGTCCGCGACGGCCATGGCCCGCAACTAGTTTTTGCGTCTAAGTAGGCTTGGCAAGTGCAACGAGTGCACTGGGCAAACGGATTGCGCAGCAATCTCGATACCGGGCCGGTTATCTGTATCTCGCAGATACACGCCGTCGAGCTGCACCGCCGCTTTCTAAACAACAGCTCCAGACTCGCAGTATCTGATCTTGGACGCGGCTTGTGGGCTGAAGCCTGGGGGCTGGGGGGTTGGGCTGGGATCTGGTTGGGGCTGCTTTGCTCTTGTCTACGTGCTTTCGTTTCGTTTCATTTCGGACCAGCTCGGATCGTTTCAAACGCTCGTTTGTGCCACAACATGGCCTTGAATTTTTAATCAAGTTTCGCGCTAGTCGCATGTTCCAAGTCTCGAGCCCGAGCCCGAGCCCGAGCCCGGGCCCCAAAGGCATGATCTTGGCTTTGCGCGCCGCAGAAACAGCTTGGTCATGTTGGCCAAGTTGGTATCGGGCTCTGTGTGTGAGTGTTTTAGGCACTAAATTCGAAACAAGTTCTATTGAACTTGGCTCGCCACTGCTCTTCAAAACACAAAAACAGACGCAGACACAGACACTGGCAAGAAATTCGCCTCTTTTTGTTTATTATTTGTGCCTTTATTTTTTGCAAAATGATTAATGGAATTTATGAGTCTCCTCTCTTTTTTGGCAACAATACCCCTGAATTATAGTATATATACCAACGTATGTGTTAGATGTGTTAAAGGGTAAGGCAATATAGTATTCCCCCTCGAAAAGTGACGGCAAAAGAAACAACAAATTTAAGTTAAATGGTAAGTTAAAAACATAAAATACAGAAAGTTAATTTAATAAAATTTAATTATTTCGCCAAACAAGGAGTATGAATTTCTATGATGTTTTAAGCACCAGAGTAAAGTATTTTTAAGAGGTTCCTGGTCATATGACAAGGGCAAATTGCAATAAGATCTGGTTCTTGTTCTGGTATTTATGAGTCAATCCAGTCCAAACTATAATACTGAGCTTTTCATATAAAGCTACGTAAGGATACATCCATAGGTCTAGTGGCTTTCAGCTTCTTATAAATTCTCGTCATTGCTTTGCTTCAAATCCTTGCTTCAAAGTTGATGTACGATATAAAGAAAGAAGATCTTCCTTAAAGATCTATTAATTTTGAATTTAGGTAAATGAGTTTAATTGTTTAGAAGTGATATAAAGTCTGAAGATAAAGGGTAATGGATTTGGAGGACAAGCATTCTCATAATACACGTGTAGTTAAAGTATCTTGTCTTGTGCAAAGTTGACATTGGTAGATGAGATTTGAGTGAATCTGTTTCCATGAGTCAGAGGTAGAGGTAGTCCAAGAGGTAGTTCGCTGATAAAATTGTAACCTTAACCCAAAACACACACAGTCCTAAACCGACTTCCGGTTCGCTTTCCCTCCGATGCAAATTTTGTTTAATTTAAGCAGCAAACATTTGTCATGCCGCATTTCAAATAAGCGACAAATTCTTCTGGTCGCTGTTCGAGTGTTTCTGCCTTCCTTTTGTGTGCATTTTAATGGCATTAGGCTCTCGAGCTGTATGCAAAGAAATCGGCAAGGAAGACATACAGCCACACAAAGGCATACATTAAGAACACATGCCAGTCGAGTTCTGGAGGGCCTGCAGGGCCTGGAGGGCGGAGGACGAGTCCAATAACTGTCAAATGGGGCACAGATTTGATTTATTGGGGCACGCAGATCTTGCCTCTTCTACGTTCAAGTTTAGGCTTTCTGCGACAACTTTTGACCAAAGAACGAGCGCAGAACGCCCTGGCTTTGAGTAGCTTTGTCAAATAATTTAATTTCAGCCTCGACTGAAAATGCATTCTGAGACGACTCAGACTGGGATTCAAGGCCCAACCCATTATTTCTGTTAAACATTTTCGGCTGTTTGTGGCCTCTCTCGTTTCGGGTGTGTACTAATTTGAAATTGCAGGCGAATCGGCTCTGACTGGGTATTTCGCCGGAATGCGTCGCATATCAAAGTGCAAAGGCCCCCACCTCTCGCGCAGAGATACTCTGGAGACCCCCGTCGCTGCTTTTGTCATATTTGCCATGTGTTATCGGCTGGGAGTTCGTGTTTCCTTTCTTTTTAATTTCAAGTCTTGGGGAAGGGGCTTTCATTAGTCACGGGTTGCATGGCACTCGGCCATTCCTTGGCCGCGACTGTCACGCCCAGACAATGTACGACAATTAATCAAACCTTTAGCAAACATCTATCTCAGCAATGATTTCATCTTTATTTCAGCTCATTGCTCCTGGGAGCATATTCTTCATTCTAGGTTGCCAAAATATGGAACATTCCAGTTGCGTGAACCGACTTCCTTGACTTGGGCGAGGCGTGTGCGTAGTCCCGAGTGGTAGGAGTAATTGAGCGATCCACTTTGACATTCGGTTGCGTGAGCCCCGGGCGTAGTATTATAAATGGACGGACACCCTCTAAGCCCTGAAGCCAATTATTAGCGAGATGCAGATAACGCAGACCGACAGGTCGGCAGCCCGGCAGGCGAAATAAATTGCAGGAAAATGCTTTGCATTCATGCTCTCCCGCTCGGGTCTTTGTCTTGCCAATTAAATTTTCAAAATCGATAAAAATCGCAAACTGAAAGAGGATCAAAAGCATTTGCAAACTACTTAAAAATATAAATAAATGGTGGAGAGCCGCCTCGACCTGACCCGAGTAGAAGTAGACACTGCGGCAGATGCTTCAACGGTAACCGCAACAGCTGCCAATTCCGAGCCGGCAGACCTTCAAGGGCTCGGACGAAGGACTTCGCTGCCGAGACGGCAGCAATTGGAATCTAATTTAAAATTAGTGCTTAAAGGATTGAAATAAATTCAGTCGAGCGACGGCGACGGCTGCTGCTCTTGGCCGTTTGGGCCTGTTGGCCGAAGGCAACAGCAGCAAACTCATTGAAAATGCGTCTTGCGACTCCGGTTCCGGTGGATCAGGCGGCAGGTGGCTTGATGTTGATCGGGGCTTTGCAGTCGCAACAGATAGTATATGGCTGGCCCTAGTGGCAGTTACTCACAGATCGGCCAGAGCCACAAAGCACAAATTTCCAAATAAAATAATTGGAATGGCGACCAACAGGGGGGACTAACTACCAAAGTCTAACAGATAACGAAGCTAAAAGACCTAAGTGTTGTATACTCCTGTGACTATGACTATCATTTTCTAAATAATCTCTGCCAATTATAATTAAATTCCAGAAAAATAAATTACTTCTAAGTAAATTTCAATAGAAATATAAAATAATATCGGGTATTCTCAATCTGCCTCTACCTCTAAGCTCTTCAGAATCAAAAGACTTAGGCTACAAACTTGCAATTCTCAGATCTGGGGAAAAAGACAAAGATTCGAGTGGAAAAAAAGTATTTTTTAAAAACTGCTTACCATAAAAGGAAATGGAAACAAAAATGCTCAAAAATTTAATAAATCACTTTTGATTGCGGCATTGTTATTTTAATAGAAAAGCACACACCGAAAATAATAATGTTTATTTAAAAAGGAAAAAGAACAAAAGCCCGGCTCACACATGGCTTAAAACAAACAAAGGTGGCTGGGGTGGCAGAGGGGGAGGACCAAAGCACTCCAAGGTAAACAGAAATACAATTTCGCCATGACATTGAGCGGGAGTGATAATCACAATAAACATCGTAATTATTTCGATCACGTAATTACAAAGGAAAATAGTGAGAAAGAAGTGGGCAAGAACGGAGCGAAATAGAGTTAAGAATAGCCAAAAGAACGATACCAGGCCCAACACCGAGAGCCACCACAAATCGCGTGTGCGCTGACGCAGCAGAAATGGAACGAAAATAATACATTCAAATATAAGTTGTACGATTCGGAGCACTCCCCTCGCCGGCCACCCCCAACGCCCCCAGCACCCCACCTGTTAACAATGTAGTAACATTTTCAAATAGTAAACTATAGTGGGAACGCGATAGCCGGCCGGACAGAGGAGCACGCACATGGCGCGCATTATTATTATTTCGGTTCTTACTTGGCCGGCAGAACACACGTTTTCGGCCAAGAGTGTGAAACATCTTTTGTTGTTGGGTTTCTTTATTACGCATCAGCATTTAACCTTGAGCGGGGTCAACGACCGTTTTAGCCAGAAAAATTCTAACCATATTATTTTTACCAGTCCCAGCAACCAAAACAATCAGAATAACAATGAAACGAGTATTACAGTAAGCTTTTGGTGAAGTTTAAATACCCTAGTAGGTTTATATCGCAATTTCATTTTCCCTAAAATAACATGATTGGACCATTTTCCTAAAGTTTTAGAAGAGTTAAAGGTTTATTTTTAATGATTAATAGATCGATTAATAGTACCGATTTTACAGATGTAGACCGGGTACGAAAATCTATGGACATGACAACTATAGGTTATATGGGGGTTTGATTTCACCTTCTATAACTTAAACACATAATTTACTCTATAACTGTTTTCCATATAATAAAATGTTATTTTAATTCGAAGTATTCAGTCTAAATAAATTTTATTTTTATAAGTTTTGGTCAGTTGCAGTATTTTTATTATGATCATAGCCAGGATATATTGCTCTACCT
Organism: Drosophila malerkotliana malerkotliana; assembly: GCA_018153235.1. Lineage (NCBI taxonomy): Eukaryota > Metazoa > Arthropoda > Insecta > Diptera > Drosophilidae > Drosophila > Drosophila malerkotliana. The sequence goes on along the minus strand of JAECXV010000075.1, from coordinate 19,058,644 downwards.
TATTTAAAAATTAAAAATTCAATTTTAGTAAGGAATTAAGGTTAAATATATTTTAAAATTCTAGTGTCAAATCACTTTTACTTAATACTTAATATTTAAATTGAAAATACCTAATAGTTATTGTATAAAGGCCGATACAGAGTATTGGCTCGGAAGGTGATCCTATAATGATATATCCCTACAACTATGATATCTACCCTGAGACTGAGCGATGCTACTTTGTAACCTTTACGATCAGCAGTATTGTAAGCATTACGAGCTGGGATAGATTTCATCTCCTCCATGAATGTCGCCATTGAGTGTATCCGTTTGTTCCAGCCCAGCGTCAAAGTCATCAACACGTGTCTTGATTAATACCCGCTGATTTTCTCGCCAAAAGTTTTTATGATTGTTATTTCCCAGCCAGCTCTGCGCCCTTCCCAGCCAACATTCCCCTTCAAGCTCCCCTTCGTATTTCGGATCACAAAAAATAATGCAAATAATGAAGGCAAAATCGTAATACAGCGAAAACACAAAACAATGACAGTGTATTTAAAGCGGGTACTCCCCTGCCCGCCATGTACACCCCTCACATGTGCCATGTATCTGCAAAGGGCAATTTTATTTCATTTACTCCGCTCGTGAGTGTGCTCGCTTGATTCAAGTACGATTGGCGCTTTTGTCAATGCAAACCGAAAATCGACAATATTTGGGGCCGTGAGTCCATTTGTATTCATCAGCCAGGCTTTTTAACCGCAAGAAGCTGTCGGAATCCATTCAGAAATAATGCGAAAACCAAGCAGTTTTTGAAAATCTACAGGAAATCTAAAAAATGTACATATGTGTTTTGAAAAGCGATGCGTGACAAACAGCTTCTCAGGGAGCAGCAATTAAATGCCTACGATCTGTGTCTTCAAAGGTTTTAATGCAAACAGCTTTCCACCTACGGCAGATGCAGAAACACCTCTGAAACAATGCCCAAAACAATAGAAAAAGAAAGTGGCTACCGACTGACTGGTTGGATGGGCTGGTGTGTGGGAGACATGAAATCGCAATTACCAAGAAATTTATTAATTGCTCGCCCAAACGTCAATCGGGACGAGCCGGCCTATAGGAGTACCACTGGGTGTACGCGTTTGTGGGTAAAAGTGGCCGAAACTGTGTCAGTTTGGACCGCAGGCACCCATGGCATATTCCAGCCAAGAGTCGAAGGCTGAGAGCCGCGCGTTACAAATTTCTTTGATTCCGCGGATTGTTTTCTGTGGGTGTTTCTGTTTTTGTTGTTCGCTAAAGCGCTTGTTTCATGAAGGTTTTTGCAAAAATAAAAAAAAAAATTATAAAAAATGACTCAAGCTAAACAAATAAACGTTAAGCCGCAAAATGTATAAACGTAAAAAATGAAATGTTAAATAAGCACGCACTTGTTGCTATTTGTTTAGAAAAAAACAAAAAATAAAATGTTACAAGGTTAGCCGCCGACAACGGCACGAATTTATTGTTTAAACTGCACAAATAAAACTTTCGGCACAGAAAAGTAATAAGCGAAACAAAATTATGCGAATAATTGGGAATTTTTTATCGTTTTTTTTCAGCTCGAGCCACGGCTCAAAGTTAAGGTTAATACGAATTTGTGGGTACACCTTAATGGCCCACATTGGGGCGATTGAGCGATAAATTCCCTCCTGGCTGCACTCCGTCAAGTGGACTTCCTGTCCGCATTCGAAAATTGGACAAAGAATTTCGCTTTCGTTTCGCTTCCAGAAATTCCAGTGTGCATTCTAGCGGAGGGGAGTTGGGTTGGCTCTACAGCGTATTTACTTCAGACCCGGGGCCTTATCTTATCGCCCCGATGGAGCCGTGGAAACACGGGGACAATCGGGCCGAGGCAACAAAACATTGTTTATGTTAAGAAAAGAAAGAGAGCTGTTTTCATAGCAAAATAAATAGCACAAATGTGCATTATCAGCTAAATGCTGGTATCTACAATGTACGACAGTGAGCGCCCGGCCCACTCTCCGGCCACCAACACAGAGCCACTAACCCCAATTTGAACCGTACGGTTGTGGGGCACTGTGTTATCACGGAGGCGCCCGAAAATAAAAATAAACCGAGACGAAAGTTGACAGTCACTGCCCGTCCCTCCCCGCTACTGATTAGCTTGATTCGAAAAACAGGCAATGGAGTGAGCACTTTGGCTCTGGGGGATAGGAACATGGATTCAATCACGCAAAAAACGCATCAAACGTCAGCATTCCTGCAGGGCCCATCCCGCTTCCACCTCCTACCTACAGGTTGAATGAACCGATCTAGCTCTCGGGCCATATAACTAGTTAGCATTTATGTCTTGGCACTAATTAAAGTGATTATGAGTGGGACTTCCGCACTCCTCAGCCTGCATTTTAGTACACCCCGACGACCCTGAACTTGAACTATGAGCAAAACAGTCGAAACTAAAATCGTTAAAAGTGAACACAAAACCCGTCACCAGTTCGTGAACTCTGCGGCCAAGTGTGAAGGCTAAATAGCTCCGAACAAAGGGAAGTAAACACGTTTGGCGAATAGGAAGTGTGTGCGGTGGCTTTTCATAGGCCCCCCTTCCACAGCATAGTTGCTTCTCTCGTATGCAAATGAAGGCATATCCACACCAGACAGAGGTGGAGAAAATACTTTTGGCTGATCCAAGATCAACTTTATGTCATCTTTATTCGCCCCAAGATTTATTTTTATAATTACGAGCTATTAGATGGCCGGAATATAAATATTGCCACTGAAGTTTGGACCAAAAAAAAGATATAATGGCTCTTATATACACATAGGTGTAGATGTTATTACTTTTAAAAGTTACAATCAATCAAGTGGCCATAATTTAAGACATTTTTGTCGCCCACTCTTGGGTCTTGTTTACGTTCCCTTGGCACGATATCTGACGCTCGAAGAGAAAGCATAGCTCTCCCTCAATAGCCTCCCATCACCCTCCACACCTGAGAGAGGGACCCGCGAGCTGTTTGTTTTGGGAAGCGGAATTATTCTGATTACGAAAACGTAATTTCTTGGCATGTGTGCGTGCCCACGCGGCTTCGACAGCGCCTTCTAGCCGGGCCAAGCCAAATCACCTTTTATCCATTACGAAAGAGCCAGCAACAGTTGCCCTCTCGCTCGCCAGCACGCCCGCACCCCCGTCGTCCCGTCCCCGCCCACGCACAGCGGCGAGTGCCGGTGAGGAAATGCGTGTGCGTTTCGAATTTGGGTTACTCTCCGTGCGCCGAGTGCTGGCCTACTTTCGGCCTACTACTGCTGCGAGATACAGATACAGATACGGGGAGCAGGGCCGAGCGTTAGAATTTGGGTTGTTGTGGGTCTTGTGCCACAAGATGCGTCCCCAGCGATAGCCACCGATAGCTGACACCGATAAGCTTCCGCACCCGCACCCTAACCCGCCCGCGCCAACCCAGAGACCCATCACAACCGATTTTGGGAACAAGGCGCTTGGTGATCGGTAGTTTGCCTGCCTTTTGTTGATTCATTTGGGTTAATTGACAGAATCGGGTCAATGTTTTGTTCACATTTCATTCCGACGCCATCTAGAATTAAGTTCTGGGTCAGCACCTGGTGACCACCCAGGGTAGTTGGGGCTCAACCTGAAGTTTATTTGCGAGACAGTTTTAGGACCTTAAGTTGATTTAAGACTAAGAATCTCAAATTACCATCCCAATCAGCCTAAATTGAAACCTTTCTCGAGTGGAAACCGAATCCAATTTTTCTCGACCACATCTTCCTATTTACTTTAGCTTTTCCTCTGGCTGCTTAGCCATTTCCTAGGTGCCGCGGATGCATCTCAGCATGCGTAGGCGGCTCCAGCTGAGCGAGAATTTACGGCTAATGGCTGTTGCCGTTTGTTGTGGTCGGGCGGGTGACCTACTTTCCGGCACGCACTATCACTACCAGGCGTGCCGCCCCCCCCGCCCTCTGGCTGGGCTTACCCGCTGGCGCTCGTCGTCGGCGCTCGTAATCAGAAAAGCTTTCATAAGTCGTTTGTTCTGTACACATACCTGCAAAGAGAGAATGAAAATATTCAATTAATCAAAGCTGTCGCTTGAATGGACTGTAGAATTAAACTTAAAACTATCACTGTAGGCTTATAGTATCTGACTAAGGATGTGCCATTTTTATTGGCCTTTGCGTGAGAACTGCGCAGGTGACGCCGGTCACAGGTGAGGACCGCGCAACGCTCCTAAATATGGAAATTCATAAAGTTTTTCGCCGGACATGGCAAATTACGGTCGAAAATGATTTTAATGAGCTCATCATCGGATGGCGTGTGATGCGAATGGGCACTATTTTCGAGTATATTTAATTGGCAAAGTGTTGGGGAAATTGTAAGCAAAAAAATAATTGCCAGCATTTGTTTGAATTCCGAGTGCGGATATGAATGGTGCTTGGATTGGTGTCAATGTCGAATGGGTGATTAATTACTTTTCATTAGGGTTGTGGATACTTTTTGATTTCTATCTATTTTGAGATCTATCCGCACTGGGCTTCTCCTTCCACTCTCCACATGATCACAACCGTTTCGCTGCAATTTGCACTTTCCAATGTCCACCCCTCCGATTTCGCCTCTTTCAAGTTCAAAATCGACAGACAAACGGCAAAATAGAGGAAATTTTATGCAAAAATGATTAAGATGCGGGGCAGAGGGGGAGGGAGAGGGGGCAGCAATCAACGCGCATAAATCAAAGTCTGCGTCTCCTTCGCAGCCAGCATCTTTTTTTCTGCTGCGCTGCAGCTGAACACGAACGTAGAAAAAGCTGGCAAAGAAAAAGTGGAAAATCATGGTTCGGCGGCGAGTAACAACAACTTTCACTCGAAGAGAGCGACCGATGAGAGGCAGAAAGAAAGTGAGACAACTTGATTGCTTTTATAGAAGCCCGAAGTGAAGAAGAAAGTTAAGAAGCAGAATGCCCATTTGCGGCGGAAACTTGTTTGGCGACTCGACTAGAAGAAAGTTGCCTCGGCGGCCCCGAGAATGATGCACTAATTGGACAATTGGTGGGAAGGAGATGGACGTACGCCAGTGCCTCTTTGTCCACTGATCAAATAACAATATTTTAACAATTTTTGTGTCAGATATTTGGTCAGATATTTGGGATCTTAAGAATATCTTAAATCCTTAGATACGTAGTCCATAATTTGATTGTTATTTTCATTTTCTTCGCTCTCTTTCTTCTCTCTCTTTGCCTTTTCCACTTTTTCTATTTCTATTATCAAGAACAGAAATAGAGACTCGCACTCGCTCTGGCGTGTGTGTGTATCTTAGCACACGCATACATACATACATACACACCTACATAACTGTATATAAATATTTCACAATTTCTTTTCGCTTTTTATTTTGGACAACATTTGTGCATACACACTACTGACATAGTTTTTCCCGAATAATATTTATAATATTTGGGCGGCACAGTGGGGCCAATCAGACAGCCTAAATTTCTGTTTCTGGCTGAACAAATTAGTGTTCTGCTCTGGCTGCCCCTGCTATCAAAGCACCTCTTCGAATTTGAATTATTTATGAACCCCTACTTAATACCTGAACAATTTTAATTGCGTTGACTTGTTTTAGTCACAGCTGCAAGCCGGTTGTGTCATTAACCTATAAAAACGTGTACGTCCATGGGGCAAGAGGTCTAGAGAGAGGCAGGAGAACGCCAACAATTGCACCGAGTTCAATCGCAATTGAGCGTTTCTATTTTTGGGTTTTATTTTGAAACGCTCCCGTCTTGCCACAATTTAAGGGTTATTAAGAGTTATACACTTGCTACATCCGAAGGAGAGAATTATGATATCTTAATAACAGTTTTGGGAAAAAAACATAAACAAACACGCCCAAGAGTCAAAGTCAGGCAGCTGTCAGAGGCACTCGTCAATGTCAGGCGGAATCTCGCGCTGCAATTACAAACAAGCAGAGAATAAGCGAACATCTCGCTTACAACAAGTAGACATTGTACATTTTGTTGGGGGAAGCGATGGACCCCAGCGGATGGGAGGAAGGGGAGCGTGCGAGACGACCAGAATACGAGAACAAAACTGCACTTTGATGAGCGAGCACCAGCAATGCGGGCGTCTTTCGTGCGAGAGCGAAAGAGAGCGCAAGAGCGGCCGGATAGTTTCGTGCTCATTAGTTGGGGCTCGGTTCTTGGGGCCCGCTGTCCCTCTCTTTTTCTCTCACAGCGCTCCGCTTCTGATCGCGATTGTCGATTGCTGACAGCTACTACACGGCTATAGCTACAGCAAAAACAACACGACTGTGAAATGGCGGCACAAAATCATTGACCTCAATTTTTTCGTCATGCGAGCACAGACACGCTTGCGGGTAATTGCATTTGTGTGAGCGAGTGCAAGCTGGCGGGGCGGGGAGAAATGAAAGGGGGAGCAGAGACAAGCACACACACAGATAAAGACAGTTGTACGAAAAGCTTGCCATCAGGCGTTATCATTCTGGTTTTATCGTGCACAAATATGCGTATTTGGTTTGAATTGTTTGTCGTTGTATAACCGCTCTGCTCTGCTCTGCTCACCTTTATTCGCCGCCGTCCTTGAGCTTTGTGATCGCTCTGAGTCCGGCCCAGAACGCCTAATTATGTCATAGAAAACATGTACAACTCCGAGCCACCCCAGAAAGTGGACAAAGAAAATGCAAATGAGCTCGTCCGCCAGAGGGAAACAGGCTGAGGTGAGATGGAATGAGACGGCACAGTTGTGCAAACAAGCACGCACATGAGTTGTGGCTGCTCCTGCATCTGATGTGGCTGCTGCTGCGGCTGCAACGCGACGCAGCTATTTTAGGGGGTAAGGTCATGTACTTGAGCTTGCCATTCGCTGCTCTTCTGCAGCGCCACGTAAAGCAAAACAGCGGAGGAACCTGTGTGCGCGAGTGGGATGGAGATGGAGATGAAGGGCGGCCTGTTCTTGCGGTTTTTCGATTTCGCTTCGGGCTGGTCACACATGCAGTTGCGACCCACTTTGGTTTTTTGGGCGAAGCACGTGCAGAGTCGAATAAAAACCAAGCAGGACACCCAACACCTTGAGATTTATGTGAGCCATTATAACTGTTGTTTTCGTTCAAACTTTTGCCAAAAAACTGCATTTGTAATTGATTCTTATGTAACTGGTGGCACTAGTGCCCTGCTAAACAGTCGGATAACCCAGTTTCAAATCAAGTACATGGCCCAGCGAGACCCAGTGGCCTTGACCCGACCCTTGTCAGTTGCAGTCCTGGACACGGCAGCGAAAAATCAATGACCCAGACGGCGACAAAGACGCATCGATTGCAGTCGGCGACCTTGAACTCTGCCACCCCTTCTCCAAATTTGGGTCAGATGCAAATGCAGAGGGTTTGTGCTGCGCCAGCAACTGCTGCTGCTGCTGCTCCTGACCCAACCCAACCTGACCTGGTTTCCCCATTTGGCACGAGGTCAGTCCCACAATTACGAGCGAAGGCGAGCACGAAACACCCGAAGTGACGTCACCGCAGCAATTGCAGATGCAGGAAGCGAGCGAGAAGGGCTCCTTCAGCTTCCCCACACACTCCATTTCCTCTGCCTGCTGCCGAGTGCTCGCTGAAAGGAAGGCCCTAAATATAGAAAGACTTGAGGTAGGTTCGAGTTCCAGAACGAGACCGATAAAGGGAACTGGCACGTTAGGGGGGATGGAGACGGGGACGGGAACGGAAGAGCCACTAAACCGCCCTTACGGCTGCACATGGCCCGTCGCAGATGTGTGAGTGAGTGCATGGCAGGCAGGGTTCCATGACGGCGCTGATAATGCCGAAACAACAATGCACTCTGCTCCGCGGCAGAGCTGTGTGCGTGTTGGCTGCACTTCCACTGCCTGCTCTCTCTCTCTCTCTCCGCCATCAACGTGGCCAGAAACACCATAAAAAGTGCCCCATGAAATGCGTTCGGGCAATAAAATATAATTAGTGCGCTGTGCATTCCAGATACAGAGGATGGGCGTGGCGCCGACAGGGAGAGAAGTGGAAGCCCCTCGGAATGTTTTCGGTCCAAGTGCGGACACCAAGCTTCCTGGCATTCAACAGATACAGATACACTAGCTACAAAACTATTCCACTGTCCTTACCTGATGAAATGGAATTGGCCGAGTCGCTGCGCGGCGTGTGCTGCATCCCCAGGCCCAGGCCGCCCACTCCGCCCCCTCCGACAGTCGCGCCTCCCATGAGGCCGTTCGAGCCGCCGTTAGCGGAGTGCAGACCCATGGCCCCGACGCCGCCCCCCAGCCCGTTCTGCTGCAGGTGGTGCTGGGCGGAGGGGGTGGTGGGCGTGGTGGAGTTGATGAGTCCGTGGCCGTTCTGCATCTGCTGCTGCATCGCACCGATCCCGTTGACCAGCCCGTGTCCGTTGGCCAGGGCACCGAGGCTGGTGGCCCCGGGCACGTAATGGCCGTTGGAGCCGTTGGTTGCGCCGCCGACCCCGTTGCCCCCGATGCTGCCGTTGATGGGGATGATGGTGGTCTGGGCGGGCAGGGTGCTGGAGCAGCTGTGCATGGCCAGCGTGATGACGCTCTGCTGCTGCTGCTGCTGGTTGAGGACTCCACCGTTGGAGCTGCCGTACGGGCCGGAGTCGTTGCCGCAGAGCCAGAGCTCCTGGTCGCAGTAGTCGTGCGAGTCCAGCGAGGATGGCGACATGTTCACACCCGAGGGCAGGACGAGGCCGTTCGAGGAGGAGGTCACCTCCGAGGAGGACTCCTCCGGCAGGCGCATGAAACCGCCGTTGTTCGACCAGCGCCGCTTCATCCTCTGGTAGCCGATGGTCGCCGTTTTGGGGCCGTTTGTGGTTCCGGTGCGAGTCGGCTGGGGACAATCGCTCGTCCCTGGCAGTTGGTCTAAAGGTCAGTAAGCTGCTTCGTGGAGCTCGTGGAGAATCTGCTCCGAGATTCTTCTTCTGGTGTCTTGGTGTGGCTTAGTTCCCGTGGAACTGGGTGCTTGCTTCTCTGTTATTTTTTTCGCACTTGCTTGCGTTCAAAATGCATTTTCGCCCGGGCTCGCCTTCCTCCTCATTCAGCACGCGGGGCACTCGGGAGCTGGAATAGAGAGTGGGTACAACCCGTAAGGATGAGCCTGCCTCGAAAGTGTCCTCGCTTCGAGGGCGCCCCGATCAACATTTTGTGGTCACACTGGAACGCCGAAGGTTCAACGCCCCCCGCCGCGACGGGGACAACCTCATGAAATTTTCATTTCATTTAATTGCAAATTTCTTGCAAACCCTACCTTGAACGCGGCGCCGGGGAGCAGAGCTAAGCCAAAGCGCATACGTAATTCCTGAATAGATCAACCCCGAGTCAGCCGACACATGTTGCTGCCTATCTGGGCGAGAACATCGCCCAGTCGGTTTAGCGGGAACTTTGGCGAAGATTGCAAACTTCTGATAGCCCATCTCCGCCTCGGCCGGCAGATTTATGGTCATATGGATACGACAGCCACTCGGCGAATAGATTACCTTGCTTTTCGCAACAATTAATCTGCTTTTTCCCCCTACCTGCGATTCGCGGGCTTAGCCAAGCGACGACTTGGCTTAAATGTCGCCAGAATTGATAGTATGCCAAAGATACTTTGCAAGTTCTCGGGTTTCTACAGAATCTAGATGTCGTTTGCCGCCCCGATCTATCATTTCGGATAGAGCTCTGTACACTTCCTCCTTCCAGCCAACCAACTTCCCTATTTGCACTCGCTGTCGGGCTTAGGGTCTGTTTGATCACCAGTTATCAAACATTTGTCTTGACGTCGATTTGTTTGCCTTGTCTAACCTCGATTCGGGTGTGTTGTCGAGGCATGTTGGCATATGAGCAGAAGAGACTACTCATAAGGGATATTCAAGTGACTATGTTTATGGGAGTACTTCAAGAGTTCAAAGAGAAGAAGAACTATTTTGGCTAAGAACCTACTCATAAGGGAGGGTATTTTTCCAACAAATGTACCTCCCACTTCACTCTTAGTTTGAGCTTTAAAGAGCAGTCCAACTAGTTAGTTAATAACTAAACTGCTTAATCACGCACTAGTGTCCCCTGCGAGGCATTGACACTCGACTACTTGGGAAAGCAGCTAATTGTGGGCTTTAATTAGTGAAAGTCGTGCACTCCCCATACATGTTAATGCAGGGGCCGCCATTGCACTGCCAATCGACTTGCGATTAGTCACGGTCTGGGTCAGTGGAGATGTGGCTCTAACCAGAATCAATCGCAGCAGGAATTTCGAGTGGGCTTGCAATGCAGGGCCAGCAGCCTTTTGACTCATCCGTCCCCTTACAGGTGAATCATTACTTGGAGCGGCTCCGAGCTGAGCGGAGCGAGTGAGCAGGTTTCCCCCGATCCCCGATCCCTGACCCGCCTGTCGTTCTGCTTTTGGGCTTCCCACCATTAAGAGACCGGCACAGCGCCAACGAGAGGGAAAGAGCCAGACAACAATAAAGCAAAAGTCTGTAACTTTTCGTCTCTTTTCCCTACAAAGCGCCAAAAACTGGTTTCAAGCTGCGCCAGAGCGGGATGGAGCGAGGCTTAGAACGAAATCAAAAAGAATCGCAGCCGGGCCGACGAAGAAATCGAAGCCAGCAAAGAGCCAGAACAAAGAAAAACGTAAAAGCGAAAGAAAAGGGAAGACTGGTCTAAGCTTTCGGGGGAGCGCGGTGCAGGAGGGGCCGAGGCAGAGCCGAGATTTTGGCCCGCATTAAGGAAAAAACCTGTCGCTGCCTCTGCCTCTGCCGCTGCCTCTGCCTCCGTTTCAGTCGCAGTCGCAGTCTCTGCTCTGCTCAGTTCTGCCGGCCGACTGAACTCGTCGAGCAGAAACACAAAAACAAACAGGTTGTTCTTTGGCGATTTCGCTTTGTTGTCTACAAAAATATTTCTGAAAACATCAGCGGAGCAGCGAGTGGAGCACGTATTGGGATAAAGCACACACTCGAGCACACCTATATGCCTTATGTATCTCAGAGGTATGTATCTACGAGATGCGCCGCGATACATAAGCGACATTCACGCATTTTATAGCTTGCGTGTCTGTTGTTGTCGCTATCTGTTGCGCTGCCCGTTTATTTTGCCCATTTTACGTTTGTGGTTTTCCCTGTTTTCCCTGTTTTTCAGCCTTCTTCTGGCCCGGTAGCCGAGCTGGGGCGAAGGGCTCAACACGCAGACTCAGATGACTTTATAGCGCTCTTGCCTCAGTAACCTGTCTTTGAATTGGGCTTAACTCCATGGGGTAGATCACAAAGAGAAGAAGAATTGGGCTCCTAGTAATGGCTCATAATAGGGAATGAATCAATACCCCCAGTACTAGTGGGGGTACAAACTTGAACTGACCCAAAAAGGACCCGATTAACCCTTGGATACAGATACAGATACAGATATACCAACTATCGGAATATTACGAGTTGTACGGAAGTGTGTCGATGGCTAGCACGCGACCACCGATTATCGGCATTCCGAATAGCCTCCACATCCTTATTTCCCTGCCCAGCCATTAGCTCCCGGGCCCACATTCCCAAATACAATAAACTTTATTAACAGTACTGCAAGTCAACAATGGTTGTACACGCCACTGGAAGCGGTGGAGTCGGTGGGTGGCATGGGTGCTCTGGGCCAGTGGGCCACTCCCTCCAGCTCCAGCCCTTGTCGGGAAAAACAATTAAATATCCGCTGCCGGCTTGTCCAGTGGCTCTCATAATAGGCCCAAAGCACAAGCCCCCTACCAGCACCAGCACCAGCCCATCAGCCCATCAGCCCTTCAGCCCCACAAAGCACACTCCTTTTGTACAGTTACTTTGGTGTGGGTGCAACGAGAGTGCGGATCCTCTTAATTTCCTGCTGTTATTTTCCTGCCCGTAGAGCCGACGCCGCGTGATTTTCATTTGGCGGGGAGTCCGGGGAGGGAAACATATGTGACACATTCCCATAAACCCTCTCTGGACAGCGCAGTGAGCCACAATGTCCACGGGGCACCCAAGGACTCGCTTACAGTGGTACTGATATGTGCACTGAAAAGTTGAATGTTTTAGTCGCGTGGAAGCACGGGGATGGAGTTTATTATCGTCGGTGATGAATGAAAGCACTCATATCTAAGTCTATTAACACCTCTTCATATGAAACCTGAAGCTGGCCTCGTTTTCCCGCTGATAAACCAAACTGCAGAGGCACGAGTCAATATTGCCCAAAACAACACCGACTCTATCAAAAGTATATCCGAGGAACACCCATACAAGCTCAGGGCGAACCAGCTGATAACTTAACGGGGCTTCTCTCTTGAGCTCCAACCAAAACTGGTTGGTTTACCTTTTCTGCGAATTCCACTTAACACAAGTATGAGCTTATACTTCATTTCGATCAGAAACTGGACAGCAACAGAGCTTACCGAGTCCTTGTCCGAGCTTCTCCGACAGGAATACCCAATTACCATAAACACATCCAGCTCCCAGCCAGTTGTTTTCTTTCTCAGGCGGATTCCGTTCCACATGCCGCAAAGCTCCAACATAATTCACTTTCCATTCGATTCCTAGCACAAAAATCAATTAGCAATAAAAGCAGGAAAAAGTTTTTAATGCCCCGGTCCGAGGAGATTTATGGGCCTGCGGTTGTCACTCTTCGGCTTTCTCAAGAACCAGGCCTCAAGTGGCTGATAGGCTATACTTTTCAATTAACGGCCTAGAAAATTAGTAAACAAAACTCCGCAAGCCCAGACCCCACTCACATCGACGTCTCTGTTTGACGCCAGCCGACGACGCCGGCAGCCTTGGCTATCAGAAGCATAAATAATAGAGGGCTATAGGAAAAAACCCCGCGACAGCCTCACAGTTGGCCCAAAGCATCAGTCGACTGGCTCGGCTCAAAAATGCGCTTCAATCATTTCCTTTTCCGGTTAGGCGATGTCTCTCCTCCCATTCTTGTCCATCGACGATTTGCATTTATAATCAATATTATCATTTGCATATGAGGATCTGACTGATGGCCTGACCTTTCGGCCGAGCTAGACGAGTTAGCACTAAGCGCAGAGCCAGCATGGCCAACGAGTCACCGGAGAAGTGATTCAAGAAATTTCAAGAAACCCGGGGAAAAGCTATCTATCTCTTCACCCACTTAACCTTGACCCGTTTCTCCTTTTGTTAGGCAAATCTGCTCAAATCTGCTATTGAGATGCTCGTCTCTGTGGCACTAATCACAAATTAAAATGTTTATATGGAAAAAGTTAAAGCAAAGGTCGTTGCCATAAACGTACAGTCATAAACCACACTTTGAATCTTCGAGATGAGTTTCATATGAACAGGATTACGATGCTTGAATCGTAACAAGAGTTGCCATCGGGGGGAGTCGAATACTACGTACCCTTGCAGGTTCACCTAAGAAGAGGTTCGAGTTTCCTCAAAAAGTATCGAGTTTCTATTTTCAAAAAGAATATCTAATTGGTAGGTGATTTCTGAAATATTGTTAGCTGAGCGCAATCTAAACTCAATTTTCATTCTTAATAGCAAAGACTATTATATTTTTTTGTACTTATTTTTATCCATAATACTCTCTTTTATAATTATAATGTTATTACGAGGTTTTCTGCCACATAGCTTGCCCAAAAATACAGAAGTATATGAAGTATCGAGGTATGAAACGTTTAATAGGTTATGGATTAACCTTTTCAAGGACAGGACTACAGACCTATGACTATTAAAAGCAGCATCTCCAGAAGCTCCCTTGATTATTGATTGGTTACTTGATTCTTTTCAGAGAATAAAAAAAAACCTTTAAGAAGTTATTATTTAAAACAACTCCGTTTGACTAAGCCCTAAAAAAGTAGATGTAACAAAGCCAGAGATAATGATATATAATGATGTGTCGCCCAGAACCCGCAGCGCCGACGAGAGCGACGACAGACCCGACAAGTATGTCGAAAAACAGTCGACCGCATGCATGGACGTACATGTGTCTATATATTTGCATAAAATCGCATTAAAATTTGCCATTTTGCCAACTTTAATGTTCCATAAAACACAAACAACAGCGCCGAAGACGTTAGCATGACGATGTCGCGCCATAGGAAGCTAGTAACTTTTTGTGCTGTTTGTTCAGTGTCCACCAAGTGTAGCAAAAGAGGAATGGCGAATAATTTAATGTGCAAAAACTGGGGGCAGGGGCGGGGGCTAGAGCAAAGGAGAGAGCCAAGAAGTCGGAACTTTAACCAGTCCCGTCCAGGAAATTCTATTCGGGCCAGAGGCAGGGTTGGGGGCTAGGGCAGTGGAAATTAATTGTGGGAGAGTCTGACTAATGTGTGGTTGGTTCTGGCTCTGCTGCGAACCCAATCTGGGCGGTTACCTAATACTCCATTAGCCGCTCTAAATTGGCCAACAAAAAACGACGACCCACAGGGGAACCTTTTGTAATAAAACCCAATACATTATATTCACCTTGGCCCTGGCTCATACTCGTAGAAGCCAAGCCAAGTTTCAAACAAGATCCAATTCAGAGACCACATTCCTGTCCAATTTTCAGGCCTACTTCACACACTCCCCAGCCGAAGTTGTTTACAAATCTAATCTCGTCGATAGAATATTTTCGTAAATCAGGACCCACTTGAGCAGCAACCTGAGGGGGATATCCATCCACCGGCGTTCTCCAGCCAATTACGCACTCAAGTGACTGCCGGGCCTGAAAGCCCTCGAATAGTGCTTCCGAGCGATACATGTTATTGTTGGCAAATCTACATTCTGGCGCTCACTTTTTAATTGGCCGTCTGTCAGTTGTCATGGCAATAATTAATGCATTACCAATCGAACATGTGTATCTTCCTATCCATGTATCCATGTATCTACGCACTGGCGGGATGTGCGTATCTTGGCACTGAAAGGCCGCATGTTTTCCTTTCGAATGGCAGATGGAAAATGGGAAATGGAAATGAGGTGACAAGTGAGTCGAGGCAAGGGCAGCCCATTAGAGGCGACCGACCGGGTTCGGCAAAGGTTCATTTGCGAAAAGACATTACGCTCCTAGTTGACCACAAAATGTTGTTATCCTAGGGAATCAGATTCCTCGCCCAGGGCCCGACACTCACCATACGCGTCTATGTACTGCGCCAGTTCTGCTACTAATCCACAAGTATCCATGGGCTGACTGTGTTCGGAAGGGGGCGACTATCCAGGTGAACGGGACACTTTTACTTGTTAGTACATGCAACTAGTTAAGCACTGAACGGTCACTATGCAACTGCACTTTGGAGGTTTTTACTGAGATGCTCCCCAACAGGATGTGCGAGGGGCATGCCACAGACCACGGCTAGACAAATGTCTGATTGTCCGTCCTCGTCTGCCGTCTCTGTCGCTGATTACGTAGCTGCTTTGTTGATGTTTGCTCTCGTCCGTCTTCCCTTCCCGTCGCGAGTGTTCTGCTTTCACCGTCCAGCGTCGAGCGTCGAGCGTCAAACGTGGAGCGAGTTGTTTAGAGACCCGCTTCTATTTTCACTGTTTTGCACTGTGCAGCGGCTATATAATTTCTGTACAAATATGAATATATGCTCTCGATTTACGTTATTTAAAGAATTATTTCTCCGCCGATTCGTTTTCACTTCGTACATACATACGTGTGTACTTTTCTTCATAAATCTCTGGTTCAGCTACAAGGCGTTTGCACTTTATTTCATTTCTGCGATGAATTGCACTTGTTTTGTTGTCGATGTTGTCGGCGAGGGAACAGGGTATTATAATTGTGGGGCTTTCTAACAATTTCTTATAAATAGAGGCGTGTGTGTGCGTGTATACAGGCGGTTTAGACACTATTTAATTCGGATGCAACATTTTAAACATTTTTTATTGGAAACCGTTCTGGCTGATTTATATCTTGTATCTTGTATCTTTTACTTAGCGGCTACCGAGCGAACGAACGCGATCCGGCGGCGAGCGTGCGTGCGGACAACCGTTAACAACAAAGTTCCAAACAAATTTGAGACAGTCCCACTGTGCCACTACGGCCGAGAGCCACCCGCGAGAGCCAAAACAAAACAGCTCTCTCATTCCACCGTGCTGTGGCAGCGAGAGCCACTGAGTTCGCGAAAGAGGAGGAGGAAAAACAAAAACAGCTCTCTCAAAACAGTCCAACTGTGCCACAACCGCTCTCATTCGCTCCCTCTGGGTCACCCTGTGCCGAAAAAGACACTCTACACCCTGTAGTTCGTTCTTTCAATTTGTCTCTCCCTCCGCACTCTCACTACAGCCAAAAGCGAAATCGACGATAAAGATAAATGTGAGGCGTAGAGCCCACAGCACACATAGATACTATTCAGGCAAACGCGAGCACACTGAGCGAACGCTTGAATGAAAATGCCGATGCAATCGCGGGGTTCTCTTTGTTCGCTCTCCGGCTCGCATCTGCGTCTGTGTCTGTGAGGCCTCGTATCTGTGAGTTGTCTGCGCCAGCAGCCCACATTCCCTGCGCTTTCCTCTACTCGCCTTCTTTATTTCTGTTTTCTACTTATTTGTTGTATATTTCGTTGATTTTTTTAGCTGCTGAGTCGTCGTCGCTACTTTCGGGTGCACAAGTGCAAATTCACACGTACATTCGAAATATGTCGGCACAGTGGGCCGAAAGAGCGGAGCCGTGGAAACGAAATGGAAAGCGAGCGAGTTTGAGATGGGATGTTTGGGTTCTGCTTTCGTATTAAAAGATATTTTTGTACCTAGGGTCATGTTTGAGCCATTGCTAGGATAACCTGCAAGTCATACAAAAAGAGTTTTTCGGGAAGTTTCCTAGCCAGGGATGGTCTCAGAACTGACCCTAGATACATTATTTGGGTACAAATTGGAGTTTTTCTCATTCTTAGCGCCATATAACCTTCAGAACTGTATTATAATAGAAAATTATCAATGTAATCCTTTAGGGAGCAGTTGATCGCATAGATTGGTATCAACTTGGGATGCAGATTCAATAAAATCTGCATTGCATGTTTGTATGTATGTATCTATATTATTAATATGTATCTCATGCCTTTCCAAACGACAATTAATGTTTGAAAATACTCCACTGCGGAATCGGTGGGCACTATCGACACCGCCAGAACGTAATTGATGGAGTGACCAGAAGATCAGCAGTGCAAACAGTATACACACCGGGCAACAGCAAAAACCAATGTATCTATGAGCCAGCCTATACGTAACGATGACTGTGACTGTGGCCGTCAGTCGGGCGGCGTATAAATTGCACATTTCAAATACATTGTGGTTAAAAAGTAAGCACAGCGCGACAGCCAGGCGAGATACTCAGATACAGATACGCATACACGGACTGTAGATAATTGAGCCCCGCCGCCGCCGCCCGCTCTGCCCGCTCTGGCACTCGCTCCCATCGCCACCCCCCGCAACCTGATTCACTCGCCCCGTCGATGTGGGCTGGTAGAAAGTGCCTGTGTGTGCGATGAGTAGACGCTGGGCAAGTTCAAGTGTAGAATGCAATAGAGAATTGCACTTCGTGAGAGCGGCAGCTGCGAACGCGATTGGGAGCCACGAGAGGCCCACTAGCCGCTCTCTCCACGCATACGCATAGAAAAGCCGGCTAAGCTAGCGGCCTCCGGCGGGGTGGGGGCGCTGGGGCTCTCCCTGCGGCCGTGGGGTGGGGTGAGCGGTGCGGTGTGGCGTGGTGAGTTTTGCTCTGTTTGGGGTTGCTAGATACATTGAACCACAAAAGTTCAAGATGAAAACACAAAATATCAACAATGACAGCTGAGTAGTGCGACTCGGCTCGGGGGTGCGACGAGAAGGCGGGGGCGGGGTGGGGGTTTCTTTCTCGCAAACTAGTATTTCTGCGAGTGTGTGCGTTTGGGGGGCGGATACATGGGGAGACCGATGCCAACTGAGCTCCTATGATTGCTTTTATTCTCTTCCCCCGCACCGGCCCCACTCTCCCTTCGTGGCAGCACCCACCCCCCTTGGCCGACTGCCAAACGGCTCTCAGTTCAGTAGTACACTGGAGCAGTGGCTCTGGGTCTGAGTCTCCGGTGGCACATCTACATATCTAGATGTGGAGTGTGGCTGTGTGCGCTTCTCTGAGAGAGTTTGTCTAGCCAGGGCGGGGGTGCGGGGGAGTGCCAGGCCGCAGTCATGTGCATGCCGTTTGTTGGGGTAGTTCGCCGGCGAACACAAACATACATATGTACATATGTATGTTGTTTGTAGAAGAAATGGAAATGTAGACGCTCGATTGTTAGTGAAAGCATGCTAGATATCTGCTGGATTAGTGGTTCTCTTCGAGGGGAAATGGTAGTTACTCGACTCTTTCACCCACTCTCTAAGCCTTCGGTGACTTTCCTGTACTTAACATAATTAATCCCCAAGGATGCCTTGAAATTATGAACTAAGCCCATCAGTTGGCACATCCCTACAGTCCTTCCTTTTCTTCTTCACACACACAACACACACACCAACACTCACTTGCATGTGTATCTGTGCGCGTTTGGCAAGGGAGATAGCCGCCTAGAAAAGGCAGAAACCAAAGAGAAAAACTTGTCTACATGGCTGTCGTACAAGCTGCACAATTTATGCGAAGGCACACAAATCCACTGAACGAGAGACCGACAGCCCTGGCCATGCTTGTTGTTGCTCTTTGTTGCTCGTGCACTCTGGCCCATAGACAGGCTGCAACCACTCCGCTCCGGAGCCCTCCCCCGCACCACCTCGCACGGACATGGCTATTACTTTTCTGTGTTTTCCTTTGGCTAGTCTGGTTCGCCTTGTTTGGTTGGGCCTGGGCTCGGCTCGGGTCGGGTCGGGTCGGTGCGAGTGGGATCGGATCCGATCCGAGCGGCTCGGCTCGGCTTGGTGCGACTTTTGGTATGATTTTGACTTTGAATCGGGCGCCACAGCAAGAGGCAGTGGAAGCGAGAAGGGCGGCCAGTGGGACAGGGACGGCGCGACAGCAAAGTCAGGTTTAATGTCGTTCAGTGGCGCATTGCCGACTTGCACTTGAGGTAGTCAGTACTCGTCACTGGGAGGGTGGGGCTGGGCGGCAGGGGCAGGGGCAGCGACAGAAACGTGTTGTGGGGAACGACAACAAGAGCAGTGGAAACGAACAGTGCAAATAGAAGCCCAAGACACCGCCCGGCTGTGGGCAAATAGCAAATAGTCGAACATCGGTGGTGGTTCGCCGATAAGCGGGCTGGCTTGAATGGGCGATGGGGAGCCTTTGGCTTCGGTAGTGAGGGGGGCCCGGGGGATTTTCCGGCCAGAGCGTATGTATTGCAACACGACTTTGCCGCAAATGGGCGGTAGAAGGTCGTGGCGAGGCACAGTGGAGCGAACTGGGCTGGCGCGGGTCAAAAATAGTTGGAAAGGAAAGGTTCTGAAGCAGTTGATTTTGCATCCATGGATTATATTTGAAGGTGGTGGATAATTGAATACAATTATTCACATATTAATCAAATTGTCATTTTGTAATTTTTTTTCGAATGGAACCTGATTTTCTTTTTATTTTCCAATATAATAATTTTGTTCTGATGCAGTTGACTCCGCATCCATGGATTATATTAGAATTGAATACAATTTTTCACATATGAATTAAATTGTCATTTGCTTCGAATGGATCCTGAGTTTCTTTTTATTTTCCAATATAATTATTTTTTGACTGAAACAGTTGACTTCGCATCCATAATTGAATAAAATTATTCACATATGAATGAAATTGTAATTTCATTGTTATTTTTCATAAATTGTTCCCGTGCATAGTACATAGATAATTAACAATTTAATATAATTTACTTTCAAAGTTCGAAGAAATTATTTGCATACTATATAATATACATATTATTATATAATAATATAATATATAAATATATTTCCATAATATTTACCCAAGTCAGAACAAGACGTACAAACTCACCTGCAAAGATAGAGAAAACAATCAATTAGTACAAGTCAATTGGGAGCGGATTTCATTGATGGACTCGATTCATTGACAACAAATTAGCGATGGATTATTCCCACTAAGTTTTCTGCTTAGCACGTTATGAGTTTTTATCTATTTTTAGTTTGTTTTTTATATTATAGCGGGTATTTTTCCTCATTTTCGTGGTGAGCGGAAAAGCCTTGACGGGTCCGATCGCTTCACGCTTGTCAGGCGTGCAGCCCAGACCCCACTAACCCAGACAGAGTCTGAGCAATTTGCATTTCGCGATGCAGGAAGCATTAGAAGTGTAAGTCGTTTTCCACCTACAGAGTGTGAGCGATTTTCAGGCCTTTTTCATGGGCGCTGGGACGTTTTGAACAAAGCTTCCCAAGCTTATCACATTATATGTGGGTGACGCCTATGCAGGCCGCAGTAAACAAATCCATAGTCACCTGAATGCGGAATTCAAAATGAATTTAGGAACCGCGACTGGCACATGACAGGCTGTCTGTGGGAGCAAAAAGTTAAGTCAATGTGTAACTCATCAGAAAATGTGTATTCTGAAGGTTTAGAAAATCCTCAAACCCAATCAAAACGTCACATAACTCTCATTGTCAGATACACGTCGGCCCTCCCTCGTTTTGAAAACATAACCAAGATCATAATCCCATTTTGAATAAAAATATATTTCAACAAGAAAGGAAAGCAAACTTCGGGCGGAGCCGAAGTTTATATACCCTTGCAGTTAAAACCGGATATATATCGCAAACATCGGATATAGTTGGCCGATCCTTATGGGAATAGGAATATATAATCCAATTTATTACAATACAAAATCTAAAAAAAGTCCCAAACTTCTATCTTCAAAAATACGAAAGTTGATATTTCTACCAAATACCATTTCCGATCGTTCAGTTATATGGCAGCTATGGGATATAGTCGGCCGATCCTAATGAAATTTGGTAGGTTAGATCAACTGACCAAGAATTAAATCTGTACTAAGTTCCAGCTTTCTATCTTCAAAAACACGAAAGTTGGGTCATTTCCGATCGTTCAGTTATATGGCAGCTATAGGATATAGTCGGCCGATCCTTATGAAATTTGGCATGTCGTATTATTTTGCCAAATATAGCTCTCATGTCAAATTTGAACTCTCTAACTCTAAAAACATCAAAGTTATACCATTTCCGATCAATCAGTTATATGGCAGCTATATGATATAGTCGGCCGATCCGGGCCGTTCCGACTTATATACTGCGTGCAAAGGAAAGAAGGGTGTGTGCAAAGTTTCAAGACGATAGCTTTAAAACTGAGAGACTAGTTCGCGTAGAAACGGACAGACAGACAGACAGACGGACAGACGGACAGACGGACAGACGGACATGCTCATATCAACTCAGGAGGTGATCCTGATCAAGAATATATATACTTTATAGGGTCGGAGATGTCTCCTTCACTGCGTTACACACTTTTGACCAAAATTATAATACCCTCTGCAAGGGTATAAATATATTCCAATAACCTGTGCGTTAAGACATCAGGGCCACGATTTTGAATATATGCCAGAATATGCTTTGTAATAAAATGTGTCCGGAATCTGGACATAAGAGACAGCCTTAACTTTATTTGACAATTGGGGGCTGGCCCTGGAACAACCAGAATATATATTGGTCTAAGCTGTATGTAAATGCGGGGCATCCTCAAGAGCGCCTGCCATTTTGAGCGTAATGCCAGTCGACGGGCAGCCCCATTGATTGCATACTAATCAGGGGGAGGGAGTGCCCTTGTCGCGCCAGTTATCGATAACAAGTCCATCTCCAGTTTGAATAAAACGCAAAAGCCCGAGGCAGACGCCTACACAGATGCGTAGCATGTATTCGAGACCCAAGAACTGGCAGCCTTGAGGACAAATGGGAGTGCCGTCAGGAGGAAGTGCTAGATTTTTTAGGGACTAATTTCTCCAAGTGTATAGTTCATCGCCAACACTTGTTGCTGCCACCGAATCCCACTCATCTTTGCCGCCAGTTACAGGGCTTAGTTCAAAATAGCGAGAGGGTCCTGCGTGGGGGTGGAGTGGAGCGTGCGAGGGAGGTGGAAGTGCAACACGCGCCGTGCTGGGGGCTCAACAACTGACACTCCACTAATCAGCTGGCAGCAGTGACCGATGGAAAGCTTCTGGGTGCAAAAATAGCAACGCACTTGCCCCAGCCCACCGCCATTGTAGCACCGTCCACATAGAAGCCCTTCCGCCCCTGCCCAAGGCTCCCCCTAAACTAAAGCAAACTGTATGGAATTATTTTTAAATTGCATGTTTAATCAAGTGTGAGGTCTGCTGCTGTCCCAGCTTTTTGTATGCACTGCAAACAATTAATTAGTGCAGCATTTAATCGTTATTTAGTTATAGCCTTTAAGTGGGGTTTCTTTCCAAAACAGCATATGGATCTAGTTCTCTCCCAGCCCTTGCTCTTCAAAACTAGAGCCTTGACCTTGAACCTGGAGGGTGATTGGAAAACAAGATCATTAATTACAATTATAACTCAGACTGCTGTTAGACAAGTCATACAAAAAAGAGGGATTAAAAGTAATTAGGATGCGCCAAATAAGGACACAGGTCCTGCATAGATTTTAATTTTATTTTGTGAATAAAATTAAGGAATTAGCATGCCTCTGAACTTATATGGGAACAATAATTTTCCCACCGGCAGTTCAATGAACGAGTTATGCCGCAGAGTCTGCGGTCCCCGCATTTTGGGGTTTTGCCTGGCGATGAGTTTTATTTAATTTAGTCGGCAATATGGCCAATAAACACTCGCCCTCGATGACTCCACCCCATCTAGACTGGACACTGGACCGCCATAAACTGAATAAACTTTTATTCTAAATATTTTAATACGCTCAGGCTGACGAACCTGGCTCTGTTGACACTTGAATTTGAGGCTTTGAAGCCAGTGTCAGTTTTTAAAATTAAACAGTACGGTGACACCTTGGACTATGCTGATCCAGTTGTGAAAAGTCTTCAGCGGCCAATATGGATGACACTGTTGTGAACAAGGTAGTGGATGGAGTTATAGCCGGGTCTCTGGCACTGTTCACCTGGCTGAGCCTCCACGTTATAGGTCTACTCTGCCCTCGGGGTGAAACCAATCGTAAGTAATTCATCGAGAGTGTTCCAAGATTGGGTTTTGAATGAAAGACACTCGAAGGGGGTAGGGTCTTCAAGGTTCATCTATGAATCTTGTTTGCTAACCTAACTGTGGATAGTTAACCTAACAGGCTGTGGATAAATTCTCTGAATCTATGAGTAGCAGTAGGCTACGACAACACTTTCAAGGGTAACCCTCGAGTCGTTAAAATTCAATCGTGATCCCACCACCCTCACAAACAAACTAAACATAAAAAGACGAGCAATTCGAGCATGGAAAACTTCACCTTTACAGGACTGATGGCGGGCAGGAGCTTCGAGGAGGGTGGGAGCGAGCACCAGGGCGAGGGATGCAGCGCCGGAAGCCCCTACGACGGGTACGTGAACTTCCTCTGGATCTTTGCCTGCATCTACGCCCTCTCCAAGCTGACCCAGCTCTCGGAGCGCTTCCTGGGCCAGCGGCTGCTCGGCCAGAAGCAGAGCTGCGACGTCCGCTCGATCAACCTTGAGTGGGAGCACACCCTCCAGCTCTACGAGGAGGAGAAGCGCCAGCTGAACCAGCAGGTGCGAGTGCTGCGCGAGAAGAACCGCAACCTGGAACGCACGATGACCGATCTGCGCGACTGCAACATCCACCTGATCAGCGAGAACTTTATGCGCTCGGTGCTCCATGAGCAGGCTCGGAACGAGAAGCCGCCGCCGCCGCCCCAGTCGAACATCTATATCACCAACAGCCACTTCCACCTCACCCGCCAGGTGTTCGTCAACGAGGGCCACATCGACCTCCAGGTGCGCAACTCTGGCGGCGAGGACCTCCGCCCCGTGGACGCCCCCGAGGAGGGCCTGAATGTCTGGATGCAGTACTTGAGGATGCGCAAGTGCTACATGGGTCCGATCGCCGACCCCAACTTGATAGTGCCCAGCAGCCCCGATCATTCCCTACCCATTGTTATGACCACCGAGCAGTTGGCCAAGTTGCAGGGTGAGTCGGAGTCCTTTCTTTATTTTCCTAGCTTATTTATATTCCTCTCCTTTCAGGCATGATCTAATTGGTTTTAATTTTAATGCATTCAAAAGAGCGTTGAAGACTTTGTTTAATTCTAAAAAAAAAAATCCATAAAAATACATAAAAACTTGTCTTAAATTATACTTTACGAGCTATTTTATTTGACTCGCTTGGATTCAACTATAATCTTTGTCGATATAAGTTTCGTAAGTTTTTATACATTTTAAACCTTTTTAGAATTCTGTTTTCAGCTTACGGAATTTTTCTATAAGCATACTCTATTTAAACTCTAAACACTTTATTTCTGCATCTTCATGGATCCTAGGGTCACGAGAATTCTCAATTGAAAGGAACATAGATACTATTATGGCTATGGCTATTTCTTTCTTTATATAAGGAGTCAAAAGTTTTGGATTTAATTAAATTACGGATAATTCATTGGATAAGGTTGTATCAAGTTCGGAATGGTCGGTTCTATGAGATACAACATAGATCCAGCATAGTTACCCCATTGGGTATATTTTTATCTAAATAGCTGTTCATTTAGTAACCTCGAACCATCCAAACCTTGAATGAGTGTATGGAGTAGCTTGACATAAGTTTGTTTTATCCTCGAGTCCCAGTTCAATAGTGTGTTGCCAAACTGAGACTCCAAACAGGAGAGCAGAGTTCAAGAATTGTACGAACCAGCGAGACACATTCGAGTCCTGGTAGTGAAAGGATCGTCAGTCTTTGGACTTATGTTTGGTCTATATTATAGAGTATCAAAGACTCTTTAAGATGTTCTCTTTTTTTTTTTTGGGAAAATACATTTTTTGATTCCGGAAATTCCGGACATTTGACAAACATCTGTACGAATCTTATAAAATAACATTTGGCTTTTGGACACATTTCTATTTTGTTTTTACTGAGGGTTGCTATTTCCGTGCTAATTTTAAAATACGTTGGATGGATTTAGTTGTAAAGTCACGTACTTTTCCCATTTCGTTGTTAAAAATCTAAAATTTGAAAGAATTTTTCACATATAGTTCAATTTTATATGTTTTGAAAAATGCGCTTTTGAGTGAAATGGAAAATATTCAAAATATTTCACCATCACTGGGAGCGCTTTATTTGTGTTTCAAATTCAGTTTCCGTTTAGTGCTTCGGGCTAAAGTCAAATCGCTGCCAGAACACTCCCCCGCATACAGAACAGCCCCTCCCCCTACCGGCCGCGTCGCCATCTGGCGGAAGGGAAACAAAACAAATGCAAAAATATGCTTCGGCCGCTGCCTGTTTGTCCCAACTGCTTCGCCAAAGACGATGACTTATCAAGGCGAAATGAAGCGATTGCTTTCTCCGCAGCTCCCTCCCCTCTCACCATCCTACCCCCGCCCCTCCACCGCTCCACAATTCGCTTCTCTGCCGCGGGGTCAGTGGCAGTTATCATTGCAATTTTGTAATCAGTTGCGGCTCAAGGTTAAATTCCCGCAGGCACAGTGGGGCAAGTTGCTCGTGCCAGGCCAAAGTGCCACTCCCTGCATTATTAAGCAAGTTGGTCTCAATGGCTTCATAAACATAAATTAAGTTTAATAGTAAATATAGTTTAATTATCAAAATTATTCCCGAATTAAATTCCTAAATAAATGCAAGCAATCTCTGTCATGACACACGAGGAGAAAACAAAGCCAAAATAATTTCAAACGCAATCGAATGAAAATATACGTAGAGGTACTGTTGGCATTGTGTTGGACCTCATCCTTCCGTCCCTCCCCCATTCCTCCTGAATTTATTTGCTTATATTGAGAGTCTCCATATTTGATTTGCATTTGTGGGAGTGTTGGTGTTTTGGTGAAATATTTTGGGTCATTTGCCCGTCTGGCTCATGAATTCTGTATAATATACACACTTTCCGAATTTTATTCGCCTGCGGATGCACATTAGAGTGGGCCTTGGGTATACAAAAGTGGGTAACCCTTATCAGTAAAGCTTAAAAAATATATACAAGGTGTATTTTATTAAATGTGATAGCAGAGTCTATAAACACATATTTTATAGTTTATTTACTTAATAGAAAGCCCTTTTAAATGGCCCCTAAACCTAATAGGAGTTCCCCCGCGAGGATGTTCCTACTTCGACTTTATCGAATGCAAGCACTCCACACTGGTTTTTGTTTTCGATTGTCGCACTCTTGATTTAGATTTATTATGGACAATGATACAATTTCTCAGCATTCACTGGATTGGTATTGTGCTCTAAATTGGGCCGCCTCCACCCCACTCGCCTGGAGCTCCGTCTGGTGTGACAATGCCTGGGCGGAGGAACGAGTCGATCGATTAGCGTCAATTGTTGCTGGAAGTACCCGAGTTCGGCGGAGATGTCGGTGAACTAATTAAGCAATTCAATCGATGTGGTTTTTCGAAATTTATATTCAGATATTTTGAAACTCTGTCAAGGCAATAAGTTTGTAGGAATTCACTGGGCGAAGTGCATCTCCGTCCCTCAGTACTTGTTCAGGCTCTCCCTCAAAGTTATAATACTCCATGGGGACTAACTTCATGGGATCTGGTCTGACAAGATATTAGAATCTACTAACATAGTAATAGCTTAGTATTTTTGGGAATTCCGTAATGAGACTTCTAGAGGGACTCTACAATTGTCTCTACTTTGTTTATGCCAAACCGTAATGTTACGACTGTGGGTTATGGGGCCTGGGTTTCGTAACGCAACCAACGTCATTGGGGCACCCTCATCTTCCGACTCGTGCCGACCTCACTTACCGGCTAGGGCTATTGTCTGTGCACTAGCCATCAGTTGGAGCCGCGCCCATGAGGACCCTGGACGGGCGGTAATGACGCATTGTCGAGGAATATATCAGTGGATGCGTCTTACGGAAGACCACCTACGCAAGTGGGAGAGTCGCAGGACAGGAAAAAGCTTATATTAGTTTCCTATTTTTAGACCAGTCCAGTGCGAATCACTTTATACTTGACCAGCATCGAATGGCATTTGCATAGGTAATTTGTTGCCACTCGGGCGAGAGCTAGAACTCCCCGACCGCAAATTATTTCGCACATTAACCCACCGGCGGTGGCGGCACAATCTAATCGTTAATTGGCACACTAACCCCGAACAGAAACAGAAATGGGGCTGCCATTGGCCCCATTCCACTCTCACTGATAAAAATAGTTTGCGAAGGTTGTTTGCCAAAAAATAGTAAATAGAAAAAATCAAACAAAAGCGAAAATAAACCGAAACCGAAAATGAAAGTGGAAGTGGAAGTGGCGGAGACCAGAGCGAGGGTGGGCGAGCAGATAGGCGCAGCCGAGCACAATTGGGAGCGACCTTGAGATAGTGCCCTCATTTGTGCACTTGGTGTTTGTTTATTTACCGTCCTAACAATGGGAATTTGAAAAGCGCAGAAAGATAACTTTCATCGAACTCTCTATACCCTATGAGCTTAGTCAGAGGCGCTGCCTGCAGAGGCGGTTTCTAACTGAAACCTGTTCCGATTTTGGGAGATTTCAAGTAAAAAACTAAAGCTAACAAATCAATATTGTCGCATGCCATCGTAAAGCTAAATACATAATAAATAAACCATCAAACTAAACTGCACCAGCTTTCTAAAAGGTTCAGTAACCCGATAAATGACAGCCTCTTGGGGATTTTTAGAAACAATAACCAGGATTTGCTCGATTACATTTAAGAAATAATTTTAATTTCTTTTTGAAGATTAATAAAAGCTCTCGTGGGTTGTTTTATTAGTTGGCAGTGTATTGAACCTGTTAGGAGCATTGACACCTTGGCGATCGCTTCTCGGGAGGTGTCTGAATCATAGGAACCACAATTAGATAAGATTAGATCCAGGTGTATAGATCCAGAAATTTTCCAAAAATTAGGCAAGATCCTAAGGGGCTGCGAGTGAAATACGAGTGTTCCAAAGAATTAAGGTCAGGGCTGTCTATCAGTGATGTGGGGATATCTAAAGTGCTCCCGAATTATCAAGTGTCGTCTGCGGCTACTGTGTATCTGTGAATCCGTATCTGTGTCATGCGAAAACGAAATGCGACCAGCACACGCACCTACACAGCTGCGCGGCCAGTAAGTGTTCATGACTTCCATTCTAATTCATTTAAATGGCTCGAACACTCCGGCCCACTTCTCCCGCTCCCTGGTCTCGGCCTTTGTCTGAAAGCCAGACGAAATTTCTATACGGAGTGCAGCCGATGGCGGCCATTTTGGTTTTACTTTCGTCGTTTTTTTCTTCTTTTTTTTTTTTTTTTTTTTGTTTTGGTTATATTATTCTCTTTTTTGCTTTTTGTTTTTTGGCAAAATTTCATTTTGCCTTTGTATTGCCGAATCGCTGTTATTGCTGCCGTGACCGTGTCTGTGGCTGCCTTGCGCCCGCCACTCCCCCTGCCTGTACGCGAGTGCTGTGTACGGCAGCTGCCACGCCCCGCCCGGTCCAACTCACACACGCCTTCGTATAATCATCGTCATTGTGTCTTGTTTTGTGAAGCGCAAAAACGTGTTCCCATCGCCTGGCTTTTATATTTTGGAATTTTTGTTTTAATACGAGCTAGTCACTTGCGTCTACTCTTCTCCCATGCTTCCCTTTTTGGCCAATAAAATATTCAAGTTCTGCCGAGTCGGCTAGAACTGATTCCGAATATTTTAGGGCCCCGCTCTATAGACAGAACGAAGAGGTGTTTATCAACCGGTCCTGTGGCGCAATGGATAACGCGTCTGACTACGGATCAGAAGATTCCAGGTTCGACTCCTGGCAGGATCGCATGAAATACCTTTTTTTTCCCTTTTTTTATAAAGAGAAAAAAAGAAAAAGAAAAGCCTAAACTGTAGAAAAATAAAAATAAAAAAAAAGTTTATCTTCGCCCAACGTGGGGCTCGAACCCACGACCCTGAGATTAAGAGTCTCATGCTCTACCGACTGAGCTAGCCGGGCACTTGGAGTTCCGTTCTCAAAAGGCCTTCTTCCGAAGAACCAGGTACTATTTCTCAGAACCTAGGCAAGAAAACTAAAGAAAATCCAAGTTCTATGTTTAGATCCCCGTCCATTATTCTAGTTTTTTAGAGAAAGAGAAATTCAGGTCAAACTAATTAGCTCGATCCAGCGAATTAAATCAGTGATTAAATTCGATCTGCGACCCTAAAAAGCATAATCAGAATGCACGTTGCCACTGAAAAACCAGCTTATCCACGTAGCCCCGCTATTAAAGTTCATTTGCTGCAAACTATTTGCTTAATCACTCGAAGCGGAGAGAAGGAAATTTTATTCAGTGTTTAATATCGCGGCTCCCGCTCCCGATCCCGCGGCCGCTCTCTGCGGCTCTCTGCACCGCTCGCCACTATTCATAGATTTCTATTTCGTTTTCACCCTGACCCACCGCAATAGTTTTCGTATTGCTCGCCTACCCCTTTTCTCCGCCGATAGCTGCAGCCGCAACAACAATGCCAACTATTTATGGCAAAACCAATTGCTCCACTGTTGCCTGGCTTTCTATCACAGTTTGTGGCGCTGCTCCTCTTCATTGGTTTTGTTTTTGTTTGTCGCTTCCCGTGTTTACTTCTTACTTCTCTATTGGCCTGTACATACATTCGTACATGCTTATGTATGTATATGTACATATGTTTGCGGTTCATTGAGTTCCCAAGCGATAACTAATGCCCATCACACGCACATTTTACGCATAGAACTCGCAGAATGAATGGCTGCGGCGCGTAGACACGGCGTATGATTCATATTTCGCATACGCCATGTTGTCTGCCACAAACCGCGCTGTTATAGCATAGGATCTGCATTCTGCAAACGTGCGAGAGTGCTTTTGAATAATATTATCCAGAATTAAAGGTCGTTTTTAACTACATTTTGCATTAACAATTTATTTAAATTTCGTCTTTTAGATTTAAAAAAGTAAAAGCAGTCAAAATTACAATCTTTTAAGTAAAGCTTCTTTAAAATTTTGTGTTGCTTTTTAGTCTTTGTTTTTATTTTCAGTCGGCAGGGATTTGAAAAGCTTTGTTCTCATTTACACAAACTGTATATATGTATGTATGTACTTATACTTATGTATGTTTATAAGTATAAATATTTTTTGAGCAAATTTTTCAGGTATTATCAGAATTTATTGCGTTTTAGGTTCATTGTTTCCCCCAATTGAACAATGCTGTTTCCCGCAAAATATAATCGAAATTCTGAGGTCATGTGTATGTGCTTCGCATGTATCTGCCAGTGTACTGACGTTCAAAACAGGTAAGCTAACTTAATTAATTTTTTTGGCAGTATAAAAGGGACAGGTTATTTTTTTCGACTCTGACTAAGCCCACGAGTGCAATTTGTATGTACATTACTCGGCACTCGGTCCTACAATGGAAATAGAATTCTGACATGACATACACTTTCGCTTTCGAGTGGAAATTAACGGCGATGAGCGGCGCAACAGGCGCTTATCTCGCCAACTGGCGAGTGCAACGAATACATATTTAAGTACATACCTATTTACATAAATAAGTATGTAATGGTAATATTGTACCCCAAATAAAGATTTGTTTGGTTGTTTCATAGAAGGTTATCCAAATGGGTCAAGAAAAGTCCAAAATAAATGCTGAAAATGTCAATTATTAAGATATAGGGAGTGGTATCAAATGGGAGGCTTTATAAACCTTTAGTTTACATTACTTATTGGGTAATTCTTAAAAATAAATCATTTTTAAACTTTTTTTGCAGATAATATTATGGGATGTGTATGCCTCAAACTTGACACATCTTGAGACATGTATAAGGTTGTCAAATATCTCCCTTCCGCCTTTTTGTCCTTTGGATTTTCGCGGCTATGTACAAAGCGCTACAGAGCTCGTATCTGGCAACACTATACATAATTTAAAAGGTCTTGACATAACCTACAAAACGACGCTATGCATGATTAGTTTGGATATTGCGTTCACCAGTTATAGACGTGTAAACATGGAGTTCACTAACGCCGAAATTCGCGCTATTTTAAAGTTTTCCTTCGTTAAAGGCAAATCCGCTAGAGAAACGTTCCGTGAGATTAATGGGGTTTTGGGGGATGGTACTCTATCACTTCGAACCGCGGAGGAATGGTTTCGACGATTCAGAGCCGGTGAAAACGACACCATGGATAAGCCAGCCGGCGGAAGACCTGTGACGACAAATACCGATCAAATCATGGAATACATCGAGTTAGACCGGCATGTGGCTTCTCGTGACATCGCCCAGGAGATGGGAGTTAGTCACCAAACCATTTTAAACCATCTGCAGAAGGCTGGATACAAAAAAAAGCTTGATGTTTGGGTGCCGCATGATTTGACGCAAAAAAACCTTGTGGACCGAATCAACGCCTGCGATATGCTGCGGAAACGGAACGAACTCGACCCATTCTTGAAGCGGATGGTGACTGGCGACGAAAAATGGATCACATACGACAATATCAAACGAAAACGGTCGTGATCGAAGGCCGGTGAATCGTCCCAAACAGTGGCCAAGCCGGGATTGACGGCCAGGAAGGTTTTGCTGTGTGTTTGGTGGGATTGGAAGGGAATCATCCACTATGAGCTGCTCCCATATGGCCAGACGCTTAATTCTACCATCTACTGCGAACAATTGGACCGCTTGAAGCAGGCGATCGACCAGAAGCGTCCAGAATTGGCCAACAGGAAGGGTGTAGTGTTCCACCAGGACAACGCCAGACCACACACTTCGTTGATGACTCGTCAGAAGCTACGGGAGCTCGGATGGGAGGTTTTATCGCATCCACCATATAGCCCGGACATAGCGCCAAGTGATTACCACCTGTTCCTGTCCATGACGAACGCCCTTGGTGGTGTAAAGTTGAACTCAAAAGAGGCTTGTGAAAAGTGGCTGTCCGAGTTCTTCGCAAATAAGGAGGGGGGCTTCTACGAGGGAGGTATTATGAAGTTGCCGTCTAGATGGAAACGGATTATCGAACAAAACGGCGCATATTTCAACTAAATCGGATCACTGTAACACTTTTTATAAAGCATTGAATAAAGAGCAAAAAAGCGGAAGGGAGATATTTGACAACCTTATATTTAGTATTCGTCACGACATCTATACACCCCATTCCGAGAGCATGACACTCGGGGTATTTATCTTCTGGCTGAGATACAAAAGTTCGCGAATAACGCAAATAGAAAAGAAAACAAGAGTGCGAGGAATCGGGAGCAGAGAGGGCGAGCTGCCATTAATTAAAAGAAAAGAGGGAAAACTGCAGAGAAGGGGAGACCCGTCTTGTTTGTGCTTTCATCTCAGTATTGATTGATGTCTTCAGTGCTCTCCACACACACACCCAAGCGGCGATAGCTCAGATACAGGTGTGCGTCTATGATTAATAGCTAAATAATGTGGGTACAATGCACCCGAAAAACCAGATACAGTATCTGAAACAGCGATATGATGCGATATGAAGGACGCAGATCTCTCAGAACTATGCACCATAATCAGGCATCCTTTGTATTGTCTCATCTATTGCCGCTCGGCGACTGAATGGATTTGCTTTAAATGCGAGATTCGGAGAAATGAGTCTACGTGCACCGTAATGAAGTTTATTTTTAGCGACCTGGCATTTCAACTTGTTTTTGCTCAGCGGCCATCTTGATGACGTTGCTGACTGTCGGGCTGACTGGCGGACTGACTGACTGGAGGATTGACCGCCCGACTGTCGGAGAGCGACCCCCAACAAAACGCATTCAGATAATTGTCTCGGCAGAGAGAAAAAAAGCACCATATACGATGACGACTGATGAAATATACAAAGACCACGGCCCTCCCGGCTCCCGCCCGCCCCTCGGGCCGTATATGTGTTAATGGGTCTCTGACCTGATTTAATAATAATAAATAAACGGGCATGGCTGTGTGCGGGGTCTAGAGAACTTGAGACTGCTAGGAGGGGTACAGATACGCGCTCCAAGAGACTAAGCAATAATAGTGTTCTCTATAATTGAAAAATGGTAGATACACAGTTACAGTTACAGCATTTGAAAATACTTATTGAGGATTTTTGATCCAAAATCTTATAAGAATAAATTGTATACTGAACTGCTAAAAATTGTTTTCCAATCAAAACATACAAAAATCTATAGTACAGATTCTATTGCCATATATTATTCAATAGTTCCTACAACTCTGAGACGCACTGTATCATAACGCCGAAAAATAATAAAGCGAAAATTATCTCGACCGTGTGTTTATTGTTATTTATTTATTTTTATTTTTATTTTTTGCAAACTCTATCGGTGTGAGTGCTTTTGCGTCTGGACGTGGAGCTGTGTGTGTGACCTTGAAATGGGTTTCTCTTTGTTGTTGGCACATTTTTGGAAATTATCGCTCGTGTTTGTATATTCGCTTTTTATACGTACATATATACAAACATACATATGTACATATGTATGTACATCTCTCTCCGAATTCGCGTGAAACGAAAGTCACTCGTCGCTTTCATTTTGATTTTGTGACAAAATGCAACCAGCTAAAACGATACATATATGTACATAAATACATACTGATGTACACAGATACATACCTATATGTATGCAGGGGAATGTGTGCAAAAATAATAAAATAAAAAGAAACCATTCGAGGAGGAGAAAAATGAAATGCGCTCGGTAATTATCAGAGCCGATGCCATGAAATTAATTATCTTTTTACAGAGATGTACGATAAACTGTCGCGACTCGCCAAAAGCCAAAGTTCGCTGTATTAATTCAAGGCCAGCCGCGATATGCGAAAAAGTGCAAACAGCAGTCCGCCCGCCAACAACAAAAGCCCCAACCCCAACCCCGTCCCACTCCCACTCCCAGTCCCAGCCCCAGCCCCAGCAGCGGCAATAGCAGTGAGTGTTCCATGTGCACACATGCTATATTTTAATACTCATACGCGAACCAACCTCCATGCCATCACAAATGTATCAGCGGAGCCAGACGCGAGAATCGCGATTCGCCTGCCAATAGCATCTCTTGCGGAGAAAGAATGAAATACGTTGATATGGATCAATACAATGATATGGATTACAAATCTAGGACCAGAGGATCCATAAGTGATGGCTCTTACATAACTAGCAACTAGAAATTGGCCCACCGATACTACCTTCCAATTCTAAACTATTCATGGAGAGAGCGCGGTGGCATCTGCTGCCCTCGCTTGCAATTGAAGGTCCTCCAGCCAGGACACCCTTCTCTATTTACCTTTCTGATTGTATATTTTCTAAACAACTGGTAACACCTTCTAGAGCACGTACCTCACGTCCAGGAGGTATTCTAACTAAGTGGGAATTATTAAATAAATCCTGGTAGCAAAAGCAAACGTGGTAGTGTTTTATAAGATAATGTGGATCCAAAACAAGGAGGTTTTAGGGAGTGGATGTGTCTGCCAGGATAAAAATCGAAAAGTCGTTTGACTTTTCTAAAACTTCTTAGGGAGTTTAGTGAAATCTCAGCTCTATGAGTCACAATCTGAGATATTCTTTCTGACTAACATTTACAAATAAAAATGTACATACACATTCTGCTGAAACCATATTCCTGTAGAATATTTCAGATATTTTTCCCATTTTGAAGATTGAGAAACAATCCTTTAGAGTAGTAAGCCACTAGTGATTTTACTCCAATATACTACGCTTATATATCGGGAATTTTAGATCCGTTTTCGAACGAAACTTGATAACTAACTTCGTTATGATTTCGGCTCGTCATTATTGTGCCGAAAAATTTCACATGAATTTCAAGGACAAACTTGATTCGCAAATGCACAGCCACATGCGAGTGTGTGTGTCGGATGTGTTTGTGTGCCAGGAGAATTTGTTATTTTTTTCGAATGTTCTTTGTGTTTGTGCGAATTAATTGTGAGGGTTCTGCATGAAGCCCGGCCACACACCGACACACCGACATACTAATGGCATTTGGCCTATTTATGCTTCCACGTATTGAAAACGCACACAGACGCAGTGGCAGGGGCAGTCGTATGTGCACCAGGGTCGTGGCGGGGACGCCAGGGAGGCTATGTAGCTCGCCATACAGGGTTTCAAATTTGTTTTAACCCTTCGCCAGCTCCTCATGTGCTGGGCCCTGAGCTTTGGGGTAACTTTTCGTTTTTCGAGCTCTGAACCGAAGCCGGCGGCTGAAATGGAAGTTAATTGGGTTACAAGCTCACTGGGTTAGCCCGGGGTGCTGCGGAAAGCGTGTAAGAGCGCTCCATGCACTGAAAATAATCTTCAGTCCCCCGCCTCTCAAAAGTCTTATTACTGTTCCGAAAGCTCTACATCGTTCAGCTAAAGTGTACTTGGGTTATGTATTCCGCTATGTACAACCACTGTACATATATAAATACATGCATATATGCTTTCAAGATCAAGGTCAAGCCATATACACACTTTTCGGTACAGGGACGCTTTCATGGAGGAAGAACGAAAAAAGAGAGAATCGCAAACATGTGCCAGCTAACTTATAAACAATGGCTCTGCCTTTGCACCGATACTGAAGTCCGTCCGCTGGTCCGTCCGGGTGTCCGCCTGTCCGTCTGTCCGTCCGCCAGCTCTGCGCTCGTTTGCAGTAGTTAAGCAACCCCTGCAGACCATTTGACACACTAAGGCAAAAGTTCTGCTTTTTTCTCCTTTATTTTTGGAACAAAGGCAGACAAGTGTACCTGCTGGTTGCAAAAAAAAAAAAGCAGCTGTCCTTAAGCTCCGACGCAGAAGCGAAGACCTTGAACAAAAGACGAGAAGGACGAGACAAACAAGAACCGCAGCGACAAATTCGAGAGGACGGAAGATCGCATTTTGGTCAAGCCCAAAGTTCTAAGACATAATCAGGAAATGCAAGCGAGAGGAGGCGAGGCGGCGAAACCAGTTCTCCGGCCAGAGATTCGGCCGAATCGCTTCTTGGACAGAGTCCAGACACAAAGCCAGACTGGCAACGGTTATCATGTTTCGGGCACATGATTGAAAAACCTTTGTTGGAAGCCTTGAAGAGCTCTCCCCTGGCTGCTCCTCGCCCCCTTTCTTTCCTTTCTGCCGTTGCGTGTCCTGCGCAGATTAAGCCGAGTATAAGCTTGGGCCCGGCCGTCTAGACATCGGCGAACCTAATTGCATACATTGTTCAATCGATGCGATCGATTCGATTTGGCTGGGCTAAGGTTTCTCTGGAAAGTGCCTGGAGCCAGCACCTTTATGCTAATTTATGGGTTAGAGGCACTCTAGTTTCCCGAAACTTAAGAAGGTACTGAGCCCTGAACTTGAGAGGGATGTGTGACGGTTACCTTTCTCGATTTGGATGGGCATTCCATAAAGTGAATCACAATTGAAGTACGTGGGCAGGGTAAGGAATCTACGAATGCATCGGGCACACCATCCGAA
Organism: Drosophila malerkotliana malerkotliana; assembly: GCA_018153235.1. Classification (NCBI taxonomy): domain Eukaryota; kingdom Metazoa; phylum Arthropoda; class Insecta; order Diptera; family Drosophilidae; genus Drosophila; species Drosophila malerkotliana. The sequence goes on along the minus strand of JAECXV010000075.1, from coordinate 19,022,226 downwards.
AGTGTCCTCGGCCATGTCAGTACCGCATTAACTAACCAGAAATCGGTAGCATGGGAGTCACCAAGCAAATGGCCAAGAAAACATTGCAAAATAGTTCAGAAATCCCCAGTCGGCGTGGAAAAAAAAGAATTTTCTAAGGCTGCCTTTGAGAGATTCTTCTCGAATTGCGCATACGCCCCATTGCACGCTCCCCCGAAGAGAGCCAACCCAATTGTCGGTGAAATGGCAACGCATAAAAAACAACAACGGTGGCTAACTCACCACACAGACTCAGCTGGGGGAGGGACTGCGCCGAAGGATTCTGTCTGGCTGGCCCGGCCTTCCAGCCACATCAGCCTTGGCATGATTTCATTACGCACGCTCCCTCCCAGCCTCCCCACCCCCACCCCACGCACACTGCTCGATTTTTGGGTCGCCGCAGCCCGCGCCCCGCCAGACACCTCCCCAAGCGAGCGAGTGAAAGCCAAACAGGTTGGGTCGCACGCACAATCCGGGAGGAGGCAGCAGGAGGGGTGGCACAGGATCGATTATTTTCGGGCCGACTGCGGCCATTTATTTTAGGAGTCATAAAAGCAACCCAAGCAACCGAGGACCGGCAGGAAAGGAAACCCCCAGGACCCTAAACGAGATCTGAAGCCGTGCCCAGGGCGTTGGCTTGTGCGTGTGTCTGGCGGGTTGGGCGGCTTGCGGGTTTGCCAGATTGTGAGTTTGCGGGTGGTGGGCGGTGGGTGATGGTGCCGCCTCAGAGTTTGTTGCCTCTCCTGTGCCTCCGCCTCCCCCTCCGACCCCCAGTACATGGACAGCCCAAGTTTTTACGATGCCGAGAGTATTTAGAGTCGAAAAACGACGTCGACATCGCATTTGTGTGTTTGTGCCGTCTCGTCTGGTGACCTTGAACTTTCAACTTTATTGCCATTGTAGTCAGACGCCTACCGTAGCCCCGCCCACCAACGCCGCATTTATGTGCCTCTTTCCCTGCCTGCCCTGCCTGTCTGTCTGTCCGCTTCCCTCGTCCGACATTGGCGCGTTTTGGCAATTTCGAGGCTTACACGAGGGGGTGGATTGGAATGGGTGGCCCGGGTTCTTGGCCTTTTATTTGCGTTGTCTGCAGCGCCTGCGACCTTGAAGCTGGTCGCGCTTTCACGTGAAAGGTGAAAGGCACGTTCTCGGCTTATTTCCACAATGACTGTCTGCGTGGGAGTATGAACCCAAGTGTTTCATTCCGTCTATGCCGTTCTTAACTGAGATAGCCCTTTTCCGGATTAGAAGCGAGATTTTAAATCAAAGCTTTGCTATATAATCATGCAAATAATTTTACAAGGCTTGAAAGCATTCGATAATTTTATTTTTAAAAGGACAAGTTTAAATCGTAAAAAGCCGAGGAGGCAATGGAAGGTCTGATTCGTTAGTTTGATTCATTCCCGGACGAAAATAGTATTTCATAGTATCTACTCGGACGAAAATCTCAAATTTTCCAATCTCTCGATCTTCTTCAGTCTTCGACTGGCTCCAAAACTCATGTAGGGGTCTAGTCGTGGTAGGTGCCTGCCTTAGTGAAGTTGCACTTTATGACCAGGATGCGCATGAATCTCCCGAATGACCTGATGGATTTTGGAAAAAAAATGTTGTCGATTTTTCTGTTCTAAAAAGTAAAAATTTTCCGCCATAAAATTTTATGGAACTTTCAAACGTTTTTTCTCTCAACTAAAAATACTTTGTTTGTCCACAGATGGCGTGCTTAATTTCTTCAAAATTAATCACCATAAATTTAACACTACACACGCCATCTGTCGAAAACACCATAACCTATGACAATATGGTACGCAATACAATACTTAAGCGCCACCTAGTCATGCATTTAAAAAATGCATGCAAACTTTTTTAGACAGATGGCGCTAAACATATTTCGAAATTTTCAAGTTTGCAACTTTAGCGCCATCTGTCGAAAATTCACAGAGACCATAACAGTCTGAATGTAAGCTAGCCCCCGTAAAAGCGCCATCTGCTAGCTTCTTTTAAAAAGGATGCGTACGACAACATTTTCCGAACTCGAATAGATGGCGTCGCCAAAAAGAATTTTCAGATACTTCTTGTAAGCATCCTTTCAGATGTAAGCATTGCGCGCCATCTTCCGGTTAAACTGTATAGAAATTTCAAGGCAAAAAATATGTCCACACAATTTTAGCAAAATTTCTGTTAAATATTAAACAGAAGAAATTTTTAAATTTTAATCAAAAGACTTCGAGCGTGAAAATTGACGAAATTTGTTATCAAAATATTTTAATAATAACATAAGTTATCCATGATGGAGAAATTCAATTGTGACTCGGGAATATTCGAATTTATGTTGGCTCCCGACTTGAATCTTGGGATATATCATGGCTAAGCTTACCTGTTTTGCAATTTGGACTGTAGGCGTCGTAGCTTCCTGCTGATGTGGGCGAGGCGTAACCGTTAGACATGTAACTGTGGTTCTGTGAACCCGGGGAGAGCGGCGGCGCCGAGCTCGGAACGCTACTCGGACTGGCGGACATCCAGTCGTCGGAGCTGCAAAGATCGACAAAAATATGAATCAGAAAATATAAGAAATTTCTGAGATTGAAAATGCTTACACTTCCAGGCGGGCCCGCTTGTTGGGAACCAGGACCAAGTGCCCGTTGGCTGCTCCCGACGCAGCTGCAGCCGCCGACGTTGATGCTGCTGGCTTGCTGGAAGTTGCTGTTAAGGAGGCGGCAGTGCTGGCATTGGCGGGCGCTCCAGTGGGGGCGGTTGCTAGGGATACAACGTCTGCCATGGGTTCGATTTTAATTGTCGTGGGATTTGGCTTCTGTTTATCCTCGATTACCGTTGCTGTTGATGCGCCTGTTGCGCCGCCATTCGCCACAAGCAAGGTCAGGGCGGCATGGTTGTGGGTGGCAGACGATGTGGGTGCAGAAAGGGGGCAGATAGCAGGACCTCCGGTGGCGGATGGCGCGGGGGAGGATGCAGCAGCCACCGAAAGTTGTTGTTGCAGCAAGACGTGGCTGGGAATCGATCGCCTTATCTTTGTTTGACTCTGCCCGCTAGTTGCAGCTGCGTTCTGTGGTTGCTGCTCCTGCTGCTGAATTGCATTCAGACGGTACATTGTGAGAGATTCATGAGATTCTTTTTATGACCTGTTGATTGTTTCATTGAAAGGATTTGCAAGCATGGCCACGCCTTCATGATGTCCATTTGCAGTAATCTTCACATAATTCTCTACTGTCCAAAATCTGCAAAGAAAATGTCATAAGTCGTTATTAATTATCTATTTTATTATTTTATTATCTATTCATGAAGCGAAAATAAAAAAATTACAAGTTAACTCGTCTCATTTTGGAACATACATGTACACTTTCAAGAAAAACCCAATTGAACTTCGTTGGCGGGAATTATTGATAAAAGAAAGAAAAAAAATCACAAACTATCAAAAAAAAAGGATAAAAATGTTTCCTAACAAATCTTGCAGCAAAAAGGTGTTGCCGCCCCCGGGTGGACTCGAACCACCAACCTTTCGGTTAACAGCCGAACGCGCTAACCGATTGCGCCACGGAGGCACATGCAGCGAGCTTGCCAAAATCTCCATGCATGCTAAGGCAGTTCATAAAGCCCAAAAGCTTCTCCATGCACCTTTTCTTTTTGGTTTTAAAGGTTTTTAATGCTATTTTTCTTTGTATTTATTAAATGTTACAATTGCACAAACAAATATTTATAAATCTGTCATTTCAGTAACATAGAACATTTGAAGTAATGTATAATTTCCGGGGGATTACAAGGCCTCCGTGGCGCAATCGGTTAGCGCGTTCGGCTGTTAACCGAAAGGTTGGTGGTTCGAGTCCACCCGGGGGCGGCTTTTATTTTAAACATTTAAGCAATTTTTTTCGCATTTCGCAATGTATATTAAATCTAAATTTCACATTTGAAACTTTCTATGTAACATAAATATAATAAAAAAAAAAAAAAAAAGTTTGTTACTAATAAATGAATATTACAACAAATGAAATAAAACTGCAAAAAGTTATTTCCGCCCCCGGGTGGACTCGAACCACCAACCTTTCGGTTAACAGCCGAACGCGCTAACCGATTGCGCCACGGAGGCACATAATATACTCTAAACAAATTGCACATATCAATATACGACAATCAAATTACAAGGAGAATCCAGAAAGTTTAAAGAAAATTCAAAGATTGTTGAAAATTGTTTGTCCGTTAAGGGGTTCTTAAGCCAGAGTTGTTTTAAACTATCATACTACTCAACTGAATTAATTCTTTTTCGAGTATCTTTAGGTTCGGTTTTATCAATTTTCTTGAAGGAAACTGAATTGCATGACTAGATGTCAATTACCTGAAGCCAAACGGGGTCAATGCAGTAGTTTAATGCACTTTCAGGTCGTGTAACATGCAACCGTCAAAGCGTAAATAAAGCAGAGCTTGCCACCCCGTCCCTTTCGCAGCGATGCCCTTGCTCACACACAGAATTCAATTCTCAAGTGTGCCACCCGCAAGCGATGCACCCTAAACACATCCCCACAGCCCACCCCCACCCCACTCTCACTAGAACAGGCAAGTCACTTACGGGAGCGCAGCTAAGCGGGGCGCCGACAAAATGGCGTAAGCATATTGACCCAGAATCCTTGATAAGGTCGTTTCACGTTGGCCCGAGCCGCCCACCAAACGACCGACCGAATCCGAGTGCTGTGACCCAATTTCGATAAATTATTATATAACACACCCGATGTATGCCTACCGCCCTAGACCGACCATCAACTTTCAATTAACCCAGCAGTCGAATAGATAGAATACTCAATCAATGGGCGAAGCTTTTCGCAAAATTCTTATACTTTCACCAAATGGCGAATACAAATTTGTCACTTGGTTCGATTGAAATCTATTTCTGGTCCTAAAAAAATATATAAACAACAGTCTACTTTCTAAGAGTTTATTAGCCTTTCGGCTCGCTTCAATTCGCGTTTGGCATGTTGCACTTGCACTAATTTTGTGGACCGACGGTCCTATGTTGGCACTCGGCTGTGCGGACGGACACAATTGAACGTCCGATGATAAGGGGGGAACTAGATGGACAGACACTCTGAAAATGATGCATTTCCGCTGTAGATACATATAAAAAAGATCATTTCTTTACGTTTGGGTAGTGTGTTTTTTTAAAGAACGGGGAAACTCGATGTGGCGACGGCAACTCATCTGCATTTCCAATAGCTGACGTCGCCGACCGCAGAGCAGCTGCAATTCATGCGCATACTAATTAGCAGAACCAAATCAATTTTTCAATTATCAAGTTGGGTTGCGAGCCCGCAGTTTGGCAATAGAGTTCGGGAAACTAAATCTTTTACAATTCAAAAAATAATTCCAATTCGAAAGCCGAAATAAATTTATTCAATTCCCAATAAGCTGCACTTACCAGTAGTTTTTAATTAATTTAATCCAAATATATTACACTTTAGTGTAAGTTTAGTTTCACTACAATTTTTATTGTATTCACTCGTTATATTGCTTTATAATTTTTTGTTTTTTTTTTTTTTTACTATGTGCCAAAATCTGTAATTGACAAAATAGTATTTTTAAATAAAATATTTATTAATTTCAATATTAAAATCGTGGCAATTAAAATTCGTCATTAAACAACTTAATAATTGTAGAAACTTGAACTTTTTTATTTTTAATTTTCCGATTGAAATTAACATTTATTGAATTGCAATATTGCAATAATTTGTATTTAAATGGTACATATGTATATATTTTCAATTAAGAATTCTTCTGCTGAGTTTTCAACGTGCTGAATGAGATTTATTAAACGGGATTTTTAATATTTTTTCACGGTACATTCTATTTTTCACATTCTAGTTTTTATTAAAATATTTTATTCCTTAAAAAAAAAAAACTAAACTTAATGTGGATAAAAAATATCCATTAGACCACTGTTCAGATGCATATTCTGTACGATAAGAGAGCCGACAAATTGGAGAGTATACTGCTCTCCCTTCTGAACCCCACGACACGTGCATTTCCCGTTGCATTTTCTGCTGTCGCAATATACTGAAATGCAAATCAAATAATACCTAGCTCAGCAAAAAGGTTGAATGAAACTATTATTGGGACACCGCACTGTGGAAATTATTAACTTTAAGCATTGTTTTTCATCTGGTTTATCAAAACGTTGCACAGAGAGCAACCAGCAATCGCGTTTTTCCTTCTCCGGTTCGTTCGCTCTCTCAGTTGTTCTCTCGCGGAGCGAGTAAACAAGCGCCCAACTGCATGGAATGTTGTCAATGGGCGGGGGAGGGCTTTGGGGGGACGTGTCACTCGCCAACGGCAGCAACAACAACAGAGTATCTAGCTCGGCCCAGTTTTTATTGCTTAAATAACTTTTAATTTTTAAATAAAATCATTTTCTACACACTTCACGCACAACCAACAAGGTTTTCCACTTCTTTGGTTTGTTTTCTTCCGCTGGCCACAAGCAATGGGAATTCGCTTCTTAACATGAAACACAAGCATACCACGAAGAGGCCTTTTTTCAAGCCGACTGTTGATGCACTCTGCGAGTTTACGAGTGTTCTTCGAGGGCCCAGTATTTACGGCCCAGTTTCCGAGCCTAATTCCATTTTTTCTTTATTTTAACACGCGCGATGTAAATTGTGTTACCCGAGAGACCGCGACGCTTACAACACTGGCCAAACGCAACATTGTCTAGGCAACATCTGTTTCTTTGGGAGGTGCTAATTTATCCGTGCGGTCAGATTTTTCTTATCCGTTAACCCGGTTGGTACATGGGGCTACCGGTTCGCTCTGCGGACGTCGGCAGCGAACTGACTAAGAGAGAGAGCGAGCGCTTACAAACTCTGAAACTCAAACGTCAACGTACCTACCAGTGTTGTGTTGCCCGTCAGCTCGTTACAAAAAAAGGCTAGATTGATTTTATAATAGAAATAGGATAGAAAAGTACAAAAATTAAAAAAAAAAAAAAAAAAAAAGGGGGAAAAAATAAGACAAAATATTTTTTACATATATTTTATGTAATATGACTCTTTGTTGGTTGCCAACTCGTTTAGAACATAGTCAATGTCATCATTGCAAGAATGATGAGTGATATAAAGAGTGATATTACATAAAATATATGAAAAAAATATTTTGCTACGGTAGTCTACTCGGTAGAATTATAGTCCCTTAAGGGGCCCATCCACAGGCGAGCATGTTCGGCGAACATGTTGTGCTCGACGAAATTTTTCCTGTGGATGGTAGTGTTCGTTGTCAAATTTTGTGTTTGTCAAAATGTTCGAATGGAATTGAAATCGTTCTATTTTGACAACGTTTGCAACAACATGCTCGTCAATGGATGGCAATGTTGGCACGAACGTCAGTTTGAAAAAACGTTTTGGTAGAGAAAAATGAATAAAAAGTGAAATATTATTTTGCAATATTATTTATGGCAAATACTTATTGCCATAAGTGCAATTAGAGTGCCGCTATAGTTGTCCGTTGACATATTGATAGTTTGAAAATTTATTGAAAAATGATGTTCGCACGAATGTTGGCTCTAGTTAGTGGGGAAAATGAAATTCTAGTAGGCGAGCATGTTGACGAACATGCTCGCCTGTGGATGGGCCCCTTTAATATAAGCTGAATATACTAAGCGTGGGAGTGAAACGGCTATACAGTGCTTCGATTAACCCGCACACGGGGCATGGGGCGTTGTTTTATTTGAAACAATATTGTTTCTAAATGTCGATAAAGGTTTCAATTTATTGACAATTACATGCCAAATGTAATTTTTTTATGACAAAACCTGCCAGGTATTCAAGTGCATCCTCCGTCAACTCGTTTATCTTCTTCTGCTAAGCTGTCATCAAAATCAAATTGGAGATTGCAATCTTTAGGTTCGTTCTCTTCGGTGTCAATATTTTGGACGGCTTGAGAAAAGTCTAGATGGAATCCCTCAGCAGAATCGTCTTGCTTGCCATTCAACAATTAGCTTGGCTAAAATCACGCTCAACTTCTGCATTTGACCAGGGCAGCGACAGCAGTTGTAGAGAAAATGTTGCCAATTCCATAAATGGGTTATTGCCAGCCGAGTCCTTATAATTTCTCACTGCCCAAAACGCATTTGCAGTATGCCTTTTCCTTGTCTTTTTGATCACGACACATCCACTGCACCAGATCCAGACTTAGCCATGAATCACGGAACTTTTGTTTGTAAACTTCTTTTGGCATCTGTCACGCAAAAATTTCAAAAGAAATTCCCGCAATAATAATTTTCACAAATTTCTTGCTCTAATTGTATGATACAATTAAACAAGGTAGTCCATTCGGCTGTCAAAGTCGTTCGGGTTTTGGTCCCCTAATTTCAGTGCCTGCTTGTCAGTAACAACTGATAGCACTGTATATCGATATATACGATTTACGATTACAACAGGGTTGCATTAATTTATTTGGATTACTTTTCAGCACTTTACACAAAAATAAAAAGCGGACAAAATGGCCAGGCCAAAATAAAAAAGAGGACAGATAAACGGCTAGGGAATGTTTTAAATTTTTTCCGGCTGACGCAGTTAAAAACTGCGGAAAAAGATCTGTTCGGAAAAAGGATAAAACGGCAACACTGGTATCTCGTGAGAGTGGCGCAAGCGCCCTGCGTCGACTCGGCTTGACATGCTGCTTTCTGACTTTTCGTTTCTGTTTTTTGATTTGAGTTTTTGCTTTTTGCTCGACTTTCGCGACAGCTCCAACACAAGAACAACAACTGTGCAGTTAAAGCAGTCAGCGGTTGAAGCACAGTGGGCCCGCAAAACATCATGGTATTCACTGACATCCATATATGTACATCCATGGTGGTATTTGATCATTTTATGAAAAATATTGCCAATAAAATTTTCGAAATTTTATTTAATAAAATGAGACTAAAGAACATAGGTAATTTTAGATTAAAAAAAAAACATTTTCATACCACCTTAAATTTAAAAAACTCTAGTTCTCTTGTTTATGCCTAATGCCATGTAGGGTAATAATAGGTAATGCAACATATGCAAAAGATAACATAGAATTAGGGTCAAAGTATTAAAAAAGCCAGGAAGCTTTAAAATGTAGTATTTATTTTCCATAAAATGCAGAAGTCATCTTTTTATTTTATTTTCCATTTTACTATTCTGGAATTTCGAGTTTGACTTCAGAGTGCGCGTACTTGGTCACACAAACTTGTTGTTGCTCTTGGCCAGTGTGCGGAACTTTTGAGACTACGAAAACTGGTTTTCGTGCTGGGCTTATTTGTGGACTTGAGTTGTTGCTTTTTGGTTTCTTCTTCACCGTGGCGTAGAGTCTACTTGCCGTTGCTGTTTTTGCGCTTGTGACTTTGTAACACACTTTTTGTGCTGATTTCGCTGAGACTTTTGATTTTAATGTTTTGTTTTCAAGGGAATCTTCACTCTTCGTAGGTATGTCTGTGTATATGTACATATTTATGTACATTACCTGATCTCTTTCTATATTTTGAATAGACGGATGAACATAGGGACAATTAAAAAAACTAGAACTAGAGGTTTTTTTTTAAATTTTACATCGTGTCTGACTGGATGAACTTCAGAAACGTAAGCGAGTACTGTTGTACTGTCGCTTTCCTAAGCTAATTTGCTGTAATCGTGTATTGAACCTATTACCCAGGAAATCCAATAAAGCGCACTCGGCCCTGGGGCCCAGGGCAAGGGAGAATGCACCGCCTTCGTTCGTCTTGCCCCCTAGCAGCTGCATAAAAAGACGACTAGTCCGCAATAGGGGGCGCAACTCACGCCCCATCTGAGTGACACGCAAGCTGCAAGCATGTGAGCAGCAACAACACAAAATGCTGGCGCAGCAATGACGAAAATGCTAGGGCAACAACTACGAACCAACGACGGCAGCAGGTTGAATGACATAAAGCATCAACTGACCTTCAACTCTGGGACTGAACCTTAGAAAAAATGAATAATTTTACACTCGCGGCGGACGCACACGTACGTGTACCTACACACACAGAAACAGCCGACCGTATGCAAATACGAGTGGGAGAGCGGCGCATGCAACTTTACAGGTTTATAGTTCGGACGACGTGGGAATGGGAGGCAAATAGAGCAGGGAAAACGAATTCGCTATGAGCACTGAGCCATGGCGAAAACTACTGTTGCAACGAGGCACCCGCTCTCCCAGACATACACTCCTCGCCTGCCCACCTTCCATCACCTGGCTAGTTCGGAGGACGGTTCGTTCTAGAGTTGAATAAGCGCCACATATTACCAGATCAAACATACATAGTCTTTCGAATAGTTGACAGACATACTATACATATGCATAGAGTTGCATCAACTTAATATCAGACGTCAGTAAGACCTTAGTAGGAGATTGATTATGATTTGGTTATTTAAACGAAGATAGTCAAAATCTATAAATTACAAAATCTATAATTTCTTAAACTAAAAATACCCCTTTTTTTGATGATCTATTATGGATAGGGCTCCGGCTGAGAGATTCAGATGTGCCAGTTCATAGTTTCAAGTCTCCGAGTACCCAGCGATGACGTAAATTGGCGAGAAATGCCGATGCCAATTTGTACTCTTGCTCTTGCACTTGGTTTCGGCTGCAGGAAGTCTCCGTGACTCTCCTGCGCGATTCAGTGTCGGAGAGTGCATTGCCAAATAGAAAAAAAAAAACTAAAATAACGGTGTGTGAGAGAAGAGCGGCCTATTTATCGTTGCACATTGCGTTTATTTTAGGCAGCGGTGGCAGCCATCCCCATTCACTCTCGTTTCTTAGCCGGCGACGACGCCATACTTTTAGTTATATTTTTGTTAGGACCTTTTGTTTTGTTTTGGGCGTTGTACAATCTAGTGGATGGCGGGTTTTCTTTGCTTTGCTACCTTTAAAAAAGGTACTAGGATGGCATTGGTTCAATATTTACTCCTTTTTTATTTTGCAAGCATTTATGTGCATATTTTATTTACTTACAATATTTTATTTATTTGTAATCTTTCATGACTATGATGTTTACAGGCATTTTAAAACTAATTTATCTTTAAGTAAGCTTTTTCATTAACAAGCTGAGGATGGAGTCCATAACAATAAAAATAACGTTATTTAACAAAAACAAATGTCTCGAGATTCACCTGTCGATGGAGTTTGAGTATCACATATTGATGGGCATCAAAGGTAAAGAAAGAGGTCCCTATGAAGGTTTTATGCCAACATTCCCTAGGATGAACTGAAAAATTTTAGGATTTAAGTAGCCTCCGTGGCGCAATCGGTTAGCGCGTTCGGCTGTTAACCGAAAGGTTGGTGGTTCGAGTCCACCCGGGGGCGCAACAATATTTTTGGATCTGTTGAAATATTTTGTATCTAAGGAATAGAAAATTATAATGTATATTTTATAATTTTCACGATTTTAGGCATTGATTGAACGAATTGCAAGCATCATTTTGCAAGGTCATGCAGGTGCCTCCGTGGCGCAATCGGTTAGCGCGTTCGGCTGTTAACCGAAAGGTTGGTGGTTCGAGTCCACCCGGGGGCGGATTCTTTTTTTCACAATCCAGCCGAATGATATTATCAAAAACGATATTTTTATATACACTAAAATTAAAATTTAATTCTATTTGTAACATTACTTTTCCTAAACAAGAAAGGAAAGCTAACTTCAAGCGGAGCCAAAGTTGATATACCCTTGCATTTAAAACCGGATATATATCGCAAGCATCGAATATAGTTGGCCGATCCTTATGAGAATATCATAATATAACCCAATTTTTTATAATACGAAATCTAAAAAAGAGTCCCAAATTTCTATCTTCAAAAATATCAAAGTTGGTATTTCTACCAAAAACTATTTCCGATCGTTATATGGCAGCTATAAGAAGTCGACCGATCGTTATGGAATTTGATACTTAGATTCAGCTTTCTATCTTCAAAAACACGAAAGTTGGGTTATTTCCGATCGTTCAGTTATATGGTAGCTAAAGGATATAGTAGGCCGATCCTTACGAAATTTAGCATGTCGTATTACTTTGCCAAAAATAGCTCTCATGTCAAATTTGAAAACTCTCTAACTCTAAAAACACCTTGATTGAGGTGTTTTGATTAAAAACTTTGATTTTTCGACATATGATACCATTAGCGGAAATTCATCGATACACATTTAATACAAATGTATACTTATTAACAATTATTTTGAATTATCCATTTTGATATTGTATTTAATGGAAAATGTACTTCATTGGGGAGCCATACAATCATTGGGGATTATAATAAAATTCTAAACAATAATGTGAATCATCAAAGACTTATATATAACCTTAGGTTTTAAATTTAAAAAGATCAAAAATATGTCATATTTATAGACAGTTTTTGTGTTTGTAACTTGAAAATATTCGAATAAAATTTATATATAAAAACTGATATCTGATTTATTCTTTTGTTAAAATCCAAAAAAATATCTATAAAAATTTTTAGTTAAAACTCCAGGCAGTTTTGGATTATAGGGTCTTACTACTACTACTGTCTTACTAATTAACCAAGACTTTGTCTGCCCTCCATTTGCATACCCAATGTCGTTTGAGCTCTTTTTCGTTCGAGAATTTATGTTGTTTTCATTTGCACATTTTTTCGTTGCAATGTTTTACCGAGCCTCGTGTCGCCAGGAGCCAATACATAAAAACAGTTCTCTAACGTTTCTTCTCTAGCGTTTTTGGCCTCAAATCCTTTTCGTTAGGTATGTGCTTAATTTTATACATCACTTCCCCCAGACAATAAAATTGGGTGAGCTAGACCAAACAATAATTTTTCTGACCCTGTAATTTACAACCCCAAATGGCAAGAAAGTATTTACCTTTGGCAGCATACATCATGGCGAATATTTTCACCGTCCCTATGCGCTGAAATCCATGTAGTTATTTGGACAACTAGCAGCACAACGCCCGGCTAGCTCAGTCGGTAGAGCATGAGACTCTTAATCTCAGGGTCGTGGGTTCGAGCCCCACGTTGGGCGAGTTTTTTTTTTTATTATTAAGTATTTCGTATTTTTGTTTTATTAAAAAAATTTTTAAAACACAAACAAGAATAAAGTATTCTTAAATTATTAAATTTTTTAAATTGTTTTATTAATTCCGTTAATTAATTTTAATTGCACATACTTCCTTCATATTTCTATATATTCTTTAAGTGTCAATAAATTTGAAAGATTCTCAAATCCGTCACATTTTTTATACCGTTTTTAAAAGTTTCAGATTTGAACAAGTATTTTTCTTCTATTTGCATTGCTTTTTAACAATATAAAACCCGATTTTAGCTTGAATTTTATGAAAGGTCACTAGGAGCGCATGAAGTTAGATAAAAAATTGGGAATGTTTGGTAAGGGATAGTTGTTTATTCCTTCCATATTATACGTAATTTTGGTGGTCTTCACCAAAAAATTTATCCATGGCCCATGAGGGGATCGAACCCGCGACCTTCGCGTTATTAGCACGACGCTCTAACCAACTGAGCTAATGGGCCTCAATTGTCCTTATTCCCTTTGTTACCCAACTTGAGAATTACGGTAGTTTACATTTTAAAGTTTAAAATAAAAAATAAACCGAAAAAAAATAAGTTTTGGCCCATGAGGGGATCGAACCCGCGACCTTCGCGTTATTAGCACGACGCTCTAACCAACTGAGCTAATGGGCCTCGATGACCGTTTCCGACAATATATATTAACCCGATCAGGCAATAGGCCCTCGCACTTGGCATACATATCAGATATACTACTTTTTCATCAATCACCATTGTCTGCAGAAAGAGATCCCTGCCCCAAATGTAATTCGAACCAAGTATGGAGGTGCTGCATGATGGAAATGCATCAATGAAACTCCTCCTCGCCAAGCCCTAGCCCAAACGTAGGAGAGATACTAAATAAAGAAATAAAACAAGAAAGACGGGGAACGTAAAAGAGAGAATGTGTTGAAACCAAATGAAGAGGCACGGGGACCAAGCGAACCAAAAGGAACGAACCGACGCAATACGTTTTAAGTGGTGCAGGTTAGGGCAAGCAGCTCCCCCACTTACTAACACAGACGAGGCGCAAAATGGCGTAGGGGGAGGGGGCGGAGGCCAACTTCAATAGGCAGTCCGCAGAACGAGCGTGGAAACTGGCAAGCGGCGCAAAGAGCTGCAAGAGACGGAATCAAAATGTTGCAGAATTGCAACGCAGCACACTGACGCCAACGACGACTGCGACTGCAGCGGAGGCAGAGACGGAAGCAGGAGGCAAGGGGGCGGACAGACAGGCATTCTGCCCGATGTCAGGGGCATGGAGTTGCAATGAAAATGAAATTGCAAGCGGCCCAAAGACTGGCGGGATATTTATACGAGCCTGCAGTTGTGTGAGTGCTGCTTTATATTTAGTTGCTTATGGCTGGTTCTACTGCATTCTATGTGGCTGTTTTTAGATATGTACCAATGTATCTGCGCGATGCATTTCAGACGGGACTGAGAGTACCCCTAGAACTCTGCCGCAACACCCCTCAATGTTTGCTATTTTCGCTTTCAACGAAAAGCCCTTCTAGAGGCCAAAGGGGAAGTTTCAGTGAGCATTTTTTCGATACTGTTGGCCTTTTCGAGCCGCATTCAATTGCACGGGTTGATGGAGTTCGATTTTTCTAATTGAATACTTCAACTTAATTCCCAAAAGAAAATGACATTTTCAAGATGTCTTTCATTGTTTTTTAAATTTTAATCTTAGGTCCGTGTTGCATTCTCAACATGGGATGTCTCTCAACTTAAGTTAAAGAGCATTCCTATCATATTCATATATTATTGTTGAAAGGGTTTAAACATTAAACATTTTCTTAAAGAAAATAATTCAAAAAGTTGAGTATTTTAAAAATATATTAAACTAAAATAATGGGGCATACATATTCTTCCTATTTCTCCTTAATTTCTAAAACTTTTTAATATTAACATATTTTTATTGCAAAAGATACTTTTTGTATCTTTACCCTGCAAATAATCTTTGCAAGAAAAACGAAAAAGATATCGCTTATGCCCACATTTGATACAGACATGATCATGAATGCCGCATGGGAATCTTCTCCAGTAGAAAGTCTACAATGCACTATCCCCTTTTATTTAATTTCTTACCCGCCTGAGAGTTCCGGCGGATACTTGCACTAGCGTTTCATGGCGGTGGGCTTGGATTCTTCGCCCCAACGCCGGCGGATATAGAAAAGAGCTACATATACACATGTACATATGTACGTACACATGTAAGTATTTTCGTTCGCAATAGCGATTCTGTGAGGCCTACAAACACACACAGAGAGGCGCGAGAGAATCGCAACAGTGCACCAACACACACTCGGGCGTATGTAAATCGAGGGAGAAACAGCAGCTAAACAAACAGCAAAAACAAGAACTACACCGACAAGTACGACCACTAAAATAACAACAATAAAAATAAGGCGTCTGCCCCAATCTTCGGGCTTTCGCTTCTACGCTGTTTCGGGGCTCCAGCCGAAGCAGACGATGAAAACAAAAAAGAATGTTGAAAACAGAATAGACAAACGGAGGGGAGAACGCGAGGCTGACGGGGCCGTTTACGTTGTCTTACGGCTTTTTCAGTTGGAACTCACCGATGCTGAACACAAGCACTGTTTACATTTACCACCTTATGATTTCTATTTTACATTGCACTCTGTAACGCGCTCTCAGACGCACAAAACATTCGACTGGAATTTTCGCGAACACTTCTATGGTACTCGGACCGCAGGTCAGGTGGCTCTTTGAAAGTGGCTGAAACATCCCAGCCCTCAGCTCTTGGCGGTGTCGAAAACAATTTTTTGCACTAACAGATTGGTTTTTTAATTGATATTTCCACCTTGCCACTGCGATTTGGTTTGCGTTTGCCGCGCACGTAGTTCCCGAACCGAACACTCTGAAAGCCCAAGACGGACTGTCGTCGGAGTCGACGTTGCCACCGACGGCTTCTGCTGGCGTCGCTGTTGGCGTTGCGATGCCCTCACAGTTGTCGGGGGAGGAGGTAAAGTTTCATGCTTGGAAATGAATTTTGTTTTCAATGCTTGGGGCCATTCCCCAGTGGTTTTATTTTGTGTGATTGAGAACTTTGTTTGAACATCTGCTTTTACACCACATATTATAATTGGAGTAATAACAAAGAACGCTGTTCCGACAAACTCGAACCGTGACTTGGCGAGCTTTAGCCACACACTTGGCAACGGGTCCTGTGGCGCAATGGATAACGCGTCTGACTACGGATCAGAAGATTCCAGGTTCGACTCCTGGCAGGATCGACATCTTTTTTTGTCTTTATTTTCCGAATTTATCACCTGCCAATTGAAAATTTATTATTGTAAATTTAATATGTAACATTTAAAAATAAACCATTTTATTTTTACTTAAAAACACAATAAAAATGTTTTATAACAATTTTTTAATAAAAATGTCAGTGCATATATTAAAACAAAATCAGAAAATCAAAAAAAAAAAATTAGCTTGCTTTTGAGTTTAATTATATTAAAATGTTTTATATATGTATGTATGTACTTATTAAAATCAGGGAAAACTGCCCATTCAACAGGTGATCGTCATCCGGTCCTGTGGCGCAATGGATAACGCGTCTGACTACGGATCAGAAGATTCCAGGTTCGACTCCTGGCAGGATCGAATTTTTTTTCCCCTAAACATGAAAAAAAAATACAAATAAAAAAAAAAAATTGATTAAAACAAAAAGTTAAACTATTTTAATATCTATGTTATGTGCTAGACCAGTTTCATCAGATAGGGAAAACTCTGCTTTAGCCGACTAATCGACATATGGTCCTGTGGCGCAATGGATAACGCGTCTGACTACGGATCAGAAGATTCCAGGTTCGACTCCTGGCAGGATCGGTTAAAACTTTTTTGCCAAAAATTATTTTAGAATATAGAAACGATGAAATTTGTTTATAATGATATTTAAAAACAATAATATATTCATTTTAATTTTTTTTACTTGATTTTGAATGCTTGATTTAATAAATACATGACAACTACGGAATGTTATGTAACAAATTTCCAAATTTATTAATATATGTACATATGTGGAAAGAATACTGTTTAAAAAGTTATGCTATGTATCGTATTTTATTTTATCACAAAACCTATTGTCATTGAAAATCATTATTCTCTAGAATTACTTTTGTAAAACGAAATTAAAGTAAAAAGGTTGATTTATATGAGACAACTTTACTAATCTAAGCAAAATATCACAAAAAAAATCCGATCCTGCCAGGAGTCGAACCTGGAATCTTCTGATCCGTAGTCAGACGCGTTATCCATTGCGCCACAGGACCACATGTTTGGGCGCTGACTACCAGCTTCTGAAATGATAAAGCTTTTATAAAATAAGCTTTTAGAACCTAGAAAATTCTGATTATTTAAAGAAAGCTCATACTTGAATGGTGGTACCGGTTATTACCGTTTTGACGTGAGTGGCGCAAGTGCCCGGCTAGCTCAGTCGGTAGAGCATGAGACTCTTAATCTCAGGGTCGTGGGTTCGAGCCCCACGTTGGGCGAAATTATTTTTTGGAAAAAATACACACAATAATATTTTTGGTGAAAAGAAGATTAGAAATATCTTAATTTTAGCAATTTGTTTTATGTTAGAATAAAACTTTAAATAATTTTGAAAAATATAAAAAAAAAATCGATCCTGCCAGGAGTCGAACCTGGAATCTTCTGATCCGTAGTCAGACGCGTTATCCATTGCGCCACAGGACCGTGTCTAACCGCGAATGCTGTGACCTTTTTAACCTACCATTACTAGCTGTAAGCTTTTGAGGCCTCAGCATAAAGCAATGAAAATAAAATTAACATAAAGGTTGCGTGCTAAATCGCTGGTGAGTCTACGAGGCGATGAAAAGTAAAATCTTTAAAGTAAGCGGTTGGGAAGGTTAGGCGTCGAGCGGATACTTTTTTAAATAAAGAAGTCAATATTACTTTTTTTTAAAAGAGAAGGAAATTAATTTATTTGAATCATTGAAATTTTCAATAACAAACGAACAAAAAAGAAAAGCTTGCTCTGTTAGTTTACATTAGCAGCCTCTTATATTCTATCTCCTCCAAAGGGAGATAAGAGGCCTCTTGACCTCTCCTCCACTGAAGAGGACTTTTTTCTCAAAACATAGTTATTGAATCAAATGTGCACTAATTTAGGACTCTTTTTTACAAAATGACATTACTCCCTAAAAACCAAAATTGCCAAGAAATTGGGTCCAGTGCAATCTTTCTGTCTCTTAATAGAAACATCAATTTCGATCTCAAGAAGCCCAAAATGCCTTCCTAGGGGTTGAGTCTGCTATCCATCCATGTATGGAATGGACTTATCTAGTCCTCGATGAGGCTGATTTATAATTTAAATGAAATTGCGTATTTAATATAATGTTTCATAACAATACTTCACAAAAATTAGATAACATGGAAACAGTTTACAAAATGGATTAACCTTCACATCACAACAATTATCCTTGGAGAACAATACTACGATGGCCGAGTGGCAACTCGATGTCAGTTGGCAACTTCCAGCAGAACTGATGGGATAAAAAGTTGAGCTTACCAGGGGGAGAACAGGATGAGTTGGTGTCGTCCTTTGCAAGGACTTGTCGTGACTGTTGTTGCCACTTGAACTGGTTGCACACTTGCAAATACATTTGTTCCTCAACACACTCCCATTTACGCAGAAGCACTTAATGTGCTTAATGCAATTGTCAACTTGCTACGGAGACTTGTGGCACATCCCGGGAAGTGTGGTTGCGAAGGGATGGCCTCGTAATGGGCTGTTGGGGCGGATCGGACTAATTATGTGCCCATAATGAACCAATTATATTCATTCCTACTATTGCTACTAGACACTTTTGAATTTGTGAATAGTATTTAAAACTTGTACCTTTTAAAATAATAAGGAAATAAATAACAAGGTTTTTTTTCATATGTCGTTTCCCCATCGAATCCTCAAACTGAAATTTGTTTAATGTTGCACATGAGAAGAATCACATGGGTAATTTTTGAGAAGAACCACAATCAAAAAAATTCAAAGTCAATGAATTAAAATTAAAATTATAAATATGTTATTGTAGTATTTTTACGAATCTTTTAAACTTAACTATGAAAAAGAAAAAACTTAAGAACTTAATTTATTTAATATTTTATTTACTTTGAATTTCTTCAAAAGTAAAGTAACATTAACAGCATGATGTATGAAAATGTGCGAGCGACAGTGATGAAAATTAATTGCAAATAAACGAATAAATATTTGTAAATTAAACAAAATATTTAATATATAAAATATTAATGTTTTGAAAAATTTTAATTCAGAACATTAAATACATAGCCTGTTTAAATTGGTAAAACATTTAGCTGAAATCCATCACATCTAGGTGGAATCGGTGTTTGGTTTTTGAGAAAGTAGTTTCTTATTTTGTTTTGTGCGAACAATTTAGTTTTTTGTGAATATTTAGAAAACAAAAAGTTTTCCAAAATCAACCTTAGCACCATTTATAGTGCTTTTGTAGAGCTATAAGTTTTACTTTTTGCACAGATACAATACAGTCTCAATTAAAGTCCCGTTTGTTTCAGTTGAACTGCCTACGAATATCGCGTTCGGCATTAGAGAACCGCCCATATGGATATTTTTCGAAATTATTTGGACCCTTTCGGTTGTGTGATGCACCCCGCAGGAGAAACGGAGCATATGTACAATGCTGCAACTGCACACCACGTACAGCTTGTACGTAAAATATCAAAATTCACGTGCAACACAACGTGAAATAAACTGACATCAAATTTAATGATAAACTGCAGCTAAGCCAATTCACAGTTGACTTGTTCTAAGGGTGCAACTGCAACGGCCATTACTGGGGGCCCTGGCAAATGCGTGGCACGCAACTGGATGACTTTGAAATGACCTTCGTGGCGGATTTGCAAGTTACTCCGCACTCCGGCGTATCGGAAAATCGCGTGCCACGCTTTATTCGACTATTGCGTAACTTTTCCCATCTTGGCAGGAGTGGCTTTCCTGCGATTGAATTGCAGCCAGGACAAGCAGGAGCAGGAATCGAACAGGAAAATCCACTCAGCTGGGTGGATTCACCTGCTGTCCCCGACAGCTGCCAGTTACTGTCCCGGCCATTAGTTTTAATTAACCAGTGGCAGTCGTTAAGCAAATGGCTTCTTTCATATTACGATCGTATCCGAGTACCAAGCTCCATGGCCCAGTCAAATCTCGCCTTCAGCCGGAAATTGCATGCAAATCGACATAAAATTAATAATCTCGCAAATTACTACGTAGTTCCCCTTTGTTGGTAGCTTCCTAATTAGCTGGAAACTTTCCCCTCTAAGTTCTGCGTTTGGAGCATCAGGAATTTGTTAATTAAGCCACTGGCCACCCAGTCGTCCTTCCAAGTCTTTAGCTTGATGAGGACATTTTGAAAGGATAAAATCTTGATGAAGCGTTTGGTGGCACAGATTTCCAACGGATTCTATGCAAAGGTCACCACGATGTAAAGGTTGAATAATTTTGAAGGCGATCAAAGTCTTTAAAAATTATAATCGGGTTCGGATATACATTTAAATATTGATTTTAAAACAAAAAAAGTGTATATGATAATGTTTTCCAAAAGTTAAGGCTTTCCAGACAAGAGACTCGGAATTTTCCGTTAAAATATCTGTGCTTCTTTGGCACTATCCAATATTTTCCGATAAATTTCAATTCAATTTTAGAATACTTGTAATTATTTTGTGTTTTGTTGAGTCTTTAGAAAGTATCTGCAAAGTTCTGAGGTTTATTGGCTTGGCGTATTGTGTTATCTAAACTTTTTCTATTTCTCTGGCAGTAATGAGGTATCCTTAGAGTGAAAGATTACTCCTGGAAGGGACACGTTGAGGGTCTTAAGATGTATTTCCACGCCGTAAAACAAAGCTAAGCACTTCACGACCAGCGTTTTACGTTGTGACAAAATGTCCAACAACGGAAATCCAAGGGCACACAGACCCCAACTCGGCCCCCCCTAAAAGCATAAATTAAGTTGAAGGAACGGATGCAGGAGCCATGGCATTCATTGTTCCTCAAGGGACCTTTGGTGCATTTATCCTGCGTGACTCTCCATGGCAGGGCCATGGCAGCGCCCTTCGCTCTGTTGCAGCTACCGCAAACCAATTTAATTGCCATTTTTCCCTCCAACCGACCAAAGACAAATAACCAAAGCTAATAGATCAAGTCATCTTGTCAACAAGCTTTACAATTAAATGGCGCACATCCAGTTTCAGATACCAGGAAACGACTCAATTTAGCTCAAACCGAAGCACTATTTTAATGCTTTTTAATGTGAGAAGTAAAACTTGCTCCTTTTTATTTTAAAAGTTCTTAAAAGTGCTTTGAAATTTTCAATGTTGATCGTGTCTGCCTAGAACTTCCAGTCTGTAGTTGGACGCTCCTCCCGCAAGTGCCCGGCTAGCTCAGTCGGTAGAGCATGAGACTCTTAATCTCAGGGTCGTGGGTTCGAGCCCCACGTTGGGCGAAGTTAATTTTTTTAATTTTCTTTATTTCTAAAAAGAATTAATTCTCTTTCGTTTTTGAATTATTATGATAAATGAAGAATTAAGATCAATTTAAAATAACTTCAAAATTATTAAAAATAAATTTGCTTAGTTATTTTAAATAACTTCAAAATTATTAAAAATAAAAATCTACTGAATCCTACAATTTATGACTATATATTGAATATTAAAACATACAACTATGTTTTTCAAGTTTTTTTTTTAGGAGAGGACTATACATATAACAGGAATATAATATATATGTTTTATTTACTTACCAGTGAAGTGGGCAAAAATGTTGTTTTTGATCACTTTTCTTTTAAATTGGAAAGCATATTCATATATAAACTTTAAAAATATTTATTTAGCTTTTATTGGGACCTCTTATAGTTCTTCGAATTGTTTTGCAGTTCTAAGAAAAATTACCTGAGTGACTTTCTGTTTGCATTAACTTAACTGCAAATAATAGTTATGTATGAGTCCACAAAGAGTAATGCTCCAAAAATTAAAATGCACCTTATCAATTGTTGAAAAATAAAAAATTCTGATAAGCTGTTAAAAAAAATGTATTTTAAAATAATAATAAATCAAGTTGATGATGAGGTTCTATTCTATCAAATATAACATAAACCAAACTTATTCTAAATTTTTTTGCATATAGTAACGCAATTTAAAAACGTTTCTAAAAGAATCCTTGTTTTTTTTCGGGACCTTGCAGTGACAATGAATGACCTTGCCATCAGGGTGGACCTTTTGTGCCATGTTCACATTCTGAATTGCCAAATGCAAATGGGAATAGGAATGGGACGGGACGACTTGCCCTGCACTCATATAACGCGTACGCCCCAGCAGCTCTACACTCGCCCCAGTGCAGCAGAAATTTTTGATTCGGCGTCATTTTTCCCCTCGCCAGGGTACTTGCATATAAACGGCATCCTGCGATCTGTGTTTGCCCATTTCGTTGGTGTTCAATCCCAGCGGGACTCGTAAACACTTGGCCAATACACGCACACTCGCCGAGCCACCCAAGGAAGTGCGGAATGCGATTGAGTGGGGAAAGTTGGACGAGGGTTTGGCTTGGCAATTGGCAATCCTTGACCCGTCATAACGTCTTCCCATCCCCCTCTACCCTTGGCCTCGCCACTCGATTCCCCCAGCTGACAGCAGAGTTAAATGAGATATGCTTTTTACATTTTTTCGATAAATTCTCTGCTCTTGCCTCGGTCCGACAGTTTTGGGCGAGGGCGTAGGGCTCGGGAATGGGTTCTGGGGTGGTCGCGTTGGATAACATTATTAGTGAACGAAAAGTTTGCCATAAAAATGGCAAACGGATTTGCGCAGCGCTTAAAATTGAGATTTACTGGGGAGCGATATTTATGGCGAGAGCCACAGAGCGAGCGGAGCCAATTTAAGGAAAGTGCTTAGTTATGCCCGGATTCTGCTGCTTATCTGGGTGACATTGATGAATGCCCCGGGCAATTAGTGCTTCGATATATAAGGCCAGTGGAACTCCACCAGCTGTACACACAACCAAGATGCAGTCTCTGTTCCTGGTCTCCTTCCTCCTGAGCTTGGCCTGGGTTCTGGCACTCCCGGACTCTGATTCGGACGTGGACTTGCCCCTGACTACGCCGTCTGGAAATGCAACCTCTGAGGAGCCGGAAATTCCCACTAACTTCTCGCCGTTCGCCTTCCGCGACGGACGGTTTGCCGTGAGCGCCTTCGCCAAGGTGAACTGGTTCCAAGCCCAGGCCACCTGCGCCTCCTATGGCTACACCCTGGTCAGCCTCAACATGGAGCAGGACCAACGCGCACTCCGTAACTTCCTCTTCACCTTTGCCCGTAACCAGCAGGAACTGCTCTACGAACCACTTTGGACGTCCGGCACCGACCTGCCCAACGCCAACAGCTGGGTGTGGTTAAGCAATGGGCGCGCCCTGAATTACCGCAACTTCCAGAACGGACTCCCAGGATACTCCAGTGAGAATCGCAACTGCTTGGCCATTGATGGCATATCTGGAATGTGGATCAACGCTGACTGCAAGGATCAGCGGTACTTCATCTGCGAGAAGCGTTGCCTTTTCGACGATGACGTTAATTAATTTGTGACCCGATGGGTTCTCAAAATTGTCAAAATAAAATATTTTAAATGAGCAAGCTATATCGAATGGTTTTTCTTTAAAAATGCATTTTTAATATTTAAAGGGTTTAAGCTCAGAAATATAAACATCTTAAGTGATAAACTTGCACGATGAAAATAAGCATTATTTTTTAGGCATAACTACATAACAATTCCCTCGTCGAATCAAGAAAATCTTTAAAAGATCAGCTAACCATATATCCAACTCAACAATACTCAATAATAAACTCAATAATAATTTGTTTTTTTTTAGGATTAGACCTGGTCCGATCGAGTATGCATTTCTTTTTTAAAGCGTCGAGCTATGTGGTCCTTCTTGGTTGTGCCTTTAGAAAGAGTATCTGAAGGGTACAAGCTTGGAAATGGCTGCAGCAGCTTTCAATGTCTTTTGATTATAATTAAAAAAAATAATACAAAATATTTAATGCGCCAAAGTATATATATTTATGTTTAGTTTATTTTGTCATATAAACACCCTTTTGTCTAGCGAAGTGTCATTTAGAAGACAGACATTTTCGCAAATGAAAAAGTGTTTCTCGTCGCAGGACACACTGTGCCACAATTTGTCGCCTTTCAGGATGAGGCAAGCATACTGTTCAGTTTCATCCGATAAGGGTTCCCCCTCCGCCCATTCCGCATAAGTCATAGGCAGGCCAGTGCTCAGCCAGGTCCATGTGTAGGTGCTCTGCACCAGGTTTGTGGCTCCCAGCCAAAAGTTTTTGTCGCTTAGGTCCTCACCTGGGGGAGAATTTTTTTAAGAAATCTATTCACATTAATCGAACCAATATTACCATGCCAAAAGACTTTATTGAGCATGTACTGGTGCTGATCATAGTTCCTGACTGTAGCCAGAACAGAACCCACTCTGTTGCAGATGATGTTGGCCTCAAGCCATGTCACCTAGGGAAGACGAACTATTGGCGACCGAAGAGGAGGCTTTGGCACAACTTACTTTGGCGAACCCAGCCACGGAGTAGTACTCGTCGCACTCAACGAGGGGATTGCATCTCGGACCGAAGATCTGCTCCAGGTTAGAGCCGTCAACGAAGGTACTTCCCCACAGGGGCAGGGTGCAGGCAACTAGAAATATTGGAATCATACTGAACAGAGCTCGTCCACCCGTCGCTCCATTTATGATCCAGAAAAAGCTAAAAATCGATCAATTTTCACTCAAAAAGCCATTAGCCCTCCCGAACCAGTTTATCAATCCCTGCAATCCAAACAAAGGGAGCTTTTTCTAGGAAAATATAAAATATTTATTCAATAGTACAAATGTAAACATTTTACAAACTTATTCCCAACGTCTTACAACTCTTGGAAGCTAAGCCTATGATCGGTCCGATTGTCACTCTCTAAAGTTAATAGTTACTACAGTGGTTCTGCGTTGGCCAACGCGTCTAAATTAATTTAAATAACGCCTATTGGGGACACCCTTAGTCCGACAAGATCTATCTAACAATAGTGTACTATAAGCATGTGTGTAATGGTACCTTAAGTTGCCAGACTCGAGGTTTTCTCGAGGATGCAATGTTCTGGATAAATAATAGAGCCAATCTTTACGAATTAGCCATTTCGAGCACATCCCGAGAAGAGTTTGCGAGAGAGGCCTTGTGTGATGAGTTACCTAAGCTAAGCATTTTGGAGTTAAAGTCTAAGTGGGCTAATTCTCTCAAGGCGTGGGCAAGTTCTTGATGGTGTATCAGTTGACAAGACAGTTTGCTCTCGTTCTAGCCCGGTTTTGTGTTCTACTCTAGAATCGGATCGTGGGCAGGTCTTAGACTATGGACGACTCTAAGGAATATCGTTCAACCAACCATACGTCCAATAAATCATCAGTCATCTCGATTTTTTAATGCAGATTAATAGGAGTAATACCCTCTCGTGTTTTTAGACTAATGTGGGGGCATTCATTATTTTCTGCAACATATTTCAGAGAACGATGAGATTGACAGGACGTATTCGTGGTCTCGGAAGCGGAATTACTGGACTTAGTCGAAAATGTATCCCTTGGAATTTTTACCCACCCAACTCGTTTAAAGTATTCTGAATGTTTTCACCAGGAGGGGGCTCCACCCTCAGTGGTAGTAGTCGCCATACTGGTAAGTGGGGGGCTGCTTTGCTCCTTTGCCATTCGGCTGGTAGAGGTTGTGGTGCGACGAGGAGCGGTAGGCGAAGCTGGGCGTGGCAGTCTCTGGTCGGTGGTTGGCGGGGGATTGGGTGCGGCGCGCCCTTCGCTCTTCAATGTTCGCCGGCCAGCGCTGGTGGTGGTCCTCCGAGGACCGTCGCCGGTGGTACCGCTTTGAGGGCGGTCCGGAAGATGTCACAGGCGCTGGCAGGGCCTTATGTTGGCGGTAGCTGCTGTCGTCACCACTGCCGGCGCTGAACTGCTCTGCCTGGCGGCGGAGACGCTCGTCCACAGAGGAGTTCGGAGTGCCGTGGAGGTCGATTATGTCACCATGAGAGTTCCGGCGGGCGCGCTGCATCTCGATCTCAATGTCTAAGGGGTAACCGTCATAGGGGCTGTGTCGCTGCCGCTGACGCTGATGTTGCTCGTGGGCATCCAGGCGCTGGCGCCACTCGGCTGCCGACACCTGCTGACCGTAGAGATCGGGCTGGGCTTGGAACTGGGCTCCGCCTTGGCCGTAGATGTTCTGGTAGGAGGAGCGGCGCCACCCGTCCTCGTACCGACGGCGAGGGGAGTCCCGGGCCACAACCTCCTCTTCTGCAGCTGCGGCTTGCTGCTGGCGCCGCTGCGAGCGACTGGAGCTGCTCTCCGAGGAGTCCTCGCCGGAAGTTCCTAGACCCAGGTCCTTCTCGTCGACGCCGTACGCCTTGTAGGGAGCACCAAGGAAGCCCTTGGAGCCGTAGGGCCCGTTGATGCCCATGGTGGGGTACTGCATGTAGTAGGACTGCGAGAAGGGCTTCTCCAGCTGTTTCTCGTCCAGGCTGTCGTCTACTTCGACGTCGCTGCCGTCATCCTTGCCCGTCCAGGTGAGGCACGAGCCAGGTCCGAAGAGGGAGAGCAGCACGGGCAACAGGAAGAGTCCGTGCATGGCTCCGAAGAAGATCACGAGGAAGACCATCTTGAAGAACACCAGAAAGATGTAGCTCTGGGCCAGCAGAAGGGCAACAATACCCAGGATCGTAGAGCTCGATCCCTGGACAATCGGCAGACCCAGGGAGTGCAGAGCCTCGCGGACCCGAGCCTTGGGGTTTCGTTTCTTCGAGGACATGTACGTGTAGCAGATGTGGGCGGTGAAGTCCACCGAGAAACCAATGCACATTATCAGGTTGATCATCGATATGGAGTCCAGGTTAACGTCCCACAGGGCCATGTAGCCAGCGACGCCCAGTTCGATGGAGATGACCGAGAAGGCCACCCACAAAGAGCAGAGGATGTTCGGGATGAAGATGAAGGATATGACCATCATAATCAGGGCTCCGATCACCATGGCCTGCACCGAGACGGGCCGCACGAGCTCAAACTGGTCGAAGAACACAAAATATGGATGGAAGATCGAGGCGTTCAGGGGCGAGTCTTTGCAGATCTTTCGCAGATCCCGCACCATCTCCTTCTCGTGGTTGGTGTCCGTGATGTTCACGGCCTGGATGAGAAATCGGGAGGCGATGATTTGGGTCTCGTCCTCGTTAAAGCGAACGTCCAGTGAGAAGGGGTTGCCCGGGAACAGCCAGTGCTCCTTCACAGCGTCGATGAAGGACTGCTCGTCGTCCAAGGTCACGTTCAGCAGCTCGTTGTTCCGCTCAAGGAAGGAGAGGAAGGAGCGCAGCCAAGACTCCGTGTACCTCCGAGAGGTCACGTAGGAGGTGTGTTCCAAAGTGCTGGTCAAGTTCTCCACTTGCTCCTGCACCAAAGGATCCGAGTAGTTAAGGGGTCCTGCAATGATAACCTGGAATTTTAGAGTAAGTTAGTCTAACTCCTCTTTAAATATTCGGTTCGAGGACAAACCTGCATCCTGTACGGAAACTCGCGGTAGTAGTCATCCTCGCGGTCGAAGAACTCCACCGAGTAGGAGTCTTCCCGAGAGAGCTTGCGCCGCTCGAGGCCCTCCTTGATCTGGGTGATTCCATAGCAGGCGCCCACAAGGTAGCTGGCAAACGCCAGGATGATGATCACCTTGCACCACTTGTTGTTGATCACCGCGGCCAGCTTGTCCTTGAAGAAAGCCATCAGCATGTGGTCCTTGTTGTCGATGGGATTGTCGGGGTCATTGGGATCGATGCCTCCTGCCATGATCGCCTTGTAGAGGAAGTTGCGCTTCTCTGTGCCGGCGAAATAGAATTGGAAACACAAATAAGTAAGTGTGCTAAGACAAGTTCCCATTGACCTCAATTGTGGCCCACTTGCTGTCTGCGAGAGTGACTAGTCTCGTTGCTCGAGCATCATGATCAAGTTCATGCGGCAGCTGGTGGTGCTAAGCCATCGCAACTCCAGCTACTTCAATCCGGTTACGATGCAGTCTACATTTCAAATGTCTTAAAAAGACCTTGTGGCATGAGCACTAACTAATTGTAAACAAAGCTTTATTTTAAGCTTAGTTATAGTAACTAATATTGTAACACGCTCGGCGTTTAATTAGTTTTCAAAATTTAAAGTTTTTTTTGTTTCTAAGAAGGGGAATGTTTTGCTGAGTGTACGCTGGTCAAACCAGCTTTGTCATCGGCAAGACTCGATAGCCGCACTCCCAAACGGGTAGTTCACTCACCTTTGATGGCCACCGACATCGGCTGGACCCGGCACCCGAAAATGGAATGCAAATTGCGGCGCTCCCTGTACCCGGAGATAGCCATGCAGGCGGCGAAGAAGGTGATGTGCCACAGGAACGTGAAGCAGACGGCGAAGACCGAGTACGTGCAGAAGATCCTCACCGATCGAAAGGGGCTGATGATGCCGATCAGGAACGATATGAAGTCGGTGACCGAGGTGATGGTGATGGAGACCGCGGCCTCGGACATCATGTGACCCATTCGCTCCTGCACCGGCATCTTGGCCTTGGTGCGCCTCCATCCTGCCAACATCACAAACGTATCATCGATGCCAATACCTTAAAGTTAAATAAACGGGTGTAATAAGTCAAGAATAAGTCCAGAAGATTTTATAATTCCCTCACCGATCATTAGGAAGGGGGCTGCCAAGTTTATGCCAATAAACTCAATGCCGCAGTACATGGCCAGGCCAAAGGCTGCCAGAGTGGCCATAATGGCTGATACGTTTCCCATGAGACCCAAGAAAGGCTTCGACCGCACGGCGTCACCCATCATGCAGGTTATAACACTAAAAATATTCGGAATACTGAGTTATTCAAAGTTACATTAGGAACTTACGAGCTAACCTACCTGAAAAGTCCCATGAGCAGGAATGTAGAGCTGAAGTAGGGCACCACTGTCTTGGTGTTCTTCTCCAGTTCGTGGTCCAGAGTTCGAGATGCAAAGTAAGAGACCGAGATGTGCTTGAACTGGCCAGAGTTCTCCGCATGGCCAACCACCCTCAGGAAGGTTTCCTCCCACTCCGCGCCCCTAAGAAAGCCATATCATTAGTTAATATTACTTGGATAGTCCTATAGGTAATTACTTGGCATCCTGGCGCTTCGTATCAGCGGTCACGAAATAGACTAGCTGGATGGCAGGCACACTGATCACATGGTTGTCCTCAGTCAGTTTGGTGCCGCCGAAGAACACGGGGAACAGGTGGGCATCCCAGGTGACCGGATTGAACATGAAGGGGAACGTTAGGTTAAGCTGCCCTGCCTCTATCTGGAAACGTAAGGGATGAGTTTATTGATTCAACTGAGAACACGCAAGTGGGTTTGCAAACTTACATCATCCATTAGAGCGTCCAGATTGAGGATGTCGTTCTCGAAGCACTCGTTCTCCCACCGGGCACAGTTGTCCTTGTACGTGTAGGTGTCGCCATCGTAGGTGGTGGATGCGTTCTGGATGAGGTTGTCCAGCTGGCGCAGCTCCTGGAACACCTCGCGCCGAATCATGTTTTCGTCGCCGTCTTTGGTGACCACAATCACTCGCCCGAAGCGACCTGGAAGAGTCAGACATGTCTTGGATTAGCCATGGTACGGGGGCCAGCAATCGGTTTCTAAACAATCAGTGACTTGTGGACTTAGGCTCGAGGCTGCCGTTGGTGAGACGTGACAATAATTTTAATTGAAGTTCAATTGAGTTTGGTTCGAAACATTATATTTCATTTGTGCTCTGCCTGCTCGTTTGTCGCACTTCCACTTGATATAAGTCGATTGTTCCAAAGGCTATTCGATTTTAATGCGCCATAACAAATGCAGCCTCGTGTACGAACTTACGTCAGAGGTTTGGTGCGGCTTTTGTTTGGAATACACCTTCAAATGAGCCTACACATGTCTGCAATGTGTTTATCGATATCGTCCAAAAGAAATGATGTCCTAATAAGGGATTTTGGGACCTGATCACTTGAGACTTTGTACAAAACCCACAATATCTCTTTTCCTTAAGTACAACAACTTTTTGTTATTAAATTAAATACAGGAAAGCCATAAAATTATATTTTATTTGTTTATTATTTCATTATTCGCTAGACAATTTATCATTTGTGTCGTCCGTATTTCTTAGTTGTGAATGAACTTGAGACTGGCTGAAATATTCGTTTTCATTAGAAAATTGTGCACGTTTCAAAAGCGCTTACGAATTAAATGCTATTTTTAAGCCAGTGCTCTGAATAAGTGAGCAGTCTCTAAGACAGTTCTAATAGTTAGTTTCGATTGGAAAGAAACTGAAATACTTTATGATGATTATTTTGGCTTCGCTTCAAAGATGATTTTGCTGTTGCTAGTTTTATCTACGTACTCGTAGGCCGTCACAGTTTGGCAGTTCGATCTGCATGCTTCTTGATTCTGTATCCAAGAAATGCTCCATGCACATCGAGTGCAGTTCCCCAGAATGGGGCCTTTTCGAAACAACCCTGCTACGATGCAGCAGTGCATTTTTATGAGGTTTTCAAAGAAGATGTTTATTGGTTTGCAGCCCATTTTGCTTAAAGCACACGTTTCTCCCATCTTTCCTCGTGCGGTATTGCTAAACTTTCGTTAAATCGTTAAACAGTTGGCTGGAAACTTCGGCTTTAAGTTGCGGGTTTCTTGGATATGGAAATTAACATTATTTGTCATAAAATTTATTCTATATAATATTTAGTTAATTACCCTGCAGTCTTTACTGACTTTTAAATATTTGAAAAGCTTCTAGGAGTACATTCGAAAACTAGTAGTTTTTGTTTTTCTTTAGCTTTTTTTCACTTTCTAATTAATTAATGAGGCTTTATTTTTAATTTTGTATATTATATATTTTTTTCTATCTTTTTAATTAGAAACAATAGAAGAAGAGAAGAGGGGGTAGAGAAGACAGGGTAAGGGTATTAAGAGGTCGGCTACGACCCCACACCATTGCTGAATATTTTAATAGTAAAATTTCTGCAACTGTTCAAATTTTGATGGCACAATGTCATTTGGCAATTATACGGTACTTTGCTCAAGTTAGCTTTTGCCTTTGTTGTTGGTGTATTTTGAATAAATGTTTCTCGTTTGTTGTAGTTATTGTTGCGGCGGAGGTTGTGGTGGCTTTGCCTAATAAACCATTTAGCCAAGTTAATAGCCTGTGAAACCTAGCCGAGTTCAAGACCCCAATAAAGATAAGTTATTGTGTCTCCATCTGAGATGAGCACTGAAATTATTTATTGCACATTCGAGCTAAAAGTCAGTGCAGGGCCGCGTCGTCGGAAAGGAGATCACAGTTCAGAGAAGAGCCGGGTTTGGGACAGAAAGTATTGCTATGACAACCACCCAGATGCAGAAAGTGTTGCAACTTTGGCTTAGGGTTTAGGGCCACAGCCAATTTCCCGCGTTCAATGATTGTGTTTGCCGACACTTACCCGGCCTCGTAATGCGTCCGACATTAAAGCGGTGCGTATAATTCACTTTGAAGTACTGCTCGACGATGGCCCGCTCCGTCTTGCCCTCGCCCGCGATCGGCGAAAACAGGTACTCCGGATCGATTTGGTACTTCAGCTGCTGGTAGCTGTCAAAAAAAAATCAGGCCTAGTTGGTTATTTTCCCAGAGCTGGGCTTGGGTGTTTACTCACCCCGTCATGCAGAGCAGCGTCAGCAGCACCGGGATGATGATGAAGTACCCGGGGTGCTTGGCTATGCAGATCCCCAGGTGGTAGAATGATTTGTTTAGTGTCCGGTCGACACATGATATGCCGCAAGTCATCTGCAAAGAGTACAGGTATTAAAACATATATTAAATGCCTTTTTTTATGAAATATTAACCATCTAATGTTTTTTTCTCTTCGAAATTAACTCCCAGCACTAGAATGTCGTGCTCTATGGGCACCGATTTTTACGGTGAAGGTGAAAATAAAACATTAGGCAACGGCAAGATTAAGGTTTTTATTATATATATTAGTATCGCCTAATGTATCTACGTTGCCGTGTCTGTTTGGCTTTGTTCATAGACACCTTCAACTTAAACTTTAGACACGCATTGTTTTTGCTCGCCTCACTCGTGCTGCTGTTTGCCTAAATGAATCTCAACAAGTGCCCTTGTTTGTGTCTCACAACAATACGAGATGGAGAACAAAATCGCTTAAAAACATTTACAAGGAAACCCCTAATAATGGTCATTAAAACGATTAAAGAAGTCAAGTACATACCAATAACATTTAATGGCAATTAAGTCGTTGTTAAAACAGAAAATAATAATCACCAAAAAGAGTAGCAGGGGAATCGGTAGCAAAAATATTAATCCGCCCCCGGGTGGACTCGAACCACCAACCTTTCGGTTAACAGCCGAACGCGCTAACCGATTGCGCCACGGAGGCCACGGAGACGCTCCAGCAGCAAAAAAATTCACAAGTCGCTTGTCAAGGCGGCGGTCGTGCCATCTAAGTTCTAGTACGGCAAGCGACGCGTCAGAACACATCGCCTCCGTGGCGCAATCGGTTAGCGCGTTCGGCTGTTAACCGAAAGGTTGGTGGTTCGAGTCCACCCGGGGGCGTGATTACTTTTTTTTTTGAATTTTTATAACATTTTCTTAATTAGTTTGCCATTAATAAAATATTTTAATAATAAAATAAAAATACAATTTTTTTAAGAAGATATCAAAGAAATTATTTCATGCTTAGATTTTTAAACAGTTTGTTATCTACAATATAAAATGAAAAAAATACTTTTCTTAAACGGAACGTATGTCACAGAACATAACAAACAAAAGTAATGAGCATATTTAACTAAATATCATAAATTAGGTGTTCGAGTTTCCATTCGGGGGGACATACATAACGTACTTAGGACTGACTCCCCCTAATCTATTAGCTGTCAAACGATATTTCCTTCCCTGAAACAAAGATTAAAGTTATGAAAAGCACTTTATGTTTTTTGCACTTCCCAAGCTGCGCAATTAGTTACGGCCATTTGTCATGCCAAACACAGTTTGTCAAGCCAATTCGGGCGCATAGGCATTATGAATATCTGAGCACTGAGGATATCGGACCTAACATGAATAGAACATTAGCATTGGCATTCGTTTCCAGTTAATGGCCGCCGCCGACAGCCGGTGAATGGAAAAGCGTACCTGCCCATAAGGAAGACATTTCGAATATGTCCATAGTTAGGCAGCAATTACTAGCGTGGCGGGTGTCATCGCGCTTCTAAATATTGGACCACTTCGATTGCGCCACGTCCGAGCACTGAACTTTAACTCATTCCAAATTCTTCGCTGCATGCGAGGCTGAATGCCAAATAATTAGATTTTGCGAGCAACGAGACACCTGAAGACTAAACAAGTTTACTTTCCATTTTTTCCGGACATGTGTCCAGTCAAACTGACGTTGCACTTTTACCAAATTTTGGCAATCTTGTCTAGCTTTTCGTACGGTAATCGCTGCTATTACAACACGGCTAAGGTGGGCACTGCGGCCCGAGCCTAGGCCGAGCTCGCAAAATTGAGTCATGCCGCCGTCTCAAGGTTACAGCTCTGACTTCCACTCCAACTGTAACTCCGACTCTAACACCTACTTGGCTCCGGCCGTGTGTTGACATAACGGTTCATTGTGTCAAAGTGATTTAATAAACAACATGGTCACTCTCGCACCCTCCCACCCTCTTCCCAAGCAAACACTGTTTGGGAGGCGTGCTTGCGCCCAGATAACTGTTTGTTTATCAGCCCACCTTGTTTTGGTGTTTGGTTTTTATATGGGAAGGTAACCTTTTACCTTTTGGGACAACATATGATTTTTGGCATAATTTTTTAAAACCAGCGTAGTTTCTTCCTAACAATATTTCACCTCCACCTTAGTTTTTGTACTAGCGTGGATGCAATAACGATTTACCGTTCAAAGTTCCAATAAACAAACATTTAAATGGCTGAAACACAAAAACAGCTCTTAGCTCAACAACCAGGCCACAAAACAGTTTTGTTAACATTTTTTCAAACTGGATGATGCACAAGTATTTGCGCAGAGTCGTAATGGAACAGATTTGTACCCTGTCTCGTGTGGAGTGGACTTGCGGGACCCAACACCTGTCGCCCTGACTCTGACAGCACTAATCTGCAATCAAGTCCCCACCGCTGAATGAATAACGCCACGTAGTTATGCAAAATGAAGAGAGTTTAAAATAGATGTTGTACAACATATCCGGCGTCCGATTCGGTCCAAAATCGCCTAATGAACTTTAAATATTTGTGTCGCAAGTTCGATGGGGCCTAGGCCCCGAAAGCCGACTCATCAACGCTTCAGTTTTCATAATAAACTTGGCTCACTTCTTCGCCGAGCCGATGACGTCGGTTGAACGACGTTGAATGACTCAAAACCCCCCGTCGATACAAAGTGCAACATCATCTATTTACCCGTGTAGTTGCTACGATTAAAGCACATTATGAAACTGCAGTCACAATATTTTCGATTAATTTTCGCTTGCCACCTGCCTCAGAGCACCTTCGGCAGGTCCACAATGCGTGCCTCGAAAACCGATTTGCGACGGGCAATACCCTCCCCGAAAGCTGTCAGCTCGGGTGATGGAAGCGAAGAATTTTGAGAGGGTTCCGATTTTTTACATAATTTGTAGGTCACCTAATGTCGGTTCGCCGTGAATTCTTCGCTTTTGGCAACCCAATTTTGTCATGAATATATATGAGTGTTTTTATGAATGTTTAATGTTCAGCATGGGCTTGGAATGCGAGTCAAAAGCTTTTACATTTTGGCTCGTGAAAGTTTCTGACCAAAATAAGTTCGTCGCTTCGATCTTTCGATTGTTGTCTTTAGTTTCTGTGCCGGGCAATTTCACGTTTTATTGTTTAGATTTCTGTTGTTTAGCTTTTTTCGAATTGATTTTTCTATTTGGAAGCTGTATTCGCATATTAATTCCCCGCCCATCTTAGCGTTAAAGTAAAAGTAGAACTCCTGGACCCACTCGCCAGTGGATTTCACCCAATTTGGCCCAAATGGGGGCCAGTTCTGAGAAATTAAAAAGATGGAGAGGCCGCACCAGTTCGTTGACGCGTTTTCGTCACTGCAATAATCCGAGTCCGCGGGACCGGACTTACATAACTCCCTGCTTGGTCCAGCCCCGTTTAGATGTTTGTTGTTGTCGACATTGCCTGGCTTAAACAATTTATATAATGCATATTTACAAGCAGAAAAAAGAAGAAACAGGAGGCGAAAAAGAGCTAAACAAAAATTGATTGCGAAGCGGGCAAAACCAATGCAAACTTTTGGCGAGTTTTTCTTTTCGAGCCAGTCAACAACTTTCACTTTTGTGCGTCGCGGGGCACAAAGCAAAACTGCCGAGAAATTACAAAATTAATATTAATTAATATTTAAATATATTTTGCAAATGGAATCTCGTTTTATGTTTTTCATTCCATTTCAGCCGTCTGGTTTTCTGTTTGATGGGTTTAGCCCCAAAATAATTTGGGTCAAGTCATTGAAGTAGAACTCTAGATTCGATATGTGACCTTTGCACGTGGGCGTAGCATATTGGCAGAAACATTTTCAAATCACATTTGTCAACATGGCTTAAGCCTATTTGTCTTTTTGAATATGAATTTGGATATGGCGACTTTTTTATTTTTTCTTCGAACAGCACTCGGCCAACTGAAAAAGGTCTCTTTCAATTGAAGCCGATTGCTAACAATTGTTTGCAATGAATGTTAATTAGTTGGCTTCGAGGCTATCGAATTAACATTGATCGCACTAACTGTTTTTGACTGCCGACTGTTTTGGGCGAGGGACTGAAAGCCAGGCAGGTTCTGGCTCGCAGCTGGCAGAAGCCAAGTCGAAATTCACTTTCTACTCTCGAGCGCCTTATGACCGATCCGAGCATAGTCACTGAGCTGGCCGGGATACTCAAGACGCATGCGCTCAGCCCGGAACTGGGTCACTCTCACATACACAAGCATTGGCAACACACACACGCGGTCGCTTTCAATTTGAATTCAGCTTTTTGATTTGTTTGCATTGCATTAATTAACCATTTACCTGGCGAGCTGCTGAAGAAAACGCTTTGGTTTCGGGCTTATCTCGCTTTGTTTAGTCACCGATCTGTGGGTCAGTGGAACAGGCTCCGAAAGTATCTCAATCTGATTTCATTCATCGAAACTGGCTAGAGATACAATCGAACGGAAATGAATTAACTGTTTATTAGCCACAAAATGAATCTGTGTGATTACAATAATTACTCTTCAATCGAATTGAAGACCTATAGCCTTATTCCCTTAGCTTTAGCATTCCATCCATTACTTGCCTTTATCGTCGGAGCCATCTTAGAACTCATTTAAGCTAAACTATGCAGTAATTTTGTTTAAACGCTTTGGTTAGAATTAATTGAGCGGATAATGCCGTCGTTTGTTTAGCGCATACTTTCTCGCTCACTTTTACTAGCTCGGCTCGGATTCACTTTCCTTGGAAATTAGTTAATTATGACAGAGTTTTCCTGCCATCAGCCCCAGGTTAATAAATCAACCAATTGACATACTGGCGACGGCAAAAACTCTCGTAAGCCGAACGACAAAAAGTCTAAAACAAACGCTTCGAGAAGAAATGGCGGCGAAGTAACAAAGAGAAAGAAGCGACGAAGAAAGAAAAAGAAAGTGCAAGGCTGATCGCATATCATATGTACCACACACGTACATACATACATGTGTTTCTGATCTATGTGTTAGTGGGTACACTTTTTGTAACGGCATTTCTGAACTCAAACCAGCTGTGAGCTTCTGAAGAGAGCGAGAGAGAGCTTGGGAGAGCCCACTTTTCCTTTCAAGCTGCCCCGCCCCCCAGCGGTTAACTGTAATTAGTTTGCCCGATCAGTTAGCAAAATGGCCAGTACCCAGTGCCTAATTCAGGCAATAGGCTTCGCATTTTCACAACCTCTGTCGCTAATCATTTATGCAAACACTGATTTATAGCTTGAGCTGGAAATTAGCAAATTATGGGCTGCTTGAGGTGTTGCTAATTAAAAGCTGTGAATGATTAATAGAGCGATAAAAGTGATTCCTGAGTAATTGGCCGATCAGGAGCAGCCATTTCCCGCAGTTCGGAGGTGGCAGGCTACCTGCAGGGCTTGTGTGTTTGTCGACCCAGGCGACCTGATCCGATTCGAGCCTACCTGGGCCCAAATGGCATTAGTGGTGCAACTGTACGCTCTGTATCTGTAACCTTGAGCATAATTGAAGCCGCCTTTTGAAAATCGATTGCCATCGATTGGTCCATCTTGACCGTTCAACCGGTTTCGTTTAGCCGCGATTTTCACTTGAATTTTCATTAACTGGGCCGAGAAACTCCCTCGGTTATGTCCGCGGTCCAGTGTCAGGCCCAATCCGGCAACCGGATCACCAGAGTTCAGTTTATGTAATCACTCTTGCCTCTGGGTCGGATCCACGATTTCTTTCGAGGGGCGCTGTTGGCCAATGTTTGGTTTTGGATGCTTTCCTTGGCCATTTTCTTCATACACGTCATCGGGGAATGGGTGTCTGATCCATGACCTGTTTTATACTGCTCAGGTGTTTGACACTTTAATTGTAACTGTAGCTGCTCTCGATTCGAGTTGCATGCCTTTGGTTGTCAAAATTTGTGAGTTTCTTTGTCGACCGCCGAGCTGCTTGGCGGTCCGAACTCGAGTTGGACTTGGCACCGGGTCGGAGTGGCAGATAATTGTTGCAGTTGCAATCGGAGTGAGGAAAAAACGTCAATTAGCTGATGCAAATGGAGCCACACTTGGCCACCAACTCTATCGAAATTATTCGGATGAATTGCCCCTAAAGTTAAAAATATTCTTAATGCTCGCTTTTGTCATTAATTAAATGTCTTCCCTCCAACAAAGCCCGACTAATGCGGTGAATTACCGAATCCATTTATCGTCTGTCTTCGTAAGTACTGAGTACACCGCAGTTTTTAGGAGAAATACTTAAAAATAAATCATTTTTGAACAATACAAGGTACAATGTACCATCTCCAATGGTATAGGATAAAGTCCTCGCTTAGGTCAACAACTCTGCTGAGGATTTTCAACTACGCACATTCCAGAAAACATTCGAAAACGCAATTGCCTCCTGAAAATTTCCTATGTCAAGACTAAATCAACCCCCTGAGTGACAGCCCCGGGTGGAAAATTGCGCATTTATCTTTCAGGAAGCTTCGAGGCAATGAGCACTTTTGCTTACCGTTATGTTTTTTTCGTTTCTCGTTGAACGCAATATCCAAGATTTCGCTTCCTTCGCAGTATTATTTTGAATTCGTATCCAAGACAAATTTTTGATTTAGCCTTTCAGTAGCACTTGGCTAGCTCCGAAATTCGAAAGTGAATTTCTTAATATTTAAAAAATTGCACACTATTTGCACTAGGTTGGGCCATCTTTTTTTTTATCGTATTACACCTGGCGGCGGGACCGAATCGAAGCGAAAATATATCTCGGAGGTGGAGAAGGAAAACCGAAGGGAAGCGGAGCGACGCGGTGACCGCTGTCTTTGGGACCGTCTCTCAGACTGAATCGGATGCCGAGATTTGGGTTGAGGCAGAGACTGCGAGTGCGGATCACGGATTACCGACTGCGGATTACGGCATTCCCCTTACGGCTTACGTTGCCGCTTACGCACGGCTACGAAATTTCGAATTCAGTGACCGTTAAAACGCCGATCGCCGTCGTCCATCCACTCTTTAATTCGCTTTGTTCGGCGATGTTTCTGGGTGCTGTTGCTCACTTATGGGGCGCCACCGAACGAAAGACGGAAAGAAAGTTGCGCGCACACAACCGCCGCGCTCGACGTAGCGGAATCAAGTGAGGCTTACGTC
Source organism: Drosophila malerkotliana malerkotliana (assembly GCA_018153235.1). Taxonomy (NCBI): domain Eukaryota; kingdom Metazoa; phylum Arthropoda; class Insecta; order Diptera; family Drosophilidae; genus Drosophila; species Drosophila malerkotliana. The sequence continues at coordinate 18,983,127 of JAECXV010000075.1, read as the reverse complement.
GCAGCCGCCCGACACTCGACGCTCTTGCTGCGCTCAGCTTCGAGGTGGCTGCGCTCTCACCTGCCGCTCACCTGGCTCTCGCTCCGTCTCGGAATGCACCGCTTTGAAGCGGTTCGCACGATTTTCGGGAAAAATCGCCTCCCCGCCGGTCCATCGAATACCTGTTTCCATCCACAGGTGTGCTCGCGTTGTTGTTGGTGCAGTCTGAAGGTCGCATTTTCGCTCATTAATCGCTACTTTCTTCTGCGCCTGCGCAAAAGATTTTATGGGAATTACCGTCGCGGCTTCAGGTGAATTTCGACAGGGATTTTATGGGTATACCCGCGGCCCTAAAGTATACGATTTCGTCTGAATTGCGACTATCCTCATTTCTAGCCACCGTGTAAGCCATGCGGAAATATTTGAGATCGCTGCCAAGATGGAGAATGCTGGAAGAAATGGTGGTCCACTTCCAACCAAATACATATTTCATTCTGAGTCGTTCTTTAAATCAGTTTACGATTCTTACATTGTTTTCGAACTAGAATTTTCTCGTTTGCATATTTCTCTGTGAAACTTCCACCGCTTTTCAAAGCTAAAAGTATTCATAGTCAAAACTCCTATTTTTAGTTAAACTTTTAAACTTTAAGCTATAACTTAATATGCAAACTTTAACTCAAGCGCATAAAAAGTGGCTCATAGTAGTTTGTAAAGGTGGATCATCTAAAATGTATGTTTTTAAGTGCTGCAAAAAAGTCCCGTTCATATTTGAAACTTGTGTTTTTAAATTTTTTGTTACTTTACAAAATTTGGTACAGAATGTTATAAACAGTTATTTCTAAGGTTATTCATAAACGCTTTATTACTTGCCATGCACCATGCCATCCACCATGTCCACCTCAACATTTAGGGTATCCATATGGTAGAATTTTCGAAATATTTGTAGCGGATGAAGTTAAATAGGTTAAAATTCTTCAAAATGTATAAAAATCAATCTATTCTTAAATTCTATACATTTATTTTCAAAATTCATTATAGACACAAAGATTCATTGCAGTGATCTCGGGTTGGTTTGTGTGGAATATCTGAAATCAAAGAATTTTATAGTTTATTTTATATTTTATTAGGATTTTTGATATTTGGTTTTGCATAAAAAGAAAGTGCTTGATGAGTTATGACTCAAACTTGATAAAAAGTCTACTGAAAAATGCCAGAGAAGGTTTAAGATGTAGAAAACGTCTCGAGTAAAGCGTCCGCATTCTAGAAAACTGTATCCCGTGCGTCATTTGCTGAAGTAAATTAAAATCTCAAAACTATGCGCCATAAAATGAATTATAATACAGGCGACTAATTTTCCCTGAAAAAAACGTCTAATTCACAAAAAACGGCGTGGAAAATACTGAGCGTCTGGCAGAGCCCGGGTGAAGTGCGAAGAGGACAGGTACACAAATATTACGGCTGAGAATTTAAGCGGAAATTTTAATAAAAATCATTTACAATTTATTTCAAACAGAGAAGAGTGAACACAAACAGCGCCAGAGGCAGAGGCAGAGCACTGCAGAGGCGCGATAAAAATATCTCTGGACACACACACCAAACCGGAATATATATGGATATATAGAAATATAGATGGGCAGGCGCAACAATGAACTATTGAAAGTATCACGGGAACGGGAGTGGATACGGCGATTCTCCATGCCCGTCCGTACACTTACTATAGTCGTATGTGTAGTAATGTCAGCCGAGCACGTTCAACTCGGCCGAGGAGGATCGGGTCGGGTAATTGAGCAGAGTAGGTGGGCAAGTGTTGAATTCAATTCTGGGCAATCAAGCTCTGAGATCTACATGTACACCAGCACACACTTAGTCCAGCATTAACACGGTCCTCTGTTCACTGTTCACTGTCCGTTGGCCGTTGTCCGCTGTCCGGAGTCCGTTGTTCAAGGCGGCAACGGCAACATTAACGAGTCTTATGATTGGCTTCTGAATTACGATTATACACTGCCCGAACCGGGGATGCCTTTTGGGGGTCCTGGAACACTATCCCATGGGTGCGCAGCTGATCTATGAGCTCGATCTCGTGGTTGAACAGGGCCACGTATTCGCGCTGCTGAACCAACTGAGACAGGTTCTGAATCCTCCCGTATTGCCGCAAGCTGTAAACCACGTAGACGATGACCACATTGCCACGATGACCAGCAGCCACTCACAGGGCTCAACAAGGTCCTCCTTGCTAAGATGCTTTACGTAGCGCGTGGACGTGTCCAGGAAGAATTTGTCGAGACCAATGCCCGCCTTGCTGACCGCCAGGAACATTAAGAGTAATAACACCGTCAGCAAGAAGTCCAGCCTGGAATCACACATTGTCACAAGATTCTTTATGTATTCTTCTGGAATTCAATTATGCTCCTTGCTCTGACAAATTTCTCCCAGTGTAACCCGGTCTGCTAATTCAATTTAAAGCTCATTTGAAGCCAGTCTTAGAAAAGGCAATGCGAGGCTAATTGCGCTTTTTATGCCCTAAGGCGGGAAATTTAAAGAACTTGTATTTGTATCATGGACATAAAAATGAGCATTTAATAATAAAAATAAACTTGAAAGGAATGTTTCAACCTTCCACCTATCAACTGATGCTGACTTTTTACTAAAATAATTTTACTGAGATTTAACTGAGATACTGATTCTGAGTTTTGAACAGATGTGGGATCTTTTGAATTTTTGATTGTAAAGTCCTTAAAAAATTATTATGTTTGTAATAGGTAAATAGGTATAGTTTTTTCTCAAACTATTTTTCTCAAACTACATACACTATTGGCAACTAGCCCATAATATACATTAGTGACCCTCGGTGAGCTTCGAATTCATGCTTTTGGTTCCATGCCTTGTTATGCTACAGTCATACTTTTAAAAAAATGTTTGATTAAAATTTAGAGTTGCGTATAATCCCGTTTAAAATTATAACTAAAAATGCATTATAAATGATTGGGACTAAGTCAAAGTTGAAATACAAGCAAAGATTAGTAATCAAAGTAACCATTTTTCAGATAAAATCTTTGATAAAATCATAAAATTGGCTAGTATAAGTTTCATACATTCGCAGGCTGATTCAACAATTCTTCCATAAACTTGTAGGCATTTTTTTCTGTATGATGCAGTTATTGTCCTCAAATGTTTGGATTTTAAATATTGGTATCATTACACTGTCTGCAAGTTTTAGGATTTGCTTATCTTTGCGGCCTTTCCCTTGATTTAATAGAGGTATACGAATTTGGCGTGTTATGTAACATGAGAGTTGACTTATGACTTAGAGCTATTCAGATCGAAAGCTGTTGAGCAATAAAATTTCTATTAATTTATATGATCTTAAAACTAATAAATCTGAAAATGTCTCAATAATAATCAAGTTTAATCTTCATCATAAAATAACTGCTTTCAAATGAATGCACTTTAGTTTGTGAGAAACAATATCACATTTAAGTTGTAAGCGGTTCGTACGCTTTTCAACACTAAAAGTTAACACATTTGACACACAGTTGACATGGTAATTGCAGCCAAGTTTGCTTTGGAGAGCACTTCCGTTTTTAGATTCGAAACTTTGCAACAGATTTATTATACCAAAAATATATTACAAAAAATTAAAGAAAGATTTTTTTAAGAAGGGAAATAAAATAATTTTTTCAAATAATGTCTTATTTACTCACACTTTATTATAAAAAGTTAACATAGATTAAGGATAACACTTTTGAATTGTTCCTATCTAACATTTTTATTTTTTTTTAACCCATTTCTTTGTCATTTGAATTTGCTATTATAAAAACTCATTTTAAAATTTAAATAAACAATATAATAACAATTACTTCACAAGCTTAAGGCGCTTCACAACACTGGAATCTGTGGCGCTTTGGCACTTGATAGCAGCCAACTTCACTTTGTCTAACACCACTTCCTTTCTATTTCGTGATTCAAAAACGTTCCTTCCCAATTTTAAGAATGTTGTGCAACTTCAATCTGCAGGCCAAGGTCGTGTTGCAGCCCCTGGTTCTGTTCCAGATCATCGACTCCTACGATCGCCGCCCAAAGGATGCCACACAGGTTTGTACCAAAAACTGTGCTTCCACAGCTCTGAGACTGCAATCTCCACCAGATCATCGGCACCCTGCTTGGTCGCTCTTACGGCAGGGAGGGTCATCGGAACTATGAGATCACTATCACCAACTGTTTCACGGTGCTGCACAAGGAGCACCCGGACGGCGCACGCATCGACCTGGACTTGGGCTACGCCAACGACATGCTGGAGCTTAACCAACTGACCTATCCTCAAGAAAAAGTGCTGGGATGGTTCTCCACAGGCAAGTCTGTGTCGCGGTCGGCACTTCTGCTTCACGACTACTACTCCAGGGAGTGCAGCGATGGGCAGCCACTGCACCTGCTGGTGGATGCCACCCTCAAGGGGCAGAGGCTGTTGACGCGCCTTTACTGCGCCGTGGAGATGGGCGTGCCCGGTGGCACAAAGGGCCTCATGTTCTCCTTACTCCCACTCGAGATGGCCAGCGACAGCCCCGAAATGGTGGCTTTGCGCCTGATGCAGAAACAAAACTTGCAGCCTGGTCCTAAGCAGGTGGGTCGCATCCTGCCTGAACTGGTTCAGGTGGTGGAGGCCACGAGGGAGCTGCAACTGCGCCTGGACTTGGTGCTGCGCTACATCAACGATGTGCTGGCCAGAAAGCGGAGGCCGGACAATGTGGTGGGCCGGGCCCTGCACGACACGCTTACCTCCGTGCCCTTGGTGGATGCGGACAACTTTAAGCTCATGTTCAGCGCCAGCGTGCGCGACATGCTGATGGCCATCACTCTTTCCACGATGATCAAGACCGAGTTGCAGATTAGCGAAAAGCTTTTTGGCATGCCTGAACCTTAGAACTCTTAAGACACTCAATATATGTAACCTTTAATCAATAAGATTAGAATTCCCGGTCATTCCTGGACCAGGTTACCCGCGTTATCAACTGTTTCCGAGGGCAAGTAAATAATCCACCGATGTCTAGCGCAGAAGCGGGCTTATCAGCTCCAGCTGATCACTTTCTTTTCTAAATAGGCTGCATTTTCTAGACTCTTCCATGTAGCCTATATAAAATATAATTATAAATACGAACTACCCTCATTCCTCTAAGCTAATTATTAATCTGTATTATAGATTATACATTATTATTATAATATAATCTATATTAACAGAAGAATTTTCTGTTTCAGCATTTGATGTATTATTTCTATTAGAAATGTAATTCAAGGAAAGATATTATAACACCTGATCTGATCATAACATTGTTTTTATTAAAAAGCATCTTTTTTTTCCTCATGGAGGTCTTACTTTTTTTTTTTTCTTGGCGCTAAATAATAAATAAATTAAAGCATTTAATGTACAAAGCCTATTATTTATAAAGCTTATATTATATAAAAAAAATAGAATGGAAAAATAACCAGAATGGCTAGTCATGGATGAATGGACTTTGGAAACTTCCAGGCACCATCTAAAAGTCTTGATAATGAGATCGATTCAAAAACAAACGATTTGATGGAGGCTTCCCCCATTGAAGTCGGGGTGACGTAATGGGAAACCCATTAAAAATTATCCAATTTGAATGCAGATTTCGAGTTATCCGAATTTTCGGGTCCTTCAAAGTAGATGGCCAAAAGTGTTTCGCGGTATTCCGACTCCTTAAGCCATTTTTTGGCACCGAAAGTTCGCCGTGAATACAACAACTAAGAAGGAACTGGGAAACCCTCTGGGATTAAGAAGATCGCGACAAAACGGCGATAAGGGAGCAATCTACTCTGCCCCGATTGATTCACGGGGAGGAGGGGTCCAAGGGGATCTTCTGGACCACCCAAATAACAAGAAGATAAAGCCTTATCGCGGTTCAGGGACAATCGACGGTTGTCCGCCAGGGTAATCAATTAGCAGGCACCAACTGCAAATTAGCAAACGTTGACGCTGATAGTCGATAGTGACCCCCACCCTCGGACTCTCAGTGCTCTCAGAGTCCCCCGTCCCCTTTGCAGATGCTGCTCCGCTGCTGCCCCGCCCCGCAGCCAAACCGACGCCGCCGGGCACTTATCGCCCAACCCAAGCCAAGGGCTATCGGAGCGCTAAGGTCGCCCCTTCTGATAGCCATCGCCATTAGAAGCGGCTCTGTTCCGAATCGGATCCGCTCGGCCCGGACGGAATGGGCCACGGAACGGAGCCCTCAGACGTCCAGCGACCGGCGAGCTGATCAGACGCCACTCGAAAAGTATTATGTTGTCGTTGCTGAAGCTACACCACCCTCTGGTCTGCCGCTGCTGCCTGCTGGAGCAGCCGCCGCTCTACCACACCATCCACGATGCATCCAGCAGCCTGGCCGCGGAGTTGCGGGCCCTGGCCCCCGCCCTGCGCCTAGAGCAGGGCGATGGCCTCACCGACGTCATTTGCGACCTCTGCCTTCGACGCCTCCACGATGCCAGGGACTTCCAGCGTCGCTGCGAGCAGTCGGAGCAGGTCCTTCGCCAGCGACACGACCAGTGGAAGCGGTCGGTGGCTGCCGGAGACGCCCTTGCTCTGGACGACGTGCTCGAGTGCCTTGAAAGAGAGGTGGGCTGTCTGGAAACCGCGTCCCAAACTGTGCAACCGCTCAAGCCCGTAGCATACGTGGCTCCTCTTACGGAGGCCGTTGATTTTGGTAAGCTTTAGTTATTCTTATTTTAGTCTATTATTGAGACATATTCGTCCAACTCCAGGCTTCACATACTGGAGGGTGGTGGCTTTGAAAGACTAGGGAGACTGGGGAGGCTGCCTTATCAAGAATGTATTTATTTTGAGAAAACACAAAATATTCTTGATAAGCACATTTCGGACGTGGGAGTATTAGGATTGGTAGTCATATTATTAGAGGTCTTTTATTATTAACTATTAACAATTATCTATTATCCTAAAATTAAAAAAAATAAATAAAAATAATAATATTGCTCATTATTTTAAAACGTATTCAATCATTCAGATAGGGTATTAAAGTAGATTTTAATTTTAACAAACAAATAGGAAAATATATTTTTTTTTATATTATTATATTTTACTTAGAGCGACTAAGATCATGTTTAAAATCCATAGAAGATATAGAAGAAATCCATAGAAAGAAAATAGTACTCGAAACTAGGGTCTAGTTTGGATCGCCAAATACCATTTTTTTACTAGTTCTCATTCTCTATTTAATATTATTATTCCTTCTAAGAAACACCTAATAAAAATTTATTATTTTCAGATAATTTAGACTTTCATGAGAGCCCACCAAGCCTATATGAGCTTCCATCAGCCCCTTGGGTGAGCACGTTGGATGCCGGCAGTCTGAACACCCCTATGCACCAGCCGGAGACCCCCGACGCCATTTTAGAGGCTGGCAACGACCAGACGGGGAATGAGTCCTCCAAGGATCCCACCCAGGAGGGAGCAAAGAAACCAAAGATGCGACGGACTCGACCCCGTCCGGAGGGCCCGAAGGCGAAGGCCGAAAAGGAGAAGAAACCCAAGTCGCCGCGATCGCTGCACCCGTGTAGCGAGTGCGAGAAGAAGTTCACCAGGAACTTTCAGTTGAAGTTGCACATGATCGCGGTGCACGGAATGGGCGAGATGCGGTACCAGTGCGAGGACTGCCGCAAGACCTTTGCCTCCCGGCACAGCCTACGGTACCACGTGAAGTCGGTGCATTCCACGGAACGGCCCATTGGCTGCCCGCACTGCGACCGGCGCTTCGTGCTCCGCACCCAGCTAATGTCCCACCTGCGCACCCACACCGGCGAGGCCAAGCCGCGCATCTTCTCCTGCCCGCGGTGCACCAAGTTCTGGCCCACCAAGTCCGACCTGCGAACCCACATGCGGAGCCACAACCCCACCCAGGACCGGCCCTTTAAGTGCGACAGCTGCCCCAAGTCCTTCTTCACCCGCGGCCACCTCACCTCCCACCTCCTGGTGCACACGGGGGAGAAGCCATTCGGGTGCGAATACTGCGACAAGCGGTACCAGAGCGTGGGCAACCTGAACAACCACATGGTGCGCCAGCACGGAGACATCATCGAGGCCCAGCTGGGGATGGAGCCCATCGAAAGCTGATGAATGGGTTAACTCTCCGCGTGGGGCTAGGGTTGGGATTCAGCTATCGCATCCGCAACCGGAGGACAGGCTGAACAAAGTATTAGGGACTTTCGCGTAACAACAACACGCGGATTGCAAAGTGCAAAATATTTATTATTCAATACTCTATTTGCCTAACCAAGCTTACTAACTTTATAGAGTTATTGTTGAGTTTCGAAGTATCGGTTTTATTGAAGAATAGTTTCTTCCATTATAATATAAGAACCTTTTTAATAATTCATGAAAATGAAATAAACGTTTGTTTACAAAATGAGTTAAGTGATGTTTTAAATTTGAGTTTTGCTTTGAATTATTCGAATTTTATATGTTTATAATGCGATAATACTAGGAAACCAGGCAAATATTTTAAAGAAGTCCCTGGGCTTCAGAATTCCTACAAATATTTAAAATAATTATGAAAATAAAAAGTTTCAAGGCAACATATAACTTAAGGGGTAACCTAGAGCTAGACATTGTTGCGCAATTAAATATTTGGCAAACATTTCCAGGTCCCTCCATCCAACCACCTTATCAGCCGCCTCAATATCGCAGCCGCAAACGCGATCTTGGGCCGCTGGTGCCGCTCGTGGCGATTGCCAAACGGAGCTCCGACTAGCGGAGCGGGAGAAAGCCATCGAAAAAATAAAAATAAAAAAAAAAAACAAACCTAAACGAAAAAGAAACAAAAAATTTGAAATAGAAATCGTGCAGAAATGCGGTATCAAAATCAAAACAAAGCTAAAAATATTCAATGACAAAACATACTCAAAGCTAATCTATTAAAAATTATTTGCACCTTTAACATTTTTTTAGTTTATTTATAATTAGGAGATTAAAAATATAAAAAATATTTCTAATAGCCTTTTTATACCCTTGCAGAGGGTATTATAATTTTGGTCAAAAGTGTGCAACGCAGTGAAGGAGACATCTCAGACCCTATAAAGTATATATATTCTTGATCAGGATCACCTCCTGAGTTGATATGAGCATGTCCGTCTGTCCGTCTGTCCGTCTGTCCGTCTGTCTGTCCGTCTGTCTGTCCGTCTGTCTGTCCGTCTGTCTGTTTCTACGCAAACTAGTCTCTCAGTTTTAAAGCTATCGACTTGAAACTTTGCACACACCCTTCTTTTCTTTGCACGCAGTATATAAGTCGGAACGGCCTGGATCGGCCGACTATATCCTATAGCTGCCATATAACTGATTGATCGGAAATGGTATAACTTTGGTGTTTTTAGAGTTAGAGAGTTCAAATTTGACATGAAAGCTATTTTTGGCAAAATATTACGACATGCCAAATTTCATAAGGATCGGCAGACTATATCCTATAGCTGCCATATAACTGAACGATCGGAAATGGTATTTGGTAGAAATATCAACTTTCGTATTTTTGAAGATAGAAGTTTGGGACTTTTTTTAGATTTTGCATTGTAATAAATTGGATTATATATTCCTATTCCCATAAGGATCGGCCAACTATATCCGATGTTTGCGATATATATCCGGTTTTAACTGCAAGGGTATATCAACTTCGGCTCCGCCCGAAGTTAGCTTTGCTTTCTTGTTATGTATATTATTCTACAATATGATTCTTATAATTATTTTGAAAACTAAAGCTAGTAAAAATATAGGATATGGTATTGAAGATTTCCGATATTTTGAAATGTGTGTCTATATGGTCATCAATCAAATAAATACTTTTATAAAGCCACCAAGGATCGAGTACCAGGTTATAACTCACATCGGAGCTTATCGCCAATCGTCTCTGGTCCCGTCCGTCTGAGAACAAGTACGTGCACACTTGATGGGATCGCCAATTAAATGTGAACACAAATATATTAATGTTAAGAAAACGCGATTAATAGAGAGGGGCCAGCGAAGGGTCGACTCGCGGCAAGATTGTATAAAAAGCGCAAGTAAAACTTTCCAGTATATTATACAATGATGGATTGTTACATTCTTTTGAACTTTGATGTACTCCATACACTGTATTCGGAATTACTTTTATTGGTTTATGGTTGTTTTGATTTGCGAAATCCCAACTTTTAAATTAGAAATCATATTTGAAATGTGTTATGTTTTAATCTATTTACTATGGACTGTTAAACTTAAATTTATCTCAAGTTTAAAGAAACAGTGTTTCGGTAAAATTTATATCTTAAACTTAAGTTTTTTATTTGTATATGCCCTTAATAAATTTAATTTAATTATTCAAAAGTGCTTGAGCTCGGTTTTACATATATAAAATTTATATTATCTATAGGAAGAAAGAATAAATAAAATAACTTGGGGAACCCCAGAAAATTGTATAATTTAACTATAAAGAAACGCGCTAAATCTCGGCTTAGAAAAATTGCATTTTTTCCAAATCAGAATACAAAAAGCTTGCAAATGAAGATGGAAAGTGGGCGCTTGGATAGGTCGCTGAAACATTCAAAACATACATCATACAAGGGTTTCAGACCGACTCATACTTTTTATTGAATAGCACCAACACTTCCTGGGTTTTTCGTCGCTATTAGTAACCAGACATTCTCAGCCAACGGGAACGTGATGCCATGAGGCTGGCCAGACATTGACCTAATCAAGGATTTTGTACCAGGCTACGTGCCCGGGGCTTCTGTGCGTACTGGGTGTGGAGCTTCTCAGTAAATAACGGATACTCCATCGACCCAAGATCTGTTTTCAATAACTTCCTCGAGCGCTCACTGTGTGTTTAAGGCTGGCACGCATTGTTATCATCTCGGTTTGGGATGAAGATCGACAAACAATGAACACTCATATCTCTGGGGTCAGTGGTCATTGGTTTTCTGTGACACTAAATTAAAAATAATTCTTAAATGGATGCGATTAGGGAGACCCATCGATCTATTTCTGGTTGATGTGATTTTCCGATATACATACATACATACTTGGGTGAGGTATAATCGCCCGAATCCAGTAGGTCAGAAACCCAAAAGATCGTTCATCAATCCATAATATTCGAGACTCCTCACCACCTCCGTTAAAAATAAATGTTGATATTTTAATGCATTTTATTTACATAAAACCAACAACAATGAATATATACAGAGACACTTTTGGGACTCAACAACCGCCTCCCCCTAGTCCGTCCCGGGGCGACCGGTCGAAGAGCAGACGTCCCATCTGCACCTGCTGCTGGGCGTACGAGTTGAGGACAGGAGGGTCCTGGCCTGCGGTGCCCCCAAACGCGCCCTCGGGAGTGACTGACTGGCGCACGAGCTCCCGCAGACTGGCCGAGATCTTGGCAGTGCGGAAGCGCTCCTCGTGCCTCCGCTGACGGCACTCGACGAAGCGCTGGGACTGATGCCGCTTCCGCTGGATGTCCACCTGGAGCTGCTCGCGCCGCATGCGCTCCTCCTGCTGCCGCTCGCGCCAGTGCTCCTCGTGCTGGGCTTGCTCCACGAAGTTGTCGTGCTGGACTCTCTTTAGGTACGCCTCCAGCAGCTGACTGCGCAGTTCGTCTGCCCGGCGCAAGCGCTGCGTTAGCCGCATGCAGATGTCCTGCTTGCGGATGGTCTCGTCCAGGTGCTGCTCCTCCTGCTGAACGGTCACCGCCTCGCTGCGCCGCAACTCCTCGCAACGTCGCTGGCAGAGATTCAGGTCCCGTTCCACCCGTCGCGCCTCCAGCCTCTGCTTGGCAGCCGCATCCTTTGCGTCCAGAGCCCCGCGCAGACGCCGCAGCTCCGCCAGGTCTCGTTCTGCCAACGCCTGGAGGCGAGCCTTGGTCATCAGGTAGTCCTGGAACTGCTTGTCGTGCACCGCCTGCTTGTAGGCCTCCACCTGCTCCACTTTTAAGAGCTGCCTTTCCAGGCGCTCGTTCTCCCAGTATTTGCGCGCCAGCCAAGCGGTCTCCTTATCCGCCGCCTGCTGGCTTCTCTTGCCCGCCATCCGGTTGATAATCCTTTGGTCGTGGCTGGGCACTAGCTGGAAGGCGGCGCGCACCGTGGGAGCCAAACACAAATTGGCCATTGAGGTGCAGAGTGAGTTCTTTTTGGAAGCCTGCTGGTTATACGGCACCACAGCCATGTTTTCATGTGACTTGGACTTGGCCCGTCCTGTCACCGATAGAGCTGGTGCATCATTAAGTGGACCTAAGATTTGCTGTAAGAGATTGTGATCCATTAATGATTTGTTAAAAGTATTATTTTAAGAAAGTGACTTGGGGCTTAGAATCTATAAAGATACCTCAGTTGAAATAAAGAGTACATTGAAGTCTGAAAGATTTATTTAAAATAGAAATAGTATTCCCCAGATGTTCCATCTTCTAAATCAGCAGTTGTACAGCAGCTATAGATAGCATCCTTAATAAATTTTTTAAATCGGATCAGTTGACCAAAATATATAATCCACATAGAGAACCCATAGAAAGTCCCAACCTTCCACGTTCAAAAACAAACAAGAAAGGAAAGCTAACTTCGGGCGGAGCCGAAGTTTATATACCCTTGCAGTTAAAACCGGATATATATCGCAAACATCGTATAAAGTTGGCCGATCCTTATGGGAATAGGAATATATAATCCAATTTATTCCAATACAAAATCTAAAAAAAGTCCCAAACTTCTATCTTCAAAAATACGAAAGTTGATATTTCTACCAAATACCATTTCCGATCGTTCAGTTATATGGCAGCTATAGGATATAGTCGGCCGATCCTTACGAAATTTGGCATATCGTATTATTTTGCCAAAAATGTAAAATGTCTCATGTAAAATTTGAACTCTCTAACTCTAAAAACACCAAAGTTATACCATTTCCGATCAATCAGTTATATGGCAGCTATAGGATATAGTCGGCCGATCCGGGCCGTTCCGACTTATATACTGCGTGCAAAGGAAAGAAGGATGTGTGCAAAGTTAAAAAGACGATAGCTTTAAACCTGAGAGACTAGTTCGCGTAGAAACAGACAGACAGACGGACAGACGGAAAGACGGGCATGCTCATATCAACTCAGGAGGTGATCCTGATCAAGAATATATATACTTTATAGGGTCGGAGATGTCTCCTTCACTGCGTTGCACACTTTTGACCAAAATTATAATACCCTCTGCAAGGGTATAAAAAGGTTCTGTATTAATCGGGAATGGCAACTGCCGTGTTCGATAGGATATAGTCGACCGATTCCGACTTATAAAATGCGCGATTATCATCTTCACAATACTAATCCTGAGGCTCAGGATGACCATAAAAGGTATAATAAACTGGGTATGTTTAAAGTTAAAACACAACACTTTCTAATCCTTTTAGGCGGTTTTAAAATTTACTGCGAATATTTTACCTGAAGCATCTTACAGTCCCTTTGAGCACCACGGCGCTTCGGATGCTTCTGAGGCTTTGCTTCCTGGGGCTGGTTGGGGCTCTCCTTTTCCTGTGACACACTCCTGCAGCTGCCCGCGCTCTTCGAGCGACGACTCCTGCTGGAGGCGGACTCCCTCCGATGGCTGTCAGCTGAGCGACGCCTGCTTTGGCTAGACTTCCTCTCGGTCGGCGACCTGGAAGCGCTTCTCTGGCTGTGGCTGCTGGCACTCCTCCGGCATTTGGCGCTCTCCCTCCGATGCAGCTCCTCCAGCGCTCGTATGTCCTTGTCCAGCTGAACCAGCTCCTTGTGGCTCTCCTTGGCCTGGCCAAGGCGACTGCCAGACGAGCTGCCACTGTGCGAGCTGTAACAGTCACAGTGACAGATTTCGCAGCAGCTGTCCACCAGCTCCAGCTCGCCGAGCAGCTTGAGGTGCTCTGCTTCAGTTTTGTTCCTCGCCCGCGACTCGCTGCGTCCGCGGCGCTTTCGCTTCGGGGTCATTTCGGGGCTGCGGCTGGTAGCTCACGCGTCCATCAAGGGGTGGCAGACCTAATCCAACGGGGTCAAACTGCGAACTGGCATCCAAAGTAGATCGCTCGAGATTTATTTTGATGCCTGGCGTAACCAACCCAAATTCGTGCGCCCGCCTTGCAGCGACATTCCAGACTGGGTTGTTTAATTTTTCATTGATTGGCCATATGCCGGTTGTCCCTAGCAACGCCCCAAAACCAAGGGAACACCAGCCCCAAGGAGCTCCAAAGCCTTCCGGAAACAACCCTTGACAGTTTTAGAGGTTTAACCGAAGGTATTTCGGTGTTGGCACAGAATGCGCAAATTATCGGCATCAATTAGCTAATGTGGAAAGTGAAACGGCAAGCCGTCAAGGAGAACAACCAAAATAGAAAGAACTTAGGCTGGTTCACCCTTGCAGTCGACTCTAATGTCCTACAGGTTCGGGACACTGAACAAAGGCCCACAAACGCAGCTGCGGCGTACCTTCCCACTCAAAGATAGTTCAGAGTATAGTTACATATTTCACATACAGTATAGGTTTCGTGTATATTTAACTTTAAATTCTTTCACACAGTAGTTATATCTAAACATAGTTTAAATCAAATGCTAGCATTAAATAACAATCCAAAGTTAACGAAAAATTATCCAATCCCGTTTTCCACTTCCTCTGCAACGGGGAAGAACTTCATTTTTCACTATCTTTTCAGGATTCGCACACATCGTCTCGAGTGCCGAGTTGGGACGTTTCACATTAGCTATTAATACATTAACTTGAACAATTCTAGCTAATAATTTACAAAGACGGGCACGCACATACAATATTTAAACCCTTGTAGTCGTAATACTGCGCGACAACAACTAATAACCCAAAATAAGATATTATTTAGGATGTGGACTTTTAAAGTGTTGGGAGTCTAGTATACATGTAGTAAGTAATATTGCTGTTCACTTTGAGGTTAGTTAAGGTTGAATCTGCCAAAAACAAAGGTAAAATGACCTGTAGCCCGAATCAGCAAGCTCCTATTCAAAGACCAGCGGTATCGAGGTGAACGGAAGAACTGGACACGACGGCTCCAGCTGCAGGGATGTGGCGAAGCAGTCCGCCGAAGCGTGGAAGTCGCCTAGGGTCTCCAACACCTTTCCCAAGGCAAACCTAGGGGAGAAACAATACTGTTAGCTCAACGGCAAAGTAAAGATAGCTGAATCCTACCATATCTTGGGGCAACTCGGATCCAACTTGGCCGCGTCCTTCAGCATCTTCTCGGCCAATCTGGGCTCACCGAGTATTAGATGAGTCTCGCCCAGGGCCCGCAGAGCGTCTGTGTGATGCGGGTTGGCGGCCACGGCGTTCAAGAAGCACTGCTTGGCATCCAGCCATTGCTCCAGATAGACGTGCACCTGACCTCGCTGAAACATAATGCAATTATAAGCGCATTTCCATTATGTATGTCACGCGTGCGACAACTTACCATAAACATAATCTGATGAGAGAGCGGATATATTTGGGAAGCCTCGTGGATGCAGTTGAGCGCCTCGTTTGGCTGATCGATTCGTAGATAGACATCTGCCAAAAGAAGCCAGATCTAAATGGGAAATAAGTGAGTGTTAAGTGTCCAACAATCGCACAGAAAATAGAAAACACACCTCGATTTGGAGCATCCAGGGTCGCCGGGGTCCTGGGCGCTGCGTAAACGAGCTCAGCGAGCTGGCCGCCTCACTCAGTGCCTGCTCCACTCGAGACACTGCAGCCAGGGAAGCGGCGTATACCGAATCTTGAAGAGGCGAAATGCTTGTGAGTATGTTGGGTCAAAGCTTGATATTCATTAAGAGAGCTGAACTCTTAGCTCATCAACTTATTTAGAATTAATAAACTTGCAAAGCAGATATATAAGATATATATACAGTACAATATACATATATACATAAATGAAGATAAATTACCGAATGTCAAGGTAAAAATTAAAGAGGGGGCATTTTATACAAAGATTTCATAACATAAATAAAGGAATAGGAAACATTTTGGAAGATGAAATATTAATACAAACAAATTGTAACTTAAACAGACAAAAGTCATTATATAAGAAATAGATTCGTTAATTTATTGAATTTTAAAGAACAGAGTTTTAAAATACTATGATTGAAGGCCAATTTTAACAGAAAGATTCTCCAATCGAAGCCACGCAAGCTAAGCACGCATGCAACTAGCAAACAAATAATCTTGAAAAGAAACTCTTGGGAAAGCGAACGCAGCCCAATAGCATGCTTCGAAATCCAAGCTGGTCAAAGGCAATATCGTCCTTAGCACACTTACTAGTTATGAGATTTAGATTTGATTGTTATGTACAGTACAGACATTCCGCAGAAGTTGGGATACAGCAATAAATATTCACGAGTGTTTATACACAGAACATACACGTTAATATTGAAAAGTTGGTCAAGTTGCCAGTTGTAGCCACTATGTACTTACTGGAGTCCTTGTCGGACATCTGCGAAGAGTGCGCCAAGTGCACACCGCTCTTGGTGTCCGAGTGCTTCTCCTCCTCACCCGCCAGCTGCGCCTCATAGACGTCCCGCCACACGGCCAGCATGTGCTGCACAGTGGCCAAGGCAGTCTCTGCATCTTCCAGGTGGAGTTGCAGGTGCGCCTTCACGTGCAGCAGTTGCAAGTTGTCGGGGAACTCATGCAAGGCGTCCTCAACCACTCCGAGAGCTTCGCGGGGCCGGCGAGAGGCCGTCAGCAGGAGAGCGAACAAATGAAGACAAGGTGCGTGTTCCATGCGAAGGGCTAGCGCGAAGCGGATGTGGACTAGGGCCTCTGCAAGCTGGCCCAGGAGAGCGTACTGAAGCGAGAGATAGTACTCGGCCAGGTGGTCGTTCCCGTCTTGCTGTACGGCCCGCTCCAGAGCTTCCAAAGCCAACTTGTTGCACGCGTCCCGCTCGCTCTTCAGATTCGACTGAATGGCCAGCTGCTGATGTCCAATTCCGACAAAAAGCTGGCAGCGCGACGGTCGCAGTCCTGCAATATAAAGCAATAGGTAATGATATCCAATGGCTGAGCCTCTACAATGTCGCCTACCTTTGACTTCCCGCTTCAGAGCCTGCTGGGCGTAGTCCAGTCCCTGCTTCACCGTTTCCAGACTTTCGTAGCAGAGGCGCGAGGCCAGCATGCAGGGCAGTGGGTCGCTTGGCGTCAACTTCATCGACTCCTGCAGGACGCGCAAGGCGTGGGCGTGCTTCTCGGCGGCCATCAAACTCAAGCCGTACTGCCGCCACACATGCTGCTCTCCGAAGCTGAACTTCAGCGCCTTCTCAAAGGATTCGTTCAGGAGTTGGACAAGACCCCAGCGCACCGTGGCGAGAGTGAGCAGATCATAGACGGCTGTCACGTTGCCCATTGCGTGCTGCCGAGCAATCCGAAACTCGGGGCTTTGCGATAGAACAGTATCCCTCACGGCGAGGGCCTCTGCTATCAGAAGCAGCAGAATAACTTCCTCCTGCTGGTTCCGTGGCGAGAACTGCTGGCGTGCGGCGTACTTCCGAGGTTTCCATAACTTTTTTGAGGAGCCCCCACGCAATGTTCCACCTCCCCCCTTCGCAACGAATGGCGGCGCGTAGATAGTTCCGGAAACGCCGCGCAGCAGCACCTCCGCCAGTTGGCGCGCCAAGGTCAGGCGCAGGGACTGGGTGGCCTTTGTCTCAATGGCGTTCAGCATAATGCGATAGCGCTCGACGGCCTCCTGCAACTTTCCCGTCTTAATGAGCACAATGGGCGCACGTTGCAGCGCAGTTTCCAGGATGGCGCCCATCCGACGGTTGGCCTCCAGGCCGGTTGGGCCGCTGGCCGGAATGGTGCTGCTGATTGCAAAGCTGCTGCTGGAAGGCTGCACACTCGAAGCATTCACGTTGAGCGTTGAACCAGCCGTGGAGTTGTTCGAGGAGCCGCTGCCACTCACGATGTCATATTCCTGGAGGTACAGCAGGCCCAGATCGGAGGCGCGTTCAAAGCAGCTGATCTGCAGTATTATTTTGTTAATAATTATGAAACGGGAATAACTCCTAGTTTAACATACCATTTCAGTGTCCTTTTCGGCCTTTTTGAACTTGGACGAAGGCTTCGAAGTCTGCTGCTCCAAACATAGGCCCTTGATGGCGTAAGACTCGGCCAAGATCTTAAGGCTGCGCCTACAAACAAAAAAATTATTCAAAGACCATTTTAAAAATCGAGGAAATGCCGTTTACAGAGTTAGTTCTTTCTCCGCCAGCGTATTCAGCTCTGCCTTGACAAAGTTGTCCAAGCTTTGCTCATATTCGCCGCAAGCAAAGCATAGCTTGGCCAGCAGCAAATAGGCGTCCAGTGCGATCCCCGCTTTCTGCCCACTCTCGCCCAGGGCTAGATGAAGGAAACGCCTTGCCTCTCCCAGCCCGGACTTGGCCCGCCCAAAGGTCGAATCAGCAGCTGCAAGGGCATTCTCCTCCAGGTAGTTCTCCAGGCGGGCTTCGCCCACCAGGAAGTTGGCCAGACACTCTGCCAGAAGAAAACAGCATTTAAACAGTGCTCGAAAGTAACCCCTCCAATCACTTACCGTTGTGCGGCGATCCGGTCTTCAGCTCATCCGTCAGCTCAATGACGCGCTGCCACTTTCCCTCGCTGCGGCAGCTCTCAATCAGCGCCTCCACCTGCAGCAGTAAAAAACATTAGTTGTTAGTCACAATACAACCCACTGGATATCCTGACCTTGGTGGTGTTACGCATATTCCTGTTGGCCATCCGTCCGTTTGACAGCTGGGGGAAGAGTCCTCGATGCTCTGCTGTCTCAGTTTGGTGGAGTCGATGTGTCTACCCTGTCCAGCCTCAGCTTACAGCATTTTTCTTCAGCTAATCGAATTATTTCTCAAACATTGGACTTTTCGTGTTGATTCCGTCTTCTTCTTTGGCAGGCCGATAGTATGACCGAATCGCTCAACGTAAGACGACGTAACACAATGACGTAAGATGCAACTTTAGTGGAACCGTTTCTGCTTTGCGGAATGTTTCTCCATCCCTGTCGTATTTTCCGTTGCGATATCTCCGATATCCGTTTTCATTATGTATAGATGTAACATTAGCAATATTATATTGTCTAATCTTTTATTTATAAATGTTATTATTAAATTATTTTCTTTGTAATAGTATTCAAGAGTTGTCTTGAAAAAGGAAAAGTTTTAACCCAAACCGTAAAAATTTATCAAAGAATAGCAGAAATAATAGTTTAATTTAATAGTTTTTCTGTCTGGATAGTTATTAACGAACAGAGAAATCCTTATTTTGTATAAAACAAATTAAATAAACATAATCTACCGGGGGCTAACAATGAAAAATTAAGCCAAAAAACAATAATTATATGTATACGAATCATACAATATCGTCGTCACTTACAACCAAAACCTGTTGAATAGCAATAGAAATATTTAACTTTAGTAAATAACTAATATCATAAATATATTTTTTTCATTCATACCATCCTCTCCGTTAAATTAGGGCAGTGACAAAAACATCGATAGTGGCTATAAGATAACGATATTGCTAAAAATTTGAAAAAGTCGATGTATCGATGCTTCCGCCTATGTTGCACCACCTCTAGATCATATTCGTTTGATACATTATCAACAACCCTCTTACGCGTCTCCGCAAATAGTTGCGCCGTTTGTGTCGTAAACCGTTCAAAACAACCGAAATCGCGGCTCGAGTGAGGGAAGAGAGAGTACTCAGCTGTGTGAAACAACTGGAATTTGTAGATGAACTACTTCTATTGACCCCAGCAAGCCGACTCACCAAGCGGTAAGTTGCCTTCTAGCCAATTTGGATAAAAACGTAGGGGACTACGAGCGCTCAGCTGTTTTGTGGTTTCTGTGTTTTCATCGCACCAACACACTCGCCCCCGCCAACAGGGCCCGAAAGGGACGGAGATAGTCATGCTAGATAATGCAAAAGTGAGAGTGATTTTAGCGCTTTTTTTTCTCTTGTGCATTCTCTCTGGCCCGCTGTCAATCTTCTAATTGGAAAGTTACACACACCAAGGGCGATACGCCCACCTCTTTTATTTTCTTTCAAGTTTAAATTCTGGGTTTCACGCGTCACTCGAGCAATCAGAACTTATTGACTCACCTCTTCACCCCACGCCCCCTGCACCAGGCCGACGCGACTTTTATCGCGTGCTTGTCAGATGTCCAAGTTAATTGCCAGGCTTCTATTTCATTCATTTTTATTTATTTGTTGCTTGTCAAAACTCTGTGAAATCGGCTTCCCATTAGCCATTCGTGGCTTGTACCGCCAATAAAATAGCAGATCATTACGTAAAACAAACATTTAAAAGCACATTAAACTGGACGCGTTCGCAGTTCGATCTTATTGCGCTTTTCCCTCCTGCCCCCCAGTCGGTCTCCGCCGGGGGTTTGTTTAGATTTCTTGGGGGATTTAATCTGGCGCGAATAGGGAAAACTCCCTCGCTGCCCCCTTTCGCCGACTGCGATTCTACGGCTGGTGGCACAGTGGGATTGAGGAAAAGAAAGAGCCGAGCCAAGCAAGTGCTTTCAGCGACTCGACGTCGTGGTTCTGCTGGTTATGACGTAATGACAATAATTACAAGGCGACTGGCTGGCAAATAGTGGAAGTGGTAATAGAATGGGGAGGGCCATGTGGTGGGAAAGTATGGATACGCGAGTTAAAAACTTTAAGGATGCAGGACAAAAGCGGTAATATGTGCGCACAGTGGTTCGAATATAACTTAAAAGGTGGAATAGCTAAATAAATTAAAAAATTTATTTAATTTAAGATACTTAAACTTCGTTATGAATTTTTATTTTATTATTTTCATTAAAGCCTGCAGGCGGAAGTTATGTGGGTGGGTTCTTCAGAGGCGCAAAGCATCAGGGATAAGGAATTCATGTGTTTCAGAGAATATGTATGGACATACATATTTGTATGTATGTACATATGTACATAGATACATATGTGGCACTTGCTAGTTTTGTGGATACTTTCGTAGATGTCTCAGCCGGTTTTTTAACCGGCTATCTAGCTAGACTCGTGCGTGGAGTGCAGAGAAAATTTGAAAAACGGCTAAAAATTTAACGAGTCTGTTTATCGCAGTTGCTACTTTTCTGTGTTTCTTCTCTGGATCTCTCTTTGGCAGACCACTTATCAAACTAATTATCAATATGCTGCTTTTAAAGAAGAATGTAATTATAATTTTGAACTTTAATGGTGACTTTTTATTTTAGAAACATTAGGAATGTTAATAAACAACTGCTTAATTCTTTTATTATTTTAAATTGAACACCGATTAGAAAAATCCACCTTACATTGGCAACTAGAAAGCAGTGATTTCAAGCGTTTCAACTGGATGTGGTTTGCTTCAATGCGTGGTGTTCACAGGATGCCAATAGAATAAATTTTAAACTATTCAATATAACTACATTACGTTCAATAGTTTTACTTTCTATATACGAGTATACTAGAGTACGAAAGCTGTAAGATTTTGAGCATACCCTTGTATGTATGTATGTATGTACATATAATACCGCCCACACAGATCAATTTGGTTTCCAATTTTTGCCACGCCAACGCCGGCACATAATCTACTTTTATAAGATAACTTAAATTAAAATAGGCCTTGTATAAAAAAAATGTGAAATGCGTGTATTTCAGAGCGAAGAGAGATTTGATATTTTTTTTCAGAGATTTTGATATTTTTGTAACATCATGTCCTTATAAGGTATGGATTGTCTATCTCAAAGTCTCATTAGGATTTATTTTAAAATAAGGAACATCATGCCGTTTAAAAGAAAGCTGTCCAAACTCGAGTTTATTGAGTTTCCCTGGCAGTTGTTCACCTTGTTTTCATTCTTTCTGGCTATCGTTATTTCTAGGCTACTTTTTTTGTGCGCACTCTTTGGGCACCTTTCCTTCCCTCCCCTGTCTCTGGCCGTGCTCCCCAAGCTTTGTTTACCTTTTTTGCCTTGTTCCGAGTTGATTTAATTCAAACATGCTGTTTTTAGGTAGTTTAAGCTGCTCCAGTTGCTTTGTTGGCTTGCCACGCTTCGCTTTGCGTTTTATCCGGATTATTTTCTAGCTGCTTTTTGGCAAAAGGAACGCGTTTCAGTCTCGCCTTCCACCCCGTTATTGCCACCTGATAGGTCGTCTCATTAGAAGCAGCTTTTTCATAATTTGCTCCGACTTTACTTAGTCGCCTCTTGCCCTTTGCCCTCATTGGTGTTTCTCTTAACCCCCCCAGGACCGTATAAAGTTTTTTTTTTTAACAAAATACCTTTAGCTAAGCTATGACTAAAAAATATGATTAACCTATCATTGTCTCTTGAATGGTTTCTCTCAATGACGTATTTGAGAATGAGTGTTGTTATCGCCCAGATGTTTGCTAACTTTTATTTAATCTTTGTGGCCGCTTATCGGGCAGTGGTCTGTACATTGGCATTAGTTCCATTGAGATTCAAACTGCAATCGGTATAAGGTTTATACCATAATGTATAATGAAAAAAATCAAGAAGAAATATACCGAAAATTTTTGGGAAAATGTTACTTTAAATTTAAAAAAGTGTTACAAAAATAAAGTCCAACTATAGGCTCGACTCTACATTTACCAATAAACTTTAAATCAAAAGGGTCAACTAAGGCTGGAACATTTTTCTATCAAATAGGTTTTTTAATAATTGCTAAAAACTTTTTTCTGGCAATCCTATTCTTGGCTAGATTTTGCCCAGACGCTGTTTTCTAATACCTTCGTTTCAAAAGGAAGAGATACAAAAAGGAGAAATTTTCCCTTATTTATTATTTTAAGTTTTCCCTTAGCTTTTTTTTTATTAAGCGATTTTAAATCAGTTAGTGAAAATATTTTCGATCAATTGAATCTAAACACTTTCCACGAACAAACTTCAATTAGCAAAACTCAACTAAAAGCGTCAGTTAGAAAACAGCAATAGGTTTCAACTAGGATCATTTTCTTTTTTTTCTATCACTCGGTCATAAACATGTCCTACACGTAAGCACGGCAAGGCGTGTTATTATGTCGCTCCATACACATTGCAAAAAATGTTCCCTTGATTCATAAATACTTAAATACAGTTGCGAAAAAAATAATAGCACCACCTCAGCACATTTTGATTTGGGCAAAAAAATGTAGTTACTGTTAAAGTTTATTACAATTTTAATTTTTTATATATTTAGTATTCTTTCTTATCGGTCTAACTTATACCACTATTCCTTTTTATATATTAATTTCAATTAAAATATTTTTAAATGAAAAAAATAAATACATATATCCAAAAAATAACAGCACCACTTCCATTTTTCTGACCAAATCATTTAAATTACCCCTTTTTCATTATAGGACTAACCAATTTAAATTCGTTAAAAAAAATGTTAAAATTTTATGCGGGAAGTACTGCAATGTAAATAAACGTGGTATTATACAAAAGTATATAAACATAGAAAACTAGTGGAATCAATGTGGTTATATAGTAAAATTTTCCAAGAAAATAGTTAGTAAAGCCGTTAACTATTGAAACAACTTCTTAAATTTAAGTAATATTGATCTCAAAAAAGATCAATTTAAAGTCCAAATATCCAAAGCACGCTAATCTATTAGTCTTCGTCCCAGGAAATGTCCCCCCATCAAATGGGAGACACATTAACCAGAGCATATGTATATGTAGTTTTCCAAGTAATCTCAAAATGGCATGACTCAAAAATGGGGAAAAATTTTATGCTCAGGTGGGCCCAATGTGGTTGGTATATTTGATGGTATATTATATGGAAGTCCAAATAACTTAGCTTACAACCAACCTTTATACAACACTCCCCTATCAGGGAGTAGGTCCTCTATACATGGCCTAAAACCCACCATGGATTATCATAAAAGCATAAATATTTTGAAGACATCTTTTTTCGATCAAAATATTCATATTACATTCTCAGGACCCTGTTGCCTCGTTGCGAAATAAATTTTTGTGCATAATTTTGGTTTTAAAAAAAAAAATAAAGTTTTTTTTTTCAAATTCGTAATTCCTCTGATTCAGAACCCGTTTTGGAAAAATGGTGCTATTGTTTTTGTCGTCAATTTTGCGACCTTTCACTACTCTTTTGGGAAAATTTGAAACATAAAGTGAACATTTTTTCATTTTTACTTTTTATAAAGATTTCTAAAATGTGTTCTGTGTATCTCTAAAGTTAAAAATATGAATCCGGTGACCAGTGCAAGTTGTGCTATTTTCTTGTTCGCAGCTGTACAAAGGTAAATATTGTAAGTGTACATACAGTACCACACAAAAATAATGGCTTACCAGAAATTCCCAACTTAAATTGAAATTTCTAGGTGGTGTTAAATTTTTGTATCATTATTTCCTCTTGTTTTCCAAAGATTTGCTTTTCTTTAAAGTTTTAAACTAGTTTTATTTTTAAAACCTAATTAAACATATTTCGTGACACAGTAAAATCAGAAAGAAGTTAGAGCTGGCGAACGCCCCCAGATCAGGGCATCCAAAGGTTTTGATAACTGAGAACGCAAGTATATTCTTGACACACAAGTCAGAAAATACATAGTATCTGTAGTTGATATTTGCAAGCGTGCCAACACTTTCTTGTGCGACTGTATCGCCTCTATGAACGACCCTCTGTCAGCATCTTGCGTTGCCACGCCCCTTCCCCTGGCCCCCTTTTGTTGCATAAACGCGAGTATCAATAAAGTTTGATTCCGTCCTGTGGGTGAGTGTGTGTTATTGTCTAGTTCGGGTGTGTGTAGGTACGACGTGCTAGTGTGCGGGCATTTGTTCTAGTCATAAATCAGGCAAAAGCTAAGCAGAAAAAAGATGAACGGAGCGAAATAAATTTATGTTTGGCCTCGTTTACTTCTTCACTTTTTCTGCCAATATCTCTGATATCCCCGCGCCCACCTCAGGCGCCCCTATTTCTTGTTTTTTTCCGCCCACCTCCCAGGAATGACTGACTCTACATGAAGGGAAAGGAGGAAAAGCGGTAGATTCTGTTTAGCCTTTAGGATTCTATCATTTCACCTTTCTCTTTAATAGAAAGTACTTACACACAGTCCTTCGCCCCTCCACCCTCCAATATGCCGTTCTCTATAATATTTCAAGCTGAAAAGTTTCGGCTTTTTATTACTTAATATTTTACTTGCCCCTGATGTCAATAATGGAAGAAGTAAGGACTCTTCTTCTTCATTTGGTCGATTTACCTTGTGGTTCTTTTGCCTTTTTGATACATTTTCTAGGAAAAATTTAGAGAAATAAACAAATAAATAAATTCACCCACTCTTTCCTACTTTGTATTTCAATAGTTAAAGCACCAGTGTGTTATTTTTCTCATTCATTGATGGATCCCCCCAAATAAAATTGGTCAACATTGCCATGCTCTACGTTAGGATTTCTAACAACTTTTATTCCTTGGGAATTGAGAAGATACTTTCCAAATACGCAAAGCAATCAAACATTTTTTATTAAAATATAAAATCATTCTTCCTGCTTTTTACTTACTATTTACAAGGTCATCCTATTGAAACCAATAGTTTTGCGGAGTCTTCACAGCTGTAACCTATATAATAAGAAAAGTACCCGCTGTATTTCTCATAATTATTTTTTGGGGTAGTCATGATGATATAATGATCCTTTCCCACAAAACATAACCAACTAATCTGACCAAAAAACTTGCCTCAATTCTAGTTTGCATCTTTTTTTGCAAATCGAATATGTCATCCATACAATGTGTCACATTGTGGTAGCCTTTCTTGACTATAGAATTATAGATTATACTCCCTTAAATAGAGTAGAAGACAAATTTTTCTTCCTAAAAGCGCTCTTGGGGTTAGGTAGTAAAAACTCTATTTTTAATCAGACAAATTGTATGGCTTTTTTCTGTGAGCCGTAACATCCGACATAGGTAAAAATTTCTTTACGTGGACCCATTTTATGTGGATACCATTTTGTTCCGTATCTTTTTTGGTCTGTCTATTGAACTTATCGACTGAAAAATGGTCAGAAATTGTTTTGTGCACCGTATGGTCGTTATGTCATTGTTACTATCATTATCACTCTTTCCCCGGTACAGTGTATTTAAAGTCTAATTTGATCAAAAAATGCCTTCCAAAAAGTGAGAATTACAAAAATTCTTGATTTTATTTTATTTAGTATTTTATAGAATTCTATAACTTTATTAAATCACATTAATGAGAAGATATTTTTATCAGATCCCTCGACTGCTTTTAATTATTGAAGTTAACGAAACAGTTAAGATTTGGTATATGGGGATCCTTACAGCTCATTTACTAAAATTTAAAACAATAAACAGATTTCTTAGACGGTTTTTTTTTGTCAAAATTATTGCTGGTATAGATACAGACGACATGTTGCATTGATAGGAAAAACAAATAATGAGATGACAACAGTCATGCTGCACCGCCGCTTTTGGCACAGAAATCTCAATTTAAAACAATCAAACGCAATGAAAAGCGAAGAACTAACGAAAACCGTAGACGTCAATTCATTATCGAATATTTCATACCGTACAGTTCTTTAACATTATGAAATAAATAATTAAATGGTTTATTATCCCTTTTATTTAAGTCAATCATTTTTTATGAAATTTTTTTAAATATAGTTATAAATTTATGCTGAAAGAGAATTCTCAAATTCGAATATGCCCGCTACCTTGCAAATTCCGTACAGAAAAACGAAAAACTGTAAACAAACGAAATATGGTCATACAGATGAGATACACACACACACGCTTGTATGTCGCCCAACAACAAATCAACTCGGTGATGGCGCAATACACACAATCCACAAAGTCCACAAAATCCAATGGAACAAAACCCAGAATGGATGACCAAAATTAACATTTTTATAAAATACCATGTTCATGGTATATAAACTGTTTGTTTACAAATTGAAATTTTCAACAAAAAAAAAAGAGAAAAATATCTTATAGTTTCTGCGGTTCCGAACGCTAAAATTCGTCCCACAAATAGTTTACAGAAAAATAAAAGAACATATTTTTTCACTCTTTATTTTGTTGATAAATATCAATGATAGCAATATATAAATAAATATAAATACATACATATACAAGTAGCTATAAACAAGCTAAGCTGGTCGGGCGCAACGCCTTGGCAGTGAAACAAGAGAGAGCTAACAGACGTTAACAGTTAACAGAGAGCTATAACCGGTTCACCCCTATAGCTGTGCTCTTTTATCGCATTTATTACAGCTACATACGTAGGACCCATTCGCTTCGCATACGTCTGCTTCTTTTTCACCTCAAGGGGAAAAGGACCGCGTAGGGGGCCAAAAAACTAAAATTAGCATGGGGCCATTGGAAAGGAGTGATAGTATAGTCAAGTGGCCGCAAAGACCAGGGCAAAAAGCACATAGTTTTGATTTTAAAACACATTACCTTCATTCTGAACCGGTAAACCGATTACTCAGCTGACTTTCCGAGTGGGACCGTTGGTATTTTGCCGGAACAATACCATGCTCGCGCTCTCTTTCTTCTCTCTTTTCCGGGCGCCGAGTGGACACAAATGCAAGGTATGGAATGGTAGGGTATCAAAAGAAATATTTGAGTCGGTGAGTTCGGACGTTTCCGCGGTCAAACGAAACCCTTGAACGGAGGTGGTAAAGTGCCGAGTTTGATATCAATTAATTGTTGCAAGACCCTCCCTGCGGCTGTTTTGAGCAACCGTGTTGTGGGTGGCGATATTTTTCAGCCCGGGCTGCAGAGACGCCGCCAAAACCGTATGTAATGAAAACATTCGGTGCGTCAGCTAGAGGCTGTTTTTTGTAGAAATAAAATCTCATAAATAAAAAGTTTCGGGCGCGAAGAGTGAAAAGGATGCAAGATCGCCGAATTTGGAATAGTCAAGTGAGCTGGTACGTGTTTTAATTAGTGCTGTTGTTGAGCCAAAAATCTCAAAACCAGGCTGGATTTTCTTAAATTATTGAATTTAATTAGTGTGATGTTAGAGGGTGAAATAACTGCTGACCGAATTTCAATACAAGCTGAAACGCGCTGTGGGGGCAGCTGGCTGGGAAAACGTGAAAAGGCCGTCGGCAAAACGGCTGCCACCATTGGAACGGGTTCATGTGTAGTGAAGTGACCAAAGCGGAGGCAGAGCAATACAAGTAAACAAATGATTTAATTTGTACTAAAATTAGAAAGTTTGAGTGTTGATGGAAATTCAGATCCCTCCCGTGCGCATTTTCCTCCCGTGCAAGCTGTCGAGTTTCTGTGCTCTTCGTGTGCCTGTGTGCGAGCTTAAATAGAGGCCAGCAGCAACAACAATTAAATGTATTTAGCGGGTGCTCCTCTTCTTCTGATTCGCTTTTGCAACCACTACGGCAATTGCAGCAACAACACATCGACAGCGACAGCGGCGACATTTGCAAACAGAGAGCGCACAGTGGGCCGAGAGCGGCTTGTAACGGTTCAGAGCGGTGTCTCTCCTTGCTCGTTCGTGACTGGTATGATTTGCGCCACTGTGCGATAAAAAAAATAACGAAACGAGCGCAACGGGCAACAACAAGCAAGAACAACTAAAATAAAAGGAAATCCTATAAATAACAGCAGAAATATTTATCAATGGCGGATAAGGTGCGGTAAAATAATTAAGGCGGTGAAATGAAAACATTTAAAACAGAAATTTGTGGGCCAGAACGACCTCCATTGGTGGAATGGTGAATTTTTGAAAAGTGCCTAGTTTTTCTAGTGCCTAGTGCCTACTGTCATCCCGCCCGTACTCCCCATTCCGATGGGCTTTTTCTCAATTTCATTTAAAATGTCTGGCTGCAATTAAATTTGCATAAATTAGACATAAGCGCTTTATACATGTGGATATATGAGTGTGTGGTGGTGCAACAATTTACAACTAATTTTGGAGAGTGACGAATGCCTTGGAAGCTCATTGGAACAGAGCGAAAAAAATCACAACACTGCCATAATTAAACGAAACAAAAGGGGCATATCCGAGCTTATATCTATGTGTTACATCTGGCAGCTGTGCTCCCAGCTGATCTATGGGGTTTAAGACTTCTGGCTTTCAGAACAACTCCATTTAATGACGATTCCAGGGTAATGGCTTTAAAGAAACCTAAAAATAAATAATATTTCTGGTGTTGAAATCTTCAAAATCTGCCAAGTTAGGTCAGCTCCCGAAGTAGAAGGCTTAGCATTAACAGACCAAGACGAGAAATGAGGCATCGCAAGAAAGAAAGATAGAAGGAGAGGCTGCAGAGACAGAAGGAAGCTTAGAGAAGATGGCAAAACGGGTTTAAAGCTCCGCTAGCTTTGAGCCTCCCCACACACACACTCGCACTCGTAATACGTATGTGCAATGGAGGTACGCTGACGCTCACACACAGGGATGCTACGGCGTTTAAGTTCTATACTTTTACGCTTTTATTTTTATACTCGCCGGGCAGTCCGAAAATAATCGCATTATGATAAGAAAAAAGAGCACGAGCGTCTCTCCTCTCTCGTGCCTAGCCATACTTATGGATGTCGGTGTGTTTGTCGGTGTTTTCTATTTCTTTTTTTTTTTTGCACGAATAAAAGAGGTAACTGAAATGTATAAAAGGAAAATGTATCGACGGATTTTTACCCTCGAAACTATTTAAAGACTGCTTAGTCGACGATGAGCGACTATTTAATGGGACTTTCAGGTATATACCTTTTCTGCGAGGGTATTGCTAAGGCTACGCGATGTCAAGAGCCAAGTTGGTCAGCACACAATATTTATATTTGCTTTCAAAGTTTGTTGCTGTTGCGCAGCTTTTTTTTTTTGCTTTTGGCTGTCATCAAACAAATAAAACTGGTTTTCAAGTCAATTAAACAAACAAAAAATGTCTATATGCAGAGGAGCATGGGAAATGCAAAAATAGGCATGGATGAACATTGAAATCAAGAGTTATGTTTTAAAGAGGGGATTTCGGTAAACTATTTCGGTAAAGGGTATCGCTCCTAAGTAGTTGTTATTATTAATTTAAGTGTTTATCTCTTTAATGCGTCAAGGCTTTTGGAGGTTTTTTGTATTTTAAACCGAAATTCGTGTGATTCAGCCGGATTATCACCGAAACAGTTAACCTTTCACATAATTGCATCATTTCGACTGCGTTTTCTTGTAATTGGGACTTTATTCAATCCCAAAACAATTAGAAAAGTTTAAGGTGAGGCTCTCAGAGCACCTATTAGAACACCTTATTAAAACGCTATGAGAACGATTTACTTTCCATATAATGAATAATCTAGAATAGACTGAGATAGGTCGCTTTTCAACTGCCAGAGAATTTGGCACAGTCAGCGGCCCAGACGTTCTGTCCTCGTTCGTTTCGACTGGCTGTAGTTTCAGCCTGGCCCGAAGTCCTTTGGTCTTTTGTCTCTTTTGTGTGCCTCCTCCAATGTGCATTACTAGCGAGGTTGCTAGCAGCACAGCCATTGTTTATAGCAGCCCTACTCGTAGTATTGTGCAACAGAAAAAGTAGAGAGAGATGCCCATGCCCCTTCCGAAAAGGGAGCATTGAAGTCCTGGCAGTTTACGAGGAAAATGTTGACTCTCTATGCATTTTTAAAGTCTTCATTTTACATGTCTATTAATTTAGCTTTAAAGCTAAAAGCCCAGAAAAATTGTTAGACTTGTAGATTCAACCGGATTGCAAATCACAACCATAAAATTCCACATTAAATTGCAATTCATAGGCAGCCGTTCAAGGATCGCAATAAGTAGGTAACTCGATTCCATTCCCATGAACAGGGGCGCCCTCATAAACGTGCAATTAACTGTACATGGGGGAAAACAATGAGCGGTGGGTGGGTGTGGGTGGATGGTTGGCGCAATACATTCATTCACCCATGGGATGAGGTCGGAACAAAATTGTCTGCCGTAGTTTGGATTTGCGCCATTTGCATTTTATGTGGCGCTCACAAATAAGACAACAAATTTGCTGGAAAACATATAGACATCTGGCGAAGGGAAATTTCCTAAACAATAAAAGGTGTAACCTAAAATAGGGCTACCAATTTTTGTTGAATAATTTAATAAAAACATACAAACTGGTCAGCTTTTGGACACATTTATTCTTTTAATTCACGAATCTTAAGCTTGTCAAGGAGGTGTTGGCCTGTTTTCTTAGTTTTTTTTTATGGTACTCCCCACAAACGTTAAAACTCGAACCAAAGTTGTCTTGTTATATTGTCAAGTCAATGAGCTTTTTCATAGCTGGGCTGGGCAGGGCGTGGGGCGGCGAAGTTAGTTTGCTGTGTTTGCGAGAAAATAAAGTTGGTTGACTTTTGCCTCCCCGATTCCGGCCAAAGTGTATTAAGTCTGTGGTATATGAGTGGGCCAAATGGAGGTGTCCTGGGCGTCGCGCCCGTATGGTATACACACAGGCACTGCCTACTACTTGCTGTTCCAGCAACTTTAAGCGGATTTCGCCATAAGTAGCTGAAAGTTATGTTAACGTTTCTGCGAGTGGGTGGCTGCCGGGTGGTGGTTGGCAAACCTATCAAAGTTTCTGGGACGAACGTCTCCGACTGCAAAAAGGTCGGGTCCTTTTAATTAAGCAAAAAATTTAATGTTTTAACCTTCGGCCACTTGAAGCTAACGACGCTTTGAATAAAATTGCGTTTAAATTAGTTTTTTAAAGCAATTTTAGTAAACTTTTCATTAACCTTTACATGTGTTGGATTTTCCATTAAAGATTAGTTCCTTTTTAAATCGCCAGGAAGCGACGAGAAGGAAAGCCAGGCAGTCGGATGGCGTGCCGGTAATGAGTCGCTCGCCTCAACCCGCCACCCACGCACGTCAGCCGCCTTGCGAGAGGTTGGCTTCCCGGGACGTACAAGGGCGTGCATTTAATATGTTTCGGTAGCTACATAAATGAGTGAAATTAAGGGTAGGGGTAGGGGGGTCTACCGATAACTACTAACTGGAGGCACTCAGTTCTCTAAATTCATGCTGAAGTGTAGGTTGATACCCAATATCAATACAATTATACCATTAAATATAGAGGTTTTAAAAGTATAATTTCAACAAGTGTAACTGGCCATTTAAGCAATTATTATCTTTGTCGGGTCGTAATAGTGGATTAAAAATTCCTTAAGATTTATTAAAAATATACACAATTTGGGAAATTATGTTCACCATAACTATATGGTAGTCTCGTGGACATGGTGCAGCCTGTTGTTAACAGAAATGACAGATTGTGGGTGAAACAGTGTTGACTAACAAGTGTTATTAACCTTAGACGGTGACTAGGGTTTCATTTCGCTAAGGTTCTCTATAAATACTCTCCATAGGTTTGTGTGTTTGAACTAAACCAACTTTAACCAGATATCTTTGCATCTAAAATCCATTTTATTTTAATCAGATTGGTATCTGTTGGAATCTGCTGTAATGCTTTTATTAAAATCTATAATATAGATTGATTCTATATCAAAGCTTAGCTCTACTTTCAATTATACATTTTCCTCTTGGTATAACCTTATAATAAAAATTTAAAAAGTATTTTTTTGAAACACATTGAAGGGTTAAAAATTATGTAATAATTCGTATGTAAAAAAAACGTCTGCTCTAAAACACTGGATGTAAACGGACCAACACTAGAACAGTATGGCAAAGACTAGTCCCATTTCCTAAGACTAGCTTGCTCTGATTTTCAAATCAGTTCATTAAATCCCCCGACATATGACATTGTAGGTTCGGTTAAATTTTTTCAAATTTTCTAAAATTCCCTACACACGAAGCCGGGCAGCTACAAATTTCCGACTCCACTGTTTCGCAACCAGGCCTTGCTCATTGCGTTTAAAGAGTTCCAGACCAGGAGTGCAGGCAAACCCACTCGAAAATGGGCAACGTGATGGCGACAACGGGGGGCGGCGACTCCTCGCAGGGACGTGGAAAGGTGGCCGCCAGCCTGGCCTTGCCAGAGGCGCCACTTACCGCCGCCATGCCGTCCCAGCTGGTGCAGGCGCTAGAGTCCGAGGCGCGTAAGCTGGAGAACCCGGGGACCGTCGATGAGCTGCACAGCCGCTGCCGCGACATCCAGGCCAACACCTTCGAGGGCGCCAAGATCATGCTGAACAAGGGCCTCAGCAACCACTTCCAGGTGACCCACACCATCAACATGAACTCCTCGGTGCCCAGTGGTTACCGCTTCGGAGCCACCTACGTGGGCACCAAGCAGTACGGGCCCCACGAGGCCTTCCCGGTGCTGCTGGGAGAGATCGACCCGATGGGCAACCTCAATGCAAACGTGATCCACCAGCTGACCTCGCGGCTGCGCTGCAAGTTCGCGTCCCAGTTCCAGGACTCCAAGCTGGTCGCCACCCAGCTGAGCGCCGACTACCGGGGCAGCGACTTCACCCTCTCGCTGACCATGGGCAACCCGGGCTTCCTTACCGGATCGGGGGTGATCGTGGGCCAGTACCTGCAGGCCATCACCCAGCGACTGGCCCTGGGCACGGAGCTGGCCTACCAGTACGGCCCGAATGTTCCCGGACGCCAGGTGGCCGTGCTCTCGGCTGTGGGGCGCTACGCCTTCGGGGACTCGGTGTGGTCCTGCACCCTTGGGCCCGGCGGCTTCCACCTGAGCTACTACCAGAAGGCCAGCGATCAGCTGCAGATCGGCGTCGAGGTGGAGACCAACCTGCGCATGCAGGAGTCCACGGCCACGGTGGCCTACCAGGTGGACCTGCCCAAGGCGGACCTCGTCTTCCGCGGCAGCCTCGACTCCAACTGGCACATCTCCGGCGTCCTCGAGAAGCGCCTGCAGCCCCTCCCCTTCTCCCTGGCCATCAGCGGGCGGATGAATCATCAGAAGAACAGCTTCCGGCTGGGCTGTGGCCTGATGATTGGATGAATGCCCTTGGAGAGTCTTCCCTCCACCCCAGCTCTTGTTTAGTTTCTTAAGTTCTATTCCGAAAATTTGAATGTGCAGCCACATGGGGGAAGCGGAACCAGTACCAGTGCGATTTTATCAAATTCACAATCGATATCGATGGATGATCGAGAAACGACCTGATTGCATTCATGTTTTTTCTTCGTAATGTGTAGCACTGTCTTGAGTAATCGAATATATTTTCCCGAAATCCAAAGCAGTCTTATTCGCTAGGGGAGGAGAGACAGATATTCTTGTTTCATGAAATTGTGTGTCACAATGGTGTAACTTTGCCTTGCTAGTTTAAGTCTTAAAAGAGCTAAATCTGGACTGTTTTAAAGTTAACATCTACAGTAAAGTAATTGCATTTGTCTATAAAATAATCGATAAAACATTCTAAATGTTTTAGAAATATTTTTTTGTTTAAGTTGTAGGTTTTCATTTTCTTATTTCAAACCATATTTTACTATCCGTTCATTAGAATATCTGATTTTTCGAGTATGGCACTATGATATAAAAATGATTTCAAATTACATTTTTCTAGAAAAGAGCCGAAAAAGCTAGAATTTTTTTATTGTGACCCACAGATCCCACACTAATGGACTATCTAATGCATTAGTAACTGGGTTATCAAATACAGTATATATTATGTTTTATAATATTATATATGTATATTTTATATTAAAAAACATTTTCCCGAATAAGAAATACTTAGTACAATACATCTTTCAAGACATTTTAGAGAGTCTATAAGGTTTTCCTATGTTTTTATGTTTTTATTAATGTTTTTATGTTTTTTATGTTTTAACTTTAATTTTTTTTTCTTCTGAAAAAAATATAAAAAAGGATTTTCACTCATGAAGCTCACTCCCATTTTTAATGAAAGGTTAAAGGTCTTGGGAAAAAGGCAGTAGTTTGATTTATTTTAGTTTTAAACTAAAGTGCCATTGCATAGAACTCCCTAAGAATTTGGCAGGACATACCTGGGTGGCTAAACTCCCCCACTTCCCCTTAAAACCTAGTTGGTTTCAGTTCGGAATTTGTATGGGAATGTTCATGGGAATTTTAATTAAATGGAATCAGCTCGGTAATTCGTTCGAGATTGCTCAGCTATGACTGTTGCCTTTGATTAGCACTTGAAGTAGTTTGCCTCCTACAGATCTATTCAAGCTGAATGATTTGAATTAATTTACATTTTCCGGTAATGAAATAGTTCCAGAGGAGAAAGATATTTAGAGGCCTGAATCTAGGCTTAGATATTTTTGAAGCGTTAGACATATAATATTTATACTTAATGATAATAAAAATACAATATTTCTATTTTTGTATGGATTACTATATGTAGGTGTATTAATATTTAGACGTCTATCTGTTGGGGTTTTATCTTTCAAAGCTCAATAGCTAGTTTCTAATAGGACAATGGAAAGTACAAGCTACCAACTAAGCTGAAGGCCTAAGTTTCCATTGCTCAACATATTGCTAGCCCATAATTTTATTTATCTGTTAGCCCTTTATAAATAAAATAAACAAGGTACCATTTCCATCAAACTCCCCAACATGAATCTAAACATTTTATCCTTCAGTGTAGAACTGTAAACTGAACTTCCAAACTAATTTCAAATATAAATGCTGTGGGTTCTGTAGGTTGACAGGAATAAAGTGCCAACTGCCTAATTCCCTGATCGTCTCTGCCGCAGTGTTGTCCTCCGGCAGATAGTTTTTCAGGCAACTTGAGAGTTAAGGGCATGCATTCTCCAACCAGAACATGAAACTTTCCGACTAGGTAGGTGGCTGTCCTGCTCGCTTTTATTAATTTGCCATTGTAATTTTATTCGCCGCCTGGCTGCCTCCTCCGCCCAGAATTGTGTATAAATCAGCGTCCAGTGGGTCGGTCATAATCAGTCAATGTACCGTGCAAAATTATTCAGTGCTGGCCTCCCCTTGCTGCCCCTGGCTGGCCGGGGCTTCTAAATATTCCTCTCGGCAGTGCATTTAATTTATTTTTATTGCTGTGACAAGCGACTCAGCGCTTTTCTTTATTCCCTTTCATTTTTTACATAATTGATGAGTGTTTTGAATAAAGCCAAGTCCGAAGATCTCGCCCTCCGGAAGTGCCCAAGATAACAATTATCAGCAATCGACCAAGCTAACGCTAGTTGTTGTCATTACTTTCCTCAAGTCACTTTGAACTTTTGGAGATCTTGAAGCATCGACTGGGTTTGTCGTGGCCCACGTCCAGGCCAGACAAGACCGGAGAAAACCAGTCGGAGTTGGAAGCACACCACCAACGAAGCAGAGAACACTTTTGTAGTCAACCCGACCGAAAACAAGCGACAGAACTGACAAAGTGCAGTCGGAAAAACATAATAGTTTCGGAAAAGTTTCCTCCCACTGCAATTGGTCCCTCCCACTGCACTGCACTGCCCTCTGTCTTGTTATTACTTTTAGTTTTCCCCTAATTCGATTCCGTTATGAGGGAGAGGTTGCGGGCCGATGTGCGAATTTGCGGAAAATGGAGGGCGCAGTGAACGGGAAAGGGTTGCTGGGGAGTGGGCTGCATCACCGACCACTTATTAATGCACCTGCTCCCACGGACAGGTGCCTTTGACAGTCGTGCAGATGAAGCGCCTGCTTCTGAGAATTATGCTGGCACCTCCGGGTGGCAAGGCCGGAATCGATATCCGATGTGCCCGGGCAGAGTGGATAAGCACTGAGTGGTGCTGACACGTTGACAGCCGAGCAGGAATGTAAGGGAAGCCGGATACAGCAGGGATGTCTCGAAAAATCCGACGCCTTGCCGGCATCCTGGAGGGCTGTGAGGGATATTAGTTTTTGTTTCTAATGGAGACAGGGTTGGGGTCTGCAAAGGCAAAAAGTAAACAAGATACTCGCCCGATTCTGGGTGAGTCTCCATTGGAACCTGGAGTGTTATCAACGCCGTGCCTAATGACGACACACATTACATATGCGGGAGGAGAATGGCATCTGCGCGCCTCCCAGTGCCCCTGCCTGGGGCGACAAATGTGGTACTATTTGTTTTCACTCTTGTTCCACCCACGCAGCTGTGCACTGAGAGAATATACCCATATGTTTTCAAGAATTAACTGAGTTTTCTGAGCTCGTATTCACTCTAGCATTCATAACCTTGGAAAAACAAAAATATTTTAGTGCTTTTCGTTTGGTTTGTGAAGGAGGGAGTGTGTTTTGTGGGGAGACTTGATCCCTCAAGACCCGACCTGCCATTCAAAACACCTGTGCCAGTGCCGCCTCTGACAAAATCTATGGCCAAGCCAAAATTAAGAACTTTCTTTCGCAAAACAAATCCTCGCAAATGAACTAATTTTATTTACACGCAAATTACATTTTCAAACAACTAAAACATTCGTGACAACAACTTTTCTCCATTAAAATGTTTACGGACTTGAGAAAATTGACAAATTCCGGCAAGGACGAGAAGCCACTCAGGACACAAAAAATAAATAAATTGAATAGAAAAGAGACCGCCCCACCAGTCCGCCTCACCTTCGAGACTCCTTCAATTGTTTCTCTTTGTCGCACAATGTCCCAGTTTTCCGACAATCCTCCCCAGGGGCGGCGGGTCTTGGCTTCGGAGGGGCAACCTTTTGGCACGGCAACAACGCGCCGCATATTTAAATTTTAATTAAAATTTTCTACGGCCCGCCTGCCTGCCTGCTCCGCTCTTCTCGCGCTTCTGGAACGCCACGCGTTGTGTTCTCATTTCGCATTCGCGCGCCTAAAAATATGCAAATAAAAATTGCCTCCGTGCGCCCAAAGGAGGAAGATGCGGAGGCCGAACAGG
The DNA here is from genome assembly GCA_018153235.1 of Drosophila malerkotliana malerkotliana. Lineage (NCBI taxonomy): Eukaryota > Metazoa > Arthropoda > Insecta > Diptera > Drosophilidae > Drosophila > Drosophila malerkotliana. The sequence continues at coordinate 18,945,408 of JAECXV010000075.1, read as the reverse complement.
CGGGCATTTCGTCCTCTATAGTCCTCTATAGTGGTGGCGGTTTCGTCGCGACCTTAGGGGCAGTGGGTCGCTGCTAGTCGGGTGGCGGGAATTCTTTGAGAAACGCGGTGATAGGTATCGTTTCGAATAACAAAGAACCACTAATCAAGGCACAAAAGGGGTGTCTGGCTATAGACACCCGGTACTAGAGGTCTAAGATCTGATTATTAAACTATATAATTCCTAACTAACTCATGGACATTTTAAACGAATTCTAGTCAGTGCCCTAAATGGGGAAAAGTTCATACTTTGATTCGAAAGACATTCTAGTGGCGGAGCATGGTCTGCGTCTCCGATTGTCACCACAGCCCGGATCCGTTACAGCGACAACCTTTCTCGCTGAACCGAAAAAATCCGACAGCAGCCAACCCAACCCCCCAAGCAATTTCACTCCAAACTTGTCAGATAATTGAAGTGCAGCTTGCGCTGGCTCTCGGTCTTCAGCAGCGACTACTCTTTTCTTCTCTCCAGACCTCTAGTATTTCCACAAGTCCTTTTCAACTGCAACTCTGGTTTGCAACTTGTTTCATGGATGCAGCATGAGGTTCTACACTCTTTTCGAACTGAAACACGAAATGAAACTATCTGTATCTTACGAGGAAGAGTATTCTAAACGTCGGACCAAAGGAGAAGCGTTCTTTTTGGGTTGTTTTGCCCACGGAAATCTGTTTTCGACGGGCGGAATTTTGTGGTTAACTTTGTATGTCGGTGGCGACTGCTCTGTGCCTGTGCCTGGCCCAGTTGTTTTTTTGCAATTCACGAAACCGCCAAAACGAACGAGGTGGCTGGGGCGGGGAGTCGGTCTGGGAAGGAGAGCCTCGAGAGAAACCTCTCAATTCGAGCCACAATTTGCCATGTAAATATTAATGCCGAGCTAGACACGGAACCAGGGGCCCGGGCCGGGTCGGGGAGGAGTACAACTTGGTCTGTGCTCAATTTTTCAAAGCTCGTTTGTCGTTAGTTGGTTGGTTGGGTTTTCGGTTGGGGCCGGGGCTTGGGTTTGTGTTTGGGCTTCGGTTTGGGGCGCTTTGACTCGTCGAGTCTGAGTTCTCTGGTCCTTTTCGGGAAAAAGCAAATAATGAATGCAAAATGTTGCCAAGTGCTGCAAAATCACAAACAAGCTCCGAGAACCTTTTAAACTATATGCTGCGAATCTATTTTAATGAGCTCTTCCCTTCATTCTTCTCTTCCCTACAGATTCCGACCAGAAAGTTAACAACATTGGCTGTCGTCCTTTGCCTCAAAATGGATAATTTAAACAACATATTCAACAGTGAAAGTGAAAACGGTTAAAGCTAAACAGGATATGAATTTTAAAATGAAATATTGACGATTTATAACAAAGCCAAGACTTTGCAAAAGTGAACTATTCTTGCGTTCTTGCGGGTATTTTAAAGTGAAAAGTAAAGCAAAAGTTGACCCAAAAAAATATCAAAACTTGGGAAAAACTGTAAACAAACAAGTACTTGATTCGCGTCGCCTCCTAGCAACCATGGACAAGCGGCTCAGCGACCGTCCCGGAGACTGTCGCGTCACCAGGTCCAGCGTGACCTCCGCCCTGCGCTTGGAGCGCAGTCCCAAGCAGCACGCCGAGCAGGAAACCCCTCCCAAGCCCCTCCTAGACACTGTTTCTGCCGCCACAGCAAAGTCCAAGTCCCCCACGCCGGTCTCCGGAAAATCCCAGGCGGCGCAGCACCACCAGTTCCGCGCCCCGCAGCAGCAGCAGGGACCCAAGAACAGGAACAAGGCCTGGGGCAAGCGCCAGAACAAGGCCGCGGGCAAGCACAACACCGGCGCTTGCGGCGGCACCAGCTCGCAGGCCCAACCGGCTGGGTCCACTGCCCAAGGCACGCCCCTGCTGCCCACTTCGACGGCAGCCGCCCACAAGGCCGACCTCGAAAATATCCAGAACATCCAGAACAAGAACCAAGCGGCGGCCGGCGGTGGCAACCACCATGGCAGCTCGGGATCGACCCACCACGGCGGCGGTGGCGGCGCCCATCATGGCGGAGCTGGTGGCGGCGGCGGAGGGCATCATCACCACCACAATACACGGCTGGCTCAGAACTCTGCGGCCGGTGGAGCTGGCGGAGGAGGTGCCATGCTCTACAAGAAGATGCTGTCCCACAGGTAACCACTTTTGTCCCTTAAATTCGGCAATATAAAAACATAAAGAAAGATACTGTTTAATGAGTGGATGCAGTGTAATATTGTACACTGATACAGTGCAGAGTACCAACTAATGAAATAAGTGGCATGTAGTACCGGGTATTTTCTGCATTTTCTATACAAGTTTCTACAGCTATTCTTATTGGAAGTTATAATGTATATGTATATACATATGTATATATAATCTTTGTTATAAATATTGGTATTTTTACTCAGCGTTAGTGGTTTAGAACCACCTCAACATCTTTATTGTAAATAAAACCTTTTCCGACACAAGAGTACCACATTTTTCTTCCCCTCTATATTCTGTTTTTGCTTTGACTTCCCTGCCGAGGGTATTATAATTATAATAAAGATCAACATCACCTCCTGAGCCGATATAAGCAAATCCGTCTGTCTGTCCGAATAAATACGTTATACGAGTACCTTTGGCTGCGAAAAGGGCATCTATTTTTTTACTCTTGAACCACCATTTTCGTTATATTCTTGCAGTACATATAACAACTCTATATAACCCGACTCTATAAAATAGTACATCTGTAATAACATAACGAGCCAAACACCTATGTATATTACACAACACACGAGCCGGGAATAGACCGCGACTCTGCTGTAAAATTTGCTTTTTGCCGCTTACGCTATTTTCGCAGATAGGGGTCGATGTGTATTCTTGATTAGATCACATCCTGAGTCGATATTAGAATATTTATCTATTTTTCTGCCATTTTGTTTAAATAAACAATGTTAACTTTAAAAATACCCTTCTTTTCCCTATTTCTTTACTATTCTTAACGCAGTATATAGACCGCAGTGGCTGGGATCGTGTAGGATATATCCCTACACGAGCTATATAACTGAATACTCGAATGTAAAATCTATGGTTATTTTAGTGAATTTTTGTAACATTAAAAGAGAGTCTTTAAAGAAAGTGGAAAACTTGACAACCCAATCCATTCTGGGTTTATGTATAGTTCTTAGGACGATTGTGGAACCTTTTACTTGAAATTAAGCATAAAATCCAGTTCCATGCCAGACGTTGATAAGAGCCATTATCAAGACATTATACACTCTACCAAGAAGTCAATCAACGAGTTCAAGATTTTATAATTTTAGTTTTATATTTCCGTGACCTTCACCCTTTACGAGTCCACTTATCTTCTTTCCAGGAGTCACCACCACCACGTGCTCTGCGCGGGCAACAATGCGAACCACACATGCTGCTTGGTCACAGGATGCAATGGCAGCTCCGCCGGCGGAGTGGGCGTGTCCGGGGGCGGCGTAGCCGGAGGTGTGGGAACTGGCGGGGGTGCATCCTGCAAGGACGCCGTGAGCGCCAAGGACACCAGCTCGCTGAGCGGCAGCAGCAGTATCGCCGGCAGCGCCGCGGCGGCGGCGGCAGCCAACGCAGTGCACTACTGCTGCGGAAGGTCAAAGTTTTTCCTGCCGGAGAAACGGCTGCGCAAGGAGGTGATCGTGCCGCCCACCAAGTTTCTCCTGGGCGGCAACATCTCCGACCCGCTGAACCTCAACTCGCTGCAGCACGAGAACACGTCGAACGCCTCCAGCAGCAACAACACGCCGGCCACCACGCCCCGGCAGTCGCCCATCACCACGCCCCCCAAGGTGGAGGTGATCATCCCGCCCAACATCCACGACCCGCTGCACCTTCTGGACCCGGTCGACTCCATGGAGTACGAGAAGCAACTGACCTCGCCGATGAAGCGCGGCGGGGGGATGGCGAAGCTGACCCAGCAGCTCCAGCTGCCGCTGCACCACCGCCAGCACCACCACCGCGCTCGCAAGAACCGCAAGCGAAGGCGATTCGACTCCAACAACACCTCGCACGCGGGCGACGAGGCCGGAGTGGGCGGCGGTGGGGAGTACCCCGAGGAAACGCTGCCCGCCACAACGAGCACGTCCTCGCTGGCGGCGTCGCCGGTGGCTGCCCTTTCGCACGGCGGCAGCGGCGCTAGCGGCGGCAGTCTGCTCCTCAGCGAAGCCGCCGCTCCGGCTCCCGGCGAGACGGCGGAATCGGGCCGGCAGCAGGCGCATGTGCGCTCTCCGCAGGCAGCGACCACGACTACAGCAGAGATGCCCACGTCAACAACAACGCCGACGCCGGCAGAAGTGGTGAAGGAAGTGGACTCTGTGGATTCGGTCGAGAAGCCAGCTGCTACGTCGTCGCCGCAGCACCCGCAACATGTGGCTTCAGAGTCGAAGGACACGGGCTCCACAGCGGCAGAGCCGCCTACCGAGCTGCTGCTGAGCTACTCGACGCCGTCGGCGACGCTGGCAGTGGCATCGACGCTAGCCGAGCGCCGGGCGCAGGCAACTCGTGATTTGCGCCTGGACTTGTCCAGCACGTGCTACGGAGTCGGCGGCACGGGGCTGAGCTTCGCCAGCAGCACCGTCGCCAGCGTCGGCAGCGCAGGAGGTGGGAACAGAAAGAGAAAAATCAGTGAGAGCAACAATTCGCAAAAGAGCAAGGTGAGTAATCCAGAGAGAGGCGGGAGTATTGGGGCTAGATGGGGAGTGGGGAGCACATGCCGTTTCCTCGTTGTGGTTATTGTTGTTGTGCAGGCAGCAAGTCAATTTCTGGTTTTGTTTTGATTGCTTTTGGCAGTTTTCCTTTTTCCGTTTTCCGATTTTAGTGCACTTGGGCCGCCCGATTGAGTTGAACTTGGGGCATGTCGTGCTCGCGGAAATTTCCGCCAAATGGACGACTCGTGGAAGCCACTTAAAAGTAATCCCAATAAGCGCTTAAATTTTACTTAAAATCGATTTTAAAACAATGTCATGCCCTTGCTGACAAGAGGACCATCAGGTGTCAACGCTTGTCACTTGATGCTTCAATCAAACGTTTTCCAAAGAAATTAGTGGCTTTTTTTCGGGTTTCCCTTAGGGAGAAGGACATACCTGGATACTATATCGATAGGATATATCTATAGATAACAGTCTAAGCAACTGTAGGGTCTCCAGGAACTGTACCAGCTCTGAAAAGACTTAAATACTAATACAAGTTTCTTTCTCTTAGAAATTTCATCGCCACGATGCTATGGACAAAATCGTCAGCCCAGTGGTTCCACAACCAGGAGCTTGGAAACGGCCGCCGCGGATCCTGCAACCGAGTGGAGCCAGGAAGCCCAACACACGGCGCTCAACCTCGTTCAGCGAGACGGAGCTTCTCAGCCCTGTGGAGGAACTCCCGCCCAAGCCGTTGCTCATTGAAGGTGAGTGATTCCCCTTTGAGTTACACACATTTTTATAGCAGATCGCTTTCTTTCAGTTGAAATACCCCGTGATGATACGCCAGACTTGCCGGAGCAAAGTGTGGGAAGTCCCATGAGCACAACCTCGGCTGCCACCTCGCACACGGCCGGCGAACAGGATTCGCTGGCCGGGGTGGAGACAACCACGGCGGCCGATGTCTCAGCGGGAGGATCTGCCCTAAAGCCTGCGACCAGCAGCAGCTTGATGCTGAAGCCGGTTCTGATTCCCCCACTCAACCATCTGCCCAAGTTCCGAGCCGATGGCCTGAAGTACCGATATGGCAACTTTGACCGCTACGTAGACTTCCGCCAGATGAACGAGTTCCGGGACGTCAGGCTGCAGGTCTTCCAGAGGCACGTGGAGCTGTTCCAGAACAAGGACATCCTGGATATTGGCTGCAACGTCGGGCACATGACCATTACGGTGGCAAGACACCTGGCGCCGAAAACGATAATGGGAATAGATATCGATCGGGAGCTGGTAGCGCGGGCCAGACGGAATCTCTCGATCTTTGTGCGAATTCCCATAGAAGAGAAACCACCTGAGGTTAAGGTGGAGGCATCAACGCAAGAAAAACCGGATGAAGGCGCCGCGTCGAAAGCAGCCCGCAAGAAAACCCGACGCGGCAAGAAGCGTCGAACAGCACAGCAGCCCCTCCACCCACATCCACATCCGCATCATCCCCATCACCATCATCACAACCATCACCACCACCAGCAGCATGTGGAGCAGTTGCAGCAGCAGGAGAGGCTGGACGCCCTGCTTGTCAAGCCACACGAATTTTTCCCGATCTCCTTCCCATTGACCTACGGTGGGATTCCGCACTTGCCTTCCTCGGGAAAGTCGCCCAACACAGCCAGCAAGAATCAGTTCCCGGCGAATGTCTTCTTCAGACACACCAACTATGTGCTCAAGGACGAGTCGTTGATGGCCAATGACTCGCAACAGTATGATCTCATTCTGTGTCTGTCGGTGACCAAGTGGATTCACCTCAATTTCGGAGATGCTGGCTTGAAGACGGCTTTCAAGCGAATGTTTAATCAGCTGCGTCCCGGGGGAAAGCTGATACTGGAGGCACAGAACTGGGCCAGTTATAAGAAAAAGAAGAACCTCACGGTGAGTGACAGTCATCACCTAATCCCATTCGTTACTTAAACATTTTTCACCTTCCGCAGCCCGAGATCTACAACAACTACAAGCAGATCGAGTTCTTTCCCAACAAGTTCCACGAGTACTTGCTGAGCTCGGAGGTGGGATTCAGCCACAGCTACACGCTCGGGGTGCCCAGGCACATGAACAAGGGCTTCTGCCGTCCCATCCAGGTAAGGGAAATTTTGAATATTTCCTCCACATGGGGTGCTCATCCGTTTCTATTTTTTCGACACAGCTCTACGCCAAAGGGGACTACACGCCAAACCACGTGCGATGGAGCGATGCCTACTATCCGCAGACTCCATATGAGGCGTACCGCGGAATCTACGCCACCCATCCCGCCAACCGGATGGGCGGCGGCGGCAGCAGCGTCGGGGGCAGCCACAGCGGACATGCCCAGCTGCTGCATATGAGCAGCTCCAGCCGGTCACAGAACTACGACACACCCCACTACGCCGGCAGCGCATCGGGATCGGCCAGCTGCCGCCAAACACCGATGTACCAGCCCACCTACAACCCGCTGGAGACGGACTCCTACCAGCCCAGCTACGACATGGAGTATCTAAACCACATGTATGTCTTTGCTTCGCCGCTCTACCAGACCGTGTGGTCGCCGCCGGCCTCCCTGCGAAAGAGCAGTTCGCACACTCCGGTTTTCGGAAGTGTTCGGGACGCGGAGCTGGACGGCGACGGCAGCATCGGGGGCGGAGGCAGTGGTGGGGGCAGCTACCACCGGCATGTTTACCCGCCCAACGACGACACCTGCTCGCCGAACGCGAATGCGTGCAACGCTTTCAACTCGATTCGCGACGCGGACACCGACGATTCCAACCAGCTCCCAGGAGGCAGCAAGCGGCACGTGTACGCCACCAACTGCGGGGAGAGCTCGTCGTCGCCGCAAGTGAACCACCACGAGGCCGCCGGCGAGTTTGTGGACGCTCTGATGGACGACGAGCAGAAGTCCTCGACTGGCGGTGGGTCGGGCGGTGCCTACTGTGATCTACCAGATGCCTAGAAGGAATGTGAGGTAGAGATTAAAACAAAAAATGTGTCAAAATGAAGAACAGAAAAGAAAAACTGAAAAATCCATAAAAAAAAGGAAAAACTTAGAAAGATGCAAGGTTTGCGAATAGAAAAAAATGAAATGTAACTGTAAACGAGGCGCTTATGATTTTCTATAGTATAATGTGCGTATATATTTTTATATATTGTAGTTTAATGGAATAATCATATATACGAGTATATAGTAGAGATAAATATATATGCAATATGAACAGAAGTACGTGTATTGTAACCTTTACATATGTAGCCTAGGCTAAGCCCTTTTGCTAGAACGCTTTGTGGCGAGTGTTTGATTTGTCACTGTCGGCAGTTAATCGTAACCCTAGTTTAACACCCACTGTAAGCAATACATGCCACACACCACACGAACACACACGGCACACACACGCACACCCACCAACACACAACTCACTCATGCAACAAGAGCGGTAGCTTTAATGAATTAATTAAATAGTGCTATAGAAATATTTAGAAGACATGAACGGATTCCCATGGAAATTCAAATATTTTTGATTAACCTTTTGGCAAGCGAATAAGATTAAAAATAAGCACTGCGAGCGAGTGTGAGAAGAAAATTAAATAAAGTTTATGACAGAGCAAGGATGATTAATACGTTGTAGGTTTATTTAAGTTTGCTAAACAAAATTTGTATCAGTTTAAACTTTAAAGAGTAGGGTGCGAAATGTATGAGTAGTAGGCTTATCCTTTGGTCATAAGCGAAAGCGATTTATATCCCCTCCCTACCCACCTTTGAGAGGCAAGCCGGAGGCGCGTGTTTATCTCCAATATGTTTTTGAAACATTTGTATGGAATATTTAATTTTTTCTGAGAAAATGAAAAGTAATATAGAAAATTAAAGATATACCTATTGCTAATAAAGAAAATTAATACAACAAAAATATACTAATTGTGTTTTAATGGTCTAAACTGAAGGTAAAATCAATTTATATAAAAGCTAAGTAAATTTTCTACTTTTTGATGGTTAATCTGTTACCCGACATGAAATCTTACCGAAACTCAATTAAATTAAAGGTGTTAGAATTAAAGTTTTCAGTGATGGCAAGTTTGAATCCAAACGGACAGCTCAAACCCTAAGCGCGTGATCGATCAGCTGTTCAACTTTCTATCTCAAACTCTCAAGCCAAAGCTTTCCAGCCAAAAGCTCGTACTCGCGGATCGTCTTTTTACTCAGATGTGTGGGGAGTGAGAAACGCAACAAACGCCAAACATCAGTTAAAATTAAGTGCAACCGTCAAAATAAAATCGGCAACTCTTTTTAAATAATTATTACTTCGGGTATTCATCGAAATTCACCTTTAAGTGAAAGGCTCGTGGAAAGCATTGACATCCCAACCTGATTCTCTACGACTGTCTCTCTGTTGTCTGCTCTCTCTCTCTCGAGTCGCGAGCGAGAAATCTGTTCGATCGCTAGGATTTGAGGTTGCTGGCGATTTGCTCAGTTTTTAATTTCAATTTAAGTTTTTACTCGGCTTGCTGGCGGTGCAAAGTGGGCTCTTCGCGCAAACAATTCACAAAAGAAAGCAATCCAACTAAAGTGTTCAAGTTTTTTGAGAGGTTCGCCTTCACAACCAATAACAAGAAAGTGTGCCAATGTGTGTGTGTGCGCTAACATCTTAATATTTTTAAATTAATTCCATACGTGCGTATGTGTGGCTGGGACGCGCGTGGCGCCTCCGTCTCGAAATCAACTCAATAGCAATTATCGCGGCGTTAAATCTTCCCATATGTCCATATACACACAAATAATTTAACCCAGTGTCCGAGTTTCTTGAAGAGAGTGAGTGCCAAGTGAATCATAAGATATAACTGTAAAGCTGGGACTACAAGTAGGAGAACACCAGGCCTTGGACAGAGCCGTGTCTCACCGGTTTCATCAGCTCGTACCAGGCCTAATGTAAGTGCCAAAATACAACCGAAATATATGTATCTGAAGTGGAACTTGAAATAATGGGTGTGAAAACGTTATGACTTAAACTTTCGAGTTAAACTCGAGTGAACTTATTCAGTGTTTGCATGTGACTCGGATATCTGTCGAATCGATAAGAAAACAATAAACATGAAAGCAAACAATGAGATTATATTTCGAATACAATCTATTTTGTAGTCTTCGACCTCCTATACTCCTATAATTTTGCATATGAAGTAAACATTTTCTTTTGGCATAATCTTGGAAATGGCACAAGTCTCATAATTTTGAAATATATATTTATTATCGAACAATAACTCCCTGGGCTACATCATATTCACTCGGGAATGCGTTTAAAGTACATATAAAAATTCAATCACAAATTTCAATAAATGGGATTTTTTTAGTTGAAGTAGGAACACTTACTTTATAAAATCTGTAGATTATTTTTTTGACGTATGTTGGTGATACATTTCAAGCAATAGTTAATCAATGGTTACGCTTACCAGAACAATTATAAAAAGTTTTTGTGAACATGCTTAATCAGCGATGAGAACCGCAAAAAGGGGACTAAGAAAAGTATTCCATAAGACTATTAGCAACTACCGATAAAGTTTCTGCCTCGACTATCTGATACCCGTTACTTAGGTTACTTCGGAATATATCCCCATTTATAACACAATGGATACAATCCAGATTTTTTAGACTTTCTATTAATAGAAATTAAAAAAAAAAGTCCTCAAATATATTTTAATTAGAAAGAAATGTTAATTTTGAATTTTAATGAATTTTAAGAATTTGTCTTGTTTTACTTTACAGTAAAAACAGGTAAAAATCTTCTGAAACTAAAAATTGAAAAGTTCTCTTGTTTTCTAGGGGTTTGGTAATGGAATAGACTACTTTATTAAAATTAAATAAAATATAATAAATTTGCGAAATTTTATTTCGTTTTTGCTGAAAATTTTCTTACTTTTTTGTCGATAAAAAATCAAATATATAAGCTATTTATATATGTAATAGATAGCTATTTAATTCCATGGACAATTAAATTCCTAATATTAAAAAATAAACAACATTAAGATTTGTTAAAAAGAGATGTCTGAGATATGACAGTGGCCAGCTCGAAAAATGTTGTTTTCAGAAAATGCGTTCATAGTTCTCCGGCTCCCTTTGAGGCACTCTGAGATAACTATACAAATAAATGTATAGCTCGAAAAGTATCAAATTGTGTTCAAATTTGGAGAGAACAAGTACATATATATGAAGATAAGAATTATGTAACTAAATTTAATAAATAAATGTAATATAAACTTTTTATTTTTTCCACAAAACTTACCAAAACGGAACCCTTAAAGAATCTTTGAAAGTATGCTCATTTTTGAGTCTATTGATGAAGTTACCCCTTTGAGGGTGTGTCCATCAATTATTCTGACAGAGTCTAGTTTTCCACCTGACTAATCTAATCGGAAGCATAATTACATTTCCCTCATTCGCCCTGGGCCATTACTGCGTGCTAACTTGGAAAACAAGTGGGTGCTGATTGCAGCGATTAGGCTGATTTCCAAACTGCCGCATCAGTGTCGGAGAACGATAAGATAGGCGATCTATTGTGGAGCAAAGGCTTGCCAAAGCACTGAAAGCGGTTCTGATTCATCAGACGTGTCCCAAGGGTTCTCGGCTAGCTGAGCGGTTCATCGAGAGGTTTGTGAACCCCGCAGAAAGCTTTCCAAAGCTGCATTCCGCCACAAAACCCGTTTCCCCGGAGCTGGATGACCTTGTGACCGGCCAGAGCCGCTTTGCATAATATCATAATAGAATCTCGAAAATACTTTTCTGTCAAGCTACAGCTTTTCCAGTGGGTTTGGGGTTTCAAAACACCACGAAAGCTCCGCCAGCTGTTTTGAACTTCGCAGCTGTGGCCGCCAAGCTCGGCCCCCGCTCGCGCTCCAAGCTCACGGCAGTTGCGCTCTCCCACCTTACCCGTTTACCGTTTGGCGCAGATCGAGCTTTGGCCGTTGGTGCGGAGTTACCTTAACACTGCCATTATACCACGACCGGAGTGCCTTCGACGTAGTCGCAACGTATCTGACGGATTGCGGATCGCTTTTCGGCGCGGGCTCGAGGGTGTTGGAGTGAGTACGCGGAGCTGGTACTTCGCCTCTGGTTCTAGTTCTTGTTCTGCCGCGAATCCGGGGCAGCGTGGCACTTCTCTCTTTCGCTCCGGAGTGTTGTTTTTTGCGTTTAATGCTACGTCGCGCTAATTTCGGGTCTCCAACTTCCGTTAGTCGGGGGGCGGCAGCTGAACGTAAACAAAGCCGCGACCCATCTCCGCGAGTCGCCGCAAACGTGTCATTGCCTCGGTGGGAAGATCGGAGAGAGTGCATCTGTGATGTGTAAACAGCATGGTCAAGGCAACCCATTCGGATGCCACATGGTGCAGTCCATTTTACGGGCCGCTTTGATGAGGCACGAGCCTATGGAACCCACGACAGCCGAAATATCCGAAATAGTTTGTGCGTGCCAGTGTTTGTGAGCTTGTGAGTGTGCCATTGTGCAAAACATTTATGAGATTGAAGCGCCAAAAGGCAAAAGGCCAAAACCCAAAATACCAAAAAACAAAAACCAAAAGCGAAATGCGAATGCGAATGAAATAGCAGGGCCTGTTGTATTTGCCAAACTCGGGCTGTGTGTTTACGCAAAGATAACGAAACACTGTGATAAAAATTTAATTAATTATTTTCGAGTCGTGGAAATGTTGATGTGGTTCCTGGTCTAGACCGTCAAAAGAGAGCAGGAGTTCTATCATGAATATCAAGAATATACAATTTTGTTCAAGGAAGGGTATCTCCAGCTCTCTTTTTAGACCATCAACCGATTATCCCCCTAATTGCACCAAAATTCAAACAATTCTGGTTAATTAGCCAACACAGCCCAACACAGCAGAACTGCCAAGGGAGATTCTAAAATGAGGTGACCAAACAAGAGCAACAACACCGAGGAATAAAACCAAAAACCGCATGCCAAAAATAAAATAAAGCCATTTTAATTGGAACATCAACATTGGCACATCCCGCAGAATGATGGCCAAGTCCAGCGACGTCCGCGCCGGCAGCTCCGCCGACCACAATGGGCCCACCAAGGGGGAGGCCCTGCAACTGCACCTGCCCTCGGAGGCGGCGGCGGCGACCAGTCTGCACCACTTGCAGGTGCGACGTCATCGCCGCAGCATCTCGCAGCTGATGGCCAGCATGGGTAATGTCGGCTAGGAAGACATACTGATTATCTTAGATCACTGGGCCCCTTCGCGGCTGTGTATTTTTAAGAATCTGCGTCATCAGTGCTGAGCACACTCGCATAATAGTGAACCAGTTTGGGCAGAATCTTCGACCTTTAAAACTGGTATCGTTGGGTGTTTGTTGGGGTTAGATTGCAGGCGGTTACAACCAGCGCATAAAGGACTGATAAGACATCAATTAGGGAATTACAAAGGCATAATGGTCCCTTTCCACCGCAGCAGTCACTGTTGCGTGTTGGCCTGCGCCTATCGGTGCGATTAGAGCTGACTCATAACCGATTTTTAAATGCGAGACACGCCAAGGCGGCTACAGATATTGAAAACGGCATAAATTATTGTTATTGATTTACATTTCTGCCCCACTCGGACAATGCAACAGGAAGTTTCGATTTCTTTGCCGTTATGTGTAGGTCAGGTTGGGTTGAAAGACCTCCCCAGGGGGCTTTTTGCTAGTAGCTGCCATTTATATACTTATAACTACCAGTTTATTCATTAAATTTGTCATTAAACTGTAAATAATAATATAAGATGATCCAAATTAACTTAAGAATCGTGCCAAAACCCCAAATATTTTTAATGATATCATAGCTTTTTCTCTATTTTTTGTAAAATTAAAATTTACCAAAATGTGTATGAATCACCTCTTATCGTTGGGAACTCGCGGAAACTTTACAAACACTTTTTTCCTCTCGCCCCGAGTGAGCTACACCCAAATTAATTTGTTAATTGGACTTCAAGACAATAAAATGTTTTACTATGTACTTGTACTCCTCAGAGCCAGAAAAAGTGTAAAGTTTACGTTGATAAATCAGCCAAATTAGAGCCTTAGAAACGAGCCAAAAGTGCTAACTTATTTTGCAAAGATTGTGCTCAGAAAGTGAAAACTGTTAAGTATCGCAAATATTTTATTGGGAAGGGTGTAAATTTTATGCACTTTGAGTTTGTTGGCCCAGAACTATGAGGACCGTTATTATATCCACAATTCACACATTCCGGGCGGCACTTAATTGGAGAAATATTTAGTGGTCTTGAAGTTCGCTTCGGATTCCAAGCTTATCGCGCATCGGAGAATGTCGGGGCTTACTTAACGCTTTATTTCTGGCGGTCTGTTCAAGAGTTCTTTTGTTTGGCTATTTCTAGCTGATAACCAAAGAGCTCTGTGATAAGCTACGTGTCCACATTCGGTCTTTTCGCCACTTCCACGATAACACGTCGACTTCCAAGAACGTCTGGGCTGGAAAACGCTTGCCTTCCCAGCCAGCAGGAGCACTTTGTTTTATTTTCCCAATAAGCCCTGTTTGCGTTTTGATCGAAGACAATGCCCGGGGGATACCCGCAATGCCCAGGCACAAGAGTTAATTTCAGCTATCAGGTGTGATAAGCAAAATCGCAGGTGATGGCAAATCATATTCGTCTGTCGATAGTGGCTTCCGAGTCCTGCGGACATGGATATCGTGTGGGTGCGCCGGGGACACCTGTTATTGGCTGCTAATCAAAGCACTTGACTTAATACTGATTTATGTGGTTTATGGCCGCCTCGATAAGGCCCTATTCTGCCGTTTCTTCGGGAGGCGATTCCACATTCATAAAGCCACTTAGTCGTCCATTTCCGGATGATATATGGCTAACCTACTGTGCGGAATAGCCTTATCTGTCGGTTGCGTTGCGTTTTTTGGGCTTCGCTATCTGAATGTCAGGGCGATAGTGGCTCGGTGCTGAATGTGTACTCAACAGCGTAGATGGCTGTCCTATATAAGGTGGCGGGCTTGTTCCGGTTCTCCAGCTATATAGTTCTTATTCAGCCACAAAGTGTTTCCAAATAGAACTGTTTGGACCACAAGTTCTTGGTCGTAAACCCCAGAGTGTTATCTGTGGTCATGTGCCCCAAGGGAATCCGACAACCAAACAAGCTCCTTATCAGTCTGCAAGGGCCTCTCACCTGCCCTTACCTTAGCGAGCTATCTGTTTTACGGCCGGGGGGACAAACACGGCCGTGTTTGCCCAGCTCGAAATAGCCCCAAGGTTCCGGCGGGCAGGGTTCCTATGTCAAGTTCAGAATTACAGAAATAAAGCCAACATTTAACTACCACGTCGCGGGCTCCGGCCTTGAGCGGCTCATTGCTTCGAATGCGATATTATACCTTAATAGTTGCCTTTTAATTGACGCGGCTTACACAGGTTAAGGGAGTCCACAGCGATACAGCCAACTCCCTTGCCCCCAATATACCAGAATTCCAGCCCCAAGTCGGCGAAATGCAGTGAAGTGACTAGGTGGCAACTGAAACAGTAAATGTAATTTAAACTAATTGAAATTCACGAGTGCCGGCAAAATAGTGGAAGCCCCAGCACTTTACAAAGTCAACAAACAAAGATGATAAGAAGTGTGAAATATTGTGGTACAAAATAATTTCGTTTCCTTTCAAAGAGTTGTTTGACTTGATTTGTAACTGGAAACCCTTATACATATATTAAATATATATGAAAATGAAAAATGTATTTTATCGGCAAATCATATTAAATATAAGAAAATTAAAATACCAATCTTTATTCTATTTCAATTGCCAATATTTACTAAAGGCGTAAATGTCTTTTAGTTGCCTTAGGAGCTCTTTAGCCTAGCGGTGACTATTGGCGGTTGTGTGAAAATTTTCGTCAAGATCCATGGAGTTTTCTAGGAAAAACAAGAAAGGACCTCCTATGTCCAGACTCCCCGCTATATGTTACCCGGTACTCATCTCTGCCATCCACTTTTAATAGATTCTCAAAAAAAAAGACTATGTCTCGAAGACTATGAGAGAAAAACTATATGATCTAGAATCTAGAACTTAGACTCATATGGTAAACATTTTTGGCCTTAAAAAACGGTCGATTTTTATGCATTTTGATGCTGGTCAGGAATACACTTACTTAATTTATGGATTCGGATACGATTCCTTCTCTGTAGTATGTTACAAACATTTACCCTAATACAATTTACCCTTGTACTCTAAGAGAACCGGGCATAAAATATAAATATCAATTAAAAAGATTATTAAATTACTTAAAACGGCTTCTTTTTTTTTTATTAAAAAACGCTTATCGGGATGATAAATGAGGACTTTTTGGGAAAGTTTGTTTTGTTTAGTTGTTTTTCAAGTGTCCAGTTATAGATTACGTAGACAAGAGGTGCCATATAAAAAGAAATACATACATCCTATATATTAATTAGACGTAAAGATACTTCAATATCTTCAAATCTTCAGACGTGTAGATACTTCCATAACCATAGTTCAATGTTAGATAAAAATTTTTTGTATTAAAGATTTGATTTCTGCAGGAATTATGATAGTCCACAGAGAATATTATTTTTCAACTTGTTATTCATTGAAAAATAAAGATAAATGTTTACTAAAAATTTCTTATTACTAATTTCAAATCTTTTGTGACTACTCCTCCCTGCAGCGGAATATCCCACAGACGATGTATACCGCCCCACCCACTTCAACGGCTACGTAAATCGGGGATACGATGATCTAGACAGTTCCTACTATTTCACACAGTTTGAGGCCATGGCGGCGGCACGCAGTGGCGATGGAGCGGTGCTGCCTCCATATACCACCGACTCCGAGGTTGAGAACGGCAGCCCGGGCGCGTTTGCGTCGGCGGAGGACTCCAACAACGAGGAGGGAGAGTTCCGGGACTGCACGGACGACGCGGTGGCCGAGCACCAGAGTCGCTGCCTGCCCGAGTTCCAGTTCTCGCTGGTGGACTCCGAGTACGACGAGACGCTGGGCTTCCCCGATTCCGTGACCATCCTTTCGAACGTGGGCGATAAGCCGGTCCTGGTGGAGCGCAAGGAGACGGACGACGACGATGAGGAGTTCGACGACGACGAGAACAACAGCGTGGTGCTGCGCCACGAGATTCCCTTCACGAGCATTTACGGTCCCAGTGTAAAGTTCAACTCCTTCCAGCGAAAGGTGTTCATTCCGGGCCGCGAGATCCACGTGCGGATTGTGGACACGGAGCGTAGTGTCACCACGCACCTCCTCAACCCAAATCTGTGAGTAACATTGTTCAGGCTTATATCCTTGGACACTAACCTTTCTCAATACCACCTCAGGTACACCATCGAGCTTACCCATGGCCCTTTCAAATGGACCATCAAACGGCGCTACAAGCACTTCAACTCGCTGCACCAGCAGCTCAGCTTCTTCCGCACGTCGCTCAACATTCCTTTCCCCAGTCGGAGTCACAAGGAGAAGCGGACCACGCTCAAGGCCACCGCCAGGGAGATGGCGGATGAGTCTACCCTCAAGGACCTGCCAGCCCACACCAAGGTCAAGCAGTCGACGGGGGCCAGTGGCCAGGGCAACAACAACAACAACAGCTTGAACGGCACTGCAGGCAATGCCGTCGCGGTTGTCAGTCCCGGTCACAGTTCGATTCTGGCGGGATTCACGCCCCGGCGCATCCAGAAGAAGCGGAAAAAGAAAAAAAAGCGGAAGCTACCGCGCTTCCCCAATCGCCCGGAGAGTCTGGTGACCGTGGAGAACCTTGTTGTGAGGATAAAGCAGCTCGAGGACTACCTGTACAACCTGCTAAACATCAGTCTGTATCGATCCCACCACGAAACGGTAAGAACTTCACTATGAATTCTATAAGTTATGAAGGTTGCCAAGTTGGGTGGACAATCAGGTCCCTAAGATCCGAAACGTGTTTTTGGAAAACACGGGAATAACAAAGCAAAAGGGATTTGCATGTCACCTTGGGCTACTTACAGTGGATACTTGACAGACAACCTGATTTATAGTTGATAATGATTGATTCCTGATACCTTATCTGCACGATAATTACATTATTTTTTATAAAAGACATATCTCTCTGCACCCATAGCTGAACTTCGTTGAAGCCTCTAATGTGTCCTTCGTGCCCGGGCTCGGAATCAAGGGCAAGGAGGGCCTGATCCTCAAGAGGACGGGCTCCACCCGCCCGGGACAGGCGGGCTGCAACTTCTTCGGCTGCTTCCAGAAGAATTGCTGCGTGCGCTGTAACTACTTCTGCTCGGACGTGGTCTGCGGGACGTGGCGCAGTCGATGGTTCTTCGTGAAGGAGACCTGCTTCGGGTACATCCGACCCACGGACGGCAGCATCCGGGCGGTGATCCTGTTTGACCAGGGCTTCGACGTCTCCACGGGCATCTACCAGACGGGCATGCGGAAGGGCCTCCAGGTGCTGACGAACAACCGGCACATCGTGCTCAAGTGCTGGACGCGGCGCAAGTGCAAGGAATGGATGCAGTACCTCAAGCACACGGCCAACTCCTACGCCCGCGACTTCACACTGCCCAACCCGCACATGTCCTACGCCCCCATGCGTGCCAATGCCCAGGCCACCTGGTACGTTGACGGCGCCCAGTACATGTCCGCCGTGGCCGACGGCCTGGAGGCGGCCACCGAGGAGATCTACATCGCCGACTGGTGGCTCAGCCCGGAGATCTACATGAAGCGGCCGGCTCTCGACGGCGACTACTGGCGCCTGGACAAAATCCTTCTGCGCAAGGCTGAACAGGGAGTGCGCGTCTTCGTGCTGCTCTACAAGGAGGTGGAGATGGCTCTCGGCATCAACAGCTACTACAGCAAGTCGACGCTGGCGAAGCACGAGAACATAAAGGTAGGTTCTCCCATCCTGTAACCCTGAAACGTTGAGTCCAAACGATGTCTGATGTTTCTACATTTTCCAGGTGATGCGACACCCGGACCACGCCAGGGGCGGTATACTCCTGTGGGCCCACCACGAGAAGATAGTGGTCATCGACCAGACCTATGCCTATATGGGGGGCATAGACTTGTGTTACGGTCGCTGGGACGACCACCACCATCGCCTCACAGACCTGGGCAGTATATCCACGGCATCGGTTTCGGGCAGTACACGCAGGACGCCTAGCCTGTACTTCAGCAAGGACGACACAGACTCTGCCTTCGGGTCTCGGAAATCCTCCCGGAACGCCCATTACGAGACGTCAACCAAGGAGCGCTCACCTTCGCCCCCACCGCCGGAGGAACCAAGTACCAGCATCGAGATGCGGCAGTTGAAGCCCGGCGATCGCCTTCTGATTCCATCAATGCTCGTGTCGAGCCCAGTAGACACGCCAACAGAGTCCATGGCTGCCCTGGAGGGAATGAAGCTCAATACTCCGGAGATGGAGCGCAAGAACGTGCTAGACAGGCTGAAGAACAACGCGATGAAGGGGGCCAAGATGGGCAAGGACTTTATGAACCGCCTAACAGCCACGGAGGCGGCGGAGGAGAAGGCCGACGAGGTGTTCACCGTCGAGGCCCAGACCTTGTCGGTCCACGAGACCACCATCACCTCGGTCGCTGGCGGCCAGGAGGTGACCATTACCGCCAACAGCACGCAAATACTCAGCGAGTTTTACGGCCAGGCCAAGTACTGGTTCGGCAAGGACTACTCCAACTTCATACTCAAGGACTGGATGAACCTGAACTCGCCATTCGTGGACATCATTGACCGCACCACCACTCCGCGGATGCCCTGGCACGACGTGGGGCTGTGCGTCGCCGGCGCGTCCGCTCGGGACGTGGCCCGCCACTTCATCCAGCGCTGGAACGCCATGAAGCTGGAGAAGCTGCGTGACAACACGCGCTTCCCTTACCTGATCCCCAAGAGCTACCACCAAATAAGGATCAACTCGCACCTGCAGCAGCTACAGGCTCGCCGCCAGCAGCGGGTCACCTGCCAGCTGCTACGCAGTGTCTCCGCCTGGAGCTGCGGCTTCATCGAGGCCGATCTGGTGGAGCAGAGCATCCACGACGCCTACATTCAGACCATCACCAAGGCGCAGCACTACGTGTACATCGAGAATCAGTTCTTCATCACCATGCAGCTGGGCGTGGGTGTTCCGGGAGCGCACAACAATGTCCGCAACCAGATCGGCGAGAGTCTCTTCAAGCGCATCGTTCGAGCGCACAAGTGAGTTACCTTCCCTGCTTTCCAGATATCTGACTCTGATCATTATTATATTGACCATATATATTATATATGTTTTAGGGAACGGAAGCCATTCCGGGTTTATGTGATAATGCCGCTTCTTCCGGGCTTCGAGGGCGATGTGGGCGGCAGTACGGGAATTGCCGTGAGGGCCATCACCCACTGGAACTACGCTTCCATATCCAGGTAAGACCAGAAGCGATCTAACCATCCATTCTCTCAAATCCTTGGAATATCTTTACGAAATATGTAAATACATAGATATATGTACTAAATATTAGTTAAATGAAATGGAATAATGGTGGCACATTTTTATTGTAGAAGTGTGGTTTCTAAGATTTGTTAAATTTATCATAATTTTTTCTTAAAAATTCTTAAAATTCTTAAATTTCTTAAAAATTAAATAGGTCCACTCGGAAGTAAGCATATGTATATAAAGATTATTTTTCCCCCGTCTTCTAAAGAAAAAATTACAGTTTGTTAGAAACTCAACAATGTTAAGCAAGATTGTTTGATAACTATAAGTATAAGTATAAAAATACTATTTTATGATTTAAAAAAAGCCATTTTATGTACTGTTAGTAGTTCTGATTAAAAACACTATCGAGCTGAGTTTGAATTTATTTTTAAGACATTTTTGTTGAGTTCTGTGATAAGAGCTCGAAATTAAATGAGTCATAAAGTTGGGAAACCATTATTTTTTGTGTTTTCTTGGATCGCGAAAGGTATTTAAATAATTACTTGGTCTTTGGTTATACCTCTCACCTCTAAACTCTGGCCAAATTCCTTGGCTTCCTTAACTATCTTTGAGTTAGGAAGAATAAAATATCTATGCAACTTTTAGATATTTCTATAAAGCCAGTTAAGCTAGAAGAATCTATAGCTATAGCTAAGTTGTTTTCAATATTTTCCATGTAGTATAATATTAGCACTATCGTATCATTTATTAAAACAATCAATCAGAGTGACTCTTCACCTGGTTCAAAAAGAGTGGACATTCTTTAAATATATGACGAATAGTTTGTATAGCTTAGTAAAATCATCCACAATAGGGTAGTAGTTGTTTTTAAAAGATTAATTATGTAAATGGCTAGTAAATGGCTAATAATGGCTTATAAATGGCCTGTGAACGCGAGGATTAGATTTTTTAAAAAATATATAATATACCAAATATTTAACAACACTATATATTAAAAATATAAAACCTATTTTGTTTAATCTTAAAAAATAAACTAAATTAATATCAATAAATGAGTAAAATACACGTACTTTCTTTCAGGGGACGCACCGCAATCCTGAACCGTCTGCTGGAGGCGGGCATCGCCGAGCCCCAGAACTACATCTCGTTCCACAGCCTGCGCAACCACTCCTTCCTGAACAACACCCCGATTACGGAGCTGATCTACGTGCACTCCAAGCTGCTGATTGCCGACGATCGTGTGGTGATCTGCGGCTCGGCGAACATCAACGATCGCTCGATGATCGGGAAGCGGGACTCCGAAATTGCGGCCATAATCATGGACGAGGAGTTCGAGGATGGTCGCATGAACGGGAGAAGGAATCCGAGTGGAGTGTTTGCCGGTCGCCTCCGCAAATATCTTTTCAAAGAGCATCTTGGTAAATTATTATTCGACTTTTTATAACATTTTTTGTGCAACATTTGGTATTTGCCCGCTTTACAGGACTATTGGAAGGAGAAGGATCCAGTAGATCCGACTTGGACATCAGTGACCCAGTCTGCGACAACTTCTGGCACGGCACCTGGCGGCGGATCTCCACCCGGAACACGGAGATCTATGACGAGGTGTTCAAGTGCATTCCCACGGACTTTGTGAAAACATTCGCCAGTCTTCGCAAATACCAGGAGGAGCCTCCTCTGGCAAAATCCGACCCAGAGATGGCCGCGAATCGCGCCAACGAAATTCAGGTAGATAAGGCATATATTTTTATATATTATATCTTAAATATTAATTAAATAAAATACCATACTTTTCAGGGCCACCTGGTTAACCTGCCATTGGAGTTTTTAAACAAGGAGGTGCTTACTCCGCCCGGAACCAGCAAAGAAGGCCTCATTCCTACCTCTGTGTGGACATAGTCTGCCAAAAGTCTTCAAGACGCAACTAGCTCTAAGATTTCCCAAAAGATTTTCACACCAACCTTTGCCAGGATCCCACCAAACGAGCTCAACTCTAACGCCTTGTCATTGCCGAGTCATAATTTTGTATATTGTACATACAAAGGATAGGTCCTTGTGGGACCTAACTACTTTTATCCAATACCTGTAATTCTGCCTTACTACTAGTTAATTTATTTTACGCTGTATGTCTTGTCCCCTATTAGTTTTTACCTAGAACTAAATTGTTATTCTTTATTATGTTAAAACAGTATTTTAGACTGGTTAACGAAAGTTTATTAAAGTGATATGGAGTGCAAATATGTAGAAACCAAAATAGTTGCAGAAATCTTTTTTTGGGATCTTTAAAATTTAAAGATAACTTAACATTTTATTATTTATTCAGCAATTTTAGTTTAATATCTTGGACTCTTCTACTTCAAAAGGATAACCAAAAAGTGCGTCCAGGGTGAGAGGAGGGAAATTGGTTGTGAACCTGACTGAGGAGTGATCCCTTGCAATCAGCTGTTTGTGTTGTTCCACAAAGATTCCATCATTCCGCCATCAGTGGCGCCACTTCAACACAATTTTAAGTTCAAAGATCTCACTTCATATGATAGTTTAGCATTTATCCTACAGATGGCGTGTCCATTTTAACCGGAAAGAAAAAACTGAGAGGGATGGGAAATTGTTGCTGGGAAAATGTTGCCAACTTGGGTAAAAATTTCGGAAGAATTTTTTGTCAAAAAAACAACTAATAATTAATTTCAGAGAGAGAAATTTTAGTGAGAAATTGAAATTTCCAGAAATTTCCGGACAATAAAATGTTAAATAAAAAATGTTAATAACATTAAAATGTTTAATTAACATTTAAATGTTAAATTTTAAATTTTCTCACTGAAAACAAATGTTGGAAAAAATTTCTATTGATTGGTGCTGAAAATTGAAATATGAAAGAAAACAAATTTTGGAAAAATATTTTATTATAAATGTATTTTAATATATTATTATTAATTTATATATTACAATTATTTACAATTATAAATTACAATTATTTACAATTATATATTTACAATTATTTACAATTATATATTACAATTATTTACAATTATATTTAATTATTTTATTTACAATTAATACTAAAAAAAAATTACTAAAACTAAATTAAATTCTATTCTAATACCTATTATAAATTAAATCTAACCTAGTTGTAGTTGGGCTGGGAAAAGGGAGTGGGGGGAGGATTGGTGGGGGGGAGGATTGGTGGGAGGATTGGTGGGAGGATTGGTGGGGGGAGGATTGGTGGGGGGATTGGTGGGGGGAGGATTGATTTGCCCATCCCACCGGGCCCACAACTCCCTCATCCTGGGGCCGGGCACATAAGGGACACCCACCCTGCCTTTACATTTAAATTTAATATGCATTGTGAAATTAGATTTATCTTTCGTGTAGGGGCACCACGGGCAATGGTACCCCTTGCCCTCTTGGAGGCACCGCTCAAAATGGGTATTTAAAGCCCTGACGCTCCTAAAATCCCCGTAACAATAGGGGCATTGCTTTTCTATGCTTGTCCAGATGCCCCCGAGCCCGTCGATGTGCCAGGTCGGCATGGCGGCACCGCTCAGGTCAAGATTTAATTCCCGAGCGGGCACTAGCATCATCAACGGACTCGGGGGGCGGGGGCGGCGTCTCAAGTTGCGAGGGCGGGGGCGTCATCACTGGCGGGGGCGGGGGCGGCCAAATCAAAATAAGGAATAAAAGCAAGAACCTGAAATGTATCTATATTTCTTTATCCATTATAGGTATATGTACTATGAGGGTAAACAATTTAAGGAACCAGGGCAAACAATTTAAACGTTGGAGAATACGATTTCGTGTTAAAAAGAACCACTTCGTAAGATAGGAGTAGAAAGGGGGATGGAGAGACACCAGTAGTGGAGAAACCATTGATTAGGTGGGGTACAAAGGGTAGAGTAGAAAACCCAAAAAGAAACAAAAATATTTTCTAAAACCCTGGTACGACAAATACCAAAAAAATGAACAAAAAAACCCTAACTATTTTAAATAAATGAAGAAATAGATAAAATTAAAAAAAAAATCAGAAAATCAGGAGTGAGAGCTGCAGTCTGCTCAGGGCGGACGCTCGCAGGTTTCTGGTTTCTGGTTTCTGGATGTCTGCCTTTTATACCGTCAGAGCATAGATGTCAATCTCAAATACCAAAAATTCTTGCGTAATGGTCACATTAAAAGAGGTAATCAGAAAAGGATGGTTAGTTTTATATCATTCTTAAGAAAAAATCGCCGCAGCTAACGCACTATGATCCAGACAAACCCTATTGTTGCTAAAAATTTAATTTTTAAAAAGTTAAAATAACGAAGTGATTTTATTCGCATTTCATTAAAAAATGACTGACCAATAATGTTTCATACCAAAAACTTTCATAGATTTGGCCATATTTGCGAAATTTGAAGCTAAACTTAGCTGGTCATACTCAAAAGCCTGTGAAGTAAAAAATGAAAATCGAAGTCATTTTTAACTTCATATTTCTGGAAAAAAAACAACAAACGGATAAATCTTTTGCCATGAATATTAATCAATGTGGTTTTTATACCCTTGCAGAGGGTATTATAATTTTGTCCAAAAGTGTGCAACGCAGTGAATGAGACATCTCCGACCCTATAAAGTATATATATTCTTGATCAGGATCACCTCCTGAGTTGATATGAGCATATCAAAGCGAAGGCAATAATTTCTTTTTTTCTTATTTACCATTAAATATTATATTGATCAGTGGCGGATTTAACAGGTGGGCAAAGGCGCGCTTGCCCACTGGCCCCCCCCGACGAAACGAAAGGCTTTCAGAGCCCCTCTTGCTGAAAGTTACACCTTCGATTTCTTTTTTTTATTTTTTTTGTTGAAAAAATGTTTCGGTGAGTCTCTTTTGGACAGCACAAGTTCAATTTTCATTCAGGGGCCCCCTGTTATCAGAATAATTGCAATGCTTGATAACTATCGTAAATTGAATATAAAATCAAATAACTTTTGGGTGCAATCCTAGAATAGGGGCCCCCCCAGCGTATTTTCGGCAATTTTTGGTATTTTCGGCCAAATTTGGGGTTGATCGAAAGGGGAAAGCCTGAGCTAATGACGTTTTACTAACGGCTAACGGCTATTTTTACTAAACCTGACATGGTGTACCTTTGGTGTCTTTGTACCTTTTATTTGAAATTATTATTATTTACATATTACCATGTACCAAGTAATATTACCATGTAATAATGCAAAGTATGTATGGTTACTTCTAAAAATAGGAATTTTCCCCTAAACAAGGTGAATTCATATTTTCTTAAACTTTCGCGAAAGAAATGCAAATGCGTCTCGCCTTGGGGCTCAAAATTTAATCCGCCGGATAGTCTTGAAAAACGCTCGCACTCTGTTTGGACAGTTGGTTATGCGATATGTACATGTATGAAAACCAATCAGCTGTTGTTTCTGGGATTGACTTTCGTTTAAATGTGGCAAATTGTATGTAAATCCGACAGAACCGAAGTATTCTCCGCTGAAAAAAAAACAAAAAGCGCAAAAACGAGTTATGTGACTTGCATACTCTCGCACGAATACTCGCTCTCCCGTGGCACCCGTTTTTGCATTCTCCCACAGTTGCATCACACACACACCGGTCCTCCGTGTACACACACTTGCCTCGTAACGTAATAAAAGCACGTGTTGGCTTTGATTTCCCACTCCCACCGGCGGCCCCTCCGACTCCCTGCCCCACAGGTGGACTCAGTTGCCTCTGCTGGTGTGTGTGCGCGCTCTCTATTTTTGCTTTGTTATTGTTTGGTTTTTGGCGATTTGCTTTGACTTTTCTTTGTTTACTTTTGCGTTTTTTTCTTTTGTTTTTTCGTTAGCGAACCGCGTGTTTCTGTTGCAGATAGAGTGGGCTGTAGGGGCTAGGGAGCTTTGAATATTGGTGCAAGAGCATGTTCTGCGACGCAAACACAAACCAAGTTCGAAGATCGGCACTGCGCTGGGGAGAGAAAACCGGTTTTGGGTTTCCCTACCACCGTTTTCCGATTAGTTCCCACACATATCAACAGGTAGCTGTAGGCTGCAGCAGGGCCGGTGCGTTAGTGTGTGCAGGCCGACATGCCACCTACTCGCACACCCGCGGACACACTAAGAGTTCCTGCCCCGGCACCGGAACGCTGAACTTCCCAGAAGTTTAAAAAGTGCACATTGTGGCGCAACAACCCGCCTCGCCTCTCCTCTAACCCTCTTTCTCTGAATCGAAAACCTGCTGCCGCTGCACAGAAATCAAAAGTAAACAGCGCCTTGGCCTGCACACGCCTCCCCCGGCCCCACCCTCGGCCCGGCAAGCCCCAGCGTCGGGCCCCAAGAGCCGAACCGCAGTTCGTTGCCTTCGTTCTTGCCTCGCGTGCTTCGTATCTTGATTTTTGCGCGGTTCTAGTTGGCCAAGTGGCTCGGCCCCCAGTCGGCCGTCGCTCGGGCCCCATCGGCTCCCCAATGCGCGACCCGGCCCCTGCCCGGCCCCACTCCCACTCCACTGGGCGGTCGGAGCTCGGCGCTCGGCTCCACTCCACTCAGTCAATCGGCAGGCAGCGTTTGGCTTGGTGGGGAGATCGCTGTTTCTCGTTCGCCAATCGATGAGGCATCGGAATTCGCATTTGCGGACCTAGTGCAGTGCAGGGCTCCTCCGTCCGAGTTGTTTGATTTGGTTGCACGGCAATTGGCGACAATTAAGACAGCCAAAGCAGCCAGGGACCCAGGGACACCAGGGACCACAGGGACAGACCGTGGTATTAATTATTAATAGCTCGCCAGACAAGCTGGCCCCGCGATAAGCGAGGCACAAGCTCGCGTGTGTTTTCGTCAGTGTGTGCCCGCGGCACAGTGGAGTGCATTTGATTGGATTTGTTTGCTGGCTGGCCCGGCCTGGCCAGTCTACGGAGACGTCGGTGGAGACGGTTGTCACTGAACACTGAACAGTGAACAAAGCGACCAGGCAAATGTACATCTAGAACCGGTTAGCTCGCCGCCCGTTTCGGTTTCTTTCATTGTTGCTGTTGCTTGTTGCCTGTTGGTTGTTGCTTTCTTGAATTCAGTTTTCCTCGAATTTGCAGAACTTGCAGATCGAATGTCGCGTGTGTGCCGGAAACGGTGGACCCAGCCACGAAACAATAATCAGCCCGCCCAGCCATTCACAAAGCCATAAAGCTCTCCAAACACTCGATAACGAGACTGAAAAGTCGAAGTGCACCCAAAGCGAAACCCCAACCATCCACCATCCGCCATCAACCCCGAAATCAATGCCGCGTCGTTGTTCAATTAAGTGCTGATCCAGTGATTCCTCGCCAGAAATACCAATCGAGGCGCGGCGAATGTGTGTCATAAGTGCAGAAGTGATGTGCGGCAAAGTGCGAAGCGGTCTAAAACGCCAGTGAGTCGAACGCGTTTCTGTTAATTTCCATAAATATTTCCCTGGCTCGAAACCCGAGCTCGCAGCCCACAAAAGCCGGAAAAGTGCAAGTTCGGTGCGAAAAGTGAACCAGAAGATATGTGAAAACCGAAGGAGGAATACCCATTCTACGGTGCTCATTCAATTGCTGACTAAGGGCGCAATTAACTTGCCTTCTCCAGACTGTGCCTCGAGGAGGAGTTGGCTTTCGGTTCTTGAACACACTCCGGTTGAGTCCCACACCATGTTGCAGCGTGTTGCACAAGCGCAGCGAAAAATGGCGGCAGCCGACAACAATTAAGCTACACACTGCCACAAACCGCTCTTTGAGCCGCAAAACAAGCAAATAGTTCCAAAAACAAGCCACTAAGCAGGGGAAAATGTCAGCCACTCAGCCGAAGGACTCGGCAGCCAAGACCGACGAGCTGGCGGCTGAGGCTGAGGCCGCCCCCCTGGCCCCACCCCCCGCCAAGGCAGCGACATCGACAGCCACTGCTCCGGCGAAGAAAACTTTAACCTCTGGCGCGGCTTTGTCATTGTTTGATCAGCTGAAAAACAGCGTCAACCTAAACAGTCTAACAATTGGCGCCGCCGGCGGCAGCAACACAAGCCACATCTCGCCAACAGCTACGACGACGGCTCCCACACCAGCATCCGCAGCGGACACACCCACCGCCGCACTGTTGCCAGTGCCCGTCCCATCCGTCGCCTCCTCTTCACCCGCCCCCGCCACCGCCCCCGCCACGGCCAATATTGAACTGAAGCCGCCGGCAAAGCCCCCGCGGCCCTTCAGCACGCCCAGCAGCATCGGCATTGTGATGGGCACTAAGCGGGGGGCAGGGGGCGGGGCAGTAGGCTCCGTGGAACAGGACATAAACGCGTTGCGATCTCAGTTGTATCAGGGCGCCCGGAAAACGGCCGCACCAACCAAGGCGGGAGCTGTCAAGGCGCCGCCACAGAAAGCCGCAAGAACGGGAGGAGTAGCGGCAGGAGCACCCGGAGCAGGAGGACAGCGAAGTGCCAAGGGCTCTAAGAAGCGGTGCTTGGATCGATACGATTCGTCAGAGTCATCAGACAGGTGAGTGTTAGGTTGTCGGAAGGGGTCTATGGGGTTTTAAAGACATTGTCTCTCATTGGGGCACGATAGGATCAGTGGCATTAGTCACAGACATTCCTCAGAGTGAGTACATTTTATTGGTAATTAAATGGATGGTTAAAAGAGAAAATTCGAATGGAATTTTGGTCTCTACGAAGACCATCAATGTCTCGAAGTACATCAAAGTATGTATATCCGGTACTCTTTTAAGAGAGGGCTGTATAGAATTGGGGTATAAGTGGGGCAATAGGTCATCTTACAGACAATGCAAATCACAGGGTAGCTGTGAGGAACAGATATCATTATAATATATACTTTCCACTGTGCTCTTTCCAATAGAATGATCATAAAATTATGTATTCAAAAATCGATATTATCGGCTGGGTCAGCATCTTAAAGCCCAAAGCATAGCCTTTTGAAACAGTGCTGCCAAATGTTCCTCCCAAAGATACAGACACGCCAACGGAAATGCATCTGTATCTGCGGACTGGCTGGCTCTGCCAAGACTGAGCTAAAAGCGGATACTCTAAATATATCCGTGAGTTGCATTGCCAAAAAACGAACCTAAAGTGGCAATGCGACCCAACGGCAGTCGCCCAAAATAGCCCGAACAGGCGGCCAGGCCCCGGACCCGTGTCCGTCCACTTCCAATATCGGAATATGTCAGCAGAATCGGTGGAGAACTAATAACCGCCGCGGGGGAATTTATCTGACAGGTTATCGGTGCGATTATTGTACCTGCGAGTGGCCAGCACTGTAAACAATCGCCGAGCACGGCCGGCACGCGCCGCCTCGTAGATTGTGTATTTACGACCACAGATACATTTGTGTCTACTTAGGCGGGCGGCCACAAAAACATCTTGCTGCAATGCCAACTAATTTCCGCTCATTAAAAATGCGCAGCGCAGTCAACTGTGGCAGCGACGGCGACAGAGGCTGCAATTGGAAACAAAGCTGAGGCTGCGGACTGCCAGCATTTGTATCTGGCAGATACGCACAACATGCGTTCATTTATCAGCCACAAATGGCCGTTGTTGAGCCGCAGTAGCTGATGATTTTGGATGTGCGCGGCGCGTGTGGGCGGAGAGCGAACGTCGGCGGCTTCCTGGCTGCATTCAAATACAGAACCAGATACAGATACAGATACAGACATGGTCGCAGATAGATCTCTTTGGCGGGGCAGATGCAACTTCAAACTCGGATGCGCACGCTCGTCCGCATTTGTATCTGTATCTGTGTCGGTGGCGAGCTGTGTGCGCAGCATAGCAATCTCCCGACTCCGCCGGCTCTTTGCATTTCAATTAAACGGCTGTTGTGGCTCTCGGCTTGCTATCGCTGTTGCATGCAAATCATGCATAAATTTAGTTGGCCATCGATATGCCTGGTTTCTGTTTTTGTTTCTGATTCGGCTTCAGGTTTCTGTTTCTGTTTCGGCTTCGGTTCTGGCTGCCATCCCTCCTAGCCCATCCCGTCCACACGCAACTCGCGCATATCAAATGCCACATATCTGCTATCGCCGCTATTGTATCTCTCAGTACGTTTAACACGCCGCGAATGTTTTGTCAATTGGCCCCATCATCCTCCCCCCGATCTCCGCCCAAGTACGCATCCCCAGGTCCCTCGCCGCCGGCTGTCGGAAATCATTTCAACTTTTGGTCGTTGAACTCTTTTTGATTTATTTTCTTACTTGTTTGCTTTTGTTTTTCATTTAGTGTTTGTTGTGTGTTTTTGTCGCCTTCGTTGTCGTGTTTTAAAAAGCTTGTTGTTGGATTTGCATGCTTTTGTTGACTCTTCGTTGCGCCAGTTTTTGTTTTGGCTGGAAACTTTGGTTGCATCTTCGGCGAGATGCCTCCCTGCGGCCGACGACACTGAGAGGAATTTCGAGACCCCCGGCTAACCTCTGACTTGCCTCGCTTTGGCCTCAATTCCCCACCACATCAGAAACCAAAAACAAGAACACAAAGAACCTGAACCGCCGAGGGAGCCTAGCGCGGGGTCGTTAAAGTTTTATTTTTCCGTAAAAACAAAACAAATTGCATCTTTGCCGGGGACCAGGGAGCTGGGGCTCAAAAATGTGTGCACTGGCTGGCAAGTAACATCCGCAGCTCCGCAGCAGAGCCATTTAACTTTAATTATCGCTCATAAAGCTGAAAACACAACAACTGCAAGAGTCGCTGCCTACTTGAGTTGCTGGCACTCGTGCATATTGCCGCTGCAACATCGCTGTCATCGTTTTTGTTGCAGTGTCGCTGCTATTGATTTTGTCGACTTTTGTCTTACAGGTTTTCCACGTTTTTCCACATATTTCCACAAGACCCAAGAGCGACCCACTGCTCCAATGGCGCGGGTCTTTTGCCACGGCAAGGCGCTTTCCGCGCTTTTTGCCGACTCATGCCCCAACTCCGGAGCTGCTGCCACAGCTTCTCTGGGCTGCGGGGCAGGTGCGGCGGGGGAGGCGACAATCACTCTGAGAAATTGTGTAATCGCCCACGTTGATTTATCTCGTTTAAGTGACTCCGAAACGGCAGCAGCAACAGGGCGATGACGTTGAAAGTGCAATGTAATATGTTGCAATTGTTGCTGCTGCGGCGAGTCGTGCATGTTTAGCGGTCGGGCTTCTTGGCGCTATTTGCCATTTCTTGGCATTGCCATTTGGACGTTGCTGGTGGCTCTTTTCGGCAGTGTTGCTGGCCAACTTTCGGGGCCGGGGCAGCTCACTCTCGCTTGTGTTGGCCGACCTAAATCCGGCCACGCCCAACGCCCACTGTCGATTGCCGGCAACCAGGGCACTGCAGCTGCAACAACGAGTTAATAGCTCGGTAATCAGTGATAGTCGCTGCTCTCAACGCCCCCAGTATCTAAATAATGGTTTCTTTCGGAGAGAGTCTGTCCTTCTTGGGTTTTAATCGAGAAACTACGTCTTGGAGTTTCCAGAGCGATCTGATTTCGGGGGATTTCCGAATGAGTTTCCATTTTCTGAAACTCTTATCGTATCTTGGGGTTGCTTATAATGCTTCCTCTCCTGATTTATATTTGTATACAGTTTTACATGATTATCTTATAAGAG
Organism: Drosophila malerkotliana malerkotliana; assembly: GCA_018153235.1. Classification (NCBI taxonomy): domain Eukaryota; kingdom Metazoa; phylum Arthropoda; class Insecta; order Diptera; family Drosophilidae; genus Drosophila; species Drosophila malerkotliana. The sequence goes on along the minus strand of JAECXV010000075.1, from coordinate 18,913,745 downwards.
ATAAGATTGTATTAAACATTATATTGTCTTGAAGGGTATTTTTGGGAGAGTCGGACCATTATCACAATATCGCTTTGAAAACACCCATAATAATAACATGTTATGTAGAATTGGCCCAATTTAAAGAGTTGCACATAGTCTGTTTTCGCCAGAAGAGCTGCCGAGCATTGCCGAGACTCCCAGCCTGCTGCAGGTGCACTGCCTTGCTGCCTCCTGGAAGCCTTCTTTTGGCCTCATTGCTTTTGGTTTTTTCCACTTTTTCGAGGCATTCTCTGCCCGAGGCACTGGTTCTTGTGGGATACCCTGTCCTCCAAGAGGAGGCTCGCCTGCCGGACGCCGCTGGGCTCCCTCGGAAAGTAAGGGAGTTCCCCGTTCGGTTTGGATCTGAGAACTCCTTCCATGTTTTCGCTTTGTACGAACACATATTTTTGTGAATTGCAAACCAGCTGCTCTCCCATGTGAGCCCGTTCGAGTGGTTGTGTGAAAAGCAGTTTAAACACGAAATTAGAGCTCCGGCCCCCTTTTCCGCCCCTTCGCCAGCCCAGGCCCCCCCTGTGGCCCACAGAGGCCCCGCGCCCTCAGGGAGCGCATTAAGTCGTAATAAATGCTGCCTGGCTGCATTGTACATGATTTGTACATTGACCTCAAAACGGGGCAAAGCCGCTCTCGCTGTGCCACCACCCCTCGCCACTTGCCACTCGCCGTGCGCCCTTCGCACCCCCTTCCAGCCCCTGTATCTGTATCTGGATCTTTTTTAGCTCGGATGCTGGTTTGTGTTGCTGTTGTTTTTCGTGCACATTTTGCTAAATAGCTTCTATTTACGTTCCATGGAAAATGCAATTCGCAGTTGTAGAATGCAGACATTTTTCAGTTGTTTTTCTTGCTCGCACGCTACTTTGTCTCTACAAACAATGGCCAGAGGGAGCGAGGGGGGAGGAGGCGAGTGGGGGGTGGTGGCAGGGGCGCTGCGGAGGCCGGGCGGGCTGCAATACGTGCGCGACTTTTCGGGGCCATAAATCAAAAAGGCGAACCCCATAGCCCGCCGTTCCCGAGCAGAGTCTTTGTGGATTATTTCTAGACGAGAGGTAGGATAATTCGCTATTAGCGGAAAATATGGCAGGAAAAGTGTGGAGAACCGGGCCAGGCCAAGACAATTGCTGAGCCCTGCCAGTAATAGGTACAAAGTGTGAGTTGTGTAACTTGTAGAAGCTTGTCATGACAAAATGGAAATTAGATCAGCTGGAAGCGGGTTAAGTGGGAAGAATCTTATAAATGGTTTAGTATCTCCGCTAGGATGTGCAGTCAAAAAGGAACAGAATTAGGTAACAACCAAGGAATTTGATACACTTCGAAAATAATACGACTTAGAACCCTGTCAGAGCCCCTGATAGCTACGTTGTTGAGAAAGTTAAGCACATTATCGTGAAATTAAATATGTGGCTATTCATTTGGCACATTTTTTTTTTGCCTAAGCAATAAAATTATTTTGTCCTTTTACAGTAAGAATATACAATACAAAAAGTCTGAAAAACATGGGAAATGTGTCTAAGTTCTGTTCCTGAAAGATAAGAAAGTATTTCTTCTTTCAATTGTTGCGCTTTATGTTAAATATCCTTCTGAGGATATTTGTGGTATGTTTTAGAAAGTTTGTAGATTAGAGCTCTCTAGAGATTAAGTTTGGGGTAAGGGCTCTCCTTAGTTTTTAAAGTATAAGGCATACTAAGTAACTTCCTGCTGTTTTGTCCTATTTAATGCCGTTGTAATTTACAACTATCTTTTGTTAATATGAAGGCTTGAATTGCTGATATAAATTAACCCTTTAATGCCTTTTAGTAAAAAATATAAAATCAGAAAAAATCACATACGGCAATCAATTTAAAAATTGTTATTTTCTCTTTTCTCATTTAAGAGGAAAGCGTTTTACGCTTTTTCCAAATGGAGTACCAGGTCAATCCCCGCATGCGCACGTTTGTGCAACACATCCATAATTTATGCGCCGCTTACACGTTTCGTATGCAAATCGAGCGAGGGCAAGCCCCGCTGGAAAGAAACCGGGCAACCCACGAACTAATGGCATTCTAATTCCGGCGACCAAAATTAAAAACATATTAGCCAAATTCCTGGGTTGTGAGTGGCTTGATGTTGCGTCAGATTTTGCGTTTATGTTGGGAGAGTACACTTTGAAGCGCGCCGGTGGCAACACCACCAGAATCGTTGCGATTTTTCATTAATTATAATGTCGAGCGGAGCACGTATGCGTGTCCACCGCTGTACCCCCATCTGCATAGTCCTTTGGACTACACTGGGGAAATTTGTCTTTAATTTTAAAGAGTGAAGAGTGAAGTCCTTGAGCGGTTTTTATAGAGATGGACAGACACAAGGCTCCAAGGATTTGGTCATAGTCCCAAGAACATATAATATTAACGGGTACTGACATAATTGACCTAAAGGACGGTGGATTAGCTCTTAGGTCTATAAAATAATCCCAAAAATGGATCAGACTGAAATGATAGATAAGTCCTGGAATCCCTGGGATCTCTCCTCAGTGTATGCATTAAACTTGCATAAAAGCCTTATTATTTCGGTCGGCTTTATTTTCGAGTGTAGTGTCTACTGGCTGGCAGGTTCGTTTCCGTCTGGCAGCTGAAATAACAGCAATTCGGACAATACAACAGTAAAGCCAAAAAGCCGTCCTGCTGCCTGCCCCTCCCGGCCCCGCTGGTGCGCAGCCATCATCTGACATCCCCGGCCAGACAGACATCCCGAAAGCCAACTGACGGCCAGGCTTTTTTCGCGATGCGAGCCAGCGAAAATTAGTCATTAACTTTTTAAGCATCGACTGGGCAAACATGGCGTATGAGTGATGGGCACGGCGGTCATGCGGTGATAAGCGCCACAACTGAACTCAATCCTGCGGCGTATGTGGCAATTGTGCAACCTCCTCTCAGCCTGCTGGTGCAAGTGCAACTGCCACAGTAAGTGCCACGGCCTGCGAGTGGGCACTGCACGTTAGAGATGCACTTGATGCAATGACAACGCGTTCGCCATGAGCCGTCATTAAGTTTGCTGAATGAGGCAACTGAGTGGAATGTCTGGATGCAAAGTAATGATTGCGGAACACCCATAGGTTTGATGGTCTTTGTTTCATTCGGTCTCTTTTAAAGAGGGTCTTTAAAAACGAGTTTAAACCAGTTGGGCACAAGTATCTCAGGATACTTCTTTTATCAAAATTACTCTATCGGATACCATTATGTGTGACATTGGCCTTAACAGGCTCTGATGTTTAGTCTTTGAAAATAGAAAGCCCAAAAGAAAAGCCAATTTAACAGCCAATAGCTAAGAAATCCCCAAGATGCTGGAGACATACGCTTGGCCGGGAGGCAAGACTCGAAAACATCAATAAAGGCGAATTGGTTCAACGTTCGTTGAAAAGAAAAAAAAAAACAACAATAACAATAAGATTCCTACACATTCGGAAGACTTTAAAAAGAACTCAGCTGCCTCTATATGGAGAGGAACGGGTACGGGACGGGGGGTGTCTGGCAACAAATATGTATAATCGGTTTAAAAAGTACGTCAGTCCTGACATTTGATTAAAGTGTATTGAATTGTCAATTGGAACTGGAATTATTGACGCATCGACATATGCTAAAATTTATTGGAATTGTTTGTGGTTGGTATTGTTGTTGTTATTGTTTAGAAATAAAATACTATGTTCTCGTTCAATTATTTACAAACACAGTATTGGTTTTCAAATATGATTTTGCGTATAATTATCGCCAGTTGCTGGTGAATTTACCATTCTAATTAGCTAAAACAAAGCCCAATTTATAGCCTAAATACATATCTCTTTTTGTATTTTGTTCAATTTAAAGAAATAGCAGTCTAAGCGGGATTCCAAACCAATGGTCATTAAAAGTTAATTAGTCGGAATGGGTCGAGGTGAGAGGAGTTTTGAATTTAAACAGCAGAATTAAACGCTGTTTCTTGTTTATAGCTATTTTTGTTTTATATTTTTGGTAAAAAGTAAAACATAAGTTTAAAAGAATATACGAATACTGTGTTCACAACTGCATCCTATTTTTCAAATTTAGGAAAAATAACCAGTAAGTCTAAGAGATCCCAGTAAGTAACTACTCATGTAAATTCTTATGTAGACTGTTCATCCATTCCTCACTTTATTACTAAGTCTAATGAAAATTTAAAGCCTACCATTAAAACAACTATTTTTAATAAAATAACTCTAACGGGCAAAAGGCTCCATGCTGGTTCCTATCTTTAAAGCTTAAAAAATTAATTACTCATCAAAGTTAACCACTTCCTATGACTTTGAGCTTTAAACTACAAAACCATATTTGAAAACATGCCGTTTCCAATGCATTTGCATCCGTTTCTGCATATTTCTTTTGCCACTTCCTGCTTAAATAAGGAGCACTTATTGTAGTTTTCTATCCCAACAGCTAACGGGAATCGGGCTAAGAGCGAATTAATTAAATTTTCATGTTTGCTAAATTAGCAATTCAATTCGCTTTGCTGCCACAGCGGGCAGCGGAAAAAACTACAATAAAAGTTGCATCATTGGCAGCGAGGCGTTGCAATTACCGCACTCGCAACTAGAAGCGATAAAAGTTTGTAATTGCAACCAATGCTTCTCATTTTATTTTATTTGTTTTTATTCAGATGGGTGAAAAATAGAGTATTACAGCCACTTCATACTTCAAGGTCTTGGGCAATTAAGTAAGAACAATGAGAGAAAATAAATAGTTAAATTACTATTTAAAGGGCTATAAGTTGGAAGATAACAATGGGAAAGTAAAGAGTTGTTTCAAGAGTAGATAGTCCGTCTGTCATCGTGTTTCTCCGAAAGAAAGCTTAGTCCCGGACACTATTTGGGGAAGGTACACATGTCGCTTATTTTGTTAGCCTTTAATAACGTCATTATCGTGTAATCCCCCGATTCCAAGCCGAAATATTCAGGACAGCCGCCATCCATCGCCCCATTACCCGCGCTGTTATCAACACGCGATTTTTGGCACTTTTTTGCATTTTTATTTCATGAAGATGTCGCCATCGAAGCGAATCGTCAGGGACGGCGACTATCGTGCTGAGCTGCCTTGTCCTGTCGTTGTTTTTCCTGCCGGGTCCCTGATGTTGTTGCTGCGGCTGTCTGATGTACATACATACATACACACATATAATGTATACTCTTGTCTCATTTTCATGGGCCATTTACGTAGACAAAGACGTGCAGCAGTTTGTGTATCCGTAAGATACATTTAGGTTTGGTTTTGTCTGCCTTCGGCTCGAGTCCCGGTCCCTGGCTTCGAGTCAGGTCCGCCGTTCTGCAGTTGGCCATGTATACATAGTGGTATGTACAACTCCAGCATGTACTAGGCCGGGCCACTGGGCTGAGGGGTGGAATGGTGGGGGGGCTTAGAGGCTGGGGCTGCAAAATACCGGTTCCGTTCCGAAGTTTTCAAAGTTCCTGACGGGGTGTAAAAAAGAAGTTTATGAATAAAAAACGAAAGCGAAAAGTGTGTTTTTTATGTCCCTTGTGTTTATCAGCGGGAATTCTGCTTTGCTGTCTTCGCTTATTGCGAAATGCCTTTCGATTATCAAAGAGAACGCGAAAAATGCCTGATAACTGTCCGCTGCCGGGCCGAAAAACTCTAAAAATTCTCCAGATTCCTTCAGCTTCTACGAACTCCTCCAAACCATACAATACATGTCCGTCATATTGTTTTTTTCATTTAATTGAAAACTTGATCGATTTGGGGGCAGGAGCGCCAAGGAATTCACCGTCTTACTTGAGGGCGGCGGTCGTAAATGTCCGCCGTAAATCGAGCCGTGAAAGTCTGTAGAAATAGAGAAAACTCGCGGTACTAGGTGAGGTACGAGGTACGAGGTATGAGGTACGAGGTACTGGGCTGTCAAGTGCGAGGCACGCCCCTGGACAAGTACGGCCGCCCCCATGGCCGCCCCAAATGTTAACTGCGCTCATTAAAATTGACACACAAACGCCGGAAAGTTCAACGACAGGAACACTCACTCGCGGATATGGACTGACGACACACACTCGCACTGGCACACTCACACGCTGAGAAAAGCCGGCGACAGAAATAATAAACAAATATTTATTGTTTGCTTAACTTTTACTCGCCTGTTATTTGCTTTCGGATTTTCTTTTTATTTTTCCTCTTTTTGCTTTATCAAATGTTTGCCAAGACATAAAACAAACCAAACAGCCTCGTCCAGGGCCGGCGGATGGGATGGTGGGGTGTATGTTGTCACTCGGCGGTATGCAGGAAGCCGCCCTAGGGGCACCCCTGCCCACCCACCGGCCTACCCTCCCGGGATTACTTATCAGGGAGTTGCATAAGTCGGGGCACAGGGTGGGGAATGGCGTCAAACCGCTTATCAGCCTAGGGCCCAACATCGGACCCTGAGCCGGCAGAACGGGAAATTAAAATACACTCGCATTTAAGTAATAATTGCTCCACTCATTTCCCAGAGTCGCCCCATATCGAACCGTCATCCATCCCAGCTATGACACAACAATCCATGACGCATTAAATGGCAAAGCCCGCACTCGCGGCGACCCGATAACCCAAATTTTGATAATAGCCTAGGTTTATTTATTGACTGTTGACATGCATAACGTTGGGCAGTGCAACAAGTCGTTTCAGGGAACTGATATTTCGGGGTTTATTTCGTTTTAGGGGATTCCCTGTCAGCTTTCGATAAAATTTCCAGAGGATTTTTTTGACTAACTGTTGGTTCTTAAAGGTTTCTATGCCAATTTTGGATTTTAAGATGCTTAAAAATAGTAAAAAGAAATCTTATTTTTTTGGTTTTGAAAATTCTTATTAAAGAAGGAAAGATTCGCATTAGTCCCTTTTGAATATGAAGCTGATATACCTTCATATGTTTATGTTTCATGTTTATATGTTTCATGTTGTATGTTTATATGTTTCATGTTTATATGTTAATATGTTCATGTCTTTAAAATGTAATGAAATATAATGTATTCAAGATTGTATTCCGTTAGTAAAACAATGTTATCTTTTGATAATAATACAATGCTCTGCAGTCTGTCTTGCTTCTTGTCTGTTTGTTTCCACAAAAAATAGTTTATATAACATATAACTAACATATATATGTATAAAAGGTATTTTTATATTGTATATATACAACATATATAACATATATGTTACATAAAGTGGCTGAAATCAGTTTCGAAAACGTAAATCTTTAAAACAATTAAAGTTTTCACGTGGGACCCTGGTAGGTTACTGCTCATAAGGAACTGACATGATCCTTTACATACATTTTTAAAAGAATCTTGAGATTTATTTAGACATTTATTGCTATACGGTATATAAATCTTCTTTGAAGGAACATTTTGGAGTAAGATTGGTGTTACTATTGTTGCAATTTATATCTTCAAAAAAAAAATGGTCCAATTTGATTACTCAATCACATTAAATAACTCCTTGACCGAAAGTTTGGTATAAATTCTGTAAACAGAGCGATTACCTCTTTAGAAGTCATAAATCCTCAAAGGGATGACAAAACACAATAATTAAGCCTAAACATTGTTGAAAAAGGATTACAATCCTCTGCTGGAAAGGCAAGTAGGAAAACGTTTAAAGTTCGAATAGGGGAAAACAAAAACAAAAAGTGTAGCCTTTGTGGAGTGTCCTGTGCTCCGCCACATGTCTCGTATCCGCTTCCTATCCTTCGAGGGCCCAAGTGTGAGTGTGTGCGACAATTGTTTTTGACACGAAATGATTTTAATCATAATGTCATTAAACACGCAGGCAGAAGCAGAAAAGGGCCACCGCTCCGGCAAGGGCTAACTAGACCTTAACCCTGCGCGGCCGGACTCAGACACATGTGAAGATCCCAGGGAGTTGATAATTTCTGTCACTTAATTGCCGGGGCTTGAACATAACAAAACTTTTGTGTGACCATTGTTAACATAATAAATTAATTTCCCCTGCCCCCGTCTCCATCCGCCCTCGGCTGAGGAGTAAAGCTTGAAATTATGAGATATTAACGCAAAACAGAAAAAGGTAACGCGGGACTTCCGTTCGGGGCTGGAGGTCCACTTTAAATGGAGTCGTAAAGGTAATTGAAGATACTTTGGCGGCCATTGAGGGCGTTACTACGGGAGTTGCTTTCTCGTCCCTGTCTCCGGCCGTTCATCTATCTCTTTCTGAAGGGTCACGCGATGTGCCAAAGGCAACATCCTGGGGGGGTCCTCAAGGGCGTTGACCAACTGCAATTGATGAGCAGCGGCAGTGACTCCGCAGAAAGGCGCAAAGGATCTATGCCGGTCATCCCTGGCAACGCCCACGCTGCGCTTGATTAAAAATCTCTGAATGGCAGCCCCGGGGGTGGGTCGCACACGGTCGAACGGCCATTGACAAACATCGGAGTTGGCCTGCCGAGGGCATCGGTTTAGCAAACAGATGAGCGATAGACATCAAATGCCAGATATCGGGGCAGATATCGCTCCATATCTGGAGTCCTTTTATCTCGTGGAGTCTGAGAGCCGGAGTATCTTAATCCTCCAGCTTTGTCATCGGGCACTTGTAATCGTCATAATCAAGCGAGCCAAAAAGTGTGAAATTCCGGGAACCGACGAAGGCCTTCCCCCACCGCCTCTGGTACTTCTTGAACTCTGCCAATGTCACGGGAGCAACAGCATCAGACTCAGCATCAGGGCCAGGAGCTGGCCAGGGACAGGGCAGCTATATGTGGTCCGGCTGCGTCGACTGGTACTGCGATACATTTGTATCTGTATCTTTTTACCTGTATCTTTGGCACGTCACCGACGCCGACATGTGTTTGCCGTTGTATTTTGTATATTTCATGGCGTTTTTATGTAGCTACCCCCCTGCCGTTCCCTGCCCCGCTTTCTGTGTGGTTTTGGGTTTTAGGTCCGCCGTCTGCAACGCCCTTCTGCCTTCTACCTGCCGGCTGAGGTCGCTGGAGAATCGCAGAGGTCTCTCCCTGAAGATTGGCTATGTGCCTTTTAAACTTGTTTCAAATAATTTCAGACTAGACGTGCATAAATCTACTTAACAACAAAACGGAGAAAAGATGGAAGGCGAACCTGCCCGAACCCAAAACCAAAGCACAACCCCAAGACCAAAACGAGAACGTAAACGAAATCGAAAACTTCAACTTAAACTTCGCGACGTTGCTGTTGCTTCGGCAGAGATTTTGGCTTTTGTTGGAGTATGGTGGGGGGAAAGGGGGGCGGTTCTAGCGGGCTTTCTTTGTTGCCAAGTTTCGAGTTGCTCTTATTCCTTTGTTGCCGCTGTTCCTGTTCGCATGCTAAATAATTAAGTTACCACTTGGGTAGCTGTGTGTGGATTTACAACTGGCAGATACACGGCCGGCGAGATACCCTGCCCCCGGGCCGATGACAGTTTTCTTGGTAACTCTCTGCTTTGCATTTGGCCCCCCATCTCAGACCCAGTCGCTTCTATGAATAAGGTTATGCCGGAGACAGCACTTACTAGCAGACAAGACAATATTTGTTGTTACTTTTGTGTTTCTTGTTTGAAGTTCCCTGGAAGTTTGGAGCGCGCGTTACAGATTCGCGGGAATCCAATCCATCGTGGCCAAGAGCATGGGCCGAGATCTCCTGGCGAATCCGAGCGCGTTATCTACGGCTATCAAGCCGGGCTCCGTTCTCCGTCCGGAGGGACGGACGGTGAGTGAGCTCCGTCTTAATAAATTTATCCGGAATGCGCAGGCTTAATGCTGTTAAGCGAATCCCATGCCTGCCAGGCTTCGAGCACCTTTCCCTATATCAATCGCAGGCCCAACCCAGCTCTCTGCCGGTGACTCAGCCTCGGCTGGCAGCATACCCATAACTTCCATCTTCTTTGTCCGGCCCCTCAGGATTCTGTGGAAGATCCTCCGAGGCGGAGGCTGAGGCAGAGGCATGACACTGATTCGTAAATTGCAGCGACCGAATTCATATCCATTCGGTCGGAAACATTCCTTGGCACCTCTGGCTGATTCCATCGAACTCTGGCCGGGAATATGCAAATGTGTTTTAATTAAAAACTTTTCAAGTCATGGCCCGAGAGGCCGATCATTTTTCCAGCAGACTGGAGGATGAGAAACCGATCAACTGACAAATAGTCCTGCCTAGGAGCCTGCCGTCAATCACTTCTAATTTTTTACAGTTTTCAGTATTTTTGGAAGATTATCTGTTTGTTTTATGGTTTTGTGTATATTCCCAGTTTTACTGTTGCGCTCCGAAGTAGTTTTCCGGCAAATGGCGTACTGTAATTAAGCAGAAGGCAGTCCGCAGGGTCCGGGGCTGGCGTTGAGACCGATAAAGTATCTGCCAGATACTCGGTATCTCGGCTGTGCGTGTGTGCCGGCCCCGGGCGCACAAAAACCTATTAAAAGAGCCGAGCATTAGACTGGGATTGGAGCTGGGCCTAAGACCGGGGTCGGGCCTCCGCCTCTGAGTTTGCGGATGCACAGATACACGTACTTGCGGATACACACATGCACTCGCAGCGGAGCGACGACACTTAAATGCACGCTGTGCGGTAGTTGGCGAGGCGAAATGAAAAAATTACTAAAACTAACGTAAAATATGGCACAGAAAATGGCCTGGCCAATACTGGGGGCTAGAGACAAGGGGATGGGTGGGGGATGGGCGGTGAGGACTGGCGGACTAGGGGCGGCAGTGGGTTAAAGTTGGCAAACCTGTTGAACGCATGAAATTAACATGAGTAGCAGCTGTGGCTGGCTTGGATTTCTGTGGGCATGTTTTATGTTTTTTGGTCAAACTTCCTGGTTTGGAGCTGACTTTTCCAGAAGCCCCCTCCCCCCGGACGCGGTTCTTCCTCGAGATCATTAACATGAATAATTAATTGTGCTTCACTGGAACACTTCAAACTCTGTTGGGCCTTTCTTGCGGGTAGGCCCGAAATTCGTAATAACCATGGCTTTAATCTGGCTTTGGCGGCTGTAAATCGGACAAACTTTACAGCGTTTGCCAGTGGCCGCCGGATCATTAGCAGTTGGCACCGAATGATACACAATTTGTGAGTGACCCGGGGCCCAGAATGGAATTCAATTAATTCGAATTTGTTTGCGTGGAAACTTACTGCCAGGCATGTGCCACAAATGTAAATCGCCAATTAAATATAATTAATAATGATTGTTTGGGCATCCTTGGGGTGTCACACAAATGCATTAAATTCATGGATACGTACATACATGATGCACTTCCAGCTGTCCTTCAGCTTCTGCTGCGCATATATTCCGACAACCTCACGGATACGCTGCTTCGCCCACAATAAATCTTTATTTTTCACCCGTGCCCGTGACACACCAAATAAGATGTAGATAACATCGCGAATAAAGAGCTCAAGTGCGAAAAATTAGCAGGCGATTCAATAAAATGTACATTTTTGTTTTTGTTCCGATTCATGCGGGGCGGGTGTGTCTGGGGCAGTGTTATTCACCTTTCAGTCGAGCGATTGGTGAGGACGCGTCTGGTTTTCATTTCCTTGTATGATACTTCGATCTTGAAACAAGAAATTCGATTAGATCGGTAGGAATTTCGCTGGGGAAGTGATAATTTATGTGGAAAGGGGCTTCAACCTGAATTATTAGCGGCGATTATGCTCCTCTCTGTGTGATTAGAAACCCGATTCGGAATCAAGATTCGCAAAGCCACTGTCAAGACCCATTTGATTCCCCCTCAGTTTCGATTCGAACGCCTATTTGAATCATTTCGCAAGCTTCCCACATTAATTAAACGCTGAAAATTAACTGGGTTAATTATAAATTCACTTTCGAAGCCAAAGAACTCGCCACAATGGAGCGAAGAGAGGCACCACAATGAACACAAATCTTTCAATGAGGCGGTGGGGCTTTGAGGCAATTGAGCCGTCGTATTTGGGAGCGCGGGAGGGGTCTGGGCGGAGGGACTAGAGCGGCCAGATACCTGTCACCGACAAGTGCTAATGAACTACAAACACCGGACAACAACAACTACAACTACAGCAACAGCATTTCGTAATAATTGAGTGCGACAGAGACAGGTGGGGCTGCTGGCTGACTCTCTCCCTCGGCTCTCGAACATGCTAAAATATGCAAAACGATTCTGCTCTTTTTTATTATTTCTACACGCTTGTTATTCTGGCTCTGCCCCCGCCAGCCGGGGCCCTCGCAGCGCCAAAGTCATTTGGGCAAACGAAACTCGTATTGAGGTAGTCTTGCCCACCAACCCATGGGAGAAAGACGCCGATAGCAGAACCAGATAGCAGATACTTCCCAGCCAAGTGCTGCAAATGTATCTCAGCTTAGATTTATTGATAGACAGCTCAGCGAATTTCAGTAAGCGATTGAGTCTGCCTCTAGTCCGCTGGAGCTGTCTCTGAAATTGCTTTTATTTTCACGTGCTGTTGGGGCAAGAGAGTTTGCCAACTAACTGCTACACATGCGAAATTCGCCAGCAAGCTGTTTTCCGAGCTTATGAGGGCAGAGGTATAATGTGGGGCGTTTGGAGATAAGCCAGGGTAGTCGGATTCAGGGGGGAGGCTCGACAATATCTATACCCGGTACCTTAAACCTATCAACCCAGAGAACTAGTAAAACCAACTATCTATACCCGGTACTTACAAAATATCTTCGTACTAAATATCTTTATTCGGAATCTGTCTTAATATTGACAATTTCTACTATTTCACTATTATTTATTTAATAATAATAATACCCTGTACTGATGGGTATTATTATTCCAGGCATATTCTTCTTTTTATTAGGAATTAATCTTTTAAAAAGGGTAGTTAATATAAAAACATTAGGACAACATTAACATTTAAGAGAGGTCGTGGAAGTGAATTGTACCTTGTATCATATAGACCGTATCGTTTGTTATTTTCCTATATTTAATATATTTATTTTAAAAATATACAAATGCTAATAATTTTTTTTTGGAATAGGTCTAATGTTGGCATTGTATCTCTATTTATGTGGAAATCATCTTGAATTCCATTCGCCCTTAATGCCAGTCATTGGTACTAAGTTTTATAAAACATTGCGAGACGATCAAAGTGAATTATTATCAAGATGACTGACGCCGTTTGTTTGAAAGGAAGTTATATTTTTTGGATCAGTCTGCGAATGATTTGAATAATTTTCATAAAATTATAAAAAAATATTTTCTTTGGCAATTAACGCAAGCATTTCCTACCCCATTCCCAAATGTCCAAGCGCGGCTCCCCAGAGATAGAAGCGCGTAGATAAGCGGAAAAGTGGCATAAATTGGATGGCAAGGAAGCCATCTATATTAAATGAGATTGGAGCAAAGTATGCGCTGGCCAACTGGTTTGGAGGCCAGCTTGCTGTTTATCAACCTGTTAACCGTTCTTGAGGCCCCGGCTCCCAGGCCCATTGCCAAACCCGCCCATTCCCATTCCGTGGTTCTGCGTTTCCCTGCGTGCAATGAAAATGCACATAAATAAAAGATAAGTCGAGCAAAGAGCATAACAAACGTTTGCATTTCCGGCTAATAAAACGAACGAGTTCAGGGGCGGCGGCCTGGGGCGCGGGTGGGGAGTGGGAGAGTGCCCCTGTTTGGGGCATTAGCGGATGGGCCTTATAAATATGCATGAGCCAGGCACAATAAAAATATATATTTTCGAAAAATAATACAAATCAAAACGAAGTTAGACGGCCGGGAACGCGAATTTATTAGCCATCTCGGAGCTGAGAACTGAGCCAGCGACATCCAAACCGAACTCACAATAAACTCACTCACAACCCAAATTAATTAAAGCGGCGCAGTGTGTGGAAACATTTACGTGTTGCCATGTGCGGGGATAGATGCATTCGGCTTCCTAGTTGGCCGCCCGCCTGCCCCGCCGAGGTTTCCCTGCCTTGGCTAATTATTCATTCATGACATGTTGAATGCACACAGCCTGTGCTGGGATAGCGGAGCGGGCAAGGGGTCCGGGGCGAGTCCCAGGCCCCAGGCCTCAGCCCCCAGCCCCTAGCCCCAGTCAGGCATTATTTACAAAGTTTTGCAGCACTTGTGCTAAAGTATCTGACAGATACGCTGGACCAGGCACACACGTACGTAGCTGCAGTAGCTGGTGGGGCGGTGGCCCGGCGGAGCTCCGCAGGGGAAGGCCTGGAAAGAGCATTAATGCGTCAACGTGCTGCTCACGTTCATCAGCGCCCATGGCTGGCCGAACGGGTGGAAAAAACGGGTTGTGGCCAGAACAAGAAACATGCAAGCAGCAGGCAGCAGGCAGAAGAACAACGACCCCGCCCCCAGCCATATTCTCCATTCACCCTCCCGGTCTTCGCTCCCCGGAAGGTGTCCCCCAGTCCCTGCCGGCTTGCAACCTGCTAATAGCTTGTTTCGCAGTCGCTACAAATTAACTTTGGCTCTGTTCGCCCCGGACTGCATTTTTGAGCCGCACTCCTCTGTTCTGCGCCGCAAATTACGCTATTTTTCACTTGGCCAGATCACCAAAATGCGCACAGTGGCCAAGGGTCTTCTATATATTCAAATAAAATAAAAGTTTTCAACTGGAATTTAAAGACTCACAAGTTACGTAGGTGACGCAAACCTCCGAGGAGATTCAAAAAAAATTGAAGAAGATTTACAATAAAGTTTATTAGGTAGGTGACGAAAGCTACTGAGAAAATTAGATAAGTGAAAGAGTGAAATTTAATTATTTTGTCTTTCAATCTCGAATCGAAATCATCTTTATAGTTACTTTCTTAACATATTTAAAAGAGATTTTTCAGAATCTAGCTGTATCTCTTTTGTCACCAATTTTTAAACAAATTTCTTTTCGCCAATTTCTTACAGGAAAATATAAGCTTTCACTTTTAAAAGGCTTGTAAGATCGATAGATTTTATTCTAAAGTACTTCGAAGATTGAAATTAAATTAGAAATTAGTGAAGATTCTGATATTCCATTTGTGTTTCAAATAAGATAGATTTGCTTTGTTTTGTATCTGGTATATGAGTCTCTATCTCTAAAAATTGGCCGATAATCCTATTATCCTATAATCTGCAGGTTCCCGGGAACTAAACTTGTTTTGTGCGTGAAAGGAACTTCCTACTTTCCTGTCTGTTTTTCCCACTGTACCCACTGTGCCCACTGTGCCTCTATGCAGTCGTGTGAAATATTCAAAGAGCTGGCTGCAGAAACAAAAACAACAAGCGCGCCGGCAAAAAAGCAAAACGGATGTGGATGATGGGTCTGGCTTTGGTTTTCGGGATGGGAAACACTCTCTCGCACACATTCGGGCTGTCGGAATCGCGCCCAGGAAATATTGCAACAGGAACCGGCTGACGGGCGGGGGGATGGGGTGTGCAGAAGGGGGGCCTGCGTTCCGGCGACAAAAAACGCAGTTGTTTCTGCCAGCTCCTGCCGGCCGCGATGCTCCAGTCGAGCAGGATAAGAGCGCTTAAAGTCGCACATTTAGTGACAGTTTGTTGGATTTGCATGGTGACGACGTTGACATGGCGGAGTTGTCATGATTAATGCGTGGCAAGAGCTCCTCCAGAGCTGAGACCGAGACTGCGGGATGGCCAAAGCTCTGGCTTCTGGCTGCTGGCTGACGGCAGATTTGGCCTGGCCTGGCCTGGCCTGGCCTGGCAAAAAGTGGCGGAAGTGGCAAAAACTAGGTCAGTCCTGGCGAGGTAGGGGTGTGCTCTGGTGGAGATGAGTTCTTAATAGACGGAAGCTGGCCCGTCCATGGGAACCAGAGCTTAAAGTCATGAATTCAAGTCGAATAAAGCCGAATAGATGTTGCCAGAATGCAGCTAGTTGGAAAGGGGGATCTCGCCATATAAATTAATTATTTCTGAAATTAAAATTCCGGAGCATTGAAAGCGTTGGCTTAAAGCCTTCGTGCGCGGATCCATTACGTGGAGAGCCCTTTATCTGGAGCTGATTGAAAACGCATCTGTCAGATACACTTGGTCCTGGCCGCTTAATGAGCTGCATTCGATGCTTTGCAAACCTTTGGCTTTGGCAAGGACCCGGAAAAAACTACGGCAACTAAAGCGAGTAAATTAAATGTAATGCCATGTAAAGGGCCTGGGCTGCGTGAGTCGGGCTCCGGATAGGAGGGATTCGGGGAGCTCGTCGAGTGGTTCGTGCTAGCTGCGGGGCAACACCGATGCTGAAATTGCATGCAACTGCCACTTTCCGCACCACATGCCCAGCGTCCGTTCTCCATTCGCCATGTGTGCCCAAGGTTTTATTTTATTTTTTCGAACGATGCTAAAAGGCAGCGCATTAAAATTTAAATTGCATTTCGCCTGACGCGAGCAGAAATTCTTTTTATTAATACAAAGCGACGGTGAGACGGGCGGCGGGCGGCGGCCGAGGCGGCTGCAGCAGCAAAAATGCTAATCAGATGAGTGTAACTTTATTCAGGCTCTCCGGTTCTGTTTCATTAATCAAAAGCAAAGTTCAATGGACGCGCCGGCGGGCTTTTTTTTTTTTTTGTTATTTAAAGCACAATTAAAAAATATAAAAATCAGCAAGGTGTTACGCAACAGAGCTCCCGTGTACACTCGTGTTTGGCTTTTGATAAGAGTTTGCCGTAATCTTAAATTTGTACGAGAATACAACAACTCTGTATAACAGAGATTCAAAATCTAAGCACTGTAATTACCAATAAACAGTCAGTATCCTCCTGTTTATTGGTGATTTTTCCGCCATATTGCCAAACTTGGCTACTCTGGCCAAGACTGCCGAAAAAAGGATTTCCGGTAGATGATTTGCCAGACTAAACGGCTGTGTCCACACTTAGGAACAACTTTCGACTGGTCTGGGAGGACCGGCCAGGACCAGACAAATTTTAATCACATTCTAATTAGCCAAACTACGTCAAAGAGCACTTTCCTTCCGCTCCGAGGCTGTCTCGCCGGCCAGCCTTAATAAGGAAATCAATTAATAACAACAAAGCAGCAAGCTTAGAAGCTGGCGGCAGAGATAGATTTGAAGTTAAAGTCGCCTCGACCGGAGACAGCGAACAAGTTTCGAGCTGCAGATAGCCAGATACTCGGATGCAAAGGCACCAAATTTAAGATGGCCCAGACGAGCTCTGGCTGTGGCAACAAGCAACAAGGAGGACGACAATAATGCGAAGTTGGTCGCTCGTCCATAGAACATGGCAATGCACTTTGCCTGGGCAGGGGAGCACAGCAGGGGGGTCCGAAGGGCCCGAAGAAGTAGAAGCCAGAAAAAAACTTCCGTAAACAACACGCCCCAGCCCGGGCCAGCAGCAACGAAGATTTTAAAATTAGAAACAAGAGAAATAAATACACAGAAATAAAAAGAAGAACTGGCTAAGAAAACGAGACGAGTCCGTGGAATACCGAATGGAAACTGAAAATAAAATTGTCTACGAGTATCTCCTACCAGCCAAGTGCAGTCGTCTCTAACCTGAGAGGGCGGGGAACCAGGCAGCATTGCACTGGGGAATACTCCGCCATACAGTGGTGGTCATAGCCATAAAGCCATGTCTCTGGGCCCGAATCGCAGACGTCTCAAATAAAGATTTCTTTGTACAATTAGTTTAAACAGCTGTTTACGAATTATTCACAGACTATTAATAGCTCTGGGTCTGGTTCCCAAAGTGTCCAAGTTCCGTATAGAGTTCTTATACACATTATAATATTTCCATTAATTGAGCAATAAAACTACCCAGCTATTACTTTGTGCTTGTAAAGTAAAAACGTAATGCTAAGAGCCTGAATCTTTCCTGTATTTTCACAAAAGCCAGGCATCTGAACATAGTTGTGACTGACAGGGGAAGGGAATTCTATCTGGTCGTGTTCTATCTGCCTTGGGGGCCGAACCACCAGCCATCCAGCCAGCCAGTCAGCCAGCAGAGGCAATCAAGCAACTGAGGCATGACAACTTTATGCCAGGAGCAGGCCATAGAAGTGATGATGCTTCTGGGGGCAGAGACCGGGCCCGGGGAGGGCTGGGCTGGGGCAGGGGGGCTAGCTAGAGCACGCTTCAGCTTCAACAGTCGGCATCGCGTTCGCCAGCTTCTCCGCCTCCTGGTCTCCGGCGTTTTATTTGACGAACGAGCCGAGACCGACAACCGACAAGCGACCGAGCAGCACATGACATAAAAATTAAATAAACAAAATTATGGACCAAGCCGTATGTGGCCCGAAGTTTTCACTTCACTCGGACCCGGGACCTGGGTCGAGGTCCCCTTGTTGCGTCCCCTCCTCCGCTGGCAGACGTAGATAAGCGGAAGATAGATCCCAAATCAGAGGCGGAGGCCCAACAAAACATATCGTGGGGGAGTGAGAACAAATCAAAATAAACATTCGTTCCCATAGACAAAAGTTGTTTCCCGAATTGGGTTGTTTGTTGGATAAACAATCGAGGGAGTTTTATATTTTTTTAAGCGCCGGGGGAGCCGTAGTGCCCGGAGGTTGGATAGCGTCTGGAGAGGGGTCTTCAGATGAACATTGAACTAATTTAAAGTCGCCCCGAGTGAGACAAGTGAACTGAGGCAGGAATCAAAAAAATGCAAATACTTCAGCGAGTCAAGAATTCTTTTATATTCCCAGGAGTTCATCTATTTGATTAGACTTGTGGAAAAAAATAAAAAATCATTTGTAAAAGTGATATAATTTCATAGTTTTTAGAACATGATGTACCAGGTATCACACAGTCTAGTAAACCGACATCCTTTTAAGAGTTTAAAGCCGTTGCTTTGGACATCCAAGTTGAAGCAATCTTCGGCTTGAAATGCCCATCCGAGAGAGAATAGGGGTCGGGGAACTATCTGAAATGCGAGGAAATTATCGGGAGTCTCGTCGACTCAACTTTTATTCCATTTGAAGTTCTTGTGGCAAACGAAGCGTGCCCAAGCATCCCACATTCCCCTCAATCCACATCCAAGCTCCAGCTCCTCCCCGACGAAAACAAGCTAACTGGCAGTATTCACAAAACAATTTCCATTACTGCAACTTTTTAATGCCCCAACACGACTACGGGCCCCGCCGGGGCAACCTATGTGTGTGTTGCCACTCAATAAAAATATGTTTTATGAATTAATGAAAAGAAAATGTTTGCACCACCAGCACTCTGAGTTTTTCATGTAGGGTCCGGGTCTCTGGCGGTCGGGAGGGATAGGAAAAAGTTACATTTTTTCAACTGTTTCTGGTTGCTGGTGGTGATGGAGAAACAGGTTTGATATTCACCATAGAACAATAAAAAACTAGTAAATTAACTTTAAAGTTTAAACGCATGAAGTTGGGTTTCCAAATGATAACTCCGGCTTGTGGAGATCTGATTACCGACTAATGAGCGAGTGATATGAAATCAAAGTTTGTTTTCATGGTTCTTTAAACGGGAGTGCTTGTTATTTTAGATAAAAATTGATTACTCGTTGTGGTATAAGTGTAAAAATACTTTCGAAAAGTGCTCTTTTTGTATCTAAACAACAAGTATCATAGTTAGTGGCTTTCTGAAACCAATTTCTTATTAAAGAACCACAGCTTCTTTCTTCAAGATCTCAGTTTGTGACATCTTGACATCCAAAGTAGATATTTTATTCCAATATTTTTCCATTCACTATGTTGTGCGAGCTCAACCCCGCTGGGAGCTCCATGTGGAACTGGGAGCTGCTTAGCTGGCAGCGGCGAACCGGAAATTGATTTCTGGCCGGGCTTTGGCAATCTGCAGCCTGGCGAGAACGGAAATGATTGCATCACCTAGCACAACCACGTGCCGCTCTCCAAAGCAGCCACTCCACTGCAGTGGCAGTGGCAAGTGGTAAGTGGCAAGAAGTCGCTGTTCGCTGCCTGCAGAGTGCAGTTTGCAGAGTTTGCATGCAAATTGCGTCAAATTGCATATTTCCGGTGCCTGGCCCAGTCAGTGCGTAAATATTTTATGGTTCATTTTGTCTTGGGTCTAGGCAAGTGAATTATGGCTAATTACAAGCTCGGTCGCCGGGCGGGGCTGTGGGGAAATGGGGAAAAGTGGGCAGCCAGGAGCCGGAGAAGGCAAAAAACCCAAAGAGCCATAGCCAAGAGCCAAGAACTGAAGACCGAATGGAGTGCAGCCAAGCACATCGGCATCGACCATGGCAATCATCCCCCCAGGGCGCTATAATGCGGTCGCCGACGTCGTTGTGGGCCACACTTCTAGGGTTACAAGCTGAATTTCCATTCGGCTTTGCCGCATGCCGCTGCCGCTTGCCGCTTGTTTAATTTATACCTTTGACCACTATTGTTGCCGCTGCGGTCGCTCTTGGGTTTCCCTTTCAGGCTGTCCGAGTTGCAAGTTCCCACCGTCTCCCGCCTCCAGGCATTTGATTTAGTGCACGGTCGAGGTAATTTAGATTTGTGGTCGCCATTCGAGCTGTACACGTATTTACATTCCTCTGGAATTTTCCGCTTTATCGGATCCCCGAAGAAAATCTTTTTAATTTCCGCTTCGCAGTCCATTGTCGCCGATATCGTTCACAACTCCGGCAAGGTCCTGCCCAGGTCCTGATAAGGGCTCCCAGGGGGAACTAGCAGCTTCCTGGGGTTCATCGACCGGCCGGGACCGGCCATCCGCAGAACTTGTCTTGCCGGCGCGACTTCAATTAGTTGGCACTCGGTGCCGTCTGGGCCGGGCTAACATCTTGGGCAAACACCAACTTCCTCCAGCTAATCCTTAATGCATTCTCTCGTTCTCTCGTTGCAGGTAAACACCGACTTCTCCCTGGAAGCGTTAATTTGGTCTAATTTGCAAGGCATGTCGTGGAATCCAGGTTGTCCCCGGGTTGCTCTCGGTGGCTTCTGTTTAATGGCCAACGGCAGCAGTTGCCGCACAGACCCAGCTGGTCTCGGCCATTGTCAACATCAACAGGTAGTGCCACAAAAAAGCACCAGGGTATTTGCATTTCACATTATTATTGTTACTGGCGCAGTTGAGGCAATTGCTGCTGCTGCTGCTGCTGCCGTTGCACTTGGACTGCCCAAGGTTCCTTGGACCAAGCTCCTCGCACTCAAGTGCTAATGGCCATAAGGCCGAACTGGACAGAATTTTCGCCTCCGAGCGTGTGAAAATATCTGTTTCATGTTTCGGTTTCCTAGCTCCCTGTAGGTCTGCCTCTGCGGAGCAATTTGTATCTCGCCACGTAAAACATGCTCTGGACAAAAGGGTGTTTTCGGATGCAAATACAAATGCAATGGCTGGGAAAATTGTTAATTGAGTTGTCTGCCACAAGGGGCAACTTCCCAGTGCAACTCCACTTTGTGTGAAGTTTCTTCTGTCAAAGGAGAGTACTTCGGTTTACCAAACAAAATGCTATTGAAAGGTGTGCTTTAAAGTTGAAACATAAGGATTTGAACTCCATTGTTCGTTTGTCCTTTATTAGTCCTTTTATTGACCCTTGTTCGTCTGTTTTTTGATTACCAGGTTTATAGGTGTGTGTGTTAGTTGCTGAGTAGGCTTTTTTAAACGTCCCATCATTTAACTTCATCTTCCTTTAAAAGCCAATCTTGTCTGAGAACTTTACTTATTGATTTTCACAGCTTCTGGGCTCTGGCCGTCCTCATCCCAAAGCACCGGCGAATCCATTAAAAATATTTCGCTTCATTTAGCCGAGGCGACTGGGCTGGGCCGGCTTGGGCTTGGGCTTAATGCCAATCAAATGAATCCGGATCTTGTTTATTGTTGACTTACTCCTTCCCAAATACGAGCCCCTGGGACCTCGGGGCCTGCGAAGTGGCGGAAGATTGCTTTTGGGATATGTTATGGGCGCACATCCTGCGTACAAGTCACTCCTCCCCGGCCTAGTCACTCCACTGCGCCCAAACTAGCCCAGGATCCAAGCCTCTCCCTGGCACATTACAAATTCATATTCAATTACGCGTGATGCCAGGGGCGGGGGCGGCCAAAGGGGGCGGTCAAAGGTCGTGTGCAACACACGCCAAAATTTGTTTGCTCTGTGGTGGCGAGCAGCCATTGTTGTTCTTTGGATGCCTCTGCCCGATGTGCATGGTCTGGGTGGAATTAGCCAGCAGCCCATGCGGAGGGGTCAAAGGGTGAGAGGTGCCTTGGGGGCGGGATAAATGCAGGGGACGGCCGCCCGGCCGACTGCAGGCAAGCATGATAAATGAAATATTTATATAGCTAAAATTTGTAATTAACTCGATTTATAATGGTGCTACTCGGTTGCACCATGCGTAGTGCCGTGCGCTCCCCACTTTCCCCGATCACACCACATTAAAGCAAGAGCTCGAATTCCCCGGCAACGGGTTTTAATTGGACTCTAGCACTTTGAATACTCTCTTGCATTATTTATTATTGATTCAAAAACGCACTTGAGAAATTGTATCCATTAAAATGCATACCCGGTACTGCACTGGCAAATAAAAGCCTTGAACTATGCAACAAAATATGGCTTTGTTACAAAGTTGCTCTTGTTAAGAGAGGGATAAGTACCGGGTATAATATAGGAAATAATTTCAATTATTAATAGTAACTATTATTTTCTGGTGGTTTAGATTTTGTCCGTAGTGCTTATTAGTTAAAGTATTGACAATATTAAATGGTATGAAGTACATATATTAGCCCACAAATGATGTTTCGCCACATGTTTTCTAAAATGCGAAAAATATTATATATTAATCTGAAAACAGCATGCTGCAAGGCATTTGCCATTGTTCAACTAATTTGTTATAGAAATGACCTTTTATTGTTAAAATATCAGACTAAAAATAAGAAAATAATAATCATTTAAAAGTCAATTTATATTTTTGGACCAATATATTAGTTATACGGAATTGACAGAGCGTAACCCTTCTTTGTCTAAATGAATAGAATGCATCCCAATTATCACCCATGGTTCTCTGAATCATCGGCTCTCCGTTCCTTCTTCTGGGGCAACAATAAGAAACCTCAAAATGTGCCAAGTGGGGGAAGTGGAATGAGTTCTGGGGAGTGGAGCCAAGGGCCGGTGGGGGAGGGTCATGTTGAAATTCATGCTGAGTGTGATTGCAACAACAACGTGCACTACACCAAAAACACCGATGGGGGCTGCCGCACAGCAGGCACCCCTGCCACACCCCTTCTCCCAACCCGCTCCCGCCCCTCGGGTCGCCCCAGTTGGGCTGCTCTGCGTTGGTCAAAGTCATTATTTACTCATCGATTGCCGAGGAATGCAGTGCATCATGCCAGGAGCGGGTATCTCTGGCTCTCCTCCAGAGAACTTTCCGTCTCTACCGCGCCCTCCCTTCGTCCCCATTGGAGTACCTCTCTGTCCGTCCGTCCATGCTTCGTCTGCCTGGGAGCAGCCATGGACTCCGGACCCCGGACTGTGGACTGTCTGTTAATAAATTCAGCAAAGCCAGCAGGTTGCTAGGCTTAAGGTTCTGTCTGCCCAGGTTGGTGGACACAGTCACAGGAGGAGGTGGTTGGACGGTGGGGGGAGGTCCGAGGGACTCGGGGCTACAACAATAACAAATCGTGTTGTTAACTGGTAGCGTCGTCATTGGCATACGCACGAGTGCATTCTGGCCAGGGTCTGGGTCTGGGTCTGGGTACGCGATACCACTGAGCAGAAATCCACCTGAAATCGCAATGAAACCTAAATGCAGAATTAGCGTGTTGTTTTATACCCAATCTAAAAATACTCTTTTTAAATTCCTGAGGATGACTCATTTAATTATGACTGAGTGGGATTTCACTGGAAAAAGATTTTGTCATTCGTTTTAAGCGAGAAAAGATTAGAAGTCGAAAGCTGAATTCTACAGAAAACTTAAAAGAAAGTGACTAAAAGCAAGATAATGGAACTATCTTGGTTTATACTAGTAGTAGTATTATTCTTAAAATTATATTATGAAGGCTTCTTCTGTAATCTATCAAAAAATGTCAACAAATTATGTTAAGTATTTGTTCAAAACATCATTAACCAACTATTCCTTGAATAAGTTCCTAGACGATATTATAAAACTAAATAAAGTTCTAGGCTAGATTTTACTATTCTGGTAGCCTATATAACCTTCATCCCTCCAAAGGAAAGAGTATTCGATCTTCGATTCCCGGAGTTCTTTTATTTTTTTTCGAGTCTCCTCTTCCCCGAAAGACTTGCTTAGTATGCATGCATCGTTGGCCTGCGTCTTGGTCTTGGGCCTGCTTTTGCTTTTGGGCCTGGACTTTGGGCTTGGTCTTGGGCCTTTGGTCTTCGTCCCTCGGTCCCTCGGTCCCCGCTCTTCGGTCTCCGGTCTGCGAGGCCTCGGCGCTTTGTCATTGACCTCCGCGCACTTGGCCAAGAGTAACTGCAACTCTTGTGTGTGCCCAGGAAACAGCTACATAGACAATGTCTGTGAGCTTTAATGTTGGCAGAACGCTTGCTGGAGTTGTTCTGGCCATACAAGTGGCCAGGCGGCGGCCCATAGGGGCAGGGGATAGCCTATGCGTGTTGCAGCAACTTTTAAGCCAATTGCAAGCCGATTAAAAGCGGCTAAGCCGAGCCATATGGGCTCAGTTGGCTTATCTCCTCCGGAGTTTATGACATCCTCTCTTTTTTGCCCCTAGAACCGGATATGGAAGCAAATTATTGTTGTTATTATTTTGCCTAAACAGTAAAGCGACCCCTTTGGCACTATTCCCAAAAAAGTTGGTAGAAACTTTCGCCTTCCTCCTCTGCTTGCCCGGGTCAAAGTTTAACTTATGTTTTGCTTCATTATGTAATTATTAGTTTGTGCAATGAACCGTTATTTTGTTGACTCCCCTAGCTCGAGTGTGAATTATTTAGCAGCCAGCTCCCCCTCCCCGTCCCGCCCGACCTGCCCCGACTAGTGTCTTTGTTGTTTCTCTTCGGGTCATTACGAATTCTGACCAGCACTCGGCCATTCCCTCCGAGCGTGGTTGTGCGATGGTGAGTGTGGTTGTGCGCCATGAATCCCATGTATGCCGTGTGTGTGCATTTGATTATACACTTGCCGCAGGGCCTTATACCGAACAGGTTATTATTGCAGTGGCCATTAAATATTTGATTTGCATTTATTAAGTCGATCACATATCGGTTGCGTTAGCAGCTCGGCACCGGCAAATAAAGCCAATTATCGGAGCTAATTGGAGCGGGTCCCACCTCTGGGATCAAGTGATAAGAGGTGCACTGAAAAAACAGAGGTCTCCATTGTTCGCCCGCGGTGGTATTGTGTGCCTAAAGCATACACAGGCCTTAAAATTAAAGTGACTTAGCCACCTGCTCGCCCTGATACACCCTATTAGGCCATTTACCAAGAATTGGCTTAATTTTGGGCTTGTAAGGTGGCTTAACTTTCTTTTGATGTAAATTGAATTGAGTTTGAATTAATACAAAGGGGGAAAAAACACTTTGGTTAAAAAGTAAAAATCAGAATTGGTCAAAGAGTTAGAATTATGGTATTTTCCAGTTAGTTCCTCTCCGAATTTTTGTTTGGGTTGTTTGGTACGTAGGACAGTTTTTCCCAGCTGTGAAGCTAAAACTTTGTTTATTATGATAATATTCTTTTAGTTATATTATATTTAGTCATATAATATTTTATAAGTCATACTACCAAAACCCTGCACATATTAAGCTTAAAATCTCAATTTCATTTCAAGATTCTTGGCATCCAAATAAGTTTTTCTGGTTGATGTTTTGTAAATAGTTACATTTCTGAGAAAAGAACATTCTTGAGATATATTTCTAAGAAAAATCGTATGTTTCTTTGTAAGCTATGAAAAAGAGGCTGGCTGGTTCGTAAAACCGCGATAATATCCCGTCTTTAAAGGCTCATTCGGACAGGCAGTCGCCAGTGATTAGAGGCCCACTTCAGCGAACATCGGTGGCCGGCGACGGCTTTAAACCCCATTAACGTTGGTGTGGGGAGGGGATCTGACCATTCTTTTTCCCACAATCTTTCAAAGTCGGGGCGACACAGCTTTCTTGAAGTCGAGCTGGTGCAAAATTCTTGCTCCATTGCCCTGCCAAAAGCTCAGTGAAGCATGAAAGCGCTTTCACACTTGCACTTGCAAAGAGCTTCGGTGAGGGCCACCCACTGCCGCCCACCACCCGCCTCCAACCTGACACTCCCTCCCGGCCGACTGGGCAAATGGCACGTTGACATTAGCCTTACAAGCTCATGAGCTGCTGTCATAAACTTTTATTATCATTACACTGACGGCGTCCCCGCCTC
Organism: Drosophila malerkotliana malerkotliana; assembly: GCA_018153235.1. NCBI lineage: Eukaryota > Metazoa > Arthropoda > Insecta > Diptera > Drosophilidae > Drosophila > Drosophila malerkotliana. The sequence continues at coordinate 18,887,533 of JAECXV010000075.1, read as the reverse complement.
GGCCTCCGCCCGGCTGTCATATTTGTTTTATTGACTCCGCCACATGGTCCCTGTTATGTGCTCCACTCCACCCTCACGCCCTCCCCTTCCCCGGCCACACCCATCCCCCTCGGGTTATGCTCCAGAAGTTGCAGTCAATGTCCTCTTTGTTTCCTCACAAACTTTATCGGCCGGCAATGCACTTCTAACATTTGTCAGCTCCGAGGGCCTGTGGTCGCTGATAAGATTACCGGCCCTGATAGCCACCCGAGACATTTCCTGGAGTCCCTGCAACCCGATAGCCAAGCTCCCAGTATTACTCCGCCTCCAGTGCCGCCTCAGACCAGCACCTGTCTTTCTTCATGAGCCGTGGAGTGCGGGTCTCTGATTGCTGCGATTGATCGACAGGCGATAATTGGGGTTCAAGAAAAGTTTGTTTGGTCAGAACTTTAGAGATACATCTGACATAGTACAGAAGAAGTTACTATAATACTTACCTACTTTTCTTTTGGAAATATATGTGTGTGGGAAATAAGAGAGGAAAATGTTAAAGAAATGTAGACTCTGGAAAACATACTTATGATTTTTTGATATATTTTTACACGTTTTAGGTTTTTAATAAGTCATTGACTTTTACGAGTAAGCTCGTCTAATTCGTCTAACATATCTTGACTTTAAGAATTTAAGACTTAAAGATACTTTTCATTTCAAATGTACAAAAAAAAGTGCTAAAGTTATGGCTATTCATTAAATTTAAATTATTGGAAATACAGAAAACACTTATTTAGGTCTAGATTACGTCTAGATGGTAGACCTTTGGACTTACACGATATAATGCAACAACAAGGACAAAGCGAAGTTCTATAGCTGAAAAGTTTTCAGATAACAAAGACTAACTTCCACAACAACAACAGACAGTGGCTTTATAGACTCGGGAAGTTGTCCTGATCTAGGACAACTAAAGAGCCTTTAAAAGTTTAGATTTATACATAGTGTTGCAGATGTTAAAGTTTAAAACATGAAACATTTCGAGCCACATTTGGATCCAAAGAAAGACAAACTAATTTAGTCAAATAGAGACCTCATTTAAATTTTTGGTAAAGTAATCTGGGCGCTCCATCTACAAGTATTTTCTTTTGATCCATTTCGTTAGTGGGAGCTAAGCTCGCCATCGGCAAGACGGGCTTTCATTTTACACAAGAGGCACTCCAAATCGGATGCCATATCGATCCCAATGGCTCACATGCTTATCCTTTTCTTTGAGTCTGTGAGCAGTTTCCATTTCAATGTGCCCCTTTGCTGCTGTTTTTGTTCCGGCGCTCGTGTCCTTTGCTTGTAATCATGGAAATGCCTCCGAGCGGTGCCCGCTTGGCACCATTTGAAAGGAGTGGGCGGGGCTGAGGGTAGGATGGGGGTGGGGCTATAAAGGGGCGGAAAACTTGGCTCGACATTTGAGCTGGTGCTTGAGCTCGAGCTAGACTAAACTTTCCATGTTGCTTTTGCCTTTTATATCCTAATTCTTTCTGTTCTGCTCTGCGGAATGCCTTGCCGCTTTTATTGTTGGAGGAGGGCGATGCGGCACACATATCCTTTCGGCTTATCCGACTGAAAGCACGCGTCCTCCTCGGGGCTATACATTTCCCTCTCTCGTGTTTCACAAAAACCAAGCACTTTGCCTGGGATTAGGTTTTCCTCTGAGGAACCAGGGGAGTGCGATTCGAGAAAAGGGTTAATGGATTAACGAAAACGAGAAGCCCACTTTCCAGGCGATCTCATTACTCCGATCTCTCCGAGGCGAAATCGAATCCCACGACCAATCAAGAGTCCTTCGCCAGGCTCTTGTCACGCTCAGTTTGGCGTTCTCTTCAAGTCCCCGACTTTAATGTCTTTAATACCCTTAATATTTCACTTTGTTTGCAGGCCCCTCCATTCCCAGTCCCATTCCCAGTCCCTCGCTGTCAACAAAAGCCGCAGAAAGCTGCCGAGTGCCGACAAATAACTAGGTGGATGGATATCCTCGTTGGCTTCTCTAGCGCAGCCTGCTAAGGCTGCTCAGCCAGGCGGGACGGAGGCGGGACGCTTTGTGCTTAACCCGCAGCCGCCCTGCACCCCATGGGTGTCATTGCTGCGTTTAATATTGCAAAAAGGATGCCCGGCTGGCGGGGAGGGGAGTTTGCTTGGGGAGGCGCCGGGGAAGGCGTCACGGTGCCGCCCACATTTGTCTTGCTCCGACTTTTCTTGGATCTGATGTTTGCACTGGTTCTTGCATTTGCTTTCAGCTCCTGTAGCGAAACGAGAAGGCGAGTCATGAAGATATGCGACTTTAAAATATTCCCTAAATATTCCCTAATGCAATTATTTAATCTTTAAATGTGGTGAAATATTCTTAAAATAATAATGTTCCCCAACTGTAACCTTCGCCATTTTAAAGCACTTTTGTGGGATAAAAATACAGCATACCCTTCTGCTCTACAAGTACCGGGTATACACATTTCTTTGTAGTTTAAATTGTTGTACTCCCCTTGCTCCCCAAAAAGCTGGCCGCCTGGGGGCAGCTTTTCTTTGCTTCTTTCACAGATTTTCCCTTTTATTTTTCCACGTTTTATATTTTTGCGGCCTCGTAGCTCCCTCTACTTTCGTTGGGTGTAATGTTTGATTTAGTGTTTGTTTTTCAGCTCTCTGCTTTCGCTTCGCTTTCTCCCACCCCATCGCCAGATGCCTCCTGGTGCCAACCCTTCTCTCTCTCTCGCGTCCTCTCTCTCTGTTTGTGCATCCCTTTGCAACTCCATTTCGTGTTCGCTTTAATAAGCTTTTATTTCCGTTTTCAGCATGTTTTATTGTGTGCTTTTCGTGCGATTTTTTCAGCTTCGGATTTTACAGCTTCTCCTGGCTCTTTTCCAAGGCACCTCCTTCGCCTTGTCGCGCCCTATCCGACTCCCCGCCCCCGCCCCCTCCGACTCTTCGCTATTCCCCCTCCCTTTTCGTGCTCCACTTGGCGCTTTTATTCATAGCTTTTAATTTGCGGTCGAAATGAAATAACAATAAATAAAATGGCCACTTCCCGTCTTCCCCCGTCCGCCGCCCAGGTCGTTTTATGTAAAAATGTTGAAAACGACGCGAACGCGGCCCGCTATTTGTTTATATTTGTTCTTATCTAGATGGCGTTGATTGCTGGTATTTGTCTGTGGGCGTGCTGGCCTGGAGATGCGGAGCGGCTCTGGATTAACCACCAGTCGGGGGACCTGCCGGTCACTTGCCTGTGATTAAGATGTATCGTTGCCACAAAAATAACCCCAAACCGGGGCGGATAGTTAAGCTCCACGGCCCAGAGATGCGGAAAAAGGTTGACGGTTGCCGGGCCAGCATTCCTCAGATAGCACCGCACTCTCCACAGTTTCTTTTTATTAGTTTTCGGTGGAAAGTCACCCTTTCGTGGTCACTGCGCCGTCCAGCCCAGTGCCCTTGTGACGACTTGAGCCAGGACCTCCCCTGCCTCTCCGTGCCAAAATTGGCAATGAAACTTTTGCGGAAGCAATAAATTTCGGGTTTGGCACAGTTCGGGTGCATTCGGGGGCAGGGTCTCAGGCAAGTCATAATCATCGACTGATGTTGCAACATATTGGCAGCTGGGAGCGCGGCGGCGGCCAAAAGTTTCACAATTTTGCATATGCTGCCACCGCTCCCCTGCACTCCACTCCGCCTCGCACTCCCTTTGCCATTTGCTGGCAACATGTCGGGCTGCATGCAGCACTTGGCATTGCAATTACGTAAACACACACACAGATTGTATCTTGCAGATTGTGCAGCGCGGCGGCAGTGAGTCAGCACTCGCAGCTCCCGCCCTCCGCCTCTGGAGTGGAACATCTCGAGTTTTATGTTCCACTGCGAGGAATGAGATAAATCAATCTATAAATACCGCGTGTTCACAGTGTCCCATGCTGCGCCGCATAAAATGTTCATTAAACTTAATTTTCTAGCTCGTATGCTGAGGGCCCCATGCCTCTCCGCTTTATGGCTCCAAGCTGACCGCAGCGGGCTCTACGGCTCTTTTACGACACATATTTCGGGTCTGTCTAATGTTTTATGGCCATTTTAGGACTCTATTGTGGGGCGGGCGCGAAATAATGCAAATGAAACCCATTCGAAGTCGATTCATTCGGCCAATTTGTGTTTCTAATTAAGGAGGGGTACGAAACTGGGACGTAGAGTCGTAAAGTTGTGGGCGAAAGCCTTACGGGATGCTGAACACCAAGTGATCGAGGCCTGCCCCAAAGCCCTAATACCCCACACCCGCTGGGCATTCGATCAGATTTATTATTAGGCCGTAAGCCTAGGGATTCTAGAAGGTTTCAGATGCACCCAAGATTCAGATTCTCTCCGCACATGGAGCTCCCAAAAATACCTGATTGGAATTATATTTGACCGCCTTATTAATGGTGCCCTGGGAAGTAAGACTCGACCTTTTTTCGACACTCCCCGACTCGCCGTGGCAGCACTAAAGCGTTGTATTCGCCAACTCCGATCTCCCGCAGACCAAGACACATTCTGGTTTTTGGCTCGTTAGTTGCATTTGGCTGACTCAATAAAAAACACTTCCTCAAGGTTAGCCACATAATCGCTTAAGGTTGAAACTTTTTGCTGATTGCGACTGGATTTTTTCTGCGAATTCGAATACTTTTTGCGAATAAATAGAAACGAGCAAAATTAATGCAAAGGCGGGCTCGCCGCGCTGCAGCTCATTGTTAATGGTCCCATTGTGCTCCGAGTACTACCTCTGCCGCTCGGGCCGTCATTATCTAATCATCGGGTACTCACTCGGATGCAAAAGTCAAGGCAACTGCACGATTATTCATTCTTGATTCTGCGCCGAGGAAGCAATCACAAATCGCAATCCAACAAACGAACAAACGAAAAGTTCTGAAACATTAATAATGGGAACCGAAAAATAACAATTTCAATTAATTGATTGCGATGATAAACGAGCACTATTACTTATTACTTTTATTATTATTATTAGAGAAGACCCCCGCCGCGGCGGGCGCTGATGGGCGGATCAGTGCGAGTTGAAGCCTCTTGGGCATCCGAGTATTCGAGTATCCGAGTGCCGCATGAGGGTCGGGTCACTAAATTCAACTCTGCCCGGCTGGAACAAGGGTCTCAACTCGCAAGTTCCAAGGCCCAAGAACAAGACCAAGGAGGCGGCCTGCATCGAGTTTATGAGCGGCATTTAGCCGCGATAAATGGCATAATGTGCCCTCATAAATGGCAATGGGACTGGCGGTGGGGTGGCACTTGCGCCGGGAATGGATATGCGAATTGGAGTAGCCCGGGACAGGGACCGGGGAGGGGGGGACATGGGAATGGGCATGGGAGGCACTTCGCTCCAATTGAAGCGTCGCGTCCACGTCCGCGTCATAATCGGCGCAAAAAACTGCACGACAGTCGAAACGAAAAGTATGAGTGCAACTTGAAGAACAACTTCTGGGCCTCTGGGGTGGTGTATGCCAAGGGATACCCTAGGATGATACTAACCCGGAACAGTACTGCCAATTTTCGGGACTTGAGTAAATGGTTTCATTATTTGGTGAGCAAATGGATGGGTTCCACCCAATTGCACACTTTCACTCCATGACCCCCCATGGGCTTCAATCAATACTGACAACAGATCTACCCTTAACCCTTGCCTGCCGCAATGGGTATGTGTGCGCTCCGAATGGGAACAAGTACGGGCTGCGCGACTGTGTGAGTGGCGAGTCCGTGAGAGCTGCAAGTGCGCCGAGGAGCTTATGAAAAATGTGCGGATTTGTCAACAAGCTGCAGTAGCGCAAGCAACAACAATAAGAACAACAACGACTACGACAATTACTTAATGCCCATTGTATTGCATTTCAAGTTGGCAAATGGAGGAAATGGAAAACGAGAACCGCGCAAGGGGATCTCCAGAAGAAGCAAAAGAAACAGAGGCCCAAACAGGAGAAGCAGGCGGAGGCGGAGGCAACAGTATAAGTTACAAAGAGCCACAAATTTCCGCACTGTTGGCCATTAAAGTGTTAGACGCGATTTTCGAATAATAGGGGATTAGGGGTTAGGACTTCCACCACAGCCAGGGTTAAAGCTCCATAACGACACAAAGGTAAAGGTTCTTAAACATTCGTATATCCGTATTGGAAATCGAATTAGGCCTAATTATGTCTCAATATAATACAAGAACCCAAGTATCGTCAAGGGCCTCTTAATTAGCTTCATTCCGTTAGAAGGTTATGACTCACCTCTAGCCCCGTAAGCCCCACACAGTTTTCCAATTTAGGAATTTTTAAAGTTCTCGCTCGTGTCAAGCGGGTATCGGGAACTCTGTCCTGCCACCAGTTGACTGGCTTTAAACCCCCGTCCTCGTGCTCGCCGCCTTTCACAGCCGCAACCCCAAGGGCCAATCCCATCCAAACACACACTCGCCCAGCTTTTGGCTTACTCGATTATTTTGCTGATTGCTTTCCGGTGACAGGCATCAGGCCCTCGCCCAGGCCCCGTCCTGCCCCGTTCGATTCCCCATTGGGCACCTCAACAGGCGGCAGAGGACGCCGCACGCTCCTTTGAATACGCGCGCGCTCCTGACGCAGCTCATGCGGAAAAATGCGGGACTCGGAAAATCCCCCCGGGGCTCCAAGCCCCATCCCTTCCCCCCAACAACACGGCTGCTACAGTGGCAGCTCCAGAATAAACACAAACATGCCACAAGAAACTAAGTTTCCACAAGTACTATCTTTGCTTCTTGTGTGAATCAGTGGATGAACTTATGGAACATGTTTATAACAAGACTCTATTTTCATCCCATTTGAATTCAGGATTATGTGGGGGGTATCGTACTTGGGGATAACAATATAAGACATTTGCGGATATTTTTATTACTATTACTCCTATGTAAGGCGATGACTTAAGTATTTAACGCTTTCCCTACAAATACTAAAATACTTTAGACGAAATTAAGACTTATTGATACGGGTTATCGAATGAAATTTAAACATGTATAAAATTCAATGGATGAAGATCTTTGTCTCTGTAGTTTCATAAAGAACTTGGGTATTTACCATTGTTGTATTTTATTATAATTATTTAGATATTCAAGAAGCCGTTTTACAATCTTATCAACCAATGATCTTGGCCCCATCTCGGGGGGATCTGTTCCAATGTGTACCTCGTACTCACGTAAGCCTTGCAGTCTAGAATGAAAATTGCTCCGCAGCCCCTCGTGGATGCAATTACCATAAACACGAAAGCTTATGCAGCTGCAGCTGCATTCAAATTAAAAAGTTTTATCCAAAGCGCCAAATGGCCAAAACTATCAACTGCCCAGCAAAACCAGAAGGAGTTTGTGGGGGTCTGCAGAGATTGCTGTTTATTAAGGCCATTATTACTATTAAGCTTTATTAATTATACCAATTCCGTGGCCCAATAAATAGATTTGTTGATTAATTGGGTGAATTATAAGCTCGCTAATGAAACACTAGTGGAATTGTTCAAAGTGTAGCCAAGACTTCAATTTCCTTATGCTTTTTTCTGTTTTCTATGCAGTTTGTAGCTGGTTTTAGACCAGTTGGTGGTTTCTGTTGCCGGTTTTGGTTGAAGGTCGCTGTGCGAATTTCGGAAAGTACATTTAAAAGTTGTTGCCAAACTTAATTGTTGCAAAATGCGGTTCTGGCGGCTGTGATTGCGGGGATTAGTCATGAGTTTAAAACGGAAAACATTGGAGAAACAACCCATAGCTGCAGAAATTGTTCGCAAACTAACTTCCAAGTTCCTGGATCGATTCTCTTGAAAGAAAAATCAATTCACAACTCACTGCCAGAGCTCCGGATGACATGGAAAGCAACTGGGAGAAACTGCAATGAATCTGGAGCTGGGGAGGGAAAATAGCCATTAAGAGCTGGGAGAGCCCGTTGACATATTTGGTATTTGGTAGCGTCCTGCCGGGCGGAAGGCAACAGCCCTGCCAGAGACAAGGGCCACAGCTCGACCAACGGAATCGAAACTGCAAGCAATGAGATTATCGGGCTGGCACTTGGCCAGAAAAATTTATAAATCAGTTGAGCAATTTGTGCTGATTTAGTGACATGATACCACATTCGAAGCCAGTGGACACAGTCTCGAAGTATCTGGGGCTGGTGCTTGGCCGGCGACTCGACCCAGAGCAGTGAGGAGAAAAACCTTATAAATAAGGAGAGTTTCACCCAAATTAAAAGTGGCTAGGGGACGGGAGTGGGTCTTAGCCGAGCAAGATAAATGAGCCAAAGAGCGGCCAATTAAACGCAAAATAGGGTGAGAACGTGCCTTGGAAAGAAGAGTGGCAGAAAGGACAAAAAACTTGGCTAAGGTCCAGGCGAGAAATTGCTTGGGAACGGAACAGTAGAAGGATATGGAAAAATGAAAAAGTGGCAAGTTGTTGGCTTCTAAAGAATTTTCAAAATAAAAGGAAGAATACCAAAAAACTGTTTGGGAATGGAGACGAAAACAAGTATGAGAATTGTAATAGACTGGAAAACATTCACGTTGTAAGCCATTGATAAAGAAAGGATAAACAAGTGGATACAAAACATGGCTTTAGGTATAGCTATTGGTAGGTACATCGAGATAGGTCTTTTTATTTAAAATGAATTTAAAAAAGTGGCTTTTAATGGCATGTGAAACAATTGGCCGCCCAATTCCATGTACAATGGCATTTTATTAATGAACCTTTGTGGCCCGGACTCCCTCCGATGATGGCATAAATGGTGCAGGGCTGCATCTCGGCCGGAAGCATTGGCGCAGCTTGATGAACCGGTCTCCGGATGTTGTCCGGACAGCAGAAGAATGAAAATGCAAGCTGCATTAGCCGGGCCGCCGAATCATTGAAATTTTCACCAGAATCCCCACTTGGCAGGGGAGGGTGCCTGGATTCCGTGCGTTTCTATGCAAATGCAGGGCGATGAGGAGAAGTCCATCAATAGAATAACATTTTTCTCATTGAGGCGGGCATTTCAATGAAATTACCTCATTCCCGAGCGCCTGCAGCATAATTTATGCAAATTAAAAAAGAGACACGGAAGGTAATCGCAGAACGGGGGATGGCTTCGGGCTTGGGGATCCAGGCGCATAGCGTATACGCCCTGTTGGCCAGGTGAGCTGGAGGCGAGCCGGGGATGAGGTGTGGGGACCTGGCGTGGGTTAGACACTTGAATGTTGCGGTCATTGTGGCTGAATGACTTGGGGGCGCCGGAAATCGGGAGGAGGGCCCTGCTGTTGGGTAATTAATTGGCCATGTTGCATTCAAGTGGTTCGAAGAGGCGTGGGTGGCTGCAGCGAGGCAGCAGGGGACGCTGGAGCGGGGCAGACATCAGAAGCAGCAGTGGTTTGCATCACAATGGCAGCCACAATTGAATTGTGCAGCTGTAAGGACAAATACTCGCTCAATGTACTGTGTTTCAGGACCTGAGACGTGAATCAGTGATTTGTTGACGCAGCAGAAACAATTGCCGGCCTTTGTTTGGGCCGGCAGATAACTTATTCAAAATTCTATTAGCCGGCGCGGCAAGGAGCAGCCTAAGCCGATTTCCACAATTATTCCTGACCATCTCCGAATGCGCATTGTTAATGGAAATCCCGTATTTGTTCAGGTGGCAGGCACTCCTGGGAAGAGGTCCTTCCTTCCGAAAGTGGCTTGTGGTGCAGGCCTCAAAAGAATCCTTACAGATCCTTACTAAAGTCTGAGCTAAACAAATGGCGTCTTAGTCAGCCAGAAACTTTTCAAACGGGGTTTGCAACTACTCTCCGTCTCAAAGCCCTCCTCAAATGTTTGCGCAGACGAAAGCATTTAAATCTTATTTTGACATAATTAATGACAGTTAAAAGCAGTTGGCGGCTTTTCGGGCCAGGTCGGGCTTTGGCTGGCGGGGTCCTGCCCCACCCGCTGCCACCCCCACATCTCCACGGCGACAGCCAACGTCTCCAGGCTGTTGCACATTTACATGACACTTGGCGGGGCACGGTCTGGTGCCTGGGGCCTGGAGGAGTGCAGGGGTGGCTGCTGCCAAAAAGTTTGCAACTCCATGTCGACTGCGTTAAATTTATGACAATCTACGCACATGTCTGGAGAAAGAAGTAGCCGGCCAACGGGTTTGCTTCTAATTTGCGAACTGCAGCCCGAGGGGAGGGGGCTGGCTTGGGGCCTTGGGGCAGCTGCGTTGTGGAGCGACCACGCCCTCGTTCTTGACAAGCGAAACAGATGGCAGGCGCCTTTTTATCTTTGCAGCCAAGTCAGAGCGATGATTAATGCAATTGACTCTTGTAATTGACACGTAATTTATTGTGGACTCCTTATAATACGCATACAACATGTTGGCCAGGCCGCTCCAAGAGCTCCCAGAGCTCCACCAGCTGCAGCTGAAGGTGCTGACGAAGGCTCAACAAGCCGAAAACAGCTGCCGGAGTGGTTGTCCTCATTTCAATATCAGTAGCACACCTAGAGAAAAACTCGACTAGCATTTGAATACAAGTAATGCCTGGAAAACTGCATTAAGAGACTTTTATACCCGGAACTCGTAGAGTTCATAGGTAGATTGAATTAATGGGAATGTTTTTAGGCGAATGGACTAGTCATTTTTGAGCTACAGTTCAGAAGAGATTGATGCCAATCTGTTTTTAAGTCTATAACTTCTAAAAATAAAAATTCATCAAATTTGGATAATTTTAAGGAATGTTTTAGAAAAAGTACAAAATATTCTGATTTCCAAATAACTTGTTGCAGTGGCTTGTTCCAAATGTTTAAAAAACTTGTAAGTAACACTAGCCTTTATAAAAAGAAAACACGTAGAGTGGTACCGATTATCGTGAAGTCTAGAAACTTTGTTATCATTACCGGAAACCCAAAACCCGTCTGTATCGATTATTCCGCAGTAAATAAATTCAACTTGACAGGTACCAGGTCTTGAAATTGACAGAAATCATAAGTTTTAAATGAATATGGATGAAATTTTGTGGAAACCGGGATGAAGAGGCAATCCAATATGTAAAGTTCCTGTCGAAATAAAGACGTCAAAAATCGAATTTTAAGGAGCAAGACACCTCCAAATATAAAATCAACGATTACCGAAATGCAAAAATATTCATTTAACATCTTTATCAGATGGAATTTGGCATTGAGAGACATCTTTGAAAGAAACCACTTGTAATCCTTGAATCCTTCAAAGTGTCAAAGTTTCAGGGGAACATAATTATTTCCATGACAGGTCCTTTTCGCAGAAAATCGCATAATCACTCTGAGGTTCTTCTGCGGAAATGAAGAGTGTTTCTCACACAAGGAAACATGTTGAAATACAATACTTTTATTTACAAATTGTTTCCAGTGCATGTGCTGTTATTGCAGTTCTTGTCTTGTGGATTGCTGGCTACTTGAAGTTCGCCTGTCAGGCCAAGTGTGTCTGCCAGAATTTTCCTGTTTCTCCGGCCAACTGGCTGCGAGTTCGAGTGGCTGAGAGCCCTGGCTCGACTCTTGATAAACTTATGCAAATTTCTGCATTCTGCATTCTGTATTCTGCTGCTGATGGACTGAACATCCTCCTTGGCTGGAGTGGCTGGGGGGTGGAAGGCGTCATCCGCAGAACGCACTTGCAGCTTCGGTTTCCTTCAGTCCTCGGCCCACAACCCACAAGGTGCTGCCTCCGTTCCGCTCAAATCTGTTACTTAATTTCAATTGACTTGACGTGTTCGATTTCTTCTCGGAACAAATCAGTTTAGTAAAGCCGAACCCCGCCCGGGCAGAGCGAAACACAACCACCCACCTCAGCCCACCCAGCGCCCAGCCGGCCCAGCCACCTCAGCGGCGATGCTTATCAATTTGGAATTACTTTAGCCCCCGAACACAAAGGACAAGCCACGCACACGATAAAGAAGAGGAGCGAGTGCTTCCCATGAATGAAGTCGGCGCGGGGACTCCGGAAGGGTGGCAAAGACAATCGCGCCAACATCGACAATGCTGACACCCCATAAAATATTTAAGTTAACAGCGGTGGCCCGAAGAGGGGGAGGGAGTGGGAGGGCTGCGACCCCCGAGGCCAGACAGGCAGACGGCCTTAAAGGGCGTAGCTCACTGAGCAGGATCAGGACTTGGATGCGGACGGGGTGGTTGGTGGGAGAAGGCAGCGCCCAAGCAGAGAGCACATTAAAGCGCTCAATGTGTTGCCTTTTCCCGTTGCCACCCGCCACTCCCCGCCAACCCCCCGGGCTGCCTGGCTGCCACAAGAGCTTGCCTCATATTTGTCGACCCTTGTAAAAGTCGCTTGGCACTTTACTGTCGCTATGTGCGCCTGTGTGTGTGCGTGTGTATCCTGCCATCGTGTGGGTGGGTATCCTTCTCGTCCTCCGACTCACTGACTGACTGTGTGTGTGCTTGTGTGTGCTCCTTCCTTCCGGTTTCGTGCTCACTTTTTTGCTGATTTTTTATGCCACTCACAATACCTATTATATGTTTATTAAAGAAGAGTTGTTTCGGCAGAAGGTAAAATGTTTGAATCTTAGTTACTCATTTTTACTTATTTACTTCCTAAAGGAATTATTTAATCAGTCCAATTATTTGTTTATAATTTCTTAACTTTTATGGTATAAAAAACAAGATTTTCAGACTGGAACTACTTTAAACAAGATGAGATTTCTAGAATTTAGATCCTTTTTTCACTACAGTGAAAGGAATCGATTATTCTCGAAAAAGGACGAAAAAGAAAAGGCAGGATGAACAAGGGCATAATACAGGATAACAAGCCCAAAAAGTAAAATAAATGAATAATATTATGTATAATAAATAATATTATATATAATAATATTATAATATTACAAAAATAAATAAATTATTATGAGATTGAAATTAAATTATTTTTAGGCTTTGAAGATTTGTTTAATTTTCAAGATCATGCAGTATCCCTTGTTCTGACCAAGTTATAACCTATATTTTATCATGAGGTCTAGCAGACGAGGTATCTTATAGTCGATTCTCTGGGAAAGTCGTGTGAGTTTTCCAATTCATATCATTTCGGGTTTTGCTGATAAGGTAGTTTCCACCACCGCTCTGCCCCTTCCCGGGCCTTTCGCCCGTGTCTTTTCCGGGGACTCTTCCGAAGAAAGGCGCTGCCAGATGTTTGCACTTCGAGGCAGTGTGGCCACCCTGACGGAGGTTCATTCATGCACTTTAAGCGAGGCTGGGCAGAGGACCCAATCAAGAATTCATTTCTGGAACAGAATTGAAAACTTTTGCACCGCACGGGGGCGGAGGTGGAATGGCCCTCCCGGCTCAAGGTTGGAAAAGTTGGCTTGGCGAAAACTGGCTCGCAGGATATAATGTTTCATAAGCTAAAGAGGCGTTAAGTTTCCTCCCAAGCCAGAAAGCCAGAAAGCACTGGGGTGTGTATATACTTGTATTTATATAAAAATATAGCTATTTATGTACATGTGGTTGTGCTTCCGCTTCTCTCTCGACGTTTCCTTCGTTTTATGTTTGTTTTGTGTGTCTAGACGCCGGCAACGACTGCTCCGAGTCCTTGGCCCGACTTGGCTTATTCATTACCGACATCATCATCATCATCAGGAGCAGCAGAGCCCTCGTTGGCTGCAACTGTAAATACAACTATAAATATGGAGTATAATAACAACGATAAAGTGAACCCCGACCTCAGAAAGTCGGGAACCGCCTGTTGCCCGTCGTGTCACGAATGATTTCCTCATTGCGTGCCGAGCACTTAATTTAATTTTCCCCTTTCCTTCTACTTCCTTGCTGGTTGTCCCGAACACATGTCCTGCGGCGGAGACACCGCGAGAAAAATACATGTGCTTCCCACCCGTTACGAGTCCCATTCCCCGGTTTATGGGGTCCCATTTGGCGAGGCATTAACAAACAATTACGAGGCACATGAAGCAGGATTAAGCTGTGATGTGCCAGTGAAGAATGAAAGCCGGAAAGTCCCGGGAAGCTCACATAAATAGTTTGGGTTTTTGGGGGAAATTTTAACGAGGCTGGCACAAAACTTACGCGCTTTTAATTAGAAAACTTTGGCATTTGCTTTGCTTTTTTCCTTCTCTCCGAGCTGTGTTGCTGAGCTGGCTTGCCCCTTTCGCCCCCAGGAGCGGTGGTAAATGTATCCCTCTGGAAGGCTTCCCATGGTTCTGGTCCAGAGTGCTTTCATCCCTAAGATCTTTTTCGCTTATCCGGTTCATTGGAGCGGCTTCCCTTTCGGTCCAGACATGATTTGTGCTTCTTGGCAATAAACTTGCTAATTGTTAATTGTTGGACCATTACTTTCCGCATCCCCAGCCCACCACATCACACACAAAGTTTTTAATTAACATGTTTTCCGTCCACTTTCCTTTTCTTTGCAGGTAAGCCCCGCCCTCGTAATCGCAAATCCGTTCCCAGGCAACAATCCGCTCGGTGGCGATATCAATAATCAGTTGTCAATGCAATCCTCTTAGCCGGCCGTTTTGGGAGAGGAAGTGCAAACAGAGCCGGGTAAAGGTCAATAACACTGCCCCGACCTGATAACGAGCTGACTGGCCCGAAGATAACGACTCACTCCCGCTCCGTGGGTTAGTCACCCAGTTGGCAGTCGATAGTGGACAGTCGACGTTCGTCGGTCGGCAGTCAATGTGTCAATCATAATTTAATATACCGTCAATCGCAGTCGCTGTTGTCGTTTGTCAGCCGTGACCAACTAGAGCTCCGACCGGCTAAAATAGTTGTCAACATGAATTATTTACAAGCGACGTGCCGCACATGACGCCGTACCTCCGATCGACAGGTGCAAGCGACACGAGTGCGGTAGCGAGTGCCATCCACTGTCCGTTGTCCGCTGTCCGCTGTCCTCTGTTCGTTGTTCGCTGTCCGCTGTCCGGCATATGCGTAACCCTTGGCTCATTACGCATGCGAGCGCACGCGCACCAGCTGCCCAAAAACGGATTGCAGGAGGCCCCGTCTCAAGTCCGGGGGGCGGGGGCACCAAGTATTGAAATTAATACGCACCGACGGCAAAAATATGCGACGAGTTATGTGCGAAACAAAAGGCCGGGGGAAACCAGTTTAAAATTCGCAAAACTGCCAGGGAGCCAGGAGCAGACGGCGAACGGCAGTCAGCGCATTTAATGCAACTAAGTGGCCTGCCAAAGGGTAGAGGAAGGGGGCGACTGGGGCACATACGATCTCCAGCGTGCTGGTCCATTTTGAAAACGGTAGCAAGCAATTACAACAACAGCAACAATTCAATTACAAGATGAGAGGGCAGGGATCCAAAAAGGAATCGATGCAGACGGGCAGATAACGCGGCAAGGGGCAGCCTCCGTCCCTAGATGGAGGGACGTTGATTTGAGGCATTCAGAGCAGCAGGAGCTTGTGGCATGCTGAACTTCGAGTGTCCTACTTAGAAAAGGAGCTCGGCACAGACCGCAATCTACTTACTTAGTTGAATGAATGACGGAAGGGTTGCTATCGAGGGGCAAGTGCTATAGTGCTAGAATGAAAGGAACTGTGTGGGGTTGGCTCGGCCCCAGATAACATTCATCATTTGAAGACCCTAGGCTTCCTCTACTGTGAATGAAAATCCAGCATGCATTGATTGAAATATAACCTATATTAGTTCAACCACTGACTATAGTCTCAATGGGTTCTAGCAGGAAAGGCTTGAAAACTAAGAGTGTAATATTCAAAAAGGGTTAGGCAATTATAGATATTATAGATATTAAATAGATGAGCCTGCTATTATTAAGAACTGCTATTATCAGGTAATGGAGAGATCTAATTACTATATCCCACGCCAAACGATTGTTCCACAAGGCAATCATGTAAGTGACTGCATCGACACTCGACCACTCCTTGGGCGAAGCACCCACCAAAAATAGCCCCATAGCCGATGAAGCAATCGAACCGGGTATGCCCACACACTCTGTGTGTAGCGCACTCTTTGTGGAAACATTGGAGCAGCAGGCGGACACCGCCCCACCCTGGTGCCCAGACTCACCTTTATGAAGCGTGCTCTCATAATGCAGCAAGCGGCAGGCAGCGCGTTGCAAGTCGCGCTTTATCAGGAGATAAAAGCGAAAGGCTGGGTGCCGGGGGAGCGGCCGGCGGGGGAGTAGTGGCGAGGCTCACCTGCAAGCCACAGGCTCCCCGGGTGGGGGGAGCCCTTTTAACCAGTCGAGTCAGCCAAACAACCACAGCCTCTGCCCTACCTGCCCTGTGCCCCAATCAACTGGTTGCAAGACGGCTCTTCGAACCGTTGCTGATGTTTTTGGGTGCCGCCTGCCACAAGCCTCCTCCTGCCTTCCACCTCCCGCCTGCCGTCTCCCTGGACCCGCCTCCTGTTAAACCAACGTGCCACGCCCCGCCTCGCATTTTGCGTTTCCGTTGCATTTTTCAATGTCCGTTCGTGGCAACGTTGTTGCCGATGTTGTTGCTGTTGCTGTTGCGATTTATATGCGGTTGAATGAACACGCCCGCCAGGCAGTGAGGCAGTCAGCCAGCCAGCCAGCCGGCCAGCCAGCCATCCATCCAGACAACAACAATAACCGACCCAACCGTCATCATCGTCATTGCCGCAGTCATCATCATCAACAACACTGTCAGGATGCAACAGCCAGCCCAACTTGCCGCTGCACACTTTGCACGTTTTTTAATAAATACAAATTTTTCGCAAACTCCGCCGTGCAACCGACACGGGTTGGGGCAAAACAAAACAAAACGCAACAAAACCGACAACCGAAAACCAAAAAAGCGAAATGCCCGCAAAAAACGACAGAAAAGCGATGTCGAGCCAAGTGAAGTCAGGAAAGCGAGAGCCAGGGCCACAATGGATAAAGTGTGCAGAAAAATTTCGCATAATTATTTTCCATGTTCCCCGTTCAGGATCCATCCGTTCACTGGTCGGTCGGAGTGACGGAGTGCCGGAGAGCCGGAGTGTTGGCGGGTCGGCGGCGTTGCATTTAAAAGAGCATAAGTGAAAAAATTTGTTAAAGTGTCAACATTGACAGCGATTTAAGTCATTTTACTGTCATCATTAAGCCGCTACCAGAGTCACCGCGGGTTTCGCTACGAGGTTTATCTTTTTATTTATTCCTCGGGCTTTTTTTACATTTTTTCCAACTCGATTTCGGGGTTACTCGCAAACGAAGGGGATTGGATGGTTCATGGATCGATTGCAATCGAATTCCGTGCCAGAGTGGCTTCTAATGGCTGGTTTTAGTTTTTCTGTAGACTCTTCATCAATGCCTACAATTAACAAAAACCTATTTTTTCATGGAAATACTTGCCGGACTTACCCAACCCAGCCGAGTAACCGAGAGGCGATGAAGCGTGCCAAGAAAAGAGGAAAATTTTCTGGCATTTCAAAATGAAAAGCGAAAGGAAGAGACCAATTTGCTGTTGAGTTAGTGAAATCAATTATAAAGTTTAAACCGACGGGCAGGGATTAGGGATTAAGTGTCTAGATAATGAGCCCCTAAATGGGAACAATTCATTCTCCCCGAAAGGATCCATTTTGGGTTGTATGGAAAGGCATTAATTACATTTCGATGCACTTCCAAGAGAAATAAAACAGCAAAGCAAACTCTAACCCGAGCCGGCAAACAAAACTTGATTCCAATTGATTTTTCATTTTTTTCCACTGGGGTTCTAAGCCAGACAAAAAAAGACAGACAGATTTGACTTGGCCATTGCCATATCCTTCACAACCCGGAATGTCTTGAGCAATATTTTGTGAGTTGGTAAAAAAAAGTATGCGCATTTGTTCACTTGTGTGTTCCTTAAAATATACATAGTTGTTCCCCAAAGTAGGCGAATATTATCTTCCCTTTCCTAATAAATACAGAATATACTCTGTTTTGATTTTTGAATAATATTTTATTTTTTTCAAGTCAATAATTAATATTCTTGTACTATTGACTATTCAAAGAAGGGCATTTCAAAGTTCGTCGTAGGCTGCTCCCCCCATGAACTTTCTGTCCTTCTGCTCACGAGTCTTCCAAAACTTTTTTTGGCGCAGACATTAATCTTGAAAAGAAAATTTGCATGAAATTAAAAAAGTAGAAATACTTAAGCTTCCAACGAGCACGGCGGCAACTTGAAATCCACAGATCCATGGGGCGGGGAGGCTGCTGGGCACGGAAAAGTGAAATTTGTAAGCACTTAAAGGAGGCACGGCCTGGCCCGACCCCATTTTGTGGGGAGAGTCCTTTAAGAGCCAGCCCATTTCAGGCCGTAATAAAATAAACTTTAAAGCCAACTCGATGGCTTTTAAAAGAGATTAAATCTGTGGTATATACATGGAGATTTTAAAAATAATTAATAATTTAATCCACGTGATTTGGTGTCCTTCGAACTCTAGAAAGTAATATTTACAATACATGGGTGAAACTGAATTTCTCTGTGAGCTAACATTTATAAATAGTCAACGTTTCAGTCGTGTTTTAAGTTATTGAATGTTGGAATGTAATTGGCCGATATCATATTTCGCCTAACACCTTCTTCTAATTTCGCCTTAATTTTCAAAATTTCAAAATATTAATTTGAACGTGATTAATATAAAAACTTTTATAATTTTCCTGTGGGTTAAATAAAGCATAACTGTTTGCTGTGTAATGTTTTTAAGTTTCATTTAAAAATCATTTAAATAATCCTGAGCCGCAAGCTCCACTCGCAGAGTCATTCCAGTCCAGACAGCGTTTGATTTTCCTTTAAATATTTAATTGCATAATGCCATGATTTTCCGGCAGGTTGTGTTCCTTTATTTTGGCTTGTTTTAGTTGCCGTTGAATGCTGTTCCCCTGAACGGAAAATTGCTGGGCGCTTAAAAACAAAGAAATCCGGCTAAGAATGCGTTCCTTCGGTGGCTGCTCGTTGCAGGACCTCAGATGGCTGCGCGGCTCTGGCCAAAGGACGAGGATGGAACTCTTCCGCGATTCCTTCCTCGGAACGGCGCTTGGAGTACGTTTGTTTACGGATCCCAGCACAATGGGCCGCATTTGCGTTTGACGCACTTTGCTGTGGCAAGCTCCCCACTCGCAGCCTTGACTTATTACTTTAGTCCGCTCTCAGGCGCAAAAATTTCATTCATTCATTCCGACGGCGCCTTCCCCAAGCATTCCCCATTTGCGTTAAAATGTGATTTTTCACTTGACTTTTTAATTATGCGGCACGGCTACAACGACAGCAACAACCTCACAAAATACACCTACTTGAGAATTGCCTATTGTGCCTTACGTATTGTGCTTCCGGGGAAGAGTCCGCCGTGGACTGAGGCGACCGGTGGCTGAGGTCCGGTGGCAGGGCCTGGAACTGAAGCCGAGCAGAGGGAAAAGTTGAGCCGTAAATCTAATCCCGTGAAGGGTTCGGATTCGGGGCAGGCTGATGGCTGCAGGGAGATGCTGTTGGTGTTCCGTGGGCTTTGGCAAATTGAGGCGGCGGAATTGATATATTACTCATTGGGGGTCTGGTCGGCCATTATGTGTGAAGCCTTTAATACTGACAATGACTGAGAAATATTCATGACGATGGGAGACTATTTAAATGTCTTTAAACCATGTCTTTTTTACATTAAGCTTTAAGAAAATTTTAGAATTTAATTTTGGCAAATATTTACTTTCACAGGACATCTCAAAAATCATTCAGAAAAGAAACATAATCACATACCATTTCTCCTGCAACTTAATCGCTATACCCTTTTGATAATTTTACTTATCTACTAAAATCTATTTGGTGTTATTTATGTGGATATATGGCATGTCTAAACATAATCCTAACGACTTTTAAAAATCCTTAAATATAATCAATTGCGATAAATGCAAAACAATTTCAATAAGTTATAAAAACACTGGTCGGCAATACTGGACATAGATCTATTGTACCCACCCAGTCTTAAATTGAAAGCGTGCAGACGTCATTACTTCTATTCTGTTTCACGCCATTGAACGCCACTAAAAGCATCTGGACGTGATGCTTGTTTCTTTGGTGGCCACGTGGTGTGGTACTATGCAAATTATGTAACTTAAAAAATTACACTGCCACCCTCGGACCTTTTTCGTGGATATGGAAAGGGAAAACGTTTGTAGACATTTCAAATCATTGTTATTCCATTCGAAGCTCGCAGTGACCAAATCGTACCCCCCATAGTATAAACTTTCATCAACATCAACATAATCATCATTATCTCCGCGTCGTGTTTATGAAGTGTGGAATTGTACGCCTATAAAGTCTCAGCGTAGTCCCAAACCAAGAACACCCTCAAAGCTTTAACCCCCCAATTGCCGAGAGATTTAATTTAACATTAAGATTCAAATACAAAGTCATAGATTTTAGTCCAAATTAAATCAATTATTTTTTTGTATTTATTCATTTTTTTTTAATTTTTGTTAAAATGAAATAAATTTAAGATTAAGAATCAGTGGCATGCAGTGGGTTAAAGCACAACCCTTTTGGCTGCGAGCGAGAGACAATCGAGTCGGTCAGACACTCATTCACCCACTCACTCACTCGCTTACTTACTCACCCTCGCTGCTCTTCTGAGTCTCTCCACATCCAATTCTTTTTTATGCATGTTCTCTGCCACTCGTCCTTCTCTCTTAATCGCGCTCTTTTTCAGAATTTCCCTCGCTCCTTCATGGGACTATTTTCCTCGTCTTGCTGTGTGACTTTAAGGCTTAAATTCCTGGCGTGTGTACACGGCGTATGCTTAATCCCAGCATAATTCGATTTAATTATAATTTACTGCTCGGGACAAGGATGAGCTCGCCTCCTGGCTGCGAATTTCTAATCGGTGGCTCATTCCCTATGGAAACACACTCATCGGGCTTTGTCGAACCAAAATCACTCGCACTTATCCGAGCGCGAGCAATCCTCCATCGTCCAACCTATCCGGCTGGTCAACTTCTCAGACATTTTTATGGTTTCATTGACATTTTACCCCACCCTCCCGTGCCACTCCGTCACCCGCCTCACCCCTCCTCGCCTTTCGGCGTTTTTCTCATTTTTGTTCAGTTTCCACAGCTTTTCCTGGCACATAAATTCTCTTTTAATTTAGCGGAGCTGCTGAATGGCAAAAGCGTGCTCGGGGCTCATGCAAATTAATCATTTTGATTAACCAATTAATTGCCAAACATGTTTCGCTTTGCGTCCAGATTTTCAATCGCAAATTAAAGCGGAATCCAGGGGATGACGATAGAGTGAATACTGAATGCCCTAACTTTGAATATTTCTGAGGGTTCATATTACTTATCTGGATGGCATTATAGATCTTAAAGATGACTAGGCTTTTAGATAGAATTGCTTTAGTACTTGCTTTAGTAATAATATGTATAGCTTACGAGAACAGATATTAATATTTATCTTAAGGATCTGTAAGATTGTCTTGCTTCCAAGGTATGATATCGCCCAAGTACCCTACTTGCCTCAGAGTGTATCCAAAGCCAAGTCGTGTCGCTTCGACAGTTTGAACTGGAATTGATTTATGTGCTCCGGCCAACCGAAAACTGACCATTCGTTGTAGCCCCTGTCCATGACTGTCAATATCACACTCGTTCCTCTCCAGGCGCTGTTCCCCGAAATCTCGTTCCGGCCGATTATCGAGCATCGGCTTGGAGCTTGGCAGCCCCAGGGAGATCGAGGAGACGCGTCTCAGGGGCCATCGACGGGAATTTGAAGCGTTATTGGGAAATGAATTGTAAAATGTGCTCCAAATGGGCGTCTAATTAGTCGGGGGCCCGATGGGGGTGCCAGTGACCACCAGCCAGTGTGGCCAGGGAGTGTCCCGATGAAAGGCGATACTCTGGATGTTGTGGTGACCATGCCTAATGATAATGTGTACTTTCTGCGACTGGTCGTTAGCCAGGACAGCCTGTTAAAGGGTGAGGGTGAGTCGACGAAATTCCGCCAAGGCAATTAATGATTAACCATCAATCAAGTCCTGGCCATGGCCAGCTCCATAGGCCATTGTCGGGAGGGAACAAAGCGATGAAGTCCCACGAATATGACGGGGATCTGTTTAAACAACCCTCGCCGTAATCAGTCAGTCCGCGGCCTTTAATTACGGTCGGGGGCATGTCCTGCACGGGCTTGCGGCCAAGTTTCAATTATAACTGAAATGGCCTCGATGTCAATGGTATCGCTGATCCCGATGATGAGGATGATGGTGTCCGCGGTGGGTTAGTGGGCTTAGGAGAGCGTAATAAGCCCGCTTAAAGCTGCAATAATTATTCCATTGGAAGCGGGATGCCAAATAATTTGTGAATTTATGCAGAAATCGCTGACCGGCGGGGGTGGGGTGCGGCTCAAACGGCCCTGATATAATCCGGCTCACCGGTGGTTTTTGCGCTCTGCTCCCAGTGCCCTGCACTCATCATCAATTTATGGACGTGTAGGTATTACCAAAAGCCACAGCCACCCCGCCGCCTCCGGCCGTCTGTCTGCCCTCATCACTCGCATTGTCATGCCCCAGTGGCCAAATCTCGCTTCTGATTCTCCCCGACTGGCCCGACCCGACCCCGACCCTAATCGCATTTCAATCATCATCGGCGGCGGCCAAAAGACCATGGCCAGGCCCCTCCCTTCGCCGTTGTCATCCCTCCCTGGTGTGCTTTTCGCTCCTCTCCCTGTCCTTCTGGCTGCCCCATGGCATCCTGCGGCCGTCAGTTGCAGACCCAGTCCGCCTGCCACAGTTGACGGCAACTGCTCGGATTAACGCTGCTGCGGGAACTCATCTTGTCTTCAAACGGCCAGGACCCACTCGCCTGCCGACTTCCTTAATGATAACATGCAGTTTTCCCTTCTTTTTCTTGGAAAAATGTTTCCAGAAAAGAAAAACTGCCAGTGCAGCCGTTTTGGAGTTGTTAAGGGTTTGGCTTTATAAGATATTATCCATTTATTTTGTTATTCTGTTTCCAAAACAATCAACAGGACTCATAAGACAATGGATAATTGTGGCTCTAGAATCTAGATTATATATTCCAATGCGAAGTAACTCTATATTACTATAGGGTTCTATTTTTTTAGCCAAGATTCTGGGCAGCACTGGGCCGGGTTTTGGCAACAAACAACAGTCTGGCCATATGTCCTGGTCCAGGCACTGCGTTTGTCAAGGACATAATGAACAGAACTTCCGCCGAGTTCCTTTCGAAAAGGACAAATGACGGATGGAGGAACGGCGCAAAGAACTGTGCAAGTAACTCCTTTGAAGTCGAATGCTGATGAGACAGCGTTTTGTTGTGCAGGCACCATGAAAATAGGATGTGCACACGAGAGGCTGGCCGTCTCTCCGATTACGATCGGGCGGCAGAAGTGGCAGAAGCGGCAAGGGCGGCGAACCTAAACCTACGCAGTGGTGGCAGGGCAGATATCTGTCATCTTTGGTATTGAAATGATCCGATTTGTTATTCATGGCCGGCCGGGCGGCCGAGCGAACCGCCCAGATCCGGCAAACAGCGATCGGGCCTGGCGGCAGGGAAAGGCAGGGAAGCAGCTGATGCGCACAGAATCGCACACCGTTAAGGTCCTTGGCTATCAATTTCGGTAATTAGGATTCGCCAGATGAGCCAGGCGGGCCCGACACCCCGCCGCTCCATTTTATAATCCAGACGAGGGCGGCGATGGAAAAGCTCGGTAGTTCCTCTCAGAAAACGCGTCCGCAAGCTATTAGGTTCTTAGTTCGCAGAATGAAATTTCAAACTAAGAGCACTCGAGCCCGGCGGCGATGGGTAGCGCTGATGGGAATGGGTATAGCTCCACCGTTAGCCATAGCGACACAGCTACAGTGACATCGGCGTCGCCAGTCTGCACCGGCAAGCAATTAACAGCTTATTAGAATGCGCCGGCGAGTAATCCTCGTCGGCAACAATTTGTGGACTTAAAATATTAAATTGCTGAAACTTGAAAACAGATTTCTCGGCAAAATAACTAAAAAGCAGAGGAGCCTCAGCTGGGGAGCACAACTTCGTCTAAGCAAACAGAAACTGAGTCGGGAGCAGAGTCGGGAGGAGGGGGCAGACAGGTTGCAGGTACACGCGGGAAAAAGCCATTAGGATTATGCGTCAGGATATGTATCGATGTGATTAGAGGAGGATCTATTAGTCTCACCAATTAGACATCGGAAATTAGTCGCTTTGATCCTTCGCTTTGGGCTTCGCCCTGCAAACCTTCAATTTCGAAAGTTAATCTTATTTTTTCGAGTGCTCGGCAAGCAAACCTATTTGCTGGAGAGCACAAAGGTACGACGTCCAGGGGCCAGGCCTGTTGTTTGGTTTGGGGCCTGGCCAACGGACTGGGCCCTGGTCGAGGACCCGAAACCAGCCCAGACCGGAGCGGAGCGAAAGGCGCTTCAAGCGTAAAAAGTTTAACTCGAACTTGGCCAGAGCAGCCTTCTTGGAAATCGGCAGGGCCGGCCAGAGCAGTTGTTCCCAAGGATAGTGGGGAGTGTGGGGGCGGGCAGGAGAGACACCCCTCGCCCACCCCCTTTACGAGAGCAAATTATAAACGCAAGGCATTCTGTGACCATAATAATGTTGTCTTCAATAGCCCGACGACCAGACTGGCTGGATGCTTGGCGCTCTGAAAGTTTCTGGGATTGTCTTGCACCAGGGACCTGCGACCCCCGACCTCCGACCAACGAAAGCGAAACCCTTTAACAAACGTGTCTGGCATGGATATTCCGTATCTGGCATATGCCCTTCAGACTCTCTAAATTATTCAGAGCAGTGAGACGAGGTGCGAAGCTTAAGGGCAGTGGCTCTAAGAAGTGCAGCATTGGGAGGGGCGACAACCTTCTAAGCCACTTAGGAGGTGCAACCCTTTCGTACGCACTCTCTAATCCCCCTCCGTTGATCCCCTCACGACGATGGCCCCCTGTCGATCACTCGCATTGGATTTGCCAGATGAGTGACCCTGTTGTCACGGCCCCCAACTCCATTCCAGCCGGAGTCCCAAAAAGCGACTTAATTACAGTCGCTTATAGGCAGGAATTTCCCTGGGCGAGTGGCAGGAGGCTGGGGGGGATGCCAGTGGCTGGGGCACACATCCACAAAGGATAAACCAATTAAACTTAGTTTGAGGCAGCAAATGCCAAATGCCAAGCGCCATCAACCGTCTGACAATTCAAATAGCAAAACTCAACTAGCCAACAATGAAAACCTCAGAAATGTGCAGCCCGGCTGGGGGATAGTGGCCATGGCTACTGGGTTCCCAGCTGCCAGTTCCCATCCCAGCAGTCCACAAGCCCAGTGTCCTCTGCAACTCCCCCGGCCCTCGGCTGCCCAAGTCCCCTGCCAATGGATGACTGCATACTTCGACATTTATGTGGTCGTCAATGGGTGTCGTTGTGTCGTTGATTTCTTGCTTAAGCGCGATGCGATTCAATTTCAAATCCTGAACACATTTCCACGAGTGGCTGAGCAGGCGAAGGACTCGGGGCCGGGCCCCAGGATCAGGCGACGAGAACGAGGATGAGGACGAGCTGGGCTACAAAGGCGCAGAGTTGCTGGGACATCGCTGCCGGGACAGCTAACAATGTTATCTCGTAATTTTACACGTCGATGATTTCGGGCGAATGAGTTTGATTCGATTGTCTCAAGTTTTTGCGATTGTGTGCAGTGTGGCAAGGGGGAGGGGTGAGGGGTAAGTGGTTAGTGGAAGTGGTAAGGGGATGCACCACCGACAAGCGGCGACGACGCCTTTGACATGCCTCTGACAGCCGAGTCTGAGCTCCTGCTGGGTCCCAGGCCAACTGCTCCTGGCCCTGATTCGCTCGGAACCCGGGAATGCCACCCCTTTCGTGTGGTGCTGCAATAAATTCAACCGTTGCACCCAAACCCAGTACCAAGGACGTTTCAAAGGGTCCACATAGCCGGGCATGTTTTCCGATAAAAACCGGAAGCCTTTTTAAAAATTGATCAGACTACAAAGTACCCGTTAGGCAACCTTTAAAATGCTTCGAATGACCTCGCTTCGCACTAAATAAAAACTAAGACCAGTCATTACTGTCTTGTAGAATTTCTCGTTAAGGCTGCCTTTTGAGCTGTCGAAGCCGATTTTGTATTCTTGCAACATCTACTGGCACATCGAAGGCCAAAAACGGCGACAGCATTTGAATGACATGCAAAGTCGACACCCCCAGTGGCGAAACTTTTTCCGAAATCATTCCGGTGTCGGCCCTTTTGGCTACCGCCCCGCTCCGGGCCTGCAACTGTCCCGGCCTGGCCAAAAGAGTTTACCGCGCCCGTCGCTTCATTGTCGTGGTAATCAAATAAAAATCAATGGCTTGTGAAATTCAAATTGTGACTCGGAACAGACAGAACCAGACCGAAGGTAGCAAGTGGGTGGTTGGCCAACCCCATGCCTTAACCAGCAGCTTCTTGGAGCTACGCAATCACGTTCTAGCTCCCATCTGCAGTTAGCATTCGGAATCGCTGGAGTTAATGATCTGATGCCGTCTAGCACACAACTATCGGGGGGGCGGGGGGAGAGCCCCCCGACCGGAGCAGCTAAATCAACTGTCATTAGGGCGAGCTGACGGGGCGCAGATGGTGAGGACTCCGTCCGGGGCCAGCACTGAATAAATTAAGTTTTAAACAGCGCATGTACTTCGCAGTCTGGGGCACTTAATTATAGGGTTTACTTTACCTTGCCGACCCGCCCAAGGGAAGGTGGCGAAATGCAAAGTGATCTTTCGGGAGAAGAGGCCGGTGAGCAGGATGTGGCCACTGGTCGGTCATCTTTTGACGGCAAGCTTCCTGAAGCCTGGGAAAAAGCCCAATTTAAATCGGCCCATCCTCCCGCCGGGGCTTAAGTCAATCTGGACAAGGTTCCTCTGGGCAAACCCATTTCCTTAGAAACAACAAAGAAATTAACATCATATGTCAGGGCAGTGGAGCGAGAACTTCACAAGCCCGGAGCCCGCCTCAGGGAGAGTCTTCTCCCCGGGGGAGAAGGTAGTAAGGTGGGAAGGCCTCAGGCAAGGGATGGGCCGGGTGACAGCCAGGACGTGGGTGTTGACATCCGCGAGACCGCCGCGGGGATTAGCCGGCACCCTCACGGCATCGAATTCAACTAAGCCCTGTGTAATAATTATGCTAACGACTGTCAATTGTATCGGCAGCGAGGGCTGTGAATTGAAAAAGCATGAAGAGATACATCGCCGGGGCGGCAGGGACCGGGAGTCAACCGCAGCCCACAAGATAAAGGCGAAGGACCACGCTCCTTGCTGCAAAGGGTTGCTGCCCGGCGTCGTCTTGAGACGGGTGCTAATAGTTCGTGGTGGTCCCTTAGCACTCAACCCCTTCGCTGCCGGCCGGGGGAAATCAGTGCCCTTTTATTTGGAAATTAAACTCGCTTGGCTTTTCACACTCAATTGACTTCCTTGCCGGTGGGGTCGGGTGGCAGTTGCTTCCTTGTTGTCAACATTTCGCACACATGGAAAAAAGCACGCAGGCGAGGAGGCGGAGCAACCCGTTGCCGAATCGAATCGGCTGGCATCCATTATCCATTATGTGCAGGCACTTGCGCCCTGCCACTCCTTGAGAAGGGTATTGGAATCGGCCATCAATCGAGCAGGGGCTCCGGCCCAAGACGGTCCACTCGAGGCGCTGAAGGCGGTAGCCGCCACTTGGAGTGTTTGTCGTTCTGGCCTGTCTTCTTCGGGCCGTTGACGCTTCGCTGTCTGCGCCTCCTCCCGCCATCCAGTCCAGCAAGCACCACCCTCCTGCCTCTTACATTAGGATTATGCAAATTTCCCCCGACAAAGAAGCAAAAACACTTGGAAATGCGCGTGTTTCTGTCAGTTTGCAGGGCGGGCGAGCGGGAAAACAAACTTAAAAGGCCCTCGACTTGAAGATGCGACTTTAAGTGGGGAAACGGCTTTAAATTAATGCCGGTGTCCCGTGGCCCAAGGCCCATGTAAATCATAAAATCGTTTTCCTATTTTAATTAAAATTGCCAAGCAAAGGTGCAGACCCTTTTTCTCTTCAGGACTCCAGGACTTCTTTTCAGTCTCGGCCATCACTCAGTCGCTTTCAAGTTCTGTGCGTTTAATTTGCTGCCATTTTCACTTTTGCTTTCCCTCCCGCTTCTGTCAGGCTATCAGGGAGGGGATGTCCTGCCTCGGTTGGCCTTTGTCAACACGGAGCTGACCCGACACTCCTCCTGCCAAGACCGTGTGAGTCGGAAAAGTTTCCGCCCGGCCAAGGAAAAACTTTCCTACCTTTGGAAACTGTAAGTAACAGTTAGTCGAAGCTCGGCCCGGCTGCAGAAAGAAACTTATTTGCCGTCCTGGCTGGGTGGACACACAGCCCTGCCCTGCTCCGACATGTTTTAAAATTCCTGCCACATTCGAGCAATTATGTTGCCGCAGCTAGTTTGTCGAGCGCCGAGAAGAGGCTTAGCCACCTTCCTGGTGGCTGCCACAAGCTGCAGGCTAGAGCTGCGCGAGTCCTTCCCCTCTCCCAGCAAGTAGGTTGAGTGGGACACTCAAAAGATTTCTCGAAGCTCATCACTTTCGCTGGCAAATACTTGGCATCTGTAAACATGCCACCACAATGTTCCGATCTTATCGCCCGTGCGGAGGCACCGGCAACGCTAGCCAGCCCACGCCTCGCCACCAATTCCTCCTACAACGCCGGCAAAGCCACTTACTTGCAACTGACAGGGAGTGACAGCCCAGCCGAAACTACCTTGCCACATGTGGCAGGGCGCAGAGGTGGCAGGGACGCCAAGGAAGGAATATGTCTGCCCGAACTGTTACTTAACACTCCTTTTTTGTTAGCTCAAAAATGCTAAAGAAGAAAAACCTTAAAACCGCAGACAGAATCCTGCAGCTCGAAGGGCTGGGAACGCCGAAACTCGCCGTCTGCTGCGGGAGCCAGCATAACAAAGGAGCAGGATCCGAGAGTTCAAAATCAGATTCCAAGCCCAATTCAGCGGAGCTCCGTGGTTAGTGGCTTATTCCACGGCAGTTGGCTGTGTGCACTAACATGCGATCCCCTCATTCGAACACACATTTCACAGCAGAATCATGGTTTTGTTTCTTGGAGATACCATAGTCTGGGAACTGAATTCTCCAGTTGAACCAGATATTTATTGGTATCTGTTATGGGAATGGACGATATGATTACATTGTAGTTTTATATCAAATATCTTGACATTATCATTATTTTATTAACTTTATGTTTTCATCAATAAATATACATTATTTTAAGAGATATTTTTAGTACTCATAAAAAAAAATTCAACATTTGAATTGAAGAATTTAAGAGGAAATGCATTATTATAAATTATTCAACAAGGCATTCTTGTTCTACAAGGCATAAGGCAATGATTTTTTTTTAATGGGAAATAAACAAATAATTATTATTTGAAGTCCCTGATTAAAAGTACTTTTGATGATTTAATTTGTTCTTGATGTTTTTGTATTGTTTATAGGAAGTATAAAACTAAGGACTTAAATCTAGAACATTCAGAAGAAGCTATTTTATTATTATTTTATGTTAAGAGGAAAATACCCTTGGAATGCGATTATATCTTTCATTCGAAATCAGTGTTATATATTATAGTTCCTAGTCTCAAAAAGAAAAATATCATAAACATATTCCCATTTAAATTTTAAGCACATAACATAAAACGTTTAAAGATTCTCATTTCTTAAAGACCTTAAACCAATTACCTTTTGGATCAAGCTATTTATATTATATATTTGTAGCCAGAATGCCTCTTACAAGTCCCACTAAGTCGAGTCGAAAATTATTTATAAGCAAGGGTATTTGGATTTCGATCCCCGGGGACTGTCAGAGTCGCCTTCTTATTCGTATTCATGTTGTCGCTAGTGTCCCCAAATGCCATTTAGCATTTGACTTAAATGTGGCTGCTGGTTCTGCCGTTGAAGGGAGAGCTAGTGGGTCGAGGGGCTCTGGGGTCGGACCTGGGGAGGAGGAGCTGTGGTGGCGACAACCTGCTGGGGCCCTGAGCCGCAACTACCAGGCACATATGTTTGTGTGCTAAGAACGTCTGATACCTTGGTTCCTGCCCGCCGCTCCTTCCTTGTCCCAATTCTTTGGGCTTGCTGTGCTCCGCAGACGGCACCTCCTCCTGCGCCCTCGCCCCGCCCGCCACCACCGCCAGTCCTTCTCAGTTGCAGTTTCCAGTCCCCCGGCCCAGTCCCCAGTCCCCGTCTGAGGCAACCATTAAGTCACATGTTTGTCTGTCTGTCTGTCTGGCGGGCGTGCGCCACAGCTCTTGCCTCCGCATCCCGGCCCCTGCCTGCTGCAAGACTTTTGAGTTATGACTTTGCATCCTTAGAGGCAGCAGAGTTATTTCAAGAGCGAGCCCAGCCAGCAAAAAAGGGGCAAGGAGCGAAGCCAGTTTAACCTGAATTTCCACATTAGTTTCTCGTCGCTCGGGTTTATTTGTCTTTGTTTTTATGGCCCTTTTCTGGCAGGTAAACACACCGGACAAGACGCTGCTCCAAGCAGCTCCAGGCCAAGCCCAACGGCATCATATGGTCAGCAAGGAGTGGCGGGGGAGCTGGCAAACCTGACTCATCCAAGCCAGGCAGCTTCATTACGCCGACTCCATTCTGTTTGTTTCCCCGGCCGCTGACTTATTACTTTAGCCTGCGGGCAGGCCATCAAAAGGATCACAAGCCCAACAGAAGGAACTCCTCTCCTGGCCGGACGAGGCTCGGGAAAGCTGACTCGCTGTGTGACATAATATGACACAAGCCTGCCAAGGACTCTTCTCGGCTCCCCGACTGCTGCACTTGCATCCGAGCTGCAACTGCAAACTTTCTTCTTCCACTTTGACAGGCATCCGGGGCCGGAGGGGCGGGACCACTCGTACTTCTGTTTGGCTTCCATTAGTCGCTGGTCTAGACAGCCTCCTGTGCGCAGGACTTCCTTCTGGTTGGCTTTATCTATTAAACATAATTTACACGATTTTGCTAACTTTATGCGCCCGTAAAACGGGAAAACTAAACTTTTGCTTAAGCAAGTCGACTAGAATCTCTCTACACTGAAGAATATTAGGATAGGGATACATACACCTTACTGCCTTAGAACATTAGCGTCATCCTTATATTAATTATAAGCTCTTTTGTATCAGTGTATTCTATATGTATTCTCTTTCTCTATTTGCAGGTGAGTCCGCATCCTGGGCGAAGGCGTCGTCTGGCTGTGTCTTCAATTAGTCGTAAGTGCCGGGGCCAGAGCATAAAGCCGAAAGCCGAAAGCCGCAGAAAGGATGTTCTGGGCCCGCGTCCTTTCGCGTCTCCTGGCTCTACTCGTGTGTGAGCCTACCGCGCCAGGCTTGGCGTCTTTGGCGTTGGAAATTGTGTAGAAAGTCTCAAGTTTCCAGCCTCCACCCCGGGCATAATTATGTGCCGTCACATCGTGGCCAACTGACTTGACTGCGGATTATGCGGCCGGGAGTTACGGCAGGAGAGGTCGGCTGGCGGACCAAAACATTCATTACGAATATCTATTACTCCGGCAGAAATGTCGGCCAAATGGGCCAAAAGCCCGGGCCGGCGAAAAACGAAAGGAAAGGATGCTGTTTGAGAATACTGTGGCACTTGAGAACTTTTTCCCATATTCATGTGAAAAGTAGAACCCGTCTGCTGGCCATAAGGGCCTGCCCCTTCCCCCAGCCCGCTTCCTCGGAGGTAACCCAAACAGATTCATTAGATAAAATAATAAGCACTCGAGGGGAGGCGGGGCGCCAAGCCAATGTGGCGTATGAGCGATTTTTCTTGTTGTTGCCAAATGCCGGCAAAGTTTTTCTATTCCGGCGAGTGTCTGTGTGTCAGGACAGACACCCCCTGAGTCCGCTGCGCCTCAGCCAGCCCCGACCCGGCCCGGCAGGCACTCGAAGAGCAAACTTCAACACTTTAGCTGAAAAGCGAGCTGGAAAAAAAGTAAAACAAGGCGAGAGTAAAAACTTTGCTACTTAAAAGCGCAAAACGCAACGCAATGCTCGAGTGGTGCCAGCTCGGGCTGCCGAGTGGGGGCTTCCATGGGGTGGGTGGTGGTGGTGATAATGCCGGAGAGTCTTCGTCTGAGCGAGCACAAGTAACTGCGAACAAACCAATTAAGTTTATTACTTTTGCGTTTTTCAAGTGATTCTCCTTCGCCCTGTCCTTGTTGCGCCCATCCCTCGGCGTATGTCTCTCTCGTTTCATCCGTGCCTCTTATGTTGTGTGTGGGGGAGTGGGTAGTAGCTGGGAATTTAGCAGTGCTGCGACTCTGCCCCGTGGTGTGCCACAAAAGTTGTTGCAGAAGTTTGACAAAGTGTTTCAAAACAAGACCAGGACACGGGGGACCACGACCGTGGCCTGGCAGCAGAAAGTAAAAGCACGATGAGAACGCCACTCAGCACAACAGATTTGTCAAAGAAATTAATAAATACCGCGTCATGCGGCGCGGCCAGTCTTCCCTGAGCGGCCCTGAGCGGGGGTTGGTTTTAGGGGGGAACAGAGCTTCTTACTTCTACCTGAATTATAATACCCGGTACTAGTGGAACACAAGGATATATTCTACTTGTGCAAAGAGTAGATTAAATGGAAATATTGAGATTTCAGTGCATATCGTGAAGTCTAAAAACTTATATTTCCGACTTGATAAGGGGTGTCTAATATAAACCTATAGGTTATCTATCTATGTGTATACTATTATAATGATATATATTTTTTATCAGCATGTTAGCATTCCAAGAATTCCTACTTTAAGTTTCTTAAAAAGATAAAAAACTATAAAACCGATGACAAAATACGATAATGTTTCAAAAATCCTAAGCCGTTTCTTTAGTAGTGAGTATAAAAGACAAGTACCGGGTATCACCCAGTCGAGAAACCCAACCTTAAGCTCCCTTCCTTGCTTCGCTTGGCAAGCCTACATTATTGTCTTGAAAATGTGGAAAAGCTGAAGCGATATCATCTCTCACTGGTTGGCTGGGAAGGGCAACAAGCATTTGGCAATTTTTCTCGCCGTGGGAGTGGAAACTGGGTATTTGCAGTGTAAATCAAGAGCCACGCTTCGCTGTGGCGCATTTGGCGGCAATTAAAGCAAATTAAGAAAGCCGACATTAATTATAATGGCAAGCATTTCCATTTCGCATCCCAGGGTCCTGCGCTTCCCCTCTCCTCAAATACTGCTCCTTCTTGTTGACTTCTTTGCCCATTCCCCGAGGACGTCTTCCTGTTCCATTCCTTCGGGTCCCCCCGGTTTCTGGCAAGGTGATTTATCACCTCTAAGCGCCTGGCACTCATTAATTTTTGATTGGACCCGAAAAGGCAACCAGTAGATGGCCAGGAGATGTTCTGGCTCTCGCTGTTTGTTGTCGCTGCTTTCATCGAAACTTTAACGAACAAAGACAGTAGGAGCGGCTCGGTCTTAATAACAAACTGAACTTTCCATCAGGGTTCATTCTCGTTAATTGACTTTTTTAAAAACAGTTGTTAGCGGCGATATTAGAAGTGAAAATACCCAGAATACTTCTCCATCCAAGGGTCGATCCGGGCCATCCTGAGGAGACATTTTTCCCCGTTGTTGGTAGTCACAGTTGACCGCAAAAGTTACACAATTAATTATGATGACGCCGCCGCCGCCGCTGCCTAGGACGCAAATGGGGAAAAAATTGGCTGCCAAATGGCGGCGACAACAATGACATCGGCATTGGCGGCGGCATGGTGGTAACCCTGGTCTGGGCTCCCGGGTTCCTGCTGCACACCGGATCTGGATTTTTCCCGGACAGGAACGTGAACCATGGACATGGTCGCGGTCTTCCTGTTTTGCGGCAGCTCCTGCCCTGCTCTTGGGATAGCCCTGGCCAGGGACGAGTCCTGGACTAGTCCCTTCCCCTTTTCTAGATTCGATTCGATTCCATTTCGTTCCGGTACGGGTCCGAAAAACTATGGACGCCGCTTCCGTTGACAGTTATTTTGATTTATACGGAATTGTAGCGAGGGCTCTGGCCCCAAAGCCTGGCTGGGGGAGTGGTGCATGCGTGCGAGGGACCCGCAGCAAAACGGCAGTAAATGGCGCCCAAACGTGGCACAAAAGAAACGCTAGTTGGCGGACCCCAAAAAGCACTCAAAGCTCTAAAAACAAATTGCGAGACCCAGGCTGGGAGTATCTGTGAGTGCGTGGAAATAAAAGGTGTTGGATAACAAAGTCCTGGGGATTGCTGCTAAGAGCCCTAAGGGGCAAGAAGGGGCAAAAATCGATTCATTGTGGAATTTCGGGTGCTGACCAGATCCAGGCCCTCTTTCTCTGCTTGGAATACCTGTATGAAATCAATATTTTACTTTGGGGGACCCTTCAAGATGGGTAGTGTTATCCCTCATCTGGATATCTTTTGAAATAATACACTCGTACTGACGAGCCTTTTGTTCAAGCGGCCTTATCCCTCTCGACCTGTCAACTGGCGTCCATTAACAGTCTCGTTCCAACCCTTTGAGCCCCTCAGGAACTCTTATCTCAGGCAACCACTTAGCAAACTGCAATAACAAGTACGGCCACTACCAGATCTCGGTCTAATAACTCTAATGGCAGCAATAAAATATCCATATACATTTAAAATTAGCACTTGATTGTGAGCTTCGGCCAGGCCCTGATCCCGATCCCTGACGTGTGATGGGATGGGAGGGTGAGTGGAAACTTGCGCCAGGCCGCAGGGCCGCCCAGACCCATATTGCTGGCCAAATGTGACCGCAAACTACATAAACTATAATGACAAATGTGGGTGCGTGTGTTTGCGGGGATCCAAATTGAATGAGAATGCTGGAAAAAGGTTCGCTGCCAGCCAAGCGCCAGCCCCCAGACCCCAGGCCCTAGGGCGGGAGATGACCAAACAACCGCATCGACTGTGGGTGCCGGCCATGGGTCAACGGCGACAACAACAGCAGCACCAACAACAACAGCCACCCAATAAAGACCACTAAGTGTCCCTGTGTGTGTGGCCCTGTGTGTACAAATGTGATTCTATTTGAAATAAACCAAATAGTCGCACATAAATGCGGGTGTTGGCAGTCCGGAGCACGAGTCCCCTGCCCTCGCCAGCTTGCATACATCATAAATTGTGGACAGTCTGCTGGCCTGGCTGGCCTGCCAGCTCCTAGCTGTAAATGGCCTAACCACAGGACGAAACAACCGGACCACTCCCTGCCCTGCTCTCAGCCCCGTTCGCTGCATCGGCGCTACAACCCGCCAGGCTAAACATCCGGCCAGTCTGCCTTGTCCTGCCTGCCCGCCCCTGGGTCCCGGACCCTGGTCTGGGGATGCTGACAAAAAAGTTGGCAAACGAGCAGGGAAGCAAGGCGTAAAGTTTGCCTTTGAAAATGTCTATTTGAAAAGTTTCCTGGCCCGGACTGCGACTCTCCGGCTCACAATGGCGGCCATAGTTTGTCGCTTCCGCCGCTCGCTAAACGAAAGTCATTTATTTCGGCCATTTTTTCGAGCAACTTCATTGCCACGGAGCTTTTTTAATCAACTCGCTGCCAATTGGCGGCCCTGAATCCATTCGCCGCTCAAGTGCCAAGGGCAAGTCCGGCACATGAAGGGCTTCGGCTTTTGCTTCCAACTCCCTACCAAGTTTCAAGTGCAGACCGGCTTTGATTAGCGTTCTATGTAAAGAAGCCATTGAGACCAGATAGTTGGGACTAAGACAGCCAATCAGTTGTGAAAAGCCCGAATTGCATGCTATCTTTGAATGCGATCCACGAGGGCTTCATCTCCCTTGTGTCCAAAAACAATACTGAATGGGTTCCATAGCTGTGTTTAAACATTAAAGTTAGAAATATTCGACAAGATCTATTTGGATTTTGAAAAAAGATTTAAAGTCTAGAACCATATGCAGTGAAGCAAAAAGTAATATCTTATCGTGAACTCCTAGAATCTTTAAAACATAAAACCATGTCAGGAACATAAGGACGAACAGATGTCCAGAGACACTCAAAAGATGGTACGGATTGAAAATGAATGCACGTTTTTGGTTTCCCCTTACTTGTTACATAGATTTCCATAAATAAAATCTACCCCTGCATAGGATCTGTCTTCTGGGTTAGTTTTCCGATTTCTCGGATAATAGCATTCTGCGTAAACCAGATTGGAACGAATTCTTCGATTTTTGTAACTGGTTTTAGTTTGATGACAGGAAAGAGAAATAGGATCTAATTCTTAAAAAGTGAACAAAAAAAGGTCTCTTAAAATCCCGAAACTTGACCATCACACTTTGAGTAAAAATTATGAATTCTTGTTTCTGAATCTAAAATTTTAGGATGTAAAATGTCCAACAACTCTTCGAAAAAAAATCTCAAAACCTTTATTTTCACGGTCTATTAGATTAGAATTTTTTCGAATTGTCGGCATATGTTCGAAGTGACAACCCTCCATTCCACTCTATTGCGGAACTCATCCATGATTCATGATTTTTCCAGCTCTCAGCCACTTACCACGCCTAACAGCGTTTAAGTCTATATCACACATGCGATTAGCCGGGGAGGCAGAGTCGGAGTCGGATATCTGTGGAGGTCAGAGTGCATAGACATCTATTCCGGGGCATACATATTTAAAACTTATTCAGGCATCAAATAAATGTTTACACGAGGGCCTGGGCGAGGAAATCGGTGCTTAGCCCCAGCCACTAGTACTCGATGTCGTTGGGTGCAATATTCAGCGGATGATTCGATATCATTTTGTGATTCGTCCTGGCCCTGGTGCTGCGCCCAAAACTATGCAAATAATTCATTTGACAGACAGGCGAGCAAACAAACAAAGGAGCTGGAGGAGGCGGGATAGGCGAGAGAACGGAAGGAGGCGATAAAGTGTGAAAATGTGTAGCGGCCAAATGGCAAAAGAAATTAAAACGATCAGTCGTATCGGGCGGAAAAAATGCTCGCTTTCCTGTGCTCCTGTCGGAGGTATAGACAGCCTGACACTTGAAAAAACAAATTCCATTTTGAATATTCATGAGGGCTTTTAGTGACATCAGTATTTATTAATATTGAATGTTTGTTTTTCGTTTAAGCCAAAAAAAACATAAACAAATGATGTCTCCTTTTTATATTCTTTGTGAGTGCAGTATTTTTTTGAGTGCATTCCAGCAAGGACTTGGAAAAGGGGAGGACATTTTCGTGCGTCTCGTTTCCGTTTACAGTGAAGGCCAAAAGTCAGCAGCCGCCTTCTCCTGGCTTATCTTCCGTGGGATGCCCGGCATTCAGTGCATGTCTGCCAGGAGCTTTAAAAGGCCAAAGCCCTTCACACCAAGTCCTGGCTCCCAGAACACACCTTCGGTCTCGGCTACAAACAATTTTCGGCTAGCTGTTCTAGCCATTCCGTTTTGAAGCCTGTTTTCGTGACGAACCACTGACGCTGGAAAGTATGCTTTAAAATATTTTCCAGCATCCGGATGAAAAAATATTTGCCAAAAATTCGCATTAAAAATTCAACATGTTGTGTCGCATGCAGGAAAAGCAATAAGTGGGCGGCGATGTGACCAGGGGGCGGCCCACCTCCCTCCCACCCCTCCAGTCGAGTTCCTTTAAATATTTCATGACCCCAACATTATTCGGCAATTGCCGTCAGACACAGATATCTAGACAGAGAGCGGAACACTTCACGGGAGACAGGGACAGCTGCCGCATTAGTTGTGGCCAGCGCCGGCGGAGGGAGGAGCGCTTTTCTATTTCCGCTCCATCCATCTCGTTCACGCGCCCTCCCCCCGTGTCTTCGACATCTGTCAATGCAAGAAAAACCCGATTTTCCGAGCACATTTCACTGACACTTCCGCAGCATATGTGGGCTGTAGCGCCGGGCCTGTAAAAAACTTTTATAGAAATGATGAACTGCCCGAATCAAACAAAGGCTCGGCGGCTCGAGGGCAGGGGTCCGAGGACCATACGACTCTGGGAGTGGGGGCATCTCATGCGTATTCATCGATGCGGAAATGCGTTGTCAACTCAGATTTGCGAGCTGGTCGGTGCCTGGGAGTCT
Source organism: Drosophila malerkotliana malerkotliana (assembly GCA_018153235.1). NCBI lineage: Eukaryota > Metazoa > Arthropoda > Insecta > Diptera > Drosophilidae > Drosophila > Drosophila malerkotliana. The sequence goes on along the minus strand of JAECXV010000075.1, from coordinate 18,849,541 downwards.
CCACTGTTTCCATTGAACACTGAAGCGCTCTCAAAGCAGTTCCATCTCTACTGGACTGTGTGAGCCAGCTTTCCGGCGGCTGCTCTTCTCGTCACGCACGGGAATGCCCTACTCCAGTAGTCTATGAAAATCCCTAGAAATTCCACCACTTCCAGCCCTTCTTGCAAACGTTTTTCAATCGCCTTTGGGTTTTATCTCTGCAGCGATTTGGCCAATTCTAGTTTTTGGACTCGAAGTAAAGCGAATTAAGCAATGTAAAGGTATTTCAGTGTTTGCTGAATTGATGTATCGAAAGCACTTGAAAGTTTATTCAATAACGACCAAAGAAATCCGTGCTGTTAATCCCAACCGAATTTTCTTTGTAATGAAAGTCAGGCCAATCTGTTCAAATTATTCCCTATTATTTATTATTTTTTTCAAACAAAGGAACAATAAAAATTATTTCTAAAGGGCCCCCTATTTGAAAAAATATTGAGAAACATTAAAAAGCGATGCGATCGTCTGCATTCGATAATTTATTGGTATTATATTAATGACTACACAAACAATTAAAAAACAAAATGGCTTTTTTTTTATTCCAAGAAGGTCTTCTAGTTAAATTAATTAAAATTGGAAGACTATCTATTTATTCAAAATAAATTCATTTAATTTTAGTTGATGGAGTTTACATTTTTAAAAGATCAATGTCCACTTCTTGATTCGGCTCGCTATCCAAGTGATTGCTGTTTTTCACAATTAGGTCTTTCAAAAAAAAGGTTGGAAAAAACCGGGCTATTTATTGGCTATTTTCAGACATACAAAAAAGAATATTCTTCAACTGTTTTTTTATTTCAAGGAAATTTGATATCTATAACTTGAGAATTCGCTGAAGTTTGAGTTTCAAAGTTTGTAGAAACGTACCGCAACGCGCTTAACATCAAGAAATTCGTGTTTTACATACATATATGTACATACATATGAAGACAACTTTAATTTATGAAGGCCCTTTGGGAATAAACTTCAAATGTGGATATAATTTGCATAGAAATTAACACAAAAAGTTCTTAAGAAGCGAACGAATTACTTTACTATTGGAGTATTTTTGATTAGAAATAAATTTATTCTAAAATAAAATGAGCATTTTCCTTTTATACCCATTAGCCTTAATAGTCAATCATTGCACTTTTTACAATTTCTGTAGTTGTAACCGCATAGATTTAAGTTGTTGTGGTTTCATTCATAATTAAATAAAGTGAAGACCACTTCTGGGCAACTTTAAGTTAAACCGCAACTGACACACGCATACATACTTATGTAAATGTGTACGGTGCATATGTGATATATTTAAAAGCTGTTAACTGTAAACTCTGAGGAAACTTGAACGACAGTCAACTTTCAGAGGAGCAACAACGACGTCTAATGAATTTTATAGCCAGGAAATTATTACGGCATCGATGGGCCCCGACACTCACAAACAACACACACACACAAGGAGAAGGACTCGACTAACGTACACCCACACCCACGTGAAACCCGCCCGAATACAGACGGGAACAGTGACTGCGAAAAGTTTGGTCCTGGTGGAAGGAGTTGAAATTGGCAATTAACAAACCATTGAATCCAATAAACAGGATTTTAACATTTTGAACAAACAGAGAGCCCTGCGGAGAGCCGCCGAGAGCGCCCGAGAGGAGTGACAGGGAGAGGAGCAGAGAAAGGTAGCAGAAAGCAGAGCCGCAGCGCAGAGGGTGGAGGCCATGGGTGGCGGCCAGGAGGGAGACTTTCGTTCGATGTCGTCCTCGTCCTCGTGTTTGTTTATATGCCATTTTTTGATTATTTTTATGCCGGTGCCTGTGTGTGAGTGAGCGTGTGCGTGCCGTGTGGCTGTGTTTGTGTCTGTGGCGCAGCCCCCTGCCCCCCGGGCACGCCGCCCCTGGCTGCTGAAATCGAAACCTTTGAAGTGTTGCTGAAACGTTGTTAGTGCGAAATGGGAATGAAAACGAGAAATTCATTTAAATTATTTGGCCATCGAAGCCACTGAAAACGGCAATCAAAGGAATGCGAGGCCGAGGACCCCAGGTGGGACCGAGAACTTAGAATTAGGCGGGTCGGCCAAGTAATTTTAATTGCATGCCGCCAGAGTGATTAGGAAATGATGTTTGCGACAGGCAGTAGTTGATCCGAAAAATTGATCCAAAGTTCATTAAGACCTCTGGGGAACATGGCTCGTAGAGAGGGATCCTTTTGTGGCTTGGCTTTCATTGCAATTTAATTCCCCGCCGGACCACTTGAGCCTCCATCTTGGTTTGGTTAATGCACGAGGCTGAGATACCTTGATGGACGGCCAGGACACGGCCGTAATCCTTGGGCATATTTTAATGAGCAGCCCGACTGGCAAACAAAGAGCCATTTCCCTACAGTGGAGCGCACAATAGATCAAATTCGGAGTCGGAGTTGGATTCGGGCCTGGACTACTCGCCGCAACAACACGAACCACTTAGACGTACTTAGCGCCCACAAGGGCCGTCGGTGCAGGGGCTGGGGCGGCATATGCCGGGGAGTAATATTAAATCAAATTAAATTAAATTAACGCTGCTGATTAAAACTCGCGGCGGCGGGGACATAAACAAAAGACGGCCCTCAGCAGCCAGCGGTTGGAACAAAAGCCGGCCAAAAACCAGTTGAAGTTGAAGGGCGCATTAAAAGCCGCCAAGGAGAGCCAGGACCAAGCCGGGCCCGAGCCTAGCGCGATGAGCAAACATCATAATCGGGGCATTACGGCCAGGCCGAAAGCACGCACGCGGGTCCCCGTTAATTCTCTGACAAAGAGTCGAACTCCCGCCCGGAAATGTGGAAATTCGCAATCAGCATAAAAATTACATTAACATACAGCTCAGACCCAGACCCAGACCCGGACCCGAGGCGAATTTTATGTGTGGATATTTAAATGAAATTATTTTCGCACGGAGAGCAGCAAACAGGCAAAGTCAAAGACAAGGCTTGGCAGTGCAAAGACAGGACACTTGGCACTCGGGGCCTGGAAGTGGGTCGGCGGTTGGGGCAGCGTGGAGTGTCAGTCACACTCCAGCGAAACACGGAGCGGAAAGTGATTAAAATCGCATTTTATGCGCAAGCGACGCGCTCGTCCTCCAAGGGAGTGGAGATCAGCAACGGGGGATCAGGTGTCGGCTGTGGGGATGGGCTGTCCGAGGGTGTGTGTTTAAGCAGTTTTCGCGATGGTGGGTGCTGGCAGTGGGGTGGTTAGCCCCCGGGCAATGTGCGTCAAAAAACGCTAATCAAAGGATAATTGACCAAATAACTGTAAAATTGTTTTTCAATAAAAACGACAACATATTCAAGTCAATCGTGGGTAATTTGGATTTCCTTGCAGGGAATATTATTGGTAATGGTTCCTATTAACTTTATAGAAAGAATATATTTATAATATAACATTACCCCAATGATTACTTCTCTCACTTGGTTATTCTTTTTCTATATCTGCAGGTGTTCATAGCCATTATAGTTTTAACTTTCCGTCCAAGATCTTCGATCGTCTTTCCATTTCATATAAAAATTTATCTGCAAAGTATCGCACCCTCTGTATCCAATTTATTTTAAACTTTCTCCTCACGTTCGTTCTCGACCTTGTTATAAACCGTCTTCCAGATCCCCAATTATCAATCCAAACATTAATTTCCTATTAAAGATAATATCTCCACTCCTAATATATGTAATTATATTTCTAAATCAATCAGCAAGAAAACTAGATGCTTATAGAAAGTAAAAACGTATATCATGTGACCACGCTGTCAATACAAACGATGTCACTGATCAAATAACACATTTGTGTACCCTCGACAGCTACAATCCTTCTTGGACCGCAATCCTATGACGGGATGACTACCTGCTGGGCCTGAAAACCTGCGGTAACGACTCTCGCTTCAACTCACACTCACAGGCGACCCTTATTTATCTGCCAGATCAGTCGAGGAATAATGCAAACGAAATCGTTTGTTTGACAAATAGAATTTTTCACAGACTGCCTAAAGAAGATTCGGGCCCTGGCTGGAAAAGTTTTAAATCGAGCTGAACGAACCGTCAATAAAGATTAGACGCGCTGTAAGCGGAGATTGCATTTGCTCTTTAAACAGTTATGGAACAATGTAGGTCCCAGAGCCTTCTAGGAGCCGAGCGGATCATTAACGACAGCTGCTCAACAGGCTGACGGACGGATCCTTGGACGGACCGGCGCAGGTTGAACTACCTGATCGAGACCCTCTAGGGAGCGACCGTTTTCGGGGCCCGACCCTTGGCGGACTAATCATCGGGTGGGACCGACCACTCGAACCACTCGATGCAGGCGGCTCATTACGGCTGCTTCTGTTTAATGTTCCATTTCTGGTTTTGCACCTTGCACTTTCCAGTTCCGATCGGCATCGCTTCTTCGGGGCTGCCGTCGTCCCCTTCTGCCTGCTGCGTCCAATCATCTCGACAGCTGGTTCTCGGGGCAGTGTCTCGACCTGCTTTTGTTTTGGTTTCAGACAATCATCTGTTCGGAGGACAACTCTTTATGGCCCTTCGCACAGTTATTTAAATTTGTCCTGCGGTCTGTGACCGAATGTCAATCATATGTTCCTGTCTCGGAACAGAAGTAAGATGCTTCCTCAAGATCCTGGCCCGGGGTTGTGCGGTTAGGCGAATCTTTAATTGGAGAGAGCCATTGTTCGGGGTAAATCAGCTGGAAGACGAGGCTTGGGATGCCTTTTATGAAAACCCTGTGGACTGAATAAGCCGAACAGACAGATTTCTTCTTGTATTCGGGTAAAAACTCCACTTTAGGAAAGTAGTTACGCATTTGCGGTTGGAACAACATATCATATTTCAGTATACCCGAAATAGATCCTTCGTATGTACATACGAGATATACATATAATCTTAAATACATTAGATATACATAGTTAAAATAAGAGTGGAGCTTGTTGTAGAAATAATATGTAAATTATATTGCGAATACCTCCCTCACCACACGTTGGGCGCCAAATCTAGCTAAGCCTAACCTCTCTCTTCGCTTTCTTTGCACACGGCCGCATTTCGTCACACTAAAAATCAATTTCCCTCTGAAATATTCTTCCGCCGCTCTTGCAGCGGAGGGCGCGCGAGGGGCAGGCGAATCTTCTCTTGTTGGCATTACCTCACGTTTGTAAACAAAAACGCCCCGCCCACAACCCGTGCTTTCCCTCTCTCTTTAAGCTTCCCGAATACAGAAAGGGAATAAGCGGATGGGAAGCGCGGGGCTGGGGCTCGGGGCCTGGTGCACGGGCGTCGGCGCCCCGTCTGAAATGCCAAACGAATTTGACTAAACACTTGTAAAAAATACATAGCACCCCCCACCACACAGGCCAGCCACGGCTTAGGGGAAGCTCCTGGGCCGAGGGGGATTCGGGCGGGGAGAAGCGCTCAACCCAAAAAAAGTAAAGTAAAATAACAGAGGGAAGAAGCAGAGAAGAGCTGTACATATTTACCCAGCCAGTGAAGTGCACTTCACCAATGTTGTGGTGGAAGAGAGGGAGCTGGCGACGAGATCCCAGTATTTTATGCTGCTCTCTTTAACTTGTTCTGGCTCGGGGAGAGCACGCATGCGCCGATCTGCGGGAGAGCAGGAAGTGCGAGAGAAACGCGGAAGTGTTGGGAATACTGGGATATTTCATAGGCAGTCCGTTCCACAGCTGTAGATGTACGAGTGTGTGAGTGTGTCAGTGCGATGGGGTAGAAACTTCCCACCAGGGTGTGTTCCACACTTGATGAGCAGCCACCGCAGCGAACTGAAAAAATATCCTGCATGAAAATGTTCTCACGCTGCCCGGCCATGTCCCTGCACCCCGCAACCCGCACTTCGCACCCCGAACCACTGCCTTTCATCACAGCCCCGCCTCTCCCCAGCCCCTTCTTTGGGCCCCTTTAGCGTTCGCCCGGCAAAGGACGAGCTGCGCTCCCGATTCCTTGGCTCGTAGCACTTAATTCCCTGCCAGCCCAACTTCCTTTTTTCTCAGGCGCGTCTCGAGCGTCCTCCGCCTGCTGCGCGCGCATCCCTGCGAGCTTGAGTTCACGGAGGAGCCACGCAATCCCGCATCGGGCCAGGACATGTGTGCGGCTCCCCGTCCCAGCTCCGCCCGCCCTCCTGCCTCCCTCTCGCTGCCAGCCCTCTGCTGGCGTGCCTTCCATCTGTCTGTGTGTATCACAGTTTGTACTTAGCGCCAGATGTTGCACGTTGTTGTTGCTTCTGTCTGTCATCTTCCGCAAAATCAAGTTTCCAAGTTCACACAGATAGACAGGCGGACAGGAGTGCCAGGCGGAACAGGGAGGACGAGGCAGCCTGCCGGAGGACACACGACAATTACCACGAACAAACACACTCACAGAACTCGCACAGAGGCGACACGACTCCGCGCATCCTTTGCCTTATTTTAGTAAAGTTCATTTTCATAAAAATTATTTTAATGCCTCGTCCATTAATGCTAAGTGGCCGGGACATGGGAGCGCCTCCGTTCCTTACGCATTGTTGACTCGGCGCTAATCCTTTTCTGTTTTTCTGTTATTTAATTCTGTGTCCTCCGAGCCGCACCATCCATTGAGGTAGGACCAGGGACCCAGCGCTTTCAGCATCCTCGTTTAGCGTCGCCGAAGAAAGGACTGGTAATGAGCAGCTCTTAGCTGCTGCTGCGGTTAATTCAGGTCCAGGTCTTAAAAGATGAATGCCGGATGCCGTCGGAGGCGGAGATCCGTGGGTCAAGGATCAACGGATGTTTTTGACGGGTCTGTCCCCCAGATGAATCTCATTTGTTGACATTACATCTAATTAAAAATGCTGCACCAAGTGCCTCGAATGTAACTTGGCTTTAGGCCCAACCAAGCCTGGCTGAGTGGATTAACTCTTCCAGATTGGGATGACACTAATACCGGGGAAGTCTCTCCAGGAAGGAGGGTCGGCTGCCAAACTTTCTTTGGCCCCAATGCGGGCAGCTCCTTGCGCAATCCTTCCACCTTTAAACCTTTAAAATAGTTAAAGCTTTATTTTAAAGTCTTTATGGTCTCTCCCCATGCCCCGGCAATTGCCTTTTAGGGCCGGCTTATAGAAACCCAGCCTGCATATTTCAATATTTCCTTTTCCTCTCGTCCTCTTTGGAGTTTTTGTGTTTTTTGCCAACCAACAAATAATTTCATAAGCGCACCGTGTGTCCTTTCATCCTGCGTCTGTGGCCGGGTACCGACACAACCCCACTCTGCGAATCCCGCTTTATTATTCGTGCAGTCCGACCCGTTCCGATCGGGCCTGGCAGCTGCTGCCTCCTGTTTGGGCCTTGGGGTCGACTCGGTTCGTGTGTGCCGTGGAATTCGTGGATGGGCTTCTGCTGGTATCTGAGTTCGCCATGTATTTGTGTGTAATATCCTCTTTATTGCATGTATGGTGGCCTTAGCAGGCAGCCAGAGCAGAATGTCAAGTTCAGTTCAATAGCACTGCTCACGAGGGGCACTGGCGGATGCCAAGGCATTTCCAATAATTCCCGAGCCTGGTTTAAAATTTAATCAAACTGCAGGCGCCCTTTCCGATCGAATGTCCTGGCTCGTTCCAAATTACAGACCTCATCGAATGGGTCTTTCACCTTCCGAGAAATCCCTCACGTAGCCGCGGCCATAAATATAAACACAAGTAATTGCCTGAGAAGTGGATTACTCGCTGTGGGACAACTTGGTTGTCTCTGCCACGCCCTGCGCTTATCTGCCTTGGCTAATTTGACAAATGCTGCGCATTCGTTACACCCCAGGTCCCCGCCCCAGAACCAAAAGCGAACTGAAACCGAATTCGGAATGGCCCGGCATTACAATTGCCGAAATCAAACACAAAAGAGTGAAAATCGTTGCCATTACACACGACGAGCCATCAGACACTCCGAGTGCCGCGGGATGAGTGGCAGACTTCGAGGTGGGTTGGGCCCCCATTCTCCACCGTGCTCCATTCAGAGCTTCTCACCCCGCTTTCTTGCAGCCCGGCAACAAATGAGTTATGAATTGCGCTTTACACCGGGGATTTTGTGGCATTTGCCCGCCAATGTTTTATGAGCGTGCCAGCTGGAGTACCTGACAGACTTACGGATTCCGCTCTGACAAAGTATTGTCGAGCTCCTTGGCAGAACCGGGGGTGTGGGTTGGAGCTTAGCTGATCCAGAAGCAGCTTAGAGGGCGTCTAAGCTCTACCAGAGTCCGGAGTCCTGTGGGTCAATGGGTCGTTATCGAACTCTCCAGCTCTCTCCTGCCAATGGAAAGCTACCCCTGTATGAGCAAGAAACCCTGAATTGGGAAAATTAGATTATATCAGCAAGGCATTGCGAACTTCATTGAACAATGGCATAATTATGCAATGAGCAACCCTCGCCGCTCAATCGCAACATCGCCGCAGATGTTATCGTGAAATCGTTTACTGTTCGCCAACCCCACTCCCCGGGAACCGTCAAGGCCCGGAGCTCGGAAATATGACGGAACACGCGACTCTCTGGCCTCTTTTTTGAGATTCCTGCCCCTAATCGGAGAGTGGACAGTGGCCAGAAACCCTTGAGAACAAGTTCCGATCAAACAGGTTTTCACGAAGCGGCATCCCCCGGGCGAGTCAAAGGCTTACACATCTCATTGATGTTGATGAAGCGTGCATCATGGAAGGAGTCCTCCAGCCGCGTGACACTTTTTAAATTAAACATGCAGCCTGGGCAACCCAGCTGTAGCAGTTGGCCGAGGCCAGAGCGCACGGCCCGAGATGAGGAAGTAATCCTCGATGGGGTTGCAGCATGCATTGCATTTGATTAAAGGCCAGGGATGGCCTCCCGGCACAAGCTGGTCACTCAGGCTCAGGAGAGCTTTCGACCGCAAGCAAACGAAGGACTCTCCTCGACCGGAGCTCCTGTTTGCATAGACTACTCCAGTTTGTTTGCCAGAGGTCAGCTCGGCACACAGCCTCCTTGAAATGAGAAGCAACTCTTAACTGGTGCCGGGTTGCCATTTCAGATCCTGCCTCGGTCTCTGTTTCTTTTCAGCTTAGAACTCTTCCCAAATGACCTTTAATCAAGTCGTTCAGATTGACTTTGCCCCCCCACCCTGGTACCCTGCTGCTAAACGAAAACACGCTTCTCCCCGGCCCATGAATACACAATGTTATTCAATAACTGGCCATAAAGATTCGGATTGAAACTTCCAGCCTTTCCGTTCCAAGGGCTGTTTGGAACATATCAGCGCACAAAACATGCACCTTAGCTCGGCTGGCCCCTGGCACGCTACCGAAGAGGGTTAAAGGGGTGCCGAGCCCTGCCAAATCTGGTCCGGATCCTGCTCCTGGAAAATAAAAACCCCCCGCGAAGCCACCCCTCGCAGACACTAAAGGACATGGGTAGCTGGAGGGCCAGCCACTGCCCTAATATCTACATAAATACATGCAACACGCTGCTTCCGGTGTTGAAAGTTCCATTTCACAAAAGTCCGCGACTTGATGTTGATACGATGGTGACGTCCATGGCCGCGGGGCAGGATGGATGTGCTAGGGGAGGCACGTAGGATGGATATGTCAGTGCGAGGGGGGGGAATAAAACAATAAAAAAAGCTAAACAACGATTTGCCACATTGGAACTGCCACTGATGTGAACTTAATGAACAAACTCTACCGTTCTTAATGGGTTACAGGGGATACACTTTGTTAATTAAAGTAGTATATGCATATTTTCCCTTAAGATATTTAATTAAATATTCTTCCTAATTAAGAGCCTCATAGATGGACACAAAATATAATATAATTTAACAATTTTAAAGATATAGATACATATGTATTCCAAGTAAAACAATAATAAATACGTAACTACTAAGTAACTTATTGATTGAGTCAAATGTTTGTTTGAGGAAGGGTTTGGCAAGCGTTAATCTTAAAAAATGCATAACCTTTCAATCTCAACTTTTAAATACCCTTGCTTTATTTCTGAAAACTCAATGGAATAAATTTAAGGAGGAGGTTTTATTAGAAGAAATCTATTGTGCCTATGACTTTTTATTGGTAAGGATCTTGGGCTTTTAAAATTTGGTTGTTAAGATTCCTGGGCCATATCCTTACAGCTATGCGCAGCTATAGAAATTTTAAAGCTATTTGCCATTCGGTGAAAGTCAACAATGGTGAGCCAAAAATATAGCCAAATTTCAAGTTTGCCAGACTCGTATTTTATACCAGCCCTCCACCACTCTATTCCCTGAACTTAACTCGCTGTGAAAGCATTAAAGCCCGAAGGTCCTGCGGCGGGAATCGGCTTCAGCCTCGGAGTAGCGTTTAGCCCCACATTAGCGATTCGTCCGACTCCGGCCGAGTCCGTCCGAGGCAGTCCGAGTCCTTTCGAGTGGCGAACGACGGCGACGGGGGACAGTGGGTGGGTGGTGGCAGGAGCAGTATGTTGGTGCCGGGAGATTGCCATCTCCCCTCGCTGTCTGACTGACTGTTTTTCTTGCCGTTCCTGTTCGCGGCGGTCGGGTGGTGTGGCCGGGGTGGGAGTCTCGACTCTGACCTCGGCATTTCGGGCATGTTTGTTCGGTTGTTTGCCTGAATTTCGGGCCGGGCTGGGCTGGGCAGGATTTGGTCATGGCTGAACGCATATTGGCGCTTATTAATATTTACATTTTTATTTGTTCGCCGCTTTTTGCTTATTTTGCTGACAAATTCGAGCCATTCCGATCCCCGTTTATTAAGAGTTCAGTCCGGTGTTATAAATTTTTATATACACATTCGGATCCGGATGTATCGCTCCGAAGGACGGGGACGGCTTTGTCCTGGCAGTCCAAAAAGTTGATAGCTCCTTTTTTAATTGTCAAACAATTTGAGTCCTTGTTTTGGGAAGTATCCAAACCAGAAATGGTTTTTATGTCCTATGTTTCCTGCAATTAGGTGGCTGGAAAAAGTTGGGCCTCGGATTTATGATTCCTAATTGGCCAGAGGGTGGGAAGGCGCCTGCGGGCGGCGGGCACTGTCATTGGTCCCTGGTCCTGGGCGCATATGTGCTGGCGATTAAAGTAATCGCGCCGTACATTTTATGTTTTAATGCCGGGGATTTAATTAAAAATCGCTGGCCTCGCGTTCCAGGTAACCTTTCCCAGCTGATGCCGCTCCAAGCCACGACCTTGGACCGAGTTCTCTGCCGAGAGCTGTGCGCCTTTCGCCCCAATTTCGGGATTAGGAGATGCACGTGTCGTCATTGCCGCCAGTCCCAAGTCACTTCCATTGTTTACCCAAATTATTTTAAGTTATGGTGCACGCGGCTGTCGGCTTACTTCCACGCGACTCTCCTTGGATGGATGTGTGGCAGTGACCAGAACCACCACCAACCCATCTGCACCACCACCACCAGCAACAACTGTTCTCTGCGGCCTTGGACACAAATGTTGCATTTTCTATCCACGGCATGTGGCACTTGAAAAGGATTAGCCGTTTCCGCTCCTTGGAATATCCAATATTCGACTACATCCTGGGTGGTGGCTTCCCATATATTTCGGGCGATTTCAATCGCCTTTCGGCTGCCAAGTCGGACATAGTAATGGAGGGATCAAGAACCAATGTTAATGCACCACCATTCCACTTGAGCAGACCAGATTAGTCCGAGGATGGAACTTATATCCAGTCTTGATATCCAGAGAAGCTGGAGATGGTCGAAGATAAGCCCAAATTGTGCACACAATGTGACTGATTGTTTAATTACACCAAACTGTGTAAATTAATTATCTTTAAAAACGAATAGTCAGTGTTACTCTGTTACATGTATATGAATCCTATTTATAGTCTAAGAAGTTTCGTTTTAAAATATGACTCAGAAGTTTTTGGTCGTTTTGGGACGAAGATTTCTTGGTCACTGGACGACGCAACTGGTATTTATACCATTGACATACTTGTATAAGAATTAAAAATTGTTTTCTAAAGATATTGGACCCAAAACAACAAAAGCAAACCTACGGCCATACTACCGATTCAGTACGGAAACAGACTAAAAGGTGTAGATTAGCCATTGGAACAGTTCAAAACATCTACAAAACATTTTTCAAAAACATTAACGAACTGACGCTAACATCAGATTTGTGTTCGTGGGCGGGAGTGGGAGTGAGAAATTTTGGCACAAACTTGAATCTGAATCATACGATCCCGAGTCCTAAATCTTATAGTTATATCTCTTATTGTCTTCGAAATCCAAACGTTTAAAATTTCACACGTCTACAATATACCGTTGTACTCTACGAGTACCGGGTATAAATAGTGTTAGGCTGAAACGTCTGTCCATTCATTCCTTCGTCACTGGAAAATATGGTAATTATGGTAATAGTATTTTTATACCATTCTCAAAAAAAAAAGTAGTAATAAATTCTGATAAAAGTCGACATCGAATATCAAGCTTTCTATAAAGCTTATTAGTAAGATACGTTATTAGGCTGAAAAGTGTAATCATTCGTCCTTGGAAGAATACGACTTTTATACTATTCTCAACCTTTAACAAGTGTAAATTTTTGTCCTAAATTTCAAAGCAAAGCTTTAGGGCTTGCCGTTTTTTACTCCAATAGTTTTTTGTTTGAATTCCCTTATAAACAGGATAAATGATATGATTTCTGGTCTGTAAATTAATATTTGAAATGTTACCTGGATACAGCAGATCAAAGAGAAATCTATATATCACAATATTTATACTTTTGTCTCACCGTTTGGGGAAATGAAGACATTTGTATTCATTAATCCGCACAACGACCCATATTTCTTCCCGGACAGAGTCCTGGAACTTAACAAGGCAATGACTAAAGTAGCAACAAATTGTCATTAACTTAATTTATGGCGACACACTCAAGTATCTACCCGTATGGATATCGGCAGGTTTTGATTGGGCTCCGAGGCAGAGCTCGACATGCTAATCGGCCGTCTGCCAAGGAGGCGACAGTCGAGAGCCCGAAAGAAATGCGGTAACGGAGCAAAATCGAGAAGCATCCTCCAGGACACACGGCCTGGGAGGGGGAATAATTCGGTCACGTGCAGTCGTATCGGAGCGAGCTACAAGGGTCCCGTCTAGATGGTCTTCTTATGTTTCCCTGCCATCCGGAGCACGGGACGTGGGTCCCTGCCAGAAGGTGGGCCGGCGGCTTATCTGCCGCAAGTCGGCAAGTGAAATGAAAGCCATTTGTTAGTTGGCACAACCTCGCGAGTGGATAAAACGGCAAAATAGATTTGTTTTCCCTTTTCGGGCTCGTTGGCCCGCGTGGGGGTTGCCGGGCAACAGCCACAGGGCCGATAAGCATCAGAATTGAATTGAAATGCAATTTTTGTTTGCCTTCCACCGACTACCGGCCGAGCTGAACTGAGGCACTGAGCGAAATGGGGGAGAACTTCGGAAAGTGTTGAAGCGCCGGCTCTTATCTGTTGACACTTTGGACCTCCAGTGCTCCAGGACCCCAGGACTTGCTGGCATCCTGTTCCCAGAACGCCGTTAATGAGCACTGGAATAGCGGCTATTCTGGGCTCTCCATACCTGAAGCATAATTGCGGTCAGTCTCGATTACAAAGTGCCTGTAACGGTCGGCTGGCGACCCCAAGCCAGACGGACCGGCCCAGCACCGGGCCCAGGGCCAAATCCGATCCGGGGATCCGTTTAATAACAAATAAAGAACACACGCACACACGAGGGTAGTTCCTTGGCTTTTGCTTTTTTCTATATCGCAAATAATGAGCAAAAAACAACAAACCAGCAGAAGCCAGACAGCAAGTCGAGCGGGGCAGAGGGCCGGCAACCGAGAGCTCCGCATGCAACTCACGTCTGCGCGAAATTTTTTGTTTATAACGCCCCAGCCCTGAATTGCCAGAGGAGGCCCCAAACCTTACCCGTTATCAGCCCAATACGAGTGTCACTTGGGGCACAAAAAGTGGTGTTCGTTGTACACGGGTTTTCATTTAATTTTTTTCCAATTGGTTTTTCGCAAATGAAATGTGAAAGTCGAAAGTCCGACAGGCCGACAGGCCGACAGGCTGAGAGTGGCGGCTTATAAGCCGAGGCCTGGGCCGAGTCTTTGGCACGTCCTTTTCTTCTATTTTTGGGCACAATTTTTTGCAGGCCTCGGCCATCCTCCGGAGAGTCGGAATTATATCCGATTACAACACCGCATCTGGCTAGACCAGCGAAGATTGGGGTTGAACTTCCCATGGAAACTGGCGAGATCTCTGACTAAGTAATATGCGTTTTTATGGCTTCTGTGCCTCTGCTTCTGCTCTTAATGGATTGGCTAATGGATCTAGTGTAAACAGGCGAGCGCCAGAGTCTAACGTCATTATTGAAGTTTTAACTAAACCTGATAATGCAAAGGGGAAAACAAATTGAGACGCGTCCCAAAGGGTTCTCGCCTTGTTGTTGATTAAGGCTTAACATTGTTATTTTTCAATACGCCCTGCCGAGCATTACTTTTTCAGTTATAAATTATAATCGGGATTATTCAGTCCTGATTCTTGAGCAAAAACCATTTGCTTGAAATATCCAAGTCGCCCAATCCTCTGCCTACCAAACTCAAACATTCTCAGCTCCTTTCTCTGAAGGTTCCATGAAGGATGGGTCCCACAATTACTAAACTGAGGAATGCCGAAAACTATAATTACACAACAGCCCAAAAACCACAGGCAGCAGACGGTGACGACCACGAATGTGGATACCCTGGAAGACGATGGTTGATGATGCCGAGATGCCGATTACAAGACTGATGGAGTGCGGGGAGGGACCACTACCAGCTGGCGAGGGACCGGTACAAGAACGAAGAAATTAATATTTTAATTACAACACATTTAACATGCGATTATGCGCTTCAATGGGTTTCTTGCGGCCAAAACAAAGGGGTGGCTCAGACACACTGCCACAATCCCTCCCGGCCCACGGACGTGGAAAGCTACCCACGAGGAACAGTGGGCGCTAAAAGTGTCATAACTTATTACAGTACGACCCAGAGCGACACATCCGTGAAGCGCCAACGGAAGTCGCCGGGAGCTATCTGAGGACTGGGGGTGGTGCGCGGCTTAATAAAGTGCCAGTCGATGCCACACGAACGGGCCAAAAGCCCGAAGTGCACTTTAATTACCACCAAGCGACAGCTACACTGCCAAAAATATCAATCACATTTATGCAGCTTTAACAATAAGCTTCTAAAATAATTTAAATTTATTAGGAAAATCGATTACGAGGTTACATCGAGGTTTCTTTTAAAATTGAAACTTGATATTAAGTATAATGAACTTGGCAGTTTAACTAATTAAAAGGTAATAAAATTACAACATAAGGTGCGGGTTTAATAACGGTAACTTATGTACATTCATTTATAATCATTTATAAATAAAATATAATTAAGAATGACATATGGGTTTATTATGCTCTGCATCAGATTATTCATAAAAGCTAAAATTTCCTTTAATGTTAGCCTGAAAGTTCAATTTAGGCATAATTGTATAACTTATAGTTACAATTTAGATTCAGTTAACGAATATAACACGGAAATTCAAAATTCTTCTGAATTCTTTTATTGTCCGGAGATTATATTGTGTACATAAAATTAAACTGGGATTCAGAGGATTAAGGGTGCCATAAAATAAAACATATGGCTCTGTTAAAACCCATTTTAAAACCCAAAACGAGATTAGAACTAAGAGGGTTCCATTCGACTCCGGACTTTTCTTATGATCTCTGCCTATCACATTGCAATACCTAGAGATTGTATCTCTAGGTGTATCCTGTCACTTGGCTGGCGACACTCGGGCTCGTCCTGAAAGTGCGATTCGGACTTTCCAGGTCTTCAAAGGCTCCGGCAGGACGAAGAGCAAAGCGCCGACGGCAAAGGACTGCCCCACTGCGCGCCTAACAGAGCCTAAGCCGGCGAGGCTGCAATTGACAGCTGTTAGCTAACAGAGGGCGCTAAGCGCCGTTTGCTGTCACAGCTCCTTCTCCAGATGGGGGTGGCGATGGGCGGTCGGTGGGCGGGTCGGCAGGGTTCTGTGGGGGGCAGCTGTCGTTGGCGTTGTCAACGGGCGCCAGCAGCGAGCGGCTGTGTGGAGTGTTAATCAAAGCGTAGTTAATTGCTCCGCCGAAGGAGTGGCCGGAAAAGAAGCAGCTCTGATTGGGATTTAGCCCGGTGGTCGGTGGGCGGGGGGCTGGGCAGCCTCAGATGGAAGCACTTGGCATGTGGGGATCCCCTGCCCGTTGGGCGCACTCGGACCGTGTGTGGTGCCCTTTGATTAACTTAACCCCTGTTGCTGCTCCTGACATTATTGTTGCATGTCTAATTTGGCAAGTGCTCGATGCAAGGCTGGAGGGTTGGAGGTTTCGCAGCGCCACAAAGTCTGCAAAAACAATAATACTAATTAAAATGTATTTAATCACAAATAGCTCGCAGAACCCCTCGTTTTCCCATTAGCCTCCCATTCCCATTAACTGCGTCTGCGCCTAAAATGGAAACTTTCATACATGCGAGCTTGACGTTCTTTTGGGGGAGAAGTTCGTGTTTGTTCTTCAGGCTTTGTAATTATTTACTTTCAGGGCAATATTGCCTCACTTCAGAAGTTGTTAATTCAATAAGAGCTATATTGATGTCAAAATAATTGAAGTAGAAGCAGGATATACAAGATTACAGTTTAGTTTTTCCACCATGAGATTCCCGGTACTACTGCTTCTCTATATTTCAATAAAGGTTACTTACTAGGGATAGTATAATCTATGGAACATAGTGTTCGATTTTTCTTAATCTTCTCTCTTATTGGTCTCTTTTTGGAACAAACATAGACTAGGATAGATTAACTCCGCTGTAGAAATCGATCCAGAAACCTCTCCAAGAGTCCTGTAGGAGTACCGGGTTCACTGAAGGTCTCCCAGAACCTGAGTTCGAATGAATTTTTAGAAACAATAATTGGATTTGTTTTACATTCGAGTTGGACTCGTCTGTGCAGATTATTATCCAGATCTACATAAGAAGACCAAATTGTGGAGCATCTTTGTAGTACAGACTCTGTATGTTACCTTGCCTCCGTCGTTTGGCAGCCGGTTACCCTGTCTGAGAAACATTACTTTGACGTGAAACAGAAGGAAGGAGTCGCCATAGACGACATCATCCATTCTCATCAGTCGCATTCGCATTCGGATTCAGATTCGCCTCCCGTGACAAAAAGATTGTCAGTCACAAAGGAAAGTAGATTGAATTGCGTGCGAAATGCGTTTGTGCGTTCGCTGCACCAACCCTCGTCCTCCAGCCATAAAAAAACACACACAACTTTCCCCCGGCCACCGTGTCTGCCCCCGTTTCCGGCCCTGCTTCTGCCCCTGGCGCTGCTCCTGGCCTTCCTGATGCCTCTGATGTCAAAGCCTAAATGTTGTACGTGTAAAGCATTTAAAGTAATGAAACGGTCGCCGGAGATTAGCGGCGGGGAGGGGGAAATCAGGTTGTCCGGGTAGCGCTTGACATTAGTAAGGTCTCGGGCGCTGACATGGCCGGGAACCACCGACGGACACTCATTCAGTGCACGCAGCCAATACATCAATATGTCGTCCAGTCAGTCACTCAAACGATCCGTGCAATGAGGCGGCAAACGGATGCAGGACTCTGTGAAAGGCTGGACCGCAATCAGGAATTAGAAGTCGGAGCAGGAGCAGGAGGAGCAGCTGTACGGGGAGATGGACATAGTTGACTGACTGCCGACATATGTGAGATATAGGCGGGCCGTGCGTTAATTTATGTACGGAATTTAAATGGATCAGCATCCGGCTGGAGACCCGCCTCCTCCGGCCGGACACCCACAAATTGTTTGAGCAAACATTTCCAAACGCGGCCCAGACACAGTCTATGTTTGTATTCCACTCGTTGGCCTTGATAAATGTTTGGCTTCCAGAGTCGAGCTCCCATCCGCCAGCGGGTCTCCCCACCTATTTACGTCCTTCTGCGAGACGGGCTGCGGCGATTATGAGCAAAGTTTGGTTATTTATCAATTTAATAGCTTGGAACTCACTGGGGGCTGGCGGAGTTTAAGGCTTCTAGATTGCATTTACACGGCCAAATTAAGTTTAGCTGGAAAGCAACATTCTCCAACTTTTGCAGCTGCTGGTGCTCCTTGTAACCCTCTGTAAATCACTCAACCGCGCTGAGCTCTTCTCCCCAGCCATCTGGAACCCCATCCTCCGGCTTATTGATTTGTTTCACTCATCCAGTCATCCACTTGCCACCTTGCTGTCACCTGGTTATTGATGGCCCCATTGGCAGTCTCGGCTCCACCTGTTGGGCCAAGAACAGGCACTCCTTGACGCCTTGGCAGGAGGAGGCTGAGGAGCACCGACCCACTCGTAAGCCAGTTCAACGCTCCGCTGCACTTTTCCTTTTGGCAACTGCTCGGTTATCGTCCATCTTGTTTGCCAAGCAGCATCCTCCAGCCGGCCCCGCCCCCTGCCCACCGGAAGCCTTACAAATGTCAGCATCATAAACCAATTTTGTAAAAATTCCAATTTGTTTAGGTGAATTAAAGTGGCAACTGCGGGGTGAGAGTGCCGGGGTGGCAGTCGTAAGCCGGCCAGCCGGGGGTTGGCCCTGAAGACGAGGCAGGGCTCAGGCGCGTGCTGTCATTTCCTCAATTCGCTCATGACATGATTCCGATTCTGATTCCTCACAATCCCACGTCCACGTCCCGTCCCGGGCTGTAGCGAGGGCCTGATAAATTGTTCAATCAACTTGTTTCGCAACTGAGCTGACTGGCAGAGCTGTGCCAATTCCCGAAAGTTCAGCGCAATGATTCCTTCTGAAGGACACTGCCTCGTGGAGACGGATCGGCTGTCCCCTCCCACTCCGATCCTGGAATTCCATTAACGCATCTCGGGTAATGCATTTTGCACACCCTTCACCCCGTCCACGGCGAGCTGTTTAATTTCAAATTAGGGTGGCATTTTCGTGCCATGTGCCCGGGGTTAAGAGGGCAACCCTGGCTCGGGGGGAGCGGCCGTGTTTGTGATTTTCATTAATGGCATTTGGCACAATTGCAGGAGCCCGGGCAACCCGAGCCGCCAGGGCCGCCCGAGCAACCCTTCGACGGACAAACTGCAATTATGGGCCCTAACTTTGACTCTGCCTTGGCTGACTGACAGAGGGCGGGCGGAGCTGAAGCCGAAAGCCAGGCCCGGCTTGCTACTGCTAAACCAACATGGAGTCGGCCAGGGGGAGGCTCCCCGGTTCTGCATCCGCATCTTTGTCGGCGGCCCCCACTTCAAGTCAATCTTTAGTATTTGCAATCAATTTAATTTCAATGAGAGAGCTCCTGGGCGGGGATGGGCCGGCCGGCTGGGCCCGACGATAGGCCGGATTTTGTGTAAATATGCAAATCGAAAATGCAAATTAGTTGAATTTTGATTTTGTCTCGAGTGAGACGAACGAATGAAAGCTGAAGCGCTTCTTGCATTTCTCCGCCCATCTTTGCCGTATTTGTGATGTGGACCCGGTGATGTGGAAGAAAAGGCTGAGAGTGGGGGGCGGGGCAGACTGGAATAGGATTAGGACGCCACACGTTTAAGCTCTTCAAGAGGATTTCTCCTACAAATCTCATTGGTAATTTTGGCTTTAAAGTGCCAGTCAGCTCGACAGGATATTAGATCGCAGCTTGCGATGATTAGAGGGACAGGCGATTACCTGACCTGTCAAGGAATGTGTCCAGAACAGGACTTGCTGGCATTGAATTTCATGTTAATCAGTCAGCCTCTGCATTAATGCCTATTATCCTAAAACCTATTATCCTTTTTCCAACCATACAAAGGAGCCATCTCACATTAATTGAAGCTCGCGGTTCTGGCATTTGAAAATAATTTTAATATTCCATTTAGATCGAGCACTTTTCTTATATGGTGGTGGTTGTATATGGTTTCTCTCGTTTTTAATGAAAAAATAATAGGAAAATTGTTAAGCATCATTGTCGTCACTGAAAAGCGCATCAACACTGCACCGTGTCGTATTCTTTTGATTATAATCTTGTTATTTTAATAAAAACTAATGAAAAAACCGTACTTTTTGGTAATTGAATCTTGTTATTTTAATCTTTATTAAACACTAACCACTGGGAGTAAAATAATTACATTTTTCGGTTGACTACAGACCTCCAGTTGTGATTGTACCCTCGTTCCCACTCAGCTCTGAGCCACTCAGCATTCCGCACACAGACGCCGGAGAATAGATCCGAACCACTTGGTGCCTTTGGGTCTTTGTTGTTCCCGGTGAAGGGCCCTAAGCATCCATCACAGAAAACAAAAAATGATAAATACCAAACACAGCCGAGTGCATTCCTCAAATGCCTCAAAAATTAAAAAAAAAGTTAAACAAAAACACACGCTCCGCTTGGAAGTGCCGCATCAACCCTTCGCTGTGGCTTCTTAGCAACCCTGGGACGATGAACCCCGCAACGGACCCTGGGACGAACCCTGGCAAAACAGTTGGCACACTATTATTATCATAATGCGCGCTTCTACTCGCTCCCATTATGCTGATTATGCCCTCGCCGGCTTTTGAGCGGCGTGGTGCACGCCACGTGTGGCAGGAGGCACAGAGTGCACGGGGGGTTGCAGTGCGCGGAGGGTGGAGAAGTCACTTGCCACCAAATCAGTTTAGCAAACATGCACTCAAGGCCACATTACGGCAAGCTATCGACTTCGATCTCAGCACTCTTCAGAATCACTTGCCACATTTCCATTTTATCAAGGGATTCCTCTGAATCATGAAGGATGCACAGATAAGAATCTAATGGACTAGAATTATGAACTTGACTACAAAAATAAATATTTGTTAATGCTTATGTTAACTCATGCAATCATATTGAAACAAAATCGGATTAGAAATAAACCTATAGGAAACGTAAGGAATATTCTTTATAAACACCCGGTTCTAACGATATAATGATTTAAATATATGTGCATATAATTCATAAGCTACGATGTACTATTTCTGAGATTATGCTTTTAATTCATAACAAGTGGCAAGATGTACTAGGCTGAGTCGTATATGATATATTATATAAGTTATAAATGGAAACTAGAATGTTAAGTCTTTCGGAACTCGCTTTCATTCCCTTTCCAAGGTACATCTATAGAATAGATTTTGTTATCTTCCAAATATTATGACAAAAACTATCTAATATTTGGCCAATTAAATTTTAGCTTAAGTTAAGTTTATTTAAGGTTAATCTTCAAACGCACCAAGTCCGTAATGCTATTTTAAGAGGAGCATACAACCGTATCTCTTCAAACCGCATTGCCAACTCTATTCATCTTTTAGAATGCGTATTTCTCGAATTTTCAAAATGAGTTTTCCAGCGATCCTCGGGCCTCCCCGAGTGAAAAGCGGCAACAGTGCGTGCTCAGCGCTGCGTGAGGGAAATGCCTGGGAAATGGACATGAATCGGAACGCAAAGCAGTAAATTAAGTGCCCGCTGGGAATTTTCTTTATCGAATTGTGCGACTGTGTGCGTGCCTGTCTGCCCGTCTCTGAGACCGCCTTTCCCTCTCTATCGCGCTTCCCCGTCTCTTTTCCTCGCAGGCTGTTTGCCCCATTACTTTTGCATGTATGCCTACACTGGGGGAAAAATTAAACCTTCACATGTTATCCCCAAACAATCACTATACCCGGTACTTTTGGAGTAAAGTCTGTATCAACAATGGCTTCTACCAGTCCAAGAATGCGTAGCTTTAAGGTCTTATGGGTTGTTAACCATTAGTATCTTGGTTAGTATCCATTAGTAAGTATCTTCCAATAGCGGTCGAATCAGGCAACTTTTATACCAGAAATTTGAATTGTTTTTTAAAGACCAACATGAAACCTGTTTCCAGGCGTTTAAGCCAAAAAAATTCTATCCATTCCTTTGTATATTTTTCTGCGTGGAACGGCGGCTATGAAGAGCGTTTCTGTGGCATTCCCGCCGCCCGCCGATTCCAAAGGTCCCTGATGTTGGCCTGGGTGCCACATCCCCTGTCCACTCAACGCGCCCCGACCCTGACTTTTCGCGACCCCGAACCAAACCCTTTCCCAGCCGTCTGTGCTTACCCTTTCATTACGGACTCGGTCGGAATCGAAGTCTCTCCGAGCAGCTTTAAGTTCGCACTGTGTGTTTTTAAGGCCCGGCCCGGCAGCACTCTGCCTCTCCTGGCCCCCGACCTGGTGTGGTGGTTCTCCTTGTTCAGCCAGTGTATTGTTATGTTAATTTTTGATTATACGCAATCCCATTGTTGTTGTAGCCGACACTGCGAGATGCCGAGCGAGTGAGTGAGCGAGTGGCACGAGCCCAGCTTTTCATATCTGCGCTGCTCACTAATTTGTGCGCGTGCCGACGGCTCAGGGTGCCCCTGCCCCTGTCCCTGCCCCAGATACCGCTCCCCCTCCCCGCCCCTGCCGACTTGATCTACCCCTGTCACTTACCCCTGTCCCTGGGCTCAACAGCGTTTGCCAATCGCACCGAATAGTGCGGAATACCCAATCCGATACCAATTTTCTCTGGCGGAACGTCTGCCTTTTGTGACTGCTCACTGAGGGCGTCGTGTTCTCCTCAAGTCCACGTGCCGGGCATCAGTTTCAAGTTCGCCCCAACTAACGCGCCAAAGGGGTGCGAAGCCCCCCACCCTCCGTCCACCACCCACAGTCCTGCCTAACTCTAAAATTAAAAGTGTTGCGCTTAAGTGTTTTGTTGTGTTTCCAGTCGTTTGTTGTTTGTTTGTTGCTGTTGCCGTAGCCGCAAGCTTTAACTAATGTGTAAGACAAAACGAGCAGATTGTCCTAACCCAGTGCGGAGGAGTGGGAGGGCCCCGGGCAGGGCCGGATCTGCGGCACGTCTTGGAAGGCCTTCGCACATTCCGGGGGTTTCTGGCCCGCCCCTGGACCCAGGGATGCGCAGCAATTACAATAGTCAATCAAGTTTGACTTGGGGCTAGGGTTACCCAAAGTTTAATGAATGAGGACATTCTGCGGCGGCTGAAGAGCTTAGCTTCTGGTTGGCCGGGCCCGGGGGTGGGTACTGCTTGAACGTGTGTATCCGTTACAGCCACCAGACTCGGACTCCAACTCCTGATACAAGATACCCGATACCAGATACAGAAAAGTTAAAGAGTCCGAGACTCCAGGATGGGGGTAATTATGCCCAGCGTCCAGGGGCTGGGGCCACTCTGGCAGGGGCGTGCAGAGGCCGCATAAATGAATAGGTATTATGAGCATTGAGGTGCTAATGGACACGACACGCCACACGGTTTGGGGGCAGTGCGGCGGGAACAAAGCGCTGCGGCCGCAAATTGCATTAGAAATGCAAACAAGTGGGGTTGCAGCAGGGCCCACCCTGCCACCCAGCAGCGCCCAGGCTGGAGCCGCAACTAGCGGAAATGTTCGACATGGAAGCGGCCGCTAATTGAATATACAAAATGCCCAGAGCAGGAGCATTTAACCCTCGCATGGAAGCGAGTGCGCAAATGAGTGAGGACCGCGTGCTGCCTAACCCCGGTTGCAATCTGATTGTCCGCCCCCGGGTTACCTGGGGTTCATCGCTCCAACCCTCAAGACTGCGCCTTTCGCTCAGTGTAGCTTCCGTGGGAGTTGTGTCAGTTGGTGGGTTCCTCGCCTCGCTTTGTTGCATTACCGCCGCTGCTTTCACGCTCATTGGACATACCCTTCCTGGACAGGGTTCCCATTGGCCAGGAAGTCGGAATGATAGTCGTTGGATGATAACGACCGAATCCTAAATTAATTAGAAACCCTCCCAGTATTCAACAATATGCAAATAGGCTATGATTCTCCCAGGAGCAAATGTTAAACTGGAATTCACTTCCATGTTCCTTTGCCTTCAAGGGTATATGGACTTCGATTCTTTCCAAAGCTTTCTTCCAGCTATTTTGTTTGTTAACCTTTGTACATTTTAATCCCATCTATATGCTTATTTAGTTTGGATATCTGCAATTGGATTTCCCATCGCCCTGCCCTTAATGGGATGACTTTCCGGCTGCCCGCCTCCTGGACTTCCTGTTGCCCTTGTCGACCCTTGCCCTTTGGCCTTAACCCTTTCTGAAGGCGGTGGCGTTTATTCAAGCTCTGAGAAGAGTATCTAAATCAACACATTGAAACATGGCTTTTGTTTGCTATTAAGATTGGATTATTTATCAAATGAATATTATTTTTTAAAATATACAAAGTGGATGGAAAAAAGAACCTGGTTGTGAAAAGCTTATTTTCTAAGAGTTAAACAAAGGTTTGTAACAACACTGGAAAAAAAGGATAATATTTGTAAATAAAGAGTGTTTGGAAAACTTATATTTTTAATACGATAGTATTGTATCTATGTATATAGGAAACAATCTACCCTACATTCTGGAGATTATGTTAAGAGCTCTATTTATATTTTATTCTTAATTTTGGTAGAATTGCCATCCATATTCGTGCAGTGCACTTTACCGCTATCGCCTTAATTGGAATTGCTTTACTTTTTACTTGCATTTGTTGCCCGCAGCCAGTCGTGCTTTGAAAGCCCGAATGTTATTCTGTCCCGGACTGTGACTGTTACTGGCTCCCTTGCTGTCACTGTTTCTGCGGGAGTCCCTGGCAGCCTTCCTGCGGCTCCTGCCCCCGGATATCTGCAGTTGTTATCTCAGCTTCTCTTCGGGTGCAATTTCCATTGCGGCTCAGATCGGCAGGGCTCGACTCGGAATTGGCATTGGGAGCGGGCTGGGAACTGGAACTGGGACTGGGTTGGGGTTCACGTCTGCCTTTGGGTTCGGTTCAGTCTAGCTTCGTTAATCGCCGAGGCTTGTGTGGGATTAACCAGTTTTGGGGTAGCAGCCTGGGCCTCGGGGGAGGGATCGGGCCCGTGTAGGCCGTCCTATTGTTCTTGTTTTGATTGTTGCGAGCAGATGTCTGGGCAGCCAGCGGTGGGAACCGGGGAGTGCACCGGGGAGCAGCCAAGTTGTTCTAATACCCAAATTATTAAGCATCGTGATTGGCCGAAACTAGCTAACTTTAATATTTCTTATCTCTTTCAGGTATGAACACATCCCACTGACTGATACGAAAGCCATTTGATTACGATAAGTATGCCATCAATAATGTAAGACCCACTATGTATGATTTCCGGCTCTGTCTGGAGTTCTAGTCTTGTGGCAGTCGTGGAGTATGAAAACGAAAGTGGCGGCTATGGACTGCCTGCCGCTTGGGTCTGTGTTCCTAGGAGCAAACAACAGGGAGGAAGGGAGGACGGGAATTTGTTTCCCCCTCCCTAGTTCAGAGTCTGGCATTCGCAGACGGCGGTCTTGTTGTTATGATTGGTTCTGGCTCTGAGGCCTGTTAATGAAATGTTTATTGGCCTGATTATTGTTCGCAGCCGTTCCTCCTGCCACTTTCTGCTTCCCCAAAACATCAATTGATTTGTGCAGTTCGTAAGTCGGCAGAGGCACGCACTTCCTGGCCACGCCTCCCATTGCACTCAAATTAGCAATTGTCACAGTGGAACAACTGCATCAACATTCCCGCCAGTGGTGAAAAGTCGTCACAGGACTCGCAGCCCGGAGACCTAACATTTTCCTCCCCACTCCCCTGACTCCCCGCCCATTCAAAGGCAGCTGAAAACACCCCATGTCCATGGGGATGAACTCGTAACAATTATCACTCCAGTTTGAGAGCCAGGAGATGGAGGATGCCTTGATTAGAGCCCCAGAAGAAGGGGTAGTGCAATGGTCAATTATGACAAATGATTCACCTCTTATCTGTAAACTATTCCGTACAAGAGCTAAAGAGCTGGACAACTAAGAGCCGTGTCAATGCTTGATGCTCTGCCACAACCGAACGCCCCCGCCTCCGCCGAAATGCTCCATTAGCGTCACACAATTTGTACCTCCGAAAAAAGAAATCCATCAGAGGGCCCCACAATAAAAACCAATTCCAATGAAATTTTTCATCCCACCAAATTGAAAAAGCGCAAAGGCCGGGGGAAGCCGAGGAGGAGCAGCCAAGGAACAACAAGAAGACAGCAGAACGGTCGACCGTCGACGAGAAAACAAATAGCCACAGACGCGGCTCCGAGACGCGCAGCTTCCCTGCCTCCTGCCCTGTGCCGGGCACAATAGCCAAGGGAGTCTGGGAGTGGGGGCAGCCCGGTCCGAGGGGGAGTAGTCTCGAGAAGCCCTTTTTATGGTGCAACAAATCCCGGGCTGAATGAAAGCGGAGGGAAAGAATCGACCAACGCAAAGTGGGAAGCTGAACAAACAACGCGAACTCGTCCGAGAGCTCCCCGCCTTCCTTGGGTCGCGTTGGGTGCAGATGACTTCGCCATGACGACCACGATAGCGACGGCGATGACGCTGTGCCTATGTGGCACCGTATTATTAAGTGTAGCCAGAAGCAATTAGGTGTAGATAAGCAAACAATAATGTTCCCAGTCACGTACCGTCCGAGCCTCGTCCCATTTGTCCGCCAAAAGCGACTCGGCACGGACAGGAGATGGCCAGTCGCCTGGTTCAATCACTCAAGTGTTTTGGCCAATGGACAACCAACATTGTTTGCTGACCAATTTCTGTGATATGATTTTCTTTTCATCTATTCGACAAATGGAAAAGTACACTCCTTGGTTTCAACAGAGGAAAACATAGATACCAGGTACTTGGCTTTAATAAGGTGCTCCACTATCAATTGCTTTACTCCACGTCTTCAATACACTACAATTTTTGGATGAATCCTTGGCTGTGTGACCAGGCATAGACATACTTCAGCATGTCCTTCCAAATGTCCTTTGCGTCAGTTTATCCAACGTCGTTTTCGAGACAGTCGGCTCTGTCTCAGTAACTCAGTACCATCGTCTGTTTGGAAAGAAAAGCTAAAAGTATCTTATGGGGCAGAGACCAGGCGAACATACCGGTTCCAGCAACGAAGACACAAAGGTGCTCAGCAGAGCGACTATCCCTAAAAGACGAACCGCCGCCCAGGACCCGAGTCTAGGTGCCGCTCCGAATTCATCACAAAGGCAGTGCCGCTGGCACTTGTCGCAATAGGTACCCGGAGTCTTTTCATACCTGTAAATATGTGGGTGCAAGGCCACGTGACACCCCAGATTGGGCGAGTACATGCAGCAGTAACTCTCGGCATAGTCTGGGGAATACATGGGAAAACAAGAGACCTTAAACTTGGTCAGTAAGCCAGGAATCGGCTGATCATACGTAGCACGTAGGGGTACGGGGTGCACACGTCAAACGGCATCACAGGATCCGACGTACTGGTCGCATATTCACTGTTAGTGAGATATTCTGTGCTGACGATGCTCCTGTTTCCAGCGCAATAGTACCCTGTGAACTTCGATTTGCAGTGATGGTGCCACCTCTTGTTGCAGTCGATGCACTTTCCCAGTATGCCTGCAAAAAGAATTTATTTAGAGGCCCGAAAAGAACGGCCGTTAGGCGAGTTTTCTTGCCTGGTCCTAACAGCCAGAAAAGAATTAGGTATATCCACATTTCACTTCAAATTTTGTTTTCTCGTGTTGTGTAAATATCTAAGCGACTGTGATTATGAAACTTCAGGATCCCCAGGAGTAAAGAATTTTGTTATCATCCTAAGAATCCTGGGCGTTACATTTACGAATTACTTCCCAAACTAACTAAAACCAATCCACCATTGCCTTCCTTTCTTCTTGATCCATTTCACATATTAAGAGCAAGGAATATCCAAGAATAAGATTCCTTTTCATATTTGGCACAATAGGTGACGAATATTCCTATAGTTCTTAGAGATATTTATTTGATCCATTTATCCTTCAAAACGAACCGCCCTCGTACCTCCTTCTTCTGGAAATTATTCTTAAGATCTTTTAGGTAAGAAAATTTTAGGTAAACAAATGCTTACATCAGAATTTTTTAATCTAGTAATCATCAAAATCTAGTACGATTAATAATATCCACGCAGACGTTTTTTTCATATTTGGCACGATAAGTGACGAACATGCCTACAGTATCTAAGGGGAAACTGACTTTAAAGGATAAATACTATATATCGAAGAAAACAATCTTCCTTGTTTCTTCTACCACTGGAAATTATTATAGTCCCATTATTATTTAAAATCCTTGTTGGAATAAAATCGTTGTTACTATAATATTAAATCCTCCTATTGAAAGCAAAGAAATGCTTACATGCGACTTTACTACAGATTATGCGATCGGACCCCCATCATTTAGGGCATCGGAATGACGGCTGCATCTTTGTGATACCACGAGGAAGGCCGGCTGTTTTTTAATGAATTCTTCCTCCCTGGCGAATTCCCCAGAATTCTGTGCTCATTATGCTACGTGGGCCGCCATCGACCCGACTGGGCTCGGCTCAGCGGTTCCTGGAAATCGCCTTTATTATATGCAAAGGCAAAGTAACCGGGCTGCGGAGGTGCCAAGAGCTGTGAAATCGAGTGTTCTAAATCTGCAAATCGACCTGTGATTCATACGATTAGGCTGGGCTTTACGCTTAATTCGATCAAGGCCTCGAAGGTCAGTATAAAAACCTTCGTGAGATCCTTCCAAGCGGGTTTCATTGGGATAGGAAGTGCCTTTCATTGGGACTTGTCCGACTGTGTCTCCGAGGAAGTCTGGCAGAAAGATGTAATTGCTGGGGATGCTGGAGGCTGAGTGGGGCTGTACGGAACCCGTTTGAATTCCATTGGCAAGCCCTGCCCTCTGCCGATGTATTGTTATTCAAATGTCGTCATTAATACCTCACTGGCAATTGCAAGTGCTCCTCGACTAGGACGGATGCACGGATGCACCTGGGAGTGGGTGAATGGTGTCTGCAGTCACACGTCATGTGCGAGTGCTCCTGGAAGCCCCCATTGATTCAGTTTCGGGCATTCATATGCAAATTCTTGCGACGTATCCGTGTGGCTGGGTGCCAATTTTTACAAGGCAATGGCACACTGCATTGTAGTCCTGTGTAGTCCTCCACCTCCTCCTGGCAGCCCTGTGCCTTTGGAAATTTAATATGAGAAAATGAAGTTTGAAGTGTTTTGAATTTATTACCTTCGCATTGAAGTCGGTCCACGGGGAGCTCAGTGCTCGAAAGTCTGCCCACATCTCGGTCTTGAAGCTGTGGCATTAATGGAACATTGTAACAATAAAACATTTCCCTCGCAGTCATCAAATATTTCCTGATTGTATCTCCCTTGGAGGGGAGGGCAGTTATAGTTGGTGGCAAACAAAAGGGGAAAAAATTGAAATCAAAATCATTTGTCCGTCTGCAAGGCCCGAGGAGAAACCCCGCATGACAGCCGCCTCATCAAAGCAGCAAAGCAGCAACAGCAACAATGACACCAGGCAACATCAATAATAGCAACAGCAACACCAACAGCCACAGCAACAACTATCGGGCACACATCGACAGCAACATAGTCATCCCCCGAATTGGTATTAAATTTCAGTCGCCATGGCCTACCCCAGAGCTCTTGTGGGTCGTCTTCCGAGTCCCCGGAGCATTTAATAAATTTATCAGCTGTGACCCATCGCAGCCTGATCTTGGACTGGTTCCATTTACCGATTCGAAGAACCGGGCTGTTGAAATCTTCGAGTTCTCCGTCGTTTATTACCATTTAATGTTAATGGATTCGGCCGCGAAGACACCATTTCAGATGGAATTCCAAAAGTCGACGAGATTCACCCAAATTGTTTTCGACTTACTGTCCTAGAGCGACCCACTCTCGGATGATAGAAACTCACCTTCTCCCGTCAAGCTTTAATTAATCCCTAAAACTGAAAGTAAACACAGAAATTGTGGTTACTGGCTGGAGTGCCCGGGCCGCAAAATCCCCAATCTGCCACCCTCAGGCATCACTAGAGGCACCTGACCTCTGAGCATTTATTTTGCGAAAGTCGTCTGTGGACTTAAGACAACCGACATCGAGTGGCATGTTGAGCTGCCAGCTTCAAGTTGCAAGTATCCTGTTGTGACAAAACATTGAACTGGCACGCGGTTAGATCCAGAAAACGTTTCTTTTAAGCTCAAACACCATGATGTTTATAAATCATAATAATCTGCGTACATCAACCCACTACGGCTACAAAGTCAGACCAAAATGGTATTACTTTTTAAAAAACATGTTCACAATTTTAATTCGATTATTATGTTTTATTTGGGTGCTGTGAAGCAGTAACAAATAAAGGAAAGCAGGAAGACTGAATATGAAAATATAGGAAATAACAGACCAGCACTGAAAATTCCAATTAAATTATACAGAACTGGTTCGCCACTTAAGGATATCCTTAGACTCTGTCTTCAATAAACAATTTATATATTTCACAACAATTCGAAATCCTTTTTTTTTTTTATTTCAAGCACTTTTAAGATCCAAAAGAACAGGGTCTTTGCGATTCCCAATTGAATAGAACTTGAAAATATCGAGTTTTAGAAATGCCTTCACGGATATGCCTTTCGAGTGAGATGGAACTATTTTTTGGAAGGTGGTTATGACTCTGCGAGAAGGTTATTCTTATTTTGTATAAGAATGGATCTATCGCCTGTATTCTTATACCACTTCTAAAGCCTATTCTTTTCAATAAAGACGTATGTACTTCTTCCAGCATAGCTAATTTTTTCGAGCCCTTGGCAACCGAATATGCATGTAATTCCCCCGATTCATCCTACTGCAGCTTGCCTCTTGTAATGATAAATCATCTTTTGAATTCTGGCTTTGTTTTTCTTTTTATTTTCTGATTCGGTAACAGTTGAGGTCTTTCATCGGATGCCTCTCAAGGGGTTCGGATTCACTCTCCAGCCTCCGCGCTGCCAAGATTCGTTTTCAGAAGAGGCATCTCCTCACCTTGGCTGAGCAGCGGTGGAATTCAACGAAACTCCATGACGGTTGGAAGAAGCACGCACTTTGATTGATACTTTAGCACTACTTAGAGGCCATCGGCCTCCGGCTGCCGCAGCTCCTTGTCCCCGCCTCCGAGTTCCATCGAAATTCAATTTTCGGGCGAAATGCATTTCTGTGGATTCATCAATCTTTATCCCCCCGGCCCTCGCCTGGGCCTTAGTCATCCAAAAAGCTTATTTCCTGCGGCGATTCGGAGTTTTCAAGCCTGCGGCGCTCATTACGCGACAGCAGGAGAGTTTCTCCAGGAGGGGGGCCGCGGCCGGGCTAATGTCCGGCCGGCGGACGGCCCACCACTTGACGCGGCCTAGACTTCACTTCGGCCCGAATGGATCCCGGCATCGGGCTGATTTCGTATGCCGTTAGACGACCCAATGTAATTATTCAATACATTTTACGTGCCTCGGATGCCAAGCACCACGCCCACTCCCGCCCCCCAAAGCAACAACGTGTGTGAACGGGCCTGTGTGTGTGTGCGAGCCTTCACAGAGCTTTCCACTTGCGCTTCATTAGAATATGTTTGTATCTGCCGTGAGTCCGTCTGAGCCTCCGCCTCCCTCTGTTGTCCCCCGCTTTGGACGCACTTTTGCAATTTATTAAGCATTTTATGGCGCCCCAAGGCGTACTTGCCGCCAGCCAACTGCTCCTCACAAAGGGCCCACGAAAGCTTGCAGAATTTGGAAATCCTGAGGCTGGAGAGGCCGGAGCAGGGGGAGGGCGCAACCGCATTGCTAAAGAGCAGGACAATTAAAGGTGGCATAGGTGGATTGGGGTTTGAACAGCCAACCACCGAGAAGTCACTCGGAATTTCCATGAAATGGTTATTTAATTCGAAATGGAACTGTTTTTCAAGGACATAGGGTGGACTTTGATCCATTCGTGCGTGCAAGAGCTCACTTCTAGTTTTGTCAGGGAAGTGCAGGGCATATATATCGATATACACACATATATTGGGGATAGTTCTCAGTCATCTTTTTTAGATTCGGGGAATTCTATTACCGAGAGTTTTCGAAAAGTTTCAATCACACATACTTAAAGGACAATGTACATGTGTAACCTTAAAAAACTAGACTCTGGTTGCACATTTTCCACACTTTACAGAACTAATTTCAAACTTTTCCCTGGAAGAGGCCTGTAAAAAGCGCAGCAAGTGTGCATTAACACCATCGACAAAGCGGCCCAAACACCAGCAAACGCTAACACCAACATGTTTGCCGAGAAAAAGACGGAATTGACAGAGCAAACGGGACAGCAGATGGCCGGGAATACCAACAATGTCAAATCAAACGGGAGTGGGGGAGTCCCAGCCAGAAAAGATGGAATTGTGGATGCCCAGCAGGCGGTGCGTTTTTATGTCGACGCCGAGGTCGACAGCGCAGTGCTGCCCGCAGCTGTGATTTCGTGTTGTTGTATTTGTATTTGTTCCCGGCAAACAAAGCGGTCCTCCCCGACCGGCTCACTCGCTTCCCGAAACTAGTCTGCTCCGGAGGACTTTGGAATTGTTAATGGAATATATTCCAAATAGACACACCATATAGCCGCGCCAAGCATCTACAGCAAACATCAATTACAACTATCCCGGAAGAGGTGTCGAGTGTTTGGCCATCCAAAGCGACTTTCGATGTATCCACTGCAGTTGAGAGGGCTAAGCGGTCCAGCCCGAAATCATGTGAAAATCATGCTCCAGTATGACTTATTTTCGATTTACATATATCTTTAAAAGTAAAATCCGACAGCTCCTCGGATTTCCATGATAACTCCTTACGTTCTTTCTTGGTTCAAGTTCCCTCAAAATTGTAGAATTAGCTACTTCAAACCAAACGAAACCACATACGCGCAAATATAAGGTGGAAGCGTCTTCTAATTCTATTGACTGATAAGATTACTCAACATACATACATATTAGTATGTAAGAAGGTATTAGAAGGTACTTACTAAAGAAGGTATTAGCATAAAAAAAACATAATGTGTTCATTATAACGGTATTAGGAACGGTTTAGGTATTAACCTAAACTTAAACCTCAATAAGGATCCCCTCCACATTGCACATTTATACACGTTTATATAGTATAAACTATTATATGTATGTACAACATTTCTGTATATATAACATAAACATAGTATAATATAAACTCCTATATAAATAGTTGTATCAAGTGATCTTTCAAAATAAAAACCGGCAGTTCTAGGGATTTCCCATGAGAAAATCCTTTAACCCTCCTTAAAATATAAGAGTATTGATTCTATTGAATAAAAGCATTTTTATTTAATCCAGAATTATATCTTCTCAAGCTGGTCTTTCTTCTCCTGAAGAAAAAATATCTCATATAATATCTTTTATAATTTCGAGTTTTTGGCATTTATTGCGTATTTTACTTTGTAAAAAATAGTCCCGATCCAAAAATTTTTTTACCTATACCAATTTTATAGATCTAAAACTACAGATCTTACAGAACTTTTAAATATCCAAAGTTTATCGTTTTTTGGAATATCCTTTAATCTGTAGTATGTAACTGTGGGTTGCACTTCTGACTTCGAAGTAACTCATTTATAAAGGTCTTAATAGTGAAAATTTGTAACATTTTTTTAGCCTGCACATACCCTTAGATATCATAGTAACCTTAAAACTTTAAACCTTAAATATCACGGTACATACATAGGTGTCGAGCCGCATGCCTTAGAAACAATTTTAGTAGCGAGGCCTCGCGAGGGGGTACAATATAAAGCCGAGGAATACATATTCGGTGGGTTTATTGTAACAATAAGTAGAAAAAAACCTTGTGTCGAATTATTCATGGCATATGGTTACTGGGCTTACACCCATTTTTGTAGTATTTTTAACTTTTCTCTACACATTGAGTTTTTAATACTTCTTTGGTAACTAAACTCAACTCTGTATCAATTGTGAGGCTGTTGCAGCTTTCCTTCTTACTCTTTTTTTCTGTAAGCCCTGGGCCCTAAGCCCATGCTCAGACCCAGTTCCAGATCCAGATCCAGTTCCCGGTCCAGGTCCAGCTCCTGGTCCGCGTTCGCATCCGATACCATGTCCGGGTCTTCGCAAAGCAAGAAGTAAGCAGAATCCCAATTGCGTGTGCAAACAGGGCTGAGCTGCAGCTTCATTAGCGAGGGTTGTTCAGGACAAACACACCACACTCACACACACACGAGGGTACACACACGAAGCACACACATGTGTGTTATTATTATTTTCTTTATTGTTTAGCGCGTTATAATTGGGGTGCCACGAGGGGGGGTCCAGTCAGGCGGGATATTCATATGTGAGCTCAAGCACCATACATGCACACGTACCACTGAACCGGAGCACAATGTTTTCATTCGCCCGGAAGACCTATTTTCTGTTTACTCAGCTCCACGCTCAGGCTGCAGGTTGAGTCTGCAGTCCAGTGTTTGTCTTGAGAATTTGGCTATTTGGTAACCTACGGAGGTCCGTGATGGTAAATTGAGACATTTGGGCCAGGTCTGATTGTATCCGTAACTCTTTTTATTTACCTTTGAGTCAAAATATCGCACCTAATACCATGCATGGTCGTTTAAGTAGGTGACGAATTACACTGATACGGTCGTTGCAGACCAAATAATTTTTCCTTTGTGCGTTTTTCCTTTAAAGTGATTCTAAAAAACTTCCAATATTTCCTCTTTTATTACCATATGCTTTGACTTGTACGATACGAGTACCGGGTATAGGTATCACCAACAACTTCCATTATTATACTCAAAAGGTTGAATGCAGTAATATCTGAATACTCGATACATGAATTATGTCCACGGTTAATGAAACAACATGGTTTAGCATCAATTTCAATTGTCAATTCTAGTGTAAAATAATCTTCCAGAGAGAACCAAATTAGCAGACTGAAACCCAAATCAAATAATAGACACACGTCCTGGCCATAACTTATAATGGATGGGCCTCACACTGGTCCTCAAATCTGCTACCCTCTCTGCCGAGAAACGTCTTGGCTGTCAAAAACAGTTTGTAATATATGAAAATATGCCCCAGCCAATACATATATCAAAACTGACGTTAAAACATACATTGTATATGCCGAGGGTGGGGCTGAACCCAAAACCCTTTTCTCGGTTCCTATTTCTGGTGTATTGAGTGGTTAAAAGCGTATGAAATTTATGCAG
Organism: Drosophila malerkotliana malerkotliana; assembly: GCA_018153235.1. Lineage (NCBI taxonomy): Eukaryota > Metazoa > Arthropoda > Insecta > Diptera > Drosophilidae > Drosophila > Drosophila malerkotliana. The sequence continues at coordinate 18,814,464 of JAECXV010000075.1, read as the reverse complement.
ATTATAGAATTTCCCAGAAAGTGTTGAAGGTAAAACCTGAAATATTACTGGGGGGATTTTTTGGGATGCTGCTCAGAGAATAAGGGCCACGTTGGTAGTATCCTGATGATATGAGTTCCCATCAAACTTTTCATAACTTCTTCCAATGCAAAGAAGTCAGTTTAGTACATGTTTCTGACAATTTCTAAATAGACATGACCAGGGATTTATGCGGAAAATTAAATATTTTTACACGCCACTCAGAATGGGAGAAAAACGTCTAAATAATTAGATAAACATTTGAGCTCGACGAGGCAAGCCAGCGAGAAGAAAAGAAAGTAAAACGCCGTCAAGCCACAAGGGGAGCGATGCCGTTCTCCTGCCAAGAGGGAGGAGTACGTGACCATAACATGAACTGCTGCCACCGACCTCCTGCAACCTTCATCCCCCAGCCATCCCTAGTCGCCCGCCTCCTTCACTGACTTCACATTGCTGCCATTTGCGGGTTCAACGCCGAGAGACGACGACAAACAGGAAATATTTAACGTGCCAACAACAAAAGCCAAATAACGAGAAAGAAAATCTAACTCCTACCGAAGCCGAAGTTCTAGTCCAAGTTTAAATATTAAAAAAAAACAATAAAATATACATATATGACAGAATATCACATGTACCATACCTACAATCTATGAATATTAAAAAACGATCGAAGGATTTATGGCCGAAGGATTCTCTGATACTCATTCATCGTTTACTCGTATAAAAGCGTATAATATATAAAACAGATTATAATTTTAAAATTAAAACTGCTGTTTACATATTTTTTAATTATTATTAATTGTTCTCATAATAAAACACACCATCACTAAATTCATATTTACAAAAAAAAAACAAATACGGGCACAAAAAGGACCAACACTTTCGTCTCTTTTTTATGTTCTTTCTGAGCAATCGTGTCGGCTCGCCCTTCGTTCAGTCCTGTTCGTGCTTAGCCGGCGGACTCGTAAAAGAGCGAACCAGAGAGAATATCCCATTATGAGAGCCAACAGCTGTTTGTTCTTCCCTACTTTGATGTTTTTCCCTTCAACTTTCGTGTCCAATTTCTTCCAAGGTCATTTTCTCTTCGACTTTCCAACGCGACGGACGTTGCAGCGCGGACCGCAGAATCGGAGTTGAAAAAAAGGCACGGTTCAGGTCGCTGATGGTGTATAGTGCCCGTCGGACGTCGGAGTGTTTGTGTGCAAGCGTGTGTGCCAGTGTTTGTGTGGATAATTAAAGCAACAAAAACAACGCCAGAGCCAGAGCCAGAGCCGAGGTGCTTGGTTTAACAGATAGCCGAAAACGAAATGCTTTAAGACCGAGATTAAAGTTGAAGGCCAGCTCTGCGGCTAGCGGTCATAGTTTGAGTTCAAGATTGAGTTTGAGTGAGTGAAAAAGTGGAAAAGCGGAAAACGGAAGACGGAGCGGAGCCCTGCCTTTGGATATACGAATTGGATAGCTGGTTTTCGATAAATGTTAGTATACCGACGAAAAGGGACAGCCAGCTAGGGACAGCATGTACATAAAATATCATGCCGGCGCTCCGCTTGCATTTTTAGTTTCGCGAACTATTACAGCATGCTTTACATTCCGTTTACATCACGTGTTAAATAACTGCTGGCTGTCACTGTTTGCGGCCGTGTTGTTGTTTGCCCAAGCAAATATGCAATGATTTTTTGCCCACCGCCCCCACAGTGTTTTCATTCATGCCTTGCAGAGGAGCGTGTGCGGCCGTGTGGGAGGGGGCGGTGCTGGATACACACACCCCAACCACTCTCTCGCACGCACACACTCGCCTCGGCCAACAAAGGCAACTTCTGGCGGAAGTGGAAGTTGCCTCCGTGCTGCGGGAGTGTGCGTGTGTATCTAATGGGATTTTCTAATAAAATTTAAATTGTTGTCGTTTTTGCTGGGCGCCTTTCTATGAATTTAAAATGTCCCGTGTGTGCTCGAATAGAGTCCACAAAGCCTTGCTTACGGCTGCCAAATTAAATAGAGTGCATAATTTAACAATCAACTGTGCCTCGGCATTTGTTCATAACTAATACTGACTTTAAAAAAAATAGAGTCAGAAAGTGACTTTTGATACAGTTAAATAAAACCCTCCTGAAATGGTCCCAAGTACTAGGCTTCTCTTCGAAAGTACCGCCGGTGAAACACTTTTTATCAAACCTACTAAAATGATGTGAACATAAATTCGTATTTTACTTTAATAGTCTTATTAATTAAGAGTCAATTGAGTCAATTGTAGTGAGTTCCATCCATAGAATACATTTTTATCGAAAATAGTAGGGCTTTCAAAAATAAATCGCCCAATAATTACAAAATATAAATTTTCTTTAATATCTTTTGTGGTTTTTTATAAAATACTTGATAAAATCATTGTTTTATGATTAATGGGATAAAATGGTTTTTAAAGCTAAACTCTTATGTATTTTTTTAAGCGGTTACCATGAAAACATCTTCAAATCGGGAATTAACGTTTATTTTATTCTTAATTTATCAAGTTAAATGGTAAATTTAAGAAATAACTAATTTGTTTCAAAACAATTAATGTATTTCTCCCTAAAACAGTTTCCGATTTGGAAGAATAATTTCTAAAGCTAAGCCTAAGCCTGTATTTCTATAGCTTAGCCTATAGCTAATATATTATTTTTAATGGATTTCAAAAACATCTTTAGGTTTAACGATTTTATGGAGTTTTAAACTCATGTTGGTAAAAAATTTTAACTTAGTATCGAGTTTCGTAGTAGAGCTGCAAGTAGGAACTTTTTAAATTAAAATTTATCAAATTTAAAATGGAATTACATAAAATTTCCAAACAACGGAAATCAGCAACAGAGCTTAGGATCTTGAAAACCCTTAAGGCTTAAGCGTTTCTCAAACGCTTGCTTCCTTAAGAAGGAATTTGAAGGTAGACCCTGCGAATAAAGCGAAAAGGTAATTTATTTTTGGTCAGTTCGTTTACCCCGAGAGCAGCGAGAATACGGGCAGGGCAGGGCAGGCAGACGGAGGCTGTTAACATCAATCTGCCGTAATAAGCTTATCACACAAGAACAACAGCCGCCGTAATCTGTGAGATCTCCGAGGGTAGTCAAATATACATAAAGTATAAAATATTTTCATTCCATGTGTTTTACTCGGTTTTATGTTCGCCTTGCGAGGCAGTGAGTCGGGTCTTCAGCGGCAGTAGGTAGACGACGCTGATTACAGGCCCAAACCCTCCGCTCGACCAGCTTCGAAGTCGGGTCCCAGCCCTAGCTTGACCGTCATCTCCTAGTTAACGATGCGTTCAACAAGCGCGGGCAGGTGGACGCGGCTTGCCACCGATATGATACTAGGGTAAAAGTTTTTCCGAATTCCAGGAACTAGCACTGCATTTTCCAAACATCGGATAGTTGTTGTGGTTCCACCTCTAGTATTTAGGAACAAGGCTGAAGGAAAACACGTTTTTAGTTCTAGAGCTGATTAGTTTGCCCCGGGGACGGTCAGTAGAGCAATCCCTGAAAAACACCATGGAATATCTCTCGTGCACTCGGATCGGTTTTGGCGGTTGAGTGTGTTTGTGTGTGTATACACACACTTGAGCTAGCTACCTGAAACAGAAGTTTTCCTGCATTAGGTTGCACGCGGACCGACAATCAGAAAGAAAGATACAGAAAGAAAAATAGAAGGGCCCTGCTTATTTCAGCATTTGCTTTTCTCGCTTCGGGGAATTTTATGCATTGTATCTGGCAATTTAACTGCATTGTTTCATTTAAATAAAGTTCCAAAAATTATAATCACTGAATTGAAGAAAAAATGCTCAAATGTTTTTTCTCGCTCATGGAATCCCCTGCATTTTTTGTTTACTTTATGCTTTCGTTTATCGACCCGTTCGTGTGTTTGTGGGCTACATATGTATGTATGTATGTTGGCTCTCTCTCTTTTGCCGTTTCTCTTTCTCTGCGGTTCTGAACGTTCTCTCGCAGCATAACTTCCCAGTTTATGGGAAAACATTTCGTGGATAGAAATGTCCGTTTGAGTCTGGTGCTTTTTCGTGTCTTAGGTCCCTAGAGCCCATAAAAGGACAATAGACATTGCCCTCTTGCATTCTGTATTATGTTTATTCTTTAAGCATTTTTTCGGCTCGCGCCCTTTAATTAAATTCTGTCTGTGAGTGATGACACTTTCCTGAGGTGAATTTCCCAGCTGCCAACGGCTCTGTTAGAGTTAACAGTTGAGCCCCTCAAGTATCGATATATATACATATGTACGTGGTGCGCTCTCCAACACTGCCAAGCAAATAAACAACCGAAGAAAAAAGAGAGAGAAAAAAAACAACTGAAGAGTATAAAAAAAGACTAAAAGCATAAACACAAACAAATTGGAGGTGCGGAAACAATGTAATGGTCGGTGTTGATGAATTAAAAGTGTCGAGGAAGCACTTTTCGGAGAGGCGACCCCTTAGACACCGATTTCCGCTGGCTCTGATCCAAGGTGTGGCTGCATCCAAGTGTCTCACATGCAAGCGATGTAACCAATGAGCAGGAGTCCTTCACAGGGCCTAATCCCCATAAGCTATATACTTATATATTGCTTCCCTTGGTTGATAACACCTGTACTTATCTCCCTTTCCGTCTCCTTCTCTTTCAGCGGCGTTGCCACCTCGCTGAGCTGCGCCGATTCTAGCACGGGCTCCAGTGAGGATGCGTCCGAACCAGGCTCCCCGTACAGTGCGCACTCGCAACTGAGCGACCCTGATCCGCTGACCAAGATGCCCCCCCAAATCCTCGGCAACTCCAGCGGCAACAGCACCGCCAGCGGCGCAGCAGCGGCCTCCACGACCTCCCCCAGCAGCACTACACAGGTCTCAGGCTCTTCCCTCCATCAGAATCCCGGCCAGAGCCATACCAGCGTCAAACTGGCGACCCCAACGACACCCCAGCGGAGCGTTAACCCCAGCATCCTGCCCACTCTACAGTGGCCGTGGAACACCAGCTTGGGCAGCACCTCCACCGCCGTACCCGCCTCCACGGCAAACAAAAATAAGCGTTCGGCGGGCGGCTCAGGAGCGTCAGTGGGAAGCGTTGGGGGAGATGGAGCCATTGGAAATACCGGAGCTGGGGCAGCGTCAGCCAAGAAGGCCCGCAACGACTTGCCTGGCGCCTCCGATGCAAGCAAAAGACTGAAGGCGGCAGCTCTGGAGGAGTCGCAGACCAAGATCACGGGCTTCTTCAAGTCGCAGATGAAGCCCACGCCGGGAGGTGGGAAGCTGTCTCCTCAGCCGGGCCAGCAGAGCAATCCGGCCAACACGCTCACGATGAGCACGCCCGAGACCACTGCCTCGTTGAACAAGTACTTCAACATCCTTTCGCAGCTCAAGGAGCAAAAGCAGCAGCAGCAGCAGCAACAACAACAGCAGCAGAAGCAACAGCAGCCACCGCAACCAGCAAGCAAGCCAGTGGCAGCATCCACACCAGTGACGCCAACGCCGCCAGCGCCTGCTGTCACTGCCAGCCCAAGCCTTCCGGTGCCAGCGCTCAAGAAGATTGAACGGAGTACGAAGCAGCCAGCTAAGATTGCCCAGGTGGCGCCTAACCTGCGCAAGACGCCAAGCAGCAGCTCGTCGGCTAGCTCCTCCTCGTCATCGGGCAGCTCGTCAAATGGCTCCAACACGGGCAAGTCGCCGGCCAAGAAACACGTGGCCATCGCACCCCGCACGCCTGAGATGAAGCAGCAGCAGCAGCAGGGCAAGGCGGCCATGGTCTACCGGCCACCAGGCGCGATGTCCAACCTAAAGCAGAAGCAGATCTCGCAGCCAGCTTCTGTGACTGCCGCAGCGCCTGCTCCTGTCCCTGCTCCGCCTACTACCACCGCCCCGCCCAACCCGACGCTCTACCAGCTGCCCATGCAACTGCCTAATCTAGTCCAGCTGCCGCCCCAGTTGGCGGCCGCTGCAAACATCATGCAGCTCAACAACGTGGCCAAGGCGGCGGTGGCAGCGGCGGCCAACAACAACGCCGCCGCCCAGGCAGCCCAGGCCGCTCAGGCTGCCGCAGCCCAGTACTTCCTGAACGGGACCGTTTTTAAGCTGCAGCAGGTGACAACCGCTACCACGACGACTGCCACCACAGCCACGGCGGCGGCCTCTACAGGCAATCCCTTTGGCCTGCTGAGCGCCACCGAGCTGCAGGATCTGCTCATGAAGCAGCAGCAGATGCAGCTGCAGCAGCAACAGGCGGCGGTGGCGGCGGCCGCCAAGGCTCCGGGCAACACCACGAACTTCCAGGAGCTCTTCCAGCAGCAGATTGCCGCTATTGCCGCCCAACAACAGCAGCAACAGCAGCAGCAGCAGGTCGTCACTCAGCAGCAGCAGCTGCAGCGCCTGGTCCAGAGCGGAGCAGGAGCAGCTGCAGCCCAGCCCGTGTTCATGGCGACCCCGGCCGGGCTCCTGCTCAACGCCGCCAGCCTACCCGCGATGCTAGCCGCCGCCATTGCCGCCAACAACCAGCAGCAACAGCAGAAGGTAGCTGCCTCCCTGGCGCTGCAGCAGCACCCGCAGCAGCAGCAAGCGTTGCCCGCCCTACAGCCGATCCCAGCCCTGAGCTCCATCTTCGAGCCGTCGGCCGAGCAGCAGCAGCAGCTGCAGATGCAGCAGCAACAACTGACCCAGCTGCTGTTGTCGAACCAGCAGCACCAGCAGCAGCAGCAACTCATCACTGCCACCCAGCCACCCCCACTGGCTGCCACGAACAACACTGCCAACAACACCACTGCCAACAACAGCAACAACCTCACTGCCTCGAATAACTTAAGCAACTTACAGCCCCAGCAGCCACAGCGCGCTATCATCAAGCCGCCGCTGCACAGCTCCACGCAGCCACCCCCACTGGTGACCATATCCTCGGCGCCAGCTCCCGCCCAAACTGCTACGGTCTCAGCCGCGCCAGCAGGCAAGAGGGCCGTGCCAGCGGCTAAGCCATACCAGAAGCGGATGACCGCCAAGGGCAGCGGCAAGTTCCCATCTGGAGTGGGAGCTGCTCCTATCATTGCCACGCCGACCACGCCACCGCCTCTGGTGCCCACGTCGGCCACCAAGGAGCTGGGTCAGCTGCGCAAGAGCACGGAGCGCCTGCAGGCAGCAGCCCCAGGAGGATCTGGAGCCACTGTAACTGCGGCATCCGCCCTTATTTCGGTGACAGGTTGGTATCGGATTTAGCCTTCGATCTGTCATGTGATTCTTATTGAAATCCCTTCCCCCCTCTGTATGTATTTCAGGATGCTCAGGAACCACTGCATCAGCCACATCCACGCCGACGCCTCCGCTGGTGAGCATCGCTCCTTCGAAGCTGACGCCCACACTGAGCATGGCGAAGCAGGGGCAGGCCATGAAGCTGGCCAGCAGCTCGCCCGATCTCTTCGACCTAGTCAAGAACTCGAACAGTGCCATCTGCCAGGCGGCCAAGGCGATGCAGCCGCTGACCCCGCTGCCCTTCAGTTCGCCGAGCAGCTGCAGCAACAGCAACAGCGCCAGTGGCAACTGCCTGCGCTCCTCGCCAGCGTTGTCCGCCTCCAACTCGTGCACCCTGTCGGCCTTCAGCAAGATCAAGACTGAGCCGGTGGAGACGCTGTCCCAATCCTGCTCAAGAGTATCCTCCTCTGCGCCATCAAGCTCGCCGAAGCCACAGAGCTTTGCCGGGCAGCTGCCCAGGACGAATCTCGACCGGGATCAGGAGGCGGAGGCAGAGTCCGTCAAGCAGGAAATGCTGCCCGACTGCAGCAACAGCAACTCCAACTCAAACTCGTGCAGCAGCAGCTCCAGCTACTCGCACTCCGTCAGTTCGGCGGCAGATCTCTCCCTGGAGGCTTCCACGCCTGCGCCATCGCCCTCGCCCTCCTTGTCGCCCTCAGCATCTCCGTCTGCCGTGGGTTCCCCCTCGCCGGCTGCAAGCAATATCAGCGACTGCAGTCGACGGGCGGCCAGTCAGACGGACATGCTCAGCGAGTTGGTCACCTCGTCGTGCATCTCCAGTGGCGGCGAAGACTGCTCCCAGACGACGAACTCGCCTCCTCCGCCGCCCCTGCCACTACAGCTGGTCAAAGGCACGAGCACTCCCGCGCCCACGACTGCTGCCGGTGGCACCAGCAGCAGCAGCAGTAGCGGCAGCAGTAACTACGACGAAGAGGACGACAAGTCGGTGCTCTCTCTGGAGACGCAGCGGACCCACAAGCGGCTGAGAAACCTGCCCACTCCTGAATCGGGGATCGGAGGAAGCCTGAGCAACAGCGAAAGCAGCAACTCGATAGTGGATGCAATGTGAGTATTCAATTGGAATCATCATCCCTAGATTACTAATCGGAATTCCCTTTCGATTGCAGCTCCTCGAAGTCAGTGGGCCCTCCCACTACGGCTGCCAGCAGCAGTAGCGCCGCCTCCGACAGCAATTCCCTGGCCAGCAATGCCCCCTCGCCCGCGTCGCCAGACGAAAACTCCTGCATGGCCACCGCCAGCTGCACGCCCCACACCGTGGTGGACATAGCTCTGGCCGAGGCCTCCAGCAGCGGTCTGCCAAAGAGCGCCATCTCGCCGATCCTGTCGCAACCAAAGACCATTCGATTCCCGGCAGGAGCGGGGGCTGGTGGCAAGGGCGGCAAGCGGCACGACGGCGTCTGCTACTGGGACAAGTGCAACAAGAAACACGAGAGCAACTCCAAGCTGCTGGACCACATGCAGACACACCACGTGAACACCCAGACGGGACCCTTCTCCTGCCTCTGGGTGGGTTGCAAGGTGTACAACAAGGAGTCCTGCTCGCGGCGTTGGCTCGAGCGCCACGTACTCTCCCACGGCGGTTCCAAGCAGTTCAAGTGCATCGTCGATGGCTGCGGCTTGCGGTTTGGCTCCCAGGTAGGTGTCTCTCCAACTCGAGTCCTCTGCCTCTCGACTTGCCATTAGAGCTTTGCTAATTGTCTTCTTTCCTCCCACAGCTGGCTCTGCAGAAACACGTAAACAACCACTTCAATGCCGCGGACAACGCCAAGGAGAGCACCAGCAAGCGCACCTCCGATCCCCCCGTGCCCAAGCAGCTGCGAAAGAATGGCAAGAAGTTGCGCTACCGCCGCCAGCCCTTCTCAGGTATGTTCAAGCCTCTGTGTTTAGTTTCGACCATCCTAACAGTCTCTTCAATTGCAGCTCGGATGTTCGACTTCATCGACACGGGCATCATGGAGGGTCTCCAGCACCGACTGCGCCAGATCAGCACGCTCACCAACGGGGCCCAGGCCATCGAGTTCCAGGGCCAGTGCCTGATGCGTCGGCGCAACAGCCAGGGCAACTACGAGTGCTTTGTGCGCTGGTCGCCCCGAGAGATGTAAGAACCAGAAGTCAGTGTTTGCTCATCAGTTTCTAACCGAAAGTCCCTATCCGACAGAATTTCCGACGAGTGGCTGCCAGAGTGTGCGAACCGGACGTGCCAGCACACCAAGGTGCTGCACATCAAGCAGATGCGCCCGGCGGAGAAGACGCGCGTGGACAGCTTGCTTACCACAGCCTTCCGGCTGCGCTACGACGCCCAGCTCTTCGCCGACGACTACAATGTGGACGAACAGCAAGGCGAGGCTAGCGACAGCGAGTGCGAGGAGGAGGAGGACGAGGACGAAGAGGAGTGCGACGGAGGCAGTTCGCGCAGCGCCAGCTGCGAAACTGTGTCCAGCTACCAGCAGGTGCTCAGCATCGCCAAGCTGCACATGCAGCAGCGCCGCAAGCACCCCCGCAAGCCCCCCAAAGCGGTGCCAGCCGCGAGGGCGGACCTGGTGACGACGGACGCCCTCGTGCCCATCTAGGTGCCAGGTCGAAAGTATTTTTAAGTAATTAAGCCCAAGCCGAAGCGATAAACGAGTAAACAGTGACAAGTAGGCTAGTTAGAGTAGCAACTAAGTAAGTTAGCACCTATTCATAGAGACACATGTACGCCCCGCTTTGTTCATTTTTGTTTGTTGAACCGCCGTTTAGTTTAGTGAATTCCTCACCACCACGGGTCGGTCCCGGCTCGTCCACCGGTCGTTGTATATATGTGTGTTCCGGTGGAAGTGTTAGTCAGAGTCGGGGCCAGCGACCCTCATCGCAGCCCACCCGAGCGCTCTAGCAAACATCCTGATTTAAAGAGTTCTAGCTATAATTTACCCTACATACTTACACTTCGTACAAACACCACTGCCCGAGTGGACAAGACTTGTTCGAGAGGATGATGTAGATCTACTTTAAGTTTAGCTCAGCGTGTAAGACCCTACTTTGTTTTCGTTTCATTGCCCTCATTGTATCCTCATTGTACACCTAGAACTGGCCAAACCTTCCCCGGGGAAGAGCGGAGAACTACGCGCACAACCGAGCAGTTAAACGAAAAGTTAATAGTAAGGTGAGGCGCCGTGGCGCGAAGAACACAAGACTTAAAGCATTTACCGCTACAAGATACAACCACTATTTGTAACCGTTTTGTACTCAACTTGAACAGCAATGCAAGCAGTTATAAGTCTAAGCTAGGTCCCAGAGTACGCGACAACCCGTTTAGAGTAACTGACGATCGGCTGCCCTATTTCTAGGGCCCTAGGGTCCAGAACCCTAGAGAGCTCCGAGCTGTGTAGATACTGCGGAAGGACGCAGTCTAGGTTCGCCCTAAAGTAAATTTAACTATTCGTTTATAACTTAGCCAAGGCAACTAAGCAAAATAAAGTTATCAAAGAGAATCGGACATGAACCGCAAACACACTTGTTCTTCCCTTTATTTGTATCTGCCGGCAGGAACCCGCTTATGATTTGCATACATATCCGAATACGAATTCGAATCAGAATCTGAATCCGAACGCATATAAGCAAAATTCGCCTTAAACCTAACCATATTTCACACTTTCCCATGCCAATGAATTTATACATAAGTGTTTAAAGTAAGTAACCCAAGCCAGAGCCGAGATACGACTAATGATAAATACGGACACGATGAAATGAACTCAACACTGCCAAATGTAATGGAACAACCGAACACAGTTGTTAGGAACGACTGATAGTTTAGTGCAGACTGGAAGGCGCTTCACTCCCACACTAGCCACTAGAGTCCCCCACTTTTGCGAATAGGTTCCCTGTGTTGCAACAGTAGTAGCTCGCTAAGAAGTGTTTATATCAAGTATATCTGAGTGTTGTCTAATTAGAGCCCGATTAGTTTAGCTGGTAAGGCAGAATCAATATGTGTATGTATCTACCGAAAGTATTTTGAAGAGACTTTTGTATATCTCGATCGCAGCTTGATAGCATAATCTGAAGCAATATCTTTTACGAAAACCGCTGAATAATCTCAGCTGAATCTTCCATTCGGTTCGTCGTCTGATGCCTTCGATTAAGAACGACTAAAATGAAAAATCGAAAACTAAGCAAGATAAATATCAAAGAACAAAGAATATAACGAGAAGGGAAAGAAATTCAAATAAAATAAAACTACCTCAAATTTTTGCAAGCATAGAACACAATGAATTTTTCGAGACAAGTTTTCTAAAATGAACAAATACAAATAAACCAAAGGGATCCGAGGAGTCGGAACCGAACCACACAAGGGAAGTACATATATACGCATAGTACACAGAGGAAAAGATACAAGGGGAAAGATACAAGATACAAGAACCGTAGGCTAACACACACACATATTTTGCTAAATTTGGATACAGTCTGTTTAGAATAAGCACAGCTCCGGGAATCGAGTTCGAGTTCGAGTTTCAATTCATTTACCTTCGAGTTCCATTTCGAGGTCGATCCTTAGGAGCGACCCTGACTCTCCCGATCAGATTATCCAGACATGCGTTTGTAAATAGAGGAGTTTACCAGCAAGATACATATATATTCGATATCATAACCATAATTCGTAATGTTAATACTGCAACCGCTTTAATTAATTACAGAGAGTATGGCATTTACCAGGCGTACGTACATAACCATGCAAACCATACATATACATATATACACGTGTATACCCCAGAATGTATTGCTAAACCTAAACTTATTTCAAAGAATGGCCAGATTGGTTTTAGATTCAGTTCTGGCCAGGGTCCCGCAGGGACATCCGACACCACACACCAGCAGAGACACGAACACAGCCGAACAGCAGCCATGTGGCTTCAGGTGTAACTAATGTAATCAAAAGAATTATATACATATATTATTGAACTCTATATACACAACTTAGTAGAAGAAGACGAACACGAAGAACTTGTAATGCGCTGAGAAATGACAAAATATATGGAAAACAAATACTACTCCGCCTTGGCTGTTTTATTTTGGAGCCATGGCTGGGGGTTTTTACTTTTCAGATTGAACTGCTCTTCTCTGGGGTCTCTGGATCAAAGACAACCCAGATCCCTCATAGAAAGAATATAGTTACACCCAGGCCCGGCGACAGGGCCCGGACTTCTGAGAGGAGCCCGGATTTTTCGCAAAAACTCAAATAAACAGTGCCCAAAAAAAATGCTCCGCGATGTTTTACAGAACTCGCTAAGATGTGGATTCAACCCAATTTTCGTTATTTTCAAAAATATTTCTCATTATATGGGGGCCCGTGAGTTGTACCCCCCGGGTCCGAAATTCCCTCTCGACGGGCCTGATTACACCCCTTCAACAAGGCTTGAATTTGTATCCTTATACACAATCTTCTTACCTATCTTCATCTGGAAATCGTAGTAGAAGATAACTAACTAAAGGAACTCGCAATACGTCGAGAAATGAAAAATATATAAAATATAAATTAAAATTCGCATTGGAAGTTTTATTTTGAAACGTGGCATGTTTTCTTTTTGAGAATTGAAGATCGACTTTGGAGATCAAGCCCTGTTACCTGGGTGGTCTTAATAAGCTTGTCGTGCTTATAACAACCGTCATTTAATTCAATAACAACAATAATTACACACCATCTATATTCATACTGGATTGTGGAAACTACAAACACCTCTCTGGAGGGTCTCTGGGTCAAAGAAAACCGGGATCCCTCTTATACATCCTTCTTATAAATGAGCTTTGCAATTCTTCAATAGCAACAATATTCACAAACCATCTTTCATCGAACCTTCCTGGCTATCCTCTTACTGAACACCTTAGTAGAAGAAGAAAATTGGAATCTTAGTAGAATGTGTAATGAGCTAAGAAATGAAAAATATTTATATGTAAGCTAATAATACTTCTCCTTGGTAGTTTTATTATGAAGCCACGCCATGGCGTTTTTAATTTTTGAGATCTTAAGATCGAATTTAAAGATAAAACACCCCTTTTCTGAAGGGTCTTTGAATCCCTGTTGGGGAGCCTTCTTATAACTGAACGTATTTTTGCAACATTTTATTGAATATCAACAATATTTACACAGCATCAGCATCAATGTAATCTTGGATTAAGACTTTCCGGCTTTACTCTAACTGGAAACCTTTTCTAGCCGCAAGGCGATTTCGTGCTTCGAGGCGATGACCGGACTAGTGGCAGCCCACTGGATCGTCTTCGGGGTCTGGTCGCTCATATGGACCCGGTGGTTGCGCAACAGGTGCACCAATCCCAGTTTCGACTGCAGGAGGCCCAGACGCATTCCGATGCAGTTGCGCGGACCCACTCCGAAGGGCATATAGGCGTCCATGTTCAGGTTGCTGCGATTGGCGGGGTCGAAGCGCTCCGGGTCGAACTTTTCCGGCTCCGGCCAGTACTGCGGGTCGTGGTGGATGGCCAAGGCGGACACGTATACGGGCATGCCGTGCGGCAGCTCCATGGAGTGGTGCGGTTCCAGGGTGAACCGCTCGCCCTCCTCAGGCTGGGCGCATTGCCGCTCAGCGTAGCCGACGATAGGGTACTTTCGCAAGGTCTCATTCACAACCTGGGAAAGGTAGGGCATCTCCTGAATGCGCTCGTAGCTGATGTGGTCCTCGTCTCCGAAGTAGTCGGTAATCTCCTGACGCAGGCGGTCCTGGATGGACTCGTTTTGGACCAGCTCGTACAGCGTCAGAGTCATGGTTGAGGAGCTCGTCTCGAACCCGGCCGTTTGAAAGATGGCGGCTTGGGCGACCAGGTAGTCCAGGTCCTTGTACTTGTTCTTCTGGTCAGGGTTGGTTTCCGCTTCCCTCTTCAGAGCCAGCAGAATGTCCACAAGGTCGTTTCTCTTAACGCCCGTCCGTTCGCGTTCGGCCAGGACGTAGTTGATGGTGTTCCGGATGAACTTGGTGGTCTCCTTTGAGAAGAGCTTCACGCGGGCAATGGACACCAGGGCCGGCAGCATGAAGATAATGGTAAAGTCGATCGCCCTGCTCCAGGTCACAGCAAAGATGGCCTGGTTGTGGTGGAAGAACTCGCTCTTGACATTCTTCAACGCGTTGGCCTCCACCCCGAAGGCAATGGTGGCGATCAGGTCGGTGGTGAAGCGGGCGCACAGATTCTTTATTGGAACCGACCCTCCGGCCAATCTGTCAGCACTGTTCTCCAGGTCCTTGCCGATCTGAAAAAAATAATGAGAGAGTTTTAAAAACCATTTCAATAAATCAAATAAGGAAACGATATTTTCTTTTTGATATAGAGATACATTTAACATTCTCAAAGATAATAAATCGTTGATACTGTATGTCTTCTTTTTTTTTATATGATTGAAGAAAAAAATATATAATATTGTAAGGTATAATATTATAAGCTATTAAAAGGTAGGCTTAATAGCAATCAAGGTATTATGCAAAATTTTCTAGTAAAACAATTAAAGTTAAATTTTAGAAAATTATAATAGAATATCCACTTAGTATGATTTCCACTTCGACACTCTCGTTCCCAAGCTATACTTTTTTATAATCATAAAATATACTTGTCTCTAAGTAATTAGATAAGTGGATTTTAAGATTCTGTATATTATTAAAGAAATACTAATGTAAATACGATAGTAAGAAAACGCAGAAACTATGAAGATACATCTATTAGAGTCTCGAATTTCTAAAATATATTTAAAGTCGAATATGTTACGATGTTTTGCTAAGTACTGTAGGCCGTTTCTATTTACATATAAGTGTATATATAATGCATGCAATGAAGAGGGGTGGTTTGAAAACCTGAAATCGTTCACTTTAAACCTGAGATACTAGTTTGCGTAAAACGGACAGACACGCGTCTGTGATTTAATAATATAATAATATATTAATCCGGGAGGGGGGACAAACCGAACATATATGCATTTACTTGGTACAGTTCTTATTGGTGTAACTACCCTCTGCAGGGATGTGAAAATCATTAAATATAACCGTTGTTACCTTGACCATTAGAGGATACATCTGCTTAATCTTGCCAGAGGTGAATACGGGAGAGATCTTGTTGCGCAGCTCCTTCCACTCCGGGCTGCGGGCGAAAAAGAGATTATTGAAGCCGAGGGCATCGTGCGGATCCGTCTGAAGAACGCGGTTGTGGAAGTACTGGAACTTCTTGATCATCACCGTCTTGATCAGGTCTAGATCGCGAACGACCAGGGCCGGCTTGTAGGCCAAGTAGACACCCACAAAGGGCTCCTTTTCGAAGCCGGGGGCCTCGTGGAACTTCTTGAGTTGCTCGAAAAATGGAACTCGGGCCGTTAGGAACTCTCGGGTGCAGCCCAGGACGGGCAGAGGTTGGATGAACTTGACACCATGGCGCTGCCAGAAGCTGAAGGCTCGTCTCTGCCAAATATAGAAAACGATCGCCAAAGTGGCGATCAACAGAAGAAACTCAGTCGACATAGTGGCAGCTTGAAACGCAAAAAGCTACTAGTTTGGTATCACAAACAGGCTGCTTTTAAATGTTTGCCAAAGCTTTTCCAAAAGCAAGCAAAACCTCTATTATAGAGGTTCGACCGAAGCGTAGGTTCTCTGCCAATATACATATTTGCGCACTTATCTGATGGCAGACGATCCCCACACTCGAAAAAATGATTAGTTTTAAATTTGTAATAGATTACAATAATATTAATAGATAAAAATAGTGCGGCAATATTTACAAGTGGAATAAAAGGGGTCAAAGGCTATTTCCATCCATGGAATAATTTAATCTCAGACAGTTCTGTATGTTTCCAGTATCACAGCTGAAGATTGCTTTTCCAAGTGTGCACAAGCTTTTGATAAAGTATTTTAAATGCCATTTCATACTCGCCAGGCCGAACGTATTTCGCTTAGACTTCGTGACTTTGCAAAAAAAGTATAAACAGTTTTTTCAGCCACTGATCGAGTCAGCATTAGTCTCCCAAGCAGGCCGCGAGGAAACCCGCCCGACAAGACTCTGT
Source organism: Drosophila malerkotliana malerkotliana (assembly GCA_018153235.1). Lineage (NCBI taxonomy): Eukaryota > Metazoa > Arthropoda > Insecta > Diptera > Drosophilidae > Drosophila > Drosophila malerkotliana. The sequence goes on along the minus strand of JAECXV010000075.1, from coordinate 18,798,169 downwards.
CATTTAGGCTAGTTCGCTGGTCAGCGTTATCACCTCCAGAGGTCTGGGTGGCCCCGAAGTCTACAACATACGCAGCTAGTGCCTGCTGTATCTACGCTGATTAACTTTAAGAACATAACCAGACCAGCCTTCATCGAACCTCAACTGGTAGAACGATTTGTTGCCAACTTCTCCATTTTGGGGGACTGCTCTGGTCTTTAATATACTTACCAAAACGTTCCCAAACTGTTAGACTGTCTCAATAAAATATATAAGGCTACTCAAATCGGCAATAGTTGAGTTTCTTTCTATTATAATTATGTATATTCAATATCCGGTCCTTGTAGAGTACAAGAGAGTATTGTTCTCGTGTGAATGTATGTAAAATAAGAAAGGAAGCATCTCCGACCTCATATACATATATATATTCTTGATCAGCCGATATCGATATCAGCTCGGTATAGCCATATCAACAGTCGATATAGCCATGTCCGTTTGTCTGTATGAACGCGTGGATCACAGAGACTATAAGAGATCGAATGCCCATGCAGTTCAAGTTTGTCTTACATTTTAGCCACGCCCTTACCGCCCCAAAAAATGGACATTTTTTCAGCTCTATATAGTTTCTATATTTTCTATGGTTAATAGGATTAAAGTTAAGTAACGTTATAGTCTAACTTTATCGAAAAAACTAATTTCATCCAAATCGGACAATTTTACTTTGCTTCCTTACTGAATACGTCTTCGGTTGTCTTTTCCCCCATCGGAAAAGTACGCAACAAAAATGTGTTTCTGTGACCGTACCTTAAAGTTTAGTTAAAGTGTAGGTGGAGGAGACGAGTACCGGATATAATATAGTCGGGAAACTCGACTTCCTCAAAAGTTTACAAAGCATTGATCCATTGACTCTAGGCTTGATCAAAAGCCACCCTTAAGTCGACATGAGCATTTCTGTCCAATAAAAGCTAAACACATCCATATTTTCTTCACGCGATATAATCTAATCACTGTGGACGAACCGCAAGCCTTACCGTGTTCTAACCTAAATATACACTTCATAGAGTCGGAAAAAATTTGTTTGTTTCCCTGTTCCGTTTTACTCCACTAGTACCGGGTTAAGAAGAGGTAGATTTCTATTTCTCTCCCAAGCTAATATATAATTTTCGTGTCAAGCGACGCACATTAAAAATATTGTTTCTATTTCGATGTGTGATCATTACCGGAGTGGAATATAATCATAGTACAGTGAAATTATACGATCGGTTGTTTGGGCTTTAAAGACCTGTTTTTTTCTGAAAGACCCCGTTCTTAAATAAGTTTTCCAAATTGTTTGGACCGGAGCCCCGCCCATTCAAAGAAATTGGTTTTGGAAATTAGAAATTACAATTTATTTCATACAATGTCTGTTGTTGATGGTTGTTACTTTGATGTTGTTTCGAATACACAGTTACAGTTACTAAAACCTCGCCATCGATTGCATATATGTATAGGTAGGGGTGCAACTTAAACAAATAACAATAAGAACTCGTGGTACAATTGGAACGCATTACATCTAGCAATTACAAACGAGGTCCACACAAGGATGCTCATAGAACAGTTGGGATGCGAGTTCTTCGAATTGTCAACTGATGGATCGCGCTGCTCTACCCGTTTCCAGGGGGCCCCCTCCCCAACGCAGTGTGGACGCAACACTGGCGCCACACCACTGCGTCGAGGTGGGAGGGACGAACACCAGATAGGGGTCGAGCGGCAACGGCACATATTTATATACAAATGCTAATTGTGTGGGTCGTGTACAGGTTGTTGTGGTCTCAGATGTGTGTGTGCCTTGTTGTAGGGACGGGAGGCAGGGAAGCAGAACGGGAAGTCCCGGGGAGTCGACGCCCCCGCCAGGTTGAGCTCCTCCGCAGTCTCAGCATCATGAATGCATCGGGGTCCAACGGGCAGGGGTGGTGTCCGCTCCTCGGGGCGTCGTCGGTCCGCTTGCCTCGCCTCCCTCACCAGTTCGTGTTGTTGTCCGTCCAGTCCCGCCACACAAATAGGCCTGATGTGGTTGGTGTCGGTCGGGTTTCAGTGTTCCTGCTTATAACTTCTAATTTGTTGGGATTTTACAATTTTTTTTGTTGGATTTTGTAGCCGGCTCGTGCTGCTGATTTGTTGGTATGAGTTTGCAGCACTCGCCCGCTCTTTTTGGGTTCTGCTTGCACGACTTTAGATGTTGGTATTCTGGTTTGTTTATAATTTTGCTACTACCATTCTTGTTAATATTTTATACATAATATATATTTTATATATAATATTTTACTATACAATAACAGCGGAAAAATTGTGTGTTGGGGTAGTTGTTGCAGTATTTTTCGGTTTCTCAGCTTTGCATTTCATACGTTTTTATAACAACTTTCTCATGTTAATATGTATAATTGTTTATGATTTCTTGTTTAATATATATATTTTGTATATATTATGTATATCAATACCGTAATTGTTGTATTACCATCTTCTTATCACAAAAAATCATAATTATATATATATAATTTATTATTATTAATTTTTAATGTATTATTCTTAGAATTGAACAATAATTAAAAATAAACATAGGACTTAGTTACATTTTGTATGTGTGTGTGTGTTGGTTGTGTGTGTGTGTATGTGAATGATTGCATGTAGTTGGTTTTCGCAGTAGACGTTGAAGTATTGCCAAGCCCGGCCCCCGCCCGCACCAACAGCCTTCCGGCGCCAGCTGTGCTGGGCTTCCACACCGCCCCCCGGTGATCCGGGGGTAGGGAGTGCGCCCAAACAGCCGAGTCGACACCAGCCCGGGGGCCGGTGCATTCGGAAAGCCGTTGAGGTGGCTGGGTGCGGGTGCGAGTGGGGGCGGTGGTGGTGAGGGGCTTGGGTTGTTCTTATGTTTTGGCCCTTTCGCTAAATTTGTTGATCTCTTGCTGCAGCCGCGACAGGCTCAATACAAATTTACAAAGTTTCTCTGACAATTGTTGTTTGTTGATTTCTTTACAGTTTTCTTTTTGTTTAACGAACTTTACATATACACTAAACATTATTTAATAATAATAATGGAAAAAACAAATAACAAAGAGCACACAAAATTGTGGAGCGCAAAATAATAAGTAAAAGAGAAGGATTTCTTGATATAGCAAAAATCATAATTATTACAACTTTACGAACTTAACTGCAAAAATTGTTTTCCAAGTTTAAGACTGATTTTGAACGGAAAATAACTAAGCTAAACCACGCGCCGGCGAGTCTAGGTGACAGTGAAAAGAGCAGCAGGCACAATCGAGGGCCACAATCGGGCAGTGCGCGGCGGGTCTCTGGCAGCCCGGCAGGTCAAACTACTGATTGTGGTCGTTCGCCTGGTGGCTGCCCCTAGTGTGGTTGTTGCTGTTGCTATGTACAAACGGCCGCCGCCAGGGCTGCCACCGCACGCGCACTGCTGCTGCTGTTGGCTTTGATTGTTTGTGGTTGTGATTGTTACCTGCTCCTGCGCCGGATGGGGCTGCTGATGGTGTTGCTTCGGCTGCTGTTGACTGCTGGGCGCTGTTTGTCTATTTGTTGTTGTTGTGTTTTTGCATTGATTGATTTATTTCGTGTACAGGTAAATGGCCACAATCAAACCGTAGAGACCCAACACTTCGGCGAAAATGAGAATCAGGATCATTCCGACGAACAGTCTGGGCTGCTGGGCTGTGCCTCGGACACCAGCGTCTCCCACGATGCCGATCGCAAAACCAGCTGCCAGGCCGGAGAAGCCCACCGCCAGACCGGCTCCCAAGTGTATGAAGCCCCTGATGGAAAGAATGTAAAGGTTAGAAACTCGAAATGCACTCGGGTGTGGTTCGTTTAAAATATTTACCTGAACAGGGTGTACTTGGAGGGCTCTTCTAGCGAGCCGGCGATCAGCACAGCCACGACCAGGCCGTAGATGGCAATGATACCCGCCATGACCACAGGAATGATGGATTTCATGATCAGTTCGGGACGCATCACTGACATGGCAGCAATACCGGTACCAGACTTAGCAGTGCCATAGGCAGCGCCCAGAGCTGTTGGGGAAAGACAATGGGATACTCATTAGTTTTAGTTCGAGTTCATCCAGTATTCTACTACATAACATAGGTTCTTCAGCTGAGCCTTTCTGAACCAAATTTGATATCGGTAGCATTACGCAAACTCACTTTATTGCTACCCATTCCGCCACTGTCCATAAAATGCCACTGCAATGAGTTGGGCCAGCAACTACTTTGTGTGGATCGGCGATTGCAGCCGTAAGCAGTCACATGATCGTCTATAACTGACGTGTTCGATGAAAAAACCCCCTATGCTTCCTGTCCGCCCTTCACTCCACTTGTTCAGCCCCAAGAGTTCGCTGGCAATCGACTGCTCCCCTCAAATTCCACTGTTGGTCGAATCAGCAATTTGGCTGCTCTCTCTGCCTCTGGGAGTCGTAATTGAAACCCGCAGCTGAAATTCTGATAAGGCCAAAGACAATGTGTACATGTGTACAGGGCCCAACTGGTCTTCGGGAAAGCAACTGGCCAAGGGAGGGAGCTGGGAAACAGATCAGTGTCATTGGAACAGGTAGCCTAGCCCCAAGGGGAGCTGTTCTGCGAGAGGCCAGGCTGTGGAAGCGCAAAACCTGTTTCAAATGACGGTCAGCAGTTCGATCGCAAGTAGCCAGTGCGCCAGTGCGAGTGTGTTTGTGGGAGAGGCAACTGATAAATCGAATTAAATATCACTCGCCACACACAACTCAACCAAAAAACTGAAACTCATACTCAGATACACACTCAAATGGGTGTAGTATTCGAGGAGAGCGCCAGAGTTAACGGAGCGGGAGAGGCCCCCGCTCGGTCATGTGACTTAACGTTATTAACATGTTTTAAAGCCCAGATAGCTTTAATTACTGCCACTAAGTTAGAATCGAAATATAGGTCTGACTAGGGATAAAGTGGGCTCAGGGAAGCTAGTAGCCTACAAAAGGCAGAAGATCCATTGATAAACAATCTCGATACATTGTACAAGTAATATGCGTGCGGCCCGCATTGCTCCCAATTGTGATTAATTAGTTAGGGTCATGCATGGAAGAAGCAATTCAGACTTGTAGAACTCGTAGTCTATCATCGTAGTCCCCCATATCCGATGAGACTCCAATACAATTCCGACTAATTCCAGCTACTTGGTAGTCATAACAAGAGGCTGAAGTGGCATTGATGTGTTTTTAACCGCAACTACTGAGAATTCCAAACACATTCGCGCTGTTTGTGGGTATTGCCTCTATCGAGCGACAGACGGCATCGCAGACGAGTGAGTGGGCGTCGAAAACAAAGTATCGGGAGGGAACACGGGGAGAATCCCCGCCGGACTGGCAACTAAGAGTCAACAGCAAGTGCCAGCGCATTCAAATGGGATTATAATTAAAATTAGGAGATAGCAAGAGCTGAGAGAGCGCCGAAATATGAACACCACAGGCGTCACAGCTGAGTAGGCACCATCTCGACGACTAAGAGAAGCCACAGAGCGATAATAAATGAAATATCCGAGAGATCAGAGGGCAATGGGCAGTTGCAGCCGAGGTAACACAGCCAGTGCTACATCTGCAGGTGGGGTTTGATTCCTCCTTGCGGTGGAGGGACACCTTCGCTGCTGGTTATCCGGTGAGGTGCGCGGTACGTGATGGCCATCGCGTTCATTGATTAAAGTGCAATCTAGGCCGCTGCTGAGACGGACATGCGCCTGCTCACCCAACACTCGGTGAATGGACTTTCGCCCACCCACACCCCCATGCTCAAGCAGGAAATTATAAAAGCGGAGCCTGGGAAACTCTGGCGTTGTGGTAAAGCCACGTGCATCCTTCAATTAAATGTCAGCCCGTGCCTTTACATAATTTACTAGCCAGCGACTACGCTACCATTCTCTGTATATCTACTAAGTTTCCGCCACTGCGGTTGCGCAGGCAATCGTGGGTGGGAGTGTACGTGCGGGTAGCGGGATGTCACTGTGTGAAGGACTTCCAAGTCACTTCGGGTCACTATTTTTAGCCCTGGCGGAGGCGGATGCTGGACTTGTGTCGCACCCAGTGCCAGAGGGCCAGGACTGATAAGAAGCCAGCATTCGAGCAACGCCCATTGTTCGCTGGCCAGTGAGTCAGTGCGTCCGGCAGCGGAAAAGCCAACCGCTTTGGAGAGAGTGGAGATCACTCATGTGATCGTGCGGGAACGGCATTGCCAGATCCACCGGATCCCATCCCCACTATCAAAAACCTTAAATTGATTTATGCTGTTGACTTTAATTGCACAAGCAGTCGACTGGCTTTGTAGTCGTCGGGCAATGATAATGGGCCAGGTAAACACATGAGGAACCTGGCCCTGTATTATCAGAACGGGGGGCGAGGGGCTAGGTGCAAATCACAAGACGGGTTCCAGAGCGTGATATAAGGATTGCGTCACGAGCGAGTTGGCTTAGTGGAAAGCGTTTGGCGAGCAGAATCAGAGCAACCTGCTTCTGCCTATTTTTTTTTTTGATACCCTGCGTTTGCCCCATTGTTGCGACAGTTACTGAAGCTTTCCTATCTTATCGCACCAAGTCAATTGGTAAATAAGCTACTTATCAAGCAGGTTAAATACAGAATGAGTGGGCCTGATAATATGTGAAAAAGAAACGATCGTTCCCTAGCCATGTGACGCGGCCCAGGCACCTATTGATCACGAAGAAGACGATTTTGGCATGTGATTAGGGCCTCGGAAATATTTCCAATTACAGGGGTTTCATGACAAACAATTATCAGCTGATCGGGGGTGTTTGTAAGCAGGGAAATGCGATCAGGGCACGCGCCGTTGGGAAAATAAACTCTCCGCGCTGCCACGGGATTTCCTGGAGTTTATTTTTCCAAATTACATTTTAGTCGAGAAACAAAAAGGAAAACTTTAATATGGCAACACTGCCAGCTGGTCTTGTGACTGTTGTGGGAAAGGGAAAGCGAGTTTCATAAACTTCACCAAAAACAGTAACTCTCTCATTCTCACTCACACAAACGAACTCAATGCCACCGAGGGCGAGAGAGACGCACTGTTCCAAGAGAGATGAAAAGAGAACTGAAGTCGTTAGTGTGAGTGTATGAGTAATGCTGTATTTAGCAAAAGGCGAATTTTATTTTATAATGCGGCCACAGCGGAATAACCTTTGAAAATTTTTAAAACTTCTACAGGTGGGAATGGGCTGGCACTATTTTGCTCCAAAGGGCAGTCCCCTAATCGGGAATATGTCAAATTTATTGCTAGTCACGCGCACACACGCGAGAGGTGGAGCTCCATTGTGTGCGTGAATTTGTCTACACTTGCCGCTATTTGGCATTACTACCACCTACGAAGGCGCACTCACCTACACAGCCACTACTGGCTTCTGCAATCTTCCTCTTCCACCCTTTACGCCACACAATGTTCGATTTTTCACAGCATGGCAGGGCAGGCATCTGAATCTAATTCTAGCTCACGATTCGGTTCCAACTTACCCGAGAAGATGATGGCGGAGGCGGCGCCCATAACACCGAAGAAGGGGCCATAGATGGGGTTGTCGCTGCTCACTTCAGAAGACATTTTGCTTTGTTTGTTGTGTTTGTTTTAGGCTAAAAAAAAGAAGAAGAAAAGGTTGGGAATTGTAGTACGCTTCAACTGGCAACAACTGGTTAGACTTCAGCGAAAGTTCATGTGTATGCGTTTCCCCGAGTCGAAACAAAGTATTTTTATTATATGTACAATATATGTGGATATATGTAAAATTATTTACGCTGCTCTGCGAACACACTGCTGCTGCGTCGACGAATTTTTTGCGAATGAGCGAGTGAGCGCGCAAAATGAAACGAGACTGAGACTGAAACTGGACGAGTGTCGGAGTATCGGTGAGAGATTATTGGATTTTGTCATGTGTATGTGTCGTCATGTGCCTGTGTGCGTTGAAGAGCGAGCGCATGACAGAACGGCAATCAGCGATTGGCAATGACAACGGCAACGGCCTGGAAAAATCACACCCACATTGTCACATGCGAGCTGTTTAAAACTTCACTTGAATTGCCGTTTAAAACTGGTACTTTCCGACATATTTCACATATTCCAACTTAATTTTTTGTACTTTTCACTGTCTCTCCGCTCTCTGCGCAGGCGCTCTCTTTGCGAGATGGGGTTTTGTGTGTGTACGTGCGTACATGTGTCGTGGCAGAAAATTTGGTAAAAATTTTCTTTCTCGTTCAACTTGACTCGAATTCAAGTGGTCGCAGCAGGAGTGTGTTATCAGCGTAGATTAGGACTTTTCGAGGAACTTTTTCTCACATGACCGCTTATTTACTTTGTTTTTTTTCCACTCACGTGATTAGAAATCTAATTAAAGCAATTGCTGCTCTGTGGCTGGCTTCTTCGGGTTGCTGCTGGCTGCTGCTGCTCGGAGCTTGAAGCTTTGCTTGGCTTTTATAAACTTTAGTCACGGGGCTGACGTCTAGAGGTGGTAAAAATTCGGAAACATCGAATAAATTTATTCGACTGTCGTCCCAATTATCGATTTTTAGTTGCATCACTCTTTTTCAGTGTTTTTAAGCACTGGGTATAATTGAATCAATGTATCGATAGTACCATTCGATAGTACCATCGATAGGTGTCTGTGAAATTGTCTACAGCGATTTCCAGAAGGAAAAGTACTGCAAAATTGAAATAAACATAGTTTTGAGCGGCCAAATTGTCATTTTGATAAAATAAAAATAGCATATATAAATTTTAAAATCTATTTATATATAAATAAACAAATTTCAATATTATCAGTTGGCCATAAAAAATGATATTCAAAATATTGAAAAAATATTCTGTAACTAATTATAAAAAAATTTAATAAAATGTCTTCTGGCTTTTTCTTAAACAGAAAATTCAAAAAAGTAAGCTTTACTAATTTCAATAAGAACTAAAACATCTTCCATTAGAAAATTTTATTTTTATGACAACTATGCACGGCAGTGTTATATGGAGGCGAGCCGCATCATATTTCAAACGAAAGGTTCTAATCAAATTAGATATTTTTGTCAAAACATTTGCCATAAGTTTATAAGTTTGGGATAATTTTTCGTAAATGTGAAATTATTTTGGTTCACTAAATTGGGAATAGTAGAGATATTGGAGGTTCAAAACAAAATATTTCTTTCTAATACTATTTTAATTTTGAATTCGCGTCGATTGACGAATGAATCATCCCAATCATTTTTTTTAGAAGCTATTCAAGAAAAACCGATTTTTCCCCTACTATGTAAATGTTATTTTGTTTCCCCCAATCTTTTTTTTTAAATATATTATACTTTATTTAAGACTAAACGTTTAAGTAGTAAAAAAACAAGAAATTACGCCTATAGTCAGTTTTATGATATATAATACCCGGTAATCATCTTTTCCACCCACAATTGAACCAACCTTTAGAGTTTAAGCTTTAACGGTTGGATTCCCAACAATACATTTTTGTGGCATACTTTTGCGGTTGGGAAAAACAGCAACGTCAGCCGATTGGATGTAATTTGTATTTTAGATGTATATCAACTATACAAAAAAAAAAACCTTCCAGTACGTTGTTGCTGGGTTATGGTGATTCTGTCTGCTCCAGATTAGTTTACACTTAAAACGTTCAACTTTTAACGACTGTCGAATAAAAACTGATTCAGCGTGGAGCATACGCTAATATCAACACTAGTCGTGTTTTTTCTATTCAATTCAATTTTATTTGAAAAAAAAAAAACTCTTTGTAAAATTAATTTTTAAAATTTATTTATAGTTAAAATTTGAAAAATGGGGATCGAAAATTTTTTTTAAGTTTTTACTGCAGATTGAAGCCGAATCCAATCCAGCCGAATTTCAAAAATGAAAAATGGAAATTGGAAAAAAGTTTAATTTAAATTTATTATAATTTATTTTTTAAATTTATTTACTCTTTTCCGCACCACCTTTGAGGTAGAGTAATGGCGCGTTTTTTTCAAGTGGTATCCCCGAGAGGCCTAATCCACTGTAATCAACTTAACTAAACTAAAACTAATACTAATTATATTATAATACTAATACTAATTCTAATACTAATACTAATTCGCCTTCATCCTCTTCGATGGTCCTGGCTCCTCGTCGTCGGTTAGTAAATCGGCCATTTCCATGTGCCTGGAAAAAAAATTATGTATATTTTTTATGACATATGATAATATACTTACGTTTCCTTAAGGTCTTTGTGAATTCCTTGCACAAAGACCGTTGCCAATGTGGCCATGAAGGCAGCCGCCTCCTTTGGATCAGCGAGGGCAGGGAATTTCGCGAAGCCCTCCTCTGCCGCAAGATGGACAGATTGGGCCAGCTTGGCGCCCAAATCCTCCATGTAATTGCAATTCAGCAATGTCAGACGGAATGTCCTATTTGGGAATCGATGGAACAGTTTACCAAATAGGCACCCGAGGGAAAGCAGCTGAAATTAATGAAAATAATGAATAAAATGTTTGTTTTATTAATTTTTGGAAACTTACCTCTTCTTTGTAACGGTCTTGCAATGGGGAGGGTACTCCCCTCCACCAACCGTTCAAAACCGGACAACTTTTTCTCATAATTGTACTTTCTGAAGATGGGAATGGTGTAAATAGAGGTCACTATTACATCCATAAATCCGAACTTGTCGTTGTAGCTCGGAAGTGCTGCAAATCGTACAGAACCGAGATTCCGTTGTTCTGCAGGAATTTAATGGCTTCAAGTATTGCATGATGAAATAACGGTGCAATGTCACATGTGGAGATAGGGATGGGACGCAGGGGACGCCGCCATATTTTGAAGCGTTGCCAATTAATCAAAACAAAAGAGCGAGTTGGTGGCAGCAAAATTGGTCAACTTGGTCAATAATTAAAAATAAACAAAATGTTTTATAATTTTACGGTAAGTACTTAAGTATTTGTCGTAGAATGGCTAGTTTGCCCATTGTACTTGTGCGCCGTACAGCTTTGGCGTGGCGACACATTGTCGCTAGTAGTTTAAATACGCACAGTAGCTGAGAAAAAGGGACACACTCTGCTGCTGAGCATGGTCTGATCGTAGAGCGCGGACTGAATTGAGAGAAACAGAGAGAGCATTAGAATTTAAAAGGATGATGAAATTAGACAAAACTCTGTGTTACGCAGTTCAGTTGGGAAGCGTCTCTAGTAACGAACAGAACTTGCTGTGCAATTGTGCTTGATAATGGAAACTATGGACGGATCTCCGACATATTTAATACCCTTGCTGAGGTATTACAGTTTTCATCAAAAGTGGCCGAAAGATATATATTTTTTTTCTTATGTTCGCAGTTTTACCACAACAGCATCATCACCACCCCACCAGCAACAACAACATCAACACAACCACCACTCACATATCCCCCACCAGAACCAGCACATCCACCAGCAACATGGACGCCGGAGCCTGTGGCGGAGATGCAAAGTAAGCGAGTTGCAGTTGGTGACATTATGACCATCGTTTCTAATGAACCAACACAACCTTTAACCTTTAATTTGAAGAATTTTGCCATTGCCACCTGGCATTTAGATGCAAATAATGTAGTTTGGGCCACAAAGGGGTTCCAATGCCCTTATTGTTTTAAGGAATTTAGATCGAAAATCCTTCTTGAAAAGCATTTTGTAAATTGCCTTGAAGCCCCAAAATTGATGCATTGTGAATTCTGTCCATATTCCAAGGAATTACCGAACTTTGGAATGCATTTAAAGCATCGAAAATGTGCGGGTGTGAAGGGGGTGCGTTATGAGCCAGCGGGGGTGATGAAGGATGTATGGAAAAATTGGTTGACTTTGAAAAAAGAAAAACTCGCCCGCATAACCTTTGCCTCCACTGCCTCCTCCACGTGGAAAAAATCACACCACTGTAAATTGAAATTATGTTTATAATTTGTAAGTAAAGTTATGTATATATCGTTAATAATATATCGTTAATATTAACTAATATTAGTTAATATCGTTACTAAACAATTAAAGACATTATTTTATTTTAAATTTGAACATATGTGGATGGATATGGATCCATATGTGGCGCTCTCCACACACGCATACAGGTGCAGCCAGACCCCATCGTTGCGGACCCCATCGTTTAATAAAACAAAAACAAAGCACGCACTTTCGTTGCGACCTTTCATTTTTAAGTATGTATATGTATCTAGATACGGATAGTATCTATTCCGCTGAAATATATTTACTTGCAAAATTGTGTTGTGGGCTGACTTGCATTTACCACCCAGTTGCTCCCCCACGGGCAACAAAGAATGCTATTTATCAACAAGAACAGCTGTTGTTGAAATTCCCAGCCTCTCGCCAAAAAGAGACTGTTAAAGAGTGCTGCACCTGCTCATAATACTCTTTAGCTGGTTAGGATCCACGCGTTTATACGGACAGACGGACATGGCTATATCGACTCGGCTGTTGATGCTGATCAAGAATATATACTTTATGGGGTCGGAGATGATTCCTTCTCTATGTTATACATTATCACGACTACAATATACCCTTGTACTTTACGAGTACCGGGTATAAAAACAAGAAAATAAAGCTATCTTCGGGCGAAGCCGGAGTTATTGTATCCCTTGGCCGTCCCTTGTGAGAATTTTATAACAAAAACCTATTTATTAGAATACAAAATTAAAATATTCCATATACCAAAAAATACCATTTCCGATCAATCACTCAAGGGTTTAAAAATCCCAAAATAATGATTATTCTCTGAGCGAAAAAATTAAAATCAAAAATAATCTTAATTTTAGATTTTATATTTTTTTCTTATATTATAACAATCACTCAGATCATGATTGCGTGCTATTTATTAAATTGTCTGGACATTTGACAGCATAACTTTTTAGATCAGATATAAATTTCCCATTTAGTACCATAATTTTTATACCCTTGCAGAGGGTATTATAATTTTGGTCAAAAGTGTGCAACGCAGTGAAGGAGACATCTCCGACCCTATAAAGTACATATATTCTTGATCAGGATCACCTCCTGAGTTGATATGAGCATGTCCGTCTGTCCGTCTGTCTGTTTCTACGCAAACTAGTCTCTCAGTTTTAAAGCTATCGACTTGAAACTTTGCACACACCCTTCTTTCCTTTGCACGCAGTATATAAGTCGGAATGACCGGAATCGGCCGACTATATCCTATAGCTGCCATATAACTTATTGATCGGAAATGGTATAACATCGGTGTTTTTAGAGTGAGAGAGTTCAAATTTTACATGAGCGCTATTTTTGGCGCGCAAAATAATACGACATGCCAAATTTCGTAGGGATCGGCCGACTATATCCTATAGTCATATAGGATATATCCATATAACTGAACGATCGGTAATGGTTTTTGGTAGAAATACCAACTTTGGTATGTTTGAAGATAGAAGTTTGAAAATTTTTTTAGATTTTGTATTGTAATAAATTGTTTTATATATTTATATTCCCATAAGGATCGGCCAAATATATCCGATGTTTGCGATATATATCCGGTTTTAACTGCAAGGGTATATAAACTTCGGCTCCGCCCGAAGTTAGCTTTCCTTTCTTGTTTTACTCTCACTCCTTCCTACCACTAAAAATCCACTAGAAATCAATTTTTCTATGATCGATTTTGTAGTTCTTATTGAAATTAGTAGAGCATACCTAGAGTTTTTCTAAGTCCAAAAACATTTTATTAAATTTGTTATACTTTTTTAAGCTTTTTATTTTTAATTATTTAATTAGGAACATTCAATATCATTTTTTGAAAATCACGAAAACTTAACGCATAGCGCGAAATCATGAATTGAGTGATATTTTATAAAAATTTAAAAGTTCCAAATTATCAATGAAAAACGCCATTTTAATTCTACACCTATTTTAACATTTTTTATTAACTAATTAAACGAATATCGGTAGATAACAAAGGAGCACCGCCCATCTGTATTTTAGTACTTTTCTAATGCACGTGTCAGCAGGGTGTTCATGTTGGTCAAGAGCATTCGGGGATCCTCCGCCAAGCCAGCACCCACCATTGCGTTTGTAAAGAGCTGTTTGGCAATAAGCTGGGCCAGTTCCTGGTCGCTTTCACGGAGCTTATTGAGCTTCTTGATAATAGGGTGCCTGTAAGACATGTTTGTGAAAAAACTGATTTCAAATAATATTAAAAATAAACTCACTTTGGATTAATTTCCAACTCTGGCTGCAACAGAGCAAATCGATTCTGCTCTGGAACCTGGTGGCTTTGAGTGCGAATGAAGTGACGCGCCGCTGCCATTTCCTCAACGGTAATTACACACGGATGAGTGTCCAAGCGGGAGGTGGCCTTCACCTTGGCGACTTGGCCCTTTAGTTCTCCTTCCAGCCAGGGAATTAGAGAGTCCAGTTCAGAGCGCAGCAAACTGCCTTCGCCAAAGTCGGTGGTAGCATTAACATCCTTAGATTCCTCGCGCATCTCTTTTTCTACAGACACTAGCTTTTTGCTTTTGAATTTGCCCAGTTGCATCAGGACCAGCTCGTCATAGGGTTCGTAACAAAATAGAACCAGTTCGTTACGCTTCTTTAAACTCTCGTAGTACGGCGACGACTCGGCCAGGACTCGGTTGGGCGCTGCCAGATAGTAAATGTTCTGCTGCTCAGCTGGAACAGTCTTGTAGTATTCCTCCAGAGACATACGACCACTTGGCGCATCAGACTTTGAAGAATCAAAACGCAGGAGCTTGGCAACCTCTTCTTTCTCGGTCGGGTCGTTGGAAGTGACGATCCCCTCCTTTAAGAAAAGTCCGTAGTCCTGATAGAAGGCATCGTACTCTTCTGGCTGCTTTTTGGCGCGTTCCTGCAGGAAGCGGATAACTCTGGTGGATATCACACTCGAAAGCTTGCGGATTAAGCTACTGTTCTGCAGCAGTTCACGGCTGAGATTCAGTGGGATGTCCTCGGAGTCGACTACGCCCTTAACGAAACGCAGCCACTTTGGCAGTAAGTGCTCGGTTTTAGATTGGATGAGCACTTTGCGAGTATAGAGGGCCACGCCAGTGTTTCCGTCGCGAGACATCTCAAACAGACCAGGCTTTCCCTCCGGGAAGTACAGTAGCGCATGAATGCTTAGCGGCACATCGGCCTTGTAATGGAGTGTGAAGCGAGGAATATCAAAGCTGTTGCTAATGAAACGATAGAAGTCGTGGTGTTGTTCCTTGCTGATACTTTGAGGATCTAATAGCCACAACGGTTTGATCTCGTTAGCCTGTTTACCGTTAAGAAGGATCGGTGAGCCCACAAAGTTGCTGTACTTCTTTATTACAGCCTTGATGCGATCTTCGTCAGCGTACTCTCGGCAATCCGTCTTCAGATGCAACACGATCTTTGTTCCCAACTCGGCTTCCGCAGTTTCCTCGATCTCATAAGAGCCGCTACCATCCGTGGACCAGCGCAATCCAGGTGCATTTGGCACGGCCGCCCGAGTATAGACCTCCACCTTGTTGGCCACAATGAAGGCCGAGTAAAAGCCAACGCCGAACTGTCCGATAATGTTGGAGGAAGCCTCAGACGAGGCACCTTTTTGGCTGCCCTTCATTTGCTCAAGGAACTGTTTGGAGCCGCTGCGAGCAATTGTACCAAGGTTGCTGATCAACTCCTCCTTTGTCATTCCTATTCCCGTGTCTTGGATAGTCAGTTGCATTAGTGGCTTGTCCGTGGTGATGCGGATCTCCAGAGGCCGATCCTTGCCCGCCAGGTCCGCTTCTCCACTGCTAAGTAGTGTATAACGGAACTTTTCCAGTGCATCGCTGGCATTAGAAATGAGTTCTCGGACGAAAACCTCATGGTCGGAGTACAGCGAGCGGGCCACAATGTCTAGCAGCTGGCGTGTTTCCGCCTGGAACTCGTGCTTGTCTACAACATTACCAGACTTGGCCTCTGTTTCGGTAGCAAAGCACCGCATCTGAAAGCCTGGAAAGAAGTAGACTGCTGTTACATAAAGATTTCGCCTGGATATCAAACGATGGGTCTTACCGGCCGGCGATCGCTGCGAATCCACCGCGCGACTGAGAGCACCCAAAGCGGGGCGACGGCATTGGCGCATTGACCCTGTAAGGCGGCATAGGTGACGTGCCTGGCCCAGCACTCCAATTGCTCGGACTGACATCTTGTGTAGCTGCCGGGAATTTCACTGCTTAAAAAATATGTTACTCAATTGAGGTTTGTTTCAGCGCACATGTGAAGTGTGACAGTGGTCCACTAAGCCCCATAAAGCAAACTCTACGATAGTATCGTCTGATTATCTTTTCAAAGTAGAAATAGTTTTTTATCATAAATTCCAGCACCAAATTATATATTTAAAATAATTTATGTAATCATGAATATTTATTTTTAAAAGTTTTGCTATCATTTTTAATATAAAATTATTAAATATTAATAAATAGATTTTCTTAAATATTTAGAATATGCGTTTCAGATTGTTGATTTCGGGAAGAATAGTGAAACTGCCAGAAGAAAACCGCGAAACTTTTATTTTTGCCCACAAGTAATATCAATTTTAATATCAGTTACAGTAGATATTAGTGAAGCAAATATTTTATATTTATTAAGTTTTCCCAAAACAACTTAAAGTTGCAATGTACAGTTTTTCAGTCAGTAGACTACAAAAATTATAATTATAATTTTCAAGTATTTATTATGCGAAAAAATGTTAATTTTACATGAAAATTAGAAATATATATTTTTTAGATCGTGCTATTTAACGGAAATGAAATGAATGTTTTTCTTGAAATTTTGGTAATAAAAACATACTTTTATGGTTGAATTTTAGATTTTTTGTATACAAAACAAGGGGTAAACGCGTAACCCTTGTATGCATACCCTTGAACCCTTGAATTCATTATTGCTATCTGTGACAGAGTGCACATCACTATTCGATGTATCGATATGGAATTGTTAATGTGACCAGTGAAAGTAAGAGTTCACTAGCGTAATAGTGTAGGTGTACTAGTGAATTCCCATAATTTCCCCTCTTTTTATGTTTTCTTGAGCTCGTCATAATATAAAGGACAAACCTTTTTATTATTATTTTATTTTTTCTTAATCTTGGTTGTATCTTCCGATCTGTCGGTTATTTTTCTTTGATTCTAATTTATGAATAAATTTTGTAATAAATAATTTTTTATACCCAGTACTAGTAAAGTACAAACTTGTACTAGGGTAGAACATGAAGATGGAATCATCTTCGACCCCATAAAGTTTATATATTCTTGATCAGCATCAACAGCCGAGTCTATATAGCAAGAATATTTTTAAATTTTTAAATATTTTTAACTTATGATTCGTCACTGAATTGCGTTTTGATTGGCGCTTTACGAGTTTTATTTGAAAAAGTATGATAGAATGTTGCATGGAGACTCCTACAATGCCAACGCAGTGCAAGTTTTTTTTAAATGCCGCGAAATTTAACCCCCTCAAAACACGAATTTCTGTATTGCCAGTACTCGAATAATGAACTATTTTTATAGTTTAATGTAATGTATGTATAAACAATATTTCATTAAAAAGTTTAAAAATTTTTTACGCATCTCGAATATTATAAGATATACTAGAACTATCCGATAAGGAACTTGAACTCTTTTATGTTTTTGGGAAATTTTTTGATGCGAAATTGTTCATGGTTCATCTACACCCACAAATAAAAAACCAGCCAAATCGGATAATTTTTAAAGGAGTGACAGCGGATTTTCGTCGTCAGAGTACTAGGCGTCGTAGAGATACAATGCCGTTAAAGTTTAGACTTTAAAGGTTAGTTAAATTGTGGGTGGAAGATATGAGTACCGAGTATAATATAGTCGGAAGGTTGACTATAGCCGCCCTATCTTGTTGTTAATAAAGTTAAGCACCCAATAATTTAAATAGTTTTTTAACGTACATTTACAATTGTCGAAAAAATGTTGGTAATATTTTAGTAACTATCTCGAATTTTTTAAGGATTGGGAGAAACAAACTAGTGCAGACAAAAAGAAGCAGACAAAAGAAGGACACACTGCGTTATATTTTGAAAGAAGAATCGACTCTTCTTGAATAAATTTTAAACAAAAAGGATTGGGATGGTTGAATCGACGCCTTCAACGCGTGTTTCCCTTCAAATTCAAAATAACGGGTTCTTTATGTAGTTATTTTAAGTTTCGATAAAACACATTTTAATTTTACAGCACTGGTTTCTTGGGTTCGTTTCCAGCACTGCCTCTGAAGAGGCCAAAATGCAACTCCAAAGAGCGTTTTCCAACACCATGCCATAAAAACGCGTCCGCGTCGTAATTTTTGTGGAGTTTTTAATTAGTTAATTTTAATATTGCGTGTCTTACCTATTCAAAATAATGTGTTAAGAAGTTACTGCTGACAAAAAACGCGAATTTTAGTGGAAATGAGCACCTCCACCATAGACAGTGTGCGGGTGCTGCTTCAGTCGCTACCCGCAGCTGCCAACAACAACGTTGGCGCCCTGCCGGGAGAAATGCAGACACCGGGAAAGGGCATGGCGATGATGGCACCGGTCGGCACTCCACTGCGCGCCAGAAATCAAATACCGCCAGTGCCAGAGAAGATCGAGGAAAAGCCGGTCTCGGCCCCTGAGGAGTTCTGGCGTGACTTGCAGCAGTTTCATGAGCGACGGGGGTAATAGGAGAACACTTCCTTTGTGGAACTTCACTTATAATTTTTTTGCCCATCAGCACACCCATGACCCAAACGGCCAAGATTAATGGAAAACACGTGGACTTGTACAAGCTATACCAAGAGGTGACCGATCGTGGTGGTTTCAACAAAGTGAACCTTCGGGACGAGTGGGATGAGGTGTACAGTGCGTTAGAGACCCTTCGGGAGCGATGTGTCAATGGTACCGCTGGCATCAAGCATATATACCGGCGTTATCTGGACAAGTACGAGCGCCTCAATTTCTTTGGTGAGGATCCGGACAAGATGGAGGCCCTGGAGGCGGCCATTGAGAATGCTGAGCTGGGCGGAAGTCGCGCTCGTTCAAGGGCTCTGGCCGGAGGAGGTGGAGGCGGTGGCTTAAGTAGCATCTTTGGTCTAGCACACTCAACGCTTCCGGCAGTACCAATGTCATACAACCAGCGGCAACACTCGGTAAATACAGAGCGACGGAGACAGTACAAGCTATCTACCCAGCTCCACCGGCACAGCAGCTATGAAAAGCTGTTGCTATCCTTGCTTTCGCCTTTGCCCAACGAGCAGGACTTTGCCATCAACGTGTGCACGCTAATGGCCAACGAGGTGCGACACACTCTGCAGCTCTCAGAGTGCCCCAAGCTGCTGGACGTGCTTCTGGCCCACTTGGGTGTGTATGCAGATTTTACCATACGTCAGCTTTTCCAGCACAGCTATGCTGAGGTACGGCAGCATTCGCAGCTCAGTTTTTGGAGAGATCTATTGTACGACAGGCCGCAGATCCTTGAGCTCTACACAGATGAGCAGGCGTGGCTAGACAACGGTCTCATCACCAAGGAGGACAGCGAGGACTCCGCCGTTCGCAGTGATCTGCTGGCGGCCTGTGACGAGCTGGACTTCCTCAACCTGCGACGCAGCAATGGCACAGACGAACGAATGGGCCAGCGCGTGCTTCAGATTGTCCAGCTCATTCGAACCCTTAGTTTCCATCAAGAAAATCACGCAATCCTGTCGTCTAACCGCACTCTTTGGCGATATCTGGTCATGGGTGCCAATGTACGATGGAGTAAGTATGAACAATAATATTAGGAATTTAATTCCTTAGGATTCCTTTTGATTCGAAGGAAGAATGTGATCATTCCAATGAATTTATTTAACAAACACCTTGTTCTTCAGGTAATGTTCACATTCAGGCTTTGGAAACGGCTGGTAACCTGGCCCATCAGTTCGAGCTGCAGGACCCAACGACGGATGAGCTTTCGCGAAATCTATTGGCCACACTCTGCGAGGGCGTTGACTCGAATGACCGGGCTGTGGTCATCTGTTGCCTCGAGATCCTCTACAAGCTTTGTGGTCGGGAGGGAAATTCCCAGCATATCAACCGATGCCTGGGCCTGGACTTCTACCAGCGGGCTATGCTCTTGCTTTCGTTGACGGATGTGATGCTGCTGATATTTACCCTCGAGGCGGTCTATGCTCTTAGCTCCCTTGGAGCTCGACCCTGTTCGATGCTTATGCAGGTGCGCGGACTAGTGGACCAATTGGTTGCGCTAATAACGGTGGAAGCTCAGACTTACGGCGCCGATGGATGCATCCTCATGCGCGTAGTAGAGGTGGTGCCGGGCAATATGGTCGCTTCCATGTCCCAAAATGTGCCCGCCCTGCAGACGCCAGCTACGGGGGCAGCGGCTGCTGTTCTCACATCGCTGCCCCCTTCTCTCCAGGTTGCGGTTAAGCCCCCCGTGGCGCTTCCCACTCCCTCGCCTGCCCAGACCCAGGTACTATTGCCTTTCGCGGAACAGCCGGCCATATCCAGTTCTGTGCCGGCTCAGACAGTGACTGTAGTTCCAACTCTTCCGACTGTGCCCAGCCTACCGGTGCCTAGTTTGCCGCAAGTGCATCTACCAGTGCCCAGCCTGCCACAAGTTCAGTTGCCTCCAATCACCACGACGGTTGCGCTGCCGACTCCGCCTTCCGCCCCTCAGAGCTTCACACACGAGGACGAGCAGTACGCCCTGTCCTGGCTGGGAGCTACCTACGAGAGGGCAGGTGCTGGGCACGAGCTGCGCGTAGAGCAAGCGGAGATGTACCGGATTTATCTATCCCACTGCCAGAAGTCTGGAAAGCTGTCGGTGGTTAACCACAAGCAGTTTCCGCGCCTGGTGCGGTTGATATTTAACCAATCAGTAGGCCCGGTTATTGTCCGGCAGTTGGATGGCACGGAGCTGCCAGGAACGTACTATGTCGGAATTCGGATGCGCGCCCAACCGCTGACTGTGCAACAGAAACCTGTCCCCAGCATGGTGCCTGTCAAGAAGGAGGCTCTGATTCTGCCAAAACCTTCGCAAGGCGAACCTGCAGAAGGTGCTACTGAAGAAACGACAGCTAATCCCACCGCCTCCACGCCGCCACCGAGCTCCTCTCTGATCAAAAGCCTGCTGGCCAACAAGGTTACTGAGCGGCAGCAGAAGCAAAAGGCACAGGGACAGTCGCAGGTCCAGACGACTCAGCCGCCTGCTTTGGTGGCGACCACCGCCTCGGTTACTGCCGGAACACAGCCTATTAAGGTCACCTCCACAGCCATTAGCGCCTTTGTGAACAACCCGCTGATGCAGCACACGCCGGTGAAGGTGGGGCAAACCACAATTAAGCCACTGCATCCACAGTTGACAATCGAGAAGAAGCCGATTACGGATTCTGCGCCCCCGCCCCTCGCACCGCTCAGTGGTGCAAATGTTGTGACCAAGGACACCACCGGGCGCAACCTAATAATTGCAGCAGCCGCTGCCAAACGGAAACTTACGATAGACGACGAGCAAAATAAGAGAATAGCTCTGGATGCAGCCTCTGCCGCAGGCTCTAAGGATGAGCCACACGTAACGCCCTCAAAGAATGCGGCCAACCTCTACGCTGACTTGGCGGCTTCGATCTTGGAGGATGAGGACCTGGATGACGTTCCACCGCTTGCAAAGACCAGCCAGGAGCAACCCCAGCAGCAGACGCAGCAACAGCAGCTGCAGCTCATTCCAGCCAAAGTGCAGCCGACCCAGCGCCAGTTGCTGTTTCCCGCTAGCAGCGTGTCCTCCCCAGCGCCGCCCCCGCAACTCAAGCTGGCCACTACAGCTACAATCAAAACAGACCAAGGACTGCAGACTGTGCCGGTTATCATACAGTCGAAGACATCCATGGACGCTGCACCTGCGCCGCAGACTCAGTACGTCCTGGCCACCAACCAGCAGGGCCAGACGTACTTGGTTGCCCAACAAACTCAACCGGCTGTTCAAGCACCAACTCAGTCAGCTCCGCCGACGCTGCTGGTAACCCAGGCCCCGCAGCAACAAACGAAGACCATCATTATTCTGCAGCAGCCAGGTGGAGCGACGGCAGCTAACGTGCCGGGAACGCAAAAGGTGTTTATGACCACGCCGCAGGGCCAGCAGGTTCTGGTCACCACCACTACAGGCCCGCAGACAGCACAGACTCGCACGGGAGCTCCCCCGCAGCAAATATTCCTTGCTCCCCAGCGTCCTGTGCCAGCACTGGGAGCTGGCCAAATGTCGCCCTCCCTGCTTTCACAACTTAACCAGATACCGGCTACCATTAAGCTCCACCAGCCGCAACCACAGCCGCAACTAGTTTCGCCGCAGGTGTTGCCGCAACAACGCCTTGTGGCCACAAAAACGGGCGCATCCCTGCCCATTCCACAGTTGCAGCAGCATCAGTCCATCATCCAGCAACACATCATCTCAGGCCCTGCGACGGCATCTACCACCGCTGCTGGAAGCGTGGCGGTTGTGCCCGAGAAAAGGCAGATTCTCCTTGGTGGCATCAAGGAGACGACTCTTATCACTCAGACCCCGGCCACCGCGGCACCGGTGCAGCAAAGTCAGTTGAATTCGCAGACGATTATAACTTCCCAGCCGGCGCCCACAGCTTCCGGCACCGTAGCCCTGCAGCAACAGCAGCAGCAGCATATCCGCACCGTTTTGGAGCAACAGACCCATCATCCTTCCATTATTCAGCAGAAGATTTCAATGCCAGCTGTAAGTACTTATAAACAGAGTAATCTTCAATTAATGTCAACACATAATTTTCTTGCAGATTTCAGAACCAGCCAAACCGAAGATGGCGGCCGTATCAGTTCCAGCAACTCCGCCAGGAACCTCTATTGTAGCAAAGAAGGCCTTACAGCCCCATCCTGCTTCCCAAAAGGTTGCAACCACCCAGGCAGTTGTTGTGTCTCAAGCGACTATAAGCGAACCCGCGGCGGGTGTCGGGGCTAAGGCGGTTGTGGCGGGCACCAGCGAAACCAAACCAGCCGACCAGCCTGCCAATGTAACAGCTACAGTCGTCACCAGCAGTAGTAGCAGTGCGGTGGTGGTCAGTCAAAGCGTGTATGCCGCACCCCCCACCAGTAACAGTCCCACGCCAGCTCCCTCCGCTGTGCCAGTGGATGCCAACTGGTTGTATATTTGCGACTGGCGCAACTGCCCTCGCCGAAAGTTCAAGTCGCTGAACGACCTCAAGTATCACGTATGCAACGTCCACTGTCCCGATCACTTGGATTCGGACGCGGACATCTACTGTCAATGGGGCAGTGGACCAACCTTTTGCGACAACAGGGCCCGCAAACGATACTCGCTGATGACTCACCTAATAGATCGCCATTTGACAACGGAGAATCTCCGAGCTGCCATGCAGCGTCGCCTGGCCACTGGCATCCACAACGTGGCACCCACCCAGCCCTCTGTGACCATAGTCCGCAATGAGAGTCATGGTCAACGACTGGCGGGAACCGGGACCGGTCCGTCTTCGGTGTCCTCCCCAGCTCCGACAGCGGCAGTTGTTGGCAGTGCCGCGATGCAGGCCATGAATAGACACACCACGGACTACACAAACTCCAAGGAGCTGATGGACGAGAACGAGGGCCCTGTCACTAAGAGTATTCGCCTTACAGCGGCGCTCATCCTTCGGAACCTGGTCACGTACTCCTCGACGGCCAAGCGCTGCTTAAAGCGGTACGAGCCCCACTTGGCCAACGTGGCCCTGAGTAATGTGGAAGCCAGCGGAGTACTCTCTCACATCATGTACGAGCTAAGCCAGTAGCTTCATAGTAATTTTATAATCCTAACAAATTGTTTAATAAATTGACTTTTACACTGTAACAAAAGAATGTACGAAGAACATCTGAAGAGCATAGTAGCTGGACCAAGTTTGAGAAGACTAATAAGTCTTATAAGTATCCATATAACCTAATTTAACCCACTACTATTTTCACAAATGTCTAGATTTCTAGAGTAGACTTCAGGAAGCAAGTACATATATATTTTGCACTTTTTTTTATAATTTATTGAGTTAGTTTTAGAGCACAAAGAGTCCAGACATTAAAATCAAGCACCGGCTTTTCCGTTCTTCAAAAAATTCTCATCGTCGACGATTGTGTAGCGGTTGCTTCTGTAGGTGTCCAGTTCGAATATGTACTTCTTGCCGCAGTCCTTCATCAGCTTGTGAATTACCGGCTTGATGTTTTCGATGCCAGCGATCCGAGCCAGCTCGTTGTAGTAGACAAACTAAAATAAATGGTGAATGTGCGAATGTTTCGTTTGGACAGCTGGACACTTACCTGTCGCTCCCCCATCTGGTGGGCCTTCTTCCGGTTGTGAACTCCGCAGCCCCACCGCTCCCCTATTTCCTTCTCGAGCTCAGCAAGCATCTCCTCCCGCGACGGAAACTCCCGTTGCCCAGTGAAGAACTTGAGTGTGAAGCGGACCTGCATGTCGAAGATGTGGGTAGGGATCACGTTGAAGGGCAGTCCCACGAAGGCCATCGTAGGATGGTTGATGTTGATGCAGTGCTTCCATAGCGGCTGCACGAAGTTGTCGATCACCTGGATGCCCACGTCGGTGCTGAGGCAAGGGAATGTGTACTTGTACCCAGTGCAGAACATGACGTGGTCGAAGCTCTCACTGCTCCCGTCCGTGAAGACGGCCCCTTCCTTTGTGAAGCGCTCCACGTCCGGTTTCTGAGTGACATTGCCCATGAAGGCTGTGTTCGGGGTGGTTTGCAAGTGGTGGCTCAAGTAGACGTGCTTTGCCGCGACACGGACGTGATTCGTAATGTCCATGCCACTGGGTCCTGCCCCGACGATCAACACCTTTTCATCTGCGAAAGAGATCGTTAACATTATCCGACCGGAAATAACGCATATAGTTCCGATTATTGATGGAATTTTATGAAGTTTATTTTGGCAAGAGTATACAAATTCGTATTAGATGAACATTTGTATGATTTTTATTATAAGAAGGTAAGTTGAGCCCAGACATTAAGGCGGAAAAAATTATAGTTTTTCATTTTTAGGTTCACATTAAAAGTATGAATAAAGATGAATAAGTTTTTGGCAAGATTGTGACTTTATATGAAAGCTTTAGGCATACATATGTACATATGCATGTTTACGCATTGCATAAATACGCATGAGGCAGAAAAAATCTGTAACTCTTATCAATTGACCCTCTTGGGTCATTAAGATTCTTTTCAAAAAAACAAAATTCCTCTTGACAAGGTAATATTTCAGAGGCAAACATGTGTACCAAATTGCTTTAACCGATCCCATACACAAATAAAAAATTAGACAATTTATATTTTTCGTTAACGATTAAAATACATATATGTATACTATTTTATATAATGATGCACTTTACGTGATTGAACATAATTTTCCCAAACTGAAGACTTTTGCACAACAAAACAGCACAAGACCCACCAAGGCAGAAGATCCTATCTAATTTTTTATTTTTTACCCAAGGATTTTATTTTTTTATTTATCTTACCTAGGTTTTACCGTTCTACCTTCCGATCGTTCCCCTTATTGTTCTCTGATTCTTCATTTTAAGGTTTTTATTTTAATTTTTTTTTCCCCAACAATGGATTCTGAATTGTTATGTTGGCACCAATGCCTGCCTTTAAGTTCTTTTGAGATCGTTATAATTCCAAGGACAAACCTCTTTGGGTTCTTTTTTAGAGGGTAAGGAGAGATCAATTAATTTCTGAATGTCTGATTCCACTGGAATCATTCCAGATTTGTGAACATTTTTGTTTTCTTTTTTGTTTGTGTTACATTGTAAAATTAATGCAAGCTACAAGAAAATTTAACTCTTTAACCCAATTTTACTCAATTATTTAATTTTTTTGTCATCGTTCCTAAAATTTTTAACCCTTAACTCCTCTTTAGAAGGATATCAATCAGATTTTTTTCTGATTCTCGCTTTTATTATCGATTTTAATTTTTATTTTGTTTTACTTTTTGACTTCACACTTTTTTTTACTAATCTATTTTTTAATCAAATTCTACCTAATTATATGCATAATTATACCCGATACTAATACTTCGGGGACTCCAGAGAGGATACCCGGTACTCGTAGAGTACCAATGTATGTAAAGTAGAAAAGAAATCCTCTGCGACTCCATAATGTATATATAATCTTGATTTAAGACTATAATTTCCATGCGGCTTAAGCTTGTTTGAGTTTGTTTTTAAATTTTTTCACACACTCCAGCCCCAAATTTAAAATCTTGTTTTAGATTTTCAACTTGTTTTAATGCCAAACTATTATAAAAGCTTATTTATAAACATAAATTAAACAAATATCTTCCAATCGGACCATTTTTAAATTAAATCGGTTTTTATAATGGATTGTTTTATTTCCAAAACATGAAAAGTATCGAACAGTTTCTCTTTTGGGAGTCTGTTTATACCTTAAAAGGTTACTTTAATTGAAAATAACTTTCAAAAGAACGAAAGCGTGAGGGCGGAAGATATCTGAGTACCGGGTATCACATAGTCGCGAAACTCGACAATAGCCTTCCTTCCTTATTTATTTTAATTATCACAGCAACAAAGTGGTTATCCCCACTATCACTAGTCACTAAAGAAGCACGTGTATCTAGTGTTTAAAATTTGCACTGACCAAGAGCACTTGTTATTATTATGTCACTGGCGCGTAAACAGTATTATCAGAGGTCTTGAGTGCTGATTGTTTATGAGGTAAAGCCAGTGGGGACTCTGGCCAGACGACCAGACTGTTGTCTAATTTTAATTTTTTGCTTTGGCTGGCAACTTGCGGACCGGAAAGTGCGAACTTACCTGTGAATTTCTCCGCTTTTCGGTACAAGTGGCTGTGCATGGTTTTGCCCCCGAAGAGCTCCATTCCGGGGATGTCCGGCAAATCCGGCTCTGTGTAGTGACCGTTGCAGACATATACAAAGTCAAAGTAGACCGGATCGCAGGTGTTGGTACTGTGATCCCAAACGTAGACCTGGAAGGTAACGATGTCTTAGTGGTCTTTATGAGTCGCTCTGTTGCACAATGCAAGCCGTGAAATCGGCGAAAGCACAAACAACAGGTTCGGAATTTAGTGACGTCGCTACCAACCTCCCAGTCGTCCAACCGAGGACGCACTCTTATCACCTCGTGCTGCAGCTTGATGTGGGGACGCAACTTGAAGTGGTCCGCGTACGAGCGGAGGAAGTCCAGAACCTGTTGGGAGGTGATGAAGGAATCCGCTATGTCTTCCGGGTACGAGTAGTCCGGATAGCCCATGACCTCCTTGGGGAGGTTGGTGCTGAAATGGAAGCATTTCCTTGTGATTTTCACGTCATCCACCTGCAGTGCATCTCCACCTACCGCAACCCCTCGTACATGCTGCTGTGCACTTCGTCATAGTCGTCCTTGGGCATTTCCTCCGAAAAGATCCAGGTTCCCCCAATCTGGCTTCCACGTTCGTAGGCCACCGCATCCAGGCCCTCCTCCAGGGAATTCTTCAGGGCGCACAGGCCGGCGGTACCAGCTGGAAATCAGTGTTACGATATGTGAAACTCCTCTCCTCGGAAGATTGCGATTCTCGATTACCTCCAATTACGCAAACGCGACGCTTCTGGTCCATTGGTAATTTCATCACACACGGCTCTCCAATGACAAAACGCTTCTGACACGGACGGGTTTATTTAATGAGCAGCACGTCGTTCCGCCTCCACGACTGACCAACGAATAAGCCAAGGGCCAGAGCTCTCACAGATATAGACGCGGGAAAACGCCTCCGCGTGCGCTGCAGTTGAGTCGAATCGCTACGTTCGGCTTGTTTGCTCTGGCCTCCGGGGCTGATAATCGTCTCCCGGATACTCGTCGGCGCCAAAGGAACACGAGCGCGTTTTCGAAGAAGGGGCTTTCGCAAGTCGCATTGAATGGGCCTCGCGTACGATCTTATCAGCGGTTATCGGTGACATAACTATGACGCTGTTGCGTTTACTTCGACGTCGGCTGTCATATGTTCCTCAAACGTCCGGAAAATCCGGAATTTTCCTTTGGGTACAAGCAATAGACCTCATCCAGTTTGAAGCAAGCTTTGAATACAAATCATTATCTCTGTTTTACGAGGGTAGGCTGATAAAAAGTCGGCTTTACAAAGAACACCATTTTTTTTAAATAAATATACATATATTAAAAATATGTTTCGATTAGTGTTTTATATCAGATGATTACTGTGAAAGTTTCATGCGGTTTTATCAACACTGGTCATTTTGGCGGGACTTGTAGCGCATTCACTTTTGCATCGTCGTCAACATGAATAAAATCGAATATCGTCATAAGGTTTCTGTTTTTAAAAATAGAAATCCAACGACGATATTAAAAAGGAGGTAGACAAAGCTTATAAGGATTCAGTTCCATCGTTTTCAACAATAAAATATTGGACTTCTGAATTTAAACGCGGGCGGACAAGCATTTTTGACGATGATCGCCCGGGTCGTCCCAGAGAGGCGACAACACCAGAAATTGTGGATAAAGTCCATGGAATGATATTGGATGATCGCCGAATCAAGCTGCGAGAGATTGCAATCGATTGCAATTATACGAATTTTTACTTATATGAGCTCATGAGTAAGCTTTCGTCAAGATAGGTGTCGCGATTGCCCGCAATGAAAAATAAACGCAACCGCATACACCAGAGAGTAAGAAACAGTCAAAGCAATGGATTTCAACTGGAGAAACGGCACCGAAAAAGGCAAAAAGCGGTTTGTCGGCCAAAAAGGTGATGGCAACGGTTTTCTGGGATGCCCGAGATGTAATTCATATGGATTATTTGGAAAAAGGCAGATCAATTACGGGAGAAAGCTATACCAATCTCTAGGGACGATTTGATTCGGAGCTGCAAAAAAAGTTTTGTTTCGCCAGGACAATGCTCCTGCTCACAAGAGCGTTCTCCTTACGTCTAAAAGGAGATTGTGTTGAGAAATAATAAAGCTAAATTAAAAAAAAAAAAAACTTATATTTTATTTTTAAGGCCGAATTTTTATCAGCCTACCCTCGCATTTGTCTTGGGTCATACAACTATCACTTCTTGACACATCGTTGCTCAAATATTTATATACTATGTTCTTAATCGGAGCGACTGGAACATCTGGCCGTTGCGCGACATCCCTGGAAACAATCCCAATCCGAAATATAAGAAAATTGCGAGGAAATAGAGCTCTCCGCTTGGAGACGCTGATAACACAATCAGTTGCGATCCGGCAAAGATTTATGTTTGTATACGCTACCCCCTTTGCCGGAGTCACTGTGTCAAACCAGTTTATCAGCCTATTTGTGCTTTAAATTAATAATTATCAGCTGGGCTCACCAATTCCTAGGCGATCCGCTGTGGATGTGTTATTTTGTTTGTATCTGTGGCATTACAAGGGGCGATAGGGAAATACACAATTAATTTTAATCAATAACAATAACATTTTTAGAGCTACAATGTAGCAAGAACAGGCGAAGCCTATGCAAAAATCCACGCTGGGGGTGAGTCCTCTGCGGGTCGTGGGGTGTGAGGAAGCCAAGTAATATGCTGAGATAATGGAAATTAATACCCGACACTCGATTCGAAAGCTAATCAAGAACATACGCGGTTTGACAGCTGCCTTTGGTTAATTTAGATTATGTTTAAGGGGCCGGCAAATTGTTTACAGTCGACACCTACAAAGTGGCCCGATTTTGATCATGTTTAATGATACTCGTTGTAGGCTCTAGGAAAACACTCAAATTGAAGCACCATAAAAAAAATTTTGACTCCAATCAAATGAAACCCAAAGGATACTTTTTATCTTAAACTTACCTAACAACTTCCTGTTTTTAATAACACCCGTTTCTTAATAATATTCAAGTTTTTTAGTCAACATGTTTAAAGAACATGTTTTTAGGCCTCTAATGAAAAAGAAAATCTGGCTAACCAGGAAACGGATAGTAGCCATCAAACAAGAAATAGATACCGTCATGTTATTGCCGGAAAAATAAGCCATTAGAACAAATTGTAAACTATATAAATAGTTTATTTTTTATTCGTTTGAAATTTAATAACCAACCGAAGCTGATTCAGCTTATATAGTGAATCCTCAAACAAAAGGAGGCTTTTTATTTGCGATTTGCTATGTTGTATATTGTTTTATAGAAACAAAATTTAGCTTACAACGAAGACTTGGAAAAATTTACAAGAACGCTTCTTGAGGTAATACTTCAAAACGCTAAGCTACACTACTGGCCAAAATAATAAGTACACTCGTGTACGGTTTCTTTAACTTCTCGTAAAAGTTTTTTAATGATAATAAAGAAAAACTCAAATTTACTTATAGCTTTTTTATATAAATTAGATTATAAAAATAGTTAACATAGGCATTTATATATTCATTTATAAAGTTTGTGGTTGATTAAGAAACATAAAAAAATAATAAAATAAATAAAAAATAATAAGTACACCAATTCTACAAGCTCAAAAACTCAAAACTTAACAACAATTTTTCAACATTTTCTTGATTTCCTTAATCTATAACTAGTATCCAGTATATCCACCCTTATTTTGTACAACTTTGGCGATTCGTTTTGGCATACTAGCAATAAGCTTACGACAAGTATCCACTTGAATGTCCACTAGTATCCACTGGAATACCAGGTTTTTTGGACAAATGTCCACAATTCTTCGGCATTTTGAAAAGTATTTGTTCCGATACGACGTTTTAAGTGCTCCCATAGGTTCTCTATCTGATTTAAGTCCGGAGACTGGCTTGGCAAACTCATAAGATTTACTCCGTTTACGGTAAACCAAGCCTTGACCAGCTTTGAGGTGTGTTTTGGGTCGTTGTCTTGAAAGACCCATCTCAAAGACATGTTTTTCCTCAGAATATCGTCAGCGAGTATGCTTTTATACCCAAATCGGGTCATTATATCAGTTTTGCGATGTATCGGACCAACGCCATGCCAAAAAAAACAGCCCCAAACCATTATGCATCCGCCTCCTTGCTTAACGGTCTTCTTCGTGTACCTGGGGTCGAATTCTTTACCTTTTGGGCGTCGTACATAACGTCTACCAAAAAGGTCTACCAAAAGGTGTCGTTACCAAAAAGGTTTATTTTTGTTTCGTCGCTCCATAACACATTGTTCCATTTTTTAGAACCTTTTGGTCCAGACCATGCCAAATGATTTTGTGCAAACTGGCGCCTCATCTGTAAATTTGTTTTCCGAAGTAAAGGAACTTTTCTGGCTATATGTCCTGTTAGGCCGGCATCTCTAAGTCTGCGCCGAACCGTTTGAGATGATATTTCAATGCCGATTTCAGCGGCAATGGACTTGGAAGATATAAAGGGATAATTTTTTGCCAGACTGACGATGCGGGTGGCCGTCGTTTGGGAAGATTTCTTCTTTCTTCCTCGTTTTTCGGTAGGATCTTTCGATTTTAAGGCATTCTGAACAAAACACAAATCTTGTTGAAGATTCAAGGCAATCTTCTTTTCTTCCAGGGTACAATGCTTTTTTCGCCCCATCTGAAGAATGTAATGTTTTGTAACCCAAATTTACTTAAAATGCAACAAATCATTAAAAATCAACATACCGTAGTCCAATTCTAAACTTAATCCTTTCAAATTTGTGAATAATGGAAGTGTACTTATTATTTTGACCAGACCAAAAACGACCATCCAGAACAAATTTAGGCTTAGCACTGGATAAATGGGGTTCCCCATTTTCATTTTTGATTTAAATGTTTTACAACACTATAACCTTTCAAAATATAATCAACTAGCAGCCCTGCATTCGATAGCTTTTAAGCTATGGCTCAAGAAATGCCAGTAGTGTATGTAATTGAAAGCGAAAGAGCAGGATTCAAACTTTGTATTTCTGCGCGCCTATCGCTTTAAAGATCGCTTTTAGAAGGAACTAGTTCATGCGCAAGGAAACTAGTTCAGATTCGAACCGAGCAGAACAGACCGACAAAGAGCAGAGGCAGAAACAGCTGTTGGTAGTCAGTTTGGCCACACTAACTCAAATCGCGGAAGATCCGCACTATGGGCACTATTGCCATGCCAAGCGTGAAATATCGTCGCGACACAGACACAACAAAGCAATCTGAGAACGGAGCTCGCCAGGCGAGCAGTCGGATGGGTCGCAATCGATCGGTTTCCCCACTTGCTAAACACTTCGCAGATCTCTCGGTTAAAGGTTCAAAGTGATGTGAGGCGAAAAAACAAAAAATACAAAACGAAAACAGAGCGAAAAGAAAGCAAGGCGGTGGAAATGAAATGAGTCTGGGATCAGACCGCGGTACCAGCAACAAGTTTTAGTGTTTCTCCCTTGTGCGCCTCGTTCGTGTTTTCGGCCCTGCGCTTTGCTCTCCCATTCGGCGACTTTTATTTTGTTTTGTTTTCCCCCTCACAAGTTTTATCAGAACACGATCCGATCCCGACCACCTCCAAAACGGGCCAAGCGTGCTCCGTGCTCCGCGGAGGTGATCTGATCCGGGTGTTAGTGCATGCAAGGCCAAGGCTGAGAGGCGCCAATTACACAACTTACATGCGGGAGAGCGCGCGGGGACGACGCCAACGTCAACACCATCAAAAAGCACCAGAAGCACCAACCAGAGCCAGGCAGGCGGGCAGTTAAGCGCAGCCACCTATGCCGTCGGCCATGGCCCCCACCACCAGCCACCCCGGCCCGTCACCAGCCCCCAAGCTGGCCAAATTCAAATCCTCATCTCTGGATCACGAGATCTACAAGGCAAACCGTCGGGGAACCATTGCAACGGCTTCCAGCGACTGGAAGGCTCTCCGTGGCGGAGTACCAGTATCCGGACCCGGCCCCTCTAATGGACGCTCGCTTCATGCGGGTGGCGGCACCCTTGGGCTCCCCGCCATGACGCGAGCCGCCTCCACGTCCTCCCTAGCCAGTAGCACGCGCACAATGACCAACTACCAGGAATATAAGATGGAGATTATAAATCAGGTGAGGCTTATGATGAGGGGAAGAATTAAAGAAGATGATCGAGTCTTAAGGCAGACTTTTTGGTTTCTGGCTGTTAGGGAATGAAGATTCCATAATATGTATACAGAAATATAGATTCATTTTGCTTTAAAATAGTGGTTTTTAAAATAGACTGAAAGTATCATTGGGTCTTGACTTTATATTTACC